>CM077084.1:122724805-124013176 GCA_039513925.1 Platanthera zijinensis
GCTTCTACGACACCCCCGAGCCGGGCTCGGCCCCAGGTAGACCGCTGCGCAGGCTCCCATCAAGCTGGTAGGTCCGAAGGCTCGCCTGTGGGGGAAAGGTGGCTTTTGAGATGTTCTGGTTTAGCCGCTTCTACGACACCCCGAGGGGCTCGGCCCAAGGTAAGAACCCGCTGCGCAGGCTCCCATCAAGCTGGCAGGTCCGAAGGCTCGCCTGTGGGGGAAAGGTTGTCTTTTGAGATGTTCTAGTTTAGCCGCTTCTAACGACACCCGAGCCGGGCTCGGCCCCAGGTAGACCCGCTGTGCAGGCTCCCATCAAGCTTGCAGGTCCGAAGGCTCGCCTGTTGGTGGGAAGGTTGGCTTTTGAGATATTAGGTTTAGCCGCTTCTACGACACCCCGAGCGGGGCTCGGCCCCAGGTATACCCGCTGCGCAGGCTCCCATCAAGCTTGCATTTCCGAAGGCTCGCCTGTGGGGGAAAGGTTGGCTTTTGAGATGTTCTGGTTTAGCCGCTTCTGCGATACCTCGAGCCGGGCTCGGCCCCAGGTATACTTATGGTAAGTAAGGGTATAAGGGCAGTTCGGTAGCAGGGAGCGTTACCAGTATCGAGTGGTACAGAATGATCAAAATGGGCACACGAAAAGTTTAGTGTTTTGATGCAATTTTGGTTTTTTTCTCAAATTTTTCTTTTTTGGGTCGCCTCCCCGCTCGCCGGATATTGTGGATTGAACATTTCTTTCCGAGCTTGTACCAACCTCGAAAAGAGCGTGGATTGTGTACAACCCCATATCCGGCCGCGCGGGATCCTCCCCAAGTGGCAGACTTGGTGCGAGCTACGAGCGACGTTTTGATGTAGCCCCATTCGAGGGCGTGCGGGACCTCGCGCGTGCGTGCGGAGGCCTTGTGTGTATATGCTTTTATATACATTATATTTTTATATACATTATATTATATATATTTATTATATTATATATATTTATATTATATATATATATATATATATATATAATTTGAGAAGAACAAAAAGAGGAGGAGATAGCAGGTGGGGGGGGGAGGGTACAGGCAGTGGGGGGAAGAAAAAGCAAAAGCAAAAGTAAGAAAGGAAAAAGGCAGAGCTCGGGAGAGGGGGAGAGAAAAGGAAGGAGCAGGGAAAAAAATAAGCTTTTAGGGGTTTTTCCCGATCCAGCAGCCCGGCCAAGCCTGGAGCAGGCCTCCTCCTCCTCCTCCCCCGCCGCCGGCTTCTACCCCCCCTCATCCGCCGGGCCGAGCCCCGCATCCCCCTCTTCCCGTCCAGGCCTTGCTCCGCCCCTCTCAAACCCCTTCCCATGCAGGCCGAGCTCCGCCCCCTCCAGCCCTTCGTCCAGGCTAAGCTCCGCCCCCTCCAGCTTTTCCGTCCAGGCCGCCTCCAGCGGGGACGAGCTCCTCTCGGCCCCCTCTTCCAGGCCGCCTCAAGCGGGGCTGAGCTCCTCTCGGCCCCTCTTCCAGGCCGCCTCCAGCGGGCCGAGCTCTCTCGGCCCCTCTTCCCATACTGGGCCGCCTCCAACGGGGGCCAAGCTCCTCTTGGCCCCCTCTTCCCGTCGTCGCCTCGAGCAAGGCTCGGCCTAGAAGGGAGACCGACCACTGCCATAGCCTCCTCGAGCAAGGCTCGGCCTAAAAGGGAGATCGGCCACCGGCACCTTCGTCAAAACATGCGTCAAGGGTAACGAAGTTTCTTCTTGGGCAGGTGAAGCCCTTATTTTACATATTTGCATGGAAGCCCCTCTCCACTAATGGGTGGGGGAAGGGAGCTCTCCGACAGGTTGACGTGTACGTCCCCGCTATTAATTGCATCTAGTATACGGAAGTGTGAGTACGGATTTAGGCATGCTACGTGAAGCCCATTCGGATGTACGAGCCGAATTGGTGATGTGCTATGTGAAGCCCATTCTGACGTATGAGCCGAATTGGTGATGTTCTGTATGAAGCCCATCCGGACGTGTGAGCCGGATTGGTGATGTTCTGGGGTTCCCGGAGAAGACTCCGAGGAATTTGGATACTATCTATTTGCAGGGAATGCGCACCGTAGCCCCGAAAAAGGGGTGTACGGAATATATTTGGCCAGCTTATGCTAGCCAACCGTAGTTCAGCTGGCAATCATTCGTCGAGACGTTGGCGTACAGGTGTTGCAATACTAAGCGGGGAATAACGGGCTTAAGCCCAAGCTCGTGCCGGCCCTCGGAAGACCTACTTTTATTTATATTGCCGCCTGCGTGCCGAAGTATGGAATTTATATTCCTATAATAATTTATAATCGGCGATGCTCTGTGAATGTATGATCGACTCTTTTTGCTTTGGGCGAGCGGTGTGCTTGTGAACCGCTCGTCCTGTGGGAGCCCCGAGGTTTATGCCGGGAAGCCCCTGTTGGCCTGTTGATAGCCTTTTAGGGCAGCGGAGTCGCGCTGTTTGCAGCCTAGTTGGGCAGCGTGTCGTAGAATTGCTCGGCGATGTTGCGCCTTTAGTAGGGCGGATGAGGAATATTTTGAATTGACCCAAGGAGACACATCTGGATAGGATAGAGTTGGTCTTGAGACCCTCCTTAGATGTTTCAGTCGGCCAAGAGTGCCCTCCGAAGGTGTCTTAGCTCAGCCCTTGGCTTGGGAGGGGAAGAGCTCGTTAGTCTTTCGGGTATGCGGTGGGTCCTCCACGCTGAGACCTTGGGTCTGTCTCTTACGTACCTAGTCTAGAGCCTAGATTGTTCATATGAGTGTAGTAGGTGTGCGGTCACCCCTCTTTTGGGACCTCGAACTCCACAGAAGTCAATTTTGGCTTCGGTCATTTTTGGCTTCAACACACATATTGCTGCACCATTTGAATTATGCTAGGCTTTAATTCGAAGTTATTATTTGCTATAGTAGGGCGGACTATACTAGATTTCTGTTCCCTCGAGGTTCGGTCGTGCATAATAGGACATAGTCCTTTGCACGGCCTCATCTACGTTGGGTTCTTCCATTTCTTAAAGTAGCAAATGACTCGGAGTCTCAACCGGCACTTGGATAGTAGGACCTTGAAATCGCGATCTTCTCTGAAGAGTATCTCAATTTCGTGGTCCAAGTCCCAAAATAACCGACGGACTCCCGCGGTCATGCACTAAAAGAACAGAGAAGAAGAAAAGAAAAGAAAAAGGATAAACTAGAAAAAAAAGATTAGAATTTTTTTTTTTTGGAAAAGAATATTTTTTTTATATAGATTAACTCCCGAACTTCCCAGGACTACCCCGTGAAGGGGTCGCAAGGTACTAGACAAGATAGTGGCGCTTAAAGCCCTTTGCCCTTTTCGAGAGAATTAGGTGGCGTAGAAAAATTGTGAAGTTGGTTACTATTAAGAGCGGTGATAAAAATTTTTTGATTTTTAAAACTTTTAAAGAAAGGAGATGAGAAGAGAAGAGATAAAATTCATAGGTTCATGTTTTCAATATATCAACGGAAGTTGGGTCCCCGGCAATGGCGCCAAAAACTTGTTGCGCGCTAGGGTTCGAAGAAAATAAATGCAACCGAACTAGCAACCCGATGAGGCAAGTATACCTATCGAATTGTATCTAGGGGACACAAGTGTCGTATTGAAATCCGGGAACTGTTGGCTATGCTTACTCACACGAACGCTATTATCTTATCGACAGAAAAAACTAGGGTTTAAAAACAACTAATTGCAAGGAAGGAAGTAAAGCTATACTAGAAAGAGAACTGCCGCAATTGAGTAAAGTGCTATTAAGTAAAGAACTATGCTAGAAAGGAAACTACTGCAGTTACTTAAAGAGCACAAGATAGGAGATTACTACGAAAGATTGAAAATATGAAATGGAAATGCACTCGATCAAGAATCACCTCGGCTAAAGACGATTAAGAAATGGCGATAAAAATCTAAACTTAATAGGATAAAGTCCTTGACCGTGGAGGTTCCTAAAGCATGAACACGCTTCTCTTAAAGAAGTCGTGCCCAACTGAGTTTAGGAAGGTCCGACCGACTCTCGTCTAAATCGGAGGCCTAAAAACTCACTTTTACGCGGTGAACCCCTGTACGTCCCAATTCGCGCTAGGCCCCTTGATTGCGTTTTGAGTCAAGGGGGCTGTGGTGAGCCCAATGGGGGATGTGGGTGAACAGGTGCGGACGTGCGGGAAATGAGGAAAACAAGGCAAACAGCATTTTTGGCTGACACGGGTATGGACACGGCCGTGTCCATACCCGTGTGCCTCATAAAAATAGGTTTACCAGTCAGAGAGGTACACGGGCATTGGGACACGGGCGTGTCCCTAGCCGTGTGCCAAGGACACGGGTCGGGACACCGGCCGTGTCTCTACCCGTGTGCCGCAACCCTGACCCGGCAGAAAGTGATTCTGGGAGGAACACGGCCTAGACACGGCATGCCACACGGCCGTGTCACCTGAACACGGGTAGGAACACGGCCGTGTGCCTACCCGTGTCTGCGATGTATAAAAAGGAAAAAAGTTGGGAAACCCTAGCATTTCATCTCCTTTCTTCTGCCCCGAAATTCCTGAGAGGGTTCTTGGCTGGAGGAGGAGGAAGAGCTTGCCGGAGCCATCCTTGGAGGAATCAAAACGCCGCCGCCGTCAAGGAAAAAAATGCCGCGCCGCGAAGGAGTGCGAGGCTCATGGCCGGCATGGGTGGTACCGCTGGACTTGAGGTGAGCTTCCTCCCCTCTCCCTTGGTGCTAGATCTATAGTTATTTTAGGAGAGACATCGACTCCATAGAGTCTTGATGGTGAGGAGGAGAGTTCTTAGGTTAAGCCATGCCTAGGTTTTCTAGGCTTAGTCTTCCTCAACCTTCTCATCGTTCAAAGTGGAGATGAGAGGGGTTTTCGTTGAGGGTTTGGCTTTGAAAGGAGAATAAGGTTGGGTGTGATTTCTGGAGAAGTTTATGCGAGGTCGTTGCAAGGAAGAAGATGAACGGATGCCGTTCATCTCGCCTTAAGATGCGTGCAGAAATCTGATTTCTGCACGCAGCGACTTCGTGGCCAATTTCGGAGGTGTTCTGGCCAGATCTGGGTGAACGACTCAACACAAAGTTGTAGCCCTTGAAATTACCTTTCCAACGAGTGTTGCTCGTTTCCATGCGATACCTGTAGCCACGGGAAAGCTGGTTCGAGTCCGCTGCGTTCGGGAAAATTCCTGTACAGGAAACTGTTTCCTGTACGTGTTCGAGTTGAATTTCTGGTAGTTGCGACCAGATCTGGGCGATCGACTCAACACGAAAGTCGTAGCCCTCGCGAATACCTTTCCAACGAGGGGTTGTGCGTTGTGATCGGATTCCTGTAGCTCCGGGAATCCCAGTTTTAGTATTGGGCTATCCTATGTTAATGCACTTGTTAATTTATAATGTTAGCTCTCTTGCAATGATTGTGATTTGCTCATTTGATATCTTGCTCCCATATATCTATAATGTTGTTGTTACTATAATTTAGCATGGTTATTCATTTGGTTGTGTATAAGGGTATAACCATGTATTGGTAGAGAAATGGGTTGGATGGGAAGGCTAGATATTAGGAGTTGAGATCGGTATAGGATATACGTATACAATTTGGTGTTGAATATATCTATTGTGCGTAGTGTTGAGGTGAAGTTATTGAATAGGTGGGCGTGAAATGATGAACACTATGTGAGGAGTATTTTGTAACCGTAATCCGAGCCCAAGGGGTTATTAATAACCGATGCTTAGAGTTGAAGTCTCCCTACGGGTAGCATCGAGTGAGTTATTTTGGGGCATGTAATGTGCGACGATTCATCGTGTCGCGATATTGAGATAATGACTGTGGCAGGTCTACGGGTTCGCCAGTCGTCACACCAATGGGAGCCAATGGGTAGACCTTGGGCGGTAGGTTAGATACTTGGTGTCCATAACCGAGATCTCCTCCGCGCCATGAGAACGGTTGGGCTTGCACCTCGTGCGCTTCCGAGGTTCCATCCGGTTCGAAATCAAAGGCCAGGTTGGGCTGTGTTCTTGGTGCACATTTACCCAAGACCCCTTCTGAGCCGTAGTACGCAGGTGAGCTCCGCTGTTGTGTTCTTAGCGTTGAGGCGTACGGGGGCCTAGGATAGGTAGTGTGATACCACCTAGTAGTGGAGACGCCCGCTCCACTGTCGCCGTCTGGCCACGACGGACGACGCCTGAGAGGTTAGCTACCTGCTCGAAAAGTGGGAACTTCAAGTCTGTGTCGACATAGCAACTTGCATGTGCGTGCGCATGAGTCGGTCATACCATAACATTCATATCATGTCATTCATTGCATACACAAGATCCTCATCGTATAAGTTTGTATGGGCACTCCTATACGATGAGTTACTTTACTGTTAAGCCGATCCTTAACTTATAAGTTTGTATGGGCACTCTTATAAGTTAAGTTACTATTCTGATTAATTATACCTGCTGTCATATACTATTGATATTTGTAGAACTGCTAGTTGTGTAGCGTAGTTTATACTCCACTATTTTTACAGTCACCTGCTTGTTTACTTTTATTGCTTATATATAATCATATTGTACCTTGTTCCTTCTCCGCCCGGTGCCGAGGAGTCGCCGGGGGAGCGGATGTGAAGCCACTTAGTCTTATGACTAACGGTTGCTACGTCTTCCTTTTTAGGAGGAAACCCGCAGGTAGAGCGGCGACGGACTATGCAGCAGGACAGCCAGGCCCGATGATAGACCTGAGGTGGTGGTGCCATCGGCACCGTCAGTGACAGTCGTGAGTGTTTTCATGTAGCCGTTTGGCAAAGCATTTCTAGACTCTTGTTCTTTTTGTACAAGCCTGTTGTGCTTGTTATCTTCCGTACTTTTGGACTTTAACTTAGCTGTGAACTGAACTGCTTTTAGCTGTACTTTTCTGTTATGGTTGGGTTGGCATAATTGTTGTGATATGGATTGTAGCGGCGGAATAGGCGTCTTGTGGTAAAGGCTAACCCGTGTGTTAGTGCTACCGCAAGGCGGCTATTTCGGGCATAAGACTCCCCTCGTGCCGTGTGTTGTGTTCCGGGAGGGGGGTCTTACAAATGGTATCAGACTTAGGCCGATCTTCACCTACAGCAGTCAGGTAACAATGGGCCACTCCCGTTCGATTAGTCGGTTTGGGGACAAACCGACTTAGCGGAAGCAGTGGTGTGCCCATATGTAATTCACACTAAGTTGTCCAACTTTGACATTAGTTTTAGCCAACCTGACCCTAATTTGTACCTTGCGTATAGGTCCCAGCGCAGGTGGAGCCGGTTGGGGGCACTCCTACCCCTTCCGTTCCTTCACAATTCCAGCAGTCGGAGCTGGGACAAACGCTGTCAGCCATATTGGATGCATTTAAAGCCCAGCAAGCTCCGTGCAACAACAAGCGCCAAGCTCCAACTGGTTGAGCACCTTCCGTGCCCTGTCCCCTCCTGCCTATCTTGGGACAGAATCGCCGGTGCGCACCGAGGAATGGCTTGATACCGTGCAGGAATTGATGGCTGGCATAAGATGTCCGAACAGCATGGCGGTGACATTGGTAGTGACGCTGCTAGAGCTGCACGCCAAAAGGTGGTGGAAGTCCCTCATGGGCTCCATCTTCCAAGGGCGGTTGTACACGGACATCGTTGGAACGAGTTCACCGAGGCTTTTCTGGATACTTCATCCCTTCTTCTGCTCGGGATGGACTTGAAGAAAAATTCTGCAGCTGAAGCAGGATCGAATTCGGTAACGGAGTACCAGAGGAGTTCCAACACTCGCTAGGTTTGCCGATTCCTATGAGTTGGACGATAGAGGCTACGCGAAGCGCTTCTACAAAGGGTTGAGGGACCCCCTGAGGCAGGCCCTTTTGTTTATAGCCGATGGAAGCCTGGCAGAAATCATGACATGGCAAAGAGACTGTAGGCGGACCACATGGGATGTGGCAAGAGACCCGCGGAAGGAGTAATTGAAGTCGGCCCTAGTAATAGAAGGCGGAATGATCATGGCAGAGGAAGGGGGAAACCACAGAGGCGGTCGGTGGGTCAACCGGAACTATCGGGTGGAGTACCCAATTCCGCACCACTAGCTTTACCTCCACCACCGCAGCAGCAATATTATCAACAACCTGGGGGCCGACGTGAGGTGATATGTTTTGAGTGCAACCAACCAGGGCATGTCCGACGAGTTTGCCCGCGATTGATCGGGGATGCTCCTATTGCTCCCCCTCCAGTAGCTCCACGGGGCGAGGGCACATGCGTGGCCGAGGGAGAGGACACAAGGGAGAAATCAAGGACATGCACGGGAGCATGTATTCGCATTGGATATGACTCAGGAGAGAAATCCGCAGGAAGTCATCACCGGTACGTGCAAAATTTATTAATATTATATGACTTGTTAGATTTATGATACAAATGATACGCGCTATTCTGATTAGTGATTACCCTTTTGGAACCTAGGCACTGTCGTGGTTAGCGGGAGACCCGCCTATACGCTATTTGACACGGGTGCGTCTCACTCGTTCATTTCGGAGGACTTCGTGAAGGACTTGGAGGGAGTGCAACACTTCACGGGCATTACTCAAAGGGTGCGCCTTCCGGACGGCTCTGAGATGACGTCGTCAGCAAGTTGCGATTTCGACACCCTTATTGGAGGAAAGTTCTTTGAAACTCCGGCTACAGTGTTAAGAATCCCGGAGTTCGATCTCATCTTGGGCATGAAGTGGTTGGACTGGCACCACGCCAGGATCAATTGTGCGGAGAAGCAAGTTATGTTGAGGCATGGAGACTCGGAAGTCATCTTCCGAGGTATTAAATTCGCACCCCGTAAACTATTATCTTCAATCCAAGCTATGAAATCTCATATGGAAGGGACGAGGTCTATGTAATCTGCTTTGAGTTGAAGAAATTGACATTAGAGGTCAAGGATGTGCGGGTGGTGCGAGAATTTCCCGAGGTATTTCCCGAGAAATTGCCGGACTACCCCCGCATAGGGAAGTGGACTTCCAAATCAAGCTAATTCCGGGTGCCAAGCCCGTCTCGCGAGCTCCATACCGAATGGCTCCGAAGGAACTTGCAGAGTTTAGAGTCCAGCTTCAGGAATTGGTGGAAGCAGGGTTCGTTCGCCCAAGCTCGTCGCCTTGGGGAGCGCCCGTTTGTTCGTCAAAAAGAAGGATGGCACCCTGCGGTTGTGCATTGATTATCGAGAGTTGAACCGGTTAACGGTGCGGAACACCTATCCCCTACCGCGCATTGATGAGTTATTTGATCAATTGGTGGGATCGTATTGGTTCTCCAGTTAGATCTGCGTTCGGGATATTATCAGCTGAGGATACAAGATGACATTCAGAAGACGGCGTTCAGTTCGAGATATGGTCTGTATGAATTCACCGTGATGCCGTTTGGGCTCACAAACGCCCCTTCCGCCTTTATGAGCTTGATGAACAAGGTGTTCAGCCCTTTTTTGGACATCTTTGTCATCGTGTTCATCGATGATATCCTAGTCTACTCCAAGACTGAAGCAGAACACGCCGAACATCTAACTTTGGTGCTGAGGAAACTAAAGGAGCACGCTTTGTTTGCCAAGTTCAGCAAATGCGAGTTTTGGCTTCGAGAGGTCGCGTTCTTAGGCCATGTGATTAGTGGGGCGGGGCTAGCATAGATCCGGCCAAGGTGCGGGCCGTGAAGGAGTGGTCGCCATTGAAGTCAGCGGCCGACATACGGAGCTTTCTTGGACTTGCCGGGTACTATCGCAAGTTCGTGAAAGGCTTCTCGAAGATCGCCCTTCCCCTTACTACGCTGACCAAGAAGGGTGTGCCGTTTGAATGGACACCCAGTGTGAAGCTGCATTCCAAGAGTTGAAAGACAGATTGACGACTGCACCCATCCTAGCTCTTCCATCTGGGAAGGAGGGCTTTCAAGTTTACACGGATGCGTCGTATCAAGGGATGGGAGCTGTGTTGATGCAGAATGGGCATGTGATCGCTTATGCTTCAAGACAGTTGAAGAAGCATGAAGCCAGCTACCCGTGCATGATCTAGAGTTGGGAGCGGTGGTATTCGCCTTGAAGATGTGGAGGCATTATTTATACGGCGTCCACTGCGAGATCTACTCGGATCACAAAAATCTGAAGTACGTTCACACCCAAAAGGAGTTAAACTTGAGACAGCGGCGGTGGTTGGAGTTCTTGTGCGACTACGATTTCACCTTGAACTACCACCCCGGGAAGGTTAATTCCGTAGCTGATGCCTTGAGCCGGAAAGCGCCGGAAGCGAGCACGGAATCCCGCTTGATGAGGATGGAGTTAATCCGGACGTTGCAAGAGATGGAAATCACTTTGGTCTTTAAGAATCAACCGAAGAGTATACCGAATATTTGGCCGCGATGAGTATAGTTTGCAACATACGAGACCAGATCCGTACGGAACAAAAGAAGGATGCGGCTTTAAACCCCGGCTTTCAAGTCAATGGAGGATGGGACTACGGAAGAATACTCCCTAAAAGACGGCCTCGTCCATTTTCGTGGCCGGCTTTACATCCCGAAGGTGACAACATTCGGGAGGATATTCTAAAGGAGGCCCATTGCTCCAAGTACTCGGTGCACCCGGGGATCGCGAAGATGTACACCGATTTGAGAAAGACGATGTGTTGGCCGGGCATGAAGAGGGATGTCAAGTACTTTGTTACTCATTGTTTGGCCTGTCAAATGGTGAAGGCGGAGTGCAGAAGCCCCGGTGGAATGCTACAGTCGTTGCCATCCCCGAATGGAAATTTGAGGACATCTCCATGGACTTCGTCCACGGGTTACCTCGCTCGCACTCGGGGAATGATTCCGTGTGGGTGATAGTTGACCGGTTGACCAAGGTAGCCCGATTTATCCCAATGAAGAAGGAGGCGCAGGGTGGGCGTCCTAGTGCGTCTCTTTGTGGAGCAATTTGTGCGGTACCATGGTGTGCCGAAGACGATCGTCTCCGATCGGGATGGTCGGTTTACTTCAAGAGAATGGAGGGCTGTACAGGCTTATTTGGGCTCGCGCCTACCTTTAGCACGGCCTTTCACCCCTCAAACGGACGGGCAATCTGAACGAACCATCCGAACATTGGAGGACCTTCTGCGGTTGTGTGTGCTAGATAAAGGAGAACCATGGGAGAGACTCTTACCTCTCGTGGAGTTCTCTTATAATAACAGTCATCAAGCCAGTATTGGAATGGCACCTCATGAAGCTTTGTATGGAAGGAGGTGTAGAACACCCTTGTCCTGGGTGCAAGACGAAGATCCGAAGACATTGGGAAATGAGTATATTGATGACACGGACGCGGTGGTTAGGTTGATCCGGGATCGAATGCTAGAGGCTCAAAGCCGACAGGCGAAATATTACAACGCAAGGCACCGTATGGTGAGTTTCAAGTGGGTGATAAGGTGTTCCTGAAGATTCGACCGATGCACGGAGTGTCGCGGGTACGTGGAGTCAAGAAGCTCAGCCCAAGGTATGTCGGGCCCTATGTCGTAGTGGAAAGGATTGGCCCTTTGGCCTATCGATTGGAAGTTACCACCGGAGCTGGAGAACCTTCACGACGTGTTCCATGTATCGTCGCTTCGGAAGGCTTTGTTGCGGCCTGAACAATATATCCCCACGGCGGATGGTGCCGTGGCGTCTGATAGGTCTGTGCGACTGGAGCCGGTGCGGATCGTTGATAACGAGACAAGGACCTTGCGCCGCAAAAGTGTTCCCTTGGTGAAGGTGCTATGGTCTAATCACGGGAAGGAAGAGTGCACATGGGAGCCAAGGGATTTGATGCAAGAGCGCTACCGGAATTATTTACTCCAGGTAAAAATTTTATTTGAAAGCATAGTTCCCTTTTTATGTGTTTCACTCCCATAGCCTTACCCTGATTTCGGGGACGAAATCTTTTATTTTGTTTATAGGATTTGTAACGTCCCAATTCGCGCTAGGCCCCTTGATTGCGTATTTGAGTCAAGGGGGCTGTGGTGAGCCCAATGGGGGATGTGGGTGAACAGGTGCGGACGTGCGGGAAATGAGGAAAACAGGCAAAACAGCATTTTTGGCTGACACGGGTATGGACACGGCCGTGTCCATACCCGTGTGCCTCATAAAAATAGGTTTACCAGTCAGAGAGGTACACGGGCATTGGGACACGGGCGTGTCCCTAGCCGTGTGCCAAGGACACGGGTCGGGACACGGCCGTGTCTCTACCCGTGTGCCGCAACCCTGACCCGGCAGAAAGTGATTCTGGGAGGAACACGGCCCTAGACACGGCATGCCACACGGCCGTGTCACCTGAACACGGGTAGGAAACACGGCCGTGTGCCTACCCGTGTCTGCGATGTATAAAAAGGAAAAAAGTTGGGAAACCCTAGCATTTCATCTCCTTTCTTCTGCCCCGAAATTCCTGAGAGGGTTCTTGGCTGGAGGAGGAGGAAGAGCTTGCCGGAGCCATCCTTGGAGGAATCAAAACGCCGCCACCGTCAAGGGAAAACAATGCCGCCGCGAAGGAGTGCGAGGCTCATGGCCGGCCATGGTGGTACCGCTGGACTTGAGGTGAGCTTCCTCCCCTCTCCCTTGGTGCTAGATCTATAGTTATTTTAGGAGAGACATCGACTCCATAGAGTCTTGATGGTGAGGAGGAGAGTTCTTAGGTTAAGCCATGCCTAGGTTTTCTAGGCTTAGTCTTCCTCAACCTTCTCATCGTTCAAAGTGGAGATGAGAGGATTTTCGTTGAGGGTTTGGCTTTGAAAGGAGGAATAAGGTTGGTGTGATTTCTGGAGAAGTTTATGCGAGGTCGTTGCAAGGAAGAAGATGAACGGATGCCGTTCATCTCGCCTTAAGATGCGTGCAGAAATCTGATTTCTGCACGCAGCGACCTTCGTGGCCAATTTCGGAGGTGTTCTGGCCAGATCTGGGTGAACGACTCAACACAAAGTTGTAGCCCTTGAAATTACCTTTCCAACGAGTGGTTGCTCGTTTCCATGCGATACCTGTAGCCACGGAAAGCTGGTTCGAGTCCGCTGCGTTCGGGAAATTCCTGTACAGGAAACTGTTTCCTGTACGTGTTCGAGTTGAATTTCTGGTAGGTTGCGACCAGATCTGGGCGATCGACTCAACACGAAAGTCGTAGCCCTCGCGAATACCTTTCCAACGAGGGGTTGTGCGTTGTGATCGGATTCCTGTAGCTCCGGGAATCCCAGTTTTAGTATTGGGCTATCCTATGTTAATGCACTTGTTAATTTATAATGTTAGCTCTCTTGCAATGATTGTGATTTGCTCATTTGATATCTTGCTCCCATATATCTATAATGTTGTTGTTACTATAATTTAGCATGGTTATTCATTTGGTTGTGTAATAAGGTATAACCATGTATTGGTAGAGAAATGGGTTGGATGGGAAGGCTAGATATTAGGAGTTGAGATCGGTATAGGATATATACGTATACAATTTGGTGTTGAATATATCTATTGTGCGTAGTGTTGAGGTGAAGTTATTGAATAGGTGGGCGTGAAAATGATGAACACTATGTGAGGAGTATTTTGTAACGTAATCCGAGCCCAAGGGGTATTATTAACACCGATGCTTAGAGTTGAAGTCTCCCTACGGGTAGCATCGAGTGAGTTGTTTTGGGGCATGTAATGTGCGACGATTCATCGTGTCGCGATATTGAGATAATGACTGTGGCAGGTCTACGGGTTCGCCAGTCGTCACACCAATGGGAGCCAATGGGTAGACCTTGGGCGGTAGGGTTAGATACTTGGTGTCCATAAACCGAGATCTCCTCCGCGCCATGAGAACGGTTGGGCTTGCACCTCGTGTGCTTCCGAGGTTCCATCCGGTTCGAAATCAAAGGCCAGGTTGGGCTGTGTTCTTGGTGCACATTTACCCAAGACCCCTTCTGAGCCGTAGTACGCAGGTGAGCTCCGCTGTTGTGTTCTTAGCGTTGAGGCGTACGGGGGCCTAGGATAGGTAGTGTGATACCACCTAGTAGTGGAGACGCCCGCTCCACTGTCGCCGTCTGGCCACGACGGACGACGCCTGAGAGGTTAGCTACCTGCTCGAAAAGTGGGAACTTCAAGTCTGTGTCGACATAGCAACTTGCATGTGCGTGCGCATGAGTCGGTCATACCATAACATTCATATCATGTCATTCATTGCATACACAAGATCCTCACCGTATAAGTTTGTATGGGCACTCTTATACGATGAGTTACTTTATTGTTAAGCCGATCCTTAACTTATAAGTTGTATGGGCACTCTTATAAGTTAAGTTACTATTCTGATTAATTATACCTGCTGTCATATACTATTGATATTTGTAGAACTGCTAGTTGTGTAGCGTAGTTTATACTCCACTATTTTTACAGTCACCTGCTTGTTTACTTGCTTATATATATCATATTGTACCTTGTTCCTTTCTCCGCCCGTGCCGAGGAGTCGCCGGGGGAGCGGATGTGAAGCCACTTAGTCTTATGACTAACGGTTGCTACGTCTTCCTTTTTAGGAGGAAACCCCGCAGGTAGAGCAGCGACGGACTATGCAGCAGGACAGCCAGGCCCGGATGATAGGACCTGAGATGGTGGTGCCATCGGCACCGTCAGTGACAGTCGTGAGTGTTTTCATGTAGCCGTTTGGCAAAGCATTTCTAGACTCTTGTTCTTTTGTACAAGCCTGTTGTGCTTGTTATCTTCCGCTACTTTTGGACTTTAACTTAGCTGTGAACTAAACTGCTTTTAGCTTTACTTTTCTGTTATGGTTGGGTTGGCATAATTGTTGTGATATGGATTGTAGCCGGCGGAATAGGCGTCTTGTGGTAAAGGCTAACCCGTGTGTTAGTGCTACCGCAAGGCGGCTATTTCGGGCATAAGACTCCCCTCGTGCCGTGTGTTGTGTTCCGGGAGGGGGGTCTTACAACCCCACTATTAGATTTTACTCCAATCCGGGAGATTTGGAAGACGTCTGCCCTCTCGAGGGGTGCGTACAACTCCCTTTACTCTTGAATGCTCACTTCATTCTATCGGCCTCTCGGCTAGCCCAGAATGAAAGCAAAGGTGAAGAGTATATATCGATAATATACTCTCCAACCCGTGATTAATCAAGATTAATTCAAGGCCTAACCTAAAAAGAAAAGATTAATTAAAACATCATAATTAATCGCTCTAACCTCGGATCATCAAGATCGAGTACGGAGGATTAGTTAATATAGCGAAGTGAGGAGGGGGGATGAGTAGTAAAGCATAAAAGAACACAAACTAAAACAAGAACACTTCTATTATAAAAAAGGGGCAAGTTACTGTAAGTTCACCTAGTGCCAACTACCTTCACCTATGGGGGGGGGGGGGGGGGAATAGGTAACTTGTGACGTTTTTGCGGAATTAATAACAGTACCCTGCACAAAGAAAATAAACCACACAGCACAGAAAAGACTCAAACAATTTATAGTGGTTCCCCGATTTGGGTACGTCCACTTTCCCCCTTCGACCTATCTCCCAACCAGGGATGACTCGATCACTTCACCAACTGGATTGAAATCCAATCCTTGCACTAACGGAAGGATCCCTTCAACACGTAGGAGTCACCACTCCCACAATACGGGTTGCACCCAACCCTTACAATTAGGAACCAACCATTCCTTTACAAAGAAATAGAAACTAGAATGTATAAGGAATACAAACAACTTATGGAGATTAAGGTGTCCCTCTTCGTTCGACGACGTGTTCTTGAAGTCAACGAAGAGTCTACAACCTTAGATCTCTCTTGGAATGAATCTTCCCGAAACCGGCGGCGGCTTGGAGCGGTGGCTAGGTTCTCGGAATAAGCGGCAGCGACGGATAACTGTTGTAGTGCTATGGGGATTCAAACTTCGTAGCAAAGGAAGCAAGGTCTTCCAACGGTCACACTAGGATCGGTCGTCTCGATCGATTTGGAAGGGGAAGGTTTTTCCCGATCAACGAATCAAGAGACAAGGGATCTCTGGTTAGACGCGTGAGACGCTATGCTAGACTAAGCTTCTGTCGCCGGAGATCTGGAAGAACTTGAGATCAATAGCGGTGACTAACTGCACGAACGGCGGAGATGGTCGGCGGAGCAAGATTGCGCTTTAGGGCTCGACGGCGGCTCATCTTTTTGAATTCGCGTATTTCGTATCTCTTCCGCTCATACATACGGAGGTATATTTATACATTAGGTCAAGCACATGACCGATGTGGGCCCGCACCAACAATAAGACCTAAGTCCGGTTCGAAATACCGCAGGTAACTTGGACCGGTCCAGAAAGAATCGAAAAATTGCCCAAGTCAAATTCGGCGAGAATCGTAGGTGATTCTCGACGAATCAGCGAGAATCGCCTACGTTTCTCGCCGAATTCTACTTAGCCAAATTCTGGCTGCACTGATATAGAAGCCGGGGAGAATCGGCGGGAATCACACTTGATTCTCGACGATTCTGCCTTAGAGAAATTTCTGGCGGCATCGAGACTGCCGGCTCCAACCGGCGAGAATCAGCTAGTGATTCTCGACGAATTGGACTTAGACGATTTCTCGTCTTTCCACCCGTGAGCTGGTCTTTGGCCCATCCTTGCTCCTTGACTGCTCTTGATCTTTCATGACCCTGTGCTTGGAAATATGTACACTCCAATAGAGAGAGTACACGTAAGCCAACACACTGATCTGCTCAATGAGGGATTACGTTGTGCAGACCCGTGTATATTGACCTACTGCACCCTGATATTGGTGTGTACTTAGCAATGAATAGCTATAAGCACAACTAGAAGACAAGTAATCAAATACATAGTCAATTCACCTTAGCTTGTTCAGGGGCTTCTTCAAATCAGGTACATTGTGGATACAATACCCAACAGTTACACTATTGAAAAAGAAATTACAAGTGTATGAAAATTAAATCATATTCTAGCCCTACAAGTAGCACTAAGCAAGAGCAAGATTACAACAAAAGCTAAAACAAACTAAGATTAAACTAGGGTTAAATAAAAATTACAAAGAGAGGGAGAGAGAGAGAGAGAGAAAAGCATAAAAAAACTAGAAAATGACCCAAGAACAAAAGGGGCAGCACCTCCCCCTCTTAGCCAAAACTTGCTAAAATGAAGAGGGGGGTCTCAATTTATAGATTTTTTCACGGGTTGGTCACGCCCTACGACACGCCCTAGGGGGGGCGTGTCAGGGGGCATGACAGTACTATGTTGACCTCGGGCTCTGGACTCTGGCGGGAAGGATCATTGCCTCAGTACGTCGGTGGTCACGCCCTAGGTCACGCCCGTGTAGGGGGGGCGTGACAGGCACGTCATGTCCAAATCATTGGTTGGAAATCCGTCAGTCGTCGGAAAAGTTGATGTCACCCCCGAGGTCACGCCCGTGATGGTGGGCGTGACAGTACTGTTGCGTGCTGTGGCGGAACGACATTTAATGCGACGGCAGGCTTTGCGGCAGAGGGCGACACGCCCTTGGTCACTCCTGGTGACACGACCAGGGAAGGCGTGTCAGTGGGGCGTGACAGCAGTTTTGTTCGTTTTTCTGTCCCTTCCAGTAGGAGTCCTCGGGATCAGGTGACACGCCTTAGGTCACGCCCTGGGAGGGCGTGACAGGGGGGCGTGTCAGGTCATTTTTGACCAATTTTCTGAAAACCTGCAAAAGGTCAAGAAAATGTTAGTGGAAATAATATTTACAAAAAATAATAAAAAATAAACTAATAATAGACATGATTTGTACAATATAAAATAGAAAATACGATAATAGTTTAGGATACAAAACGTATTATCAGGTCTCACCTTCCACATCCCGGAGGAGGTACCCCCTAACCTTAGCGCCTCTTGTACAATGTAAGGACCCTCCCAGTTAGGGTTGAGCTTCCCCACTACCGCTGTTCTCCCTGATGCAATCACCTTCTTTAGGAACAAGTCCCCTTCCGTGAACTGTTTGATCCTGATATTCTTGTCAAAGTTCTTAGCCATTCTTCGCTTCACCTCTTCCTGTTGGATGGTGGAGAGATAATGTAACTCTTCTATCATATCAAGGGAGAGTCGTAGGTCCTCCTTGTTTTCAGCTTGACATTATTTCCTCCCTGCCAGTACCTCCACCACTCGAGACATCCGGACCTCGAACTCTATTGGAAGTATGACCTCGAACCCATGGGATAACTTGAAGGGAGTCTCCCACGTGGCCGTGTTGGGAGTGTTTCTAAGGTCCCAAAGAACTGAAGGAAGCTGCTCCACCCAGCTACCCTTCAAATTCTCGACCTTCTTTTTGAAAAGGTTGATGATGATTTTGTTCGCTGCATCCACTTGTCCATTGCTCCTGGGATGGTGGACCGACGCAAACCTGAGATCAATCCCGAGCTATCCACAAAAATTAATGAACTCGATGCTGTCGAACTGGGGCCCATTGTCCGTAACAATGGCCTGGGGCAGGCCGTACCTTCAGATCATCTCCCCCCCCCCAAAAGAAGTTCCTGATTACCTGGGAGGTCACCTTGGCTAGCTCCTTCACTTTCATCCACTTAGAAAAATAATCTATCATCAATAGAAGGAACCTCTCTACACGTTGGCCTAGGGTAAAGGCCATACCAAATCCATTTCCCAAATGGAAAAGGGCCAGGGGGCCGTGGTACTCCTGAGTCGCTGAGCTGGTTTGAGTTGAAGGGTGGAAAATAACTACCACTTGTGGCATTTCCTTATGAATTCAGCAGCGTCCAAACTTAGGTTTGGCCAGAAGTATCCCTGTTTGACTATCCTCCCTTTAAAGGTTCTGCTCCCCCAATGAGTTCCACACTCCCCCGAATGGACCTCGTCTAAAATCCTCTGAACCTCTTCCTCGACCACACATTGTTCCAACATCCCTAAGAAGGTCTTACTATACAACAACCCGTCGTGCATAAGATAATATGCTGAATTGTGTTTGAACTTCATTTTATCCATCACTTTTGAGAACTCCCTTTTGGATATGAATTTTGCGAATGGATCTATCCATGAGAGGTGTTTGTCCACCTCCATCAGCTCCCCCTCTTTGACGAACAGACGGAACATGTCAGTGATGGTACCCCCCACCCGGGGACCATCTTGGCTAGTTGATCAACGTGCCTGTTCTCTTCCAGCGAAAAATGTCAGATGGCGAAGGTCTGGAACATGCTGATCACCCCCATCACCTTTGCCAAATACAACTGGAGAGTAGGCTCCCTTACCTCAAACTCCCCATTGATTTGGGAATACACTAACATGGAGTCAGTGAGGACCTCCACATCATACACCCCCAACTCCCTAGCTATGCGCAACCCTGCTATCATGGCCTCGTACTTGGCCTGATTATTAGTGATGGGAAAATGCACCACCACTGTTTATTCGATCCTCATTCCCTGAGGGCTCTCCAAGATCACCCCCACCCCTAGGTAATGCCTTCCCAAGCCACCTTCCATAATCACCTTCCATGGGACCAAGCGAGTGAGTTCTGCCTTCGCCACGTTGACCACATAGTTATCCAGAAAGTCGGCCATTGCTTGGCTTTGATCGGGAGACGGGGGACAAAGGAGATGTCAAATTCACTGAACTCTATCGAGCACTTCGTGAACCTTTCTGAATGCTCCACCCCCTCGAAGATGTTTCATAGGGGATGGTCGGTTACCACTTGGATGGAGTGCGCTTGGAAGTAAGGCCAGAGCCTCTGGGCCGAGATGACCAGAGCAAAAGCCAGCTTCTCCAAGATGGGATAATCGATCTTTGCCTTCCTAAGTACCCGACTTACATAATATATGGGCAGCTGCTTCCTCCCCTCTTCCCGAACCTGGATTGAGTTCAAGGCCTCTACTTCGACCCCAAGATATAAAGATAGGTCCTCACCCTCCTTCGGCCCTTGGAGCAGGGGGTCCTGAGTTTACTGCCTCTTCAAGGCCTGGAATGCTTCCTCACATTCCTTAGTCCATTCAAACATCTTGCCTCCCCTCAAAGCTTTGAAGAAGGGAGAGCACTTCTCCCAAGCCCCGGAAAGGAACCTGCTTAGCCCTACCAACTTTCCTGTCAGCCGTTGCACCTCCTTAGCATTTCGAGGCGACCCCAACTCAATGATCACCTTGAACTTCTCAGGATTTGTCTTTACCCTAGCGGTGGTGAGATGGTGACCCAATAACTTGCACCTGCTGGCCCCGAAGACACACTTCATGTGGTTAAGCCTCATCTTGTATTTGCGTAAGGTGTCAAAGGTCTCCTCTAGATCCTAGTGGTGGGAGTCCACCTCCCAGATCTTGATCATCAGATCATCTATATAAAGATCCAGGTTCCTCCCATTTTGTTCCTGGAAGATCCGATCCATCATTTTTGTATATGTCGCCCCTAAATTTTTCAACCCAAAGGGCATCATCTTGTAGCAGTAGCACCCATCCCCAGTGATGAAGGATAAATCTTTTACATTGGGGGGGGGGTGGTTTTTCCTTATCTGATTATAACCTGAAAAAGCATCTAAGAAACTCATTACAGGAAAATCGACGGTTGAGTCAACCAGTGCGTCGATTCGAGGCAAGGGGAAACAATCCTTGGGACACAATTTATTTAGCAAAGAGAAATGACACAAATTCACCACCGGCTATGTCCATTTTTTACCATTACTACATTGGAGACCCAGCCGGGGTTTTCTATTTTAGATATACAGCCATCCTTCAGGTGCTTGGCAATCTCTTCCCTGATGGGCTCGGCCAGCTTGTCTGCGATGGACCTCTTATTCTGCTAGACGGGGAGAGCCTCTGTGTCTAAGTTGAGGCGGTGGAAGGCAACACTTGCATCAATCCATGGTATCTCTGCCACACTCCAAGCGAATATTTCCACATTCTTATGGATGCATACCGACATCCTCTCCTTCCCCATCCGGGTCAACTTCTCGCTGATGTGCACCTTCTTCACCTTGCCTCATAGCATAAATACTTCCATCTCCACCACCTCTTTCGCGGCATGTAGCCTGGACTGCTCTACCCATTCACTAACATCCCCTTCTCCTGGGGAGAGGACATCCTCCGCTTCTTCCATGACCATCGCCTCAATAGTCTCTTACAGAATAGCTTCCGCCAACATTACCTAGGTGAGGACATCCTCCTCAACTTCAATCTCCTCCTCTTCACTGGCCTTCAGCCGAAACAGCTCCTCCATCCTTCTCTACATATCCTAGGCTCACTCCTTCCAGTAGATTGAGTTTACCGTCATGACGTAGAATTCTCTCGCCACCTTGGGTTCTCCCCGGATACTGGCCTGGATCCCCTCAACATTGAACTTCAAACACTAATGGAAGGATGAGGGGACAAAGCGGAAGGAGCTGATGAGGGGCTGACTGAAGATGGCATTATAGCTACTGGGGGCATCCATGATGATGAACCTACAAGTACGGGACCGCCCCCTAATGGTAACATGGAGTCCCACTCCTACTTCCACTTCCTTCTTCTCCCCAAAAAATCTGAACAGAGTCCCATCCGAGGCCAGGACTGTTGGGTACACTAGAAGTATGTACCAGATTTGGAGAAGATTCATCCTAGTCAATGATACATGAATATGTATTTGATGTATTTTTAAGTTTCCTTATGTAGGGTTAAGGAATGGAATAAAAATATTCTAAGTACAAGTGTCGACACTTGTGAAAATTGTGTCGACACACGGGACTTATGTCGACACCAGCAACAAAGTATTGTGTCGACACCTAAGAATTGTGTCGACACCAGAACCAGAAGTTGTGTCGACACCAGAAGCCAGATTTGTGTCGACACCAAGAATTTGTGTCGACACCCAGGAACTGTGTTGACACCCAGGAACTGTGTTGACACCCAGAAGCTATGTCGACACCAAAGGCAGGGATTGTGTCGACACCTAAAGCAGAAGCTGTGTCGACACCCAGAAGTTATATCGAAACCAGGAGCAGTTGTGTCGGCACACTGGACTTGTGTCGACACATACCAATTGAAGATGTGTCGAGAAGCAGAAGAATGATTGTGTCGACACTTGGAGTATTGTGTCGACATCATCAAGACTTGTATCGACACTTTTGTCTACTTGTGTCGACACATGTGAAGAAGATTGCTGAGTGGATCATGCTGACTTGATAAGTCTCTAAGGAATCAACTATCATGACTGGTGTGTCGATAGCTGTTATTACCAACAGGTCTGACACCTTTGTCAGAACTGTCAGAAGGTTGTTACAAACCTGTTTCAGCAGGTAAGAATGAGGAATCTCTATATAAAGAGCTGATCCTTAACAACCAATAACAACAACTCAGTGAAGGACAGAAAATCCATCAACAAAGAGAGAGAAAATTCACAACAAGAAAAGGGGAAACCCTTTAAGAAGGCATATTTAGAACAGTCTGTAGAGAAGATTCAGATCTCATTTTGAATTCAAGGAAGGAGCTGATAGTGGATCAACTTCTACATCAAGAAAAATCTAACCTTATTTTGTTCTATCAAGAAGCTTTGAAACAGCTAAGTCTGGTTGGGACTGATGATCAAGAACTGATCAAGAAGAACATCAATAGGGGGATCTTTTTTGTGATATCTTTTGTATCTCTTTTATTACACAATTTCTTGTAGGATCTGTTTTAGATCTGAGCTGTAAGCCTATAATTATAAAGGTTGAGGTATGGCTGTGAGCTTGAGTGGTAGGTCTTGCAAAAGTCTTAGTTGTAAGACTAGAGATAAGGGTTGAGGTAGGGCTGAGGCCTGAGGTAGGATTCTGGGAAGGATCTGAGGTAGGACTTGCAAAAGTTTGAGGTGTAGGAACCATTTTGGTTTTGAGTTATAGGATCTTTGGATCTGGCAAAGAGGAAAGAAGTTAGGCTGAATCCAGTACTCTACTAGAAAGGCGAAGGGAGAAAGTGGTTGTACCCATATCTTGGGGAACCACTATAAATTTGGTGTTCTCTTTGCTGTGAATGTTCTGTGCTGTGTTTTATTTTGTTTGGCCATGCAAGATCTGTTTAATTGCCTAAAATATTCAAGGAAAAATTAGAACCTATTCACCCCCCATCTTTGTGTTTAGGCTCTTGATTTAAGTCTTTCAAGTGGTATCAGAGGGAGGTTACTCAAGGATTGACTTAACAGTCTGTGTAAATCACCTAGGCAATTTGCAGAATTCAAGAATGGGTTCAAGTGAGAACCAAAAAAGAGTTTGGATCAATAAAACTACCTATCTGCAAAAATGAATGTTTTGGCATATGGAAGGAGAGGGTCAGATTGTTTATGGAAGCTTTTGATCCAAGAATTTACATCACAGTATAGGAAGGACCCTTCATTCCAATGAAGGTATCAGCACTGGATGAAAATATGAAGACTCCTAAGAGTTATTCAGAAATGACAAAGGATGAAATCATCCTGGCAACTCTTGACAAAAGGGCACAAAATATCATTGTAAGTGTCATAGATGATACCACCTTTCAGAATCTGGTGCATTGCAAAACCTCCAAAGAAATCTGGGACACTCTCATTGTCTACATGGAGGGAACAGAAGAAGTCAGAGAAGACAGAAAATCTATGCTGAATCAGGAGTATGAAAGCTTTAGGAAACCAAAGAATGACAGCAGAGCTGAATGCTACAAGAAATTATTCAGGATTGTAAATGAGCTGAAGACTTATGGAAGTGTCTTAAGCACTTATGAACTGAATGACAAATTTCTGAGATCTCTAACAAAGGATTGGGACACCAAGAATTGTGTCATCAGAGAAGTGGCCAAGCTGGAAGACACAGCTCCTCCCACAATGTTTAGGAAGCTGCTTTCATATGAAATGCAACTTATAGCCAGGAAAGAGGAAGAGAAGAGCAGTAGATCTGAATACAAGGAAAAGTCAGTTGTCTTCAAAGTTGAAGGCACAAGAATGGGCAGGATAAAATCTACTTCGCCTCCCAAAAGGAGTGATGAGGCAAAAGAAGGGATTCCTGACAACACTTCATCAGAGAGCCATACCTTAGATGAGGACTTATCAGCCATCACAAGGTAGTTCCAATGATTCATGAAGAAGAAGAAGTGGAGAACCAGACCTTCGTCATCCTTTTCAAAGGATGAGTACTACAAGAAAAAGAAAACTCCTAAGGAAGACAGGTATGCTTCTAAAACTAGTAAACAATCTAATTCTAAGATTGTGTTCTATTGTTGCAACATGCAATGACATGTCATAGCAGACTGTCCAGACAAGAGGGATAAATCAAAAGACAAGAAGAAGCAACAAATGAAGGGCAAGAAAGGAAAATCTTTTGTGCCCAAAAGCAGAAAAGCTGGACAGATTCTTCATTATCTTAATCAGGAGAAGAAGAAGAGGTTGAAGCATATGTTGGGTTATTCTCAACTGAAGAGGATTCTAAGGAGATAGAATTTCTACAAATGCTGGACTCTATAAATGGAGTGGAAGAATACTGCTAAAGAGGGCTGATGGCCCTAACAAAAAATGATTAGTGCCTGGATCAAGATGGTCCTAGTAAGGTATATAACTCTCCTACATCATCCGATTATTTTACTGGATCTGAATCAGAATAATCAGGATCAAGAGATGTGGATTGTTCTGAGTCTGAAGGGGATGTACACCAACTCATTGATGAGTATGGTTGATTGTTGCAAGCTCTAAAGAGAAGCAAACTTCTTGTCAAAGAGCAGACCAAGGAGATTGAGTCTCTTAAGCTTGATGTAAAAGATTCAACAAAGCTATTGGATCTAAAATTGAATGAGGTTGCCAAACTGAAAAACATTATTGTTATTCAGATGGTCACAATCTCTTTCAAGGAGAATCATTTCAAGAAACTAGAGGCAAAACTTCAGCAAGAAAGAGAGCTAGTGGCTAAATTTTCCAAACAAAAATCTGTCTTACCCTTAATAGACAATTTCATCTCACAAAAAAGGAAGACTGGTCTAGGTTTTAAGGGAAGAACTAAGGCCACCAATTCACAAAGAAAAGGTAAGGCCCTAGTTCAGCCTCTAGCTGTAAAATCCCCTATCTTCTTTAGGAAGGTTATGAATCCTACAAACAGGTATGATTCTGAAACTACTCATGGTCACTGTTAGTATGGAGTTCACCTTGGCAAGTGTGTAAATGCTAAGATGCTACTCTATAGGCAAGCTCATCAGATTCAAAAGGAATTCATGGGGTTTGCTGCTCCAGCACCCACACTCAAAAAGACTATTGGCAACATGACTGTGAAGTCTGTACCTAAGAAAATGTATAATAGATTTGAGTGTTGGTGTTGTGGAAAGGTAGGCCACATTGACTTGGACTGTTTGTTTAACACAAGTGTTAAAACCAATAGTAGTTTACCTTTCAGAAAATCTGTAGGTAAACCTGTTGTTTCCAAGACTAAGAAGAACCTAGGACCAAAAAATAACTTGGGTTCTAAGGATAAGTAATCCTTTATTTGTTGCAGGTGAATCAAAGTGACTATACCCCTATATGGTACTTGGATAGTGATTATTCCAGACATATGACTGGAGCAAGAAGAATGCTGAGGGACTTTGTACCCATAAAGAATGGTCCCAAAGTCATATTTGGTGGATCAGAAAAAGGAGTCATCAAAGAATTTGGTAACATCTCTAGTGACTCAATTACTATCACTAAAGTGGCTTATGTGAAGGGTCTAAAACACAACCTGATAAGCATAAGTCGGCTTAGTGATCTAGGTTATGACATCTCCTTTCACAAAGGGGATTGCCAAATTAAAAGGTCAAGTGATCAAGAGATCATTATGACTGGCACTAGGAAAGGAAATGTTTATTGTCTTAACCTAGATTGTGAGTTAAAAAACTCACCTATTTGCTTAGTTGCAAATGAGACAGCCTCACTATGTATCAAATGGAACAAGAGGCTAGCTCATCAGAACTATAAGTCTATAGGACAGTTGTTTAGCATGGGGTTGGTGAGGAATGGTCCTCATGTCAAGTGCATGAAAGAGGGAGTGTGTTCAGCTTGCCAAAAGGTCAAACAGACCAAGTCCTCTTTTCCAGCACTAGATACCAAAGATTCATTGAGATGTTTATATTTCTTACATTTGGATTTGTTTGGTCCTATACCAGTTCAAAGTCTTGGTAGGAAAGCATACACATTAGTTGTTTTGTATTACCATTCTAGATACACATGGGTGTTCTTCTTAAGGTAGAAATCTGAAACCCCTAGTATTTTCCAGACTTTTGTTAGACAAGTTCAGAATGAATTTAACAATTCTGTGGTCAAAATCAGAAGTGACCATGGAACTGAATTTCAGTCTGAATGTATGACAAAATTCTGTGAAGGACTTGGGATTCATCGGGAGTTCTCCTCACCTTGAACACCTAACCAAAATGGAATTACTGAAAGAAAGAATTGAACTCTCATTGAGGTTGGTGGAACTCTACTCAGTGACACTACTCTCCCTGAATATTTCTGGGCTGAGGCAGTAGATACTGCTTGTCATGTTCTAAATAGAGCATCCATCAATAAGAAACTTAAGTTGACTCCCTATCAGATTTTGAAAGGCAGAAAACCAAACATTTCTTATTTAAGAATCTTTGGTTGCAAGTGCTATGTCTTAGTGAATGGTAAGCACTACCAAGCAAAGTTTGCTGCCAAATACCTAAAAGGGATATTTGTTGGGTACAGCAACAACAGTAGGGCATATAGGATCTACAACTTGACTACCCAAGTTGTAGAAGAGTCAGTTCATGTTGTTTTTCATGAGTCTATATTGATTAACAATGAATTGTCTAGTGTTTCAGTTAGTTCTACAGGTCTAACAGATATGCTGGACAAGTTGACCATCAATGATGAAGCTCCTGCTAGGATGGATGATGCAAGCTGTCCAAGGGAGAACAAAACACACTAGAAGCAGAAGAGAATGAGGAGCATCAGGTGGAGGAAAATTAAGAAGGTCATGAGGTAGACAGGTTTCCTCCAGCAAGAAGACACCTAAAGGATAATCCAGCTCACAAGATAATTGGAGATGCAAGTCAAGGTGTTCTAACAAGGAGCAAGAGCATGAACACAGTTTTGTGTTCTAGCTTTTTGTCTCAAATAGAACCCAAAAAGTTTGAAGAAGCAATGCTAGATGCTAACTGGGGTTATGCATTGCAAGAAGAGCTGAATCAATTCAGGAGATGCAAAGTCTGGAAATGGGTTCCTAAAACTAAGGATCACAATATCATAGGAACCAAGTGGATCTACAGAAACAAACTTGATGAAAATGGAACAATTATCAAGAATATGGCTAGGCTGGTAGCAAAAGGCTACAGACAAGAGGAAGGAATTGACTTTGATCAAACATTTGCCCCAGTATCAAGACTGGAGGCTATAAGAATGTTCCTGGCCTATACTTCCTATCAAGGGTTCAAGGAATTTCAGATGGATGTGAAGTCAACATATCTAAATGGTGAATTGAAAAAGGAAGTCTATGTTGAAAAACCCTCAGGTTTTGTAGATCCTCACTATCCTGAATATATATATAGGCTTGGGAAAGCACTCTATGGTTTTAAACAAGCCCATAGGGCTTGGTATGAGACCTTGTCTGCTTTCCTTATTGAGAATAAATTCTCAAGGGGAAAGATAGATCAAACTCTATTCTATAGGGAATCCAAAGGCAAGATAATCTTAGTCCAGATATATGTTGATGAAATTATCATTGGATCTACTGAGAACAACCTTTGTAGGATGTTTGCCAAACTTATGCAAGGGAAGTTTGAAATGAGCAGTATGGGCGAACTGAAGTTCTTTTTGGGACTTCAAGTCAGAGAGACTGATAATGGACTATCCATATCTCAGTCTAAGTTCACTAAGGAGTTGATTAAAAAGTATGGAATGGACTCAGCTTCCACCATGAAAACTCCAATGGGAACAAGTATCCCTATAGGCAAAGATGAGGCAGGGAAACCTGTTGATGAGTCTTTGTATAGAGGGATAATTGGCTGCCTACTATACATGGCTTCTAGTAGACCTGACATACGATGTAGGCCACTCCCAAAATGGAATTAAGGCATAAAAGACAAATGGATTCCTAAGGGGAATTTAGGCGAACACGTGGTGTGCGGGCAAAACTCGAAATTTCGCCAGAGTTTCGTTTGTACGTACGCGATCTCACAATGGGGAAATTTCCACCCAAACCTGCACGAACATACACATTCACTATTATCATATCCTAACCATACATCTAGCATTGCATCACAAACATTTTCATCCACATAGAGCGCGATCCGGACTAAAAATTTCAATTCAGAAAATAGTCCAAATTTAACCCTCAAAACAAAACCATACGAGGATATACCAAATCCTCTTGATCCATTTGAAACCAAAGGCTAAACAAGCCCTGGTTTGCAAACGTCCAAGGGGACCTACCCTTACGGAAATCTTTGCGAAAATCGGATTATAAAGCAATACAAATTCAGATTTTTTTGTAATGCAAATTGAATCAATATTTAGGATAAAATTTTGAAAACAAAGTCTCCAATAACTCACAAGATTAAGAAGAAAATCACACAAAGTGTATGGATATAAAATCGTTACCCCAAACCAGAAATTAGAGAGGAGGTGTGGAGGAGGAGAAGCAATATAATGGTGGAAGAGTCGTACTTCCACGGGTCCCCGGAGTCGCACCGGATGAGGAAGAACCGAGCCGCCTTCTTCGGAGTCACAACGGAGGAGGTAGGAGTTGCCGGAGAAGCAATGAACAGCACCAAAAGGGGGGCGGTAGCAGCAAGTCGGCAATACCTGGGGGTCGGGTTTCGGCCAGGCCGAATTTAGGAACAGGGAGGGGCGACTGAGAGCCGAAGCCTTCTTTGGTTTTCTTTTTTAATCTTATTCAATCCCTTTCCCACTCCACAAACATATATATATATATATATTAATGCTGCACCACTCCATCCAACCCTTCATCCAAAACAAACACATCCTAGCCACTAATGTTTAACAAAATTAAAATAACATGACTCATAAGAAATAAGCTTATAAATTTATAACATCTAATTTATAAATCTATAAACTTATAAAATGATAATTAGAGAATTATGATTATAATATTATTTCAAAAATGAAATAACATTATAATCATAATGAAGTGATGTAATGCTGTCAGCGGCGGTGGCGACGGTTGCGGCGACGGTTGCGGCAACGGTTGCAGCAATGGTTGCGGCAACGACCATCAATGTCCACGAACATGTAGCGGCGGCGATCAAAAGAGAGGTCCATGTGATGGAGGCAATGACGGTTGCGGGAACGAACATCAATATCCATGAACATATAGCGACGACGATCAAAAGAGAGGTCCATGTGATGGAGGCGATGACGGTTGCGGCAACGACCATCAATATCCATGAACATGTAGTGGCAGCGAGCAAAAGAGAGGTCCATGTCGGCACGAGCATATGGCGGAGCATCCTCGCCATCACATCATGTATGCAACATGTGTCTGTGCCGGTACCAAGCATGCCCTAAGGAATCTCATTATACTGCAGTTAAAAGTATTTTGAGATATCTCAAGGGCACACCTAATATAGGTCTTTGGTACCCTAAGAATAGAGATTTGACACTAACTGGTTTCTCAGATACAGATTTTGCAGGATGCAAAGAAGACATGAAAAGTACTACAGGAACCTGTCAATTCCTAGGAGGAAGACTGGTGTCTTGGTGCAGCAAGAAGCAGACGTGTGTAGCTATATCAACAGCTGAGTCAGAATATGTAGCTGCAGGCAGCTGCTGTGCACAACTATTGTGGATAAAGCACCAACTAAAAGATTATGACATCAAGGTAAGTAGAATTCCACTGTTCTATGATTCCACTGGTGCTATTTCTATTGCTAAGAATCCTGTATCACACAGTAGAACAATGCATATAGAAATTAAATTCCATTTCATCAGAGAACATGTAGAAAAAGAAAATATTAGTCTAGAGTTTGTGAATACAAATAATCAAATTACTGATATTTTTACAAAACCTCTGGATGAAACTAAATTCAATTTTTTTAAAATTGAATTAGGTATGTTGAATCTAGATAAGGTTAGCACAAGCTACCTTTAGTAGAACATGTAAGCATAAGTTTTCATAGGAAATTTGGCTAAGTACCAAGTTTGTGTCGACACAAGAAGACCTTGTGTCGACACTCTCAGTATGTTGTATCGACAAAGAAAACAGATGTGTTGACACAAAAACAATACTCGTGTCGACTGAAGAATAGGTGTCGACACAACTATGTTGAGACCATATAACTAGAGGACTTTTTTTTTGATACACAGGAGTTGGTGTCGACACAACTATGTTGAGATTATCAGTTAGCTGGTTTTTTTTCAACACAAAAAAAAAATCACAGTCGACACTCTGTGTCGAGACATGTCGACATCTATGTTGACACTGACATAAGTATGTCGACACATACATGTGTCGAATAAACCTCAGTATTGTCGAGACCTAGACCTATTCTGTCGACACATATAAGTTTTTGTCGACTTGTCCTTGTGCTAAGGCGCATCTTTTGAACTCCACTTTACAATTAGACTATAAATAGGTGAAGCCAAAATCTGGTTGACTACGCTTTCTGATTTCCTGGCTCTGCACCCTCTGTCGACGAGAATCATCTTTTCTTTTTGACCTCCATCTCTCTATTCCGGTAATGTCGCCTCATCCAGAAGACAAGGTGAACGAAGGATATTAGTTAGTCCGTGGTGGGTTCACGACAACATCACCGGTGAATTAGGGAGTAATTGCCTTAATTTCATTCATCGGTTTGGAATTCCTTGTCTCTAAACCAACAAAGATATGGAAGAAAGAAGTTCTGGAATTTTATTCTTCTGCAACTACAGACCCAGACGGGAAGAAGATTGAAGCTACTGTTCAAGATACCCGAGTGAAAATTACCTTGAAAACGATCCGAAAAGCACTCCAACTCCCAAAGGTTAAGGAAGAAGATGACGTACAACCATCTATGATCAAGGAGTCCTTAAAATGGTGTGGGTTAAACCCAAATACTAAGATAGGATCATCTTTTAACCGAAAAGGGATGAATTCAAAAGGGAAGTTCCTTTCTGAGATTGTAGGGAAGGTCATACTGTGTAAAACAGGTGGACATGACAGAATCTCAGCCACCAAGTTCTACCTGATGACCAGGATCATTTTCAAGCTTAAGACTGATTGGACAACCATAATATTTGACAAGTTACGTGAAGGTATAACGAAACCGAACCTAGGGAGAATTCTTTGTCTATGCCTATCATCGGTAATACAAAAGTAATGAGCCAACTTCCTGGTACAAAAATCAATCATATGAGAAGAATGGACACCAGGATTCTGTCAAGATGGGATAGGGTGTTGACTATGGGGGTTACTACTCCTCAAAAACAGACCAAAATAATACAGAAGAAGAAGAAAGTTGTTCCACAGGAAGAATCATCTAGTGATTCAGAAGAAGAAGTGGTCTTCAGTTCTGATGAACACAGGCAACAAAAGCAAGATGCACAAGGACAAGTAGACAGTAGTATGCTCCCAGAGCAATAATGAATCTCTACTCCAAGGGGAGAAGACCCTGCACCAGCTGTACAAGACACTATACTTACTGATATTCCTTTTCAAGGGGGAGTAAATGATACTGCTACACTAGATAGTGAATTAGCAGCTGATACTGTTATTGATATAGTCTTTGATATAAATAAGGAAGCACTGCTGCATGTAGAGGAAGAGGCACCTGAGGTCCATATGAAGGATACTGCTAAGATTGGGCAAGTAAGTTTCTCCTTCCTAGAAAGGTCACTGGACAAGGACATGGAAGTCCAGGGAAAACCATGTATTTTACCAACTAAACTTATTCCACTTGTTCAAATGTTGCAGGAGGTAACCTTGGAGGAGTTGTTCCCTGACTCACCAGCAGTAAGGACTGAGGGGGAGCAATAACAACAGGACAAAGAACTACCAGAGACTGAGGGGGAGGAATTGCTGAAGAATACTGTAAACAAAGAGACTGTTGGCATAGAAAGTTTATCTTCTGATGATGAAGAAGACAACTTAGATAAGAAATGGAAACTTGCTGTAATGAAGAAGAGAAGCTCTGGCTATAATAGGGACTTAGAAACAGCCACACCACCTCCAGCTCCAAGTATGGACTTTAATTCCTTAATGGTCCAATTGTAACTAAAACTAGATGCACAAAGGACAACTCTTGAAAAGTATGTGGATGAAACTCATAAAGAGCTGCAAAATCAGCTAGCTCAGGACATCAAGTCAATCAGATTTGAAGTGAGTCTGCACAAGAAAGAAATGACAGACTGCTTTGAGAAAGGAGGCTATTCAGTTGTGTATCTGGCCACTCAGCAGCGGGAACTGAAAACTAAAGCAGCTGATATGGCAGAGAAACAAGCCTATATCTTAGAAAATCAATTTAGAACATATGAGAATCTCACGGATTCTCATAAGGAAATTCTCACAAAGATTGCAGCACTATCTGTTGCTGTCAAAGCAGAAGTTATAAAACTAATTGAGACTGATCTAACTGCTGTCAAAATGGCGATAGAGGCTGCCCAAACAGCTATTACCACTCAAATTCATAAATTTGGGGTCTACTATAGTGAATGGATTGATCATCTGGAAGGTAAAGTAAGATTTCACAAGGATGATCTCAGAGATCATGTTGAAAGAGAAGTCCTAAAGGGGGAGAAAGTGTTAGTCCAAGCTAGTTCTGAGCATGCCAAATGGGTTTCCAATACCATCAGAGCTACTCTTGGCTTCCCTCCTTTGTGTGATGATGATAATGTGGCTGAATCTGTAATACAACCTGCATTTATTGAAGGAGATCAGCCAGAAGTTACTCAGGTTATATATCCTCCTGCTAATTTTGAGATGGTTCATGAGCAAGTGCAAAAAATGTACAGCCCTCCACAAGAGGCACAAAATGTGGTCTTTGAAAGAGTTGAAATGTGGAGGCTACTAAAGAAGTGCAAATGGAAGAATTGCTATCTAAGAAGAGATTCAGAGAACAGGCTGAGTTAAAGCCAGAATTTGAGCAATGGAGCCTGATAATACGTTTTGTAGCCTAAACTATTATCGTATTTTATATTTTATATTGTACAAATTATGTCTATTATTAGTTTATTTTTATCCTTTTTATGTAAATTTTATTGACACTAACTTTTCCTGTCTTTTTGCAGGTTTTCAGAAAAATTGCCAAAATGGCCTGTCACGCCCCCCTGTCACGCCCTCCCTGGGCGTGACCTAGGAGCGTGTCACCCGATCCCGAGGACACCTGCTGGAAGGGACAGAAAACGATCAAAACCGCTGTCACGCCCCCCTGTCACGCCCTCCCTGGGCGTGCCACTAGGCGTGACCAGGGGCGTGTCGCCCTCTGCCGCAAAGCTGCCGCCGCATTAAATGCCCTTCCGCCTCAGCACGCAAATAGTACTGTCACGCCCCATGTCACGCCCGTGACATGGGCGTAACACCTTCCTTTTTCGGCGACTGACGGATTTCCGACCAATGATTTGGACATGACATGCCTGTCACGCCCCCCTGTCACGGGCGTGACCTAGGGCATGACCACCGACGTACCGAAGCAATCATCCCTCCCGCCAGAATCCGGAGCCCGAGGTCAAATCCGTACCTGTCATGCCCCCAGACACGCCCCCCCTAGGGCGTGTCGGAGGGCGTGACCAACCCGAGAAATTTTCTATAAATTGAGCCCCCCTCCTCCCCATTTCAGCAAGCTTTGGTTGAGTGGGGGAGGTGCTGCCCCTTTGTTTCTTGATCCTTTTTCATGCTTTCTCTCTCTCTCTCCCCCTCTCTTTGTACTTTTTGGTTAACCCTAGTTTAATCTTAGTTTGTGCTAGCTTTTAATGTAATTTTCTTCTTGTTTAGTGCATAATATAGGGCTAGAATAGGGTTTAATTTTCATGCACTTGTAATTTTATTTTCATTAGTGTAACTTGCCCTTTTTCATTAATAAAATTGTTCTTCCCTTAGCTTGTGTTCTTCTTATGTTTTTCTACTCATCTCCCCCCCTCCACTCCATTATGATTAACTAATCCTCCTTGTACTCGATCTTGATGATCTGAGGTTAGAGCGATTATGTTATGATGTTTTAATCAATCTTTTCTTTTTAGGTTAGGGCCTTGAATTACTCTTGATTAATCACGGGTTGGGGGTATATTTTCGATATATACTCTCCGCCTTTGCTTTCATTCTGGGCTAGCCGAGAGGCCGAAAGAATGAAGTGAGCATTCAAGAGTAAAGGGAGTTGTACGCACCCCTCGAGAGAGGCAGACGTCCAAATCTCCCGGATTGGAGTAAAATCCAATAGTGGGGTTCACCGCGTAAAGCGAGTTTTAGGCCTCCGATTTAGACGAGAGTCGGTCGGACCTTCCTAAACTCAGTTGGGCACGACTTCGAGAGAAGCGTGTTCAAGCTTTAGGAACCTCCACGGTCAAGGACCCTTATCCTATTAAGTTTAGATTTTTATCGCATTTTCTTAATCGTCTTTAGCCGAGGTGAATCTCGATCTGGTGCATTTCCATTTCATATTTTCTTCCTTTAGTAGTAATCTCCTATCTTGTGCTCTTTAATTAACTGCAGTAGTTTCCTTTCTAGCATAGTTCTTTTCTTAATAGCGTAACTTAATTGCGGTAGTCCTCTTTCTAGTTTGCTTTAATTTCTCCATTGCGCTTAGATTTTCCAAAACCCTAGTTTTTCCGTCGATAAGATAATAGCGTTCGTGTGAGTAAGCTTAGCCAACAGTTCCCGGATTTCAATACGACACTTGTGTCCCCTTGCTACTATTCGATAGGTATACTTGCCTCATCGGGTTGCTAGTTCGGTTGCGTTTATTTTCTTCGAACCCTAGCGCGCAACAAGTTTTTGGCGCCGTTGCCGGGGACCCAACTTCCGTTGATATTTTGAAAACACGAACCTATTAATTTTATCTCTTCTCTTTCTCATCCCCTTTTCTTTAAAGTTTTAAAAAAAAAAAAAAATTATCACCGCTCTTAATATAAACCAACCTCACAATTTTTCTACGCCACCTAATTCTCTCGAAAAGGGCAAAGGGCTTTAAGCGCCACTGTCTTGTCTAGTACCTTGCGAACCCTTCACGGGGTAGTCCTTGGGAAGTTCGGGAGTTAATCTATAAAAAAAAATCTATTTCAAAAAGAAAAAAAAATTTTAATTTAATTTTCTAAATCTAGTTTTTCTTTCTAGTTTATCCTTTTTCTCTTTCTCTTCTTCTTTTCTGTTCTTTTAGTGCATGACCCGCGGGAGTCCGTCGGTTATTTTGGACTTGGACCACGAAATTGAGCGTACTCTTCGGAGAAGATCGCGATTTCAAGGTCCTACTATCCAAGTGCCGGTTGAGGACTCCGAGTCATTTAATACTTTAAGAATGGAAGAACCCAACGTAGATGAGGCCGTGCAAAGGACTATGTCCTATTATGCACGACCGAACCTCGAGGGAACAGAATCGAGTATAGTCCGCCCTACTATAGCAAATAATAACTTTGAACTAAAGCCTAGCATAATTCAAATGGTGCAGCAATATGTGCAATTTGACGGACTTCAAGATGAAGATCCGAACGCACATATAGCTAGCTTTCTTGAAATTTGCGACACCTTCAAGATAAATGGTGTCACAAATGATGCGATCAGGCTAAGGCTCTTCCCCTTCTCTCTAAGAACTAAAGCTAAGCAGTGGCTTAACACACTTCCGAAAAATAGCATAACCACTTGGAATGAATTAACTGAAAAATTTTTGGCGAAGTATTTTCCGCCAGCTAAAACTGCAAAACTTAGGAACGACATCTCTGCCTTCGGACAAATAGACTTTGAAACCCTTTACGAAACCTGGGAGAGATTTAAAGAATTATTAAGACGATGCCCACATCACGCGCTGCCTGTATGGTTACAAGTGCAGACGTTTTATAACGGGCTAAATCAAAGCACGAAGCAAATGATAGACGCAGCTTCTGGCGGTACTTTAAATCATAAGACCCCGAAAGCCACTCTTGAGCTTTTTAAGGATATGGCCATGAACACTTATCAGTGGAATGTGCCTAGGTCCCGCCCGAACAAGCCTGCAAGTATCTATGAAGTGGACAACGTCTCCCAGCTCGCTCTGCAAGTAGAAATCCTAAGCAAAAAAATCACGGAGATGACTGCTGCCTCCGCCCCTCAGGTATGGGAATCTGCAACCCCTACTCCAGAACATTTAGATTATGTTAATAATTTGCCTAGAACTGCTTTTAATAATTTTTCTGCTGCGAATTTTCATCCGCCTGGTTTTAATTTTCCGAATAGTTATAACCCCGCTTTAAGAAATCACCCGAACTTTTCATGGAGTAATCCATCGAATGCGATGCGCCCACCTCCGCAAAATGATTTTTCTGCACAACCACCACCACCACCACCACTTCTTCAAAATTACCCAAAACCTCCGAGCTTGGAGGAATTACTTTCTAAATATATCACCACAAATGACGCTACCATAAGAACTTTAACCGGAAGCGTAAAAAGTTTAGAAAATCAGGTAGGACAGCTCGCGAAAATAATTTCTGAGCGACCCGCAGGGTCTCTTCCTTCCAATACCGAACCCAACCCGAGAGAGCAAGCGAAAGCTATAACTCTTCGGAGTGGGAAGCAAGTCTCCGGTATGGTAAGTGAAGAGCCCGAGGCAAGCTCCGCTTCTGTTTTTAAAAATCAAAGCTCCGCTTCCGCTTTTAAAAATCAAAGCTCCGCTTCCGCTTTTAAAAATCAAAGCTCCGCTCCGCTTCCACCCTCTGCTGAAGAAGTAATCACCCCCACATTAGAAAATAATCTCACTCCACCACCCATCTTCAAAAATAATTCAACTCCTCCATACCCCTCTGAACTTAATAGACAACGTCAAGATGATCAGTACTCCCGCTTCTTAGAAATCTTCAAACAAATCCACATTAATCTTCCCTTCCACGAGGCTATTTCGCAAATGCCGAAATACGCCAAATATCTTAAAGACCTCCTCACAAACAAGAAGAAGTTAGAGAATCTTTTGCACGTCACGCTAAACGCCGAGTGCTCCGCCGTTTTAACAAACGGTTTGCCGAAGAAAATCAGTGACCCGGGTAGTTTCTCTATCCCGTGTGTCTTCGGTGATCTTTTTGTTAAACACGCGTTAGCCGATTTAGGCGCAAGTATAAACCTGATGCCCTTTTCGTTGTTCAAAAAGTTAGGGATTGGTAGCCTTAACCCCACGCGTATGAGTATCCAGCTAGCCGATAGATCCGTCAAGTACCCGTTAGGAATAGTGGAGGACGTTCTAGTGAAAGTCGACAAGTTCATCTTCCCGGTGGACTTTGTCATTTTGGACATCGAAGAAGACGTCGAGGTTCCCCTGATCCTTGGCCGACCCTTCCTCGCCACCTCCCGAGCCATCATTGACGTAAGCAATGGTAAGCACTTTCTTCGAGTAGGCGACGACGAAGTCACATTTCCTATCACCCCTTCGATGAAGAACACCTTAGAGAACGATGACTCATGTTTTTTCGTAGACGCCGTGAGTGATGATTCTTCCTACTGCCTCTCCGACTTTGAAAAAGAATTTTCTACTTTTTGCTCCTCTTCTCTTACAACAGAATCACTGCAAGGAAGTGATGAATCTTCTTATTGTCTTTCCGACTTTGAAAAAGAGTTTTCTGATTTTTGTTCTTCCTCTTTTCTTACCACTGAATCTGTACAAGAAGCCGTCTTGGCTGCTAGCCCCACCCCTTATTACGTTCCTTATAAAAAAGTTTATGAAGATATTATTTTCGAAAAAGAAAGAATCTCAAAATCCTCTTATGAAGAACCCCCTACCTTAGAACTTAAAGAACTTCCCGAACACCTAAAGTATGCTTTCTTAGAAAAAGACTCCAAGTTACCAGTTATCGTTTCGGCCTACCTCACGGATACGCAGAACGATAAACTTCTTCTAGTTCTACGTAAGCATCGCCGGGCTATTGCTTGGCAAATTTCTGATATCAAGGGCATAAGCCCATCTTTCTGTACACATAAAATTCTAATGGAAGATAATTCGCGTAACTCTATTCAACCTCAGCGCCGTATAAACCCGAATATGAAAGAAGTAGTTAAGGGCGAGGTTATGAAACTATTAGACGCAGGAATTATCTACCCTATATCGGACAGTAAGTGGGTTAGCCCCGTTCAGGTAGTTCCAAAAAAGGAGGGATAACCGTAATTAGTAATGAGAATAATGAATTAATCCCGACACGGACGGTGACGGGTTGGCGTATGTGCATAGATTACTGTAAGTTAAATGACGCCACCCGTAAGGACCACATTCCTCTACCGTTTATCGACCAGATTTTAGAACGTCTCTCCGGCCATAGCTTTTATTGTTTTCTCGATGGCCTCTCGGGTACTTTCAAATACCCATCTCTCCCGAGGACCAAGAGAAAACTACGTTTACTTGTCCCTTCGGCACCTTCGCGTACCGAAGAATGCCATTTGGATTATGCAATGCGCCGGCTACATTCCAACGATGTATGCTCGCAATATTTGACAAGTACGTAGAAAGCATTATGGAGGTATTCATGGACGATTTCTCCGTGTTCGGCGACTCCTTCGATAGATGTTTAGAAAACCTCGAAAAAGTCTTAGAACGATGCGAAGAAACTAACCTTGCCCTAAATTGGGAAAAATGCCATTTTATGGTGAGGGAAGGGTTAGTTTTGGGTCATAAAATTTCTGCTAAAGGTATTGAGGTAGACGTTGCCAAGATAGAAGTTATTGAGAAGTTGCCGCCGCCTACAAACATAAAAGCTATAAGAAGTTTCCTAGGCCACGCTGGTTTTTATCGTCGTTTTATAAAGGACTTCTCCAAGATCACAAAGCCCCTCACCCATCTCTTAGAAAAAGACTCTCCATTCATTTTTGATGACTCTTGTATTTCTGCCTTTGAATTAATTAAAGAAAAGTTAATCAACGCGCCAATTATGATAGCTCCGGTGTGGGACCTTCCTTTCGAGATTATGTGCGATGCGAGTAGTTTTGCGGTGGGGGCCGTATTAGGTCAACGCATATCTAAAAACTTCCACCCCATCTATTACGCTAGTAAAACCCTCACATCTGCATAAGAAAATTACACCACAACCGAGAAGGAGCTCTTAGCCGTAGTATTTGCATTGATAAATTTCGCCCTTACATTACACTTTCAAAAATCATTGTTTTTACGGACCACTCAGCCCTCAAGTACCTTCTTGCCAAAACGGATGCCAAGCCTCGCTTGATTCGCTGGGTCTTACTCCTCCAGGAGTTTGACTTAGAGATCCGTGATAAGCGAGGAGCCGAGAACTTGGCCGCCGACCAATTATCAAGATTAGATAACCCCTTTATAGAAAAATTAAATGAAAAATCTTTTAATGATTATTTTCCTGATGAGAAGCTGCTTTTAGTTAATACATCTACTTCTCCTTGGTTCGCGCACATCCCCAACTATCTAGTGGCCCGGGTGCTCCCAAAAGAGTTCTCCTCTCAGCAGAAGAAGAAATTCTTTTCTGAGCTGAAGAACTACTTTTGGGAAGACCCGCATCTTTTCAAAATTTGTGCGGATCAAGTGATAAGGAGATGTGTTTCTTTTGATGAAGGAATTGATATTCTAAAACATTTGCATGAAGGTCCGACAGGTGGGCACTATCAAGCTGCTCGCAATGCTCATAAGGTGCTTTGCGCGGGTTTTTACTGGCCTAGCCTGTTTAAAGACGCGCAAGCCTTTGTGAGCAGGTGTGATAGTTGCCAACGGTCGGGCAATATTTCTAATAAAAATGAAATGCCGCAAAATTATTTCTTAGAGTGCGAAATTTTCGACCTCTGGGGAATTGATTTTGTTGGCCCCCTTCCTTCTAGCTTCGGAAACAAATATATTTTAGTTGCTGTTGATTATGTTTCACGATGGGCTGAGGCCCAAGCTCTTCCTACGAACGACTCCCGAGTTGTAGTCACGTTTTTAAAAAAATATTTTCTAGATTCGGTACGCCACGCGCAATCGTTAGCGATAGGGGTTCCCATTTCTGTAACGCGCAATTTTCAAAAATCCTTACTAAATACGGCGTTACGCATAAACTATCCACTGCCTACCACCCCCAAACTAACGGTCAAGTCGAAGTAGTTAATAGAGAAATAAAAAGAATATTAGAAAAGACTGTTTCAACTTCTAGAAAAGACTGGTCAACCAAACTTGACGATCCTCTATGGGCCTACCGAACAGCGTACAAAACCGCCCTCGGATGTACGCCGTATCGGCTGGTCTATGGAAAATCGTGCCATCTGCCCGTGGAGTTAGAACACCGCGCCTTTTGGGCCTTAAAATTTTTAAACTTCGATCCCCATTCAGTCGGTGACCTTCGAAAATTCCAACTAAATGAACTCGACGAGTGGCGCTCTTATGCTTATGAAAATAATAAACTTTATAAAGAGCGGACGAAGCGTTTACACGATAAACACTTAAGGCACCCTAAAAACTTTAAGCCGGGCGACCAAGTCCTTTTATATAATTCTCGTTTACGTTTATTTCCGGGCAAATTAAAATCTCGCTGGTCTGGCCCGTTTTCTGTTTTAGAAGTATTTCCTTATGGAACTATTTTAATTTCTCACCCTGATAAGGGTAATTTCAAAGTGAATGGTCAGCGTCTTAAACTGTATTTCTCTGGTGTTGATGATGTCAGTCCAAACACTATTAAGTTTCTGCTTCACGAACTTTAATCTTGAACTTTTTATTTTTTTTGCTAAAAACAATTTTATTTCGGGACAACAATATTTTTGGACAATATTATTTTTTTTTTGATGCGTCGAGCTCAACGACGCTTTAACCAAAGGGCGCTCTTGGGAGGCAACCCAAGTTATCTTTTTCTGTTTTCTTTATTTTACAATTTTTGCCTCGGACGGCTCCGACAAGCTGAAGCTTCTGCGATCGCCTGCTCCAACATTGCTGAATCCATCACAAAGTCCAAAGAAGACATTCGGGGAGCTGCATCACTCAGCTTTCGCAGCAAATAAATCCGGGGAAGTACCTGTATTTCAATTCTGTCTTTCAATTCTATTCTTTATTTTTCTCTCCTTCTCCAATCCCCTTCTTTAGACATCGAGGACAATGTCTGTTTTAAGCTTGGGGGAGGATTTCCTCCTTTTTGCGTAGTGTAAATAATCTTCTTTTTGTATATATTGTAAATATTTCCAAAAAAAAATGAATATCTTAAAATTCCAAAATCCAAAAAAAGAGAATATTCCACAAAATTAAATTAAAAAAATATATATGTGTTTTTGAATAGTTTAGACATTTTGGTATTTCAATAGTACCCCTAGTTTTTAGTTTTGTTTTACTCAAAATCTCCTATAAACAACTTAGTTAATTATAATATTTCTAATCGTCCTTTTTACTTATGTTTCCCAAGTAAAATGTTGGCCATGCTGTGTTTCTAATTCACGGTAGCATGTTAAGGTGAAATATTTTTCTAAAAACTCGCATTTCTATTATGGTTTTTTGTTGTTTATTTCCTTTACTTTCTTAAAAATTCATCATCCACTATTTTCTTTTTCGTTTTTGAATAATTTTTGTAAAGTCAACTTTTGAATAACGTAGTAGATGTGAACGATCCAAGTCACCTATTATTTCTATTTTCAAGTTAATTTCATCAATCTTCTTTTATTATCTAGGACTCGCTTTTTGAAAAATTTCAAACCTTTGTTTTAAATAAATTCAAAAGCGTGAAAATGATTTAGGCCATTTTTGTTTTCGTTTGAGCTTTCCTGCCAACCTAAAAAAACTTTTGCCACTAGTTAGCCGTTTTTGAGCCTTTTTCCGATTTCATTTGATAGCTCCTCCTTTCATTTCAGTTTCACCAAAGCCAAAATTTCCAACCTATCGAATCACACTAGCCTTTTTGAGTTTCATAAATTATTTTGATGATTTTGATAGGGTATTTTGTGATTTTGTTTTTTGTGGAGAAAGGTTTTCGAAAAAAAAAAGGAAGTATGTTCAAAAGTGATGTTTATTTTTGTTTGGCCAACTCAAAAAGGAAAATAAAAATATTTATGGCCTTTGTTTTGAAAAAAGAAAAAAAAATGGAAAAGAAAAAAATGAAAAAGAAAGAAAAAAAAATGTGTATATATTTTTGTGAAAATTTTGAAACTCTTTGCTTTGGTTTAGTGTGATTTTAAAACCTTCACGTTTATCTTTGAATTCCGCTCCTAATCATTTTCCTAAACCAAACGTTTCTGTCCTATTTAAGTCCTTTTGATTCACGCTTTTTGATTTTTATTTAACAACTAAGAAAAGAAAAACAGTAAATCAGTTTTAGTTTTAGATTTAAACCTAGATTTTTGATAATTAAATTGATATAATTATAATGTGTTTTGCTTGGATCTAGTAACAACTCAATGCGTGTTTTTCATTTTCGTTGCTTTACTTAAGTCCATTTAAAAAATCTCGCTAAAATTTTGGATGATTTGTTTTTATTAAGTAAAGTTTTTAAAAGTTTTACCATACCTAAATAATTGTTTTAGACTTACATTTCACCTTTTCCCTACTAAGAATTTCGCATAGTACTTGTGTAGGCATAATTAGAACTTTTTGATTAGTCATTTTTATAAATATCTAGTTTTTATATTTTTGCTTGGGGACAAGCAAAGCTTAAGCTTGGGGGAATTTGATAATACGTTTTGTAGCCTAAACTATTATCGTATTTTATATTTATATTGTACAAATTATGTCTATTATTAGTTTATTTTTATCCTTTTTATGTAAATTTTATTGCCACTAACTTTTTCCTGTCTTTTTGCAGGTTTTCAGAAAAATTGCCAAAATGGCCTGTCACGCCCCCCTGTCACGCCCTCCCTGGGCGTGACCTAGGGCGTGTCACCCGATCCCGAGGACACCTGCTAGAAGGGACAGAAAACGATCAAAAATGCTGTCATGCCCCCCTGTCACGCCCTCCCTGGGCGTGTCACTAGGCGTGACCAGGGGCGTGTCGCCCTCTGCCGCAAAGCTGCCGCCGCATTAAATGCCCTTCCGCCTCAGCACGCAAATAGTACTGTCACGCCCCATGTCACGCCCGTGACATGGGCGTGACACCTTCCTTTTTCGGCGACTGACGGATTTCCGACCAATGATTTGGACATGACATGCCTGTCACGCCCCCCTGTCACGGGCGTGACCTAGGGCGTGACCACCGACGTACCGAAGCAATCATCCCTCACGCCAGAATCCGGAGCCCGAGGTCAAATCCATACCTGTCACGCCCCCTGACACGCCCCCCCTAGGGCGTGTCGGAGGGCGTGACCAACCCGAGAAATTTTCTATAAATTGAGCCCCCCTCCTCCCCATTTCAGCAAGCTTTGGTTGAGTGGGGGAGGTGCTGCCCCTTTGTTTCTTGATCCTTTTTCATGCTTTCTCTCTCTCTCTCTCCCCTCTCTTTGTACTTTTTGGTTAACCCTAGTTTAATCTTAGTTTGTGCTAGCTTTTAATGTAATTTTCTTTTGCTTAGTGCTTAATGTAGGGCTAGAATAGGGTTTAATTTTCATGCACTTGTAATTTTATTTTCATTAGTGTAACTTGCCCTTTTTCATTAATAAAATTGTTCTTCCCTTAGCTTGTGTTCTTCTTATGTTTTTCTACTCATCTCCCCCCCCCTCCACTCCATTATGATTAACTAATCCTCCTTGTACTCGATCTTGATGATCTGAGGTTAGAGTGATTATGTTATGATGTTTTAATCAATCTTTTCTTTTTAGGTTAGGGCCTTGAATTACTCTTGATTAATCACGGGTTGGGGGTATATTTTCGATATATACTCTCCGCCTTTGCTTTCATTCTGGGCTAGCCGAGAGGCCGAAAGAATGAAGTGAGCATTCAAGAGTAAAGGGAGTTGTACGCACCCCTCGAGAGAGGCAGACGTCCAAATCTCCCGGATTGGAGTAAAATCCAATAGTGGGGTTCACCGCGTAAAGCGAGTTTTAGGCCTCCGATCTAGACGAGAGTCGGTCGGACCTTCCTAAACTCAGTTGGGCACGACTTCGAGAGAAGCGTGTTCAAGCTTTAGGAACCTCCACGGTCAAGGACCCTTATCCTATTATGTTTAGATTTTTATCGCATTTTCTTAATCGTCTTTAGCCGAGGTGAATCTCGATCTGGTGCATTTCCATTTCATATTTTCTTCCTTTAGTAGTAATCTCCTATCTTGTGCTCTTTAATTAACTGCAGTAGTTTCCTTTCTAGCATAGTTCTTTTCTTAATAGCGTAACTTAATTGCGGTAGTCCTCTTTCTAGTTTGCTTTAATTTCTCCATTGCACTTAGATTTTCTAAAACCCTAGTTTTTCCGTCGATAAGATAATAGCGTTCGTGTGAGTAAGCTTAGCCAACAGTTCCCAGATTTCAATACGACACTTGTGTCCCCTTGCTACAATTCGATAAGTATACTTGCCTCATCGGGTTGCTAGTTCGGTTGCGTTTATTTTCTTCGAACCCTAGCGCGCAACAGAGCCCTACATAGAGGAACATCATTCTGACTGCATGGAAGGTTGTTAAGGAAAAGACCTATGATAGGGGTAAGTGGTACTCAGAGAAGGAGTTGAATAAATATCGAGCTAAACAGGAATCATTCTTCAGCATAGGAGAAGTGCAAAAGCTGGGAAGCTACCTGCAAATGCTATAGAGCCCAGTAAGTATTTTCCTAAGCCCTTTCACTACTTTGAAATGCAAAGAATAAAAGCTGAAGAACTAAAGAAAAAGTATCTTAAAGGTAAGAAGCTTGCTGAAGATACAGAACCAGCTGTGAAGGTAAAGATAAAGACTGGTCAAGGCATTATAATAAGGGAGCCTAGCAAATCTTAGGATAGATAGGCTTATGATAAGAAACAATGTAACTTTTTGGTTTTTGCTCTAAGAGAAAACATGTAAAAAAAATATTTCCTGCTTAATAAAATCAGTTTTACTGTTTATTTTAGATTGTTTACATTGTTTTAATGTTTACTTGCACTGGAATGAATGTACATCTATGTCTTATGTGTTTTATCTTGACTGGTGTATATCTTTGACTAAGGGTTATGACTTCTCCAAATAGGGGGAGATTGTTGGGTACACAAGAAGTATGTAATAGATTTGGAGAAGATTCATCCTAGTCAATTATATATATCAATATGTATTTTATGTATGTTTAAGTTTCCTTGTGCAGGGTTAAGGAATGGAAGAAAAATATTCTAAGTACAAGTGTAGACACTTGTGAAGAATGATGTCGACACACAGGACTTGTGTCGACTCCAGCAGCAAAGCATTGTGTCGACACCTAAGAATTGTGTCGACACCAGAACCAAAAGTTGTGTCGAGATTTGTGTCGACACCAAGAAATTGTGTCGACACCCAGGAACTGTGTCAATAGCTAGAAGCTATGTCGACACCAAAGGCAGGGATTGTGTCGACACCTAAAGCAGAGTCTGTGTCGACACCCAGCAGTTATGTCGAGATCAGGAGCAGTTGTGTCGACACATTGGACTTGTGTCGACACATACCAATATAAGATGTGTCGAGAAGCAGAAGAATGACTGTGTCGACACTTGGAGTATTGTATCGACATCATCAACACTTGTGTCGACAGTTTGTCTACTTGTGTCGACATATGTGAAGCAGATTGCTGAGTGGATCATGCTGAGTTGATAAGTCTCTAAGGAATCAACTGTCATGACTTGTGAGTCGACAACTATTATTACCAACAGGTCTAACACCATTGTCAGAACTGTCAGAAGGATGATACAAACCTATTTCAGCCGGTAACTATAAGGAATCTCTATATAAAGGGCTGATCCTTAACAACCAATAACAATAACTCAGTGAAGACCAGAAAAGCCATCAACTAAGAAAGAAAAAATTCACAAAAAGAAAAGGGGAAACCCGTTAAGAAGGCAGATCTAGAACGGTCTGTAGAGAAAATTCAGATCTCATTTTGAATTCAAGGAAGGAGCTGACAGTGGATCAACTTCTACATCAAGAACAGTCCAACCTTATTTTGTTCTATCAAGAAGCTTTGAAATAGCTAAGTCTGGTTGGGATTGAAGATCAAGAACTGATCAAGAAGAACATCAATAGGGGGATCTATCTGGTGATATCTTTTGTATCTCTTTTATTACACAATTTCTTGTAGGATCTGTTGTAGATCTGAGCTGTAAGACTATAATTATAAAGGCTGGGGTAGGGCTGTGAGCCTGAGTGGTAGGACTTGCAAAAGTCTGATTTGTAAGCCTAGAGATAATGGTTGAGGTAGGGTTGAGGCCTGAGGTAGGATTCAGGGAAGGATCTGAGGCCGGACTTGCAAAAGTATGATGTGTAGGAACCATTTTGGTTATGAGTTGTAGGATCTTTTGATCTGAGAAAGAGTAAAGAAGTTAGGTTGAATCCAGTACTCTACTGGATCGGCGAAGGTGGAAAGTGGACGTACCCATATCTTGGGGAACTACTATAAATCTGGTGTTCTCTATGTTGTGAATGTTCTGTGCTGTGCTTTATTTTGTTTCTGCCAAGCAAGATCTGTTTAATTACCTAAAATATTAAAGGAAAAATTAGAACCTATTCACCCCCCTCTAGGTGTTTAGGCTCTTGAATTAAGTCTTTCAAGCACCCTCTTAGCCTCCAACTTCATCGCGTCAAAAGCCTTCTTGAAGATGACATTGATTGTACTCCTGTTATCAATGAGGATCCAGGAGATAGTGAAATTTGCGAAGGTTTTCTGGATGACCAGCCACGACAAAATGGATCCTCATGATTCGGCATGTATTTTCTTGAGAAGGTAATCTTCTTATCGGGGGTGGAGTTTGGGATGTGGAGCCAAAGCTCCGGTGATACATGATGTGGAGGCTCGCCTTTCGGGAAACCTCAACTCCCACCACCCGTGGATCACTCTGATCTACTCTAGAGGGGCGGGGGGTGAATAGAGTGTTTAAAACTTTTGGCTGTTTTATGCTATTCAATCAGAGTTAAATAGAGGGACGTGCTCCGAAGTCTTATTGAGGATTCATGGAAGGAATCACCGGGTTGTCAATCCGCGTCCAAGCTCGTTCCTCAGCTGCGTCCGGGATAGAGAAGGCTGTCACTACCTTCCAATGGACCCATCTTCTTCGTGTCACAACCTGGTGGATTCTAAAGTTCTGTAAGTTGTAATATTTTAGCTTTATTTTCAGCTTTTTAGAAAGTTGTAATAACTTTTCGGACTTTATAAAATAGACTTTTTCAATTTTAATTCTGAGTATTTTACTGCTTTATTTTCAGTTTTTATTTTCTTTTTTTTTCATACTATCCCGAATGAAAGGCGAAGCTCTGCTTATGTCCTGGATTAAGATAGTGTGAAACTGCTTTAAAAATTATATTCAAACCCTTATTATTTCATACTATCCTGAATGAAGGGCGAGGCGAAAGCCTATGACCTAGATTAAGATAGTACGGAAGCTCTGCAAAAATTTTGACTACCTCAGTCACCCGTTCAGGTCACAAACGGCGATACAATATTCATGAATGTTGGTGTTGTGGCAAAGTGGGTCATTTTGCCATAGATTGTTGGCACAACTCTTCTGTGTCAAAGGTAAGGGGACTTCCATATCCTCGAGGAAATGTTAGTCCTCCCACCAGGATTCCTGAGGGGAGGCATTCCAACTATTATGCTGACAGGAACCTAGGACCCAATACTTATTGGGTTCCTAAGGCAAGATAACTCTTTCCTGCAGGGTGGTCAGAGGGCATGTGCCTACCCGTGTACTGCTCTGATTGATTTTAGCGCTCGTTGAGTACCGTGTAACAGGGGTGACACGGGCGTGTCACATGGCTGATACGGGCGTGTCAGGTTCGACACGGGCGTGTCGATGCCCGTGTTCTGGTAATTTTCAGTTGGTTCGAGTGCCACGTGTGCCGCTTAAGGGTACACGGCCTGTGACACGGGCGTGTCACAGGCCGTGTCGGCCAAAAGAATAATTATTTTGGGCAGATCTTGGCCGTTCATTTTTCCTTAAAGAGGATCCTGTGGCTGGGGCTCATTCCTGGGCTGATAAGGCCGGGAAAGGAGGAGGAAAGGCTCATTTCCAAGTTCATCTTCTCTTTCTAGCTTTAAGAGAGAGGTGAGGGCAAGGTGAGGAAGAAGAAGTGGAATCCGGCTGCCGGTGGTGCTACGGTGGTCCAAATCGCGAGCCGAGTTCGGATTTGCGAAGGCAACACTGCTGCGAAGGCTTTCATCCATCTCAAATTTCTCTCCTTGGCTCCGAAGCGAATTCCTAGGGTAACGATTTCCTGCTTCGACATGTGAAGTCCTTAATTCCTGTATTGCATAGGGAAAACCCTTCCCCGCGAGTGTGCGGTGAGTTATGGCGTCCCTTGGGGTAGATATGTGAAGTCCCTCTTGTTAGAGTCCTGAATTGGAGTACAGATCTAGGCATGCTGTGTGAAGCCCATCTGGACATGGTCTCGATTGGGGATGCTTGTTTGCATATCGGAGAAGACTTCGTGATTATTGCTTGTAGGCATGATGGATAAAGTACTGGAGGAAGTCCAGGAAATTATGAGAGTTGGGCTCTCTTGTGGCCGTGAGTTGCTACTTTATGTGAGGTTGAGCCGTTGAGCTGCAACTAGGCAAATGCCTTGGTGGTGGAACGGGCAAGGTGAAGCTATACCCGCGTCAGTCCAGGCTTGAGTCTGACGATTTGAGCAACGGGCAAGGTGGATCTGTACCCGCGTTATGGTTGTCTAACCTTGGGTGCTTAAGACCCTGTTAGGATCACATAGCGAGAGTCGACGGCCTGTGTGCCGATCAGACTAGAATGCTCATATTGGACCGTTATGTCTGGGACCTCTGAACGGTGGTGTGGCCGTGGAACTACGGAACACCGATAATGTGCCCTGAGTGCACAGAGCGTCGGGCCGTCGTGCCGACGTTTGTGATATGTATTGACGGTGCGTTCGTGTACCTATTGGGTGGCTTATTATATATACACTGAATTGCTATGCAGGGAAGGAATTCCGCTGCCCCGTGCCAGGGGCAGGGTCGTTATAATTGGTCAGCTGAATGCTGACCGTTGCCCTGTTTACCACCGTTTGGTGGATTGGTGCTTACAGGTACTGGAGGTGCTGGCCCGAGCGGGACTTAGCTGGCTGAAGCCCAAGCTGCGTTGATGCCCTCGAAGGCATTGTTGTTTCTTTTTGTTCATGTGTGGCCGGCCTCGGGCCGATGTCTGTAATCCACACTCTTGTTCAGAGAAATAATGTAAGGCCTTAAGGCCAGACTCTTTTTATATTTGTGTACGTTCCTATGTTATAGTGGACAATTATTGTTATCTTGAGTTCAAAGATTCAACCGTGAAACTTCCGCTAGAATGCTCTGTGGTTAGGATGCGTTGATTTTGATATTAGTTCGTAGCGTCTCCACCTGTTAGTGGAATATGGCGTGGGGCCCCGGCCGGACCCTCTATTATATTCTTCTTGACGGGTAGAGGTGTTACAATTTGGTATCAGAGCCAATTTGGTATCAGCTTGTTGGTCGATCTCTTCCGAATTCGCGGACGAATTCTTTTGCAAGGTGGTGAGCACGTGTCAGTGCCGTCGTTATAACACTTAATTTGAACTCAAGGTTGTCCACTTAGGAATGCAAATACACTTGGTTGTTGAACTTGTGTATTCTTTTTGTATGGTTGCCATTTGCATTGGTTGTTAACCTGTGTATTTTACATATATAGATGACCAGAAGTGTTGCGGGTCAATCTGAACCACAACATTCTGTTGAGAGTGCGGCACCAGCCGAGGTGCCCACAACTCCTCCATCCGCTGAAACAGTCCGTCTCATCACGGAAACGGTACTTGCTGTGATGAATGCTCAGCAGGCTGGGCAGGCACGTCCTGCAGTGGTGCCAACGCAAGCTGGGGTACGGCAAAAACCGGTAGAAGACGAAGTTGATCCGCGGGTAGCAGATCAACAATGGAAGCAATTCTTGAGCTTCAACCCTCCGCAATTTCATGGGGCGGGTACACCGGCCCAAGCAGAGGATTGGCTTGCAAGAATCAAGAGGATTATGAGAGCTATCATGGTTGAGGAGGAACAGAAAGTCATGTTAGCCACCTTCCTACTGGAAGGAGAGGCGCGATTGTGGTGGGATGAGATTGAACTGCATCACTTGGCCGGCAGGCAATTGGCAGAGATTACAATGGAAGAATTTTCTCGATTGTTCATAGCACAACATCTGCCGATGCAGCAAAGGATATCGATGGAAATGGAGTTTCAACGGTTAGCACAGGGAGATCGAAGTGTGGATGACTACCTGCATGAGTTCACCCGTTTGGGAAGATATGCGGGCACGATCTTCGCCGAAGAAGAGCGTAAGACTAGTCGGTTTTATGCGGGACTGCGAGATGACCTGCGGTATTTGCTCTATAGTTCTGTGAGTCAGGGATTCCAAGCCTTAGTCTGTACGGCTCGTTCTTTGGAGACGGACATGAAACGGGGGCAAGCAAAGGGCAACTTGGCTGTGGCAAAGCCAGAGTTTAAGCCACCGCGTCCGGAAAAATTTGGCTACCGAAAGAGATGGAATAAGAAGTCTAAGTCTTCTGGACAAGCTCCTTCTGCGACTGTGACAGATACATCTGGGTATGGATCTCGTGCTTGTTATACGTGCGGGAAGGTTGGACACTTCGCACGTGAATGTCGATCTGGTCCTCCAAAGGGTGATAAGAAGACGGGAGCGTCTTATGCGAAGAAGGGGAAGGCTATGGTGGAGTCTTCTGCCTCGCACGCGCAGCCCAGGGTCTTCAACCTTGGACAACAGGAGGCCATTAAGCAGGCGGATGTCGTCACAGGTGCGTGTAGGTTTTAATGTTCTTGTTTATGATGTGCTGTGCTTGTTTTAATTATAATGTTATAGGGTTTGTCCTTATACGCGAGTATCCGACGCGAGCACTGTTTGACACAGGTGCTTCACATTCGTTTCTGTCTGAGGACTTTGTCTTTCGTGTCGGGGTGCCTATCCGGACCACGACAGACAGTGTAAAGGTGTTGTTGCCTAACGGATGTTTGATGTGCGTGGATCGATCTTGCGGTCTTGAGGTCAAGATAGGAAGTCGGGAGTTCAAGGTGGAAACATTAGTATTGTCGATCAAAGAGTTTGATATAATCTTTGGTATGGACTGGCTTTCAGAGCAGCGTGCCTGTATTGATTGCACTTCAAAAGAGGTCACACTTGGGCAAAATACCGAACAAGAGACCAAGTTCATTGGTATGCAAGGGAAATCGATATGACCTTGCTAACAGGGTTCGGCGGGCAACGGAGTTGGATGAAAGTCTCCAATGCTATGCAAAGGAGCGGTCTGGTGATTAATTCTCCTGGGATGACGGTTTATTACGGAAAGATGGCCGATTGTGCATCCCTAGTGCGGGTAAATTGCGAGAAGGATTGATATATGAAGCACACTTTACAAAGTACTCAATTCACCCTGGGAGCACAAAAATGTACAAGGACATGAAGAAACTGTTCTGGTGGCCTGGTTTAAAGAAGGACATAGCCGCGTATGTAGCTAAATGTCGTACTTGTGCTTTGGTAAAGGCAGAATGTCAACGGCCGAGTGGTTCCCTGAAGTCGTTACCGGTTCCACAATGGAAGTTTGAGGATATTTCTATGGATTTCGTGCACGGATTGCCGAGATCTCAGCATGGTCATGACTCAATCTGGGTGATTGTAGACCGGTTGACAAAGGTGGCTCACTTTATATCGAACAAACGGGACGATTCAGTGGAAATGTTGGCAAAGCTCTATGTGGAGCAGATTGTTCGATTGCACGGTGTTCCCTGAAGCATCGTAAGTGACCGAGATGGGCGCTTTACCTCGAAGGATTGGAGATTAGTTCATCAGATATTGGGCACGAAGTTAGCATTCAGTACGGCCTTTCACCCGCAAACGGATTGCCAAACTGAGCGAACCAACAGAACGATGGAGGATATGCTCTGTATGTGCGCCCTGGACTTCAGTAAGAATTGGGAAGAGCATCTAGTTATGGTGGAGTTTGCCTATAATAATAGCCATCAAGCGAGTATAGGCATGGCCCCGTTTGAAGCGCTGTATGGTCGTAAGTATCGTACACCGCTAGCTTGGGCAGAAACTAGCGAGACCAAACTTTTAGGCAAAAAGGAGGTCGAGGATGCTACCTCAACAATACGCTCTATTCGCAAGAGGCTCCTAATAAACCAGGATCGGCAAGCCAAGTATTACAATGCTAAGCACCGGAATGTGGAGTTCGCGGTGGGTGACTGGGTCTATTTAAAGATTAAGCCCTTCATAGGTGTATCTCGGATTCGGCGGTTGAAAAAGCTAAGTCCGCGATACCTTGGTCCGTTTGAAGTGGTGGAGCGAGTTGGGGAAGCTGCCTATCGGCTAGCTCTTTCATCGGAATTGAGTGGATTACATGATGTGTTTCACATCTCGGTGCTACGCAAAGCAGTCAAGGATCCAGCTCATGTAATTGACAATGATCGAGTGCCGGTTGAGTATGGGCTAACGACAAAGATGAAGCCTATACGGATCGAGGATCGAGCCGAGAAATAGTTGCGGAACAAAGTGATCGGGATGGTCAAAGTCCGATGGGACAATTGTGGCCGAGAAGAGCTAACATAGGAGCGCGATCAAACCATGCAAGCCGAGTTTCCCGAGTTATTTTCGTAACTTGTTCACTCGTTGTATATGTAATAGAAACATATAAATGTTTTGATATTTTCTCCCTACTGTCTTCAAATTTCGGGACGAAATTTTATTAAGGAGGGGAGGATTGTAACACCCCAAAAATCTCAAAATTGGATTTGAGGTGCAGGCTGGTTGACACAGCCCGGGACACGGGCGTGTCCCAGGGCGTGTCGGGGGTACACGGCATAGGGACACGGGCGTGTCCCAGGGCGTGTCGGGGGTACACGGCCTGGGACACGGGCATGTCCCAGGGCGTGTTCAGGATAGTCGATGATCGGTGGTCGATAATAGTCGAGCCTGGGACACGGCCTTCGACACGGGCGTGTCCCAGGGCGTGTCACTCAAGAAATTGCCGGACCGAGTCAGGGAAGTACACGGCCCGGAACCAAGCCTTAAACACGGTCGTGTCAGTTTTGACACAGGCGTGTCAGAGGGCGTGTGCCTACCCGTGTACTGCTCTGATTGATTTTAGCGCTCGTTGAGTACCGTATAACAGGGGTGACACGGCCGTGTCACGTGGCTGACACGGGCGTGTCAGGTTCGACACGGGCATTTCGATGCCCTTGTTCTGGTAATTTTCAGTCGGTGCGAGTGCCGCGTGTGCCGCTTAAGGGTACACGGCCTGTGACACAGGCGTGTCACAGGCCGTGTCGGCCAAAAGAATAATTATTTTGGGCAGATCTTGGCCGTTCATTTTTCCTTAAAGAGGATCCTGTGGCTGGGGCTCATCCTGGGCTGATAAGGCCGGGAAAGGAGGAGGAAAGGCTCATTTCCAAGTTCATCTTCTCTTTCTAGCTTTAAGAGAGAGGTGAGAGCAAGGTGAGGAAGAAGAAGTGGAATCCGGCTGCCGGTGGTGCTACGGTGGTCCAAATCGCGAGCTGAGTTCGGATTTGCGAAGGCAACGCTGCTGCGAAGGCTTTCATCCGTCTCAAATTTCTCTCCATGGCTCCGAAGCGAATTCCTAGGGTAACATTTCCTGCTTGGACATGTGAAGTCCTAAATTACTGCATTGCATAGGGAAAACCCTTCCCCGTAAGTGTGCGGTGGGTTGTGGCGTCCCTTGGGGTAGATATGTGAAGTCCCCCTTGTTAGAGTCCGGAATTGGAGTACGGATCTAGGCATGCTGTGTGAAGCCCATCTGGACATGGTCTGGATTCGTGATGTTTGTTTGCATATTGGAGAAGACTCCGTGATTATTGCTTGTAGGCATGATGGATAAAGTACTGGAGGAAGTCCAGGATATTATGAGAGTTGGGCTCTCTTGTGGCCGTGAGTTGCTACTTTGTGTGAGGTTGAGCCGTTGAGCTGCAACTAGGCAAATGCCTTGGTGGTGGAACGGGCAAGGTGAAGCTGTACCCACGTCAGTCCAGGCTTGAGTCTGACGATTTGAGCAACGGGCAAGGTGGATCTGTACCCGCGTTATGGTTGTCTAACCTTGGGTGCTTAAGACCCTGTTAGGATCACATAGCGAGAGTCGACGGCCTGTGTGCCGATCAGACTAGAATGCTCATATTGGACCGTTATGTCTGGGACCTCTGAACGGTGGTGTGGTCGTGGAACTACGGAACACCGATAATGTGCCCTGAGTGCACGGAGCGTCGGGCCGTCGTGCCGACGTTTGTGATATGTATTAACGGTGCGTTCGTGCACGTCTTGGGTGGCTTATTATACATACACTGAATTGCTATGCAGGGAAGGAATTCCGCTGCCCCGTGCCAGGGGCAGGGTCGTTATAATTGGTCAGCTGAGTGCTGACCGTTTCCCTATTTACCACCGTTTGGTGGATTGGTGCTTACAGTTACTGGAGGTGCTGGCCCGAGCGGGACTTAGCTGGCTAAAGCCCAAGCTGCGTTGATGCCCTCGAAGGCATTGTTGTTTCTTTTTGTTCATGTGTGGCCGGCCTGCGTGCCGATGTCTGTAATCCACACTCTTGTTCAGAGAAATAATGTAAGGCCTTAAGGCCAGACTCTTTTGATATTTGTGTACGTTCCTATGTTATAGTGGACAATTATTGTTATCTTGAGTTCAAAGATTCAACCGTGAAACTTCCGCTAGAATGCTCTATGGTTAGGATGCGTTGATTATGATATTAGTTCGTAGCGTCTCCGCTTGTTAGTGGAATATGGTGTGGGGCCCCGGCCGGACCCTCTATTATATTCTTCTTGATGGGTAGAGGTGTTACAATTTGGTATCAGAGCCAATTGGTGATGAAGGTTGAAAGAACTCCATAGTTAGGCGTGCTTGGGCGAGAGTAGTACTGGGATGGGTGACCTCCTGGGAAGTCCCCGTACGGCCCAACTTAACTATCGAGTTTGCTCATCAAAGGGAGGCTGTGGCCACCAACAACCCGCCTGTGGAGGGAGAGGGGTTGGGGTGCTTGGGCTGCAGCCCGGTAGCGATGCCTAGAGCGGAGGCGTGGTACTGTCACGTTGGATCGGCTAGGGTCGTTACAGTCAAGATGATGACGTAATGCCATAAAGGCATTTTCGCGTCCATGCGGTCAAGTCGGCCGAATTCTTGTTGTAATGGGAAAATTTTGCATTTGGAATTTAAGTTGAGTTATTTTCGACTTACTCGTCAAGTTTCGTCGCGATCCGAGCGATATTTGGGTCTCGGCGTTTTTCAGAAGTTTTGTGGAATTTATGTTTGTCGTAAATTTTGAAAATTTATATCTTGAGAATGGCTCGTCTGATTTTGGTTTTGACTTCGTCGTTGCGTTCGTAGCGTCTGTGCTCGCCTACAGCGTGAGTTTCGTTAAATTCGGCGCGCGTTTGGGACTCCGTTTCGAACTCGCGTTTCCTGATTCAATATGTATAAATACGATCATTTTATTATGAAAAGTACTATTCATTCGTATAGTTTGATCAAAAGGTATATTTGCAAAGAAATCGTCTTTCTGCTTTCCTTATACTCGAGTGATTTTCTCTAGTACTCGAGTAAATTATTTCTCCTACTCGAGTAATCTTTAATCTACTCGAGTATATCCATAATGTTACTCGAGTAATTCTTTCTTCTACTCGAGTATCTTTCTGTTACTCGAGTATATCAAACCTGTTACTCGAGTAAATCTTTCTTCTACTCGAGTAATCTTTTCGTTACTCGAGTATATCAATCATGTTACTCGAGTAAATCTTTCTTCTACTCGAGTAATCTTTCTGTTACTCGAGTATATCAATCTTGTTTCTCGAGTAATTCTCTCTTCTACTCGAGTATCTTTCTGCTACTCGAGTATATATCTACTCGAGTAGTCGTTTCTACCTCTCGAGTACCCGTAAGATTGTTCTCGTGTAGTCCGTTGCAGTCTGCTTTCAGACGCATTTTGGAGGGTCAAAACGGTGTCGTATGGAAAAATGGCTAACATGAATTTTTTTCGTATCGACGCGATATACAACTTTCATGTTAGGCACTTTTTGATTCGAAGCCATACTAGACCTCTAATTTTGTTTTCCGCGAACTGCTCGTATTTATACCGTTTTTTTTATTTAGACAAAATATTTTATAAGTACTTATATATATATACTCTTATACTTAGGTTATTAGAAAAGAATAAATACTTCATCTTCTCCGATTATTTCTCCCGAACCAGAGCGGCGTGAGCGAGAGAGAGAATATTTCGTGAATATTCCGGTGGCCGCCGACGGAGCTCCGGTGCTCGAAATCTTCAACCGAGCGTAGATTTGGAAAGCTCTCACCGAGAGCTACGCTATCGTGGTAAATTTTTCCCCTTTCTTTGAGTTTTCTCGTTAGGGTTTTTCGCCCCTAACCCCCTTTTTCACCATTTTTGTCTAGATTTCAACTTCCTCCATCCTCTTTTGCCCCGATCTGTGATGTGGACTGATTTGGAGAACTTTTCCGGTAAAACCAAGGCAAGTGGTGGTTTCCCCTAATTTCTCCTTCTCCGATTTGATGGTAACGGTTCAGTTTTTATGTTCTTTAAAATTTTCTGCACTTTGTCTTCCAAGTTATTTCTACGATTAACCTTTTTAAATGATCACTCGATGTTGTATGATTTTGTCATTGTGAACTTGATTTTGTCATGATATATTTGATTATTCTTGAAGTGTTTTAATGATGGCTTTAAATGTCTTACCTATCGTTTTTGAACGTATTAGAGTTTGTCTCGGATTGTAATCGTTCATAGGGGTTGATCAACCATGTCGTGAAACTAGAAGTGTAAAGAAGAATCTGACGAGCCAAATCTCGAGATATATTTTGTGATGTGGTTTCTTTGGGTTTCTAAAATTTGCGGGTTTAGTGGATAAAACCACCTCTGCATTGTCTGGCTCCTTTATGGTACCTTGTGGAAGCCTACCAGGTTTCTGGGCATCTGCGGTGTATGGTGGAGAGTATGAGACTCCCTCGCAGTTAAAAGGATAAATTATTCGTGAGAGGTGTGTCCAGTTGAGTGACCACCTCACCCGTGTTTTTGGGGTACGACCGACCACAGGTGCTTAGTAAAGCTAGTTAAATTTCTTCCTTATGTTTTTACTTTTGTTGTTCCCTTTTTGCCTTGGAAAATCTGCTGTATTTGTGGAGCACGTGACGATTCACGTAGGTATTTCTTTATTTTCCTGTTCGACACCTTACTTCAGTACTGTTGGTCTTGGGTTGGTACCCCGTCTGACCTTTGTTTTATTTTTGTTTATTTTTCTGCCACCATTTGTACCCTCTTGCTGAGGTATTCTGTCTTTGGAATGCCTCAGGTTCGGAGCTTTAGCAGGTAGCGGAGCCGGTTTTGGAGCCTTAGCAGCAGCAGTTTGGCTGTAGTTTTCCCCCTCGCCGTAGAGAGGTAGTTTGTTGTTTTAGTTTTCTTTGCCCAATTTCAGGCATATTCATACTGTGGGTTCGTGTCCGGTTGTTAACGCCCACAGGTTTGTTGACCTTTTTGGACACTTGCTAGCTGATGTGGTTTTCTTATGTTCGGTGTATATTACTTGCTCTCTGGGATGATTTATTGCTATGATTGCATGTTAGATATTTTTAACCTATAAAACCCTACTATTAGTAAAGCATATGTGTCATCTCTTTAAAAACTAAGCCAGTACTTTCTATTTAGCGTAAAGACTTTCTATACTTATTATAAATCTAGGGTTGCATAGTATGAGTTGTTCCTCGGGGACATTTATACTCTCGTAGAATATTAGAGTCAATTTAAACAAGTATCTTCCACAAGCGTATAACTTGTATTTTAAACTGTGGACTAGATGATTCACTAAGCCGAGGGATACGGCTACCATCATAACTTAAACTGGATTTTATTCATAACCATTTATGTTTTCTTTTAAAATTGTAGAGTTTGGAGTCTTGACTGAATGTCTACAGTTATCCCCTACACGGCGTGGCATCACGACGCGTATTTTCCACTTGCTCTGATATAATTAAATTGTTGGGAAAAATGCAGGTTGTGACAGTTGGTATCAGATGGAGGTTGCTTGACAATTAGTCGGGCAACCTTCCCTTATTAGTGTTAGTTGCTTAGTGTCATATCATACACACACCGATGTGTCATCAATATGTCTTGGCTGAAGCATGAACACTACACTCATAAGCATGATTAGAAGTATACGGGTCATATTATGTAGTATGGGATGCATAATATGTGTTTGTATATGGATCCACCATAGGTGGCAACATGTGAGGGTTATGTAGTATGGGATGCATAACCTCACCACATGAATGCCCATTAGCTCGTTTTCTTTTCATTCCATGCAATATTATGTAGTATAAGATGCATAAAATTGCATGTGTACGCCGCTCATAACATGCATTAAGGCCTTTTATAGAATTCATAGCACCACATGCATAGCATAACATAACATAAGTACAACATGTCAAGCAAAAGATTTACTTGATGACATATGTACACACATGATTTTAAATAAGAGTAAAGAATTCATGCATTCATATCATAGGCACATGAGTCAATAGGATGATAAGATATTATCCTGAGTAGGACATATCATCATCAAATAATCCCAGAGCAAGTGACAGCTTTAGCAAGTGTCTTTCAAGTATGGTTTGAACTAGTTTTGTTTGCCCTAGTCGTAATCTAGGATTTTAATTGGTTTATTCGTTTGCCTTTTTAGAAATGCCTCCAAAGCGTATTGCGACGAGATCAACTCCCCAGTCAGAGGGTGAGTCGTCAGGTGTGCAGAGTGATGCGTTGATTGAGAGTTTGCGCTAGAGCAACGAGGCGCTGTCAATGCAAGTAGTTGCGATGCAAACGCAAATTCAGTCATTGTTGTCTACCGCTCCAGCGCGGCAACCTTCAGTGTAAGAGCCTGCCTTGGGTCAAGTCGTGCCCGATACCCCTGCTCCTCTGGTGGCCCCGGTGGCAATACCACCAGAAATGAATTTCATATCGCATTTCCAGCGATTGGGACCTCCCACCTACGACGGGAGTGCCGACTTTATGATTTTGGATGATTGGATCATCTCAATTGAAGAGATGTTTTTGTATTCCGGGATTCTAGAAGCCCAGGAAGGTTATGATTGCAGCCTATCAGTTAAAAGGCCTAGCAAAGAGTTGGTGGATTTGTGAAAAGGAGAGTCTGAAGGAAGGCTGTACCTGGGACTCTTTCAAGAAGATGTTGCTGAAGAAGTTTCTGCCCTCGGTCGAGCAGGACCGTCTCATGAATAACTTCCTGCATTTGAAGCAGAGACAACTCACGGTGAGCGAATATGAGATTGAGTTTAGCAAGTTGAGTAGATTTGCTCCCGATTTGTTAGCTTCGGAGGAGGGAAGAGTGAAATGTTTCCTGGGAGGACTAAGAAGTGATATCCAGCAGTAGGCATGCGCTTATGGAGCTGACAGTTATGCTGTGGTAGTGGAAACCGCACTAAAAGTTGAAGCGATTGAAAATGCCAAGAACCGCGGTGATGCGGCGAGGAAAGAGAAAAGGAAGGTGTTGAGGATGGTAGCTCCAGGGCATCTGGCCCTTCTTCGAAGAAGAAAGGTAAGGAAGTGTGTAGTTTCTATGGTCGTCCTGGCCACCCTTACGAAAGATGTTTCAAGAGAACAACCACCCTGAAGCAGCAGTAAGTGCACGCCATCCAAGGTGCACCCAAGGGAGAGCTCGTGTGCTCGTTCTGTGCAAGGGTCATGATGTGAGTTGGTGCTGGATGAATTAAAGGACCTGCTTCCAGTGCGAGCAGATGGGACACCAGAAATCTTCGTGCCCCCAGGCTCAAACCCCACTGCAGCCTGCCCCGCTTCGAGCTCTGCTTCCCACCAACCCTAGATAAAGGAAAAGGAAAGCTGAATGTGATGACTAGAGAGGAAGCTCAAAACTCTACGCAAGTTATTTCAGGTTAGCCCCAGTCTATTTTATCCCTATTATTTATCATTGTTGCCATGGTTATCATTCGTTTAGTTATGTATGTTACGGTTTTAGGGGAGTTTAAGGTGCGGAATAGGTGGGCGTGCGTTCTGTTCGATTCGGGTGCCACCCATTCCTTTGTGGCCAGGAGGTTTTTTGATAAACATAGCCTGGATGTTGATCAATTGAGAGACTCCTTCAACATCAAGCTTCCCTCCGATGATTCAGTGATATCCAATCAAGGTGTTCTGAGATTCCCTATTCATCTTGGCAATTTTCTTGCCCTTGCGGATCTGTTAATTTTAGACCTGACTGATTTTGATGTGATTTTGGGCATGGACTGGCTGTCCAAGTATGATGCAGTCATCCAGTGCAAGGCAAAAAGACTGGACTTCAGGATGGACAATGGCCAACCAATGAGCGTCTATGGATTTCAGGACAGAGTTTCCCCTGTCATTTCTGCGGTACGTGCTATAAAGTCTGGTTGCGAGGCGTTTTTAGTTTCTATTTCTGCTCTGGAAACAGCTTCTGTTACACCACGTCTCGAGGATGTCTCGGTGGTGCGAGAGTTTCCAGATGTTTTTCCTGATAGTCTTCCTGGACTTCCTCCTGAGAGGGAGATTGAGTTCGTAATTGACCTCGAGCCAGGAACTCGTCCCATCTCCAAGGAACCGTACCGTATGGCTCCACGTGAGTTGGATGAGTTGCGTACTCAGCTCGATGAGTTGCTGAGGTGTGGTTTTATTAGACCAAGTTCTTCTCCGTGGGGTGCTCCAGTTTTGTTCGTAAGGAAGAAGAACGGATTGATGAGGCTTTGCATCGATTATAGGGAATTAAATAAGGTGACCGTTAAGAATAGATATCCCCTGCCAAGGATCGATGATTTGTTCGATCAGTTGCGTGGTAGCTCGTTATTTTCAAAAATCGATCTTTGCTCAGGCTATCACCAGTTGAGGATTCGCGAGGAAGATATTCCCCGAACCGCATTCCGTTCACGGCATGGACATTATGAGTTTTTGGTGATGTCTTTCGGTTTAACCAATGCACCCTCTGCTTTCATGGATTTGATGAATAGGGTGTTTAACGATTTCTTGGACCGATTCGTTATTGTGTTCATAGATGACGTCCTAGTGTATTCTCACAATGTTGAGGAGCATACTCAGCATTTGCGTTTGGTTTTGTCGACCCTGAGGGAGCATAAGCTATATGGGAAGTTGAGCAAATGTGAGTTCTGGCTACCTCAGGTGTCCTTTCTGGGTCATATTGTATGCAAGGACGGTATTTCTGTAGACCCGACCAAGATTTCTGCCGTGATGGAATGGGAAAGACCTTCTACACCTAAGGAGATTAGGAGCTTCTTAGGCCTCGCTGGCTACTATAGAAGGTTTGTGGAAGGATTTTCGGTGTTGTCTGCTCCTTTAACTAGATTTACTCAGAAGAATACTGCATTCATTTGGAGTGATAAGTGTGAAGAGGCTTTCCAAGAGTTGAAGAAGAGACTGTGTACTGCCCCAATTTTAACCTTACCTACTGAAGGAGTCGAGTATGCTGTGTACGTCGATGCGTCACACATCGGACTTGGTTGTGTTTTAATGCAAGATGGTAAGGTGATCGCGTATGGATCGAGGCAACTAAAGATTAACGAGAGAAACTATCCTACGCACGATTTGGAGTTTGGTACCGTAATTTATGCGTTGAAGCTGTGGCGACACTTATTGTATGGCGCGCTGTGCAAGATCTATACGGACCATAAGAGTTTGAACTACGTCTTCACTTAGAAGGAACTAAATCTATGCCACTGTCGGTGGTTAGAAGATGTGGCGGATTATGAAGTAGAAATTCTTTATCATCCGGGAAAGGCTAATGTAGTAGCTTATGCGTTGAGTAGGAAGACCGCTAAAATTTTTAATCTATCGGTACAGTCCTTAGTAGAAGAATTCTTGTTGATGAACATCGAGATTGGGAGTAGTTCTACGCCTGCTAGTTTGGAAGCAGAAGCGCCCTCTTGGATTTGCCTTACTAGGGTGCACCAAAAGGATGATCCGGAATTGTTGCACCTCTGGAATAGGACTGAGAAAGAGGAGTTACCTGATTTTTCTTTGGACGAGCTAGGTACTCTGAAATATCGGGGTAGATTCTATATTCCTGACAAGGGTGACATTCGGGCTAAAATTTGTGAAGAAGCTCATGGTTCCAGTGTTTCCTATAATCCTGGTTCCTCCAAAATGTATAAAGATCTAAAGCAAATTGTTTGGTGGGCAGGGATGAAGGGCGATATCGCAAAGTTTGTATCAGAATGTTATACGTGTCAGCATGTCAAGGCTGATCATAGAAGGCCTGGTGGTAAATTGACACCTCTTGATATTCCAAGTTGGAAATGGGAAAGTATTTCAATGGATTTTATCACCGGTCTACCAAAATCTCCCCGTGGGCATGACTCAGTTTGGGTGATAGTCGACAGATTGACAAAGTGTGCCCACTTTGTTCCGTTTAAGATTGGGTATTCGATGAAGAAGATAGCTGAGCTATATGTTGAAGAGGTCATCAGGTTACATGGAGTGCCTGTTAGCATTATATCAGATCCGGACTCCAGATTTACGTCTCGCTTTTGGAAGGGCTTACAAGAGGGGTTGGGTACCGACTTGAGGTATTCCACCGCCTATCATCCGCAGACGAATGGGCAAACAGAAAGAGTAAATCAGATTGTGGAGGACATGATTAGATGTTATATTTTGGATCATGGTGGTGCTTGGGATGAGCGTCTCAGACTCATGGAGTTTGCTTACAATAATAGTTATCAAGAGAGCTTAAAGATGGCCCGTTTGAGGCCTTATATGGGAGGCGTTGTAGGACTCCCTTATTTTGGGCTGAGGTTGGTGAGAGACCATTGCTAGGTCCGGAAGCCCTTGAGGAGATGAATTGTGCGGTGACTCATATTCGAGAGAAGCTACGGGTAGCACAAGAGCGTTTTGAGAAATATGCTAATCGACGAAGGGTCGATTTGGAGTTTGCCGTTGGGGACTTGGTTTTCCTAAAAGTTTCTCCGATGGCAGGGGTAAAAAGACTTGGAAGGAACCACAAGTTAGACCCCCGGTATGTGGGATCTTTTCAGATTCTGGAGCGCATCGGAGTGTCAGCTTATCGACTGGAATTACCTACTAGCTTCCCTGGTGTCCACGATGTGTTCCATGTGAGCAGTTGCGGAAGTGTGTTTTTGAATCTCAAGAGCGTGTCTTGCGAAGGAAGACCATCCCCATGGTTAAGATTCTTTGGAGAAATCAAGACGTCGAGAGCGCGACGTGGGAATTGGAGTCAGCAAATTAGAGAATCTCATCCGCACCTCTTCTCCTAGTTTGGGGTACGTTGTTATGTTTTTAGTGACATTTGATTTTATCATTTTGATTTGGTTTTGGAGTTGTGTTAAGTTTCGGGACGAAACTTCTTTTTAGGTGGAGTGACTGTAACGCCCCCTATTTTTTCGACGATTTTATTTAAATGGGAAGCATCATATTTATGACGTCATGGCATTAACTTTAACGTCAAGATGATGACATAATGCAATAAAGGCATTTTCGCATCCATGCGGTCAAGTCGGCCGAATTCTTGTTGTAATGGGAAAATTTTGCATTTGGAATTTAAGTTGAGTTATTTTCGACTTACTCGTCAAGTTTCGTCGCGATCCGAGCGATATTTGGGTCTCGGCATTTTTCCGACGTTTTGTGGAATTTATGTTTGTCGTAAACTTTGAAAATTTATATCTCGAGAATGGCTCGTCTGATTTTGGTTTTGACTTCGTCGTTGCGTTCGTAGAGTCTGTGCTCGCCTACGGCGTGAGTTTCGTTCAATTCGGCACCCGTTTGGGCCTCTGTTTCGAACTCGCGTTTCCTGATTCAATATGTATAAATACGATCATTTTATTTTGAAAAGTACTATTCATTCGTATAGTTTGATCAAAAGGTATATTTGCAAAGAAATCGTCTTTCTGCTTTCCTTATACTCGAGTGATTTTCTCTAGTACTCGAGTAAATTATTTCTCCTACTCGAGTAATCTTTAATCTACTCGAGTATATCCATAATGTTACTCGAGTAATTCTTTCTTCTACTCGAGTATCTATCTGTTACTCGAGTATATCAAACCTGTTACTCGAGTAAATCTTTCTTCTACTCGAGTAATCTTTTCGTTACTCGAGTATATCAATCCTGTTACTCGATTAAATCTTTCTTCTACTCGAGTAATCTTTCTGTTACTCGAGTATATCAATCCTATTTCTCGAGTAATTCTCTCTTGTACTCGAGTATCTTTCTGCTACTCGAGTATATATCTACTCGAGTAGTCGTTTCTACCTCTCGAGTACCCGTAAGCTTGTTCTCGTGTAGTCCATTGCAGTCTACTTTCGGGCGCATTTTGGAGGGTCAAAACGGTGTCGTATGAAAAATGGCTAACATGAAATTTGTTTGTATCGACGAGATCTACAACTTTCATGTTGGGCACTTTTCGATTCGAAGCCATACTAGACCTCTAATTTTGTTTTTCGCGAACTGCTCGTATTTATACCGTTTTTTTTATTTAGACAAAATATTTTATAAGTACTTATATATATATACTCTTATACTTAGGTTATTAGAAAAGAATAAATACTTCAACTTCTCCGATTCTTTCTCCCGAACCAGAGCGGCGTGAGCGAGAGAGGGAATATTTCGTGAATATTCCGGTGGCCGCCGACGGAGCTCCAGTGCTCGAAATCTTCAACCGAGCATAGATTTGGAAAGCTCTCACCGAGAGCAACGCTATCGTGGTAAATTTTTCCCCTTTCTTTGAGTTTTCTCGTTAGAGTTTTTCGGCCCTAACCCCTTTTTGACCATTTTTTCTAGATTTCAACTTCCTCCATCCTCTTTTGCCCCGATCTGTGACGTGGACTGATTTGGAGAACTTTTTCAATAAAACCAAGGCAAGTGGTGGTTTCCCCTAATTTCTCCTTCTCCGATTTAATGGTAACCGTTCAGTTTTTATGTTCTTTAAAATTTTCTGCACTTTGTCTTCCAAGTTATTGCTACGATTAACCTTTTTAAATGATCACTTGATGTTGTATGCTTTAGTCATGGTGAACTTGATTTTGTCATGATATATTTGATTGTTCTTGAAGTGTTTTAATGATGGCTTTAAATGTCTTACCTATCGTTTTTGAACGTATTAGAGTTTGTCTCGGATTGTAATCGTTCATAGGGGTTGATCAACCATGTCGTGAAACTAGAAGTGTAAAGAAGAATCTGACGAGCCAAATCTCGAGATATATTTTGTGATGTGGTTTGTTTGGGTTTCTAAAATTTGCGGGAGTTAGTCGATAAAACCACCTCTGCATTGTCTGGCTCCTTTATGGTACCTTGTGGAAGCCTACCGGGTTTCTGGGCATCTGCGGTGTATGGTGGAGAGTATGAGACTCCCTCGCTGTTAAGCAGATAAATTATTCGTGAGAGGTGTGTCCAGTTGAGTGACCACCTCGCCCGTGTTTTTGGAGTACGGCCGACCACAGGTGCTTAGTAAAGCTAGTTAAATTTCTTCCTTATGTTTTTACTTTTGTTGTTCCCTTTTTGCCTTGGGAAATCTGCTGTATTTGTGGAGCACGTGACGATTCAAGTAGGTATTTCTTTCTTTTCCTGTTCGACACCTTACTTCAGTACTGTTGGTCTTGGGTTTGTACCCCGTCTGACCTTTGTTTTATTTTGTTTATTTTTCTGCCACCATTTGTACCCTCTTGCTGAGGTGTTCTGTCTTTGGAATGCCTCAGGTTCGGAGCTTTAGCAGGTAGTGGAGCCGGTTTTGGAGCCTTAGCAGCAGCAGTTTGGCTGTAGTTTTCCCCCTCGCCGTAGCGAGGTAGTTTGTTGTTTTAGTTTTCTTTGCCCAGTTTCAGGCATATTCATACTGTGGGTTCGTGTCAGGTTGTTGACGCCCGCAGGTTTGTTGACTTTTTTGGACACTTGCTAGCTGATGTGGTTTTCTTATGTTTAGTGTATATTACTTGCTCTCTGGGATGATTTATTGCTAGGATTGCATGTTAGATATTTTTAACCTATAAAACCCTACTATTAGTAAAGCATACGCGCCATCTCTTTCAAAACTAAGCCACTACTTTCTATTTAACGTAAAGACTTTCTATACTTATTATAAATCTAGGGTTGCATAGTATGAGTTGTTCCTCGGGGACATTTATACTCTCGTAGAATATTAGAGTCAATTTAAACAGGTATCTTCCGCAAGCGTATAACTTGTATTTTAAACTGTGGACTAGATGATTCACTAAGCCTTGGGATACGGCTACCATCATAACTTAAACTAGATTTTATTCATAACCATTTATGTTTTCTTTTAAAATTGTAGAGTTTGGAGTCTTGCCTGAATGTCTGTAATTATCCCCTGCACGACGTGGCATCACGACGCGTATTTTCCCCTTGCTCTGATATAATTAAATTGTTGGGAAAAATACGGGTTGTGACATTCGGTAACCTCAGTTCGAAGAGAAGAAATAAATCGTCGATCTCAGATCGATGATAAATTGTCTGAACCAAAAATCGTCGGTCTCCGTTCGGTGATAATTGTTTCACTAAGAAGTGATCGTCGATCTTCGTTCGATGATAGACTTCATGAGACGCTATCAGATCGTCGATCTCCGTTCAATGATCTGTCAACAAATCTTTGAGCTCAGACAGAAAGTTAAATATTCTCATCTCCATTAATCATACCTAGCTGATTTATGAAGAATAGAAGTTTCTTTTCATCCAAGGGTTTGGGGAAAATATCTGCCCTTTCCAAATCAGTAGGGATGAAGGTGAGATTAATTTTCTTTTTATCTACATACTCCCTAATGAAATGATGCCTTACATCTATATGCTTAGTCCTCGAATGATGGACTGGGTTCTGTGCTATTGAAATAGCACTAGTACTATATCAAAATATAGTTGAATTATTTAAGTTGTATCCATGGTCAAGTAGCTGATTTTATATCCATAACATCTGAGAACTGCAACTGCCATCTGCTATGAATTCTGCTTCTGCTGTTAATGTAGACACAAATATCTGTTTTTACAAAACTAAGAGACAAGGGTAGTAACCCGGAACTTATATGTTCCAGAGGTACTTTTCCTGTCTACTCTACATCCAGCAAAGTCAGCATCTGAGTATCCAGTCAACTCAAATTCTCACTTAGCGGGATACCAGAGTCCTTGATTTGGGAAACTCTTTATATATCTCAAAATCATTTTAAGTAAAATAAGGTGGGATTCTTTAGGCTTCACCAGGAACCTAGCACAAAGACATGTGTCAAACTTGATATCTGGCCTACTTGCTGTGAGATATAACAGGGACCCAACAATGGCCATATGAAATTTCTAATCAACAGGTTTCCCATGCTCATCAGAGTCAATCACAGCATTGGTAGCCATGGGTGTTTTCTTAGCTGAGACACTAGCCATCCCAAACCTTTTGATCAGCTCATTAGTATACTTAGATTTGGATAGGAAAATGCCATCAAGTTCCTTCTTGACTTGGAGACCAAGGATGTAGGAGAGCTCATTCAAACTATTTATCTCAAACTTTTAATGCATAAGGTTAGAAAACCTCTTGCATAGTTTGGGATCTGTAGAGCCAAATATTATGTAATCTACATATATTTGTACTAACAATACTTTGTCATGATGATGCTTTATAAATTAAGTCCTATCTACTATGCCTCTAGAGAATCTATGTTCTAACAAGAAGCTAGCTAGGGTCTCATACCAAGCTCTTGGAGCTTGCTTGAGGCCATAGAGAGCTTTATGCAACCTATAAACAAAAGAAGGTTGAGTTGGAGAGATAAAATCTGCTGGATGTTTTACATACACCTCTTCTTTGAGTTCTCCATTTAGAAAAGCACTCTTTACATCTATTTGATAGACTTTGAATTTTTGAGAAGCAACATAGGCCAAGAAAATTTTGATTGCCTCTAACCTTGCCACTGGTGCAAAGGTTTGATCATAATCAATGCCCTCTTCTTCCCTATACCCTTGAGCAACAAGCCTAGACTTATTCCTTATAATTGCTCCTTGTGCATCCATCTTGTTTTTGAACAACCATTTTGTTCCAATTACTGGGTAGTTCTTGGTGTTGGGACCAATTCTGAAACTCTATATCTCTCAAATTAGTTGAGCTCCTCTTGCATTGCAAGGATCCAGTGGGGATCTTGCTCAGTATCTTGAATGGAATGAGGTTCAACTTGAGAGATGAAGCAAACATGCATCAAGCCTTGGTGGAGTTGATGTCTAGTATTCACACTTGCTGATATGTCTCCAATCACTTGAGATACAGGAAGATCTCGAAGTATGACTAATTCAGCAGGAGGAGTTGGTTGTTCAACAGCTGGTGGGGGTAATTCATCTTGTGGAATTATTTTAGCTGCAGGAACAATATCAGTGGGCTCACTGATTTCCTCATCACTATCTTCAACTACTTGTTAAGATGATGATATAATAGCCTCAGGGGTGAGGGTAACAGCTTCCAAATACTAACACAAAGTGGGTGTAACATCCCATTTCCGGCTAGACCCCTAGGAGTGGTTTTTTCATGACTAGGTTATGACAAAACCCTAGGAAGCCCAAGAAGACCAAGAAATCTTAGGTAGAAAGGTGAAAATCACCTTGGTCTGCAAATAATAGGTTAGAAACTTACTTAAAATAAGAATGGGACTCGGGCATTGAGTGCATCGAGTGCACTCAACGCCATAAGCAAAATAGCGTTGAGTGCACTAACCGCTCTCAACGCACCCTTACAGGTTGGTTGGCATTGAGTGCGTCGAGTCCACTCAACGCCATAAGTTGAATGGCATTGAGTGTAGTGACTGCACTCAATGCCATCTGATGTTGTTTAGATGCCGTTGAGTTAGTTGAGCTCACTCAACGCCGTAGTCTGGATGGCTTTGAGTGAGCTTAGCTCACTCAATGCCATAAACTAAATAATGTTGAGTGCACGGACTGCACTCAATGCCGTCTGTTGAGGTCTTGAATGGCGTTGAGTGAGCTTAGCTCACTCAACACCATAAGCTAGATGGCGTTGAATGCACAGACTGAACTCAACGTTATCTTAAGTAGGCTGGATGGCGTTGAGTGAGCAGAGCTCACTCAATGCCATAAGCTATACGGCGTTGAGTGCATAGACTGCACTCAATGCCATCTTAAGTAGGCTGGATGACATTGAGTGATCAGTGCTCACTCAACGCCATATGCTAGTCGGTGTTGAGTGCACAGACTGAACTCAACGCCATCTTAAGTAGGCTGGATGGCGTTGCGTGAGCAGAGTTCACTCAACGCCATAAGCTAGACGGCGTTGAGTGCACAGACTGCACTATATGCCACCTTGAGTAGGCTGGATGGCGTTGAGTTAGCAGAGCTCACTAAAAGCCATTTTACTTAGAAATCGTTTTAGCTTGGCTGATGGTTCAGTTGAACCGGGCCGGTCTAGGAAGTGGGCCAGAATGTGTTATTGGGTCTTTTCTCTTATTAAGACTTAATTAAGCCTTATTTTGTGATATTGACCGGCTGTGCCATGGGGCAGCCATTTCCTCTTCCTTCCAGCCATGGCCGAGCGTTGGTTTGCATGGCCATTAATGGCTTTTAAAGCTCGGCTCCATCCTCTCCCCCTTGAAACGACTGGATTCAACCCCTCTTCGGGAGAGGAGGAGTTTCCAGCCTTCTCTTAGCTGTTTTGAGCCATTTCCTCTCCCTTCAAGCCATGGCCGAAAGCTCATAAATGGAGCTTTAATGGCCGTTACATCCTACCCCCACCTGCAGCCTTGTTTCTCCCTTAAAAGACTCCCTAGACTAAGAGAGGAAGTTTTCACCCTTGCCCGACAAAGCTAGAGCTTATTACCTTGCTGTTGAGAAATTATGGTGACGCCACCACCGCACAAATGGCACCCTGACGATCGGCTCGAATCCAAAGCGCAAATAAGGTCCTCCTCTACTCCTTCTTCTATGGATATATCTTAGGAATCAAATAGGAGAGAAATTGGGCTCTATAGAGCTAGATCGGGTGAGCGTTTTCATGGTTTTTCTGAAATTCATGGTGGTCGGGTTCGCCGGAAACCACCACCTCCGGCGGACAAACCACCGCCGACCGATAGCCACCACCTCGAAGGAGATAGTGGTGGCGGTGGCTGGCCAGGGAGGTGGACAATTAGATGGAGGTGGCTCATGCACGCTACACGTTTTATGCATTTTTATTAAGGTTGCTGGTTTCGGGTTTTAAGAAGATGAACAGTGCCTTATATAGAATATGATATATATTTATATATAATATATAGTACTTAATCACTTTTATCAAGCTCATTTTGATGCTATTAAATGAGGTACTTAGAGGTCGTTTTAGGAAAAATGGTCAGTCACAGAAGTTGTAGCCATTCGAGTCTAGATTATTCTTAAATTTATTTCAATGCCATTGGGTAAGTGGTTTGACCACATCACCCATTTTGGCGGTACCTATACCTAGGGCTATCTTGAGATTCAAATGGATGCCCACCTTTCATCCCTTGTCCAAATGAGCTAAAATTTAGTCAGGGGGTCTCACATAGCTATACCTAGGGCTTCTCTAAAAATGGGAATTCTTAGAGAATATTTTTTTTATATTTTTTTGAAAAATTTAATAAACCATGTATAAATTAACTAGATGTAATAAACACCTCAAAATTTCCCCAAATTTGGGTGGGTTGTCTTAGAGGGCATGTTAAGGCTCTGGTAAAAATTTCATTTCATTTGGAGATGTTTAGATTAGGTTTTTGTCCAACCCTAGGTTGACCTTAATAGGGTTAATTAGGTCAAAACACCCCCTTGGGCTTTTGAGTGGTCAAATCACCTCAACGGAGGCTGAAATTTTGGTCACTGACTTTTTATGGTATGTCACACCCTTCAATGGAATTTGGGGTGGTTTGGTGAAGGGTAGCCCTAGAACTCTAGGGTATGCCATTTTATGGGATTTTTAGGGTTTGATGGTCATTGGGTCAAATAACCTTGGAATTACCTGAAAATTGATGGAGAGGACCATAGGGTGTATATGGTCCTCTGGTTGAAGTTTCATTCAATTGGAAAGTCTTTAACCCCCTCAAACCCCTAACCCTATATTAGGGCACAAAGCCCAATAGTTGGGTTTAGGCAGTCAAAACATCTCACAATTATTTGAAACTTGGGCAGGGTATTTACTTGATAGGAAGTTGTCCTAAAATAATTTTGGTGGAATTTTTAGACTAGTAAAATCAGTACTTCCTTTATAACCCTAGAAAGGCCTTTAAATTTTATGCTGCTTGTTATGAAAATTATGTCAAGTGAAAAGTTATGAAATTTAGCATTTGGAAGTTTTACATCATGGTAGCCCCCTTTGTATTTTTATTGAAAATTTTAGATGATTATTTTAGGTACTTGATTCATAAATTATGAATTTTGGAATTTTGATCATAAATAGATGTGGAGCTTAATATTATTATAAAAATTATGAAATCTAGTCAGTAAGAGTTTTTAATTAATATGTAGGTCCTGGAATTTTCTCATAATTTTTAGGTGAGTATTTATAGTACTTGCTTCAATAACCCAAGAGTATGGAATTATAATTATAAATTAAATTAGGAGATACTGTTCACTGAAAAATTAAGGGAATCCTTCTAGAGTATTTTTAGGCCATGATGATCTTACTGGATTTTTGGTATAATTTTTTGAACAATATTTCCGACCTTTGATTTTTAAAATGGTATTGTTGACCTTATGTTCTAAATTGTGATTTGGGGGCCTAAACCATTCTAAAAATTCATATATCTTTGATTTACTATTAAATTACTGTTTAGTATTTATCATGATTTTATGAAGATCTATACATACCTGAAAAGTGCACTTCATGTTCAGAATCTTCATTTCCTAGTGTTGGAAGAAAATAATTAAATACTCATTAATTTAGGAAAATTATGAATCACTGGCTTTTATCTAGTTAGGTCAGGATAGGCCCCCATAAATTATATTGAGCCATTCGGATCAATATTTATAGTGGTACCTATTACGTGCATCATATCGTTAGGTAAGGACTGCGAATAGTCTTAATGTAGAAAGTGAGTAATGGTGGGTTAGCCCTAAGATTGGAGAATTCAAATAGCTTTGGTTTTGGATAAGGAATATGGGTTACCATGGAAGATGTTTAGGAAGGGTAGTAAGAAGTGGTTTCGCTAGAGTGTAGATGTACTCGGGTTCGACGAAAGATCATCTTTCCCGTAGAGAGGAAGGTTAAAAATCACACTAGGTTAGTCTATCGTAACACGAGAAGACAATGGGTAAGGGGAATAAACCAATAACAATAAGTGTCTTGTGAAAGGAAACGATGGGCTTCTGCTACCATCATAGTTCCTAGTGCCCTTTGAGAGCCCTTCACGGGGTATACCGGGGGCAGTCCTAGATTAATGTAAACTGTATTTACGAATTGGTAAGAGTAATTTAGTAATTAGGGTTGCACATTTCACAAACACTGTTAGCACAGGAAGATAGTTGGGAGCTTCGGCTCTGTTGGTTAAGAGACGGACAGAATGGTCCGGGGAGCTTCGGCTCGATTGGTTAAGAGATGGACAGAATGGTCCGGGGAGCTTCGACTCGATTGGTTTGATACGATAAATATTACATGAGCATAGTCAGGATAGAAAAATTAAGGTGGTGGTTCTTCGGTATTGTAGGGTCGATGCACCGACACCAATACGCTGACTCGACAAGTGTGGTTAGCACTTCGCCAATAGAAGTCCAGTGCGCCAGCCGGTAAGAGTACGCAGGAGTCCGCTTCGTGCACCAAGCAATGAGGCCTACGATAGGTTTGACCGGTAGTGCTTTACTTGTTTAGAGGTGGGCGAGGCCCAACCCACCGCTTCCGTCTGCCACTACGGAGGTATCCTGGGAGGTAACGACTCTGAAAGGGGGAACTAAAGGTCTGTGTGCCTAGAGTAGGGTGTGTGTGTTGCACTTGCATGATTAATCATACCCACTAGCATGTCATGGCATAATCGAATAATTTAACCCCTGACACCTAATGTATAAGTGGAATGAGACGCTTATACAATAGGACTTGCAAAATGACCCCTTTGTCTATAAGCTTGTGTGGGAAAGTTTATAAATTAAGGTCATTTTTGATATATATATATATACTGCTATTTTATAACTGACACCCCAATGTATAAATTGGTATGGGACATTTTATACGATGGGAGCCTTGCAGAAGATCCCTTGGCTTAGGCGCTTCTGCACATAAGTTAAGGTTAAATTTCCTACTTTCTGTTTCTATCATATTTGCTACAGAATTGCTAGCATAGGTCCACTGTCACCTGCTTTTGATTTATTCTCCACCTTTATGTCCTTCCCTTTCTTCCTCTCTGCTCGATACTTAGGAGCCATGGGGGAAGGGGAGGGGGATGATAGGGCTTAATCTTATAGACTAACGGTTTTCGGACCACATCATTTAGGGGATCGTGGAGCCCAGCATGGAGGAGCAGCCCCGGAGGTCGGCCCGTTTGGAGATTGGCCGTCTAGCTCAGGAGTTCAGCCAGCTAGGACTGTGAGTCCCGACTTATAGTAGATGTTATAGTTTTCTTCCGCTTGAGTGACCTGTAGTGAGGATTATGATGTACCGGGCATAACCACTTACTTTAAATACCTTTTATACTATTTCTGTGGACTCTCCCTTCGTGGAGACTTTTATTTCTATACATGTGATTTCTGTGGACTTGCTTTTAATTTATTGTGCTATATTTTTGTGATTGAATTGGCCGACAGAATCGGCGCTTTGTGGTGATGACCCTTCAGGGCATGAAGGTGTCACCGTAAAGCGGCGATCCTAGGCCTAAGACCCCGGTGTTTAAAAAGAAAAAAAAATTGGGGTCTTACAGTAGGTACCTACAAAGTCTGACGGGTAGAAGTATTTGTAAGACCCCATTTTTTTCTTTTAAAACACCGAGGTCTTAGGCCTAGAACCGCCCCTTTGCGGTAACACCTTCATGCCTTGAAGGTTCATCATCACAAAGCCCCGATTCTGCCGGCCAATTCCATAAGAAAACGATACCACAATGAAGTAAAAGCAAGTCCACAAGAAAATCACATATATAGAAAAAAAAAGTCTCCACGAAGGGAGTGTCCACAGAATAATATATGAGAGTACTAAAAATACGGGCTTATGCCCGACACATCATGTCCTCACTACAAATCACTCATGTGGAAGAAAAAACTAGAACATCTACTCAAGTTCGAGACTCACGGTCCCGGCTGTATGAACTCTGGAGCTAGACTACCCCATCTCCAAGCACACCAGTCTTTGGGGCTGCTCCCCCGTGCTGGGCTCCACGATTCCCTAAAATTATGCAGTTTGAAAACCGTTAGTCATAAAGACTAAGCCCTATCATCCCCTACCCCTTCCCCCATGGGCCCTAAGCACCGAGCGGAGAGGAAGAAAGGGAAGGACATGAAGGTGGAGATTAAATCAAAGAAACAAGTGGCAGTGGAACTAATGTAGCAATCCTATAATAAATAATGGCAATAATAGAAAGTAGGAAATGTAACCTTAACTTATGTGCGGAAGCACCTAAGCCAAGGGATCTTCTACAAGGCTCCCATCATATAAAGTGTCTCATACCACATATACGTTGGGGTGTCGGTTATCAAACAACAACATATATATATAGAACTTAACCTTAATTTATAAACATGCCCACACAAGCTTATAGACCAAGGGGTCGTTTTGCAAGGCCTATTGCATAAGCGTCCCATTCCACTTATATATTAGGTGTCAGGGGTTAAGTGAATCGATTTTGCCATGACATGCTAGTGGGTATGATGAATCATGCAAGTGCAACACACACACACGACTCTGTGTACACAGACCTTTAGTTCCCCCTTTTCGGAGCCGTTACCTCCCAGGATACCTCCGTAGTGGCTGACGGAAGCGGTGGGTTAGGCCTCGCCCACCTCTAAACCAGTAAAGCACTACCGGTCAGACCTATTGTACGCCTTAACGCTTGGTGCACGAAGCGGACTCCTGCGTACTCTTGCCGGTTGGCGCACCAAACTTCTGTTTGCAAAGTGCTAACCACACTTGCTGAGTCAGCGTATTGGCGTCAGTGCATCGACCCTCCAATACCGAATACCCACCACCTTAATTTTCTTTCCTTTAATTCACATGCAAATTTAATCGTAATCAAACAAAAACCGAGCCGAAGCTCCCCGGACCAAAACGTCCGTCTCTTAACCAATCGAGTCGAAGCTCCCCGGACCATTCCGTCCGTCTCTTAACCAATCGAAACGAAGCTCCCAACAATCTTCCTGTGCTAACAGTGTTTGTGAAATGTGAGATCCTAATTACTAGGTTACTCTTTCCAATTTGTTATTACAGTTTACGTTAACCCAAGACTGCCCCGGTATTCCCTGTGAAGGGCTCTCAAAGGGCCCTAGGAACTATGATGGTAGCTGAAGCCCATCGTTCCCTTTCATAAGGCACTTATTGTTATTGGTTGATTCCCTTTACCCATTTCCTTCTCATATTACGATAGACTAACCTAGGGTGATTTTTAACATTCCTCTCTTCGAGAAAGACGATCTTTCGTCGAACCTGAGCAACTCTTAACTCTAGTCATCACCACTTCTCACTACTCTTTATATCATTCTGTTAGGAAATCATCGACCTCTATCCACCCAGACAAAATGACTAACTCCACAACTATCCCAGATCATGTCCTATTGCAATTTAATAATTTGCTATATGCAGACCAACCTGGACTTTATGTCGAACCGAATAGGAGATAATCTAGATAATCATCCAAATATCCTAAATTATTTACTGGAGGTATATCATGATTTGATTAGCCTATAATCTTAAAACTATAATTTTCCTAATTTATCTGACATTTAATTAATTTCCTCAAAAATTCCATGGGCTACCGGTTTGAACATGAACTACCCTAAGTACTCATGATGGATGTCCAACAAAATTATTATAAATATTTTGCTATCTCAATATGGTAAATCCAAAGTATGACAATTTTTCTATCATCAAAATGGCACTAAAACTATTTTAGCAATATTTTCTATCTTCCATTATTTATGAATCAAGTACAGAGAATATCAATCCAAAAATTATAAATTAATTATATTATGCAGATACAACTTTAAAAATAGCATTGGCCAAGTTTCATAATTTTCAACAACAATGTCATCTTTAATTAATTTTTAAATCATAAAACCCTTTTTTAACATTTGTGGATGAAGTGCTAGATTTACTCAAATAAAAATTATACAAAAATTAAGGAGCAACTATTATGACCTAAAACGTTTACTTCCATGATTTCATGGGGTTTCAATGAACAAAAAGATCTAAATAATTAAAACATCAATTAGGGCTATAACAAAGTTTACAAATGAAGTGCATAAAATAAACATCATAAAATTCCAGTAAAATAGTTATAGATTCTAACCACTCCAAAACTCACGCTTCCTTAGTTTTATAGCTTTTAGATAATGTTTAGTGACAGATTTTACCTATTTGGTATTTTACCATAAGGCTAAGGTTAGGGTTTTGAGGAATCTACCTATCTCCAAATTCTCCAAGATTCCACCCAGATAATTTATATTATACTATCGTCGACTCTACTTAATTTCAAAGTAATACGAGGGCATTCGCCCCCATGTCCTTCACAACCCTCAAAACCCTCCATTTAGGGTTTGAGTTGGGATCCTAGGGTAAATCAACCCTAAACCACACCATTTTTCTCCAAGTGGGTTGTAATAACCCTTCTAAGTCAGTGGTAAAAATATTAGCCTCTATTGAGGTGATTTGACCATTTCAACCTCTTAGTGCACTTTTTTACTAAAAAATGCCTCATTAATGCCTAGTTAAGAATAGGTGACATTCTATCCAAAACCATTCCAAATTGCTTGAAATTTTGTACAAAGCTAGGTTTTATAGCCAGGGACCACTCAACAAAATTTGGGAGGGTTTGGAGGTCATTTGACCACTTAAATATATTACTCTAACTTTATTAAATTAAAACAAAAACATGAGGCAAAGTGTCTCCAAAAATTCCCATTTTTGGAAGGCCTCTAGGTATGGCTAAGGGAAATCCCATTATCAAATTTCGGGTCATTTGGATAAGGGACGAAGAGTAGGCATTCATTTTAGTTCCTGCCCAACTCTAGGTACAGCCCCCACTAAAACAGGTGCTGCGGTCAAACCGCTTACCCAAACGAGTTGAAATTAATTTTAAATTAATCTAGACTCGAAGGGATACAACTTTCGTGACTAGCATTTTTTCCTAAATTGGCCTCTAAGTACCACGTTTTGCAGCATTCATAATACGTCCATTTATATATTTTTTTTCTTATATACTATATTCATAACTTTATAATATAAACATGTTTTATTGTTCATCTTCTACAGAACCCGAGAACTGAAACCAACCAACTTATATTTCCTATAGCTCTTCCGCGATCCGTCACCGGCCGTCCGGTCACTTCTCTGGCCAGCCACCACCACCACCATCTCCGTCGAGGCGATGGCTATCGGTCGGCGGTGGTTTGGCCGCCGGAGGTGGCGGTTTCCGACGTACCCGAAAATATATTTTTCATCGTTTTTCCATTGAAACACGAGATAGGTCCAACTCCTTTGAGCACTAACTTCCTTTATAAGATCCTAAGATCTACCCATAAGAGAAGAAGTAAAGGATGACCTTGTTCGCGGTTTGGAGGCGAGATGAACGTCAGATTGTCATGGCGCGGTGGTGGCGTTCCCGAACTTCTCCTACAGTAAGAACAATAACTCAAATCTGTTTGGTAAAGAGTGTAAACTTCTCATCTTGCCCTAAGGGGGATTTAATTGATCACCAAGTGGGGAGGGGAAAGGGTAAGCATTTATGGCCATGAAGACTCTCCTCTTAATATTATTTCGGTTACGGTGGAGGGAGAGGAAAAGGTGGAAAATGAAATGACTGATCCAGGTGGCGACTTCCTATTGGATCAATACTTCCTCATTTTAATAAGTAATTAGAGAAGGAAACGACTTATAAATACTCATGGTGTAACTTTCCATAGCAGAATTTATAATAACGCGTGTTAGAATAATTTCGGGCATGAACCGACGTTTCGGCCTCTATCACGGGCGTGACATGTCAGTCACGGGCGTGACAGGCCCATGTGGAAAATTCTGAGTTCGCCGATCGTCTTCCTGAGATCGACGATCGTCAAAGGGGGTCATGCCCTAGGTCACGGGAGTGACATGTCGATCACGGGCGTGACAGGCCCGAATTGCAAATTCTATGCTCGCCGATCATCTTCCTGAGATCGACGATTGTCGAAGGGGGTCACGCCATAGTTCACGGGCGTGACCAACCCGTGATGCAAATTCTGAGTTCGCCGATCTTCTTCCTGAGATCGACGATCATTAAAGGGGGTCACGCCCTTGGTCACAGGCGTGACGGGTCGGTCACGGGAGTGCCCAACCCGTGATGCAAATTCTGAGTTCGTCGATCGTCTTCCTGAGATCGACGATCGTCGAAGGGGGTCACGCCCTATGTCACGGGCATGACGGGTCGGTCACGGACGTGACTAACCCATGACCCGAAATCTTGGTCGATGGACTTCAATTCTTGGGTTTCCTAGGGTTCTGTCACAACAGACCGACTCCTAGGGGTCTAGCCAGAAATGGGATGTTACAAATCCCAATAAACAAAACAAAAATTTCGTCCCCGAAAATGAGGTTGAGCCTACGGGGATTTCTACCGAAATAAAATAAACTTGTAACATCCCATATGATTTTCCTATTGAGTCGAAGCGAGATTACTTGTTTGATAAACGAAGGTAATTTCCCCAATAAACAAAAGATTAGCCCCTACTTTCCTGACTAAGTGCACATGCCTTTATTCTCAATTTCCCTTATCTAGTCCTACCGGTTCAATACAAGAATGTAATTTATAGTATACCAAGAGGTGGTGAGGTATACCTGACCGAACAACTCCGGGTATTTTTACCTCATTAGGTCCTGCGGTTCCCAGGTGTGCCCTCCTGACCATGGTTCCTCCACAAAACCTTGACTAAGGGGATCTTCTTGCGGCGCAAGACCCGTACTCCTTTGTCATTGATCCGAACCGGCTCCAAGTGAACAGACCGGTATGAAGCTACCGTCCCTTCGGTGGTCAAAATCTGCTGCTCCGGGCGTAGTAGAGCCCTTCTCAGCGAAGAAATGTGGAAGACGTCGTGTACAGCTGCCAGCTCTGGTGGAAACTCTAGCCTGTAGGCTAGGGCCCTGATCCGCTCCAGGATCCTGTAAGGGCCCATATACCTAGTGTTGAGCTTCTCTCTCCGACCGCGCACCCGTGAAACACCATGCATGTGTCGGATCTTCAAAAACACTCGATCCCCCACCTGAAACTCCACCTGACGATGTCGGGCGTCAAAGTACTTAGCCTGTCTGCTCTACGCCTCTAACATTCTGTCTCTGATCAGTCTCACCTGAGCCTCGGTGTCTTCAACAAAATCTGATCCCATCGCCTTCGGTTCCTCATCCTGAATCCAAGAAAGCGGTGTCCTGCATCTCCTTCCATACAATGCTTCGTAAGGCACCATCCTGATGCTGGACTGGTAGCTGTTGTTATAGGAGAACTCGACAAGGGGTAGGAGCTTCTCCCACGGTTCCCCGCGGTCCAAAATGCATAGCCTCAAAAAATATTCCAGCGTTCGATTGGTGCGTTCCGTCTGCCCATCCGTCTGGGGATGGAATGCGGTGATGAAGGTCAATCGCGTGCCTAAGTAAGCCTGCACGGATCTCCACTCCCAGGAAGTGAACCGGCCATCCCGATATGACACGATCGTCTCTGGCACCCCATGACATCGAATGAACTGCTCCACAAATCTCCGCACTTGTACTCCCACATAGTCATCCTTCGTGATTGGAATGAATTTTGCCACCTTCGTAAACCGATCAACGATGACCTAAATCGAGTCGTTTCCCGTGCATGATCGGGGGAGTCCATGAAGAAAATTGATCTTGATTTCCTCAATTTTCAACTCCGGCATCGGGAGTGGCTGTAGCAATCCAGCGGGGTTCTTGCACTTCGCCTTCACCAACTATCATGCCTCGTAATGAGTCACGAAGTATGTAATGTCCTTCTTCATCCCTGGCCAAAACATCGTCTTCTTCAATTCTGCCGTTATCTTGGTGATCCCCGGGTGTATAGAATATCTGCTACAATGTGCCTCCGCCATGATGTCTTCTCGAATTCGGCCTCCTGCGGGTATATAGACCCTGCCTCTAAAGTATAGCAAAACATCTCTCAGTTAATAATCTCTGGTCGAACCCTTCTCCAAGGCTCGGAATATTGGCTCTGCCCATACATATGTCTTCTTTTCGTCCCGGATGCGGTCCCGAATGTCATCTATAGAAACCATCGATCCCAAGTACTCCATGTAAATCTCTGGATCATCCTCGGACACTAGGGATATTTGTATATCTCTGAAGGACTGGACTAGCTCCATAGACATTAGTTGTGGTCCCTTCCCAAAGGTATCTCTTCTCCTGATCAAAGCATCTGCCACCTCGTTTGCCTTCCCAGGGTGCTAGTGCATGGTATATTGGTAATCCGACATGAACTCCACCTAATGCCTCTATCTGATGTTGAGTTCCTTCTGTGCGTCCACGTATTTCAAGTTCCTGTGATCTGAGAAGATGTCACAGTGAACCCCGTAGAGATAGTGTCGCCAAATCTTTATAGCAAAAATCAATGCACCCATATCTAGATCGTGCACTAGATAGTTCTTCTCATGTATCTTCAACTGCCAGGAGGCGTAGGCTATCACGTGCCCGTTATGCATCATAACGGCACTCATCCCCTAGTAGGAGGCGTTCGTGTACACCTTGAATCCCTCCCTTCCCGACGGAAGAGCGAGAATGGGAGCCGAGGTAAGCTTACCTTTCAACTCCACAAAGGCCGCCTCGCACTGTGGCATCCAAACGAAAGGGGTTTCCTTCTTCGTCAGGGATGAAAGAGGGAGTGTAATCCGAGAAAATCCTTCGACGAACTTCCGGTAATATCCGGCAAGTCCCAGAAAGATCTGTACATCCGTGGCTATCTTCAACGGTGGCCAATCCTGAACTGCCCGAATCTTGGCCGGGTCTACTGCCAACCCAGCACCGCTGATAATATGACCGAAGAAAGCCACCTCCTTTAACCAAAACTGGCAGTTGATGAACTTCGCGTACAGCTGATGCTCCCGTTGCCTCTGTAGAGTCAATGTCAGGTATCGTGTATGCTCCTCCTCCGTCCTTGAGTAGATGAGGATGTCGTCAATAAATACGATGACGAATACATCCAAGTACTCCTCGAATACTCTGTTCATAACACTTGTAAATGCCGACGACACATTTGTGAGCCCGAAGGGCATCACTGTAAACTCAAACAGTCCGTATCTACTACTGAAGGCGGTCTTCGGAATGTCCTCCTCCAGAATCCGTAGCTTGTAAAAACCTGACCTCAAGTCAAGTTTCGAGAAGAAGTGCGCTCCTTCTAGTTGATCAAACAATTCGTCAATCCGTGGTAATGGGTATGTATTCCATACCGTCAGTCTGTTCAGCGCTCGATAATCAATACATAAGCGGAGACTTCCGTCCTTCTTCTTGACGAATAACACCGGGCTCCCCACGGTGAAGAGCTTTGTCGGACAAACCCTGCCTCTACTAGTTCCTGCAACTAACTTCGGAACTCTGTCAACTCTTTCGGGGCCGTCCGGTAAGGGGCCCTAGATGTCGGCTTGGCTCCCGGTAAAAGATGTATCCTGAAGTCCTGCTCTCGTTGCTGAGGTATACCCCGCAGCTTCTCTGGAAAAACATCAGAAAAATCACGTACTACTAGAATGTCTGTCACTGACTCCTTGACTTCTGTCATCTCAAATAGAATCTGATAAACCTCCTCTCCCTGTAGATGGGCCTTAACAGCTTATACCGAAGATAAGAGTATATGAAAGGCAGGTCTTATACCTTCGATAACAATAAAAGAGTCCCCGTGTCTCACGGTGATCCTCTTTGCTTGGCAATCAATTTGGGCATGGTTCTAGAGCAGCCATGCCATGCCCAGGATAAGGTCGTAGTCCGTCAGCTGCAAAAGCATCGCTGGAGCCTTGAACGCCTTTCCACCAATTTCTGCCTCAATATTGTAGTGGTCTGAGGTAAGGAGTTTAGATCCATCAGGTAGTCGCACCCTCATCTTCGAGCCCGTGAATCGCTCCACGCCTTCCAGTCCTTCTACAAACTTCTCCGGCCCAAAGGAGTGAGTAGCTCAGGTATCGCAAAGCGTGCGGGCAGGCTTGCCGCTGATGAAGATAATACCTGGGGTGATTAGATGTCTTAGGGTTCTATAAAGAGTTTTCTTTCCTTGTTAATCTATCTAGTGTGGTTCTAAGATTTAACAACTGAGAGGGAAATTCTATGAAAATAACGAAGCATTGCAGCGTACCTGCTATGACCTGCTCTGGATTTCGAGGCTACGCAAGGTCCAAAGCATAAACCTGCTCCCTTTCCTTTCTACGTTCTCACCCCTGGTATCCACGACCTCGGCCGCGTCCTCAGCCTCCGAAATGCTGAGCAGGTGGGCCACCCTGTGGTGCTAGAGGTGGTGACCCCCAAATGGGGCAGTTTCTCCTGAGGTGCCCAATCTAATGACAATGGAAGCACTCTAGTGAGGGATAGGCCATACCCCTAGTTTTCGGAATCTCCTGCATCCGAAGAGGTTGAGGGGCCAATATCACCAGCTCCCTCGGCTCCTGCCTCACTTCCTGACGAGGTTGGTCCTCTGTCCTTCTCCCCTCTAGTATATCACCTCGCCGCTGGTCATTTCTGGCTCTCTGACCCTGATCCTCTGCTTGCCCATTCTGGCCCCGAGTGGTGTGCCAATCAGCCTCAATCCTCTTTGTCATCTCCAAAATCCGGGAGATAGGCCCATCGGATACAAACAACAAAGCCTCCCTCAAGTCCTCCCGCAGGCCCTTATAGAACCTCTAGATGTACCCTGCTTTGTCCAGCTGGTAAGAATCCGCATATCGAGCCAAATGGTCGAACTCCTGATGGTACTCCACCACCGTCCGGGTGCCCTGCTTCAGCTGTAAGAACCGATCCTCCAACTCATCCCTGGCCAACTGCGGAAGAAAATGCTCTAGTAGCGCGGCCCTAAACACTTCCCAAGTAACTTCCACAACCTCCCTATCGGCAAACGCCATGTCCAGCAGCGTCTTCCACCACCTCTTGGCATGGGACTCCAGGCAAGAGACAACCAGAACCACCCTCTCCTCCCAGGTGCACCGTATCCCGGTCAGCATCTCGTACATAATATCCAGCAACTCTTCGGTCCAAACTGCCGACTCTGTCCCCAAGTAGGACGGGGGAGAAAGTCCTCGGAAGATGCTCAACCAGTCTGCCTCCGGGTTTGGTTGCGGGACCGGAACCTACTGGGCTATGAAAGCTTCTAGAATGGCTATCAGAGTCCGTCCCATGTCTGACTGAAGGAAAGGAGTGGGGACCGGTGGGGGTGGTGCAACATCCAGAGCCTGTTGAACTCCACCTTGTGGCGTAGGTTGTGCTGGAGGCTGCGTAACAAAACCCATACTGAGAAAACGTTCAATCTTTACTAAAAGTGGATAATTTATATGTGACTCCCATATGGGCACACCACTGCTTCAACTGCTTAGTTTGTCCGCAAACTAAACTCGAGTTGGGGTGACCTAGGTTTAGTGGACTGCTACCTTTTTTAGGTCGATGTTTCCCTCTGATACCACTTGTAAGACCCCTTTTCTTACGTTAACCTAGGACTGCCCCCGGTATTCCCTATGAAGGGCTCTCAAAGGGCACTAAAAACTATGATGGTAGCTGAAACCCATCGTTCCCTTTCGTAAGCCACTTATTGTTATTGGTTGATTCCCTTTACCCATTCCCTTCTCATATTACGATAGACTAACCTAGGTTGATTTTTAACCTTCCTCTCTTCGGGAAAGATGATCTTTCGTCGAACCCAAGCACCTCTTAACTCTAGCCATCACCACTTCTCACTACTCTTCATATCATTCTATTACGAAATCATCCACCTCTATCCACCCAAACAAAATGACTAACTCCAACAACTATCCAAGATCATGTCCTATTGCAATTTAACAATTTGCTATATGCAGACCAACCTGTACTATATGTCGAACCGAATAGGAGATAATCTAGATAATCATCCAAATACCCTAAATTATTTGCTGGAGGTATATCATGATATGATTAGCCTATAATCTTAAAACTATAATTTTCCTAATTTATCTTGCATTTAATTAATTTCTTCAAAAATTCCATGGGCTACCTGTTTGAACATGAACTACCCTATGTACTCAAGCAGGATGTCCAAAGAAATTATTATAAATATTTTACTATATAAATATGGTAAATCCAAAGTATCACAATTTTTCTATCATCAAAAGGGCACTAAAAGTATTTTAGAAATATTTTCTATCTTCCGTTATTTATGAATCAAGTACAGAGAATATCCATCCAAAAATTATAAATTAATTATATTATGCAAGTACAACCTTAAAAATAGCATTGACGAAGTTTAATAATTTTTCAACAACAATCTCATCTATAATTAATTTTTAAACCATAAAATCCCTTTTTAACATTTGTGGATGAAGTACTAGATTTACTCAACTAAAAAATATACAAAAATTCAGGAGCAACCATTCTTACCTAAAACATTTACTTCCAAGATTTCATGGGGTTTCAATGAACAGAAAGATCTAAATAATTAAAACATCAATTAGAGCTATAACAAACTTTACAAATGAAGTGCTGAAAATAAACATCATAAAATTCCAGTTAAATTGCTATAGATTTGAACCACTCCAAAACACACTCTACCCGAGTTTCACAGCTTTTATATAATGTTTAGTGATAGATTTTACTTATTTAGTATTTTACCCTAAGGCTAAGGTTAGGGTTTTGAGGAATCTACCTATCTCCAAATCATCCAAGATTCCATCCAGATGATTTATATTATGCTAACGTCGACTCTACTGAATTTCAAGGCAATACAAGGGCATTTTTCCCCATGTCCTTCATAACCCTCAAAACCCTCCATTTAGGGTTTGAGTTTGGATCCTAGGGTAAATCAACCCTAAACCACACCATTTTTATCCATGTGGGTTGTAATAACCCTTCTAAGTCAGTGGTCAAAATATCAGCTTCTGTTGAGGTGATTTGACTGTTCCCACATCTTTGTGAACTTTTTACTCAAAAATGCCTCATTAATGCGTAGTTAAGAATTTGTGACTTCCTATCCAAAACTCATCCAAATAGCTTGACATTTTGTAAAGAGCTAGGTTTTATAGCCAGGGACCATGAGAGAACTAAGTTGTCAACCTAAATCACCTAGAGGGGGTGAATAGGTGAAATGCGTGCCAAATGCGGAATAAAAAATTAACACAGCACAGATAAGTAATCAAGCATTCACACAGACGATAAGAGATTTATAGTGGTTCCCCAATCTTGGGTACGTCCACTTTCCTCACCGATCTAGCAAATCACTAGACTAAGCTACTCCACTATCTCAGATTGCAAACCAATCCTACACCTCGGAACTATGTTCCTACAAAAACTCGATCCCAAACGGATCTATACTCGGAAGATAAAACTTCCTACCACTCGGAGATAGATCTCCTCTAATAAAATTTGTTTGAAAAGAAAAACACAAACAACATTAGCACAGATCTGGATCTTTTACTTTATCTTCTTCTTGAGACCTTTTCGGTTTGAATAGAAACAGTTGAAGAAGACTTGAGTGAGAGATCCACGATTCTGAGATCTGGAATCACCACGATCAAGAAAATAAATCAGAGACGATGAAGTACGGAGAGATCGGATGATTCTTCTTGAGTCTGGATCGCTTGAGAATTAGAGATCGATAGCTGCGGCTGAGAGAGAATGATCCAGAGCTTCTTTCGAAAACTTTAATGGCGGCGGAAAGAGAGATTAGGGTTTTCGGGATTTTCTCTTTCTAAAAAAATTATTCTCTGTAAACGCGTGTATTTAGACAAGTCTGAAAAGACCTATTTATAGTCATTCTCCAACGGTCATAAGCATAATTAAGGATGACACGTGGACCAATCAGAAAGTACTTTTTAGAAAATACACAAAGAAACTTGACTTAGAGAAATTCAGGAAATTCGAACAGACATACTCGAGTGACAGAGACATACTCGAGTAAGAGGTTATATACTCGAGTGGATATGAGAGATATACTCGAGTAGCAAGATAGAAACTACTCGAGTGCTGAAGGGATCAAGACTCGAGTAACTTAGAGAACCTACTCGAGTATGAGCAAATATACTCGAGTAAACACGTGGAAAAATTTCTCAGACAAGACTTGAAGAGCTACTCGAGTATAAGAGTTTGAGATACTCGAGTATGGGGAAGATAGATAACTCGAGTATCTTAGGAAAACTACTCGAGTGATCAAAAACCTACTCGAGTATGAAAATCAGTCTACTCGAGTACAGAGTTACTTACTCGAGTATTTCAGAGAACTACTCGAGTATGTGGACTTAGAAACTTTCTAGGATAAGAAGTCCAGATCTACTCGAGTTCAAACAGAGCGCTTACTCGAGTAACTAACCATCTACTCGAGTATAAGGTATCACTTACTCGAGTGATGGAAATTCTACTCGAGTATAAACTTTCATACTTGAGTATATAGAGAATCCACTCAAGTAAATAGTCCAACCTACTCGAGTACAGACTCACTTACTCGAGTATACAAAAGAAGTACTCGAGTATGTGGACTTAGAAAATTTCTTCTGAGATAGACATCAAAACTCCATAGTCCAAGTTCATGTTGATAAAGTGTGTCCAAATAGAGAGGCTATACATGAGCCAACACCTTGGATCACACAATGAGAAATTACATTGTATGGTCCTATGTTTGGTAGCCCATTATAGACTGACATTGGTCTACACTTGGCAATAAGAACCTACACACATACAACTCAAACACAATATCAAATATACCTTAATTCATCTTAGTTCAAGGTCTGAATTCCTACAAATCTGAGGTATTGTGGAGACAAATCCCAACAATCTCCCCCTATTTGTAGATGTCAGCACCCTCTACACTAAGGTGAATTACTTAGAGTAAAAAGAACAACAAAACATATACTGAAAAAAATGAAGCAGGAATAATAAAGATAGCCATAATTAGAATCAAATATATATATAGAAATGATTTCAAAAGATTAAATGTCCATTTCCACATCCTCATTCACTCAAGAAGGGGCTCCTCTATGCAGTCTTTCTCTTTTAAGCTCTTGCCTCTCCAGGTAGCTGAAAGGTTTGGGAAAATAGGTCTTGGGCCTTGGAGGAGCAGCTGGATATTTATATCCCCAATTTCTGTCATGTAATCTGATTTTGATTTGAGATACATCATATGCTCTCCATTCTGCGTTGCTATAGTAGTGATCTCTATTTTCACCAAAATCTGTTACCAGCTTCAAGGTATCAAAGATAAGAGATTTGGAGGTAGGACTCCAAACTTCTGCATGGACAACTTCTGGTCTACCTTCTGTAGCTGGGGCAGGCTCTCTCCTTGGTGCAGAATGGCTAGCAGAAGCGCCATCACCATATTTTGTTTTCTTTCTGGGGGCACCCTGAGAACTTGGACCCTCACTTTCAGAAAATCATCTTGCCACACATCATCATAAGAAAGAGGAGGCTCAGTCATGTCACCAGAAGGTCTAGGTGAGAAGACTGGCACATACTCTGGAATGTTGGCCTGAGCTGGAATGTTAGCCTGATCTGGAGCACTTGAGGGAGGATGTTCTTCAAGAGGATCTAGGACCTTTGGAATAATGGCAGGGTTAAGCTGGGAGTTGGGAAAGTTCTGGTTATGCACCCATACAGCAGTGTCATAGATATAGAACTTCACAGATTGAAGTTGAGCAAGGATGTCTGCTTTCATATCATTGACTAGACTATCCATAGATGCTTTAGATTGTTCAGATATTTTTTCATCTTGTTATTTGACTAACTTCTCCCCCTTGGTGATATCTACAGAGAGTTGGGCAATTGCTTCATCTCTAAAAGTTCCAACTTACTCACAAACTTTCATAACATTTGCGGTAGCATCCTTGTCCAATTGAATCTGATTATTTGCAACTGTTTCAGCTTGATCTTTGAGGACACCTATACTGGTGATAGTATGATCTAGGGCTTTGCCACCCAACTGAAATAGTCTCTTGAGCTCATCAGTGTTTGCTTGAATTTCAGCAAATCCTCTACTCATCTCAGTTTCAAGAGTAGAGACCTTGTTGTTCACTGATGGCAGAGAATCATCAAAGTATTTTCTCTGTTCATGGAACATTTGCCCAATCTGACTGACTAAATCTGAGGAGCTAGAGGGATCTGAGGTTGGGGCAGAGGCTAAGGGAATAGGAGCAACCCAGGGGGGATTTCAGTAATCACAACTGAGCTTTCAGCTCTCTAGAATGGTGGTATCTCAACTGAATCTTCTGTATTGATGAAAGAGGGAAGAGAGAAGTCTAGTGTCCTAAGAGGAGCATCCACTGGTTTTGGAGACATGTCCTCATCATCAGACAGTAGATTAATCTATGGCTGACCTTGCTGTTTATCAGGGGACTGATCAGGAGAGGTAGGGAGTACCTTTGCAGGGGAGGGAGAGGGATCCTTAGCAGGGGAGGGAGAAGGATCCTTAGCAGGGGAGGGAGAAGGATCTGCTTGAGAGTGATCCTCAGGAGATAGCATAACTGAATCATCTTGAAATACTGGAGCATCTGACCTGAGTTCATCAATTAGTCTATTAATATCTTCAGCTGTAGAGAGAAGGTTTTCTTGAGCTTGAACTTCTGATGTGAGATCTTCTGGAGTTGGAGAAGGAGTAGGAGTAGGATCATGGATCAGATCTTGCTGAGAAGAGACTTCTGATGCTTTGTGCTGAGGATTAGATGAGGCAGGCTCCCCCTCAACTATTGCACCCGAGGTGATAATAGTGTGATGTAAAGGAGGAGATGGAATCCTGTCATCTGAGACAAGGGGCTCTTTGGGCTCATCTTCATAGGTAATAGCTGCTTTTGAGGCTTGAGCAGTATTGAGGAGTTTGATTTCATATCTTTGGATTGAGAGGATGGATACTTTCTTCATATGATGGAGGGGAGTGCCTTTAGATAAATCAAACACTGTAGTATTAATCTCATGGAGGAGGAGTGATATAATCCTAGCACAGCTTGGTTTTTTCACACTTTCTCTGATTTTGTCCAGTATCATCATTCCAAACTGGAATTTCTTCCGGCAGATGATGGCTTGCATAACATCAAAAAGATTTTGGGAATTGTCTCTGAGGGAATAGGTTTTGCACAGAAGAACTTTGGCAATCACATCCACAAGAAATTTGCCCTCTGAATTATAATCTGCACGGCGGAACGAATATGCTGCATACGGGATTATTCCACAGAAGAAGCTGGTTCTTTCGGAATCTTCAGGAGTCAGATCATCTTCTTCATCCACCACTGGCAATTTTAACAGAGTAGCTAAGGAAGTTTTGTCCAGACGGATTTTGATCCCACTGACCTTGGATTTTAGAACTGTACCATTTCGCTTGACCTTCAGATTTTTGAAGAACTCCTGGACTGCAGGGAAGATGACTTTGCACGGTGTTTAGAGGATGAACGAGAGTCCGGCGGTGTCGAACAGGATGAGCAGGTTTCAGAAATCATCGGAGAGGTCGGCTATACCTTCAGGGTCGAGCTCTGAGCCGATTCCGATCTTGGAGGAGGGAGCCATCGGTGATTCTGGAGAACGGAAGACGAGAACGACAGAGCTCTGCGGGTTCCGGAATATGAAGCATCGATGTCTACTCGGTAGAATGAAGAGTGGAAAGGATTTCCGATTTCTAAATATATATATATGACCTTAATTAGGTTTAAGTAGGAGTGATAAGGATAAAATCATACCTGATATGGAGCGCCAAACATTTTGGTGCGAATAGAAAAAAAACGAGAATTTCAAATATCTGATTGCTGTATACTCGAGTAGATTTCGCCATACACGAGTATGAGATGGAGCATACCCGAGTAGATCAAGTACATACACGTGTAGGTTACCGACTACTCAAGTATGTAGATTCTATTACTCGAGTATTTCCGTTTACTCGTGTATATGTCTCTATGTACTCGAGTATATCACTTTGAAATACAATTTTCTTGGGTGAGATTTACTTCCACTGATATCTTCAACTCTGAGCCTGTCTGTGAATCCACCATCACTATTCCTCTTTGTTGAGCATCCCGAGTTCCGTTTTGAAGAATGAAAACTTGGACTCCTCCAGCGGTTTGGTGAATATATCTGCAACTTGCCTGTCTGTAGAGACATATTGTAGATCTATGTCTCTGTTTTCCACATACTCCCGGATGAAGTGATATCGAAGCTCTATGTGCTTTGTCCGGCTGTGGGAGACTGGGTTGTTGGCGATTGCTATTGCGCTGGATGAGTCGCAAAACAGAGGAACGTTCTGGAACTTCATGTTATAGTCTTCAAATTGATTCTTGATCCATAGAAGCTGTGCATAACAGATGCCTGCAGAGATATACTCTGATTTAGCCGTTGAGATGGCTTCACAGTTCTGCTTCTTACTACTCCAGGAAATAAGTCTCCTTCTGAGAAATTGGCAAGTCCCGGAGGTACTTTTCCTGTCGTCTTTGCTTCCTGCAAAATCTGCATCTGAAAATCCAATTAGTTCACTATCATTACTTCTTGGGTACCATAAGCCAAGATTTGGTGTACCTTTGAGGTATCTCAAGATTAGCTTTGCAGCAATGTAGTGAGATTCCTTAGAGTTCACCTGAAATCTAGCACAGACACATGAGGAAAACATTATGTCTGGTCTACTTGCGGTAAGGTAGAGCAAGGACCCAATTATGCTTCTGTACTTGGTTTCATCAAAAGGTTTCCCTTTCTCATCCTTGTCCAGAGACATAGCTGAGGCCATTGGAGTTCTCATAGAGATTGTATTCTCCATTCCGAATTTCTTAAGTAGCTCTTTGGTGAATTTGGTATGTGAGATGAAAATTCCATCCTCAGATTGTTTCACTTATAGCCCTAAGAAATACTTCATCTCTCCCATACTGCTCATTTCAAACTTCCCTTGCATAAGTTTAGAAAACTTCTTGCAGAGGTTGTTGTCTGTAGAGCCAAAAATAATGTCATCGACATAGATTTGCACTAGCAAAATCTTGCCTTTTATTTCCCTAAGAAATAATGTCTTATCTATCTTTCCTCTTGTGAACTTGTTTTCAAGAATAAAGGTAGACAGCGTTTCATACCAAGCTCGAGGAGCTTGTTTAAGACCATATATGGCCTTTTGCAGTAAATAAACATGATTAGGAAAAGTTGAGTCAACGAAACCTGGCGGTTGCTCTACATACACTTCTTCCTTTATGTCGCAATTCAGGAAGGCGGACTTGACGTCCATCTGATAGACGATAAAGCCCTTAAGTGCAGCGTAGGCAAGGAATAACCTGATCGCCTCCAGTCTTGCCACTGGAGCATATGTTTGGTCAAAGTCGATTCCTTCTTCTTGACGATAGCCCTTGGCGACAAGTCTGGCTTTATTCTTTATAATTGTTCCATCTTCGTCCATCTTGTTCCGGTAGACCCACTTTGTTCCAATGACGTTCTTCCTCTTGGGTCTAGGAACAAGTGTCCAAACTTTGCATCTTTTGAACTGATTCAGCTCATCTTCCATGGCTAGAATCCAGGATGCGTCGGAGTTGGCTTCCTCAAATTTCTTTGGTTCGACCTGTGAAAGAAAACATAAGTGTAAATTTTCGTTAGTTGTACCTCGACGAGTTCTGACGCCATCCCGAGGATCTCCTATGATTTGGTCTAAGGGATGATCCTTGACGTGTCTGAACTCTAGAGTCCTTGCATCTGGGATCTCTTCAGCCACTGGAGTTGCATCTTCAACTGGTATGTGTTCTTCAGCTTGATCATCAACCTCTCCAATAGGGTTTGTAGAAGTGATCTTGATGAACGTCTCATCTTTATCTTGAGTAGGTTCATCCAAGCTGAGTTCCTTCATCTTTGTACCTGCATCTTCAATAGGCGTACTAACTGATTCTTTTACCACCAGAGTTTTTCTATTAAATACTCTATAGGCCTTACTATGGCTACTATAACCTACAAAAATACCTTCAATGCTTTTCTCGCTAAACTTGGTAGTGTGATACTTGTCGTTGTTAAGTACGAAGCACTTACAAACAAAGATTCTAAAATATGAAATAGTTGGTTTCCTGCCATTTAGAAGTTCGTAGGGAGTCTTATCATGGTTCTTGTTGATGAGAGCTCGATTTTGCACGTGACAAGCGGTGTTGACGGCTCAGCCCAGAAATACTCTTGAAGTGAGGCATCACTCAACATAGTCCGGCAAGCCTCTATGAGTGTTCTGTTCCTTCTCTCAGCTACTCCATTTTGCTGTGGAGTCCGAGGAGAGGAAAACTCATGAAAGATACCTTGACTTTCGCAGAATTCAGCCATGGCTCCAGACTTGAATTCCATTCCATTGTCACTTCTGATTTTGACTACGGAACAGTTGTATTTATTCTGGATTTGCCTAACAAAACTAGTGACAGTACTGAAGGTATCTGACTTATGTTTTAGAAAGAACACCCACGCAAAGCGCGATTAATCATCCACAATAACCAACGTATATTCCTTACCTCCCAAACTTCTAACTTGTAGTTGACCAAACAAGTCCATATGGAGAAGCTGTAAGCTTCTATTGGAATCCTTTCCTATTATGCTTTTAAATGAACTCCTTGTTTGCTTGCCTTTGATACAGGCGTGACAAAGACTGTCCATAACACACTTGACATTAGGTGCATCACGTACTAAGTTTTGAGAGAATAGTTTATTAATAGTTTTGAGATTAATATGTGCTAGTCTCTTGTGCCATTTGTCAGCAAGAGATGCACTAATTTTTGCTAAAAAACACACTGGTGTGGAAGAGTCTATACAAATGAAATTTAAACAGAAGATATTTCTGCTTCGAGTGCCTGATAAAATAGTTTCCATGTTGTCAATCGATTTTATCAAACACTTGTCAGCATGAAATTCAACCACGTATCCTTTGTCGCATAGTTGGCTTATGCTGATGAGATTGTGTTCCAATCCTTCAACATAGGCTACATCCGAAAAGGATACGCTACCGTTAGTAATCATACCGTAGCCATTAGTTATTCCTCGATCTGAACCTCCAAAGATGACCTTTGGTCCGTTGCAGACTGAGGTGAAGTTCTGGAGTCGGCTCCTTGTCCCGGTCATGTGCTGAGAACATCCACTGTCCAAGTACCAGATTGGCATTTTGGTGGTCTTTGGACATACCTGCAATTATAATCACTTAGCCTTAGAAACCCAAAAAAGTTTGGGTCCTTGGTCTCGAGTTAGAATACTCCCCCTACGAGCATTAGCATCATGAGTGGTCATTCTCACGTTGCTAACTTGAGGGGTCGTAGCATTTCTATGATTGAACCAACAATCGATGGCAAAATGACCAATTCTACCACAACACCAACAGTTGAACCTGTTGTATATTTGCTTAGTGTATTCCTGCTTGATTTTCTGAAGTGATGGTCTAGCAGCAACTTCACTCTTGGAGGAGGAAGCTTCATGATGGTGGTAGCTACATGAAGTCTTCTCCTTCGTAGGCTTTTCCACAATAGGTTTTACCTTTGGTGTCATCTTGATGTTATGACCATGAGCATATGCTCCATAGTTCTGAAGTTGAATCTCTTCATAAGGTGCCGTGAAGACACTCTCGCCAAAGTTACGAGGACGAGTCCAACCTTGGTATCTTGACTTAGGCTTCTCAGGGATCGGCCTAGAGTAGTGTCCATAGGTGGACTCATAGTCGAATTCGTTCGTAGGAAAGATAACTTTCTTGAACACTACAGGTTCCAAGGGAGCTTTCCCTTTTTCTTCAGCTTGAGCCTTCTAGGCAGCCTTATTCTTTCTCTTGGCCTTGTTTCTCCTAGAAGATTTACTAGAAGCACCAATGTGGCCTATACCAGCACCCTTGGCCTTAGCTGAGAACTCAGCAACGAGTGGAAGAACTGTCTTAGGCTTGGAGAAACTCTCAACAAGTTTCTTCTCAGCCTTGAGTTATTGTTAGAATTCTTTGATGATTTCCACTTTAAGGTCTAGGTGCTTGAGAGCTTGATTGTATTCTTCCATAGCAGCATCGAAGTTCTCTTGAAGAGAGTTAGTCTTGGTGTCTTCTTCTCTCAAGCTGCTCTCACTAGCCTGTAGAGATTTTATCTCTTTTGCTTGAGTTTTCACGACTCTGCGACATTTTTCGTAAGCCATGAGTAACTCCTTATATTGTCCCATGAGTTCAGATTCATCCTCAGAGGAATAGCCCTCTTGCTCATTATTATCATCAGATTCAGAGAGAGGAGTGTGAGTTTTTACCTCCCTAGTGAACTGGGGGACTTGTTCATCATCAGAGTGAGCCATGAGCCCGAAGTAAGCTTCCTCTTCTTCACTTTACTCAGATGAGTCGGAGTCGCTGAGAGTTTTGCTCTTCTTGGCTAATAGGCTCTTCTCTGTCCTCTTCTTGTGGTATGAGGGTTTCTTTTCCTCTCTTCTGCCACCCTCTTTCTTCTTGTGAGGGCAGACCGCGATGACGTGACCTGGCTTATTACCACAATACCAAACGATGTCAGTTGAAATCTGTTTGTTCTGTTTGGAGTTATACCTATCATGGCTACTTGAGCCATTCTTTCGCTGATCACCGTCATGTCGTGATCTTCTGTATGAGGCATCCTTGCCTCTCCATTGCTTCTTTTTATTCAAGAATTTCTTGAACTGCCGCGAAAGCAATGAGAACTCTCCTTCAGATAGTTCTGAGCCTGAGGTGCTTTGCTCGGAGCCTTCTTCTTCACTTACTTCTTGAGGAGATGCTGGCGAGGCAGCTTTTCCCTTCCTTGAACTGTCAGCCTTTAAAGCAATCGACTTCTCTTTTGAGGAGAAGCGAATTTTATCTTCTTCAGCTTTTCTGGAGTTGATCTGTAGTTCATAGGACATCAACTTGCCAAATAGAATCTGAGGATCTGTCTCTACTAGTCTGCCAAACTCTCGGATGGCACAGACTTTGTTGTCCCATTCTTTGGTGAGAGATCTCAGAAACTTATCATTCAGCTCCCCATTAGTAAAGACTCGGCCATACACTCTCTGTCCATTGACTATCTTAAAGAAGTTTTCAAATGTGTCAGCTATGGGTTCCTTGTGACCTTATCGGAAGGCTTCATACTTCTGATTTAAGAGGGATCTCTGATCTTCCCTAACTTCCTCCGTCCCTTCCATCAGAGTCACCAGGGATTGCCACATCTCCTTGGCAGATTGGCAATGTATAAGATTTTGCAGCATTGAGTCATCGACTGCACTTATGATAATATTTTTAGCTTTCTTGTCTAGCGAGACAAGTGCAATCTCGTCCTTATCCAAGTCCATCAACTTCTTTGGGACCTTTTTGGTTGGGTCTATTGTTTATGCAGTCATAGGAACATGCGGACCTTCTTCCACAATCATGAAGATCCGGGGATCTACTGCTTCCATGAAGAACTTAACTCTTTCCTTCCACATAGGAAAATTGTTCTTGGTGCAGATAGGGAGCTTAGCAAAATCCTTGGTCTTACTCATGCTTGATACTTCTCTAGAGACAACTTGGTGAGGATTAGATCAAGGTGTTAACCTTTTAACGATCAACCTCCCTCTAATACCAATTGAGAGAACTAAGTTGTCAACCTAAATCACCTAGAGGGGGGTGAATAGGTGAAATGCGTGCCAAATACGGAATAAAAAATTAACACAGCACAGATAAGTAATCAAGCAATCACACAGACGACAAGAGATTTATAGTGGTTCCCCAATCTTGGGTACGTCCACTTTCCTCACCGATCTAGCAAATCACTAGACTCGGCTACTCCACTATCTCGGATTGCAAACCAATCCTACACCTCGGAACTATGTTCCTACAGAAACTCGATCCCAAACGGATCTACACTCGGAAGATAAAACTTCCTACCACTCGGAGATAGATCTCCTACAATGAACTTTGTTTGAAAAGAAAAACACAAACAACAATTAACACAGATCTGGATCTTTGACTTTATCTTCTTCTTGAGAGCTTTTCGGTTTGAACAGAAATAGTTGAAGAAGACTTGAGAGAGAGATCCATGATTCTGAGATCTGGAATCACCACGATCAAGAAAATAAATCAGAGACGATGAAGCATAGAGAGATCAGATGATTCTTCTTGAGTCTGGATCGCTTGAGAATTAGAGATCGATAGCTGCTGCTGAGAGAGAACGATCCAGAGCTTCTTCCGAAAACTTTAATGGCGGCGGAAAGAGAGATTAGGGTTTTACGGATTTTCTCTTTCTAAAAAAATTATTCTCTGTAAACGCATGTATTTAGTCAAGTCTGAAAAGACCTATTTATAGGCGGTCTCCAACGGTCATAAGCATAATTAAGAATGACACATGGACCAATCAGAAAGGACTTTTTAGAAAATACACAAAGAAACTAGACTTAGAGAAATTCAGGAAATTCGAACAGACATACTCGAGAGACAGAGACATACTCGAGTAAGAGGTTACATACTCGAGTGGATATGAGAGATATACTCGAGTAGCAAGATAGAAACTACTCGAGTCCTGTAGGGATCAATACTCGAGTAACTTAGAGAACCTACTCGAGTATGAGCAAATATACTCGAGTAAACACTTGGAATAATTTCTCAGACAAGAATTGAAGAGCTACTCGAGTATAAGAGTTTGAGATACTCGAGTATGGGGAAGATAGACTACTCGAGTATCTTAGGAAAACTACTCGAGTGATCAATAACCTACTCGAGTATGAAAATCAGTCTACTCGAGTACAGAGTTACTTACTCGAGTATTTCAGAGAACTACTCGAGTATGTGGACTTAGAAACTTTCTAGTATAAGAAGTCCAGATCTACTCGAGTTCAAACAGAGCGCTTACTCGAGTAACTAACCATCTACTCGAGTATAAGGTATCACTTACTCGAGTGAAGGAAATTCTACTCGAGTATAAACTTTCATACTTGAGTATATAGAGAATCCACTCAAGTAAATTGTCCAACCTACTCGAGTACAGACTCACTTACTCGAGTATACAAAAGAAGTACTCGAGTATGTGGACTTAGAAAATTTCTTCTGAGATAGACATCAAAACTCCATAGTCCAAGTTCATGTTGATAAAGTGTGTCCCAATAGAGAGGCTATACATGAGCCAACACCTTGGATCACACAATGAGGAATTACATTGTATGGTCCTGTGTTTGGTAGCCCATTATAGACTGACATTGGTCTACACTTGGCAATAAGAACCTACACACATACAACTCAAACACAATATCAAATATACCTTAATTCATCTTAGTTCAAGGTCTGAATTCCTACAAATCTGAGGTATTGTGGAGACAAATCCCAACAATCTCCCCCTATTTGTAGATGTCAGCACCCTCTACACGAAGGTGAATTACTTAGAGTAAAAAGAACAACAAAACATATACTGAAAAAAATGAAGCAGGAATAATAAAGATAGCCATAATTAAAATCAAATATATATATAGAAATGATTTCAAAAGATTAAATGTCCATTTCCACATCCTCATTCACTCAAGAAGGGGCTCCTCTATGCAGTCTTTCTCTTTTAAGCTCTTGCCTCTCCAGGTAGCTGAAAGGTTTGGGAAAATAGGTCTTGGGCCTTGGAGGAGCAGCTGGATATTTATATCCCCAATTTCTGTCATGTAATCTGATTTTGATTTGAGATACATCATATGCTTTCCATTCTGCGTTGCTATAGTAGTGATCTCTATTTTCACCAAAATCTGTTACCAGCTTCAAGGTATCAAGGATAAGAGATTTGGAGGTAGGACTCCAAACTTCTGCATGGACAACTTCTGGTCTACCTTCTGTAGCTGGGGCAGGCTCTCTCCTTGGTGCAGAATGGCTAGCAGAAGCGCCATCACCATATTTTCTTTTCTTTCTGGGGGCACCCTGAGAACTTGGAGGAAAATCATCTTGCCACACATCATCATAAGAAAGAGGAGGCTCAGTCATGTCACCAGAAGGTCTAGGTGAGAAGACTGGCACATACTCTGGAATGTTGGCCTGAGCTGGAATGTTAGCCTCATCTGGAGCACTTGAGGGAGGATGTTCTTCAAGAGGGTCTAGGACCTTTGGAATAATGGCAGGGTTAAGCTGGGAGTTGGGAAAGTTCTGGTTATGCACCCATACAGCAGTTCATAGATGTAGAACTTCACAGATTGAAGTTGAGCAAGGATGTCTGCTTTCATATCTTTGACTAGACTATCCATAGATGCTTTAGATTGTTCAGATATTTTTTCAACTTGTTATTTGACAAACATCTCCCCCTTGGTGATATCTACAGAGAGTTGGGCAATTGCTTCATCTCTAAAAGTTCCAACTTCCTCACAAACTTTCATAACATTTGCGGTAGCATCCTTGTCCAATTGAATCTGATTATTTGCAACTGTTTCAGCTTGATCATTGAGGACACCTATGCTGGTGATAGTATGATCTAGGGCTTTGCCACCCAACTGAAATAGTCTCTTGAGCTCATCAGTGTTTGCTTGAATTTCAGCAAATCCTCTACTCATCTCAGTTTCAAGAGTAGAGACCTAGTTGTTCACTGATGCCAGAGAATCATCAAAGTATTTTCTCTGTTCATGGAACATTTGCCCAATCTGACTGACTAAATCTGAGGAGCTAGAGGGATCTGAGGTTGGGGCAGAGGCTAAGGGAACAGGAGCAACCCAGCGGGGATTTCAGTAATCACAACTGAGCTTTCAGCTCTCTACAATGGTGGTATCTCAACTGAATCTTCTGTATTGATGAAAGAGGGAAGAGAGAAGTCTAGTGTCCTAAGAGGAGCATCCACTGGTTTTGGAGACATGTCCTCATCATCAGACAGTAGATTAATCTATGGCTGACCTTGTTGTTTATCAGGGGACTGATCAGGAGAGGTAGGGGGTACCTTTGCAGGGGAGGGAGAGGGATCCTTAGCAGGGGAGGGAGAAGGATCCTTAGCAGGGGAGGGAGAAGGATCTGCTTGAGAGTGATCCTCGGGAGATAGCATAACTGAATCATCTTGAAATACTGGAGCATCTGACCTGAGTTCATCAATCAGTCTGTTAATATCTTCAGATGTAGAGAGAAGGTTTTCTTGAGCTTGAACTTCTGATGTGAGATCTTCTGGAGTTGGAGTTGGAGGAGGAGTAGGATCATGGATCAGATCTTGCTGAGAAGAGACTTCTGATGCTTTGTGCTGAGGATTAGATGAGGCAGGCTCCCCCTCAACTATTGCACCCGAGGTGGTAATAGTGTGATGTAAAGGAGGAGATGGAATCCTATCATCTGAGACAAGGGGCTCTTTGGGCTCATCTTCATAGGTAATAGCTGCTTTTGAGGCTTGAGCAGTATTGAGGAGTTTGATTTCATATCTTTTGATTGAGAGGATGGATACTTTCTTCATATGATGGAGGGGAGTGCCTTTAGATAAATCAAACACTGTAGTATTAATCTCATGGAGGAGGAGTGAGATAATCCTAGCACAGCTTGGTTTTTTCACACTTTCTCTGATTTTGTCCAGTATCATCATTCCAAACTAGAATTTCTTCCGGCAGACGATGGCTTGCATAACATCAAAAAGATTTTGGGAATTATCTCTGAGGGAATAGGTTTTGCACAGAAGAACTTTGGCAATCACATCCACAAGAAATTTGCCCTCTGAATTATAATCTGCACGGCGGAATGAATATGCTGCATACGGGTTTATTCCACAGAAGAAGATGGTTCTTTCGGAATCTTCAGGAGTCAGATCATCTTCTTCATCCACCACTGGCAATTTTAACATAGTAGCTAAGGAAGTTTTGTCCAGACGGATTTTGATCCCACTGACCTTGGATTTTAGAACTGTACCATTTCGCTTGACCTTCAGATTTTTGAAGAACTCCTGGACTGCAGGGAAAATGACTTTGCACAGTGTTTAGAGGATGAACGAGAGTCCGACGGTGTCGAACAGGATGAGCAGGTTTCAGAAATCATCGGAGAGGTCGGCTATACCTTCAGGGTCGAGCTCTGAGCCGATTCCGATCTTGGAGGAGGGAGCCATCGGTGATTCTGGAGAACGGAAGACGAGAACGACAGAGCTCTGCGGGTTCCGGAATATGAAGCATCGATGTTCTACTCGGTAGAATGAAGAGTGGAAAGGATTTCCGATTTCTAAATATATATATATGACCTTAATTAGGTTTAAGTAGGAGTGATAAGGATAAAATCATACCTGATATGGAGCGCCAAACATTTTGGTGCGAATAGGAAAAAAACGAGAATTTCAAATATCTGATTGTTGTATACTCGAGTAGATTTCGCCATACACGAGTATGAGATGGAGCATACCCGAGTAGATCAAGTACATACACGAGTAGGTTACCAACTACTCAAGTATGTAGATTCTGTTACTCGAGTATTTTCATTTACTCGTGTATATGTCTCTATGTACTCGAGTATATCACTTTGAAATACAATTTTCTTGGGTGAGATTTACTTCCACTGATATCTTCAACTCTGAGCCTGTCTGTGAATCCACCATCACTATTCCTCTTTGTTGAGCATCCCGAGTTCCGTTTTGAAGAATGAAAACTTGGACTCCTCCAGCGGTTTGGTGAATATATCTACAACTTGCCTGTCTGTAGAGACATATTGTAGATCTATGTCTCTGTTTTCCACATACTCCCGGATGAAGTGATATCGAAGCTCTATGTGCTTTGTCCGGCTGTGGGAGACTGGGTTGTTGGCGATTGCTATTGCGCTGGATGAGTCGCAAAACAGAGGAACGTTCTGGAACTTCATGTTATAGTCTTCAAATTGATTCTTGATCCATAGAAGCTGTGCAAAACAGATACCTGCAGAGATATACTCTGATTTAGCCGTTGAGATGGCTTCACAGTTCTGCTTCTTACTACTCCAGGAAATAAGTCTCCTTCTGAGAAATTGGCAAGTCCCGGAGGTACTTTTCCTGTCGTCTTTGCTTCCTGCAAAATCTGCATCTGAAAATCCAATTAGTTCACTATCAATACTTCTTGGGTACCATAAGCCAAGATTTGGTGTACCTTTGAGGTATCTCAAGATTCGCTTTGCAGCAATGTAGTGAGATTCATTAAAGTTCACCTGAAATCTAGCACAGACACATGAGGAAAACATTATGTCTGGTCTACTTGCGGTAAGGTAGAGCAAGGACCCAATTATGCTTCTGTACTTGGTTTCATCAAAAGGTTTCCCTTTCTCATCCTTGTCCAGAGACATAGCTGAGGCCATTGGAGTCCTCATAGAGATTGCATTCTCCATTCCGAATTTCTTAAGTAGCTCTTTGGTGAATTTGGTATGTGAGATGAAAATTCCATCCTCAGATTGTTTCACTTGAAGCCCTAAGAAATACTTCATCTCTCCCATACTGCTCATTTCAAACTTCCCTTGCATAAGTTTAGAAAACTTCTTGCAGAGGTTGTTGTCTGTAGAGCCAAAAATAATGTCATCGACATAGATTTGCACTAGCAAAATCTTGCCTTTTATTTCCCTAAGAAATAATGTCTTATCTATCTTTCCTCTTGTGAACTTGTTTTCAAGAATAAAGGTAGACAGCGTTTCATACCAAGCTCGAGGAGCTTGTTTAAGACCATATAAGGCCTTTTGCAGTAAATAAACATGATTAGGAAAAGTTGAGTCAACGAAACCTGGCGGTTGCTCTACATACACTTCTTCCTTTATGTCGCAATTCAGGAAGGCGGACTTGATGTCCATCTGATAGACGATAAAGCCCTTAAGTGCAGCGTAGGCAAGGAATAACCTGATCGCCTCCAGTCTTGCCACTGGAGCATATGTTTGGTCAAAGTCGATTCCTTCTTCTTGACGATAGCCCTTGGCGACAAGTCTGGCTTTATTCTTTATAATTGTTCCATCTTCGTCCATCTTGTTCCGGTAGACCCACTTTGTTCCAATGACGTTCTTCCTCTTGGGTCTAGGAACAAGTGTCCAAACTTTGCATCTTTTGAACTGATTCAGCTCATCTTCCATGGCTAGAATCCAGGATGCGTCGGAGTTGGCTTCCTCAAATTTCTTTGGTTCGACCTGTGAAGAAAACATAAGTGTAAATTTTCGTTAGTTGTACCTCGACGAGTTCTGACGCCATCCCGAGGATCTCCTATGATTTGGTCTAAGGGATGATCCTTGACGTGTCTGAACTCTAGAGTCCTTGCATCTGGGATCTCTTCAGCCACTGGAGTTGCATCTTCAACTGGTATGTGTTCTTCAGCTTGATCATCTACCTCTCCAATAGGGTTTGTAGAAGTGATCTTGATGAACGTCTCATCTTTATCTTGAGTAGGTTCATCCAAGCTGAGTTCCTTCATCTTTGTACCTGCATCTTCAATAGGCGTACTAACCGATTCTTCTACCACCAGAGTTTTTCTATTAAATACTCTATAGGCCTTACTATGGCTACTATAACCTACAAAAATACCTTCAATGCTTTTCTCGCTAAACTTGGGAGTGTGATACTTGCCGTTGTTAAGTACGAAGCACTTACAAACAAAGATTCTAAAATATGAAATAGTTGGTTTCCTGCCATTTAGAAGTTCGTAGGGAGTCTTATCATGGTTCTTTTTAATGAGAGCTCGATTTTGCACGTGACAAGCGGTGTTGACGGCTTCAGCCCAGAAATACTCTTGAAGTGAGGCATCACTCAACATAGTCCGGCAAGCCTCTATGAGTGTTCTGTTCCTTCTCTCAGCTACTCCATTTTGCTGTGGAGTCCGAGGAGAGGAAAACTCATGAAAGATACCTTGACTTTCGCAGAATTCAGCCATGGCTCCAGACTTGAATTCCGTTCCATTGTCACTTCTGATTTTGACTACGGAACAGTTGTATTTATTCTGGATTTGCCTAACAAAACTAGTGACAGTACTGAAGGTATCTGACTTATGTTTCAGAAAGAACACCCACGCAAAGTGCGATTAATCATCCACAATAACCAACGTATATTCCTTACCTCCCAAACTTCTAACTTGTAGTTGACCAAACAAGTCCATATGGAGAAGCTGTAAGCTTCTATTGGAATCCTTGCCTATTATGCTTTTAAATGAACTCCTTGTTTACTTGCCTTTGATACAGGCGTGACAAAGACTGTCCATAACGCACTTGACATTAAGTGCATCACGTACTAAGTTTTGAGAGAATAGTTTATTAATAGTTTTGAGATTAATATGTGCTAGTCTCTTGTGCCATTTGTCAGCAAGAGATGCACTAATTTTTGCTAAAAAACACACTGGTGTGGAAGAGTCTATACAAATGAAATTTAAATAGAAGATATTTCTGCTTCGAGTGCCTGATAAAATAGTTTCCATGTTGTCAATCGATTTTATCAAACACTTGTCAGCATGAAATTCAACCACGTATCCTTTGTCGCATAGTTGGCTTATGCTGATGAGATTGTGTTCCAATCCTTCAACATAGGCTACATCCGAAAAGGATACGCTACCGTTAGTAATCATACCGTAGCCTTTAGTTATTCCTCGATCTGAACCTCCAAAGATGACCTTTGGTCCGTTGCATACTGAGGTGAAGTTCTGGAGTCGGCTCCTTGTCCCGGTCATGTGCTGAGAACATCCACTGTCCAAGTACCAGATTGGCATTTTGGTGGTCTTTGGACATACCTGCAATTATAATCACTTAGCCTTAGGAACCCAAAAAAGTTTGGGTCCTTGGTCTCAAGTTAGAATACTCCCCCTACGAGCATTAGCATCATGAGTGGTCATTCTCACGTTGCTAACTTGAGGGGTCGTAGCATTTCTATGATTGAACCAACAATCGATGGCAAAATGACCAATTCTACCACAGCACCAACAGTCGAACCTGTTGTATATTTGCTTAGTGTATTCCTGCTTGATTTTCTGAAGTGATGGTCTAGCAGGAACTTCACTCTTGGAGGAGGAAGCTTCATAATGGTGGTAGCTACATGAAGTCTTCTCCTTCGTAGGCTTTTCCACAATAGGTTTTACCTTTGGTGTCATCTTGATGTTATGACCATGAGCATATGGTCCATAGTTCTGAAGTTGAATCTCTTCATAAGGTGCCGTGAAGACACTCTCGCCAAAGTTACGAGGACGAGTCCAACCTTGGTATCTTGACTTAGGCTTCTCGGGGATTGGCCTAGAGAAGTGTCCATAGGTGGACTCATAGTCGAATTCGTTCGTAGGAATGATAACTTTCTTGAACACTACAGGTTCCAAGGGAGCTTTCCCTTTTTCTTCAGCTTGAGCCTTCTGGGCAGCCTTATTCTTTCTCTTGGCCTTGTTTCTCCTAGAAGATTTACTAGAAGCACCAATGTGGCCTATACCAGCACCCTTGGCCTTAGCTGAGAACTCAGCAACGAGTGGAAGAACTGTCTTAGGCTTGGAGAAACTCACAACAAGTTTCTTCTCAGCCTTGAGTTATTGTTAGAATTCTTTGATGATTTCCACTTTAAGGTCTAGGTGCTTGAGAGCTTGATTGTATTCTTCCATAGCAGCATCGAAGTTCTCTTGAAGAGAGTTAGTCTTGGTGTCTTCTTCTCTCAAGCTGCTCTCACTAGCCTGTAGAGATTTTATCTCTTTTTCTTGAGTTTTCACGACTCTGCGACATTTTTCGTAAGCCATGAGTAACTCCTTATATTGTCCCATGAGTTCAGATTCATCCTCAGAGGAATAGCCCTCTTGCTCATTATTATCATCAGATTCAGAGAGAGGAGTGTGAGTTTTTACCTCCCTAGTGAACTGGGGGACTTGTTCATCATCAGAGTGAGCCATGAGCCCGAAGTAAGCTTCCTCTTCTTCACTTTACTCAGATGAGTCGGAGTCGCTGAGAGTTTTGCTCTTCTTGGCTAATAGGCTCTTCTCTGTCCTCTTCTTGTGGTATGAGGGTTTCTTTTCCTCTCTTCTGCCACCCTCTTTCTTCTTGTGAGGGCAGACCGCGATGATGTGACCTGGCTTATTACAACAATACCAAACGATGTCAGTTGAAATCTGTTTGTTCTGTTTGGAGTTATACCTATCATGGCTACTTGAGCCATTCTTTCGCTGATCACCGTCATGTCGTGATCTTCTGTATGAGGCATCCTTGCCTCTCCATTGCTTCTTTTTATTCAAGAATTTCTTGAACTGCCGTGAAAGCAATGAGAACTCTCCTTCAGATAGTTCTGAGCCTGAGGTGCTTTGCTCAGAGCCTTCTTCTTCACTTACTTCTTGAGGAGATGCTGGCGAGGCAGCTTTTCCCTTCCTTGAACTGTCAGCCTTTAAAGCAATCGACTTCTCTTTTGAGGAGAAGCGAATTTTCTCTTCTTCGGCTTTTCTGGAGTTGATCTGCAGTTCATAGGACATCAACTTGCCAAATAGATTCTGATGATCTGTCTCTGCTAGTCTGCCAAACTCTCGGATGGCACAGAATTTGTTGTCCCATTCTTTGGTGAGAGATCTCAGAAACTTATCATTCAGCTCCCCATTAGTAAAGACTCGGCCATACACTCTCTGTCCATTGACTATCTTAAAGTAGTTTTCAAATGTATCAGCTATGGGTTCCTTGTGACCTTATCGGAAGGCTTCATACTTCTGATTTAAGAGGGATCTCTGATCTTCCCTAACTTCCTCCGTCCCTTCCATCAGAGTCACCAGGGATTGCCACATCTCCTTGGCAGATTGGCAATGTATAAGATTTTGCAGCATTGAGTCATCGACTGCACTTACGATAATATTTTTAGCTTTCTTGTCTAGCGAGACAAGTGCAATCTCGTCCTTATCCAAGTCCATCAACTTCTTTGGGACCTTTTTGGTTGGGTCTATTGTTTATGCAGTCATAGGAACATGCGGACCTTCTTCCACAATCATGAAGATCCGGGGATCTACTGCTTCCATAAAGAACATAACTCTTTCCTTCCACATAGGAAAATTGTTCTTGGTGCAGATAGGGAGCTTAGCAAAATCCTTGGTCTTAATCATGCTTGATACTTCTCTGGAGACAACTTGGTGAGGATTAGATCAAGGTGTTAACCTTTTAACGATCAACCTCCCTCTAATACCAATTGAGAGAACTAAGTTGTCAACCTAAATCACCTAGAGGGGGGTGAATAGGTGAAATGCGTGCCAAATACGGAATAAAAAATTAACACAGCACAGATAAGTAATCAAGCAATCACACAGACGACAAGAGATTTATAGTGGTTCCCCAATCTTGGGTACGTCCACTTTCCTCACCGATCTAGCAAATCACTAGACTCGGCTACTCCACTATCTCGGATTGCAAACCAATCCTACACCTCGGAACTATGTTCCTACAGAAACTCGATCCCAAACGGATCTACACTCGGAAGATAAAACTTCCTACCACTCGGAGATAGATCTCCTACAATGAACTTTGTTTGAAAAGAAAAACACAAACAACAATTAACACAGATCTGGATCTTTGACTTTATCTTCTTCTTGAGAGCTTTTCGGTTTGAACAGAAATAGTTGAAGAAGACTTGAGAGAGAGATCCACGATTCTGAGATCTGGAATCACCACGATCAAGAAAATAAATCAGAGACGATGAAGCATGGAGAGATCGGATGATTCTTCTTGAGTCTGGATCGCTTGAGAATTAGAGATCGATAGCTGCTGCTGAGAGAGAACGATCCAGAGCTTCTTCCGAAAACTTTAATGGCGGCGGAAAGAGAGATTAGGGTTTTCCGGATTTTCTCTTTCTAAAAAAATTATTCTCTGTAAACGCATGTATTTAGTCAAGTCTGAAAAGACCTATTTATAGGCGGTCTCCAACGGTCATAAGCATAATTAAGAATGGCACATGGACCAATCAGAAAGGACTTTTTAGAAAATACACAAAGAAACTAGACTTAGAGAAATTCAGGAAATTCGAACAGACATACTCGAGAGACAGAGACATACTCGAGTAAGAGGTTACATACTCGAGTGGATATGAGAGATATACTCGAGTAGCAAGATAGAAACTACTCGAGTCCTGTAGGGATCAATACTCGAGTAACTTAGAGAACCTACTCGAGTATGAGCAAATATACTCGAGTAAACACTTGGAATAATTTCTCAGACAAGACTTGAAGAGCTACTCGAGTATAAGAGTTTGAGATACTCGAGTATGGGGAAGATAGACTACTCGAGTATCTTAGGAAAACTACTCGAGTGATCAATAACCTACTCGAGTATGAAAATCAGTCTACTCGAGTACAGAGTTACTTACTCGAGTATTTCAGAGAACTACTCGAGTATGTGGACTTAGAAACTTTCTAGGATAAGAAGTCCAGATCTACTCGAGTTCAAACAGAGCGCTTACTCGAGTAACTAACCATCTACTCGTGTATAAGGTATCACTTACTCGAGTGAAGGAAAGTCTACTCGAGTATAAACTTTCATACTTGAGTATATAGAGAATCCACTCAAGTAAATAGTCCAACCTACTCGAGTACAGACTCACTTACTCGAGTATACTAAAGAAGTACTCGAGTATGTGGACTTGGAAAATTTCTTCTGAGATAGACTTCAAAACTCCATAGTCCAAGTAATTGTTGATGAAGTGTGTCCCAATAGAGAGGCTATACAGGAGCCAACACCTTGGATCACACAATGAGGAATTACATTGTATGGTCCTGTGTTTGGTAGCCCAATATAGACTGACATTGGTCTTCACTTGGCAATAAGAACCTGCACACATACAACTCAAACACAATATCAAATACACCTTAATTCATCTTAGTTCAAGGTCTGACTTCCTACAAATTTTAGGTATTGTGGAGACAAATCCCAACAGACCACTCACCAAAATTTGGGAGGGTTTGGAGGTCATTTGACCACATAAATAAATTACTCTAACTTTATTTAATTAAAACAAAAACCGTAAGTAAAGTGTCTCCAAAAATTTCCATTTTTGTACAGCCTCTAGGTATGGCTAAGGGTAACCCCCTTCCCAAATTTCGGGTCATTTGGACAAGGGACGAAGAGTGGTCTTTCATTTTAGTTCCTGCCCAACTCTAGGTACAACACCCACTAAAACGGGTGTTGGGGTCAAACAGGTTACCCAAACGAGTTGAAATTTATTTTAAATTAATCTAGACTCAAAAGGCTACAACTTTCGTGACTGGCCATTTTTCCTAAATCGGCCTCTAAGTAATTCTTTTTGCAGCATTCAAAATACGCCCATTTATATATATTTTTCCTTATATACTATATTCATAACTTTGTAATATAAATATGTTTTACTGTTCATCTTCTACAGAACCCGAGAACTGAAACCAGACAACTTATATTTCCTATAGCTCTTCCGCGATATGTCACCGGCCGTCCGGTCACTTCCCTGGCCAGCCACCACCACAACAACCTCCGTCGAGGCGATGGCTATCGGTCGGCGGTGGTTTGGCCGGCGGAGGTGGCGGTTTCCGGCCTACCGGAAAATATATCTTTCATGGTTTTTCCATGAAAACATGAGATAGGTCCGGATCCTTTGAGCATAAACTTCCTTTCTAAGATCCTAAGATCTACCCATAAGAGAGGAAGTAGAGGAGGACCTTATTCGCGGTTTGGAGGCGATATGAACGTCGAATTGTCATGGCACGGTGGTGGCATTCCCGAACTTCTCCTATAGCAAGAACATTAACTAGAATCCGTTTGGTCAAGAGTGTAAACTTCTCATCTTGCTCTAAGGGGGCTTTTATAGATCACCAAGTGGGGAGGGGAAAGGGTAAGCATTTTTGGCCATGAAGACTCTCCTCTTAATATTATTTCGGTTACGATGGAGGGAGAGGAAAAGGTTGAAAATGAAATGACTGATACAGGTGGAGACTTCCTAATAGATAAATACTTCCTCATTTTAATAAGTAATAAAAGAAAGAAATGACCCATAAATACTCCTGGTGTAACTTTCCATACCAGAATTTATTATAACGCGTGTTAGAATAATTTCGGGCCTGAACCGACGTTTCGGCCTCTATCATAGGCGTGACATGTCAGTCACGGGTGTGACAGGCCCGTGTGGAAAATTCTGAGTTCGTCGATCGTCTTTCTGAGATCGACGATCGTCGAAGGGGGTCACGCCCTTAGTCACAGGCATGACATGTCGATCACGGGCGTGACAGGCCCAGGTTTCAAATTCTGCAATCGCCGATCGTCTTCTAGAGATCGACGATCGTCGAAGGGGGTCACGCCCTAGGTCACGGGGGTGACGGGTCGGTCACAGGCGTGACCAACCCGTGATGCAAATTCTGAATTCGCCGATCGTCTTCCTGAGATCGACGATCGTCGAAGGGGGTCACGCCCTATGTCACGGGCATGACTGGTCAGTCCCGGGCGTTCCCAACCCGTGATGCAAATTCTGAGTTCGCCGATCGTCTTCCTGAGATCGACGATCGTCGAAGGGGGTCACGACCTTGGTCGCGGGCATGACGGGTCAGTCACGGGCGTTACAAACCCGTGACTCGAAATCTTGGTCGATGGACTTCACTTCTTGGGTTTCCTAGGGTTCTGTCACAACAGACCGACTCCTAGGGGTTTATCTGGAAATGGGATGTTACAGTATTCTTCTCCTTATAAAACATGTTAGTTTCGTCAAATGATACATGTACGAACTCTTCAATTTTCAAGGTAGATTTATTATAGACCCTATAAGCCTTGCTTACTTCGGAATATCCTAGAAAAATTCCCATTTCAGACTTGGCTTCAAACTTTCTAGTGTATTTTCTGTTGTTAATATGTATGTAAGAAACACAACCAAATACTCTTAAATAGTCTACTTTAGGTTTCTTCCCTTTGAGTAGCTCATAGGGGGTCTTAGCCTTAAGCTTACGTATTAAACTACTATTTAGGACATGGTTAGTTGTGCTCACTGCTTCTGCCCAAAAGGAAAGGGGCAAGTATGCATCAATAAGTAATGTACCTGCAGCTTCAATCAGGTTTTTGTTTTTTCCTTTCAGCTACCTTATTTTGTTGAGGAGTTCTAGGAGCAGAAAAACATTGCCTGATACCTTCCTTCTCATAGAACACTTACATAAGAAGAGACTCAAACTAAGTTCCATGATCACTTCTTATAAATACAACTTGAGTAGAGAACTCACTCTGTATGCACTTAAGAAAATCTGTAAGAACCTCGAAGTTATCTGACTTGTTTTTCTAAAAGAACACCCATGTGAACCTGGAGAAGTTATCTACAATAACTAAGGTTTAAGACTTCCCTCCTAGGCTTTGTACAACAATGGGTCCAAAGAGATCATGTGAAGCAAATACAAAATCCTAGGTGAGTCACTCTTATTAATATATTTGAAACTATTTTTAGTTTGATTACCTAGTTGATAAGCTCTGCATAGGCTTTCCTTCTTATAGGGGTAAGAATACAATCCTTCTACAAGGTTGTCCTTAGATAGAATAGCTATGTATTTTAAGTTTACATGACCTGACCTCCTATGCCACAGTTCATTTTATTACATGATTGCTTAAATAAATAAATTTCATTTATGGCTGAATAGAAGTTAACAATATAAATGTTACCTACTCTAGAACCTGTTAAGACAACTATGCTGTCAGCTAAAGAAATAATGCTAGAGGACTGAATGAATGTTACCTGAAATCCTTCATCACAAAGTTGACTGATGGAGATCAAGTTATGTTTCAATCCACTTACATATGCAACCTTCCTGAATGTGACAACTCCTATCCTGATTTCTCCATAGCCTTCAGTCTGGCCATAGTTGGAGTCACCAAAGAAAACCTTATGTCCTAGCTTTGACTTATAGCTGAATAAGTTGTCCTTCCATCCAGTCATATGCTTTGAGAACCCACTATCAAGATACCTTTGCCGGTTATATGATGGACAATTCTTTACCTGCAACAATTAAAATATTAATTGTTCTTGACCCAGGTTACCTTGGGTCCTTTGTTTTCTTGATAAGAAAAGCTTGAGATAACAAAACTAGTTGGCTGAGATTTATATCTTAGTGGATGATATCTCCTAGGTGGTAATTCCCAAAGGGTGAAAGGGTTAACAGTTTATCTTTTCTGATTAGAGTTTTTGTTAAGGTTAGAATTTCTGTTAAGGTAAAAAGTTTTATTACATTTTACTGGGTTCGACGATTGGAAGTTAGATCATCGATCTGAGTTCGAAGACATGGGTTGAGATCGTCGATCTCTGCTTAGAGAAGTATAATACTCATTCTCTGTGCCCCAAGTTCGTTGATCTCTGCTCGACGATCCATATAGAAATCGTCGATCGCAGTAAGACAATTGATTATAGTAAAAATTTCGTTCAAAGATCGTCGATCTGGGTTCGACGATTTGTTCACATTTCGTCGATCTGAGTTCGACGAAAATTGCTGAACATTGTTTTTGTTTTAATTTTTTTTGTTTCTATTTTTCGGTTTGTTAGGTTTGTTCTTATTTGCAGTTGAGTGTTTCTCATAGATTAGTTCTTTACCATTTTCAGAAATGAATTTTACAAGAGTCCTTAATATATTTTTCTGAACCAGTGGGGGTTGGCTTGATGAAGCACCCAAGCCCAGCTTTCCAGTGAGTCTGGCATTAACAGTGCTTGTAATGTCCATCAGCTTGAGGATTCTCCCATTAAGGGATTCTTCAAGTTGCCTTGCCTCAGCTAGTTCAGTTTCTAATTTAATTATCTATTCATTTACAAGTGTAATATCATCTTTTAGTTGATTGTTTTCTTTAACTAATTTACTTTGATCATTTAATTGCTCTCTAAGTAGTTTAATTTCTTCCTATGAGCTAATTAAATCCATACACAAAGTTTTGAATTCATGTACAAAATCTTCAGAATTGAATTCAAAGGATGAGAGTACCTGATCCACTTCAGAGAGTGGTTCTTCATCATCTAATGAGTAATCTTCTGAATGAATGCTCGAAGCATCAGTTCCCACTTGGCAAACTTCCTTTGCCTTTGCTTCCTCTTCATCTTCATCACTAGAGCTAGAGGAAAAGTAATCCTCTTCTGTATCACTCTAGGTTTCTGCTACAAAGCCTTTCTCTTTCCTCTTATGCTTGCTTGAGGAAGGCTTGTTGTACTACTTTTTCTAGAGTTCTTGTCCTTTCTTTTCTCCTTCTTCATATTTTTTGGACACTCAGAGATGTAGTGTCCAGGTTTCCTACAACCAAAACAAACAACTTATTTTGTTGGTGTTTTCTCATACCTGGGTTTATCTTCTTGTCTGTATGACTTCTTCCTGAAGTCTCTTTTGCCCATGTTGTAGAATATCTTTGCTAAGAGACTAAAGAACTCTTTATTAATAGCAGGAGCTGTTGTTTCCTCTGTAGCCTTAAAAGTAATATTCTGCTCTTTCCTGACTGGAGTAGAAGCCTTCTGCTCTACCTCCCTAGTCTTTGTCAGGTGTTCAAAAGATTTGAGCTTTCGTAGAAGTGTTTTTGTGTAAATTTTAGTAATACTGCTGACATCCTTGATTGGCCAGATCCTCGTGTCCCATGAGCTGGGAAGACACATCAATATCTTGTCATTGATCTTAGTCAGTGAAATGTCCTTTTCTAATGTTTTCAGTTCACTAATGATGGCACTCAGTTTGCCATACATTTATTCAACTGTCTCTGCATCTTCCTTTCTGAAGTTCTCATACTTGGAAATGAGAAGGGATCTTCTATCATTTCTTTCTTCCACTGAGCCAGCCACCATCTGGTTCAAATAGTCCTAGAAGGCCTTTACTGATGTGCAATCAGCAACCTTTTAGAATATGTCATCTGACGGAGTCTGGGCTGGTATATTCATGGCCTTGGCATCAACAATCTTTACTTTCTTTTGTGCATCAGTTCAATTTGGTGGTGGAACTGCATGAGTATCAGTAGATATAGAAGTGGCAACAGTTGGTTAAGGTAGACGTATCAAAATGGGGTTGAAGATGTCTTCATCAATTGAGTTCATGTAAAATATAATTCTTGCCTTCTAGATAATGAACTTATTTAAGTTACAGACTAGAGATCTGGTGCTTGCATAGTCCTGGTTCTGTGCCATGTGATAAATGAATAACTAAGGAAAAGGAAATCTGAATAAGCAGGGATCTTGGTTCAAGTGTTAGCTTGTTCAACCAGGAAATATAATCCTTTGATACCAATTGAAAGGTGGGAGTTATTCAAATCTACTCTAGAGGGGGGGTGAATAGAGTGTTTAAAACTTTTGGCTATTTTATGCAATTCTATCATAGTTAAAATAGGTGATACCAATAATTAAATAAATAAAAGAAAATTAGAGAGTTATTCTAAATATCACAGCAAGTAGCAAGAACAATAAGAAAAAGAGCAACCAGATGACACAAGAAATTATAGTGGTTCCCCAAATCTGGGTATATCCACTCTTCTACCACCCTGGTAGGAATCACACTCATGTTTTTGATCAGGTGACTGCCACCAAGAAATATCTATTTCTAGGGAGATATTTCAAACCTTTTGGCTTTTGATCAGGTGACAGAAAACTATTTGAAGACTTTTGATCGGGAGACCTAACAACCAGGAATTACTTTTGAAGGGAGTAAGAACCCTGTACATAGAGGGGGGAAAGAAAGAGTTGAGTTGTCTTCACTTTTCTCAAGCAAATGAGAGAAGACTTGTGTGTGATCCTGATGGAGTCAAGGCTTGTCCTGATGATCTTGATTGTTTCAGGAATCCAAAGCCTTATACAGGATGTAGGTCTTGAATTCTAGAAAGCTGAGACTGATTGAAGATGAATGTCTCTACAGGCTTCCTGGATGAACACTTGTATGAAGAACTGAAAGCTGTTCTATTTTTTACTGTTTTGTGTTCTTTAACAAAATCTGTCTATGTACTGCAAAAAAATTCTCTATCCCTTTTATTCTCTGAGTATCTTTGCTTTGAATAATTCCAAACTTAATTTGAAATGGCACACATAGATTGACTGTAGTAATCACAGAAACTCATGCAACGACTATAAGATAATTAACTCATTTCCCTAACTGTCCCGAGAATGGTTGTATAATAACTGTGTGAATACCAATAATTATTGCTTGCCAAAGAATGGCTATATTCAGAGAATATATGCATTAATCACTTAGAGTCATATAAGAAATATAATAACTAGTCAATAAGGAAAACAATAACTGCAGGGAATAAAATGTGGATCTGGCACTAATTGTCGATCTGGTCCTAAGATCATCAAACTCAAACATCCTCTTTCATTGAGCTGAGCCCTGTGATTGTTGACCTGAAAATCTGCCTTCCAAACTGGGCTTTAAGATTGTCAAACTGAGAAGGTCTATCGTCGATATATATCTATCCTTAAAGTAGATCAGAGATCGTCGAACTAAGTTCAGCGATCGTCGATCTCAGCACTTAGAGATGTAACTATGAGATCGTCGAATGCAGAACGAAGATCGTCGAGCTCTCTTCAGAGATCTTTGAATGACTTTTCTGCCTTGTTTAGTCTCTGCTGTCTTCTAAGACTTTGACGTCTTGGTCTTGTCTCACTGAGTTGTTGACCTAACTGACACCTAAGACACTGGACTAGACCCTAGATATACAATGTGGGTAGGACTTAGCCTAGATTAGTGAACCTAGCCCAAATCTAAACTAGGGATCCAACAATCTCGTGCCTTCTCCTTGAGGGTGATGGCGAAGAGTCTGCATTTGAACCTGTCCGACATCTGTCGGATCGAGACCACGTACTCAAACCACTATACGTGTTTAACCGGATCCCCATTACTGGTATAGAAGGAAATCTCTGACTCCTAAAACCCCTTTAGAACTGGGGCTGATGAAATAAATTCACTGAAGGGGTGACCTCCCTCTGTTAGGCGAGCAGGAGGATCTCGCATCCCCTTCTCGCCAAAGAATCCTTCAGATGCCGAGCCGGGGAAGAGCACTTGCCCCTGCAGATCTCGCTCACCACCTCCATCTGCTACCTCCTTCCAGGCTTGCCTGTCGGGTGCATCATCCACAGGGTTGGGGAGGCAATCATGGGAACTTCTGGAATAGAGCACTCGTCATGCATGCTGAGTGCAAACCTGACGAGTCCAAGCACCTCCTTCTTGAATTCTTCGAACGTCCTAACTGTACCGAGAAGGGGAGGGGGTGGCGAGTCGACCCTGTCTGAACCTTCCCTTATCCTCAAGTCATCGAGTTTATAGAAGATTTTTAGTGCTGACCACACTCCACGCTCAGCACACAAAAATATTGAAACCAAAAACTCAGTCTCTATGGAGTTCACCCTTGTAGAAGTGGTGATCACACACTTACTTCTCTCCTACGAGCTAAACGACCTAGGACATAGGACATGGGACAGACCCAAGGCTATATTATGAAGGTCCCACCACAAACCCAGAATATCTTAGAGCGCTTCCCCTCCTTAACTTGGTGTTGAAGCTAAGGATACCTCAGAAAGCGCAAGAAGACCAGGGTACTAGTGAGCAAGAGTGGGGGAATCAAAGCACTAGTATGCCTTCCTTCTGAGGTACCCATTTGGCCTTATTTATAGTTTTCTGAAATGGCCAGCAAATAGCCAACCTCCGCTGCTCTGAACAGCTATGTGTCGCCCATGTCCGACTACGAACAGCGTAACTCCGCTGTTCTGAAAGACTCTAGGCAGGCCAGGGGGTAGAATGGTAAAACTATAATATTGGACTGGGCGAGTGGCCCCCTAAGACCTCTACTCACGCAGGGACTGCAAGTGTGTGATAGAGTTGGCACTCGCCGCCCTTTCCCGACCATGGGCGAGTGCGGGCCCGACATGCCCTGCTAACCCGCTACCTGCTGAGACCCCAGGGACGAGTGCAAGCCGGCCTTCTCCACTCACCCATCACTTGTTCCACCCCAGTTGAGCGAGCCAACTAGTCCACATGCCTCTTGCCATCCTCTAGGCTCTCCCGGGACTTGGAACGCTTGATATGGTCGACCTGGCTCCTGCCGACCACCTCACCGGATTCGGGGTTGTACACAAATCAGGCTGACCCCACCATACTCGACGAATCTTTATACCTAAACTAAAGGTCATGTTCAACGAATTTCTTAATACTTAGCCTATCATACACGATAAAAATTTCCTTAGATAATTTTCAGATACTTAATGATTTCTACTTAAACTAATTGTCATAAACTCGGTGGGTTGACCTAGACTAGCAGGTATATACGTCGAATTTCTACCTTTACTTAACTTTGAATTTCTCACTATACAGTAGATCGAACTTGTTTGATCCCTACACTACTCCTAACTCTAAGGAGGGAAGAAGAAAATCAGTAAGAAAACACACGAAAAATTCTTTGCAAGGGGGAAGAAATCACCACTTGCCTTTATCTCCAAAAATCCAGCCACACAAGCGCCCTTTCTCATGGATCCGGCCGCAAGAACACCTTAGCTACACTTCCTGAAACTTTTTAAAGACAAAGAGGGTAAAACTGCATAACCTAACGTCCAAAAACTCAAGAAATGAGAAAAACTCACCGAACACACGTAGATCTCGACAAAAGCAGTCTGAATCTACTCTCTGATGGCGATTTCGAGCACCAAAGCTCTTGCAATATGCGGCCGAAAGCGTAGAAACGTCTGTCATTCTTCTCTTTCGTAAAACAACGCGATGGCTCGGGATGAGGACAATGAATATGGTTTATGTCAAATCGTAAGGCTATTTATACATTTATAAGTAATATAATATTGTATTATAATTAATGATGGAGACGACGACTCTCAACATGTTGAAGACGATGACGGTGTGCTTACGGAAGATATTTCTCCGCCTCTAGATAAAGACTTGCGGCACCGTGATGACCATGTGGAACGACGCCAAAATATCCGCCCGCTACGCAAACTAATATTTTAATAATTATTAATAATTATTAATAAATTATTATTAATTATTAAGTCACTTTTTATGTTTTGTTTTATTATTATTTTATTTTGCAATGTTATTTAATTTCTTTAATTATTGTTTTGGGTGCCATTATCCATCATGAGTGGTTTAATATTGTATGGTAGAGATTGAGTGGTGTAGCCTATATATAGGCTATTTCATGAAGGATTGATTAGAGAATGAAAAAATTGAAAACCAAGGATTCAAAATTTGAATTTCCTCCCCTCCTCTCTCTTCCCCTCTAGTAAAATTCATTTCCTCTTCCTCCCCTCCTCTCAAAAATTTTGTCCTCCCCCTTTCTTTCCCCCTTCTCTACCTCCTCCTCCTCCTTTCAAATATTTGACCAAATCCTTCAATACCTCTCCCAAAATCGACCCCTTCATCAACCACACCAAGGCCAACTATCCTCCTCAATACAAACCCGACCACCACCTCCCCCCTCACCAAAAACCGATCAACCTCCTCCTTGAAGAAATTCGTCCAAGGCAGGAGGCTTTTATATCGTGGATTCTTAAACCCCGACATGAAGCGACGAAGGAGGACAAGTTCCTCTCCATCTGACGTGACTCCGGTGGAGCCATTTAAGGTCGATCCAAGTAGAAAGTAATCAGAATCATCCATTCTGATTGGGTAACGAATATATCTTCTACTCTGTGATTTTCCCTCTTGATAGATCTTGTGGCATATGAGTGTTGCGTGGCTTGTGAAATGCTTGAATTTTCGTGGTTAATTTCTTCATAGATCTTGTTGGTGTTTTCTTTTTTCTGTTTAAGTTCGTGAGGCATGGCGGCCCTCTTTTTATTTTGTTGGGAGAGAACCACCCTTATTTGAATCTTTTGTTTTCGGTGGATTCTCTTTTGGTACAACAACGCTCGATCGAACCGTGTGGGTTCCTTTCGCTTGAGAGGACCTTGGCCTATCGCCTTGGTATTATCATGAAGGGTTTTGTTAACCCTCCGTAATCTTTGAATATTGAAATACAAATTGTGTCGTTGCTGCGTTTAAGGCTTGAGCGTGGCGGGAGGGTTGTCGGAGAGCGTTGCGTTAGTTACGTCTATCACCATAATGCCCAAAAAGGATAATCCTACATCAATTTGGTATACGAGGGAGGTGCATGTCAATTTCTTTATTGGCACCCTCCCCCTCTTATTTGGCACGTTAACACGCACTCAATCGTTGCATGGTATTTCATAAAAATAAATTTTTAAATTTTTTTGTCTGCAAAAAGCTGCTTAAAATTTTAAATTTTTTTCAAATTTTTAAAAAATAAAAATTTGGAAATTCTCTATCAATTTATTAGTAAGAAATAAAAAAATATTTTATTTTTATTAAGTCATTTTTTTAATTAAATCTTTATAAATTTTTAATTTTGGTCTACAAATAGCGGCCTATCTTTTTTTTTTTGCAAAATAAAAAAAAATTATTAAATAATCTTCATATTATTTCCTGCAGGCAAACCAAAAATATATATATTTACACTAGCTATTAGGCGGGAACAATTCCATCTATCCTATAATTTGTTGTTCAGGTTCCCTTTTCTTTTGCATTCGCACAAAATCCGGATTGAGTGTCCTCTCCGGTTCACACTGAAATGGCTTTCGACCTTAACGCTTCCAATTGTCCCCTGACTTATCTGCACACAAATATTTTTACCTATGATGGTTATGGGCATCCCAAGTATTTTAGATACTGGCTTGAGGGGATAGAAACCTATTTCGAATATAAATAATTGGGCGAATACCAAAAGGTTAGTGTAGTCCAAGAGCGGTTAAGAGGTCAAGCCCGCGAGTTTTGGCTTAATGAAGAGAAAGAGTGCGGTGCTGGTAGCTATCCTTATGCTAGGCCGCACATGCAAAGAATTCTCTCAGCGAAATTTGATTCCCCCTACCACCTTAGTACTAACCCGACATCCGATAACTAGTATTGTTATGGCACAAAACCAAGCCAGATCATAGGAGTGACATATTATCCCAAGATAGGTCCTTTCCCCAGGTTGGTAGAGCTACCCCTAGCATACCAGCACCCACCTATAGACGAAGGGAAACATTGAGGTCCCCTATCCCGAGTTCTGTACATGTGACTGCTAGAGCAGCCATGAGCCCGTGGGGTGAGAGTAACCCTACCCATAATGGTAGGCAAATGATTACAACATATGTGTCAAGCGGGGCACCTTATCTTGGCTCTACTGAGCATCCTACCCCGATTATGCCCATAGGCCCTATTAAGTCTCTCCCCGAGTTGCCATAATTAGTCGTTGACTCTCCTGTTGAGTCTGAGGCTATGTCTAGGACTGTGACCATCACTGAGGATGAGGCTGAATATGCTGACGATTTGAGTGACGAGGAGGAGATTGGTTACCCTAGTGACCTGGATGAGGATTTCTCCTCTGAGTAATCGTCTCCTCTTCCTTTCGGCGATGTTTCTGAGGCGTCTCCCGTGATAGTTATGTAGTCTTCTGATGACCCTGAGTCAGAAGACATTCCGGCTGAGTCACCCTATGTTGAGAGCTTACCTATTACTGATTTAGGTGATGACCTGATAGAACATGAGCTAGTTCCTTCTAGCTCAAAACATATTGAGGTGCCCATTTATTTAGCTTCCCCGTTAGATCAATCCAGTCGGATAAGTGTGAGTGAGGATCACAATATTATTATTATTGATCCAGGATTGGTAGATGTTTCAACGGTGTCGGAAGAGTCACCTTGGGATGGATGTTTATCTGGGATAATCTTAGTGGTGCACATATGGGAGATAGTTCATTGATATTATCATCATTGCTTGAGGGTCATATTAATTTAGATTCTCCCCGGGATTCGATTTGCCCAACCTTCCATCCCGATTTAGACAATGTACCTACTTCATGTGAAGATTTGGTTAGCAAAGGATGTGACGTTTTGGAAGATTTACATTATGTGGGAAGGCCATTGGTGGATGACGGTAGCACTCAGGACCCGATAGACATTTCTTTGATGTTAGCTCCTTCTCCAGAAGCCCAAAATGGATTAGAAATTTTGTCGAGTATGATTTTGCCTACTTTTGAGACCAATATTGATTCTGATTTGGACGAATTATCTAGTGTTTTGGAAGACATGTCGGCTGAGTTTTCGGTAAGGACGAATCTACTGTTTGATTTTTTCTATGATTTTGATGGCTTGCACCTGGAGGGGTTTTCTTGGACGTTGAATCGATGTTTTCACGGTGAGTATGATTTTGTTCCTCCTCTGGGATTGACAATGTCAACTCCTCCTCCTGTTCACTTGACTCGATTAGATGACTTGTTAGGGAACGAGCTTGTCTTTTCTAGCCCGAGATATCTGGAGATGTTTAATTATCCAGCTCCCCCATTAGACTTACCCAGAAGGATTTGTGTGAGCGATTTGTTAGTTGTTGCGTTCGGTCTTACCACTACTTTTCATAGATCTGACTATGATGTTCCTTGGATGGATTGTTCATCTGACCTCTTGGTATTGGGTAAGGCTTCATTTTGGACTGCTATGTATTCCATTGCGATGGTATGTTTTGATGTGGTGTCCCCTAGACACAATTATTTGCTAAGCCTGGTCGCTTGCATTTATCCTCCACCTTTTTATGATCCGTGCATGCACACATTAGTGAACGTAGTTGGGTATGTTGAGTTGTGTCTCCCGTACTACCTTTCAAATCTGGGAGTGTCCAACTCTATAGTTGGTGATGAGCATTTTCTGCAGTCATTTCTTTGTGAAATTTTTAAATCTAAATTTAAAACTACGATGTTGGACTCCACGAAAATCGTTAATGAATTTAAAGCATCCGTGCCACAAGACTAAGTCCCGTTATTTTCTACTATTAACTCAAGTAATGTTGCACATGGGTTCACCCCTCACGGTTTTAATTTAATTAGGCGCATTCTTAACATCTTAATTTACTAAAATACATCCTTTAAATTACTTGCTAGTTTGTATCGGAGAGTCTCCCACCGTTATGTGGATGATTTGGTTTTGGCTTGTCTCAACCCTGAACGGTTGCCCCCGGGAACCTTAAAAATATTAACGAATAGGTAAGTGTTGGGTATTGTATCCATAATTTACCTGATTTGAAGAAGCCCCTGTAAAAACTAAGTTGAATTTACTATGTATTTGACGATCTTCTATCAAGTTGTGCTTGCAGCTATTCCATGCTAAGTACACACCAATTTCAGGGTGCAGTGAGTCAATATACACGGGTCTGCGCAACGTAATCCCTCATGTAGTAGATCAGTGTGTTGACTCACCTGTGCTCTCTCTATTGGAAAGTACTTATTTTCAAGTACAGGGTTAAGGCAGATCAAGAGCAGAAGAAGGAGCAAAGATTGGTCAAAGACCAAGTCATCGAAGGAAGGAAGAGAAAATTCTTCTAAGTAAAAATCGACGGGATTCACTAAGTGATTCTCGCAGAATTCGACGAGAATCGTTAGTGATTCCCGCCGATTCGGCGAGAATAAGTCTGCATTCCCGCCGACCTCTTCCGGATGACTGTTTTCCTACCGGAATTCTGCTAAGGCAGAATCGACGGGAATCACCAAGTGATTCTCGCCGACTTCGACGGGAATCGTTGTGATTCCCGCCGATTCGATGAGAATCAGTTTGCATTCCAGCCAATTCCCACCGGCTGACAAGGGTTCCAACTGGAATTAGGCCAAGGAAGAATCGACGGGAATCGTGAGTGATTCCCGCCGACTTCGACGGGAATCACCAACGATTCTCGCCGATTTTTCCTTTGGTAATTTTTGTTTGTTCGCTGGACCAAACCAAGAGACCGTGCGCTATTTCGGCCGGGGCTAGGGCTTTCTCCTTGTGGGTCCCACAATGGTCATTGGGGTTGGCTCGAGTATATATACTTGCATATTTCGAACTTCTACAGTAACTCATTCACGCGAAATCAAAAAGTCGACGCTGTGCCCTAGCAGATCGCGGAAAATCGCCGATCGCTTACGCCGCTCGCAAGCTCGTCGCCGCCGCTATTCTCAGAGCTTCTTTGATCTTCCGACGATAGTACCGAGGTGAGCAGTGCGTCTCACACATCCATCTTGAGATCTCTTGTCTCTCGATTCGTTGAATGAGGTTAGATCTTCATTCCGAATCGATTGAGACGACTGATCTGACTGAGATTGTTTTTAGACCTCGCTTGCTTCGTCAAGAAGTTTGGATTTACAAAGTATCACCGCCGCATTCACATGCCACAGCCGATCTTATCAAGATCCTCTCCAAGAGACAAATCCGGTTGTGGACTCTTCGTTACTTTCAAGAAAGCCTCAACGAACGAAGAAGGACATAAGATTCTCCATAAGCGTTGTTTATATTTTCTTATACATTCTATTTTTGTTTTGTTGTAAAGGAATTTTTATTACTAGTTGTAAGGGTTGGGTGCAACCCGTGGTGGTGGAGTGGTGACTCCTTTGTTGGAAGGGTTCCTTCCGTAGTGTGAGGATTTGATTTCAATCCATTTGGAGAAGTGACCGAGTCGTCCCTTGGTGGGAGATAGGTCGAAGGGGGAAAGTCGACGTACCAAAATCGGGGAACCACTATAACTCTTTGTGTGTTTGCTGTGCCGTGTTTGTTAATTTGTGTAGGTACATTTAATTCCGCAAAAGACTGCACGACACCTATTACCCCCTTAGGTGGATTTAGTCGACACTAGATACTTTCAGTAAGTCCATCCTTTGCGAATCTTAAGGGAGTTTGGAAACATGATATTTCTTTTAGAATTTTCCACTGATTGGGGCATAGCTTCTATTTTCATCATTTCATATTTTACGCTTCATGCTTCTATGCCACTTGAAATATTTACCTTTCCATATATACTTCTTACTTTGTTCTGTTTGGGTCTGGGTAGTGAGTTTATGCTTGGACCGCTATCTTCATCGATCTTCCCAAAACGACCCCTTCACCAAAAATCGATAAACCCCCTTGATGGATAAAATTTAGGATAAATATATTTCCAAATTCTACAAACTATAGGCAAGAGCACCTATCGTTCATAGTATAGGATATTTATGAATATCAAGTGTCGTATTCTTTCGGGTATGTTGAGTACTTTTACTCACACAAATTTATATTATTTTATTGAGTATTAAAAATATAGAAAAATTAAATTAAAAGATAAATTTTTATGCAATACAAATTAACACTTGATCTAGAATCTCTTTAGATTAAAATAGACTTTCATAAAATTATAAAAATACGAGCTCCTAATCACTTACCTCGACCGTGGAGGTTCCAAGAATACAAAAGCGTCTCTCTCAAGCTCATGCTTTTGACTAACCTTAGGTTGATCGATTAAGACCCCTCAGCCAGTCGAAACCCCTAAGCTTGCTTTAAGTGGTGAACCCCACTATTGGATTTGACTCCAATTCGGAAGATTTATGTCGTCCTCTCTCGAGGAGTGCATGCAACTCCTTTTATCTTTGAGCGATCTTCTTGTATCCGCAACCTCTCGGTCATTTAAGATACGGATCTAGGATCGAAGAACATATCCGCGAAATATGAATTCGAGACGAAATAATTCAAAGATAAATCGATAGCGAGCAAAATAGAGAGCTTGACAATATTGAGAAAAATAAAGAAAATTTATTTCACTCCAAAGTTATTCATGATCAAGTGCTTATGGATATTTAGCTACTCATAATTGAAAAATACATTCTATCACTATGAAATAAAAGAGTACAATTACGCGAAAGAAAAATCTAAACTATATTGCAAATAAATTAAAATTGCATAAAGTAAAACTAACTCCGAAGATATCCCGAAAATAAGCCACCCAACCTTACTTTCTACCCCAATGGTGGACTTAATTATCAAAATTAAGGTGGAGTTGAAACATCAAATATTTATTAAATAATTTAAGAGGAGGTAAATGGAGGGAGGAAATAATGAAGAATTATATAAAGGTGGTGGTTTCATGGAATAAAGATGAGATAGCGGTTTCATGGAGAAATGAAGAGGGGAAGTAAAGGGTTATAATAATAATAATAATAATAATAATAATAATAAAGTGCATGTATTTAACGGTGGCGGTTTTGACATGAAAAGGTGACGGCGATGGCGTTGTGCATGAAAAATAATTGAATGCCTAAGACTTGTTTGGCGCTGGTAATTTTGAGAGTTTATGATGATGGCGTGGCGGCATCAATGCATAATAATATATTTATCATGAGCTTGCATGAAGAGAGCTCAATGGGTGGTTGGGACGTGGAACCCTTGATCGGCTTGAACGAGTGCAGCGAGACTTTGACTTGGTTTCACGTAGACTGCATGAATTTCTTGTCCAACGTGACGACTTCGATAAATATTTCTTTTGCAAACGTCGGGAGCGCGACCACGACAATAAACCTATAAAAACAAATATATATTAAATTAGTAAACTAAAATATAAATTAAATGATTTATAAATGAAAATACATAATTTATTATTAATTTTATATTAATTATTAAACTAAAGTAAATACTAAAAATATGTATAAATCCTACAAAAATAAATAAGACTTAAATTATTTAACAGATATCAAAAAGATATAATTTTTTAACCAGATTAAATAAAATATGATTAATTAAAACTAAATATTAAACTAAATATTATAGTAAAAATACATGTAAATATTACTTATCAAATACCCCCATATTTAGGTTTTGCTATTCCAGAGCAAAACTTTGAGAAGTACTTATAAGACATTAATATAATTTTTATAATTAAACTACAAATTTATTAAATCAAAGGGAAGTTAAATATAAGTTTTAGAGATTTAAATATTTAGTCCAAAAATATGAAATTAAAATGTGAAGAGCACAGATATTTAGCAAAAAATTCTCAAATAAATTAATTAGCTTTCAAAATTAAGTAATTTAGCAAGCAAAATTAGAATAAAAATTATTAACACTTGTAACTAAAAAGAAGCTTGAAGGAAGAATTCACACTACTATTTATGCTCTCTTAATATTTTAATTTACTTCTAAAACAAAAAGAAAATTAGGTTATGGGGATAAGGAGAAAGACAAGGTTTTGGATTGGGGGTGATGAATTTTATCCTCTCACCCCACAAAATTTTTTCTTTGATATTTGCATATGTTTACCAAAAAAATGATGGATTTTATCCTCTCATTTTCCATGACATATGAACAAATATTTTTTTTTCTAAATAAGAACAAAAATTAAATTGGAGTAATGAATTTTATTCTCTTACTCCTATTTTTTATTTTGGGGATTGCATATGTGTACCAAGGGATGATGAATTTTATCCTCTCATCCCTATGACATATGATCTAACATTAAAAAAAATTGCATATGTGTACCAAGAGATGATGAATTTTATCCTCTCATCCCTATGACATATGATCTAACAAGAAAATTTAAAAACAAAGGGGAGGTTACACAAAATTTAGATTAAATTAAAATAATTAGAGAGCAACTATAGTAATTTAGAGTTTCCTAAAAATCTTTAAGCATAAGTGTTTATAATTAAATTCAAAAATTGTTAAACTAAGCACTATAAAGTTAAAACTAATTAGAATTAAGAGAAAAAGAAGTAAATAAAATACTCTAAATAAAATTAATTCATAAGTTTATTTCTAAAAATAAAATCACTAAAAATTAATCTAACAAACTATGATAAAATAAAAGACTAGCAATTTAAAAATTATAAAAATTCTATAAATAAACTCAATTATATTGATGAAAATCACATAAAATTAAGTATGAGTATATTTATTTATTTTTTATTTTTATTTTTTGTAATATAATCCTAATTTTTTGGTTATTCTTGGACTTCCCGAGGGCTACCCAGTGACGGGTTCGCAAGGTACTAGGCAATTTTGTGGGATGAAAGCCCAACACGGCCCTTTCCAAGAAATTAATTTTCGATTTTCTAATTTTTTTTATTTTTGATAATAAAAAGAAAACAATTTTTTTTTTGCATTTTTAAAGATTTTCTTCAAATTTTTTTGAAATAAAAGCATGAAATGGAGTCTGATAGTTTTACTTTTAAGACAACCTAAACACCTAGAGGGGGGGGGGTGAATAGGTTCTAATTTCTTGTTTATACTTCTCGGCAGAATTCAATTACAAATTAAAACATCTAGCACAGCATTCACAGACAACTAAGCATCACAGATTGCACAATGTTTTATAGTGGTTCCCCAAGGTCTGGGTACATCCACTTTCCCCCTTCACCTATCTAGCAGTATGCTAGATTCGGCCAAACTTACACTATCCTCAGATCCACAGATCCTACAGCTCAGAACCTGGATAGGTTCCTACAACTCAGGCTTGAAAGCCCTACCTCAGCCTTGCCTCAAGGCCTACCACTCAGAGAATAACCTTCTCCTACACTCAGGCAAATAGCCCTACCACTCAGAGATCACCTCTCCTACACTCAGCCTTTATAACACAGGCTTACAACTCAGATCTGTGTAAACAGATCCTACAGAAATTTAGAAAAGATATTTTAATGTCTTGCCTTTGTTGAGAGAGAAGAGGACAAGACACTTCTTGATCAGCTGATGAAATCAACTGAATCTGAGCTTTCTTCAAAGCTTCTTGAATCTGAACTTAGCTGAGTTGATTTCCAAACAGCTTCTTGAGAAACCACTGATGGCTTCCTTCTTCTTCTTCAAGATGACTGGATCCCTCTCTATCCAACACCTTTTCTGATACTTCAGACTTCTTCTTCTTAGATCTACTGATGAAGATCTTCTTTAGAGCTTAGCACTTTCTTGAATTGAAACTACAACAGGATCGTAATCCTTCTGTTTCTTCTTCTTAGATCTTCTTCAGTTATTTTTCTTAGTTGTTTAATTTCCTTCTGAATGTGTCTATTTATAGACTTTCTTCATGGTAACTGGCTGATCCGGTTTCTAACTGTTTTCTGACAGGTCTGACAGCTTCAGTTAAACGGTGGCAACCCACAGCTGTCAAGTCTTCAAACAGTTCCTGTACCTTAGCCTTGGACAGCAAAATGTCGAGACAGTCTGTTAGAAAGTGTCGAAACCAATCTGTCTATCTGTGTCGACACAAGTGACTTTGGTGTCGACACAGTCTTTGATGATGTCGACTAAGTTGCCTTTAAGTCGACACAGCTTCTTCAGAAAATAACTTGGTCTAGACTCTGCAGTGTGTCGACACAAGTCCTGTGTGTCGACACAGTTGTTGTAGATTCAGAACTCAGCATGTGTCGACTCAGCCTTCAGGTGTCGACACAGCAATCTTCTATTCTGCCAAAATGTGTCGACTCAGTCTTCAGGTGTCGACACAAGCATAGTCGACTTCTGCCAATATGTGTCGACTCAATCTCAAGGTGTCGACACATCCACCCAGTGTCGACACAGTTGAGGTCGACTATCTTCTTCTGTGAGTCGACAATCTTTTTCTGGTCGACTATCTTTCACTAGTCGACTATCTTTCTCTGGTCGACTATCTTTCACTAGTCGACTATCTTCTTCTGGTCGACTATCTTTCACTAGTCGACTATCTTTCACGGTGTCGACACTGCTTCCCAGTGCTGAGGTCGACGATTTTCTTTATGTGTCGACACTGCTTCCCAGTGTTGAGGTCGACGATTTTCTTTTTGAGTCGACACTGCTTCCCAGTGTCGACATATATGTGGTTGACTATCTTTCTCTGTGTCGACACTGATATTCTGAAGTGTCGACATAAATATTCTGAAGTGTCGACACAATTGCTTCAGGTGTCGACATGTGGACTTAGAATATTTTTCTGCATTCTTTAATACTTCTTCACCTGCACATGTCAACTTAAAACAACATCAAATACACCTTGATGTATATCATTGAGCTAAGTTGGGCTTCTTCAAATCAGGCACACATTTTCCAATGTACCCAACAATCTCCCCCTATTTGGAGAAGTCATAACCCTATAGCCAATGATATACACCATTTATAAAAAGTATAAACTGATGATATATGACATAACAGGAATACCTAATATAAACAAAAAACAATAAAAACAATCCATCACAGAATGAACATTATATGATACCAAACAACATTTTGTTTATAACTTGATAATGTTTGAATACAGAGATTTACATTTAATGATTTAATCAAAACATTACAAAATACTTTGAAAAAACTAAAAATTAAGACTGATCAGGCTCTTTTTTGATAATCCCTTTGCCAGATAGAACTTGAGTCTTCACAGGAGCTTCAGAATCTTCAGTTGGTTTTTTGCCTTTTAGATCAGCCTTCTTCTTTGCTTCTTCCTTGAGCCTTTGCCTTTCAAAATAATGAAAGGGTTTTGGGAAGTACTTGCTTGGCTCCTAAGCATCTGGAGGCTGCCTACCCAGCTTGGCTTTTCTTCTAAACTGTATTATTGCCTCTTGCCTGGCTTCATACTTCTGCCATTCCATCTCATTGAACCACTTGCCTCTCTCATGTTGTTGGTCTTTGACAGCCTTCCATGCAGTGAGTATTATATTTCTGGAAGTAGGACTCCACAGCTCAAAGTTTGGCTTAAGTTCAGCCTGCTCTCTAAATCTTTTCTTAGATAGTAGAGCATCTTGCTGGTCTTTCAAAGTAGCCTCAGGCTTATCAACCTTCCCAATAACAACATTAGTAACCTCCTTTGGAGGACTATACATTCCTTGAACTTGCTGATCAATCATATCATAATCTGGAGGAGGGTAAATGACTTGGGCAACCTCAGGTTGATTGCCTTCAAGTAGACTTGTTTGTATTCCTGACTCAGCCACCATAGCATCATCACACAATGGTGGATATCCCAATGTGGCTCGAATACTATTGGTCACCCATTTGGTGTGCTCTGAGCCTGCATGAACTAACAACCTCTCCCCCTTTATGGCTTCTCTAGAAATATGATTTCTTAGATCTTCCTTCTGAAATCTTATTTGGCCATCCAGATAATTCACACCCTCTTTAAAGAATGGTTTTAACTTTAGAAGCTTGTCAGATATTTCCTTTTGAGAGGTAGTGATAGCAGTTTTAACAGAATCAATAACAGCTTGAAAGTTCTTATCAAATTCTTCCATTTCTTTTGCTCTAGCTGCATGCAGGCCTGGAACAATCTTTTTCAATTCCTCAATGATCTCATGATGAGATTCAGTTAAATTGTCATTCATCCTTATCTGATTTTCCAAGACATAGCTTTGCTTTAAAGCAATATCATCCACCTTAGGGATGATAGTCTGCTGTTGTTTTGCCAAATACACCACAGCATTACCTCCCTTATGGAAGCAATCTGTCATCTCCTTCTTAAGCATATTGACCTCAAACTTAATAGATTTTATATCTTGAGATAAGTCAAATTGCAGGGATTTGTTGTTCTCATCAACATATTTTTCAATGGCCACTCTGTGTTCATCCAATTTCACTTATAAATCGACCAAAAACTTGTTATAATCAAAGTCAGAAGGAGTGTGATGTGCTGTAGACTGTAGAGCCTGCTTGTAGCTCTTGCTCCTTCTCTGGAAGACCATAAGTTTTCTCTTCTTAGCCACCCTGGCTTCTTCACTCTCAGAATCAGAAGTACTATCAATTTGAACTCTTTCTTTGGGAGGAGGAGGAACAGCTGCTTCAGTGCCATGTTGTTCAGTCGCAACATGCACAGGCTCCCCCTCAATTTCTTGCTCCACTTCCATGCTATCAGTAATTATTTCATCATTTGGAAATAACTCTTCCAGAGTATATTCCTTCTGGGCTGGAACATCTGCAGTATTCAAATTTTGAGATATATCAATTTTAGCATCTTCTTGCACTTGCTCAGACAGCTTCTCCCCCTGTACCTATTCAGTATTGGGGATGTCCTGGGCAGGTGAGGACACTTGCTTTTCCTGGACCTGTGCAGAAATAGAAATATTAGAAATGTCTTTTGTAGGAAAATGTACCAGCTCACCCTGAACCTGTACCTGGTCATGAGTAGATACAGTCTGTGTAGGTGAATAGTCTTACTGAGCTAGTATTCTTACTTCTTCTTCTTGAATTGCAGGTATTGTGGCATCCTGAACTTGTGTAGAAGCAGGCTGATCTTCAACCTCTTGTCTTACTTGTTCTTCTTGTGGGTGCTCAGTACTGGTAACATGACCTGGGGATTTCTCAGGTGAATCCTGCCTTTCCACTTCAGGCATCTCTTTGGTCAGCACCCTATCCCATCTGGAGAACAATCTCATGTCCATCCTTCTCATGTGATTAATTTTTGTTCCAGGTTGTTGTTGCATAACATCAGGAATCTCCTTACTTAGGTATAGACTCATTATTCTAGCCAGATTTGGCTTCTTGATTCCTTCCTTAATCTTTTCAAAGGTTATAGTTGACCAATCTGTTGGAATTGTGAACACAATCCTGGTCATTAGGCTGAACATGTAGGCGGAAATCCTATCATGTCCACCTGGCTTGCACAGAATAACTTTTCCAACCACTTTAGACAGAAACTTGCCCTGTTGATTCATTCCTTTCCTATTGAAAGCAGCTCCAATTTTCATGGTGGATTCCAATCCACACCATTGAAGAGCCTCCCTTGATTTAGAAGCAGGGACATCCTCTTCATTCTCAATTATAGGTAAGTGTAGAATTGTTCTTAACTTACTTGGTGTAATTTCCACTGGTGACCCATGAACTGTGGATTTTATCTCATGACCTTCAGTGTCTATAGATGCAGAAGTAAAGAACTCGTGCACCTCCTTCTTCCATATCTTAGATGGTTCGGAGACCAGAAATTCTAATCCTGAGTCGGAGAGGAGAGAGATAACCCCGAGGACATATGGAGGGGCAGCAGCAAAGGCCTGACGCACCAACTCATATCCTTCATTCACATTATCTTCAATCTTTGGCGCCATTGATCAGTCGAGAAAGCTTGAAAGATGAGAGAAAGAAAGAGAGAGGGAGAATGTCGACACAGGGTTTCGAAAACCTTGTAAGCGTGTCGACAGAATGAGTTTTTGACCTATTTATACCTTCTGTTTAAAGAAGATCAAAAGTCGCCAAAAACAGACTATAAGTGTCGACACATATGGAATGTGTCGACACAAGCTTCTATTGTCTCGACTTCAAGACCGTCTATTATGTGTCGACACCAATTTACAGTTATGTCGACACCATAGATATATAATAGAGCATCAGAAATTCTGTGTCGACTCTTAGTATAAGTGTCGACACAAAATCTGTAAGTGTCGACACCACTAACCTAGTGAAGTCGACACTATATTCCTGGATAAGTGGACAATAAGATTCTTAAGTATCGACACATATTTTTTGTGTCGACATAATATCTCTGACTTGTCGACATTACTACCCTGAGTCGACACATTATTACTGAATGTGTCGACACCATCTTACTTAGCTAATTTCTGTTTGTTCAACACAACTTATAAGTACTACAAAGTACTTGATACTACTTCAATGTGTCTTTATATCACTTGAATGACTTGTTACCACTTCAACTTCATTGTTGATGATTTTATGATTACACTAATCAATGATTAACATACCTAATTCAATTTTGAATTTATTGAATTTGGTCTCATCCAGGGGCTTAGTAAACACATCTGCTATTTGATAATATGTTTTCACAAATTCCAATGAGATGTCTTCTTTTTCTACATGTTCTCTAAGAAAATGGTATTTTATTTCTATATGCTTAGTTCTACTATGAGAAACAAGATTATTAGCAATAGAAATTGCACTCTTAGAATCACACAAAAGAGGTGTTCTACTTACTTGAATACCATAATCCTTAAGCTGATGCTGCATCCATAATAGCTGTGCACAACAGCTTCCAGCAGCAACATACTCAGACTCAGCTGTGGAAATTGCCACACTGGTCTGCTTCTTACTACTCCATGATATTAGTCTTCCTCCCAGGAATTGACAAGTACCTGTAGTACTCTTCCTATCCTCTCTACATCCTGCAAAATCTGCATCTGAATAGCCTGTTAGTTGAAAATCTCTATTCCTAGGGTACCAAAGACCTAGATTAGGTGTGCCCTTAAGATATCTCAGAATCCTTTTGACTGCAGTATAATGAGATTCTTTAGGGCAGTCTTGGTACCTAGCACAGACACATGTAGCATACATAATATCTGGTCTACTAGCAGTGAGATATAGTAGTGAGCCAACTATTCCTCTATACAAAGTCTCATCAACAGGTTTTCCTGCATCATCTTTGCATATAGGCATACTTGTTCCCATAGGAGTTCTCATGGTGGAGGATGACTCCATAGCATATTTCTTAATCAATTCTTTGGTGAACTTAGACTGGGATATGGACAAGCCACCATCAGCCTGTCTTACTTGGAGTCCCAAGAAGAATTTCAGTTCCCCCATACTGCTCATCTCAAACTTCCCTTGCATAAGTTTGGCAAACTTTTTACAAAGGTTGTTTTCAGTAGATCCAAAGATTATGTCATCAACATAGATCTGTACTAAGATGATCTTGCCTTTGGATTCCCTTAGGAATAGAGTTTTGTCAATTTTTCCTCTTGAGAATTTATTCTCAATAAGGAAAGTAGACAGGGTTTCATACCATGCCCTTGGGGCTTGCTTTAACCCATACAGAGCTTTCCTAAGCTTATAAACAAAATCAGGTTTAAGAGGATCTACAAAACTTGATGGCTGCTCTACATATACTTCTTCTTTAAGATCACCATTCAGAAATGCTGACTTCACATCCATCTGGTATACTTTGAAGTCTTGATAGGCTGCATAGGCAAGGAATATTCTGATTGCCTCCAGCCTTGCTACTGGAGCAAAGGTTTGATCAAAGTCAATCCCTTCTTCCTGCATGTATCCTTTTGCAACCAATCTTGCTTTATTCTTTACTATTATTCCACTTTCATCTAGCTTGTTCCTATAGATCCATTTTGTGCCAATTATGTTGTGGCCTCTTGGTTTAGGAACAAGCTCCCAGACATTGCACCTTCTGAATTGATTCAGCTCTTCTTGCATAGCATCAATCCAGTGCTGGTCTTGGATAGCTTCTTCAAACTTCTTAGGCTCCATTTATGATAGGAAACTTGAATGTAGAACTGTGTGTTGATTTCTGCTTCTAGTTTGCACCCCCTATCTTGGATCACCTATTATCTGATCAGCTGGATGATCTCTTAAATGTCTTGTAGCTGGAGGAAGATTCCCTTCTGGTTGAACATCTCCAGCTCCTTCATTTAGCTAAATCTCTTGGTTTTCATCAGCTTCTATAGTGTCTTGTTCTCCCCCTGGACAGAAGCCTTCATTTTCCAATGCCCCATCTTCCTTTGATACTTCAGTAATGGAGAGCTTGTCCATACTTTTGCTTATGGATGTTGAGTCATTTGATCTACAAAACAACTCACAGTTGATTAATCTTGTTTCATCAAACACAACATGCACAGATTCTTCAACAACTTGAGTAGTCAAGTTGAAGACTCTATAGGCCTTACTATTTGTGCTGTACCCAACAAATATCCCATCCTGGGATTTGGCAGCAAACTTAGTCAAATATGACTTGCCATTGTTAAGTATATAACACTTGCAACCAAAGATCCTAAAGTAAGATAGATTTGGTTTTCTGCCTTTCACAATCTCATAGGGAGTCATTTTGTGGCTTTTGGTGATAGTAGCCCTATTAATTACATGACAAGCAGTGTTAACTGCCACAGCCCAAAAATATTCTGGGAGAGAGGTGTCACTCAATAGAGTTCTACCAGCTTCAATTAATGTTCTATTCTTTCTTTCAGCAATTCCATTTTGCTGAGGTGTTCTAGGTGAGGAGAACTCTTGGAAAATCCCAAAGTCTTTACACAATTTTGTTATGCTTTCAGATTGAAACTCAGTACCATGGTCACTTCTGATTTTGACCACTGTACTATTTAGTTCATTCTGAATTTGCTTTACAAAATTAAGTAATACACTTGGGGTTTCAGATTTTTGTCTCAGAAAGAACACCCATGTAAATCTTGAATAGTCATCTACAACCACAAAAGTGTAGACTTTCCTACCTAGACTGTGAACTGGCATAGGACCAAAAAGATCCATATGCAAGAGGTATAAGCACCTCAAAGAATCCTTGTTTTCAAGGCTTTGAAAGGAGGATTTTGTCTGCTTGCCCTTTTGACAAGCTGAGCATATCCCTTCCTTTTTACACTTAACTGGAGGTCCATTCCTCACTAACTCTTTGCTAAAGAGTTGGCCAATTGTCTTGTAGTTTAGATGAGCCAATCTCTTGTGCCACTTAACACAATGAGAAGCATTGTCATCAGCTACAAGACAGATGGGAGAAGCCTTATTCTCACATTCAAAATTAAGACAATATACATTTCTCTTCCTATACCCTGTCAGTATGATCTTTTGATCATTTGACCTCTTGATATGACATCCATCTTTAACAAATGAAATGTCATATCCTAAATCACTTAGCTGGCTTATGCTTATTAGATTATGTTTCAAACCTTTTACATAAGCCACTTGAGTGATAGTAATTAGGTTAGAAGAAATGTTACCAAACCCTTTGATGACTCCTTTTTCAGATCCACCAAAGATCACTTTAGGTCCATCTTTGATAGATGAATACCCCTTCAGCAGCCCCTTTGTTCCAGTCATGTGCCTGGAACAACCACTATCCAAGTACCATATAGGGGCATGGTTACTTGGATTCACTTGCAACACAGAATTTCTTACCCTTAGAACCCAAGTAAGTCTTGGGTCCTTGGTTCAGGTTAGCATTAATAAAGCTACCATAATCTCTTCTAACAGGTAGACTATTGTTCTTTATAACACTTGGGTTATACCAGCAGTCTAGTGCAAAATGGCCTCTCTTGCCACAGCACCAACATTCAAACTTATTGTATCTAGATCTAGATACATCCTTCTCAGAAGAATTTCTGTTTATTGCTGGTGCTGCAGCAACTTCACCTACTGATTTCTTAAAACCATTGGGTTTATGACCAAAGGTAGGCCTGCTTGCATTTACACCCTTGTTCTTCAGAACATTAGTCTTAATATGACCTTGAATATCTTCATGATCATATTTGTTAGAAGGCACTTTCACCTTACTAAACTTTATGGGAACTGAAAGATTTGTGGCTGAACAGGAGCTTTGCCTTTCCTCTTGAATCTGCCAGCCCTGAAGTTACCTTTAAATCCTAATCCAGCCTTACCCTTTTGAGTGACAAATTCATCTATCAAGGGTAAGACAGATTTTGGCTTAGAGTAACTAGCCACTAAATCCCTTTCAATTCTAAGTCTGGCCTCCAGACTCTTCACTTGATCATTAGTATAGTTAATTGTGCCCATCTGAATAATAGTTATATTCTTCAGCTTGGCAATTTCATTTAATTTTTGATCAATAACTTTCTCTAACTCAGTTGTAGCAACCCTTAGTTCAGCAATTTCCTGAGCCTGAGATTTAACCAGGTTCTTGCTTTTCTTAAGGGCCTGCAACAAGTCCCCATACTTGTCTATCAATTGATAGACATCTCCTTCAGATTCAGATGCATCTACATCATTTGATGCAGATGTAGCTGATTCTTCACTTGTACAACACACAGATGTAATAGAAGGACATTGTACCTTATTAGGACCAGACTGATTCTGGCATATGTCCTCTTCTGATCCTGCCATCAGCCCCATACACTGATGATTCTTTTGTTCATTGATGGAGTCCAGTAACTGCAGAAACTCCTCTTCTTCAAATGCAGCATATAGTCCAATATATGCTTCAGCTTCAGATTCTGACTCTGAAGTTGACTAGTCTGTTAGACTCTTATCTTTCTTTGCAACAAAGGATTTCTCCTTCTTGCCTTTCTGATGAGTCTTCTTCTTGTCTGAAGACTCCTTTCTCTTATCAGGACAGCCAGCCACTACATGTCCAGGCCTATTGCAACAATAGCAGACAATCTTTGAAGTAGTGGCTTTGCTGGGCTTTGATCTGCTCTTCTCTTTCCTTGATGACCTTTTCTTCTGATAATAGTCATCAACTTGCTGTGATGTGGAAGGCCTAGACTTCCATTGCTTCTTTTTCAAGAACCTCTGGAATTGCCTTGTGAATGCAGCAAAGTCTGCATCTGAATCATAGCTTTCTGAACCCTTATCTGAATTTTCAGAACTATCTTCTGCAACTTCCTTAGGAGGAGATGGTGATTTCCTCCTATTCTTTCTAGTGGCTTCTGCATTGAATGCCACAGTCTTTTCTCTATGCTCTCCTCTTGAATTGTTTTCCTCCTCCTTCCTCACCATAAGTTGCATTTCATAGGATAGCAACTTCCCAAACAAGGTGGGAGGAGATATCTCTGCCAATTTTGCCACTTCTCTTATGGCACAGATCTTTGTGTCCCAATCCTTTGTTAAGGATCTCAAGAATTTGTCATTCAGTTCATAAGTACTGAAGACTCTTCCATAGGACATAAGCTCATTCACAATTCTATAGAATTTCTTGTAGCACTCAGTTATGCTATCAGATTTTCCTTGTCTAAAACTTTCATACTCCTGATTGAGCATAGATTTCCTGTCCTGCCTTACTTCTTCAGATCCCTCCATGTAGACAATCAATGTGTCCCACAACTCTTTGGAGGTCTTGCAGTGAATCAGATTCTGAAATGTTGAATCATCTATGGCACTAACAATAATGTTCTGAGCTCTTTTATCCATGGTTGCTAAGATGATTTCATCCTTGGTCATTTCTGAATAACTCTTTGGAGTTTGGATATTTGCATCAAGAACTGATACCTTCATTGGAATGAAGGGGCCTTCCTGTACTGTGATGTAAATCCTTGGGTCAGATGCCTCCATAAACAGTCTGACTCTTTCTTTCCAAATTCCAAAAATTTCTTTCTTACATATGGGTAATTTCATAGACCCTAGCTCCTTATGATTCTCACCAGAACCTATCTTTTTGAATCTTGATTCTACCTTTCAGATCTACCTCAGACTGTTAAGTCCTTTTTGAGGAACCTCCCTCTGATACCACTTGATAGTTTTACTTTCAAGACAACCTAAACACCTAGAAGGGGGGGTGAATAGGTTCTAATTTCTTGTTTATACTTCTCGGCAGAATTCAATTAAAAATTAAAACATCTAGCACAGCATTCACAGACAACTAAGCATCACAGATTGCATAATGTTTTATAGTGGTTCCCCAAGGTCTGGGTACATCCACTTTCCCCCTTCACCTATCTAGCAGTATGCTAGATTCGGCCAAACTTCCACTATCCTCAGATCCTCAGATCCTACAGCTCAGAACCTGGATAGGTTCCTACAACTCAGGCTTGAAAGCCCTACCTCAGCCTTGCCTCAAGGCCTACCACTCAGAGAATAACCTTCTCCTACACTCAGGCAAATAACCCTACCACTCAGAGATCACCTCTCCTACACTCAGCCTTTATAACACAGGCTTACAACTCAGATCTGTGTAAACAGATCCTACAGAAATTTAGAAAGGATATTTTAATGTCCTGCCTTTGTTGAGAGAGAAGAGGACAAGACACTTCTTGATCAGCTGATGAAATCAACTGAATCTGAGCTTTCTTCAAAACTTCTTGAATCTGAACTTAGCTGAGTTGATTTCCAAACAGCTTCTTGAGAAACCACTGATGGCTTCCTTCTTCTTCTTCAAGATGACTGGATCCCTCTCTATCCAACACCTTTTCTGATACTTCAGACTTCTTCTTCTTAGATCTACTGATGAAGATCTTCTTTAGAGCTTAGCACTTTCTTGAATTGAAACTACAACAGGATCGTAATCCTTCTGTTTCTTCTTCTTAGATCTTCTTCAGTTATTTTTCTTAGTTATTTAATTTCCTTCTGAATGTGTCTATTTATAGACTTTCTTCATGGTAACCGGCTGATCCGGTTTCTAACTGTTTTCTGACAGGTCTGACAGCTTCAGTTAAACGGTGGCAACCCACAGCTGTCAAGTCTTCAAACAGTTCCTGTACCTTAGCCTTGGACAGCAAAATGTCGAGACAGTCTGTTAGAAAGTGTCGAGACCAATCTGTCTATCTGTGTCGACACAAGTGACTTTGGTGTCGACACAGTCTTTGATGATGTCGACTAAGTTGCCTTTAAGTCGACACAGCTTCTTCAGAAAATAACTTGGTCTAGACTCTGCAGTGTGTCGACACAAGTCCTGTGTGTCGACACAGTTGTTGTAGATTCAGAACTCAGCATGTGTCGACTCAGCCTTCAGGTGTCGACACAGCAATCTTCTATTCTGCCAAAATGTGTCGACTCAGTCTTCAGTTGTCGACACAAGCAGAGTCGACTTCTGCCAATATGTGTCTACTCAATCTCAAGGTGTCGACACATCCACCCAGTGTCGACACAGTTGAGGTCGACTATCTTCTTCTGTGAGTCGACAATCTTTTTCTGGTCGACTATCTTTCACTAGTCGACTATCTTTCTCTGGTCGACTATCTTTCACTAGTCGACTATCTTCTTCTGGTCGACTATCTTTCACTAGTCGACTATCTTTCACGGTGTCGACACTGTTTCCCAGTGCTGAGGTCGACGATTTTCTTTATGTGTCGACACTGCTTCCCAGTGTTGAGGTCGACGATTTTCTTTATGAGTCGACACTGCTTCCCAGTGTCGACATATATGTGGTCGACTATCTTTCTCTGTGTCGACACTGATATTCTGAAGTGTCGACACAAATATTCTGAAGCGTCGACACAATTTCTTCAGGTGTCGACATGTGGACTTAGAATATTTTTCTGCATTCTTTAATACTTCTTAACCTGCACATGTCAACTTAAAATAACATCAAATACACCTTGATGTATATCATTGAGCTAAGTTGGGCTTCTTCAAATCAGGCACACATTTTCCAATGTACCCAACAGAGTCCACCCCCATACTTAAAAATAAACATTGTCCCCAATGTTTACAAGCCAAGTAGGAGGGGAAAAATGCATTAAAAAAAGTAAATTGCAATGATTTAATGATAATCAAGGGGTGTCTCCCAAGAGCGCTTTTCTTTTTCCCGTCTTTAAGCTAGACGGTTTTGGTTGGGAAAAAGGGAAATAAAAATTGAAGTGTAAGGGCAACTCCCTTAATTCCCGCTTTGGCGAAGATGCCAAAATCGCTCTACCGGCTACTCCTTCGCTGTCCTCTTGATTTTCCTTGTTGTAGCAGTTGACTGGAAAATGTAAATTCAAATCACCTATCCAGACCTGAGGTGATTTGAATTTTTGTAGAGGAGCGTCAAATGGATCGTGAATGACGTTTAATTGCAACGACTCCTCTTCTACATGAAAATCGTTAGTATAAGGAAAATCAAAAGTAAGCGTTTCAGAAAAATCTTCGCAAGGGGGAGGCTCTTGCGAAGGTATAAGATTAGGCTCCGGTTGTTTATTTTCTAAAATTAATTTTTTATCCAAAAATTTATTGGAAATAAAGTCATTGGACGCATCAGGATCAAATATTTTTGCTCCTAAAAAGTCATAAATTGTGCATGGAGGAGAAAAATTGGAAGTCGTAGGAGGAGACACATGTTCTTCTTCTACTTCGTCCAGTGTGCCAATAAAATTAATAAAATTTTGAAATAATAATTCTTCTTCCACCTTTGAATAAGACACCAAGGGGGTACATGAAGATTCATGTTCCACCATAGGTAAAATATTTAAAGGAGAAAAATTAGTAGAACAAGTGATAATTTCTTCTAAATTTTGGGGAGTATCAACTTGAAATTGTATAAAGTCCCCAAAATTAGAAGAAGATGTGTGTGGTGTGATAAAAGAAGGATAAAAATTCGGATCTAAATAATTATTCTCATCACTCGGGAAGTTTCCCGGTTGATCTTGCGAACAAGAAAAACCAACATCCAAGATGGAAGAGGAATTTTTTAAATCGAAATAATTATTCGTATTTAAATTTGAAAAAGTATTTTCATGGAAATTAGAAGAATAGGAAAAATTATTTTCATGAAAATTAGAAAAAGAATTATCATAAAAGTGAGAATAGTTATTTTCATAATTATTATAAAAAATTTTTTCATAAGAAAGATTTTGATAAAAATTATAATGATAACAATATTCACTTTGATGAGAACAACCACAATAATAACAAACAATTTGGCGTTGTCTTGCGGCTTTCAAAAGATTTACTTTGTGTGTAAGCTCGGCAATTTTAGCGGCCAATTGTGATAACATTTTTTTTATAAAAGAAGAAAAAAAAACAACCGTTAGCTAATTGAAATGAATTTGAAAAAGAAAATTAAAAAGAGAAATGGTGATAGAGAAAAAGAGGGATAAAAGTAATACAATTCGCGTTTTCAAAATATCAACAAAATATTCCCCGGCAACGGCGCCAAAAACTTGATGGATAAAATTTAGGATAAATATATTTCCAAATTCTACAAACTATAGGCAAGAGCACCTATCATTCATAGTATAGGATATTTAAGAATATCAAGTGTCGTATTCTTTCGGGTCTGTTGAGTACTTTTACTCACACAAATTTATATTATTTTATCGAGTATTAAAAATAGAGAAAAATTAAATTAAAAGATAAATTTCTATGCAATGCAAATTAACACTTGATCTAGAATCTCTTTAGATTAAAATAGACTTTCATAAAATTATAAAAATACGAGCTCCTAATCACTTACCTCGACCGTGGAGGTTCCAAGAATACAAAAGCGTCTCTCTCGAGCTCATGCTTTTGACTAACCTTAGGTTGATCGATTAAGACCCCTCAGCCAGTCGAAACCTCTAAGCTTGCTTTAAGTGGTGAACCCCACTATTGGATTTGACTCCAATCCGGAAGATTTATGTCATCCTCTCTCGAGGAGTGCATGCAACTCCTTTTATCTTTGAGCGATCTTCTCGTATCTGCAACCTCTGGGTCATTTAAGATACGGATCTAGGATCGAAGAACATATCCGCGAAATATGAATTCGAGACGAAATAATTCAAAGATAAATCGATAGCGAGCAAAATAAAGAGCTTGACAATATTGAGAAAAATAAAGAAAATTTATTTCACTCCAAAGTTATTCATGATCAAGTGCTTATGGATATTTAGCTACTCATAATTGAAAAATACATTCTATCACTATGAAATAAAAGAGTACAATTACGCGAAAGAAAAATCTAAACTATATTGCAAATAAATTAAAATTGCATAAAGTAAAACTAACTCCGAAGATATCCCGAAAATAAGCCACCCAACCTTACTTTCTACCCCAATGGTGGACTTAATTATCAAAATTAAGGTGGAGTTGAAACATCAAATATTTATTAAATAATTTAAGAGGAGGTAAATGGAGGGAGGAAATAATGAAGAATTATATAAAGGTGGTGGTTTCATGGAATAAAGATGAGATAGAGGTTTCATGGAGAAATGAAGAGGGGAAGTAAAGGGTTATAATAATAATAATAATAATAATAATAATAATAATAATAATAAAGTGCATGTATTTAACGGTGGCGGTTTTGACATGAAAAGGTGACGGCGATGGCGTTGTGCATGAAAATAATTGAATGCCTAAGACTTGCTTGGCGCTGGTAATTTTGAGAGTTTGTGATGATGGCGTGGCGGCATCAATGCGTAATAATATATTTATCATGAGCTTGCATGAAGAAGAGCTCAATGGGTGGTTGCGACGTGGAACGCTTGATCGGCTTGAACGAGTGCAGCGAGACTTTGACTTGGTTTCACGTAGACTGCATGAATTTCTTGTCCAACATGACGACTTCGGTAAATATTTCTTTTACAAACATCGGGAGCGCGACCACGACAATAAACCTACAAAAACAAATATATATTAAATTAGTAAACTAAAATATAAATTAAATGATTTATAAATGAAAATACATAATTTATTATTAATTTTATTTTAATTATTAAACTATAGTAAATACTAAAAATAGGTATAAATCCTACAAAAATAAATAAGACTTAAACTATTTAACAGATATCAAAAAGATATAATTTTTTAACCAGATTAAATAAAATATGATTAATTAAAACTAAATATTAAACTAAATATTATAGTAAAAATACATGTAAATATTACTTATCACCCCTCCTTGAAGAAATTCGGCCAAGGCAGGAGGCTTTTCTTTTGTGGATTCTTAAACCCCGGCGTGAAGCGACAAATGAGGACAAGTTCCTCTCCATCCAGCGTGACTCCGGTGGAGCCGTTGAAGGTCGATCCAAGTAGAGAGTAATCGGAATCATCCATTCTGATTGGGTAACGAATGTATCTTCTACTCAGTGATTTTCCATCTTGATAGATCTTGTGGCATATGCGTGTTGCGTGGTTTGTGAAACGCTTGAATTTTCGTGGAAAATTTCTTCATAGATCTTGTTGGTGTTTTCCTTTTTCTGTTTAAGTTAGTGAGGCATGGCAGCCCTCATTTTATTTTGTTGGGAGAGAACCACCATTGTTGGAATCTTTTATTTTCGGTGGATTCTCTTTTGGTACAACAACGCTTGATCAAACCATGTGGGTTAGTTTCGCTTGAGAGAACCTTCACCATATCGCCTTGGTATTATCTTGAAGGGCTTTGCAAACCCTCCGTATCTTTGAATATTGAAATACAAATTGTGTCGTTGCTGCGTTTAAGGCTTGAGCATGGCGGGAGGGTTGTCGGAGAGCGTTGCGTTAGTTACGTCGATCACCATAACGCCCAAAAATGATAAGCCTACATCAATTAATTACCATTTAAATGTCCAAACGACCCGAAACTCAAACCAACTCGAATCCTACAAAAATCGCACCGTAGCTAAACATCGATGCTACAAATCCAACGACAAATTCAAAATTAAAATCTAACAACTCAAACTTGGGTAAAAACTCCCCGATGCCCAAAACACCAACTATCCTAAAAAGGCTCCATTGAGTTCCAAAATAAACCCGGCTCGCAAGGGATATATCAAAGACACATAAGAAATTTGCCATGCAAATATTCTAAGTCAAAAACTGAGATACCAATAAGCAAAATCCATGCTCCAACAACGGCACCCATCAACCACACGTCAACGTAACTCCCTGACGTCAAAAAACGACGCTAAAGGAATTAAAATAAACATCAAAAAATCAGGGGCATTATAGTGACTCCTCCTAAAAGGAAGTTTCATCCCGAAACTTGATAAACGAAAGAATCTTCTAAAGAAGGAAAATAACCAAGGGTTATTGAATAGAACACTTACCAAAGAATCTAGGAGAACAGATGAGGATGTGCCTCCCTCATAGCTGACTCCAAATCCCAAGTCGTGATTTCAACGTCTTGGTTTTGGCACAAAACTTTGACTGCGGGTATTGTCTTCCTTCATAACACCGAATCTTAAGTATCCAGAAAGCGAACATGCATCTCCAAATAAGAGAGGTTAGGCTACAAATGGGACACCAAATCAAGAACATGCATGTCACTAAGCACACACTTCAATAATTGGCTCATAAGAAACACATCTTGCACACCAGGAAAATTTACGGGAAAATCCATCCAACAAGCTGACACTCCCATGCGTTCAACAACTTGGAAAGGTGCCACATTCTTGGGATCCAACTTATGGTACTTTCCAAACCTCTTAACACCAGACATCAGAGAAACCTTGAGAAATACAATGTCTCCAACTGCAAATTCCAGATCAATTCTTGTACGATTAACGTTCTTCTCATAAATCTCCTAAGCTATTCAAAGCTTCTCTTGAATTTGCGTCATAGAAGTATCCATCTCTTCCAATGCGTCTAGACCCAACAACCGTCCTTCACCAACTTCGGCCCAATATAAGGGAGTTGAAAGTCATTAGTTTGAACGATACCTAAATCACCTAGAGGCGAGTGGGTGAATAGGTTATTTGTCTCTTATGACTTTCTTTTACTTTCCTTCTTTAATTTATTGGTGAGTTGGTAGATTATTGCTTCAAGAACTAGATAACCTGCAATAAAGAAACAAATAGAAAATCACAAACAGAAATTATAGTGGTTCCTCAAATTATGGGTACGTCAACTTTCCCTCCCACCTTTTACTATAAAAAAACTGACATTTAGTGATAGAAACTTAGTGAAGAAATATATTTTGTCACTAAAAAGACTTTTTAGTGACAAAATATAGATCGTAACTAAAGACACCTATTTAGTGACGAAATAAATATTTGGTCACTAAAAAAATCTTTAGTGACAAAATATAAGTTCTGTACCTAAAATTAATTTTCTAAAATATTTAGTGATAAAAAATAAGTTAGTAACTACATTATTTATTTAGTTACCAAAAATATTTGTCAAAAATCATCAAAATTCTTTTAATTTAATAATTTATATTATGCAACTTATAAATTAGTTTTTTTTTATAAAATCTTTATCACAGCAAAATGCTCCCTGCCCTAACTTCACTTCCGCATTCTGCCATTCTTCTTCCTCGAGACCTCGACAGTGCATGGGCCACGAAAAGGAGAATCCTGAGTCCCTTACTCCTTCTTTGAGGAGAAATACGAAACCTCGACTAATCAATAATGAGGATGAGGAGGCTATTTCTCTACCTTCTAGGTCTTCTCACCATTTGTTCTTGGACTTTTTTCATCAACATCCATTTCTAGGTTTTCTAGTCGTAGATCTAGAGCCGACTGAATTCTCTCCCTATAATCTCCACCACATATTTGCTCATCACTAAGGTTCTACTAAACTATTTTATTCTTCTATCATTTTTGTCATAGGAAAATCGCGAAATGTGCTACCTTCCTAGACCTGTTCGATGCAGGTAAATTGAGATTTTATTTTCAATCAATCTCACAGAATATAATTATATTTTCGATTATTATCTTGATGTTTGATTTCATGACCCATTATTGAAGATGATTCCTGTGCACTACTCATTCCTGAATCCTGCCCATTTCAATTTAATTCCTAAATATGCTAACAATTAAGGGGTTATGTAGAGAATTTATTTCATTGCTAATTTAGTAGTAGTAATTAGGATAGGTTTGATTTGCCACTAGAACTTATTTTACTCCTAAATATACTAGATTCGAATTGATACTTCTTATCCCACTTCTCAGAACATCTGCTAGATGCAGTTGGAAATTAGTATTACTTTAAACTCTATATCTTTCCTAGTTTTGAATTTGGAAGAATTTTTAGTAGTTTAATTAGTATATATATTACATGTTCTTCAGTTCAGTTATAATAGTTTTAGTTATAAAAGGTCTACCCGTTTAATTAGTATATTTATTACCACATCCACCGGGAGAATAAGAAAATCAATACTTTCTATTTTCAATTTCATTTCTTCACATCAATGTTTCACTGATTAGGTTTTTTTTTCCTGTATTGGAATTACTTGCATCTTAACCTACCAAACCTTATATAAATTTTGTTTCAAAGAATTCAGTCCTTATGTATTTAAAATTTATATCATGGTTATCTTCATTTGTTATTTAAAACCTTGTGATAATTAGTAAAAGAAATTGGAGTTTATCCAAGTCATATAATATATGTGTAACTAGATTGCTCTGCCTCTTGACTTAGTAACTAGATTGTTCAAATTCTACCCAACCCCATCAATTAGATTCTGTGTAATATACTTGAAGATAATGAACAGAATTTTGTATTATATGAAGTTGTTTATAAAATAAATTAGACTTAGGGCTCGTTTGCAACACAATGGTTGTGACTTTTAAACTGTCATTAGTGAATGTTTGACCTTGCCAAAGAAATTTTATTTACTTTTATGTTCAAAATTAAGTTGTTTGGGTAACCTTCATAATCATTTTTATGTCAAACACATATTTTATAAAGGTAGAACTTTTGTCCAAACTCATCGGAGTAAAAACATCGTTACTATATCTCTCTTTATTGTATTATAATTCGCAAAATGTTCATTACACCAATTATTTGTTGTGGTTCTGTGGCTTATTTAAGGGCTCATTTGTTTTCTTGTACATATAAAATATGATTTGAATATATTTTCCGCTCATTTTATGTCTGAAATTTAAGTTATGAGAAAAATTTGTGGCAAATTGTTCCTTCACTCTCCCTAATGAGAATCATGTTATTGATGACCTTATATCTTCACTTCGCTAAATCTATAATATTTGGCGTGCTTATTTGCATTGCGATCATTATTTAAAATGGAGCACTGATGCACAAAGACATGATCATTGCCCTAAAGAAAACAATCCTGATCAATGGAGTTGTCTAATTGGTTATTGGGGCAACACCAAATTCAAGGTATAAAAAACATATACATTATATTTTCTTATTAGTTATTTACAAATTTGTCTGTTAAATTAAAGATTCCTAACATATATATATTTTTTATTGATTCATTGCAGAAGATTAGTGATGTGAATAAATCGACAACATCTCTGGGCACAAATAGGAGCTGAAGTCGAAGTAGAGATGATTACATGTATTCAAGAAATGGAAGATAGAATGGCTCAAAGTGAGATACGAATGGAGCAAAGAGAGGCATGAATGGAGAAAATAGAGGCACGAATTATGGCCTTCATAATACATAGGATAATCAATGTGGCATATATTTATGCAGATTCTTGCCATAGGATAATCAATGTGGCATCAAATCATGAATTATGTGTGTGGATTTATAACAATTTACTTAATTATGTACAATTTTGTAGATCTAGAGAAATCCTAGTTGCGATCATGTGCAAGAGAAGGTATTTTGAGGGCCATCTTTTGAAGCTCTTGGTAAATTTGGTACTCATTGTTCTGAAAATTTTTCGAAGCCTCTGACCTTTTAATTCTTATTTAAGTTAGAGCTTGATTTAATTTGATCTGTCCAAGAACAGCTGGTTTAGCGATAATTAAAATCCTTCATCTCTGTGTGTATATATATATATGTTCAAGCCTTGAGAAATGACACTATACATATATATAGTTCTAGAATCAACCACATTTTACTAGAAGGCATTAATTTGGTGGTGACACCAAAGGAAAATAATGGAGGGTGTAATGGTCTTGATTTTATAGAGATGAAGACTTTGTTAGAGAATGAAGTAATCAGAACTAGAGGCTGAAGTTCGCCATTTATGAGTGAAGTTTGAAACCTTTGATATTGAGCATCAGGTGGAAAGGCTTAGTCATCAGAAAAATATAGCGAAATATAATAAACATCAAGTGCAGATTGAAAGGTTTGCATTAATCTATTGATTATACTTTCTGAGTTATTTTCTTTGGTGGTTTTATAGTAATATAAGCTTCCTTAATGCCTTTTCCTCGCATTCAGTTAATCTTTTTTTAAAGGTTTTGTAGGATTTTTATTTCTTTTATTGACTAAATTCAATATTATATGGGTGTGAAGGAATAAGAAGTGTTCGACAGGCTCATTTCCTTCTGATATAGACAATACAAACACACTAGGTAAAAGCATGAACTTCCAAACTTCTCAAGAAGAATAGCATCATTTCTATTTTCTCACTTTGTACTGGCATACTGCTACTGGCTTATCATGATTATGCGGATTATATTTACTGGGCACACTATTACGTTTGGGATGTTGTTAGAGATGGAGATGAAACTAGGTATAAGTGGTTTTATCACATTATTTTGTTGTACTAGTACTTATATATCTATTTATTGGGTGCAGCATTCGAGGTTGCACTTCATTAGGACCTGGATAAATAGATACCCACAAATTTGTGTTCACACATCACAATGGTTCATTTTGTATTTAATTTAATATTCTCTGGTTTGAAAGGTTTCTTCATTAAACTATATGTATGTTGTAGAAAGAGTGGATGGTGATTTGTGGGCAAAGGTTCCTTCTACTGCAATACTTAAGAGTAAAAGTCCTGAGCAGGTATCTACTATTGTCAAATCTTTAATGAATGCTGATCTTCCACATGTACTCAATGAACTACCTGAAAATATAGTGCTCCAAAATTCTGTCTTTAGTGGTAACTTCAATTTATAAAACCTGTTGATCTTCACAGCTATTAAATTTGATCCATCAAGGGTCACGACAAATCAAGAATTCTAGGTATTAAACTAACGCTTCATTTGTTTCGGCATTTTTGCTGGGCATTTGGAGCAAACGTCGACGGACAACGGGTAAACAAACGGGGCGCCAGTGGAGTTTGCTCGGTTTGCACCTGCTATAAGAATAAAAAGCCCCTCAAATGCGGCTTTTCAAACCCTGCCTCCCCCCTCTGGTTCTAACTCTCCATTTTGACCCACTAGGAGCAAACGCCACCGCCGTACCAAATAAATCCTAAATAAAGGCATGTATATGGTTCAATTTCTACTTTATATTCATGTTATTCTGCAGGGGTTCTGCTATACCTATGCACCGTTTTCTATCTTCTATGATTCAATTTAATTTTTATGCTTTCGAGTTTTAAATGTCGACGCTCGATGATGTTCAGACCACCATATGTCATGGGTGTGTCCAGCCATCTGCCGAAGACCAGTGTCCCAATTATGGTCATTTGTTCTCAGAGCCGCTCCAGCATGACAAGCTTGCTAACATTGGAGAGCTGTAAAAATTCTCTTCTTAAACTCATCTCAGACTTCTCAGTTGCTCCACTTATAAGTGGAAAGTATTCTAGCCAATTGAATTCTTATTCATAAACAAAAGCTATGTTCAACATATGAATTATTTTCCTTCGCTTTCCTTCAATCCAAACAATGCTCAAGTACTCATTTTATCAATATGTTAAATGGCTTTATTTGGGCAGGAGTTATCATGATGAAGATCGACAAGACAATAGAAAGCATGTTACTAAATAGTTATAAATATGAACCTCCAAGAAAGATTGAGATGGGTCTCGTAGGAATGATTCCTATGAGGTGCTTGAAGACAAGAGTTTTGCCGAGGATGGAGAAATCACAATATATTTATTTAATTTGTGTTGCATGTAAAGAAAGAAGTATGTAATATTTGTTTATTATAGAATTTTTTATGTATTGAGTTCAGTAGAGATAAAAACTCTATTGGTCTGTACTAAAGGGTTTAGGGCTATCTCCCACCTTTTTTATTAATAAATTTAAAAGAAACATTCAATTTTCTTTAATGAGAAATTTTTTGCTAATGAATATTTTGTTTATTGTTGTATTTAATGATGAAATAAATAATTTTAGTAACAAAAAATCATTATTGCATTGCACAAGCAGTTACTTAACAAGTTTGGTCACTATATATATTTACCGATTAAAAAAGTAATCATTAATAATGTACATTTAGTGATGAAAAATAGTTGTCACTAATAGTATACATTTAGTGACGAAACTACTAGTCACTAAAAATGTAAATTTTGTGACAAAAATTAATCGTCACCTAAATAACACATTTAGTGACGAAAAAAAAAAGTCACTAAAAATCTATATTTAGTGACGATAATTTTTTTGTTGCAAAATCCATTTTCTGATGCACATTTTACAACCACTTTGTGACGGTCAAAATATGATTGCTAAAAGTTTTTAGTGACCAAACCGCAATATTTAATGACCAAAATTTTTGTCACTTAATGTCAATTTTCTTATAGTGTTTCTAACTTATAGTTAGACAAGACACTTCTCAAATCTCAGCTCCTAAAAGATTATAACACTATCCTATAGGTCCACTCGGTTTACTCCAAGACATACAACTCAGGCACAAAGACCTACAACTCAGTGATCCAAAGATCACCTACCTCAGGCCCAAAGGACCTACAACTCAAGCGGGGAGGACAACCCTACCTCAAATCCACAAGGGATTCTACCTCAGTTAGAATGACTCTCCTACAGCTCAGGAACAAAGGCCCTACCTAAGATCCAAAGGATCCTACAACTTAGGCATAAGTGCCCTACCACTCAGAGAGAATGAATCTCCTCCTCAGGCTCAAAAGCCCTATAGATCAGTGATCAATAAGTCAACTACCTCAGATCCAAGATGCACCCTACTCTCAGAATCATACTTGAATCCTATAATTCAGGCCAAAGCCCTACTCTAAAATTATCAACAAAATCCAACCTCATGCAAATCTGCCCCATAATTCAGATCCAAACTTGGATCCAACCTTAGAGCAAATTTGCTTCTACCACTCTGTTCCAGAAAGATGGAAGTGGGTTGGGGAGTTGGTCTTGACACAAAAGATATTTCTCTGTGCCAATCTTCCTAGACTGAGATAAACTAAGCCCTACTTTGATACTAGGGAAATAATCCTAAATCCGACTGCTACCTGAATTGAGAAATACTCAGCCCTATCCTCTTCTTCTTAGCTCAAGAGATTTTCTTGCTGGAACTGAGAAGTAATGTAGCTTTTCTTACTGCTACCTGAACAGAGAGAATCCCATCCCGAACTTCTTCTTAGAAACAAGGATGTATATCTTGCTTAAGCTTATGCTGGAAGTAACTTGTTTATCAACTGCTGTGCAACTTTTTGAACTGAACCAGAAGCTCATAACCTATCTCCATCTTCACAGCCCCCAAGATTATATCTTTAGGATTAGGCTTACTTGAACTGTTATTGCATATATTTCATCTTATCTTTATTTCCATAGGAAGTGCACTTTTGACCTGTGGTTGTGTGTTTTTTGTACTTTTATTGTTTGTACTCTTTTTTGTGATTGCCTGGAATTTCTGCAAATATCAGTGTTGGTACAGTGGCCGTTTGAGTGTTCCAGGAGTGTTTGGAAACAGGAATACTGTGCACGCCCATTTGGATCTATTATGCACCACCAGTGGTCGCGTGCCACTAATCATGCACACTATTTGCCAGTTTCCAAGTTCTGTCGGGGTAAATGCACGACCACTAGACACAGTGTGCATGACCACCGGTCGTGCGCAACTTATCGTGTGCTCTGATTCCATTTTTCCTGGAGTTGTGTCTGGGGTAATCGCACGACCATTGGACATAGTGCGCACGACCACCGGTCATGCTCCACTGCTCGTGTGCGTTATCCCAGTTCTTCTTTTATTCTGCCATGCCAGTGCGCACGATCATTGGACACAGTGCATACGACCACTAGTCGTGCGCCAGTGATCGTGCACATTGTTATATTCTGCTATCTATAAATATGCAGGCTCCCCCTAATTCCGAAATCCGCAATTTTTCTGCCGTTTTTCGTCTCCGAGGAGGGATTCCGTCGTCCTCCTCCATCTTACATCGTAGGGAGGTGCTCCGGGAAAGCTTTCACTTCCAAATCTAAGCTGAAGCTTCCTCTCGGCCTCCTCCATCATCTCTTGATCCCATTTTAAGGTTTTGGCATAGTATCCATCAAGCAAAGGGAAGCTAACAACTTTCTTCCGCAATCGTGATACGAAGAAGACGGGTTAATTGGAAGGTAGTGATAGACCTTCTCTACCCCAGACGCAGTTGAGGACCGAGCTAAGGCGCGGATTGATAACTCGGTGACTCCTTCCGTGAACCCTTAGCAAGACTTTGGATTTGGTTGATCTCTTGCCTTGTTCTTCCTTTATTGTTGTTTATGTGCTGTCAAAACTTTATTTATACATTATGTGCTCTTAGTTGTAAACATTGTTAGATTCATGTCTATGTGATTCTGTGTTGTTTTACTGCTTAAGTTGCTTGAGGTGCGCCATTATCCATCCATCATCCACCCTTGCCATTTTAGCAATTGCTAGAAGACTGCGTAGCGAAGAGGTGCTTTCGAACCTCATTCCGGTTGCCTAATCATCTTTCCGCCAAGTGATTTGGTGCATGGTGGCCCGTGTAGTCTTCCATCCCTCCTGGCGAAGAATTGCATAGCGGCATATCATAGGAGTAGTTGATAGTGTTTTAATTTCCTTTTTCCACAACTATCAAAACCCCCCTTTCGTTAACTCCAACCTAAGGACATCAATCTCAAGTCCTCCTTAAAATTAACACCACCTTACTGTGTTCCCTCGAGATCGATACTTAGGGAAATTCACCCATTTTATATTACTTGGGCGACCGGTACATTTGCCGTTCAAACGCATCAAGTTTTTGGCTCCGTTGCCGGGGAACAAAGTCGTGTGAGTTTTTGGAGGGGGAGATAGGAAATATAAGCCCTTTTCCATTTGTACATTTCATGTTTATTTTTTTCTTTAGCTTTTAAATTTTACCGCTTACTTTTTTTGTTCCTTTTCTTGTTTTGATTTTTCAGCAGCAGGTATTCATTTTTTTTATCTCCTTGTGTGTAGTTAATTTTTCTTAGAATATTTCTGTTGGTTAATTCTTTCTTGCTGCACCATGTTTTCTTATATGAATATCCGTTGTAGATGGTGCGGGGATAATAGGCATGGTAGTGATGAGTGCCCCACTGAAGATAATTGGCATAATTCTTGTGGTTCAGTGTATGGAGCACCGACTTCTTACGGTACTTCATACATCATACCCCAGTCTTATGGTCACTTCTCTTCTACGCCTACACCTCTTTTTTATTCCTCTCCGGTCCCACCAGGACTGAGGAGTAATGGAAAATTGTGTTTGTGTTGTTGTAGCAACGATCACGTATTGAAAGATTGCATAGAATTTCAGCGCCAGTTGGAGGAGAATGATGAGCCGGATATCCGACTCGTTCCATCCATCTCTCAATTGGCTGCCCCTTCTGATTCTGATGATATATTCGCAGTACCACCTTGTCTATGGGGGACTGCTGCGGATATACCCATCAGACTTTCTGCAGCTCGGTGTGATGACATTGTGGTGCCTTCTCTCCCCATGCACTCTCCCCATCTTGTTGATTCACCCCCGGAGGAACCAGCACATATTTTATCTGATGTTGTAGTTCCTCTGCTTTCTATGCAAGAATTATCTATCCCTATTTTTTGTGAGTCGGTTGATGATGTTATGTCAGATAGTGATTCAGAGCCTGAGGTTGTGCCAATGTGGGGAGAGGACGTTATTCTCTCTAATGGAGAGTGTGACACCTTGGAAAATAATGATGCTCCGAGGTGGGATGATGAGGAGATCCTTTGTGATGAGGAAGTTTCCACTTTCTAGTTGGATGAGGAGGTCCAAACCACCACCGAGGACCTCGAGCTCTCAGATTCCCCGTGCCATGACTTATATGAAACCGACGATGATCTAAGCTTGGATCCTGCTGGGAGTGAGACTGGGACCACTCCCCCTATTTTTTTTACTATTTAAGTTCTTCTTCTCCTTTATTTCTTGATCCACTTTCTATATATGAGCCAGTGCGGGTTGAGTCTTCGTAGGTGCTTTAGGAGGACTTAGAGCTTTCATCTCGAGTCGTGGATGATAACATCCTATTTCACGAGGAGGTTGATTCCTCCTCTATTGAGGAAGATCCATTCATTGCTTTCTCCTCCTACAGTCTCCCTATAGATGATACCTTGCTATGCAAGGATTTATTTTATGGTGAGATGAGCGAGGACCAGTGCTCCTCCTAATCTTACTTCCTATTTCCTCTGCCTGCGATGAGCAAGTATGATTATTTGGGTAGAGGTGTAACTGCTTTATCTCCGTATCGGTACCCGTTACCGCAATGGATATTAGGCCAGTTACCTGTGCATTTCCTATTTCATAGGCCCATTATCTAGAACTGTATAGAATCGAATAAGTCATGCTGGGATGACAATAACCCCACTACTTATCTTTCATTTTCTGTATTTTTATTTCCATGTCTATCTTAGTTAGTATTTATTATATTTTCTCTATTTTTCTTTTGTTTTTGCGGAGCTCACCCCTGCAGGTATTCATGGAAACTATGTTTTGGCGGGGCCTTGATTCTTCGTATGGCGGGACTGTTTTAGGTTTTTCACGTGTCTTTTGGTATGCTCACTAGCTGAGCATTGGGTAACCTCTTCCCTCATCTATATTTTATTTTATTTTCCATATCATATGCTGTGTAGATTAGTTTAGGTCTAGGGGAGAGTAAGTATTATTACCTTTTTGCATGCACACATTTCATGTGCATACTAGAAGCTTTTATATTTTTATTTTGATTAGTTCATTGCATCGCACACCACTACACCCATATGAGCGTGTGCTTAGCTATTAGTGTGTCACGAGTTAAACTCATTTCTTTTGTATGATTTGGTAAAATTATTGAGCTGCATAGGATTGTGAGACGGAGTAAAATGTTGACTCTTGTAGTGCTCCTAGTCGAGTGCTCTCATCTCGTGTAAAAATTCGAGTAGATTTAATTTTTTGGTATGCTTATAGTTTTATATTTGCGTAAATACTTTTAATTCTACTCAAAATTTGGTGAATCCAGTGTGAATCAAACTGTAATGTAGGGATGTGTGTAGTCATCACTAGACTCATTTTGCTTGAGTCAGGAGGAAGGATCATCTTTCTCGATGGCTAAGAACTTGCCCCAAGCTACTCACGAAGCATTGGTGCATGGTTAGTCAAGCGTGAGTGTGATGTTGGCCATCATTTTGGACCGGTTGAGCTTTGTACCGTTCCTAACGTCTTATCCTCGCTAAGCCCCATTGTGACAACCCTTATTTTGATTCAGCTCCACCATAATTTCACCAAACCCTCATAGCTGATCCTTGTCGCACACCCAAGTCGATATTTTGTGTTTTGCATTTTTCATGTTGGGGTGTTGATGTGGTGATATTCATTGTGATATGTGGATGTGCTCCAAGGTTTATATTTGCTGAAATTGTGAAAATAAAAAGATTAATAAAAGAAAAAAAATTCTGTAAAAAAAGTGAAAAGAAAATGTATAATTGAAAATCCTATTGGTGATATGATTGTAATTAGAGTAGGTGGTGCACACACCCATATGTTAAAAGTTAAGTCTGGGAGTGTGGTGTACTCGTATGTATTTTGGTTAGCGTTGGATTCTTTTTATGATAGATCATTTTGGTAAGGTGCTTAGCTTTCCTATTTATCTTTGTTTACCTCACCGAAACCTAAGCCCCATGATTATCCTAAAGTCCTACAGATTAGCGCTTCAGTCGAACTAGTGTCATGGAGAGAGTGTGAACGGGCAAGCGTATTGCCCCCGACATTGGTGGATTCTTTTGGAGGTGATCTTGAGCCCCGATCTTTGGCAAAGCTCACCTTAGTGGCCTGCCTACTTTCTTTCTGTGCATGACCAGATGATTCACCGTGATTCCATTTTTTAGTAGTAATAAACTTTTGATACGCATTGTCGAAAATATAAACTATTTTGCATATTTAGAAATTTCCTCTATTTATATTTTTACGCGTACGAGCATGCGACTTCGCATGGTACTCCGTATCATAATTTCTATGTTTGCTAAATTATTTTTTCTATCTGCATAGATTTTGTTTGCTCGGGACGCGAAAACATGTAAGTCTGGGGGTGTGATGAGTCCTATTTATATAGTGATTTTCGGACTCATCTGGGCTAGTTTTCCTTCAAATGCACTTCACTTTTAGTTCGTTATCGTATATATTTTATCTTATCTTTATTTCTATAGGAAGTGTACTTTTGGCCCGTGGTTGTGTGTTTTTTGTACTTTTATTGTTTGTACTCCTTTTTGTGATTGCCTGGAATGTCTGCACATATCAGTATTGTACAGGGGCCGTGTGCATGTTCCGGAAGTGTACGTTTGGAAATAGGAATACTGCGCACGCTCATCGGATCTATTGCGCACGACCACTGGTCGTGCGCCACTAATCGTGCGCACTATTCTCCAGTTTCCAAGTTCTGTCGGGGAAAACGCATGATAACTGGACATAGTGCGCACGACCATCGGTCGTGCGCCACTGATCGTGTGCACTGATTCCATTTTTCCTTGAGTTCTGTCTGGGGTAATCACATAACCATTGGACATAGTGCGAACGACCACCGGTCGTGCACCACTGCTCGTGCGCTTTATCCCAGTTCTTCTTTTTATTCTGCCATGCCAGTACGCACGATCACTAGACACAGTGCGCACGACCACTGGTCGTGTGCCCGTGATCATGCGCATTGTTATATTCTGTTGTCTATAAATATGCAGTTTCCACCCTAATTCAAAAATCCGCGATTTTTCCTCCATTTTTCATCTCCGAGGAGGGATTCCGCTGTCCTCCTCCATCTTCCACCATAGGGAGGTGATCCAGGAATGCTTTCCTCGCAAAATCTAAGCCAGAGCTTCCTTTTGGCCTCCTCCATCATCTCTTAATCCCATTTCAAGGTTTTGGCGTCGTATCCATCAATCAAAGGGAAGCTTGCAACTTTCTTCCGCAATCATGACACGAAGAAGACGGTTCAATTGGAAGGTAGTGACAGCCCTTCTCTACCCCGGACGTAGTTGAGGACCGAGCTAGGATGCTGATTGACAACCCGACGACTCCTTCCATGAACCCTCAGCATGACATCGGATTCGGTCGATCTCTTGCATTGTTCTTCCTTTATTGTTGTTTATATGTTGTTAAAACTTTATTTATAGATGATGTGCTTTTAGTTATAAACATTATTAGATTCATGTCTTTGTGATTCTGTGTTGTTTTACCTCTTAAGTTGCTTAAGGTGCGCCATTATATCTCCACCATCCACCCTTGCCATTCTAGCAATTGCTAGAAGCGTGCGTAGCGAAGAGGTGCTTTCGACCCTCATTCCGCTTGCCTACTTGTCCATCTGCCCAGCGATTCAATACATAGAGGCCTGTGTAGTCTTCCATCCCGCCTAGCGAAGCATTGTATAACGGCATTGCATAGGAGTAGTAGATAGTGTTTTATTTTCCTTTTTCCGCAACTATCAAAACCCCCCTTTCGTTAACTCCGACCTAAGGACTTAAATCTCATGTCCTCCTCAAAATTAACTCTACCTTACTATGTTACCTCGAGATCAATACTTGGGGAAATTCACCCATTTTATATTACTTGTGCGACCGGTATACTTACCGTTCAAACGCATAAGTAACCACCTGTCACAATCTTTTAGACAATCTGCCTAAACTTGTTCCATGGAACATCCTAAACATGATGAGCGTAAACAACATCAAATACAACTATGTTCTTTGTATTGATGGTGCTGCCTCTTCAAATCCAATCTAGGGAACATTGAGGGCAATATTCCCTACAATCTTACCTTATTTGAAGAAGGCAGAACACCCAATAATACTAAGAAGCATTATCAAAATAAGTAGATTAATTTCAAGTAAATGTAGGTTATATCTTCTATATCTGCTAGTTTATGCTATATGAATTTTAGCATATCAATTCAATGTACCCCATTTAACTGTATTGAATCAACAAGTCAATTCAATGCATTCTCATACCACTTAAACAATTTCTCAGGTAATACGCACTCTCCATTATACCACTTAATACTTAAATGGAGCACCACTAAAAGCACTGACTCAACATGATCTTATCATGTCAAGTATTGCTTCCACATATCCCCCTTATGTATTGCCACACATCTCCCCCTTTCTAGAATCTTCAATATGTATGTCTATTAAGGGATATGATGGGATCAAGGGAGAATTTATCTCTTGATCCTAGCCAAAGTCCCATGTTAATACCACTAAGGAAAATATCCTAGTGTTCAAACCAATTGATTAGGAGTCATATCTTTTGTGTTGATATAATGATATAACACAACACAACAACACTTGAACTACCTGCAAACATAGTTCCACTAGAGCTGATTGTTCCTCTTCTCCAGCAGTAGCACTGTCTTCTCAGCAACATCACTACTTCTACGACTCAGAGAGGATTATGACTATGTCATAAATAATCTCCCCCTAAGTATGTGAATTTTCCTTAGGACAAACTGATCAACAGTGAAGATCTCTGATCCACTACAGTGGTTGTTTGCTCCTTCTCAACAAGAGGCCGATCATGTTTCAGCAAGTGCTGGACATGCTCCCCCTTAATAGGAGCATTTCATATCATTAGTTCTATAGGTGATGTAATTACTCCCCCTCAACATAGGCATCTCTATCATCATCTCTAATGGACACATGAGTCCATTTAATTCTTGATACCACTTAATGGTCTTTATAGTCTTGATATTACATCAAGGACTTTTCTACCTGCTAGGTCTCTTCTTGCTTAGCCAGATTTTTTTCAACAGACTTTCCTCTGGCTTCATCTTTCTGATCAGCTGCACAAGAAAGTTCAGCCCACTGAACACTATCTTGATCATCACTATAATCTGCCCCCTTGATCACCACTCTGGTTACCATACAGTCATTCTTGAGTAAGAGGAATGTTGTCTACAAACTATTTAAGGCCCAATGATCTTCTTACATTGGCAACCCAAACATCATTCTCCCCCTTCATCATTTCATTCATCCTTGATCATGTCCAGTTACCACTCCCATGGTGAGCATACCTCTAGACTAGATATTATATCTCTTGAGTAGATACCACTGACCCAACTTTCCTATACCACTTGATACCACTGAATCAGTCACGTCTTGGATTTTGAATATTCAGGGAGGAGCTGGTCTGTCTTGATTTTCTTCTCCCCTAGTATATTGAAGATGATAACACTGGTGCAGCTGCATGGTTCCGCTCTACATGAGGCTGAGTTTTCTTCTGAAGCTACTGGACTTTGAGACCACTTCAAACTTGAATGATCTTTCCTTGAACCATCCTTTCATTTAAATACCAAGTCTTTCTATACACTGTTATTCCTGTAGGAAAATTGATGGTTAAAACGCGTAGGTTTCTTTTTTATTTTATTTTAAGATGAGTGGGATTTTATTTTATAAAGAAAAAGAAGAGCGTTTTGTTTTGTTAGAAACCGAGTTTTAACGAGAGGGAGGCAAGTGCACCTATTGCGTGTAGTACAGGATATTCCGGTGCGGAATATCGGGGTCATATTGTTCTCGGGGTCGGCTTACATATTTCTACTCTTTCCCTGAAATACCTATTATTCTACCGATAATTTTTAGGTTTGATAAAAAAGGAAATGGCATAAACATATAAAAAAACATAATAATAATAAGCATAAAAAGAAAGCAGGAAAAAATGCAGTAAATAAGTGCGGAAGTCCGATGACCAACTTAGCGCGACGCTATCAAAAAGAGAATTGAACTAAAGTAAACTTTTAATAAAAAGAGATCCTAAATTTCAAATTAATTAAGGCGGAGACTCGGCCGTGGAGGTTCCAAAGGAATGAGCTCACTTATCTGTAGGACTATCGCTCACCTGAACGCTAAGACTATTCGACCGATCGTTAGACCGACGAAGGATTCCTCTTAACGCCCGCATTACGCTGAGAACCCCGCTATTGGGTGGGGGACCCAATCCGGTAGAGTCACGCGCCTCCTCTCTCGAGGGTTAGCGCGGAGCTCTCTTTACCCAAGGGTGATCGGTCCATACGTGCAGCCTCTCGGCGTTGCATATGGATAACAGAAATAGAGCCCGCACATCGATATACGGTCCTACGCGTCGTTAACCCGGGGCAAACCTTAAGAAATTTAATTAAATAGAAAAACAGAACCTTCAATTATTTAAAGCTACTCTATGTGTCCCAATGCTCTTCGATATTTAGGGCTAAGGGCGGTTAGCCACTCATCGAAATGGGGACACTTACACTAGAAAGCAATAAAGAAAGCTGTAAAGAAAGCAGTAAAGAAAGCTGAAAATTACAAGTCCTACTCAAACGAGTAGGACTGAAGAAAGCAGTAAATGCGAATCCCGGCTCAAATGAGTGGGCGGGGGTAAATTAATCTCATACACGCACGCACTCTACTTGAAAGTAAAACACACACACGCACTCTACAGAAATGTAAACACACGCACACACACAAAGTTTTCCTGCTCAAGTGAGTAGGAAGAAAATGAAAGTACTAAAAAGACAAGTCCCACTCAAACGAGTGGCCGGAAAATGGAAGCAGAGCGCCATTTAACTCTTAACGAGTAGGCGAAAATAAATGCATACGCACACACTCTACAGAAATTGAAATAAAGCAATAAAATCTAACTCATAAACGCACGCACACTTGCAAAAAAATAAGAAAAACAAAGTGACTGAAAAATTAAAACGACTGCATTTCTACCGCTAGAATGCGGTAGAAATGCATAAAAAGTGAAAATAAAAATTGACCAGACAAAAAGTTTTGCAAATAAACGCAAAATGAAAGTGCTCGAAAGATTAAAACAACGACATTTCTACCGCTAGAATGCGGTAGAAATGCCTAAAAAGAGAAAATAAAAATTAAACGGATTAAAAGTTTTACAAATAAAAAGCTAAAATGAAGAGAGCGAAAAATTATAACGACTATATTTTTATTCATAAGTTTTTATAAAATCTCCAAAAAAAGTGAGAATAAAACTAAAAAAGAACGAGAAGTTTTACATTCCTAAGAGCCTAAGTTAAAGAAAATAAAAACGAACACTTTTAGGGGAGTTTTTATAAAACCTATATGAATGAAAATGATAAAGAAGAAAAAGCTAAAGCTAAAAAGTGCGGAAAACGAAAACTAAACGGACGGCACAACGGCTAGAAATGCCGATAAAATCCTAAACTAAACTAGTTATAAAAGCTTTAAATAAAGAAAACATAAAAAGAATAAAAAAGAAGAACGAAAAATGACTTAAGAAGGGCGCTTCCAAATGAACATTCATACTAAGGAAGAGAGAAAATTGCATATTTTATTAAAATTATAAGCGATTACATGAAAGCTAAAATGAGAAGGCTAATACAAACTAAGAGAGAGGGGGATAAAATTCCCTTACATAGCATGGAATCCAAATGGGCAGCACCTCCCCTAAGTAATTTTGACCAAAAAGGTGGACAAGAAAAGCTTCCTGGAAGCTTGTATTTATAGGCAAAAATTCGGGAGTGACACGCCCTAGGTCACGGGCGTGACAGGGGGGCGTGTCACTACTATTCATGAGCTGATCGGGTGATTTGACTGGAGCTTTGACTTCAGCTGAAAACGTGGCAGTCACGCCCCAGGTCACGGGCGTGACAGGTGTCAGTCACGGGCATGATTAGGGCGTGACGGGGAGCTAGATCTGGGGATTTGACGCGAGCTTTGACTTCGGGGCGGTCCACGTGGCGGACACGGGCGTGTCAGAATTGTCACAGGCGTGTAGGTGTTGCGTGACCCGGACAGCTGGCATCCTGATGTCGGCAGCGTTGACTGTTTGACTAATTGTTGAGTGTCGGCATCGACACGGGCGTGACCGGTCTTGGACACGGGCGTGACTGATGGCATTGAGCGAGGAACAGTGAAATCGTTGAGTTTCTACTGGCTGATGGCGTTGAGTGCCTGGCATGCCCGTGTCGGGCATGGTCACGGGCGTGACAGGCCAAAAATTCAATTTTTCTGAAAACTTTCAGAAAACAAAAAATTAATTAAGTTAGTATAAAATTTACAAAAGAGAAGCATTTTATTAAAGAAAATAAACTAAAAAAGACAAAAATAAAGTAAAATGACATAATTAAAATACAAAAATATAGGTATATTTACAACTCATCAAATACCCCCATACTTAAGCTTTTGCTATTCCAGAGCAAAAGTTGGAGATGAATCTATAAGGAATAAAAAAGAATCATAAATTTAACTACCGCTTGATTTAATTGTTCGAAAGATCGAAATAGATTTCCGGGGTCTCGGAATTAAATCTTAACTTATGAAAATGTTAAAATAGAGGAACCGTTTCAAAAAAATACTTCTAAATGGAAAAAAGAAAGCGAAAATTATTTTTGTTAGTCTAACAAAAAATGGATTGGAATTATCGAAAAAACTTTAGCTAAAAAGAAATTGAGAGGAAATAATTCAATTTAAAAATTATGCTCTCAAAAAGTTTTAAAATAATTCTAGAATAATGAAAAATAGGCTAAGTGGTTTGGTGGATATGAAGAAGGCTTGGATTTTTGAGGCGAGGTAATTTTTTCTCGAACCTCCACATATATTTTTTTGGATTATTAGGAAAATGAAATCTTATTTTCCTAACATTTTTTTTCTTTCTTCATAAATATGAATAAACCCAATGCATATGTATAGGAGTAATGAATTTAATCCTCTTACTCCGTAGCATATAATCTTTTTAATTATTGGGTGCCTATGTTTGCGGGACGAAATCTTATCCCCATTGACATAAGATCTTTTTAAGGGTGAGTGGGGAATCATGCCAATTAAGGTATGAAAAAAAAATGGAAGGGATGAATTTCTAAAAGAAAACTAGAGTTTAATAAAAAATTTCGAGAGCAACCTTTTTAATTTGAACGTTCCTACGTTTCTAAAAGCATAAGTAGAAATAATGTAAAATCCATAAATGTTATTTTCTAACATAAAAAAACATGCATTTATTCAAAAAAATTAGAAGTGATAATGAGAAAAACAAGTTCCCTATAATAAGAAAAAGACATAAAAAATTCTTTAAAATCTTAACCACCAGAAATTTAAGTCTATCGAGCTACAATTAAAAAACGAATAGTAAATAAAGAATTAATTAAAATTCGCTTATAAATAAACTCGAAACGATCATTTTGGAGAGCAAAGAGGTTAAGAAATGAGGTTTTCGAATTATTTATTACAAAATATTTATTTTTTTTGGATTTTTATGAGTTTTTCTAATTTTTTTGATATTTTGGGGTTATTATCATTTTTTGGGATTTTTTTAAGGTTATGCAAAGTTTTTTTGAGTTATACAGATTTTTTTTTTTTTGAATTTTTGGATTTACAGGAATATTTACAAGAAAAGAGAGAGAATTTTTACATGATAGGAAAGAGAAGTGGAATGAGACGAGAATATTTACAAAATATTTACAAAGAAGAAAAAGAATCGCCCACGAACAGACTCTTATCTGTGGTTGGTTCGATGAGTCGAACGTCGCGGAGCGATGTTTCATTATTTTTTAAAATTTTATTATTATTATTATTATTATTAAGCATGAAAATATTTTTTGAAGTTTTTAATTTTTGCAAATTTTTTTTTTGGAAATTTTTTTATTAAGTGCAGGAAATAAAAAGACAGAAAATAGGAAACACCCCCATAATTAAATCCAACATTGTCCCCAATGTTGCACTAAGTAGGAGGAACAGGATATATATATAAAAAAGTAAAGCTAAATAGTTATATACAAAAAATTTAAAAACAGGGGTTTAGAAATCTTCCCTAAATCGCGTTCGGGGAAGCCCGTTAAGTATTGTCCTACAAAAGTTAAAAGTAAAAGCAAAAATATAATATAAAAAACGAAAAAGAAAAATTCGGCGAAAATGGTGCGGGTGATAGGGGGCAAGTGGGTGTGACTTGTAAGCTAACGTCTTAGCTAAGTGAGCGCGACCGATATGTGATCTCCTAGCGCTCACGATTGTGAAGCGCGCCGAAACAACAAAATAAATACATAATTAATAATTTTTTTGTTTTATATATTTTTTCTTAGTTTTTTTTTTTTGAATTTTTAGAGATTTTTTTTTTTTAGTTTTTGATTTTTTTGAAAATAAAAATAAAAAGAAAAAAGAAAATAAGTTAAAGGCAAAATAAAAATGAAAGATATATATTTTTTTGAATTTTAAATTTTTGGATGAAAAGAAAGAAAAAAAAATTCATCATTTTTTTATGTTTTTTAAGTTTTTTATATTTTTTTTGTTTTAAAGTTTTTAATTTTTTTATTTTTTAAGTTTTTGATTTTTTTTTTTAGTTTTAAATTTTTCTGATTTTTTTGTTTTAAAGTTTTTAATTTTTTTATTTTTTGATTTTTTTTATTATTTATTATTAATATTAATATTGATATTATTATTATTAATAATATAAATTTTTTGGTTGATCAAATTATATATATATATATATATATATTAGTAAACTTGATGGTTAAAACGGCGCCAAAAACTTGATGGTTAAAACGGCGCCAAAAACTTGATGGTTAAAACGCGTAGGTTTCTTTTTTATTTTATTTTAAGATGAGTGAGATTTTATTTTATAAAGAAAAATAAGAGCGTTTTGTTTTGTTTGAAAACGAGTTTTAACGAGAGGGAGGCAAGTGCACCTATCGCGTGTAGTACAGGATATTCCGATGCGGAATATCGGGGTCGCATTGTTCTCGGGGTCGGCTTACCTATTTCTACTCTTTCCCTGAAATACCTATTATTCTACCGATAATTTTTAGGTTTGATAAAAAAGGAAATGACATAAACATATAAAAAAACATAATAATAATAAGCAAAAAAGGAAGCAGGAAAAAATGCAGTAAATAAGTGCGGAAGTCCGATGACCAACTTAGCGCGACGCTATCAAAAAGAGAATTGAACTAAAGTAAACTTTTAATAAAAAGAGATCCTAAATTTCAAATTAATTAAGGCGGAGACTCGTCCGTGGAGGTTCCAAAGGAATGAGCTCACTTATCTCTAGGACTATCGCTCATCTGAACGCTAAGACTATTCGACCGATCGTTAGACCGATGAAGGATTCCTCTTAACGCCCGCATTACGCTGAGAACCCCGCTATTGGGTGGGGGACCCAATCCGGTAGAGTCACGCGCCTCCTCTCTCGAGGGTTAGCGCGGAGTTCTCTTTAGCCAAGGGTGATCGGTCCATACGTGCGGCCTCTCGGCGTTGCGTATGGATAACGGAAATAGAGCCCGCACATCGATATGCGGTCCTACCCGTCGTTAACCCGGGGCAAACCTTAAGAAATTTAATTAAATAGAAAAACAGGACCTTCAATTATTTAAAGCTACTCTATCTGTCCCAATGCTCTTCGATATTGAGGGCTAAGGGCGATTAGCCACTCATCAGAATGGGGACATTTACACTAGAAAGCAATAAAGAAAGCTGTAAAGAAAGCAGTAAAGAAAGCTGAAAATTGCAAGTCCTACTCAAACGAGTAGGACTGAAGAAAGCAGTAAATGCGAATCCCGGATCAAATGAGTGGGCGGGGGTAAATTAATCTCATACACGCACACACTCTACTTGAAAGTAAAACACACACACGCACTCTACAGAAATGTAAACACACGCACACACACAAAGTTTTCCTGCTCAAGTGAGTAGGAAGAAAATGAAAGCAGTAAAAAGACAAGTCCCACTCAAACGAGTGGGCGGAAAATGGAAGCAGAGCGCCATTTAACTCTTAACGAGTAGGCGGAAATGAATGCATACGCACACACTCTACAGAAATTAAAATAAAGCAATAAAATCTAACTCATACACGCACGCACACTTGCAAAAAAATAAGAAAAACAAAGTGACTGAAAAATTAAAACGACTGCATTTCTACCGCTAGAATGCGGTAGAAATACATAAAAAGTGAAAATAAAAATTAACCGGACAAAAAAGTTTTGCAAATAAACGCAAAATGAAAGTGCTCGAAAGATTAAAACAACGACATTTCTACCGCTAGAATGCGGTAGAAATGCCTAAAAAGAGAAAATAAAAATTAAACGGACTAAAAGTTTTACAAATAAAAAGCTAAAATGAAGTGAGCGAAAAATTATAACGACTACATTTTTATTCATAAGTTTTTATAAAATCTCCAAAAAAAGTGAGAATAAAACTAAAAAAGAACGAGAAGTTTTACATTCCTAAGAGCCTAAGTTAAAGAAAATAAAAACGAACACTTTTAGGGGAGTTTTTATAAAACCTATATGAATGAAAATGATAAAGAAGAAAAAGCTAAAGCTAAAAAGTGCGGAAAACAAAAAGTAAACAGACGGCACAACGGCTAGAAATGCCGATAAAATCCTAAACTAAACTAGTTATAAAAGCTTTAAATGAAGAAAACATAAAAAGAATAAAAAAGAAGAACGAAAAATCACTTAAGAAGGGCGCTTCCAAATGAACATTCATATTAAGGAAGAGAGAAAATTGCATATTTTATTAAAATTATAAGCGATTACATGAAAGCTAAAAAGAGAAAGCTAATACAAACTAAGAGAGAGGGGGATAAAATTCCCTTACATAGCTTGGAATCCAAATGGGCAGCACCTCCCCTAAGCAATTTAGACCAAAAAGGTGGACAAGAAAAGCTTCCTGGAAGCTTGTGTTTATAGGAAAAAATTCGGGAGTGACACGCCTTAGGTCACGGGCGTGACAGGGGGGCGTGTCACTACTATTCATGAGCTGATCGGGTGATTTGACTGGAGCTTTGACTTCGGCTGAAAACGTGGCGGTCACGCCCCAGGTCACGGGCGTGACAGGTGTCAGTCACGGGCATGACTAGGGCGTGATGGGGAGCTAGATCTGGGGATTTGACGCGAGCTTTGACTTCGGGGCGGTCCACGTGGCGGACATGGGCGTGACAGAATTGTCACGGGCGTGTAGGTGGGGCGTGACCCGGACAGCTGGCATCCTGATGTCGGCAACGTTGACTGTTTGACTAATCGTTTAGTGTCAGCATCGACACGGGCGTGACCGGTCTTGGACACGGGCGTGACTGATGGCGTTGAGCGAGGAATAGTGAAATCGTTGAGTTTCTACTGGCTGATGGAGTTGAGTGCCTGACACGCCCGTGTCGGGCATGGTCACGGGCGTGACAGGCCAAAAATTCAGTTTTTCTGAAAACTTTCAGAAAACAAAAAATAAATTAAGTTAGTATAAAATTTACAAAAAAGAAGCATTTTATTAAAGAAAATAAACTAAAAAAAGGCAAAAATAAAGTAAAATTACATAATTAAAATACAAAAATATAGGTATATTTACAACTCATCAAAAATGCTGACTTGTATCAATAATAGCTGGAGCAAACCCGCTATTCTAGTTAACTTTCTTACTCACAGTAGTTGCAATCATCTAGATAGTCTCCTTCTCATCCTTAGTCCTATTAGACTGTCAAATCCTACAGGGATTTAAATTTACTAGCAAAACACATGCAATATATACAACTAGAGGAGAGCTACTTGAACCTACTTCAACATACCCATGTAAACCTTGAGGGTGGTGAATCTAGTTCCACCTAGTGGCTTTGTGAATATGTGATCCACTTACTTATTTGATGAGATGAATTTTTGAGACTTGTCTCATACTTCTCCTTTTACTTTTAATTATACGAATATCTTATCTTAACAGCCTAGCCCTATGAAGGGATATAAGATTCCTTGCAATTGAGAGAACATTTAGTAGAATCATCCACTAGAGGAATTCTACATATCTTTGTCTTATAGACTTGGAGCAGAAGCTGGATACACAGCCACTTCCTTGCTCCCTACCAAGTACCTTTCAGCTAAGACAGATTCTTTTCCTCTTCTTTAGCCATAGATTTGCATCTTGCTATCTCTGACTGATCCACTTAGTGCAGGAGGATTCCTAATACCAATCCTTTTGGTAAGAATAAATCTAGCTTAGCACATCAGACTTACCTAACTCCCCCTTAATGATTTCACATGTCCTGGACATCCTTTGCATGATAGTATGTCCATCCACTTCTATCTACACTGTATGTTCCTGAAGATGACTTTATTGTTCAAGTCCAAATTCTGGAATATCTTCTGTCCAAGTACCATAAATGTGTATGGCCACTTGGGCTGTCCTACAAAACCAGGTTTATCTTACATTAGGACCCCAAAATGAATTGGTTCCTAGGTTACTATTATAATACCCCAAAAACACTATTGTTTTGGGAAGTGTATTTATGGGTTCTGGAGCCCTGAGAATTTCACGGCTGGAGGTCACGGGCGTGTCAGGGGGGCTGACATGGGCATGACAAAGTTTACACGGGTGTGTCAACATACCGTATACTTCTCTAGAAACTGGGATGTGTCGAGATGCGTGTACATGGCTCGGGAAATGGGTATGTCGTGGTCGACACGGCCGTTTCAATCCTGACACGGGGGTGTCAGGACCCGTGTCCACTAAGGGTCGTGCCGGTTCTGTAGGGCAGTTATGGAACACGCCCACCGACACGGGCGTGCAAGTTTGGGTGACACGGGCGCGTCACCTTGGACACGGGCGCGTCTCAACCCATGTCCTGCTCTGGATTAACATTTTCGTGTGCGAACAAGGCACATGACCAGTCACACGGCCGTGTGCAAAGCCGTGTTTGTCCATCTGAAATGTCTTTCAGAGTTAATCTCGGTCATTCGTTTTTATTAATTACGATCAAAAGGCCCTGGCATGCCTCCAGATGGTTTATGGACAGGAATGGGGAAGTTATTCCTCATTTCATCTTTGGCTTTCTCTTTTTAAGAATAAAAGAGAGGGGAGAGAAAGAGGAGGAAGAAGGAGAGGAATTCGGCCGCTGGTGGTGCTACGGTGGTCCAAATCGCATGCCGAGTTCAGATTCGCGGAGGTAAGAGCGTTGCGGTGCTTTCCAACCGTGTACTTTTCTCCATGGTGTAAAAACGTACTACAAGGGTAATGATTTTCCACTCGGACATGTGAAGTCCTTCTTTCCTTCATTTGCATAGGAATCCTCCACCATAAAGGTGGAATGGAAAGTGATTCCCGTTGGATTGGTAGTTCATCCCTTTCTTTGTTGCATTAGATCCGGAAGTGAGTAGTACAGTTAGGCATTCTGTGTGAAGCCCATCCGAAAGTGATTAGTATAGATTGGTAATTCTTTGTTTATAAATCAAAGAAGACTCTATGTTCATTGATTGTTTGTATGGAGTCCCTTGATGAATACCTATGGCATGGTGCAGCAGGAAGTACTGGAGGAAGTCTAGGAAAATATGAGATTTGATACTTGGTGTTCAACTCATGTGGTCATGAGTACCATGTTGTGTGTTTTTGGGTCGTTGTGCTATAACTAAAAGCCTTGGTGGCGAACGGGTAAGGAGATGCTGTACCCGCATCGGTCCGGTGTGACAACTGACAATGATGAGAAACGGGCAAGGAGGATCTGTAACCGCATTATGGTTGTCTAACCTTGGGTTCTTAAGTCACTATTAGGATCTCATAGCGAGAGTCTTAAGCATGCGCGCCGTAATGACTTGGAATGCTCATTCTGGACCGTAAGGGAGAGAGACCTTGAAATGGTGGTGGGACCCTGGATTTTTCGGTTCACCAATAAGGTGCCTTGAGTGCATGGAGCGTCGGGTCGTCGTGCCGACGTTTGTGTTATGTATTGGCTAGTGCGGTTGTGCACAGCTATTGTAGATTATAGTATATATGTACTGGTTAATAAAATGCTTTGCAGGGAAGGAATTCCGCTGCCCCGTGCCAGTGGTAGGGTCATTATAATTGGTCAGCTGAATGCTGACCATTGCCATGTTTGCCTCCGCTTGGTGGATTGTTTCTTGCAGGTAGAGCTAGCCCAAGCAGGAAATAATGTGCTGAAGTCTTGGTTGTGCTGCTGCCCTTGAAGGCTTTACTTTGCTTTACTCTTATTCATGTGCGGCCGGCTTGCGTGCTGATGTTTGTAAACCACACTCCTATTAAGAGAAACTTGTATGGCCGTAAGGCCATGTACCTTGTGTATTGGTTGTTTTCATTCCTAATTGTTAGTAGTGGACATTTCTTTTATTGTACTTGAGTTCAAAGTTTTCAACCTTGAAGCTTCCGCTAGAATGCTCTATGTTAGGAATCGTTGGTAGTTTTGATAGTATAAAGTAACCTCTTCGCTTGTTCGTGGAATATGGTGTGGGGCCCCGGACGGAACTTTTACTATATCCCATGTAACAAGTAGGGATGTTACAACTATTAGCAAAAACATGCACATGTCTACCTACAGCAGTCCTGTCAGGATGACTTACCCTTACCTTGGCACACTAGGGTTGTGTCAACAACCTATGGCAAAGTGGCCCACTTTGTTACAACCCCAACACTCATAGATATTATATCTTCTCTTTTGAGTAGGTCTGGCAACATGGTTGACAATAGACAGGACAAAAGTAAGAGCATCTTCTTTGTTCCTATTTCTCTCAGCCATAGTTTGACTGAAGGTAGGTATAGTAGTAGAAGAGCTTGGTTTTTCATTTGGTCTACCACCAGCAGTCTTTTTTGCAGAAGTCACACTGTTGATGTCCTTAGAAATACACAATTCTAACTTGCAGGCATACTTAACCTTGGTCAGAGTTTGTGCTGGGAGATCTTGGGAAAAGGCCACTGCCTTTCTCATGTGTGTAGGGGATTGTGCACTAAATAGAAATGGTCAGGATGGTCCTTTTTAATTTCTTCATCAGGAGCCTTATAGGCACTCATTCCCCTACCCTTTCTTCTCTCATTCTAAGATACACTTGTATTCTTACAAGAAAAATTCTCATACTTAAAATGATCATACATGCAGCCTTGGACATACCTATGAGAAGGGAGGATTGCTGTATGAAAGGTTTACTAAGGAACTACAAGAGATTTGCCTTTCCCTTTGAAAAGGTCAACTCTTGTGCATCCCTTGACTATCAACCCCTTCTTACACTTTTGATAGGAAAATGAATCTATCAAGGGCAACACAGTACTTGGCTTAGAAAAACTAGCCACTATCCTTTTATCCTTAAGGATCTCCTCTTTAAGTTCCAAGATGATTTTGTCTTTTTGGTTTATGGTCTCAAGTTGGATGACTGAGATGGACTTTAGTTGGAACACTTCCCCAGTCTTTTGATCCAACAAGGATGTTGTCTAAGCTTGCTGGGATGCAGGTAACTGAAAGGAGGTAATATCCTCAACCTTCCTCTTGACTAAGTTCCTGCTTCCCCTCAAAGCCTCTAGAATTTTACCATAATTATCAATCAATTGTTTGATATCTTCATCAGATTCAGAGTCACCTTCATCATTGGAAGAAGAAGCTCCTGAATCTGGATTGGTCTCATGACCTTAGCATTAAGAAGAACTAGATAGAGATTATACCTAAACTGGACAAGGCTTATCCTGGAAAGATTCTCCTTCGGTCATGACAACTAGCCCATAACAGCTACAGTCATCTTCCTAATCAACATCCACCTCTAAATCACTTTTTGATTGTTACAGAGGGGCCCTAATCTATTTCCTTAAATCTGGATTGTCTTCTGCTTCATCAACAATAGCAACAAATAGCCCAATGAAAACATCTTCTTCTTCTTTAGACTCTGAATCACTGTCAGAAAGACTGAGTTTCTCTGCCCCTTCCATATAGATAGTAAGAGAATCCCACATCTCTTTAGCTGTCTTGTAGTGAACCAAGATCTGAAAGGTCAAGTCATCCATGACACATACTGTAAGACCCCCCCCCCCTTTTTTCTATTTAAACACCGGGATCATAGGCCCAGAACCGCCCCTTTGCGGTGACACCTTCATGCCCTGAAGGGTCATCACCACAAAGCACCGATTCTTCCAGCCAATTCGATCACAGAAAGGTAGCACAATGAAGTAAAAGCAAGTCCATAAGAAAATCACATATATGGAAAAAGTAATAAAATCTCCTAGAAGGGAGTGTTAACAGAATAAGATATCAAAGTACTAAAATACAGGCTTATGCCCGGTACATCATGTCCTCACTACAAATCACTCATGCAGAAGCAAAAACAAAACATCTAATCAAGGTCGAGACTCACGGTCCCGACTGTATGAACTCCGGAGATAGACTGCCCCATCTCTAAGCGCACTGGTCTCTAGGGCTGCTCCCCCGTGCTGGGATCCACGATTCCCTAAAATGATACGGTTCGAAAACTGTTAGTCATAAAGACTAAGCCCTATCATCCCCTACCCCTTCCCCCATGGCTCCTAGGTACCGAGCGAAGAGGAAGAAAGAGAAGGACATGAAGGTGGAGATTAAATCAAAAGAAGGTGACAACGGACCTATGCTAGCAATTTTGTAGCAAATATGACAGAAACAGAAAGTAGGAAATGTAACCTTAACTTATGTGCGGAAGCACCTAAGCCAAGGGTTCTTCTACAAGTCTCCCATCGTATAAAAAGTCCCATACAAATTTATACGTTGGGGTGTCGGTTATCAAACAGTTGTATATATATATCAAAAATGACCTTAATTTATAAACTTGCCCACACAACCTTATAGACCAAGGGGTCATTTTGCAAGGCCTATTATATAAGCGTCCCATTCCACTTATACCTTAGGTGTCGTGGGTTAAACGAATCGATTATGCCATGACATGCTAGTGGGTCTGATGAATCATGCAAGATAAACACGCACACCCGACTTTGTGTACACAGACCTTTAGTTCCCCCTTTCGGAGCCGTTACCTCCCAAGATACCTCTGTAGTGGTAGACGGAAGTGGTGGGTTGGCCCTCTCCAACCTCTAAACCAGTAAAGCACTACCTGTTAGACCTATCGTACGCCTCAAAATTTGGTGCATGAAGCGGACTCCTGCGTACTCTTGCCGGCTGGCGCACCGGACTTCTGTTGGCGAAGTGCTAACCACACTTGTCGAGTCAGCGTATTGGCGTCGGTGCATCAAACCTCCAATACCGAAGACCCACCACCGTAATTTTCTTACCTTTTATGAACATAAAAATTTAACGTTTTAAACCAAGCGAGCCAAAGCTCCCAGTAACATTCCATCCATCTCTTAACTAATCGGGCCGAAGATCCCCGGACCATTCCGTCTGTCTCTTAACTAATCGAGCCAAAGCTCCCTACAATCTTCCTGTGCTAACAGTGTTTGTGTAATGTGAGATCCTAATTACTAAGTTACTCTTTTCAGATTGTTATTACAGTTTACGTTAACCCAGGACTGCCCCCGGTATTCCCTTTGAAGGGCTCTCAAAGGGCACTAGGAACTATGATGGTAGCTGAAGCCCATCATTCCCTTTCGCAAGGCACTTATTGTTATTGGTTGATTCCCTTTACTCATTCCCTTCTCATATTACTATATACTATCCTAGTGTGATTTTTAACCTTCCTCTCTTCGGGAAAGACGATCTTTCGTCGAACCCAAGCACCTCTTAACTCTAACCAAACCCACTTCTCACTAACCTTCCCATCCTTATATGGTGAAAACTTTCACATCCAACCAAATCAGCAGATTTAACTAACTCCAATGCTGTGCCCCAACATATCCTATAACTATTAACTCAAATTGCTAATTGCAAACTATCCTATGCTATATGTCGAACCGGTTAGGAAATGATCCAATACTCATCCAAAAGCCCTAACTTATTTACTGGAGGTATAACATAATATGATTAGCCTATAATCATAAAACTATAATTTTCCTAATTTATCTGAGATTTAATTAATTTCCTCAAAAATTCCAATTGCTACTAGTTTGAACATGAACTACCCTATGTACTCATGCAAGATTTCCAACAAAATTATTATAAATATTATTTTATTTCAATATGGTAAATCCAAAGCATCACAATTTTTCTATCATCAAAAAGGCACTAAAACTATTTTAGCAATATTATCTATATTTCGTTATTTATGAATCGAGTACAGAGAATATTCATCCAAAAATTATAAATTAATTATACTATATAGTTAAAATCTCAAAAATAGCACTGGCCAAGTTTCATAATTTTTCAGCAAATATTACTCTCTGAATAAATTAATTATCAAAAATCTTCAAAAAGTGGACTTGTAAAGAAAGTGTCGTAACTAGGATTCTAAAAATCATGAATAAATATCTACAAGCATATAATGGCCAGAAAGTCTCAATTCTTAAGTCTCATAATTTGTCAAAAGTAATATCATCCATAATTATTTTTTAAACCATAAAACACCTTTTTAACATTTGTGAATGAAGTACTAGATCTACTCGACTAAAAATTATACAAAATTTCAGGAGAAACCATTCTGACCTACAACATTTACTTCTAAGATTTCATGGGGTTTAAATGAACAGAAATATCTAAATAATTAAAACATCAATTAGGGCTATAACAAACTTTACAAATGAAGTGCTAGAAATAAACTTCATAAAATTCCAGTAAAATATTTATAGATTCTACCCATTCCAAAACTCACTCTACCCGAGTTTAACAGCTTTTTGATAATGTTTAGTGAAAGATTTTACTTATTTGAGATTTTACCCTAAAACTAGGGTTAGGGGTTTGAGGTATCTACCTATCTATAAATCCTCCGAGATTCCATCCAGATGAGTTTTATTATGCTAACGTCGATCCTACTTAATTTCAAGGCAATATGAGGGCATTTGCCCCCATGTCCTTCACAACCCTCAAAACACTCCCTTTAGGGTTTGGGTTTGGATCCTATGGTAAATCAACTCTAAACCACACCATTTTCTCCAAGTGGGTTGTAATTACCCTTCTAAGTCAGTGGTCAAAATATCAGCCTATGTTGAGGTTACTCGATTGTTCCAACCTCTTAGTGCACTTTTTACTCAAAACGCCTCATGAATGCCTAGTTAAGGATAGGTGATTTACTACCCAACACTCATCCAAATGAGTTAGAATTTTGTACAGAGCTAGGTTTTATACCCAGGGACTACTCACCAAAATTTGGGATGGTTTGAAGATCATTTGACCACTTAAACAAATTACTCTAACTTTATTAAATTAAAACAAAAACCTTACGACAAGTATCTCCAAAAATTCCCATTTTTGGACAGCCTCTAGGCATGGCTAAGAGTAACCCCCTACCCAAATTTCAAGTCATTTGGACAAGGGACGATGAGTGGGAAATCATTTTAGTTTCTGCCCAACTTTAGGTACCCCACTAAGACGGGTGCTGCGGTTAAACCACTTATCCAAACGAGTTGAAATCAATTTTAAATTAATCTAGACTCAAAGGGCCACAACTTTCGTGACTGGCCATTTTTCCTAAATCGGCTTTTATATGCCTCGTTTTGCAACATCAAAATGTGCTCATTTAATGTATATTTTCCTTATATACTATATACATAATTTTTATATTATAAAAATATCTTTACTGTTCATCTTCTAAAGAACCCGAAACTTTAACTCAGAAACATATTTTTCATGTATCTCTTCCGCGATCCGTCGCCGGCCATCCGGTACTTCCCTGGCCAGCCACCACCACCACCATCTCGGTCGAGGCGATGGCTATTGGTCGGCGGTGGTTTGGCCGCCGGAGGTGGCGGTTTCCGGCGGACCCAAAAATATATTTTTCATGGTTTTTCCATGAAAACACATGATAGGTCAGGCTCCATTGAGCACAGACTTCCTTTCTAAGATCCTAAGATCTACCCATAAAAGAAGAAGTAGAGGAGGACCTTGTTCGCAGTTTGGAGGCGAGATGAATGTCGGGTTGCCATGGCGCGGTGGTGGCGTTGCCGAACTTCTCCTACAATAAGAACAACAACTCTAATCCGTTTGGTAAAGATTGTAAACTTCTCATCTTTCTCTAAGGGGGCTTTTATAGATCGCCAAGTGGGGAGGGGAAAGGGTAAAGTATTTAAGGCCATGAAAGATCTACTCTTAAAAGCATTTTGGTTATGGTGGAGGGAGAGGAAAAGGTGGAAGATGAAATGATGTGTCCAAGTGGCGATTTCCTATTGGACCAACACATCCTCCTTTTATTAAGTAATTAGAGAAGGAAACGGCCAATAAATACTCCTGGTGTAACTTCCCATATCAGAGTTAACTATGGCGTGTGTTACAGAAATTTCCAGCCTGGCTGACGTTTCGGCCTTTGTCACGGGCATGACACGTAGGTCACGGGTGTGACACTAGTACATTAATCGTTCTCGAGTCGACGACCGATTTTCTGCATCGGTTCACAGTCACCCCCATGTCACAGGCATGACACATTTGTCACGGGTGTGACAGGTGTTCTTTGGTCGATGTTCGTCGACCTGAGGTCGATGGTTGGTGGGGGCGTCACTCCCTAGGTCGCGGGCATGACGGGTCGGTCACGGGTATGACAGTCGTTCTTCGGTCGACGTTCGTCGAACTGAGGTTGACGTTCGCTGGGGGCGTCACGCCCTAGATCACGGGCGTGACTAGTCAGGCACGGGCGTGAAAGGCCCGTATTGAAAGTTCTGAGTTCGCCAATCGTCTTCCTGAGGTCGACGATCGTCAAAGGGGTGTTCACGCCCTAGGTAACGGGCGTGACGGGTTGGTCACAGGCGTGACCAACCCATGACTCTAAATCTTGGTTGATGGACTTCAATTCTCGGGTTTTCTAGGGTTCTGTCATGGCAGACCGACTCCTAGGGGTCTATCCGGAAATAGAATGTTACAAATCCCAATAAACAAAACAAAAATTTCGTCCCTGAAATTGAGGTTAAAACTACGGGGATTTCTACCAGAGTAAAATAAACTTGTGACATCCCATATGGTTTTCCTATTGAGTCAAAGAGATTACTTGTTCAATAAATGGAGGAAATTCCGCAATAAACAAAAGATTAGCCCCTACTTTCCTGACTGAGTGTGCATGCCTAGGTTCTCAATTTCCCTTATCTAGTCCTACCGGTTCAATAGAAGAAGGTAATTTATAGTATACCGAGAGTTCGTGAGGTATACCTGACTGAACAACTCCGTGTATTTTTGTATTATCAGGTCCGGCGGTTCCCAGGTGTGCTCCTCCTGACCGTGGTTCCTCAACGGAACCTTGACTAAGGGGATCTTCTTGCGGCGCAAGATAGATACTCCTTTTTCATCAATCCGAACCGGCTCCAAGTGAACAGACCAGTCTGAGGCTACCGGCCCTTCGGTGGTCAAAATCTAATGCTCCGGGCGTAGTAGAGCCCTCCTCAGAAAAGAAATGTGGAAGACGTCGTGCAGAGCCTCCAGCTCTGGTTGCAACTCTAGCCTGTTGGCTAGGGCCCCGATCCGCTCTAGGATCTTGTAAGGGACTATATACCTAGGGATGAGCTTCTTTCTCCGACCACGCACTCGTGAAACTCCATGCATGGACCGGAACTTCAAAAACACTCGGTCCCCTACCTGTAACTCCACCTGACGATGTTGGGCATCATAGTACTTTGCCTGTCTGCCTTGCGCCTCTAATATCCTGTCTCAGATCAGTCTCACCCGAGCCTCGGTGTCTTCAACAAAATCCGATCCTAATGCCTTCGGATCCTCGTCCTGAATCTAAGAAAGCAAGGTCCTGCATTTCCTTCCATACAAGGCTTCGTAAGGCGCCATCCTGATGCTAGACTGGTAGATGTTGTTATAGGAGAACTCGACCAGGGGTTATAGCTTCTCCCACAGTTCCCCGCGGTCCAAAATGCATAGACTAAAAGATCTTCCAGCATCTGATTGGTGCGTTCCATCTGCCCATCCGTCTCGGGATATAATGCGGTGTTGAAGGTTAATCGCATGCCTAAGTAAGCGTGCACGGATCTCCACTCCCTGGAAGTGAACCGGCCATCCCGATCCGACACGATCGTCTTGGGCACCCCGTGATATCGAACAAACTGCTCCACAAATCTCTGCACTAGTACTCCCACAGAGTCATCCTTCCTGATCGAAATGAATCTGGCCACCTTCGTCAGCCGATCGATGATGCCCCAAATCGAATCATTTCTCGTCCGAGATCGGGGGAGTCCATGAATGAAATCCATCGCGATGTCCTCAAATTTCCATTTCGGCACCGGAAGTGGCTGTAGCAATCCTGCGGGGTTTCTGCACTCCGCCTTCACCAACTAGCATGCCTCGCAATGAGTCACGAATTATGTAATGTCCTTCTTCATCCCTGGCCAAAACATCGTCTTCTTCAAGTCTGCCGTCATCTTGGTGTTCCTCGGGTGTATAGAATATCTGCTACAATGTGCCTCTGCCATGATGTCCTCCCGAATCCAGCCTCATGCGGGTATCAAGACCCTGCCTCTAAAGTATAGCAAACCATCTCTCAGTGAATAATCTCCCGTCAAACCCTCCTCCAAGGCTTGGAATATTGGCTCTGCCCATGCATCTGTCCTCTGTCCGTCCCGGATGCGGTCCCGAATATCATCTATGGCCACCAGCGATACTAGATACTCTATATATAGCTCTCAATCATTCTCGAACACTAGGGATATCTGAATATCTCTGAAGGACCGGACTAGCTCCAGGGACATCAGTTGTGGACCCTTCCCTGAGGTATCTCCTCTCCGACTCAAAGCATCTGCCACCACGTTCGCCTTCCCGGGATGGTAGTGCATGGTGTACTGGTAATCCGACAGGAACTCCACCCAACGTCTATATCTGATGTTGAGTTCCTTCTGTGTGTCCACGTATTTCAGATTCTTATGATCTGAGAAGATGTCACAGTGAACCCCGTAGAGGTAGTGTCGCCAAATATTCAGAGCAAAGATCACTGCGCCCATCTCCAGATCATGCACCGGAAAGTTCTTCTCATGTATCTTCAGCTTTCGGGAGGCATATGCTATTACGTGCCCGTTCTGTATCACAATGGCACCCATCCCCTGGTAGGAGGCGTCCGTGTACACCTGAAATCCCTCCTTTCCCGACGGAAGAGTGAGAATGGGAGCCGAGGTAAGCCGACCTTTCAACTCCACAAAGGCCGCCTCGCACTGTGGCATCCAAATGAAAGGGGATTCCTTCTTCGTCAGGTATTTAAGAGGGAGTGAAATACGGGATAATCCGTCGACGAACTTCCGGTAATATCCGGCAAGTCCCAGAAAGCTCCATACATTCGTGGCTGTCTTCAACGGTGGCCAATCCTGAACTGCCCGAATCTTGACATGGTCTACTGCCAACCCAGCACCGCTGATAATTTTACCTAGGAAGGCCACCACCTTTAACCAAAACTAGCATTTGATGAACTTTGCATACAGCTGATGCTCCCGTAGCCTCTATAGAGTCAATGTCAGGTATCGTGTATGCTCCTCCTCCGTCCTTGAGTAGATAAGGATGTCGTCAAAAAATACGATGACGAATACATCCAAATACTCCTCGAATACTCTGTTTATGAGGCTTGTAAATGCTAACGACACATTTTTGAGCCGGAAGGGCATCACTGTAAACTCAAAAAGTCTGTATCTACTACTGAAGGCGGTCTTCGGAATGTCTTCCTCTCGAATCCGTAGCTGGTAATAACCTGACCTCAAGTTAAGTTTCGAGAAGAAGTGCGCTCCCTCCAATTGATCAAACAACTCGTCAATCTGTGGCAGCGGGTATGTATTCCAGACCGTCAGTATGTTCAGCGCTGGATAATTAATACATAAGCGGAGACTTCCGTCCATCTTCTTGATGAATAGCACCGGGGCTCCCCACTTTGAAGAGCTTGGCCGGACAAACCCTACCTCTACTAGTTCCTTCAACTGACTTCGGAATTCTGTCAACTCTTTCGAGGCAATCCGGTAAGGGGACCTAGATGCTGGCTTGGCCCCCGGCACAAGCTGTATCTTGAAGTCCTGCTCTTGGTGCAGAGGTAGTCCTAGCAGTTTCTTTGGAAAGATGTCAGCAAAATCTCGCACCACTGGGATGTCTGTCATAGACTCCTTTACTTCTGCCATCTCAAATAGAATCTGATATACCTCCTCTCCCTGCAAATGGGCCTTAACGGCCTGTACCGAAGATAAGAGTATACGAGAGGTAGGTCTTATACATTCGATGATAATGAAAGAGTCCCCGTGTCTCACAGTGATCCTCTTTGCTTGGCAATCAATCTGGGCATGGTTCCAGTGCAGCCATGCCATGCCCAGGATCAGGTCGTTGTCTATCAGCTTCAAAAGCATCGCTGGAACCTCGAACGCCTTTCCACCAATTTCTGCCTCCATATTGTAGTGGTCCGAGGTAAGGAGTTCAGATCCATCAGGTAGTCGCACCCTCATCTTCGAGCTCGTGAATTGCTCCACGCCTTCCATTCCTTATACGAACGTCTCCGACACAAAGGAGTGAGTATCTCCAGTATCGAAAAGCATGCGCGCAGGCTTGCCGCTGATGAAGACTATACCTGGGGTTATTAGATGTCTTAGGGTTCTATAACGAGTTTTTTTCTTTCCTTGTTAATCTATCTAGTGCGGTTCTAAGGTTTAACAACTGAGAGGGAAATCTATGAAAATAATGAAACATTGCAGCGTACCTACTATGACTTGCTCTAGATTCTGAGGCTGCGCAAGGTCCAAAGCATACACCTGCTCCCTTTCTTGTGTACGATCTCCCCCCTGGTATCCATGTCCTCGGCCGCATACTCGGCCTCTGAAATGCTGTGCAGGTGGGCCACCCTGTGGTGCTAGAGGTGGTGCCCCCCTCGTGGGGCTGTTCCTCCATAGGTGCCCAATCTGATGACAATGGAAGCACTCTGGTGGGGGATACGCCATACCCCCGGGTCTCGGCATCTCCTGCATCCGAAGAGGTTTAGGGTCCAATATCACCTGCTCCCTCGGCTCCTGCCTCACTTCCTGACGAGGTTGGTCCTCTGTGAAAGTGAGGGATAAGATCAATCCTAACTATAGAGGGGGGGTGAATAGAGTGATTTAAAATAGTTTTGCAAATTAAAACTTGTATGGAGAGAAGGCTTAGATTTACTTAGTGTATGGTGTTATAGTAGTTAATCAAAGTAAGAAGAGAATCACAGCATAAAGCAAAACACAAAGAAACAAGCAACCAGAATACACAAGGAGCTATAGTGGTTCCCCAAAATCTTGGGTAGTCCACTCTTCTATCACCCTAGATAGGAATCCACTTCAAGATGAGTTGATCAGGTGTCTTGAGCACCAGAGAGTTTTTGACCAGGTTCTCACAAACCAAAGGGCTGATTTTTGACCAGGTTTCAGCAAAACCAAAGGTAACTTTTTAAGGGAGTTAAAACCCTGTACAGAAAGAAAAAGAAAAATCTGATATTGTCTTCTCTATCAATAAGTAGAGAGAAGCAAAGTGGATCTGTTGATGTTGTCAGAGCTCCCCCTGAGATCAAGAAGTAGTTCAGGAAAGAGAGCTTTGCACAAGGGTGACAGGTCTTCAATGATCTGATCTGCTCCAGCAAAAGATGATCCAAACAAGTTGGATGGTTGTGTCTGAAGCAATCAGAATTCCTGTGTGTAAGCTTGAATGAATATCACAGAGAGCAAGAAGAAGAAGAAGTGTGGTTCTCTGTTGACTGATAGAAATATATCTCTGTGTTCTTCTTCTGAGTCTTTAATAGCCGTTGGCAGCAAGCATTAAATGCTTTCCTTAAATGTCCATGTCTCAAAAGGAAGTGTCAGGCAAACATTCCTTAGAAAATTCCTTGAGCCATGCACCAGATTTGCTATAACGGCCAATAAATCTTCAGCATTAATTGTTCTGACCGAAGGAATTTGAATTCCTATTCAAAACTGACAGGAGCGTGGAAAACATCGAGCTCACAAAAAAACGTCGATCTGAGCACGACACACGTCGGCCAGAGAGTGGTTTCAGAAATCAGAACAGGGCTTGACGGAACGTCGAGCTGAGGTCGACTGCACGTCGAGCTGAGGTCGACTCAGCGTCGAGCTGAGGTCGACTCTGCGTCGAGCTGAAGTTGACTCTAACTAACCTAGGTGACTTTTATAACAACAAGGAGGTCACAACACAAAATCCCTATAGAAATATAGTCATCCTGACCCAAATAGTAATAGGGTGTTCCAACAATCTCCCCCTATTTGGATTAGGATTACTATTTACATGAATTTAGGGATTCAAAAAGAAGTAAAGCAAGACAAAGCTGAATAAAATACAACCAGGCATATGACAGAATAAAGCAACATATATATAACACTATATAGCAGCAATAATGTTTAATGTCCTATATCCAGCAGAGAAAAAGAAATAAATCACCTTACATTACTTTTCCTTTGGAGCTTTGTCTTGATCACTTACCTTGAAGATAATTTCCCTGTTAGGATTTGTAGCATCCTTCTTGGATCTGTAATCTTCAGCTGCACCTAAGGATTTCTGACCTTTTCCACTAGCTGGTACAACTGCAGGATGAAGCTGCATATACTTATCAGAATCAAAGAATTTCTTTGAGTTGTATTTCTCCAATTCTTCTCTCCTTTGATCTGACATGGTGCTGATGTGAGAGGTGTCCAGACCTCTTGCTCTAGCTCTGTCAATCTCATTCAGAGCAGCCATCTCAGTCATCCTGGCCTTCCAGTAAGCTGGAGTTTTAGTAGGATCTTCAAAAGGAATAGCTGGTTCATATCTGTTGGCAGTGTGTTCTTGATGAGTTCTTGGAGTGAAGTCAACTCTGGGTCTATAAGGATAGGGACCAGAGGTTGGATCAATGGGTCCTCCCCTTTGGTAAGGTTGAGATCCTGATCTTCCTCTGGACTGCCTGCCTCTATTGTATCCTCTTTGCTGATTTCCCCTTTGCTGGTTATACCCTTGGGATCTTCTTGACTGATAGGTCTTGCCATGCAGAGATGATGGGGCAGGATTGGAAGAGAGGCTTGCACTTGCACCTGCATCTGGAGGAGGTGGAGGTGGAGGCTGATGGACAGGCTTGGAGGGGCCTTCATTGAACTTTCTTTTCTTCTTCATTGCCTTTCTTTGGTTTAGAGAATATTGCATCCAGGGCTCAGTGATTTCACAGTTGTACTTGATGTAGTAAGGGATGTCATGATCTGTGGTTCTAGCCAATGGAACTCTTTTCATTGCTTTGGATCTTGCTTTCCTCTTCCTTGTAATGGTTGCAGAGGAGTCATCAGAATCAGTTGCAAATTCATCCTCTGAGCTTTGAGATTCATCATAAGGATCTATGTAAGTTCTCTTTGAGATAGGAAAATTGATGGGGGCTGGAGCAGCTGAAGAAGTAACTGGAGGAAGGTCTACTGAAAGTATAGAAGAGGAGTCTAACACTGCAGGAAAGGAAATAACCTCAGGAGCCATAGAGGCTGAGGTGACTAGTTTCTGAAGAACTTGGGAGACAATGGTCTCAACTTCACCTGGTGTCTCAATCAATTCACCTGAAGTTTCTGATGGAACAGTCTTAGCAGCTACTACTGCTTCAACAACAACATCATCACAAGCAGGAGCCACAGCTACCACTGCTTCATCAAGGATCATGGCATCAACAGCCAAGGAGGATGGAATGATCTTCTGAAAAGGGACAATGGCCCTAGACAGGTCTTCTTGAGGAGGCAGGAGGCTGTAGTTTCTGAAGTGAAGATGTGCTGGAAGGTAGAAGCTCTGGATAGAAGATGCCAAGGACTGAAAGTCTAAGGCACTGCTGATCATCTGAACTGAACCTTGAGGAGGAGCCTCAGAGGTCATCTGAACTTCTACTGCTGAAACTGTCTCTGAACAATCCTGTACTACCTGTACTGCTGAAGGCTGCAGCTCTTCTTCTGCTGACATCTCCCCCTGCCTAGAATCAGTGGCAGCTGACTCTAGGCCCCCAGAAGAAGGGCATGCCAGATAGGATGAGAGGGATGAGACTGAGGCAGAGAGAGCTCAGGGAAAGGACTAGAGGAGCCAGCTTGGCATCCAGTAGAGAGGAGAGCCTAGGGGCCAAAATATCAAAAAGCTTATTGGCCAAAGGCAAAAGATCTACTTGCTTAAGTGGGACTTGAGTAGAGGTAGAGGGAGCAGCAGAGAAGGTGAAGGTAGAAGATGTTGTTGGTGGTGCAGACATGGGAGGGATAACTGGCTCATGGATGGAGGATAGGAGAAGTTCTGAAAATGTTGATGAAGGGTGGAAGTCATGAGGAGAGGAGGGAGAGGCATCCATGAAGGATTCATCATGAATGTCAAGGGAAAGGATGTCCTCATGAGATGAAGATTCAAAGCTCATGGTAGGAAAATAGTGGAGGGGATGGAAAGTGATGAGTGGTGGAATGGAGGATGCAATAGTAGAAATGGATGAAGGGATGGGTTGAGTGGATGAGATGATTGTTGTTGTTGGAATGAAAGAGGATGGGAGGGTGATGGAGGAAGATGGCAAAACCCCTGCTTGTGGGCCAGTAGACTGAGGAAGAGTGACCTCTACAGTCCTGGTGTCTGCAGAAGTCCTCATTGTTGCAGCTGCCCTGGAGTTCACAATCTTCCTGTCCCACTTGCCAATCAGTGCACAAGTGAGCCTCTTAGAAGCATTGATGTGCTTCTTTGAGGACACAAGCAACTGAGGGCAACAGTGGTTCAGAATCAAACCAAGAACCCTTCCAAAGTGGACAAAGTTCTTATCCATTTTCTTCTTAATCATATCAAAAACAATCAAACCCCAATTGGGATGCTTCTTATCCAATATTGCAGCCATAATGCAAAACTGATGCCTAGTAATGGCATCATGTGCAGTCCTCTTTGCACAAATTACCTTGCCTGTGATATCTGCTAACAGCCTAAACTCAATAGCTAGGTTAACTTTTAAAAGTTTAGAGGGGTTACCAGAATTATGCCCCATTCTATCTAGCATCACAGCAAACTCTTCCACAGAGAGTTCTATCTCATCATCTCCAACAGCAAAACCGAAAACCTCTGAAATGATTTGAGGAGAAATGGCTACCTCATTCCCTGAAATTGTTCCAGTCATCGTACTGTTATCTGAATTCACTGCAGTAAAAATCCACTCTTTGATTTCAGATTCTGGAAGAGGAATCCTGGTTGTCATGAAGTTAACCAGGTGCTGCTCTTTGAATAGCTCCATAATATCCAGAAAATTCTGCGATGATCCATCAAAGGAGTCGATGTCGATGTGAAAACCTGAATCAAACTTCATTGCCGCCAATGCACCTGCAGCAATTGCCATTATCCTGCAAATAGATACCTTCCAAGATCAAGAGTAAAGGATTTGGAGGGAGAAAGCTTGAGCAGAAAATATGAGAGCGCAACTGCGAACGACGGAGAAGAATGATTTTATACTAGGGTTCGATGCTGAAATGGATAGAACATCGAGCTCAGATCGACGCTCTAAGGCTCTAGGGGAACTGAAACGGCTCAACAGCATGCAGCTTAGGTCGACGTTCGACGCTTGGGCTGATGCTATACGTCGAGCTCAGGTCGACGTTGAACGAAGGAGTCGACCGAAGGGAGAAAAACTCAAGAAGCCAGGGAGCTGTGAACTTAGTTCAACGCTAGAAGTTGAGGTCGACGTTCGACGCTTTTGAGGGCGACGGACCGTCGATCTTAGTTCGACGCAGCGTCGAGCTTAGTTCCGAGCTCAAAGAAACCACTCAGACAGAGGAATTTTAAAATGAAATTTTTCCTATTCCTGTTAATTATGGGTTTCAAAATCTTGGAGTTTTAATTTATACTGTCTCCATCTAGCATTCCCAACTGATTGAGGAAGAAGAAGTGCTTCTTTTCATCCAAGGGCTTGGTGAAAATATCTCCTCTTTGTAGTTCAGTGGAAATGTATTCTAGTGCAATTTTCTTCTTTTCTACATTATCCCTTTAGAAGTGATGTCTGATCTCTATGTGCTTAGTCCTACTATGGAGAACTGGATTTTGTGCAATGCAAATTGCACTGGTATTATCATAAAAAATTTTAGACATCTCTAAGTTGTAGCCATAGTCTAGGAGCTGGTTTTGAATCCACAAAATCTGTGAGCAACAACTGCCTGCAGCCATGTATTCAGCTTCAGCAGTTGATGTGGACACAGAAGTTTGTTTCTTACAAAACCAGGAGACAAGTCTATCACCAAGGAATTGACAAGTTCCACTGGTGCTTTTCCTGTCTACTCTACATCCAGCATAATCAGAATCTGAAAATCCAGTTAGATCAAATCCTGAGTCATGTGGATACCAGAGACCTAGATTAGGACAACTTTTTACATACCTAAGAATCCTCTTAACTAATGTGAGGTGGGACTCTCTAGGGCTTACTTGGAATCTAGCACAAATGCATGTAGCAAACATTATGTCTGGTCTACTAGCTGTTAGATAAAGTAATGAGCCAATGATTGCTCTATAGTTTGTCTGATCAACTGGTTTTCCAGATTCATCAGCATCTAAAACAACATTTGTAGGCATAGGTGTTTTCATAGAAGATGCTTCAGACATTCCAAATTTCTTAACCAGTTCTCTTGCATACTTGGTTTGAGAAATAAAAATGCCATCCACATGTTGTTTAACTTGCAATCCTAGAAAGAAAGCAAGCTCACCCATGCTACTCATTTCAAACTTTGAATGCATAAGTTGTGAGAACTTTTTGCATAAGTTTGAATCAGTAGACCCAAATATGATATCATCTACATAAATTTGTACTAGTAGGATATGGGACCTATGGGTTCTAATAAAGAGAGTTTGGTCTACTCTACCCCTTTTAAAATCATTTTCCAATAAAAAACAAGCTAAGGTCTCATACCATGCTCTAGGAGCTTGCTTGAGACCATATAAAGCTTTATGCAGTTTAAAAACATGATCAGGAGAGGTTGGAGAGATAAAACCTGGAGGTTGCTTTACATAAACCTCTTCCTTGATGTCTCCATTGAGAAATGCACTCTTGACATCCATCTGATATACCTTGAATTTCTTGTGAGCTGCATAAGCAAGAAAGATTCTTATGGCCTCCAACCTTGCAACTGGTGCAAAGGTTTGGTCATAATCAATCCCTTCTTCTTGGCAATATCCTTGTGCAACAAGTCTTGCCTTGTTTCTCACAATTATTCCTTGATCATCCAACTTGTTCCTGAATACCCATTTGGTTCCAACAATTTGCTGGTTCCTTGGTCTTGGTACTAATTCCCAAACTTTATTCCTTTCAAATTGATTCAACTCCTCTTGCATTGCAATGATCTAGTTTGGATCTTGCTCTGCATCTTGTATTGTTTGAGGATCAATTTGAGAAAGAAAGCAAGTGTGCATAATATTGTGATTAACTTGATTCCTTATTTGCACACCTACTGAGATATCTCCAATTACTTGTGAAATTGGGTGATCTCTTGTTATTACTAAATCAACAAGGGGTGTTGATGGTGCACCAACCTGTGTTGTTTTTTCCTCTTGTGGAACAACAACTGGTTCTTCAATTTGTTGACCATTTGAGCTTTCCAAAACCTGAGATTCCTCTTCATTGTCACTAAGTTCAGCGTCTTGTTGAATTGTTGAAGGTAATGAATCTTTGTCTGTGATGGTAAGCTGCTTCAGATTTTCTGAAATTGAATGTTCCTACAAATTGCTTATGGTAGAAGTCTCCTTCTCCTTATAAGACATATTAGTTTCATCAAATGTAACATGCATGGATTCTTCAACTTTATTAGAGCACTTGTTAAAAACCCTATAAGCCTTGCTAATCATGGAGTATCCCAGATCCCGAGCCATCGGTCATAAGACTTTGGGCATCCAGGATTGTGAAGAGGAAGTCGGATGAAACATTCCTTCATCAGCTTTGGCTTCAAATTTAGCTAGGTATTTCTTATCATTATTGTGAATGAAGCAAATGCAACCAAAAATTTTGAAATAATTTACTTTAGGTTTCTTCCCTTTGAGTAACTCATAGGGAGTCTTACCCTTCAGTTTATGTATCAGGCTTCTATTCAAAACATAGTTAGAGGTGTTCACAGCCTCTGCCCAAAAGGTTAGAGGAAGGTGAGCATCTGTCAACAATGTTGTGGCAGATTCAATAAGGGTTCTATTTTTCCTTTCAACTACCCCATTTTGTTGAGGAGTTCTCGGAGCTGAGAAAGTGTGCCTGATACCTTCCTTCTGACAGAACTCTAGCATAAGAAGAGAATCAAACTCTGTCCCATGATCACTTCTGATCAGGGCAATGTGAGTATTGAACTCAATCTGTATGCCTTTGAGAAAATCTGTCAAAATCTTGAAGTTATCAGACTTCTTTCTCAGAAAGAACACCCAAGTGAATCTTGAGAAGTCATCTACAACTACTAAAGCATAAGATTTCCCTCCTAGGCTTTGTACATTAATTGGTCCAAAAAGATCCATGTGCAATAAGTACAAAATTCTAGGTGAATCACTCTTATTAAGTGACTTGAAACTATTTTTAGTTTGCTTGCCTAATTGACAAGCCTTGCAAAGTCCTTCCTTCTTGTAGGGACCAGAAGGTAGTCCTCTAACAAGGTTGTCTTTGGATAACTTAGCAATGGTTATAAGGTTCACATGTCCTAATCTTTTATGCCATAGTTCATTAGGTTTGCTAAGGGAGTTAAATAAACAAATATCTACTTTAGATGAATTGAAATCAACTAGATATATGTTATCTTGTCTATTACCAATTAAAACAATGTTGTTATTTAATGCAATATTACATGCTGAGTTGGTAAACCAAACCTTATAACCAGCATCACATAGCTGGCTGATGCTGATTAAGTTGTGCTTTAGTCCTTCCACATAGGCCACTTTCTTGAATGTAATTGACCCTATCTTGACTTGGCCATAGCCTTTTGTTTGTCTAAAGTTTGAATCTCCAAAGATTACTTTGGGTTCATGTTTGGCTTTGAAGGACACAAGGTTCTCCTTGTTGCCAGTCATGTGCTTTGAGCACCCACTGTCCAAGTACCACTGCTGGTTCTCAATTGGATAGGTCTTTACCTGCACATACAACAAATCAATTGTTTTTGACCCAGTTTACCTTGGGCCTTTCTTGATATCCTTTAAACTCTGAAATAAAAGACATCTCAGGTTGACTCTTATAGCCTACCAGATGATATCTCCTAGGAGGTATTATCCATTCAGCATAAGGGTTAAAGTGATGAGATGTGGAGCTGGAATTAAATCTTGAATTAACCCCTGAGAACTGACTTTTGCTCTGAACTTGGCTCGACGCACATCGAGCTTCAGTCGACGGACTCTGGTGAGTGCGTCGAGCTCCATTCAACGGCGAAGTCTTGCTTTGTTCAGAAGGTAGAAGGCGTCGACCTGAGTTCGACGTTTTCTTGCGATTACGTCGAGCTCTGTTCGACCTCCGTCGAGCTTCGTTCGACGCTTTTTGTCCAGTTTCCTGGGTTAAGTCAGCATTCTTCCTAGCCACTATCAAGACTCGTTTACCTTTATCACTGGTAAATTTGATTGGAGTTGTCAGCACTATGGGTTGGCTGGATGAAGCACCCAAGCCCAGTGTACCATTCAATCTTGAGTTCACTGTACTTGTGATGTCCATTAATTTGATACTTCTCCCATTAAGGGTTTCTTCAAATTGTTTGGCCTTAGATAGTTCACCTTTCAGTGAAGCTATCTCCTCCCCACACTGCTTCAACTCTTCTAAGAGTCTATGATTATCTGAGTTAATGGATTTGCATTCAATCAATTATTCTCTAAGAGTTACAATTAACTTTTGAGATTCAATCAAGTCAATGCACATAGATTTGAACTCAGATTTAAATTCATTAGAATTAAAATCAAATGAATCTATTACCTGATCCTCAGTAAGTTCCTGATCAGATAGGTGGTCAGCATCAAGCTCTGAATCAGTATTCTTTTGAGATGCATTGATGGCCATCATGCAGAATCCTTTTTCTTCTGCATCATCCTCATCATCACTAGAGCTGGATGATGAATCAGACTCATCAGAGTCACTCCAGGATTCAGCCACAAATCCTTTACTGGTGTGCTTGCTGTTGCTGGAGGAAGGCTTAATCATGGTACTTCCTTGACTCCTTATCCTTCCTTTTATCTTTTCTTTCCTTCTTGTCCCTTCTGTCTTTATCTTGATTTTCTGGACAGTTGGGGACAATGTGTCCTGGTTTCCTGCAGCCAAAACAGATAATATCTTTATTAGTAGACCTGTCATACCTTGGCTTGTCTTTGTCTTTGGATGACCATCTTCTGAAGTTCTTTTTATTCAGCTTATTGAACCTTTTGACAAGTAGGCTCATAAGCTCTTCATTTCCCAACACCTTTTCTTTAGGTTGTTCTTCCTGTGCCTTGAAGGCAATGGTTTTCTCAACCTTTTCAGTTGGTGTGGATATCTTCTGCTCTTCTTCTCTCTTCTTAATGAATTGCTCATAACTCTTGAGCTTTCCTAGAAGAGCTTCTGTGGATAACTCACAGACATTCCTTCCATCTTTAATTGACCAGATTCTTGAGTCCCAAGAGCTAGGGAAACAAGTCAGTATCTTGTCATTTATCTCAGTGAGAGATATGTCCTTATCTAGTGATCTAAGCTCACTGATGATTAGACTCAGTCTGTTGTACATGTCAGCAACTGACTCAGACTCTGCCTTTTTGAAGTTCTCATACTGGGTGATGAGGTAGGATCTCCTATCCTTTCTTTCATCTGCAGAACCTGATACAATTTCTGAAAGTTTTTCCCAGATCTCTTTGGCAGTATTGCATTCAGCTACTTTCTGGAAAATGTCATCTGACATGGTTTGAGCCAAGATGTTCATGGCTTTAGCATCTGCTGCCTTCCACTTTCTTATGTCAGCATTAGTTACTGAAGGAGGAGGAACAGCTAATGTACTTGTTCCTGTGGGAGGCCTTGGACAATCTGTCAACACAGAATTAAAGATGTCCTCATCAAATGAATTCATGTAAAGTTTAATCCTTGCCTTCCATAGTGCAAACTTAGAGAGATTGCACATAGGAGGTCTGGTGCTAGCAAAGTCCTTGTTTTGTGCCATGAGTTTTAAGGATAAGTAAAACTAAAAGAAATAACCCTTTTGAGAGAAATGATCTTATCAGAGATCTTTTGATCCAGGTGTTAGCCTGTATGAATGATCAACCTCCCTCTGATACCAATTGAAAGTGAGGGATAAGATCAATCCTAACTCTAGAGGGGGGGTGAATAGAGTGATTTAAAATAGTTTTGCAAATTAAAACTTGTATGGAGAGAAGGCTTAGATTTACTTAGTGTATGGTGCTATAGCAATTAATCAAAGTAAGAAGAGAATCACAGCATAAAGCAAAACACAAAGAAACAAGCAACCAGAATACACAAGGAGCTATAGTGGTTCCCCAAAATCTTGGGTAGTCCACTCTTCTATCACCCTAGATAGGAATCCACTTCAAGGTGAGTTGATCAGGTGTCTTGAGCACCAGAGAGTTTTTGACCAGGTTCTCACAAACCAAAGGGCTGATTTTTGACCAGGTTTCAGCAAAACCAAAGGTAACTTTTTAAGGGAGTTAAAACCCTGTACAGAAAGAAAAAGAAAAAGCTGATGTTGTCTTCTCTATCAATAAGTAGAGAGAAGCAAAGTGGATCTGTTGATGTTGTCAGAGCTCCCCCTGAGATCAAGAAGTAGTTCAGGAAAGAGAGCTTTGCACAAGGGTGACAGGTCTTCAATGATCTGATCTGCTCCAGCAAAAGATGATCCAAACAAGTTGGATGGTTGTGTCTGAAGAAATCAGAATTCCTGTGTGTAAGCTTGAATGAATATCACAGAGAGCAAGAAGAAGAAGAAGTGTGGTTCTCTGTTGACTGATAGAAATATATCTCTGTGTTCTTCTTCTGAGTCTTTGATAGCCGTTGGCAGCAAGAATTAAATGCTTTCCTTAAATATCCATGTCTCAAAAGGAAGTTTCAGGCAAACATTCCTTAGAAAATTCCTTGAGCCATGCACCAGATTTGCTGTAACGGCCAATAAATCTTCAGCATTAATTGTTCTGACAGAAGGAATTTGAATTCCTATTCAAAACTGACGGGAGCCTGGAAAACGTCGAGCTCACAATAAAACGTCGATCTGAGCACGACACACGTCGGCCAGAGAGTGGTTTCAGAAATCAGAACAGGGCTTGACGGAACGTCGAGCTGAGGTCGACTCCACGTCGAGCTGAGGTCGACTCAGCGTCGAGCTGAGGTCGACTCTGCGTCGAGCTGAAGTTGACTCTAACTAACCGAGGTGACCTTTATAACAACAAGGAGGTCACAACACAAAATCCCTATAGAAATATAGTCATCCTGACCCAAATAGTAATAGGGTGTTCCAACACTCTGTCCTTCTCCCATCTGGTATAGCACCTCGCCGCTGATCATTTTTGGCTCTCCGGCCCGGATCCTTTGCTTGCCGCTTCCGGCCCTGAGTGGTGTGTCAATCAGCCACAATCCTCTTGCCATCTCCAAAATCCGGGAGATAGGCCCGTCGAATACAAACAACAAATCCTCCCTCAAGTCCTCCCGCAGACCCTTATAGAACCTCTTGATGTACCATGCTTCGTCCAATTGGTAAGAATCTGCAATTCGAGCCAAATGGTCAAACTCCCGATGTTACTCCACCATCGTCCTGGTGCCCTGCTTCAGCTGTAAGAACCGCTCCTCCAACTCATCCCTGGCCGACTGCAGAAATAAATGCTCCAGCAGCGCGACCCTGAACTCTTCCCAGGTAACTTCCGCAACCTCCCTATTGACAAACATCGTGTCCAGCAGCGTCTTCCACCACCTCTTTGCATGGGACTCCAGGAAAGAGACAACCAGAGCCACCCTCTCCTCCCAGGGGCACTATATCCCAGTCAGCATCTCGTACATAATATCCAGCCACTCTTCCGTCCAAACTGCCGTCTCTGTCCCCAAGTAGGACGGGGGATAAATTCCTCGGAAGATGCTCAACTAGTTGGCCCCCGGGTTTGGCTGTGGGACCGGAACCTGCTGGGCCCTTAAAGCCTCTAGAATGGCTGTGAAAGTCTGTCCCATGTCTGACTGAAGGAAAGGAGTGGGTATCGGTGGAGGTGGTGAAACATCTGGAGCCTGTTGAACTCCACCTTGTGGCGTAGGCTGTGTTGGGGGCTGCGTTACAAAATCCATACTGAGAAAACGTTCAATCTTTACTAAAAGTGGACAATTTATATGTGATCCCCATATGGGCACACCACTGCTTCCGCTACTTAGTTTGTCCCCAAACTAAACTCGAGCAGGGGTGACCCAGGGTTAGCGGACAACTACCTTTTTCTGATCGATGTTTCCTTTGATACCACTTGTAAGACCCCCTTTTTTCTTTTTAAACATCGGGGTCTTAGTCCCAGAACCGCCCCTTTGTAGTGACACCTTCACGCCCTGAAGGGTCATCACCACAAAGCGCTAATTATGCCGGCCAATTCGATCACAAAAAGGTTGCACAATGAAAAAAAAGCAAGTCCATAGGAAAATCACATATATGGAAAAAGTAATAAAATCTCAACGAAGGGAGTGTCCACAGAATAAGATATCAGAGTACTAAAATACGGGTTTATGCACGGTACATCATGTCCTCACTACAAATCACTCATGCTGAAGAAAAAACAAAACATCTACTCATGGTCAAGACTTACGGTCCCGGCTGTATGAACTCCGGAGCTAACTGCCCCATCTCCAAGCGCACCGGTCTCAAGGGGGTCTCCCTCGTGCTGGGCTCCACAATTCCCTAAAATGATGCGGTTCGAAAATCGTTAGTCATAAATACTTAGCCCTATCATCCCCTACCCCTTCCCCCATGGCACCTAGGTACCAGGTGGAGAGGAAGAAAGGGAAGGACATGAAGGTGGAGATTAAATCAAAAGAAAGTGACAGCGGACCTATGCTAGCAATTCTGTAGCAAATATGACAGAAACAGAAAGTAGGAAATGTAACCTTAACTTATGTGCGGAAGCACCTAAGCCAAGGGATCTTCTACAAGGCTCCCATCGTATAAAAAGTCTCATACCAATTTATACATTGGGATGTCGGTTATCAAACAGCAGTATATATATATATCAAAAATGACCTTAATTTATAAACATTACCACACAAACTTATAGACCAAGGGGTCGTTTTGCAAGGCCTATTGTATAAGCGTCCCATTTCACTTATACCTTAGGTGTCATGGGTTAAATGAATCGATTATGCCATGACATGCTAGTGGGTATGATGAATCAAGCAAGTGCTACACACACACCCGACTCTGTGGACACAGGCCTTTACTTCCCCCTTTCGGAGCTGTTACCTCCCAGGATACCTCCGTAGTGGCAGACGGAAGCGGTGGGTTTGGCCTCGCCCACCTCTAAACCAGTAAAGCACTACCGGTCAGACATATCATATGCCTCAACGCTTGGTGCACGAAGTGAACTCCTGCGTACTCTTGCCGGCTGGCGTACCGGACTTCTGTTGGCGAAGTGCTAACCACACTTGCCGAATCAGCATATTGGCGTCGGTGCATCGTCCCCCAATACCGAAGACCCACCACCTTAATTTTCTTTCCTTTTATGCACATGTAAATTTAACGTATCAAACGAATCGAGCCAAAGCTCCCCGAACCATTCCATCCGTCTCTTAACTAATCGAGCTGAAGCTCCCCGGACCATCCCGTCCGTCTCTTAACTAATCGATCTGAAGCTCCCAACAATCTTCCTGTGCTAACACTGTTTGTGAAATGTGAGATCCTAATTATTAGGTTACTCTTTTTAGTTTTTTATTATAGTTTACGTTAACCCAGTACTTCCTCCGGTATTCCCTGTGAAGGGCTCTCAAAGGGTACTAGGAACTATGATCGTAGCTGAAGCACATCGTTCCCTTTCAAAAGGTACTTATTGTTATTAGTTGATTCCCTTTACCCATTCCCTTCTCATATTACTATAGACTATCCTACTGTGATTTGTAACCTTCCTCTCTTCGGGAAAGACAATCTTTCGTCGAACCCGAGCACCTCTTTACTCTAGCCAAACCCACTTCTCTCTAACCTTCCCATCCTTATATGGTGACCACCTTCACATCCAACCAATTTAGCAGATTTAACTAACTTCAATGTTGTGCCCCAACATATCCTATGACTATTAACTCAAATTGCTAATTGCAAACAATCCTATGCTATATGTCGAACTGGTTAGGAAATTATCCAATACTCATTCAAATGCCCTAACTTATTTACTGGAGGTATATCATGATATGAATAGCCTATAATCAGAAAACTATAATTTTCCTAATTTATCTGGCATTTAATTAATTTCCTCCAAAAATTCGAAGGGCTACCAGTTTGAACATGAACTACCCTAAGTACTCATGCAAGATGTCCAACAAAATTATTATAAATATTATGTTATCTCAATATGGTAAATCCAAAGTATCACAATTTTTCTTTCATCAAAATGGCACTAAATCTATTTTAGCAATATTTTCTATCTTTTGTTATTTTTGAATCGAGTACAGAGAATATCCATTAAAAAATTATAAATTAATTATACTATGCAGATACAACCTTAAAAATTGCACTGGCCATGTTTCATAATTTTTCAGCAAGTATTAATCTCTGAATAAATTAATTATAGAAAAATCTCCACAAGGTGGAGTTGTAAAGAAAGTGCCGTAAATAGGATTCTAAAAATCATGAATAAATGTCTACAAGCATATAATGGCCTGAATGTTTCAATTCCTAAGTCTCATAATTTTTCTACAGCAATATCATTAATAATTAATTTTTAAACCATAAAACACCTTTTATGCAAATAATTAATTTATGAATGAAGTACTAGATCTACTCAACAAAAAATTATACAAAAATTCAGGAGCAACCATTCTGACCTATAACATTTACTTCCAAGATTTAATGGGGTTTCAATGAACAGAAAGATCTAAATAATTAAAACATCAATTAGGGCTATAACAATCTTTACAAATAAAGTGCTAGAAATAAACATCATAAAAAACCCGTAAAATTGTTATACATTCTACACATACCAAAACTCACTCTACCCGAGTTTCACAGCTTTTAGATAATATTTAGTGATAGATTTTTCTTTTTTGAAATTTTACCCTAAAACTAATGTTAGGGTTTTGAGGTATCTACCTATCTCAAAATTCTCCGAGATTACATCTAGATTATTTATATTATGCTAACGTCGACCATACTGAATTTCAAGGCAATATGAGGGCATTTGCCCCCATGTCCTTCACAACCCTCAAAACCCTCCATTTAGGGTTTGAGTTTGGATCCTAGGGTAAATCAACCCTAAATCACACCATTTTCTCCAAGTGGGTTGTAATAACCCTTCTAAGTCAGTGGTCAAAATATCAGCCTCTGTTGAGGTTATTCGACCTGTTCCAACCTCTTAGTGCACTTTTTACTCAAAATGCCTCATTAATGCCTAGTTAAGGATAGGTGATTTCCTACCCAAAACTCATCCAAATGAGTTGGAATTTTATACAGAGCTATGTTTTATAGCCAAGGAATACTCACCAAAATTTGGGATGGTTTGAAGGTCATTTGACCACTAAAATAAATTACTCTAACTTTATAAATTAAAAAAAACATTAGTAAAAGTATCTCCAAAAATTCCAATTTTTGGACAGACTTTAGGTATGGCTAAGAGTAACCACTTGCTCAAATTTCAGGTCATTTGGACAAGGGACGAATAGTGGGCAATCATTTTAGTTTCTGCCTAACTCTAGGAATAGCCCTCACTAAGACGGGTGTTTGATGAGTCCTCTTTATATACCTCTTTTCGGACTCATCTGGGCTTATTTCCTTGTCTTTGCACACCGTTTAGCGTCATTTGCACTCCTTTTGGTTCGCTACGGTTTTCCACGCCCTGTGCACCTTTGTTGCCCATTTTCTGTGCTTGTGTGCATTTACTTTCTTGCTATGTTCATTACTGGTTGCTGTGGCTGTCGCGATCGATGCCCCGTGCAGTTTTCCTGCAGGTTTGGGGATTGTGAGGGCATTCGGGATAGGCGTTTCACTATTTTTGGCAAAGGAGTCAGTGGTCGTGCGTTTTTACCCACGCACGACCATCGACCTCCTAGCGCACGATCGCTGATCGTGCGCAGCCCGGTCTCATTTGTGAAAACTCTGTCTTGAACCTTTCGCACGATCACTTGCCATACCGCGCACGACCACTGCTCGTGCGCCGCCGATCGTGCGCAGTCATACCCATTTTGTAAAAGTCTGTCTGGCTATTTCCGCACGATCATCAGCATTACCTCGCATGATCACTGATCGTGCGCCGATGATCGTGCGCGACTACTGATTTTCTGATGCAGGTCTGCAGGTTGCTCACGCACGGGCGCTGACCTTGGTCGCACACGACCACTAGTCGTGCGCCAGTGGTCGTGCGCCCTATTTATTCTGCAAGCTATAAATACGCTGTTCCGCGAATTAGGGCGAGAGAATCGTTACGGAACCTTCGCCAGTCCGCCGTTTCGCCCTCCAGCAAGTCCCATTCACCTCCACCTTCATCCATACCAACGGGAGGACCTTCTTCCGGTGATTCCGAAGCATTCCGCATCCTCCGGTGATCCTCCCGGCCATTGAAGCATTCTTCTCCGAGCTTTCCACCAAGGAAGAAGACGAAGCACCCCTAGAGAACGGAGTTACAGGCCCTCGAGGTGACAGCTCGGTGGTACCGGAAGCCCTCCTCGGACTGCGCTTGGAAGCGGATTGACAACCCGCACCTCCGGCCAACAACCGCGGTGGATCTTCAATCTCATGGTTGTGCATTTTCTCTCTTTTTCTTGTTGTATGGAATGTTTGTGCTTGTAATGAACATCAACTTCTAGTGTTATTTCGTTTGGTTGTGTTTCATCTTGCTTTAGAGATTTATTCTTTGATGCGCCTCGCTCCATCTCGCTCCACTCCACATGTTCGTTTCACTCAAGCTTGCTCCGCACTAATCACCTCACTCGCTAGATTTCCGTCCACTCGCCAATCGAAGTACGGCATCGCGGCCGCTACATCCATCTCGCCTTGAGAAGCGGTGATTGCGACCCGCATATTTTACATTAGTGGAATCGGTCGTAAGACCACCAACCAAAGCCCCTTTCTTTTCTGTTTATTTCAATTAACTCTCATAACGATAGTTTTAGAGTCTAGATCGTTCGACGCCAATTGCATTCCTCAAGAGACTGACATCCGGGGATTCATTCCCAACTTTATTACTTGAGCGACCGGTACGCTTGCCGTATTTTACGCGCATCAAGTTTTTGGCGCCGTTGCCGGGGAATGCAACTGTGGAACGACTGAGGATTTCTGAAAATATTGGTATTCGAGTTAATTTGTTTTGCTCTGTTTCATTTCTTTTCTCTTCTACTGTAGTTCATTGTTGGAATTGTAAGTTTTGCGCGATGAATCTTTGCAAAGTAGTTGCTTCCGTTTGACTTTGATATTTCCGCAATGTGGGCCAATTTCAATATTCGTTGCCCTCATTGTGGAGATATCTCGCATGCAAGCGATAGATGTCCCCAGAAGTATAGTCCCCAGGAAATTCACGACTCTACATTTCGTAGACATAAGCCGGTCATCCACCGACCCGCGGAGCCATTACCGCACTACTTTTTCTCGGCTTCAGCAAACGCTTCATCGCGGAAGCCGGCTAAGCAGTGCATCTTTTGTCGAAGCTGGGATCATGCATTGAAGGACTGCACTGCTTATTTAGCTGAATTGGAAGTGGATAATGAGCCGGACTTCCGGATTATTCCCACTTCCACCGTGGGCAGCACCCCTTCAGCCTCGGGATATGCATCGATGCCATCTCCATGTTTTGGAGAAAGCACTTCCGGTACATGCCCCGATGCTTGTGTCGATCCCCATCCCGGCATGGATACGTATACTTCTGATGAACATGCATCACCTAGCATCGAGTCCGGTTGCGAAGAGACAGTTCTTGACTCCCCGTTGAATTCTGTACCTCCGCCTTCCGCTTTGCATAGTATTCATTCTTTTTCTGATGTTTCTGTTGAGGCTGATTCGCAGGTGGAAACTAGCACTCTCAGCTTTCTGTTAGATCCGGTCGAGGAGGACATTTCCGTGGTTGAGGTTGCTACCTTCACCCCATGTGAGGATGTCCAATGCGCGGACGAAATGGATGCTGCGCTAGGAACTTCTTGCACCATCCTGGACAGTGGTGTTCAGATTTCTGCAATTCTACCAACGGGAGATGATTCCGGGATCATTTCCAAGATTAAGGATTGTTTATGTTATTCTTCTGATTTATTTCTTGACCCCGTTCTTGTTTCCACTTCCCTGCATGATTCCATCTTGGAACCGGTTCAACCAGTGCACGGGCCTGTAATGCGGCCTATGTCTGCTAGCAACCAGATGCAGGTGGAGTTGGAGATGAAGAACTTCACAAGTTATGTCTTGCCCATGCCTGACACTCTCGGCAGGTGTACTTATACAGGTAGTGGGGCATTTGTTCTGTCTCCATACCGGTACCCGCTACCAACACGCGAGCAAGAACAATTGCCTGGGCATTTCCATTTCCATACGCCAATCAGTTAAGCAAAGTCGAGATTTTGAATAAGTCCTGTTGGGAGACAGAAAACCCAATAGTTATCTAGGTACCGTATTCTTTTCTTTTAGAATTTTTGGGCAATTTTCTTCCACTTTTCTCATCTCATCTTATATATTCTTGCCTTTTAGTCTAAAAAATGCTTGCGGTAGCTTTGCCTCATTTCTGTATCCCCCTAGCGCACCCTCAGCGTTATCCGAGCGATCTTGGTACAAAATTGGCTGCCTGTAATTTTTAAGTATCGCGCACGATCAGTGATCGTGCGCGCTATTTATTTTCGCACGATCCGTGATCGTGCGGTCGGCCCAGTTTTTATAAAAAGACCGCTCGGGCTGTGCCGAGCGTGCGCCCTAATTCCCCGCTCCCGAGCTTTCGTCGTGCGTCGTTCTCGGCCACCATCTGCTGAGCCGGAGAGGCAGCCCGACCCTCATTTCAGTGCTGCGCAGGGTCAGAACATTCCATTTCTGAATGAGCGCCTTGCGGATATTGAGGCCTCCCAGTTGTGGATGCAGAACCTGATATATCAGCAGGCTTTGCGTGGTGGCCTGAACATCCCTCCGCCGCCGGTTCGTTCCGCTCCCGCCCCCCGCCCGCCGCCCGTTGAGATCGACAGCAGCGACGAGGAATGAGTGCAATTCCTCCACCCCACAGCTACCTCTGCATTTGTGTCTTCAGAATCTGTGTTTCTTGTTTGTCCGATTTATTTTCTTTTATTTTTTGGTCGTTATTTAGTTATTTTGCCACATAAACATTATATACAACTGCTAATACAGGTATTTGGTCCACCTTAAGGACGGTAAACAAAAGGGCTATTCGGGAGACAACCCAAGCTTGGACCTTTTGGTCCCCTTGTTTATGTTTTATTTTATGCTTTCTATCTTTTTGTATTTTCTATTGTTCGGCCTAATTCGCAGGTTCAGGTTATCTTTTGTGCGATGCAGCACTTCTCGCGAATCATCATGCAATCTTCTGGCATGCTCCCCTCTTTGGAGCATTGGTACTCTCTCTCGCTTCAGATTTCATTTTCTGGTTGAATGTTTATTTTTCTTGCTCATGTTTTTATTCAAGTCTGAGGGGAAGAGCCACTTGTGCACTCCACGAGCACATTTAATTTCGCATGCCAGTAGTTTTCCTTTTTCGCTTCATTATGTTAGATTCCTGTTGCACACCACTGCACCCACTTGAGCGCGAGCTTAGCGGTTTGCGTGTCACGAGTTGAACCTGTATCTTTGTTCGATTTGGAAAATTTCTGTGCTAGTTGAGGATTGTGCGACGGAGTAAAATGTTGGCCTTGCTGTGTTTCTCGTCAACTGCTCTTGTTTTGTGTAGGAATTTGAGTAGATTTAATTTTTCTGTATGCTTATAGTTTATATTTTTCTATCTGCGTAAATTCTTTTATTCTACTCAAAAGTTGGTGAATCCGGTGTGAATCAAACGGTAGCGTAGGAATGTGTGTAGCCGCCACTAGACTCGTATTGCTTGAGTCGGGAGGAAGGATTATCTTTCTCGGTTGCTAAGAACTTGCCCCAAGCTATTCTTGAAGCATTGGTACACGGTTAGTCTAGCGTGAGAGTGATGTAGGCCACCTTTTGGCCCGGTTGAGCTTTGTACCCATTCCTAACTTCGCCCTTGCTAGCCCCGTTGTGCCTACCCTTCTTTTGATTCAGCTCCACTAGTATTTCACCAAAGCCTTATAGCCTATCCTAGTCGCACACCCAATTCGAGCTTTAGTAGTTTACATTTTATGTTGGGTTGTGATGTGGTGATTCGTATTTGTGATATGTGGTTGTGCCCAAAAGAAAAAAATGTGCTGATTTTGTAAAAAGAAAACGAAAATATTTAAAAGAGAAAAAGAGAAAAGAGAAAGAAAAAAACAAAAGAGTTTGATTGAAAATATTTATTTGAGAAGATTTGGATTTGGAGTAGGTGGTGCACACACCCATGTTGTACACATCAAGTCTGGGGGTGTGGTGCACCTGGTTATATTGTGGTTTGCCGAGGGATTCTTTTAGGCTAGCTCATTTGGGTTAGGTGCATAGCCTTTCTTTTTATCATTGTTTATCTCACCGTAACCCAAGCCCCATTATTACCCGAAGTCCTACGGACTTGCGCTTGAGTTGACTAGTGCCGCGGAGAGAGTGCGAACGGGCAAGCTTATGGTTTCCGACATTGGTGGATTCCTTTGGGGTTAATCTTAAGCCCCGGTCTTCGGCAATGCTCACCTTAGTGGCCTGTCTACTTTCTCCCTGCTTAAGACCGGATGATTCACCGTGATTCTACTTTGGAGTAATAATAAATTTTTGTTACGCGTTGTGAAAAATATAAAATATTTTGTATACTTAAGAATTTCCTCTACTTTATTTTTATGCACGCGAGCATGCGACTTCGCATGGTACTCCGTTTGGCAATTTCTTTTTTAGCTAGTTCATTTTTCCCCGTCTGCTTAGGTTTTGTTTGCTCGGGACGCGCAAACGGTTAAGTCTGGGGGTGTGATGAGTCCTCTTTATATACCTCTTTTCGGACTCATCTGGGCTTATTTCCTTGTCTTTGCACACCGTTTAGCGTCATTTGCACTCCTTTTGGTTCGCTACGGTTTTCCACGCCCTGTGCACCTTTGTTGCCCATTTTCTGTGCTTGTGTGCATTTACTTTCTTGCTATGTTCATTACTGGTTGCTGTGGCTGCCGCGATCGATGCCCCGTGCAGTTTTCCTGCAGGTTTGGGGATCGTGAGGGCATTCGGGATAGGCGTTTCACTATTTTTGGCAAAGGAGTCAGTGGTCGTGCGTTTTTACCCACGCACGACCATCGACCTCCTAGCGCACGATCGCTGATCGTGCGCAGCCCGGTCTCATTTGTGAAAACTCTGTCTTGAACCTTCCGCACGATCACTTGCCATACCGCGCACGACCACTGCTCGTGCGCCGCCGATCGTGCGCAGTCATACCCATTTTGTAAAAGTCTGTCTGGCTATTTCCGCACGATCATCAGCATTACCTCGCACGATCACTGATCGTGCGCCGATGATCGTGCGCGACTACTGATTTTCTGATGCAGGTCTGCAGGTTGCTCACGCACGGGCGCTGACCTTGGTCGCGCACGACCACTGGTCGTGCGCCAGTGGTCGTGCGCCCAATTTATTCTACAAGCTATAAATACGTTGTTCCGCGAATTAGGGCGAGAGAATCGTTACGGAACCTTCGCCAGTCCGCCGTTTCGCCCTCCAGCAAGTCCCATTCACCTCCACCTTCATCCATACCAACGGGAGGACCTTCTCCGGTGATTCCGAAGCATTCCGCATCCTCCGGTGATCCTCCCGGCCATTGAAGCATTCTTCTCCGAGCTTTCCACCAAGGAAGAAGACGAAGCACCCCTAGAGAACGGAGTTACAGGCCCTCGAGGTGACAGCTCGGTGGTACCGGAAGCCCTCCTCGGACTGCGCTTGGAAGCGGATTGACAACCCGCACCTCCGGCCAACAACCGCGGTGGATCTTCAATCTCATGGTTGTGCATTTTCTCTATTTTTCTTGTTGTATGGAATGTTTGTGCTTGTAATGAACATCAACTTCTAGTGTTATTTCGTTTGGTTGTGTTTCATCTTGCTTTAGAGATTTATTCTTTGATGCGCCTCGCTCCATCTCGCTCCACTCCACATGTTCGTTTCACTCAAGCTTGCTCCGCACTAATCACCTCACTCGCTAGATTTCCATCCACTCGCCAATCGAAGTACGGCATCGCGGCCGCTACATCCATCTCGCCTTGAGAAGCGGTGATTGCGACCCACATAGTTTACATTAGTGTAATCGGTCGTAAGACCACCAACCAAAGCCCCTTTCTTTTCTGTTTATTTCAATTAACTCTCATAACGATAGTTTTAGAGTCTAGATCGTTCGACGCCAATTGCATTCCTCAAGAGACCGACATCCGGGGATTCATTCCCAACTTTATTACTTGAGCGACCGGTACGCTTGCCGTATTTTACGCGCATCAGTGTTGCGGTCAAACCACTTACCCAAACGAGTTGAAATCAATTTTAAATTAATCTAGACTTGAAGGGCCACAACTTTCGTGACTGGCTATTTTTCCTAAATCGGCTTCTATGTGCCTCGTTTTGCAACACTAAAATGCGCTCATTTAATGTATATTTTCCTTATATACTATATACATAATTTTTTTATTATAAAAATATCTTTACTGTTCATCTTCTACAGAACCCGAAACTTGAACTTAGAAACATATATTTCCTGTAGTTCTTCCGCGATCCGTCATTGGCCGTCCGGTCACTTCCCTGGCTAGCCACCACCACCACCACCTCCGTCGAGGAGAGGACTATCGGTCAGCGATGGTTTGGCCGCCGAAGGTGGCAGTTTCCGGCGGACCCAAAAATATATTTTTCATGAATTTTCCATGAAAACACGTGATAGGTATGGCTCCGTTTGGCACGAACTTCCTTTCTAAGATCCTAAGATCTACCCATAAAAGAAGAAGTAGAGGAGGACCTTATTTACGGTTTGGAGGCGAGATGAACGTCGGGTTTCCATGGCACGGTGGTGGCGTTGCCGAACTTCTCCTACAACAAGAACAATAAATCTAATCCGTTTGTTCAAGAGTGTAAACTTCTCATCTTGCTCTAAGGGGCTTTTATTGAACGCCAAGTGGGGAGGGGAAAGGGTAAAGCATTTAAGGCCATGAAAGCTCTCCTCTTAAAAGCATTTCGGTTATGGTGGAGGGAGAGGAAAAGGTTGAAGATGAAATGATGTGTCCAAGTGGCGATTTCCTATTAGACCAACTCTTCCTCCTTTTAATAAGTAATTAGAGAAGGAAACGACCCATAAATACTCCTTGTGTAACTTACCATATCAGAGTTAATTATGGCGTGTGTTATAGAAATTTCCAGCCTGTCTGACGTTTCGGCCTTTGTCACGGGCATGACACGTAGGTCACGGGCGTGACACTAGTACTTTCGTAATTCTCGATTCGATGACCGATTTTCTACATCGGTTCACGGTCACCACCCATGTCACGGGCGTGACACGTTTGTCACGGGCGTGACAGGTGTTCTTCGGTTGAAGTTCGTCGACCTGAGTTCGATGGTTGGTGGGGGAGTCACGCCCTAGGTCACGGGCGTGACGGGTCGGTCACGGGAGTGACATTCGTTCTTTGGTCCACGTTCGTCGAACTGAGGTCGACGTTCGGTGGGGGCGTCACGCCCAAGGTCACAGGCATGACGGGTCGGGCACGGGCGTGATAGGCCCATGTTGAAAGTTCTGAGTTTGTCGATCGTCTTCCTTAGGTCGACGATCGTCGAAGGGGTGGTCACGCCCTAGGTCACGGGCGTGACGGGTCGATCACGGGCATGACCAACCCGTGACTCGAAATCTTGGTCGATGGACTTAAATTCTCTAGTTTTCTAGGGTTCTGTCATGACAGACCGACTCCTAGGGGTCTAGCCGGAAATGGGATGTTACACTTACCTTGATGTGTTGTGCCCTCTTGTCCATAGAGGCCAGGATGACTTCATCCCCAGTCATTTCACCATAGCTCTTTAGGGTCTGGATACTTGCATCTGATGTTGAGACCTTCATGGGAATGAAGGGTTAATGTCTACAAATAATTTCGAAAATAATTCCGAACTAGAAATCCAATGAAGGCAAGTATACCTATCAAATTGTAGCAAGGGGACACAAGTGACATATTGAAATCTGGGAACCGTTGAATAATTGTACTCACACGAATTACTAGTATCTTATCGAAATATATTTTAGGGTTTGCTTAGAAAATTAGAAATGGAAAATTACTTGCAAATAAAGAGAAGGGTTTAAATGATGATAAAGAAATAGTACTTGATTGTGAATCACCTCGACATAAGTTAATGTGTTGACTTGTTGACTTTACTGATGTCACCATTATTAGACTTAGCAAAAATCAAGCATCAGTAGTATATGTGTTGAGTGAGTAAGTTATGCGTCGGCAAGTGTACTGATCGTAGTCATGTAATAAAGTGAGGAGTAAAATCCTCGGATATCGATCTCTCGAGGAGTGCAAGTAGAGAGTGTGATTTCGCTATTTGAAAAAGGGATTGCAAGCGTGGAAGTAAGCAAAGGTTATTTTGATTTGGGGTTTTCCTAAATATATTGCTAAAAATCCTATTATGGGTCGTCATCACCGCATCTCTTAGGTGGATTACTACGGAGAGTAATAGGGAATATGGATGAGCTAATGAGGGTCACAATCACCTCATTACAATGCATGCTTCTAGCAATCGCTAAAACGACAAAATCACAACTAGTACAAAAGAAAATGGAGCTCAACAAGCTATCAAGAACTGAAATAATCAACACCTAGACATACTGAATTATTCAAGCTAATAATATTCATACACATCATTCAAACTCTCAAAATATTCAGAAAAAGGAATCACTACAAGTGAAGGGTGAGAGAATAAACCAAACGCACGAAGTCTCTCCGAGATTCACAGCCGGATTCAAGGGTTGTCGGGCCTTGTCTTAACTCGGTATACGCTTGACGTCTGGGAACCAAAAAGGGTGGTCACTTCCTTCGAATATCCCGTCTTCTTCGTGAATAATCGCTGGCTGGTTCTAACTAGAGAACTTCAAGGATGCAGCAACCTTTGAGCTGTACATGGAGCTTGGAGCTTGGGGTTGACAATGGTGGTCAGAGATGAAGAGTTTGCTAGCTCTTAGAGTAGAAATGGTGGTCAGATCAACTCTGCAAGGAGGAGAGAGAAAATGGTCGCTGGGGATAAAATTTTCCGCTCAAAAGAGCAGGAATGGCGGCTGGAGGTAGACTGGTTCGGGCTTGGTTCCATGGAAGAAGAAATATTCACTTTATATAGAAGAAGGTTAGACAAATGGGCACGCACAGTTTGGCATACGACCGTGCATCAACCGTGCATTATTTAATTTATAGGATAAGCCGACGGAAGGAGAGGCGTTGATCCGTGCATTCTATTCGCGCACGGACGCATCCGCCCGTGTGGGAAGGAAATCACACGGGTAACGATAGAAAGCGGAAAGCAGGAACAAACAAGAAAACCACGCATTTTACTCCCGTACGGTCACTGTTTCCTATGCATGAACAAAACACACGATCAATCACAGAATGGTGTAGACAGGAAAGCTATAAGAAAACCGTGCGTTTCCTTTTCGCACGGTTTGGCTGAAACCGTGCGTGAACAAAATGAACGGGTAGCCACAGACGTCCCGAAAACTGTTGTGTAAAATGCACGATTGTCAACAGACCATGCCCGAAGAACTTCGCACAACCGTGTGTTTTATACAGGAAACGAAAAATGAAATTAGACATCGTGACCACCTGCATAGCAATAAAACTAGCTGGTTCACCAGCTCCCAGCACTAAAAAGCAATCAATAACAACAAGAAAGATCCATGGGGAGCACCATGTGCTTTCCCCCAACAAAAGAATGTACAATGCACACCCACAGGCCAAAATAAAGCACAAAGCGATCAATGACCGAGCGATGAAAATATAACCGATATTCGGTTGAAATGTAGAGCATGAGTGAGAAAACAATCCCAGATGATTCCGAAAAACCCTATAAATATCGGACCCATCACACCACCAGACTTAAATATTTGCTCATCCCCAGCAAATCATCTCTCCATGAACTAGAAAATAGCTAGCTGGCATAGAAATTTCAAAATAACGTAAAGCGAGAAATCGAAAACCTCATGGGCATAGAAAATATAAAAGATATAATTTTTAGTTATACTGCAAAGTTTATAAATTTCGACATGTGTAAATAAGTATTGTATCTACTCAAAAGTAGAACTTTGGAGAATCGTCCGGTCACACGTAGGAAGAAAGTAGGCAGACCACTCAGTTGAGTATTGCCAAAGACTGGGGCTCGGGATCACCTCCAAAGGAATCCACCAATGTCGGGGACCATATTCTTTCCCGTTCACACTATCTCCACAGCGCTAATTTGACTCGAGCGCGAATCCGTAGGACAATAGGGTAGAAGGGGTGCTTGGGTATTGGTGAGTTAAACAAAGATAAAAGAGAAGGCTATGCACCAAACCCAAATGAGCTCTACTAAACGACATCCTCTTGCCAACAATCAAGCAGGAGCACAACGCCACCAGACTTAAACTTGAAAACACGGGCATGTGCACCGCCTACCTCCACAAAGTGTCAAGTAGAATTTTCTATTTCACATTTTCTTTTCATTTTTCTATTCACTTTTCTTTTTTTACTTTTCTTTATTACTTTAGCCATATTCAGCAAATACAAGTGAAAGGAGGGGTTAGATCTGACTTACTCTAGGGGGGGTGAATAGAGTATTTAAAAATATTGGTTGTTTTAAACTTTTATATATAAGAGTTAAAATAAGTGATACCAAATATAATAATAGAAAGAAAAACAAGCTAAGTTATTCTAACTATAACAGCAAAAGCAAGAACAAAAATAGAAAATGAGCAACCAGAAAACACAAGAAATTTTATAGCAGTTCCCTTAAAATTGGGTACATCCCCTCTTCTACCACCCTTGTAGGAATCCACTAGCAGGTTTTGATCAGATGTCTGCCACCACAATATCTATTTGCAGGGAGATATTGCAAGCATTTTGGCTTTTGATGAGGTTCCCAAAAAACAACCCAAGACTTTTGAGCAGGAGACTTCACAACCAAGAGATAACTTTTGAAGGGAGTTAAAACCCTTTTACAAGAGATGAGAGGAGGTGATGGTGTCTTCTCTTTCTCTATCAACAGAGAAGACTAGTGGATCTTTGATGTTGATAAAGCTCCCCCTGAGATGTGGATGGTTCAGGAAGACTGGAGCTTTGCTTTAGGGTGTAGTTCTTAAGCCTTATCTGAAAGCAGTCTTGGAACTTTTTGACTTAATAGATCTTTGTTGTCCTAAATGTTTCTAGAAGTGATTCTATAAGAAGACTCTTGATTGTGATGATTGTTCTTCTTTTGTGTTCAGACTTGACAAGGTGAAACACAGAAAATTTTATGCACTGTGAGAGAGAGCGTGTTCTAAAAGATTAGTATATCTCAGTGCTGTATATTTTCTCTATAAGTTCTGGTGGTTCCTTATCTGTTATTGTATTAATAACAAAAATCTCTTTTTATATCCTCAGTCAATTATTTCTCCTTTGAAATTTGAAGTACTACCTTAATTGCTAGCTAATCTGGAGAATACAAATGGCTTGAATATATCATAAATGTGTTTCCCCAACTGTCCCTTAATAAAATTAGCAAGTAAGTATCATAATGAATACCATAACTAATGCTGCCAATAACGGGTATATTCAGAGTAATATAAGCATAGATTTCTCAGGAATAATATTGCTATTAATATATTAATAAAGGAACAGAAGGAAGAAAACTTCTCATTTTGGAACTGGACAGATATCGTCGATCACTGAACAGAATTCGTCGACCTGAGATCTAAGATTGTCGACCTAAGAATTCTAGTTCGTCGACCTGAGCTCTGCGAATTGCGTACTGAGAATGGCTTACCAAAACTGCACTCTAAGTTCGTCGAGCTGAGATTCTGTCTGAAGAAAACTGATCGTCAACCTGAGCTCGAATATCGCCGAGCTCAGCTCAGAGAAATAACTTTGAGTTCGTCAATCTAAGATCGACGATCGTCGAGCTGAGTTTGAAGAAATTCGAACTAGTCAAACTGTTCTCTGAAAACTTCTAAGTCTGAGTCTTCGGAGGTCCTCTACTGGCTGGTCCAAGAAGGTTGAACTTAATGACTTAGCCTACACTCTAGGACTACTAGATTTGACCCTGGCTATACAAGGTGGGTCAGACTCAACATAAATTAGTGAACATAGCCCTAATACTACTAGGGATCCAACAATCACCCTCTATTGGGTTGAGGTCACTAAGTACAATGCATAAGGAAAGAAAATACAAACATACAACATGAAAGAAAATATCTGACAGAATGAAAAACAATCAGCAGATAGAAAGAATATCTACAGAGAATAAAAATAATTTTAGAGCATGTCTTGAGGAGGAGCAGAAGAAGATTTAGTGAACACTATTGTTCTAAGAGGATCTTCTGCTTCTTTTTTAGACATCTTCAGGTCTTGAGCTCCCAAAAGAGTTATAGTAGAAGTTCTAGGCACAACAGCTTCTGGGTGAACCTGCATATAAGCATTTGGATCAAATAGTTCTTTGTCTACCTCAAACTTTTCAAGCACTTTATGTCTGAAAGAAGACATAGTTATAAATTGTGATGGATAAGTTCCTTCTATCTTTGCCTTATTTATCTGAGACAAGCCTATCAGTTCATGGAATCTAGCCATCCTGAAATTTGGATCAAGCTCTGGTTCATATCTTTGATCAGCTGAATCATCCAGAGTAGTCCTTTGAGGCTTTATGAAAATAACAGACTGTTGCTGATAATTTGTTGAAGGATAATTCTTAACAGATTTATCAGCATAATTGGAATTTGTTGGTCTGATTTCACTGTATTTTCCAGCAAGAATGGAAGATTGTCTTTGAGCTGGTCTGGAAGATTGTCTTGAATAAGAAGGAGATTATTTAGAAGATTGTCTTGAATACTGATAATGAGTTGGTTTGGGAAGTTAAGAAGCACTGGAAGTAGACCTTGCTTGATTGGTTGAAGCTCCTGTAGGAGTAGGAGGAGGAGGTTGATCTTTCCTAAATTTCTTTACTGGAGAAGGTCTAGACCTCTTCTTCTTCTTCTGTGCTTTAGCCTGGTTCCTAGACTGTCTCATCCAATGAGGAGTTGTTGGAGTAAGAGGAATGTTGCGCAGAATATAATATGGAACATCATTATTTGGATTTAGCTTGGGAACAGCCTTTCTTGGACCTTTCCTCTTCTTTGATTTGGATCTATTAGAAGTATCAGAATCAGATTCATCTTCTGAATCCTCCTCCTCATCAGATGATCTAGGAGTATTATCATATAAATCATCTATTTCTTCTAATGTTTGCTTTGAAATCTATTTATCTGCTAGAGGAGGAGCTGGAGGTAGAACAACTGCAGGAGGAGCAATAATCTATGTAATCAACTGAGAATCTTCTAAGTCTTTATCAGTCAGAAGAAAATCATTTAGCTCAAGATCTTTTTTCATCTTTTCAATCTCTAGTACAACATCCTGTGGAATTAAATCATCTAGACTAGGTATAGAACTATCATCCATTACATAGGTTGGGCCTACCGATTCCACAACCATGTAAGTAGCAAAACTTTCCTGAATGGCCTGAAGAGTTTTTATACTAACTGGAGTTGTATAGCAAATAATATCTGTATAATACTTAGGAGAAAAAAAATAAAAGAATGTTTCTATATAGGAGGTCAAATGTATCTAGAACATAATTCAGTTCAGCTGCTGGAGAAATGGAACAGTCTTCAGAAAGAATAACCAAGGATTCAACTACATCTGCATCTGGTATATCAGTATCAACAAACTCAACTGTTGTTGTTGTTGTTGTTGTTTCTTGCTGCCCAACTTTCTGCCTCCTCTGTCCCTCATTCTTCAGTTAGGGGCCTTGTTTCAGTAAGTACTGGAACAAGGCCCCTAACTGAAGAAGGAGGGACAGAGGAGGCAGAAAGTTGGGCAGCAAGAGAAGAAATGGACACTCAATGATTTCACTATTCAACACTCAACGCCACTCAACGCCGTTGAGACAGAACACACTCAACGCCATCTACTCGGCACTCAATGCCTCCCGCTAGCTGTCACGCCTGTGTCTATCCTGACACGCCCGTGTTGATGTCAACAGTCAACGCCTCCAACAAGCAAAGATAAAATTGACTTCCTCCACCCAGCTGTCTATTCACGCCCCCCCCCCCTACACGCCCCCTGTCACGCCCGTGACTAGAGCATGTCAAGCCTGAAATTTTTGTCTATAAAAAAATATTTCAGTAAGGTCTAAGGGTTCACTTTTTTGAGCAAAATTTTAGTGTGTTTTGTGGGCTGTCCTTGTGGATTCACTTGCAATGTAAGGAGATTCCACCTCCCTTTTATGTTTGCATTTTGCTTTTGCTTTAGCTTTGTGACAGCTTTGTAATAGTTTCATCATTATAATAAAAATGTTAGATTTTTTCTCTCTACATGCTATGAAAATTCATTTGGGTGGATCATCTCTTACTCCTTTTATCCTTAAGTTTTTCTTAGTATTCCTCTTTATGAAAAGTGTGTATGTGTGTATGAGTGTAACTTGTTTAATTTTTATGTTTTTCATTTGTCTTCATGTTTGTTTTTGTTATATAGTTTATTTCCAAATGAAATTTTGTACGTTAAGTTTTTCTCTTTTTCTCCATGTCCTTTTTTAGTGTTTTAAATTTCATTCTTATGAATTTGTAAAAGGGGTTTTGAAGTGTTTTTGATTTTTTTTACTTAGTTTTTTTAGGATTGTAAAACCTTTTTGTTATTTTAAATTTTATTTCAACTTTTCTATCACTTTCATAAACTCTAAAGAATAAAAATGTAATCACTTTAATTTTTGAGCACCTTCGATTTTAAATTTAATTTCCAAATACTTTTGATCTTTTTATTTTTATTTCATCTTTTTATGTGTTTTTAACAAATTCTAAGAATAGAAAAGTAGTTGTTTTAATTTTTAGGTAACTTTCATTTTATTTTTAATTTGTGTGTGTGAGTGTATGAGTTAGGTTTTAATTTTGTTCTTTTAAATTTCATGTTGTGTGTGTGAGTTTATGAGATAATTTTTCATGCTTTATTTTATTGCTTTCTTTCAATTATGTAGAGTATGTGAGTGTATGAAATTAATTTTCATTCTTTATTTTATTGCTTTCTTCAATTATGTAGAGAGTGTGTGTGTAGGAGATAATCTTATTACTTTCTTTCAATTCATGTAGAGTGTTTGTGTGTGCACATTTATTTCTGCATACTCATTAGAGTTAAATGGCATGCTTTAGTTTCCCGCCTACTCATTTGAGTAGGACTTGTACATGCAATTATTTCTGCGTACTCGTTAAGAGTTAAATAGTGTGTTTTCATTTCCCGCCTACACATTCGAGTAGGACTTGTCTTTACTTTATTTATGTTTTTGAAGTGTGCGTGAGTTATCGTTTTAGTTAGCTTTTAGATTTTTCTAACATTGTGTTGTTCACGTTTTCTTATTATAATCTTTTAGTGTTGAGTCTCGAACTCGCGCCTCATCAAAATTATAAAGCCTTCGCCATACCGATGAGTGGCTAATGGTTATTATCCCCCAGCATCGAAGAGAATTGGGACATATAAAATGATTTGAAATAAATACAGTTTTATTTTCATTTTAATTTAAAGACATAAGGTTTGCCCCGGGTTAACGACGCATAAGACCATATAATCGATGTGTGGGCTCTATTTCATTTACCCATACGCTAGATTGCAAAGAGGCCGTGCGTATGGACTGATCCCCCTTGGGTAAATAGAATTGCGTACATACCCTCGAGAGAGGAGAAGCGTAGTTCTACCGGATTGTGTACCCCACCCAATAGCGGGGTTCTTAGCGTAATGCGAGCATTAAGAGGAATCCTTCGTTGGATTATTCGGTCGAATAGTCTTAGCGTTCAGGTGAGCAATATTCCAAGGGATAAGTGCGCTCATATTTATGGAACCTCCACGGCCAAGTTGCCTTTTATTAATTGGAAAATTAAGTTCAATAATTATAAAAAATTATTTTTGTCTTAATCTGATTTGGTGCCGAGCGTTAACTCGTCATCGAATAATTTAAGTGATTTTCAACATACTTTTCTTTCCGCTTTAGTGACAAAAAAAATTCCACCTTACTTTCAGTAGAATAATGGTCCTCCTGGAGGAGTAGGAATAATCAACCTGACCTCGAGAACAATACGACCTCAGTATTCTCCCGAATATGGAGTACTACTTGAGATAGGTGAAACTTAACTCCTTTTGTTAAAAACTTCAATTTTCTAGCAAGTCCGCGACGGTTGACTCATCGAACCAACCACCCCAATAAGAGTCTACTCGAGGGCCCATCATGTTTTTTGCGCCGTTGCCGGGGAACCCTGTCATAGTTATTTTGAATCAGGGATTCTTTTATTTTTACTTTATTTTTATATAAAAAACAAAAAAAAAGTTTACTTGAAAACCACTTAAAAAAACAACAAAAAAAAATTCCCCCCTTGTTTTAATTATCTTTATTTCTTTTTCTATTTTTTTTAGGGAGTATGACCCGTGGACAACCTTCGGATTCTGAATCCTTTGATTTTGATCCTGAGATCGACCGCACCCTTGCGCGCATTCGATCTCAATGCCAAGATAAAACTTTAGAACCCGAAGTATCTCTCTGAGAACCCCCAACTATTTTTATGGCCGACCATGTTCCAAATGTGGTCGTGGAGCGTACAATGTCTTATTACGCCCGACCAAATTTGAAAGATATTGGGTCGAGTGTTGTTCGCGCTACGGTAGTGAATAACAATTTTGAAATAAAGTCAAGTGTAATCCAAATTATCCAAAACTCCGTACAGTTCGATGAATTGCCGGATGAGGACCCTAATGTCCACTTGTCCATCTTTTTCGAGATTTGCGGCACGTTCAAAATTAATGGCGTCACTGATGACGCCATTCGTCTGCGCTTATTTCCCTTCTCCCTCAAGTCCAAAGACAAGGCGTGGTTAATTTCCCTCCCCCGAGGATGTATCACGACCTGGGCTGAGTTTGCGGAATGTTTCCTGACGAAGTATTTTCCGCCCGCAAAAACTGCAAAATGCGGGTGGACATTTCGTCGTTCATTCAAAACGACTCCGAGTCTCTTTATGAGACTTGGGAATCCTTTAAGGATTTCCTATGCCAGTGCCCGCAACACGCACTGCCAGCGTTGTTACAGGTACAAATCTTTTAAAACGTCCTTAATTTCCAGACACGTTAAATTATTAATGCGGCTGTTGGGGGCACCCTTAATAATAAGACCCCCGAGGCTGCATAGGCATTATTTGAAGAGATGGCTATGAACGCCTATAAGTGGAACGTCTCGCTGGCGCGCCCAAAGCAAGCGGCTGACGTTTTTGAAGTGGATGCCATGACCTTGTTAGCCCTTCAAGTTGAAAGGTTAACAAAGCAAGTGCCAGAGATGTCTGCTTCCTCAACCACTTCTCCTTGGGCTACTTGTAATTTAAATAATAATAACCTTCCCCCCTCTAACGTCTGCGTAGTCGATGTATTCGTGGACTACATAGGAAATCCGGTTCGTCCCTCCTTCCCCCAAAACAATCCTTATAGTAATAACTATAATCCGGGTTGGAGGAACCACCCTAATTTTTCATGCAGCAACCCGAACAATACGCAGCGCTCGCTTAAATCTTTTGCTCCTACATTTCCTCCTCCTCCTCCGAAGCCTTTTTCAGTGGAGGAAAATTTTAAAAAATATGACGCGTCAAACGAATCCAATATCCTGAACATCATCGAATCGCTAAAAATTTTAGAATTACAGGTTGGACAGTTTGCGCGACTCATATCGGAATGCGCGCAAGGGTGTTGCCAGGGAATACGGAGCCCAACCCATGGGAAAATCTCGACGCTAAAACCCTCCATAGCGGTAAGGAGGTGGTAGATCCAAAATGGATCGATCCTTAGGTACATATCTCTCCTCCGACACATCTTCCTTCTTGTTCGTCTACGTTACATTTACCGAATTTAAATGAAAAAATTATTTTTAATACGCCCTTGCCGTATCCGCACAAGTTAAATAACGAGCGTAAGGACGGGCAATACGAAAAATTTATTTTATTATTAAAACAAATTCACATTAATGTTCCTTTTTGCGAGGCTATCTCGCAATTGCCCAAGTATGGGAAGTTTTTAAAAGAATTACTTATTAATAAACGTAAATTAGAGGATATTTCGCATATTTCTCTCAACGTTGCCTGCTCGGCGGCTCTTACTAATAAATTGCCCACAAAACAAAATGACCCGGGACAGTTTTCCATCCCGTGCCATTTTGGCAATATATTAGTAAAATACGCCTTGGCTGATTTAGGGGCTAGCATTAATATGATGTTGTTCTCGCTCTTTCAATGATTAGGCTTGGGTACTCCTAGTCCTATGAATATGAGCATCCAATTAGCAGATCGCTCGGTTAAGTTCACTATCGGGGTAGTGGAGGATGTCCTTGTCCGAGTTGACAAGTTTATCTTTCTGGTAGACTTCATTATCTTAGACATAGAAGAGGACGCCGAGGTACCAATAATACTCGGTCACCCTTTTCTCGCAACCTCTAGCGCACTAATAGATGTTAGTAATGGTCATCTTCTCCTCCGGGTAGGAGATGATCAAGTTACATTCTCTATTAATCACTCGATTGACAATTTATCATTGAGTGATGATTTCTGCTATTCTTTTGATACCTTTTTTGTAGATCGTTCTTTTACCATTTTCGAGTCCGTATTTTTAAACGATGATATTTATGCGCTCGAAAATTTTTATTGCAACGAGGACACCTCTATAGACTTGCCATTCGAACCAATTGGTTCGAAAGACATAGAAATTAAAACCTCCCTAGAAGAACCGCCCACCCTAGATCTTAAACCCTTACCCAAATCACTAAAATATGCTTTTTTTGGAAAAGGCGATATGCTTCTCTTTATTATTTCTTCGGACTTGAGTGATTCAGAGACTTTCGATTTATTGGAAGTTTTACTTAAACATCGCCACGCAATTGCGTGGAAAATCTCTGACTTAAAGGGATTAACCCCTAATTTTGCACCCATAAGATATTTCTTAATGATAATTACCGCAAAAAAAATCAGCCGCAGCGACGTCTTAACACAAACATGAAAGACATCGTTAAGACCGAGATAATTAAGTTGTTAGATGCGGGGATTATCTACCCTATTTTGGACAGTGTATGGATTAGTCCCGTGCATGTCGTGCCCAAGAAGGGAGGTCTAACCATAGTGGCAAATGAGCACAACGAGCTCGTCCCAACTCGTACTATTACGGGTTGGCGTTTGTACATCGATTATCGCAATCTTAATGATGTCACCCACAAGGACGATTTAACATTACAATTTCTGGACCAGATTTTAAAGCGTTTATTTGGTAATCCATATTATTGTTTTCTTGATGGTTTATCAGGGTTTTTCCAAATCCCTACTTCCCCCGATGACCAAGAAAACCAACTTTTACTTGCCCGTTTGGCACCTTCGCATACCGAATAATAAAATTTGGACTCTTTAATGCGCCAGATACATTCCAAATATGTATGCTAGCAATCTTTGGCGAGTTAGTAGAAGACATTATGGAAGTCTTTATGGATGTCTTTTCTGTTTTCAGACGCTCTTTTCCCGATTTCCTTCAAAATTTATATCGTGTCCTCCAACGGTGCGAGGACACAAGCCATGTTCCAAATTTGGAAAAATGCAACTTAATTGTCCGAGGAGATTTGGTACTCAGTCATGTGATTTCGATTAAGGGGATGGAGGTAGATAAGGCCAAGGTAGAAATCATAGAAAAACTTCCGCAACCAACAAACGTAAAATCTATTAGGAGTTTTTTAGGGAATGCAGGCTTTTACCGAAGATTTATTCAAGACTTTTCAAAAATAACAAAGCCGCTAACTCACCTCTTAGAAATGGAATCACGTTTCATCTTTAGTAGCGAATGTGAGTCTGCCTTTAATTTAATAAAACAAAAACTTATCACCTCACCAATTTTAGTGGCCCCTAATTAGTCCCTTCCGTTCGAAATTATGTGCGACGCTAGTGATATTACCTTAGGTGCCGTGCTTGGCCAATGCGTAGAAAAACATTTTCATCCAATTTATTATTCTAGCAAGACGCTCACTTCTGCACAAGTAAATTACACGACGATAGAAAAAAACTCTTAGACTTCATTTTCGTTTTCGATATGTTTTGCTCGTATTTAACGTTATCTAAAGTTATCGTATTTACCGATCACTCTGCCCTTAAATATTTATTAGTTAAAAATGATGCGAAGCCCCGCCTTTTCGATGGATTCTCCTCCGACAAGAGTTTGATTTTGAGATCATCAATAAGAAGGGCGCGAAAAATCTAGTGGCAGACCACCTCTCCTGTTTAGAAAATCCGGGTGCGGTAGCGCTTGTCGAATCTGAAATAAGTGACAGATTCCCCGAGGAATGCCACCTTGCCAATGATTTATCTTCGTCATCATCACCTTGGTTCGCTGATTTTGCGAACTATTTAGTCGCGCGGGTACTTCCAAAAGAATTTTCAAGTCATCAAAAGAAGAAATTCTTTTCTGACTTGAAAAATCTCTTTTGGGAGGACCCATTTCTTTTTCGTATTTGCGCGGACCAAGCGGTCCTAAGATGCATTGTGGGTGTGGAATGCTTGCAAATACTTAGGCACTGCCACGATGGTCCATCCGGTGGACATTATCAAGCCAACCGTACCGCTCGGATGGCGCTAGAGGCGGGATACTTTTGGCCAACTCTCTTCACAGACGCACACAATTTTGTGCGCGCATGCGATAACTGACAGTGGTCGGGTAACATCTCTCATCGCGATGAGATGCGCCAAAATTTATTTTTAGAATGTGAATTCTTCGATTAATGGGGCATAGATTTTGTTGGCCCCCTACCTCCTTCTTTCAAAAATATGTATATATTAGTGGCGATCGACTACGTATCTAGGTGGGCGGAAGCCCAAGATCTCCCAACCAATGATGCGCGAGTCGTCGTTACATTTCATATAAAACTAATTTTCTCGCTTCGGCACGCCTCGCGCAATTGTTAGTGATTGGGGAACGCATTTCTGCAACTCTCTCATGGCTAAGATGTTAGCTAAATACGGAGTCACACACAAACGTGCCACCCCCTACCACCCACAAACAAGTGGCCAAGTCGATGTAGTAAATCGAGAGATTAAGCGTATATTAGAAAAAAACCATTTCACTAAATAGGAAAGTTTGGTCCGTTAAACTTGATGACGCGTTATGGGCGTATCTTAAGGCATACAAAACCGCAACCGGTGGTACTCTGTTTCGATTTGCCTATGGCAAAGCGTGTCATTTACCCGCTAAACTAGAACATCACTCTCTTTGGGCTTTAAAACTCTTAAACCTCGACGCTAACTTAGCCGCTCAAAATAAAAAACTGCAACTAAATGAGCTCGATGAATGGCGTGCGAACGCCTACGAGCGCAATAAGTTCTATAAGGAGCATTCTAAGTTATATCACGATTGAAAAATAAAGTCACCAAAATTTTTTTCTCCGGGCAATCTTGTCCTTCTTTATAATTCACGTCTTAAACTTTTTCCAGGAAAACTAAAATCTAGATTGTTCGGTCCCTTCATAGTTGAAGAATTCTTTCCATATGGGACCGTACTCGTCTCCCACCCGGAAAAAGTCTCGTTTAAAGTAAACGGTCATCGATTAAAGTCATACATATAGGGCGAACTAGTGATCGAGCATAATGAAACCATTACCCTCCTCGACTTATAAACCCGCCAATATAGTCAAGCTACTCGACTATAAACAAAGCGCTCCTGGGAGGCACCCCACGCCTATCTTTTTTGCTCTTTGTTTATCATGTTTGCTACTTTTTCTAATAATGCGGGGTTTATAAATTGGCTTCCCTGAACATGCATTAGGGACGTTTCTACCCTCCCTCTTTCTTTTTGTACATATAACATTTATCTTTTTCTCGTTCCGTATACTTATCTTACAACATTGGGGACAATGTTGGAGCTATGTATGGGGGTGTTTTCGTGCTTTTCCTGTTTTCTTTTCTGCACTTCTTTTATTGGCACTTCTATTTCCTAAACAAAAACAAAAACAAATAAAAAATTATAAAACAAAAATTCCAAAAATATTTAATTTTACTCCGTAAAAATTATTTGTAAATAAATTCATGTAAATATTATTTGTAAATACTCTTCTCTCTCCCCCTTCCTTTTCTCTATCACCCTTGTAAATATCTTCTCTTTTTCTCAAAATTTGTGAAAATAGAATGAAAATTTTCTTAAAAATAGAAAAATAAATTTTCAAAACTTAAAAAAAATGTAATTTTCACATTTTACTTTTTTTAGTATTTTTATATTAAATAAATAAATACAAAAATACAAAAAAAAGAGATAATAACTTTAAAAATAAAAAATATATAATATAAAACAAATAAATCAAATATACCATTCTTAATTTTTTTGCTAACTAAAAATTTTGTTTTGAGCTTATTTATATGTGAATTTTATTAATTTTTTGTTTACTATTTGTTTGTTAATTACTGATTGAAAATTTTAAATAGGCACGGTTAAGTTTTTAAGAATTCATTATGCTTTGTTAAAGATAGGGGACTCGTTTTAGGCACTACTTCTTATTTTTCATAGATAGGAGCACGTGTATCATGTTTGAAAATAATGGCTATAGAATTCAATTATGCTTACTTTTAGCTTTTCGAAAAATTGGAATGTATAATTTATAAAGATTGCTTTCAAAATTTTTTAATTAAAAATCTAGTTTTCTTTTCTTCCCCTTATTTATCATGTCTAACTTAGAATGATAAAAATTTAACCTTAAAATATTCTATGTAATTGGGAATAAGATTTCGTTCCCTAAATATAGGCACCCAATAGTTTAAAAAGATTATATGTTATGGAGTAAGAGGATAAAATTCAATACTCCTACACATATACATTGGGTTAATTTTATTATTATGAAGTTGAAAAAAGAGAAAAAAAATCATATTAGGAAAATAAGATTTCATTTTCCAAATAATCCAAAAAGAAAGTAATGGAGGTTTAATAAAAAATTATTTCACCTCAAAATCCAAGCCACTTCATAAACCACCAAACCCCCTTAGCCAATTTCATGACTCTAGAATTAATTCAAAAATATTTTTGAGAGCATAATTTGTAAATTGCATTATTTCTAGTAAAACTCCAATAAGTTAAAGTTTCTTTAATTCCAAGCTATTTTTGTTAATCAAACCATTATAATTATTGCTTTCTATTTGATTATATCAAGATGTCTTTTGGCCAAAACTTTTGCTATTTTTCAATCATCTACATAATTTTAGGACTTAACTTTTACACCCCGTATGTTTATTTAGATCTCTCTTATAATTAATAAAGTGGTTGCTAAACTTAGAGTTTTTTTATTCCTTATAAGTTAACCTCAAACTTTTGCTCTGGAATAATAAAAGCTTAAGTATGGGTTATTTGATGAGTTGTAAATGTACTATTTTATATTATTTTTAATATGTCATTTTACTTTATTTTGGTCTTTTTTTAGTTAGTTTTATCCAATAAATTGCTTATTTTTGTAAATTTTATTTTTAACTTAGTTTATTTTGATTTTTGAAATTTTTCAGAAATGATCAAAAAATGACCTAACACGCTCATGTCCGAAGACTTGACACGCCCGTGTCACGCCACTGAATGCCGTCGAGACAAAACACACTCAACGCCATCTAATCGACACTCAACGCTTTCACTGTTCAACACTCAACGCCACTCAATGACGTCGAGACAGAACACACTCAATTCAATTTGTTCGAAACTCAATGCCTCCCGCAAGCTGTCACGCCCGTGTCCATACTGACACGACCGTATCGATGTCGGCAGTCAATGCCTCCACCCAGTAAAGATCAAATTTAATTCCTCCACCCAGCTGTCTAGTCACGTCCACCGACACACCCCCTGTCACGCCCGTTACTAGGGCGTGTCACGCCCTAAATTTTTGTCTATAAATAAAAAATTTATGTAAGGTCCAAGGGTTCAATTTTTTGAGGCATATTTTAGTGTGTTTTGTGGGTTGCCCTTGTGGATTCACTTGCAATGTAAGGAGATTTCCCCCTCCCTTTTATGTTTGTTTTTTGCTTTAGCTTTTGCTTTGTAATAGCATTGTAATAGTTTCATAATTATTATAAAAATGTTAGATTTTCTCTCTCTATATGGTATGAAAATTCATTTGGGTGACTCATCTCTTTCTCCTTTTATCCTTAAGTTTTTCTTAGTATTCCACTTTATGAAAAGTGTGTGTATGTTTATTAGTGTAACTTGTTTAATTTTAATGTTTTTCATTTGTCTTCATGTTAGGTTTTGTTATAGAGTTTATTTCTAAATGAAATTTTGTACGTTAACTTTTTCTCTTTTTCTCTATGTCCTTTTTTAGTGTTTTAAATTTCATTCTTATGAATTTGTAAAAGAGGTTTTGAAGTGTTTTTGATTTTTTTTACTTAGTTTTTTTAGGATTGTAAAACCTTTTTGTTCTTTTAAATTTTATTTCAAATTTTTTATCACTTTCATAAACTCTTAAGAATGAAAATGTAATCACTTTAATTTTGTAGCACCTTTGATTTTAAATTTAATTTCCAAATACTTTTGCTCTTTTTATTTTTATTTCATTTTTTTATGTGTTTTTAAAAAATTTTAAGAATAGAAAAGTAGTTATTTTAATTTTTAGGTAACTTTCTTTTTGTTTTTAATTTGTGTGTGTGTGTATGAGTTAGGTTTTAATTTTTTCCTTTTAAATTTCATGTTGTGTGTGTGTGTTTATTAGATAATTTTTCATGCTTTATTTTTTTGCTTTCTTTCAATTATGTAGAGTCTGTGAGTGTATGAGATAAATTTTCATGCTTTATTTTATCGCTTTCTTCAATTATGTAGAGTGTGTGTGTGTAGGAGATAATCATATTGCTTTCTTTCAATTCATGTAGAGTGTGTGTGTGCACATTTATTTTCGCCTACTCGTTGGAGTTAAATGACGTGCTTTAATTTCCCGCTTACACGTTTGAGTAGGACTTGTACACGCATTTATTTCCACCTACTCGTTAAGAGTTAATGGCGTCTTTTCATTTCCCGGCTACTCATTCGAGTAGGACTTGTCTTTACTTGATATATGGTTTTGAGGTGTTCGTGAGTTCTCGTTTTGGTTAGATTTCCAATTTTTCTAACGTTGTGTTGTTTATGTTTTCTTCTAATAATCTTTTAGTGTTTGGTCTTAAACCCGCGCCTCATCAAAATTATAAAGCCGTCCCCATACCGATGAGTGGCTAATCATTATTAGCCCTTGGCATCGAAGAACATGGGGACATATAAAATGTTTTGAAATAATTAAAGTTCTTTATTTTCATTTTAATTTAAGGACATAAGGTTTACCCCGGGTTAACGATGCGTAGGACAACATAATCGATGTATGGGATCTATTTCCGTTATCCATACGCTAGCTTGCCGAGAGGCCGTGCGTATGGACCGGTCCTCCTTAAGTAAATAGAATTGCATACATACCATCGAGAGAGGAGAAGCGTAGTTCTACCAGATTGGGTTCCCTACCCAATAGCGTGGTTATTAGTGTAATGCGGGCGTTAAGAGGAATCCTTTGTCGGACTAACATTCGGTAGAATAGTCTTAGCGTTCAGGTGAGCAATATTTCTAGAGATAAGTGCGCTCATATTTATGGAACCTCCATGGCCAAGTTGCCTTTTATTAATTTTAAAATTAAGTTCAATAATTATAAAGAATTATTTTAGTCATTATCTGATTATGTGCCGAGCGTTAACCCGCAGTCGAATAATTTAAGTGATTTTCAGCTTACTTTTCTTTCTGCTTTAGTGACAAACAAAAATCCACTTTACTTTCAGTAGAATAATAGTCCTCCTTGAGGAGTAGGAATAATCAACCCGACCCCGAGAACAATATGACCTCGGTATTCTCCCGAATATCGAGTACTACATGTGATAGGTGTGCTTGCCTCCTTTCGTTGAAACTTCGATTTTCTAGAAATTCCACGAGTGTCGACTCATCGAACCAACCACCCCAATAAGAGTTTTCTCGCTGGCCCATCAGCAGTGTGCTTTCCCAGCTGTACTTTACTAACAGTATCTTCAAGAAACTTATAGTCTTCAGATAGATGTTTCATTAGCAGTTTGTTATTTGTGTCTCTTGAATAACCCATTCGAATAAAAATCTCGTCAAATTCAGCAGTGTCGAGTTCTAATTCCTCTTCTGCATTCAGTAAACCAAAAATTCCAGTTAGAACATATGGGGTAAGAAAAACGGCATTACCCGATATTATTCTGATCAACGTATCAACATTTGGAGTCGATAGAGTTAAGAGACATTCTTTGATTTTTGTCTCCGCACTCTTCATCCTGGTAGTCATCAGATCCTTAAACAATAAATCTTCAGACAATTTTAGGATGTCAAGGAAGATCTGGTCCGAGTTTTGGAATGATTCGAAATCTATGTCGAAACCCATGTCAAATTTCATAGCTGTAAGAGCTCTTGTTGGAATCGCCAAGATCACCTGCAATAAAGAAACAGAGAGATCAAGCACATGGGAACTGAAAGCACGAGATGGAGCTCGAAGAAAACCTAGATATAATGTTTTTTGGAATATGAAATGACAAACACCATCCTGCGAAAAAGAAAAGTTCTTCGATCTGAGGTCGACGAAATATTTTATCGACAAAAGAGTTCGTCGATCTCTGTCTGAAGAAGGGAAAACTTTTCATCATCCACAGGTCGATGAAAAATTTCTGAAGCCATTTCGTCGATCTACAGTCGACGAAGATTACTCACACAAAGTGTTCGTCGATCTCAGGTTGATGAATTTTCTCAAGAACTTTTCTCAGTTCGTCGATCTCAGGTCGACGAACTGTGGAAAATCTTCGACCACAAACAAAAAGTTAAATTAAAGCTTCTCCATTAATCATACTAAGCTTATTTAGGAAGAACAGGTGCTTTCTTTCTTCCAAGTGTTTTGTGAAGATGTCTGCTCTTTGCAAATTAGTGTAGATATAGACAAGATTAATTTTCTTTTTTCCACACACTCTATAATGAAATGATGCCTTATCTCTATATTCTTAGTTCTACTATGATGAACTGGATTCTGAGCAATAGAAATTGCACTTGTATTATAATAGAGTAAAGTTGAATTATTTATGTTGTATCCTTAGTCTAGAAGTTTGTTTTGAATCCATAACATCTGTGAATAGCAACTATCTACGACTATGTACTCAGCTTCTTCTATTGATGTACACACAGATGATTGTTTTTTTGCAAAACCAGGAGACAAGTCTAGCACCAAGGAACTGGCATGTTCCTGATGTGCTCTTCTTGTCCACTCTACATCCAGCAAAGTCAGCATCTGAGTATCCAGTGAACTCAAATTTTGACTCAGTTGGACACCAGAGTCCTTGATTTGGGCAACCCTTTATATATCTTAAAATTCTTTTAAGGAAATAAGATGAGAATCTTTAGGGTTCACTTGGAACCTAGCACAAAGGCATCTAGCAAATATTATGTCTAGCCTACTTGCTATGAGATACAACAGGGAACCAACAATGCCCCAATATAATTTCTGATCAACAGGCTTTCCATGTTCATCAGAGTCAGCCACAACATTGGTAGCCATGGGTGTTTTATTTGCTGAGGCATCTAACATCCCAAACCTTTTGATGAGCTCCTTAGCATACTTGGATTGGGATTTTAAGATGCCATCAGGAAATTGCTTCACTTGGAGACCAAGGAAGTATGAAATTTCACCCATACTACTCATCTAAAACTTTTAATGCATAAGGTCAGAAAACCTTTTGCATAGTTTGGGATAAGTTGAGCCAAATATAATATCATCTATATAAATTTGTACTAACAAGATTTCATCTTTATGATGCTTAATAAAAATATTCCTATCTACCATGCCTCTAGAAAGTTTATGCTTTAACAAGAAGATAGCTAAGGTCTCATACCAAGCTCTTGGAGCTTGCTTTAGACCATAGAGAGCTTTATGCAATCTAAAGACATATGAGGGATTAGTTGGAAAGATAAAACCTGGTGGTTGCTCTACATAAACTTCCTCTTTGAGTTCTCCATTCATAAATGCACTCTTGACATCCATTTGATAGACTTTCAACTTTTTGAAGGTAGTATATGCAAGGAAGATTCTTATAGCCTCAAGCCTTGAAACATGGCAAATGTCTGATCATTGGCAATGCCTTCCTTTTGCTTATAGCCTTGTGCTACTAGCCTTGCCTTGTTCCTTATTATGGTGCCCTGGGCATCAAGTTTATTTCTATATACCCACTTAATTCCAATGACTGGGTAGTCTTTTGGTCTTGGAACTAAGTCCCAAACTCTACATATCTCAAATGGGTTGAGCTGCTCTTGCATAGCAATGATCCAGTGTGGATCTTGCTCAACATCTTTGATGGATTGGGGCTCAACTTGAGATATGAAGCAGGCATGCATCACATCCTGGTGGAGTTGATTCCTAGTCTACACACCTACTCATATGTCTCCTATTACTTGAGATATAGGATGATCTCTAAGTATGACAGAATCAGTTGGTGGAATTGGTTTAGCAACAGCTTGGGGAGTTAATTCCTCTGGTGGAATTAAGTTAGATGTTGTTATCTCTCCATTAAATTCAGTATCTTCATCATCACTTTCTTCAGTAATATGTGGATAAGGATGTGTAACAGCATCAATGGTGAGGGTCAACTCATCAAACTTCTCACACATATTAGGTACCTGCAAGGTTTCTCTGGTAGAAGCTATCTTCTCCTTATAAAACATGTTTGTCTCATCAAAAGAAATGTGAATAGACTCTTTCATTTTCATGGTTGATTTATTATATATCCTATAAGCCTTGCTTACTTGGGAATATCCAATAAAAATTCCAACTTCAGCTTTGGCTTCAAACTTTCAAATATATTTCTTGTTATTGTTATGGATGTAACAGACCCAACCAAATACTCTAAAATAGTCTACTTTAGGTTTCTTACCTTTGAGTAGTTCATAGGGGGTCTTGCCCTTAAGTTTGTGTATCAAACACCTGTTCAAGACATAGTTTGTTGTACTCAATGCCTCTGCCTAAAAGGATGGGGGCAGGTGAGCATCTGTAATTAATGTTCCTGCAGCTTCAATGATTGTTCTGTTTTTCCTTTCAGCTACCCAATTTTGTTTAGGAGTTTTAGGAGTAGAAAAAAAATGTATGATACCTTCCTTCTCACAGAACTCTTGCATAAGAAGAGACTCAAACTCAGTACCATGATCACTTCTAATCAATGCAACTTGAGTAAAGTACTCAATCTGTATGCTCTTGAGAAAACCTGAAAGAACCTTGAAGTTATATGACTTGTTTCTCAAGAAGAACACCCAAGTAAACCTTGAGAAGTCATCAACAATCACTAGGTATAACACTTCCCTCCTAGGCTTTGTTAAGTAACTTGAAACTATTTTTAGTTTGCTTGTCTAACTGACAAGACCTGTAAAGGTTTTTCTTCTTGTAGGGGTAAGAAGTCAATCTTCTAACAAGGTTGTCTTTAGATAACCTAGCATTGTTTTTTAAGTTAACATGTCCTATTCTCCTATATCAAAGTTCATTGTAGTTACTAGTTTGGTTAAACAAACAAATTTCTGTTTTAGCTGATTTGAAATTAACTATGTAGATATTTCCTACTCTAGAGCCTTTTAAAATAGTTATATTGTTAGCAGAAGAAATAATGCATAAGAATTTATTAAATGATACCTGAAACCCTTCATCACAGAGTGGACTAATAGAAATCAGGTTGTGATTTAATCCACTTACATAAGTTACTTTCTTGAATGTTACCACTTCAATCTTTACATCTCCATAGCCTTTAGTCTGGCCATAGTTGGAGTCACCAAAAATAACTTTATTACCTAGCTTGGACTTATTGTTGGATAGATTGTCCTTGCTGCCAATCATATATTTTGAACAACCACTATCCAGATACCACTGTTCCTCTGTGGTAGGATAGTCTTTTACCTGCACAATAATAGGTTAGATATTATTGACCCATGTTACCTTGGGTCCTTGTTGATTTACGTAACTAAAGCTGGTAATGTATGAATATTTAGGTTGACTTTTGTAACCTAAAGGATGGTATTTTCTTGGTGGAATGATCCATTGGTTAAAAGGATTAATGTTCTGTCTAGTAGATTAAAAATCTTGTAGCAATTAAAATTTCTGTTATGATAAATTAGGGTCGATGAATCCTGGTATGTTCGTCGATCTAAGGTCGACGAACGGGGATGTGTTCATCGAACTCAACCCAGAGAATGAAAGTATTCATTTTCTGGGCCCCAATTTCATCGATCTTTGGTCGACGAACCATACTAGTTTTGTCGATCGCAGTTTAGAGAATAGTTATTGTAGAAGTTCTCGTTCAGAGTTCGTCGACTTGAGATCAACGAACTGGACACATTTCATCGATTTGAGTTCGATGAAATCTGCTGAACAGTGTTATGGTTATAATTTTTCTTACTCTTTCTTCTTTTATTATTCTTTTGTTTTAATACTATTTGTTTAACATGATTATCATTTATTTTCTCTTTACCCTTTTCAAAAACAAATTTAATGGGTATGTATAAAATATTTTTCTGAATAAGTGGGGGTTGGCTTGTTGAATCACCTAAGCTCAGCTTGCCATTAAGTCTGGCATTCACTGTGCTTGTGAGGTTCATAAACTTGATACTTCTCCCATTCAGAGATTCTTCAAGTTGCCTAGCTTCAAAAAATTCAGTTTTTAATTTAATGATTTTTTCATTAGCTAAGGTGATTTCATCCTTTAATTTGTTATTTTCTGACATCAGGTTTTCTTGTTCATTTTCTTTGTCTCTAAGTCTTTTAATTTCTTTTTCAGAGTTAATTAAATCAAGACATAGAGATTTAAATTCAATTTTAAATTTTTTTGAATCAAATTCAAAAGAAGATAATACCTGATCCTCTTCAGATAGAGGTTCTTCAGTGTTTGATTGGTCAGCTTCAGAATGGGTGCTTGATGCATCAATAGCCATCAAGCTTATTTCTTATCCCTTTGCTTCGCTTTCATCTGAACTGGAGCATGAAGATGAAGATTTTTCTTCAGTGACACTCCAGGTTTTTGCAATGAAACCTTTCTCCTTCCTTTTATGCTTGCTAAAGGAGGGCTTGTTGTAATGATGTTTCCTGGTCTCCTTCTCTCTTCTTTTATCTTTCTTTTGAGTCTCTGAATAATCTGAAATTAAGTGTCCAGGCTTCCTGCAGCAAAAATAAACTACTTCTTTAGTTGGTGTTTTGTCATACCTTGGTTTATCATCTTGACTTGATGACTTTCTTTTGAAGTCCCTCTTGCCCATTTTGTAAAATCTCTTAGCTAAGAGACTTAGGAATTCTTCATTGACAGTTGGGGCTTCTAAATCTAAGTAGCTTTGAATTCTATATTATTCTCCTGTCTCCCAGATGAAGGAGTCTTCTATTCTGCAGCTTCTCTTGACTTAATAAGTTGCTCATAAGATTTGAACTTTCCCAATAGAGATTCAGAGGAAATCTCATTAAGGCTTCTGGCTTCCTTTATAGGCCAGATTCTAGAATCCCATGAGCTAGGGAATCACATGAGGATTTTGTCATTCACTTCTATAAGAGTGATGTCCTTGTCCAATGTCTTCAGCTAATTGATTATTGAGCTTAATCTGTTATACATATCACTAACAGTCTCTGACTCATCCTTCTTGAAGTTTTCATCCTGAGAGATGAGGTTGGATCTCCTATCCTTTCTCTCATCAGCAGAACCAGCTACCATCTTGTTAAGAGAATCCCAAATAGCCTTGGATGAAGTCCATTCAGCCACCTTCTAGAAGATGTCATCAGACATAGTCTGAACCAGAATATTCATGGCCTTCGAATAAGCAATCTTGGCCTTTTTCTGAGCATCTGTCAACTCAGGTGGTGGAACAGCATGTGTGCTTGACTTTGAGGATGATGCAGTCACTGGTGCAGGAGGTCCTGTCACAATGGAATTTTAAAAAGTCCTCATCAATAGATTGCATATAAAGTTTGATTCTTGCCTTCTAGATGGAAAACTTATTTAAATTTCACACTGGAGGTCTGGTGCTTGCATAATCATTATTTTGTGCCACGTTATAAGAAATAAGCTAGAGTGATTTAAATATAAGAAGAATCTGTTGGTTCAAGTGTTACCTTATTCAACCAAGAGAACAACCCTCTGAAACCAATTAAAAGGTGGGGTTAGATCTTACTTACTCTAGAGGGTGGGGGGGGGTGAATTGTGTATTTAAAAATTTTGGCTGTTTTAAACTTTTATATATCGGAGTTAAAATAAGTGTTACATAATATGATAATAGAAAGAAAAACAAGCTAAACTATTCTATCTATCGCAGCCACAACAAGAACAAAAATAGAAATTGAGCAACTAGACAACACAAGAAATTTTATAATGGTTCTCCTAAACTTTGGTACATCCACTCTTCTACCACCCTGGTAGGAATCCACTAGTAGGGTTTGATTAAGTGTCTGCCACCACAATATCTATTTGTAGGGAGATATTACAACCCTTTAGGATTTTGATCAGGTGCCAAAAAACCAACCCAAGTCTTTTGATAAGGAGACTTGACAACCAAGAGATAACTTTAGAAGGGAGTTAAAACCCTTTAAAAAGAGGTGAGGGGAGGTGATGGTGTCTTCTCTTTCTCTAATCAACAGATAAACTAGTGGATCTTTGATGTTGACAAAGCTCCCCCTGAGATATTGATTGTTCATGAAGACTGGAGCTTTGCTTTAGGGTTTAGGTCTTTTGCCTTATCTGAAAACAGTCCTGGAACTTTTTTGACTGAATAGATCTTTGTTGTCCTAAATGTTCCTGGACGTGAATCTTGAAGAAGACTCTTGATTGTGATGATTATTCTTCTTCTGTCTTCAGACTTGACAAGGTGAAACACAAAGAATTTTCTACACTGTGTAAGAGAGAGTGTTCTAAAAGATTAGTCTATCTCAGTGCTGTATATTATCTTTGTAAGTTCTGATGGTTCCTTCTCTGTTATTGTCTAAATGACAAAAATCTCTTTTTATATCCTCAGTGAATAATTTCTCCTTTGAAATTTAAAAAACTGCCTTAATTGCTGGCTAATCTGGAGAATACAAACGACTGGAATATATCATAAATGAGTTTCCCCAACTGTCCCTTAATAAAATAAGCATGTAAATATCCTGATGAATACCATAATTAATGCTGCCAATAGCGGCTATATTCAGAGGAATATAAGCATTAATTACTCATGAATAATACTGCTATTAATATAGAAATAAAGGAATAGAAGGAAGAAAACTTCTCATTCTAGAACTGGACAGATATCATCGATCACTGAACAGAACTCGTCGACCTGAGATCAAAGATCGTTGACCTAAGAATTCTAGTTCGTCGACATGAGCTCTGCGAACTACGTACTGAGAATGGCTTACTAAAACTGAACTCTGAGTTCGTCGAGCTGAGATTCTGTCTGAAGAAAACTGATCGTCGACCTGAGCTCGAATATCATCGAGCATAGATCAGATAAATAACTCTGAGTTCGTCGATCTGAGATCGATGATCGTCGAGCTGAGTTTGAAGAACTTCGAACAGATCAAACTATTCTATGAAAACTTCTAAGTCTTAATTTTCTAAGGTTCTCTGCTGGCTGGTTCAAGAAGGTTGAACATAATGACTTAGCCTACACTATTGGACTACTAGACTTGACCCTGGCTATACAATGTGAGTCAGACTCAGCCTAAATTAGTGAACCTAGCCTAAATCCAACTAGGGATCCAACAACAAGCTTGGAAGTTCATCCTCATATTCATAATAAATATCTCCATATCAAAACCACAAAAAAGGCGTAAACACTAAAGCTCAACTTTGGTGCGCGACTAGGATAGGCTTTAGGGCTTTGGTGAATTATTAGTGGAGCTGAATCAAAAGAATGTGTAGGCACAATGGGGCTTGCGAGGATAAGACGTTAGGAACGGCATAAAGCTCAAACTCGCCAAAATGATGGCCTACATCACACTCACGCTAGACTAACCATGTGCCAATGCTTCGAGATTTGCTTGGGCAAGTTCTTAGCCACTGAGAAAGATGATCCTTCCTCCCGACTCGAGCATTATGAGGCTAGTGGAGGCTACACACATTCCTACACTACCGTTAGATGTCTCCAGAATCCACAATTTTGAGTAGTACAAACATTATTTACAAATACAAAAAAGCATAAATCTACGAGCATAAAGAAAAATCAAATTTATACTATTTCTATATACCATGAGTCCTCGATTAGGAACACTGCACGAGTATCACACTACCCTATCCTAAAATCCTGTGCCAGCACCACTATCTTAAAGTTAATACAAAAGAAATAAATTAAACTTGGGCCGAGCGCATGCTTAAGTGCGTGCTCATACAGTGTAGGTGCACAATGTTGTCATGATAAAATAAAAATTGAAAATGAAAATACTCTTGTGGTATTCAAGTGCATGTGCAAAGGTCACTCGCGAAACTTTCCCCCACCAGACTTATACTAAACAATCTATCCATGATTTGCAATAAAAAAAGGAAAATAAAAGTTTAGGGAAGATGTTACCCCATGCTTAGCAAATGAGCATACAAGAAGATTGGTGTTAATTTCAATAGACAGCCCATGACTCAAACTAACTTCACCTGCACATGATATTAATTCCAACCACGCATACTCAAAACATATATTCTAGCAGCATATATGAATAAATTAAAAGCGGTAAAATTGGGTTGTCTCCCATAAGCCATTTTCTTTACTGTCCTTAAGGTTGACCAAATACCTGTATCAGTAGTTTTATATAATGTTCAAATACTAAGTTCAACACGTATTAAAAAAGTCTACTGCTACACACATCAGAAAGAAGAAAATGAAAACAGGCCCCAAAGATCTTTCACTCCTCAACTGAACGCTGATTTGTGATAGATCCCCCCAGATACGCGAGATGAGGGCGAAGCGAAAGATTTAGGGCCCTGGGTAGACGAGTCTACCCTGCACCTAACCTCGTCCTACTCGCGCCGGCGGGCAGAATACTGCGCCTTGTGCAAGAATAGCTCCTTTCGTTTCAAATCCATAGAAGGGGATCGATAGGGTGGTATGATCATACCCACCATTTCAGTAACAAGTTTATCTTTCTCAACTTGGGGCATCCTTTCCTCACCCTTAGCGGGTGAAAGATCAGCCCAAGTTTCCTATTAAATAGTCTTACAAACTTTGTTATAATAAATAGAAGTTTTCAAATAAGATTTCTACAAACTTTCTATAGGCGCGCTCATCTCACATTTCTTTTCGACAAAATCATGCTCCATGTCAGATGACTCCATATCTATCTCTCCTTCAGCTACCATCAGCGGTTCTATCACTTTCTTAACCCGCTCGCGTTCCTTCAGTAGAAGACCTGTCTTAGCAGCACTAGACACATCATTAGATAACAAATCATTTAATTGCAAAAATTCTCTATGTTTATTTGAACTAATTTTGGTAGGTGAAGATGGTAGAGTCAGATTGACCTTAGGTGCAAAAGTAACACCACTCGCATTGAGTTGCAAGGTAGTTTCACTGGCTTTCAGGAATGGGAGTCCTATGTTGGGTTTTGAAGAATTACCCATAGGTTTTAACACCTAAAAGTCAGTGACCATAACAGCCCCATTCATAATTACTTCCACATCTTTGATCTCACCATTGGTCTTAACTACCGATCAATCCGCTAGCACTAGAGATTTCTGAATATCAGATTCGATACTTAAATGTAATTTTTCAACACCTTGCAAAGCAGGAGTGTTGTAGGATGATCCAGAATTGCATAGAGCTATTGTCTCTACTGCATTGATCTCACATTTGACAACCAATTCATTATTATCGCACTCCTCCGCATCCCCAGCACTCTTCCCTTGCTCATGGGGATTTTTCTCCGTGTCACAAGGGAGGGTGCTGTGAGTACGCTCGGAGAATACAAGGGCCAGTTGACCCAGCTGTGTCTCCAAGTTCCTCATAGATGCAGTTTGAGTGGCCATATTTGATTGGGCCATCTCCACAAACTTTTCCATCATCTCATCCAATTCACTTTTACAAGTTCCTTGCGCGTTAGGATTATGACCCATATGTCATGGTCGCGACTGGCTACTAGAGGTTTGAGCATCAAACTAATGCTAGCCTCCCTACCATCTTTGTCCGTGAGCATTCTTATTCCATGAGAAATTTGGATGATTTCTCACATTGGGGTTATAAACATTATTAAAAGGAACATTGCGATTTTTACTATTTATAAAATTCAGATTTTCATCAAACATTATGCCTGACGGCTAAGCAATGCTTTCTCTAGCGGTTCACTCTTAGGAAAGATGGTTGGGTTTACCACAACCATGGAAAGATATGTCCATATACCGAGCTAGAAGAGGGGCCAATCTGGTCAACATATTCCTTACATCTAAAGTGTGATGACTCGCCTCCTATTGTGCACCACAGCCTTAACTTCAAACAAAGACCTCGCCACTCCTTGGTAATTTCTCCCGGCGGTCCAATAAGTGCTATGGGAGGCGGTAACTCGAAGTAGCATAAATGCCTCTTTGGGAGATAAGTTCATTATCGTTCCACTAGCAGTTGCGTCGATCATTGCCCTGAAATTAGGCTCAATACAAAAATAAAATATTTCAACTAGATTCCACGACTCACAGCCGTGCTCTGGGCATCGACGTTGCTGTTCTGAGAATGTCTCCCACACCTCGGATAGCGTCTCATGGTCTAGTTGCCATAAGGTTGCAATATCCCTCCTAGCATTCACTATCTTATCCACCGGGTGGAACTTTTCCCAGAACATAGAGGATAATGCCTCCCAGGTAGTAGCAGTCCCTGAAACAATTGTATGTAGCCAGGTCTTTACCTTGTCCCTCAGCGAGAATGGGAACAACCTAAGCTTCACTACGTTGTCAGAAATTCAAGCATACCGGAATGTGCCATAAATCTCTGAAAACTTCGCCAGATGGAGTTGTGGGTCCTCACTCGGCAATACCGAGAACTGCATATTATTCCTGATCATATTCAAGATGGCGAGTTTTATCTCAAAGTGGTAGTTAATGATGGCCAGCCCGAAGCCAGGGTAAACACTTCCTGCAGTCATGGTTGTGAAATCACACATTGTCCTAATGCGTGGCTGGACCACCTCTTGGCCAGCAACAACCCGTTCTCCTTGTCCATTTCCTCCTAGGACATTATTCTCCATTCTATCTTCAGTAGCAGCAGCATGCAGACGAGCTCGCCTCGCACGTGTAGTTTCTAGCTCAACCACAAGATCTTCAACCCTTTCACCAGAGTTTGGATCTGTCATACAACACAAAAAAAAATTTTCTATCAAAAATACCAACAACACTTGCAAACTTTTTCAAAAGAAAAATACACACAACAGTTGCACTAGCCGACAATGGTGCCAAAAACCTGATACGTCGGCAAATGTACCGATCGTAGTCAAGTAATAAATGTGGAGTTGAATCCCCAGATATCGATCTCTCGAGGAGTGCAAGTAGGGAGTGTGATTTCGCTATTTGAAAAAGGGATTTCAAGCGGGAAAGTAACCAAAGGTGGTTTTGATTTGGGGTTTTCCTAAATCTATTGCTAAAATTCCTATTGCGGGTCGCCGTCACCGCATCTCTTGGGTGGATTACTAAAGAGTGTATTATGGAAGATGGATGATCTAATGAGAGTCGCAATCACCTCTTCACAACACACGCTTCTTGCAATCGCTAGAACGACACAATCATAACTAGCACAAAAGAAAATGGAGCTCAACAAGCTATCAAGAACTTAAACAAATCAACACCTAGACATGCTGAAATATTTAAGCTAATAATATTCATACACATCATTCAAACTCTCCAAATATTCAAAAAAGGGAAACGCTACAAGTGTAGGGTGAGAGAATCAACCAAACGCACGAAGTCTCTCCGAGATTCACAGCCGGATTCAAGGGTTGTAGGGCCTTGTCTGAACACGGTCTAAAGTTGACGTCCGGGAACCAAAAAGGGCTGCCACTTCCTTTGAATATCCCATCTTCTTCATGAATAATCGCTGGATGGTTAAAACTAGAGAACTTCATGGATACAACAACCTTTGAGCTTGAAATGGAGCTTGGAGCTTTGCGATGACAATGGTTGTCGGAGATGAAGAGTTTGCTTGCTCTTGGAGTAGAAATGGTGGCCGGATAAACTCTCCAAGGATGAGAGAGAAAATTGTTGCTAGGGGGAAGATTTCATGCTCAAAAGAGCAGGAATGGAGGCTGGAGGAAGACTGGTTCGGGCTTGGTTCCATGGAAGAAGAAATCTGCACTTTATAAAGAAGCAGGTCAGAAAAATGGGCACACACACTTTGGTGCACGGCTGTGCGTCAAACGTGCATTATTTAAATTATAGGATAAACAAGCGGAAGAAGAGGTGTTGTCCCGTACAGTTTACTCGCGTACGGACGCATCTTCCCGTGCACGAAGGAAATCGAACGGGTAACGATAGAAAGCGGAAAGCAGGAACAAACAGGAAAACCGTGTGTTTTGCTCGCACATGGGCGCTGCCGCCCGTGCGTGAAAAAATCGCATGATCAACCACAGAATGGTGCAGACAGGAATGCTACAGGAAAACTATGCGTTTCCTTCTCCCGCGGTTTGGCCGAAACCATGCGTGAACAAAACGCATAGGTAGCCACAGACGTCCCTAAAACTGCTGTATAAAACGCACGATAGTCAGCAGACCGTGCGCAAAGAACTTTGCACGACAGTGCATTTTACACAGGAAACGGAAAAGGAAATTGGACATCGTGACCACCTACATAGCAAACAAACCAGCTGGAGTTCCAGCTCCCAGCACAAAAAAGCAATTAACAGCAACAAGAAAGAGCCATGGGGAGCACAATGTGCTTGCCCCAGACAAACGAATGTACGCACACCCACAGGCCAAAACAGAGCAAAACACAGTCAATAATCGACCAATGAAAATATAACTGATATCTAGTTTAAATGTAGTGCACGAGTGAGATATCAAGCCCAGATGAGTCCGAAAAACCCTATAAATATCGGACTCATCAGTAAGTATCACTCAATGCCAAAACACTTAGAAAGAATTCTGTCACTAGGCGTTGAGTGAGCAATCCTCACTTAATGCCAAAAAACTTAGAAAAAGTTCTTTGTCATTAGGCGTTGAGTGAGTAACCTTCAATCAATGCCAAAACTCTTTGAAAATATTTTAGTCATTATGCGTTGAGTGAGTAAGCTTCACTCAATGCCAAAACGTTTAGAAAAATCTTTCTGTCTGTAGGCGTTGAGTGATTGAGTTTCACTCAATGCCAAACTACTTAATTGGAGTTGTGTCACTTGCGGTTGAGTAAGCTTCACTCAATGCCATATAACTTAGATTTGATTTCAATCACTTGGAATTGAGTAAGCAACCTTTACTCAATGCATTTTGACTAAGCTGATTTTCATGCTTGGGAAGCGTTGAGTGTTGCTTCTTCGCTCAACGTGTTTAGCATTTGTCAATTATATTGACATGCCGTTGAGTGAGTAGAATTCAATCAATGCGTCTGATCTTAGAAAGTTTATCAGTTGATTAGGCTTTGAGTGAATAGCCTTCACACAATGCCTTTGTCCTTAGACAAAATCCTGTGTTGGAAACACTATCTCTGACTTACTAAGGTTCAGTCAATGCTTTTTATCACATGTTGTTGAGTGAGCTAGCCAAACTCAATGCCTGTGGACCAAGTCAAAATAACTAAATAGATTTTTTTGTGGCTTTGATTGACCGATCTATACTCAATTATTTATGTTGTATGGCATTGAGTCAGTAGACCTCACTCAACGACTGTGGAATTAGTCACATTTCTGCCTGTTTCTTCTTAGGCTTTGACTGTCTTAGTCTGTCTCACAACTTTTTGCTATATTGCGATGAGTGAGTAGACTTCACTCAATGTCTGTGGACCGAACCAAATTTTTTGCCTACCAATTGTTTGGCTTTGACTCTCCAACCTATACCCAACGCTTTTACTCACCCGGTGTTTAGTGAGTATACTAAACTAAACACCTGTGGACTTATGAGATTTTCAGCCTATCCATCATCTTCCCTTGCATCTGGCGTTGAGTGAACTGGCTTTACTCAATGGCTGTGGACTTAGGCAAATTCCTTCCTTTCCAGCCAGCTTCTTTGAGTCCACCTTTCTACTTTGTGACCACCTGTCACAAACTCTTACTAAATCTATCTAAACTTATTTCATGGAACATTCTGCACATGATGTGCTTAAACAACATCAAATATAACTATGCTCTTATTGTTGATGGTGATGCCTCATGAAATCCAATCTAGGGAATATTGAGGGAAATATTCCCAATAGGAGTCCTACAATGTCTCCCATATCAAGCCTCAAACGGGGCCATCTACAATCTCCCCTGATAACTATTATTGTAAGCAAATCCAATTAATCTCAGTCTCACATCCCACGGTCCTCCGTGGTCCAAGATGTAACATCTTATCATATCTTCCGCAATTCGATAAACTCTCTCCGTTTGGCCATTGGTCTGTAGATTACAAGCAGTTGAATATCTGAGGTCGGTACCCAACTCTTCCTGTAAAATCTTCCAAAAATGAGACGTAAATCTTGAATCTCGATCTAACACAATACTAACAGGCACTATATGTAGTCTGATGACCTCATCAAAATATAAATCTGCTATTTTCTTCATGGAGTAATCAATCTTGAATGGCATGAAGTGAGAACACTTCGTTAGTCTATCAAATATGACCCACACTAAATCATGTACTTGGGGAGATCTCGTCAAACCGGTAATAAAATACATCGAAATACTCTCCCACTACCAACTTGGAATCTCCAAAGGCGTAAGCTTGCCACCATGCCATCCATGATCCGCCTTAACATGCTTACAGGTGAAGCACTCAAACACAAACTTGGCTATATCGTTCTTCATTCCATACCACGAAACGATCTGCTTCAAATCTCTATACATCTTATAAGAACCAAGGTTATAGGCAACACTTGAACCATGCACCTCACTGCACAAATTTGCTCGAATATCCTATACTATGGGGATACAATATCTACCGCAATACATCAAGTACATGCATCATCAATAGAAAAGTCTGTTAATTCTCCTATCTCAGTTCTGCTACAAAGGTGCTGCAAATCAGGATCGTCCTTTTGATGCATCCTTGTAAGAGTAATACATGAAGGGTCTTCTACTTCCAAGCTGCTTGATGAGTCGTTACTTCTGACTGAGATACCCATCAACAGAAACTCCTCCACCAAGGCTTCCACCAAAAGTGCAAAGATCTGCGCGGTATTTCTACTCATGGCATTGGCTACCACATATGTTTTGCCCGGATGATATTGGATCTTGACATCGTAATCCGCGACATATTCTAACCATCTACCCTGACAAAAATTTTATACCTTCTTAGTGAAGACTGTTGGTACCCTAGATGTGATTTGGCTTATGTAATCCCTTTCCAGCCCCTCTTGATCCATATAAAGATATATGATCATGTTTAGACTCTGTTTAGTCTCCCTAGGGCAGTTTATAAACTGACCTAGAGCTTAGGTTAGAAGTTCTAGATGTTTTTGTGGTTAAGGCTTTTCCGTTCGACCATCGTCGAACGAGGCCTCGCGATCGTCGATCATTGGTCGACGATAGCAGGGCTATTGAATCGTTGAAGTCAAGACAATTATCGTCGACCGTTGGTCGACGATCTCAGAGCAAGCTTACTACGCTCTGAAGGTTGGTCGACGATCTGTCATCAGCAGATCGACGATCGTGTTCTTGCTTCACGATTTCTGTCTCGACAGATATTTGCCTTTGCTGGTCGACGATCTATTAGCTGGTCGACGATTTCTGGTCGACGATTTCTGTTCCGACAGATTCCTGCTATTAGTCGACGATCTGTTAGCTAGGTCGACGATCATCGAACTCCTGTTCGACGATTTCTGTCTGCTTTTATCTGTTCGTATTTATTTTATTCCTTGGTTTATTTCCAAGTGTGTTAGCTTGTGGTTAGAAAGATTTTCTGAAGTTATTGTTGCTAAATTTATGGCTTAAATTCAAATGAATTACTTACCAAATATGTCAAGCATAAATTACGGGATTCAGTATTCTTGATAAAGCATTTTGTCCTATTATACAAATTGCGTTGACTTTATCTTTCCAGCTTGTTTTCTAGCCGTTGGTACTATGTACTATTTCCAAGAATGGTACGTCTTTATGCTGAGATATTTTTCCCGCTTATTTTATTCCTTATTGGGACTGACAGAAAGTTAATAGGCCATTCTATTCCTATTGCTATATTCTATTTTTGAGATAATCTGTTGCAGGGCTCGAGAATTCAAATCAATAGAGCCGTTCCAAAGAAAGAAAACGTGAAGACTTATTTAAGAGAGATTCTTCTCTCAGCAAAAGAGAAGTTACAGACACAAAGAAATATTATTCATTCGCTCAAGCATCATCAGAGCAGCTCTTCACCATATCTCGACAAGAAGAAGAAAAGTTTTCCTGAAGCAAAAGCCCAGAGCAATCATCTTTCATTCTCAAAGTCTCCTGAGCATCTGCTTAGAGTCTTAAAGACTTCAGAAAGAGCTCCAGTTCTGCTTCAAGTGCTCCAGAATCTTAAGACCTGATAAAAATCAGTCTTCAGATCTCTGAGGATTTAGTTTCAGTATATCTGAAACTCCTTCATCCTGAAGCAAAGGCTTCCCCTGGACTTTCACTGAGCCAGGGGGAGACTTTGATTCTTTAGAGAATCCACAAATCTTCTCTAATCTGTACTTACAACAGAGAAGATATTCTAACCCTCTCAACCCCATTGTAAAAGAGTTTTCACACCTCTTCAAAAGTGAACTTTGGTGACAGGGCACCTTATCAACAACCTGTGGTTGAGCATCCTTATCAAAAGCTCAAAGGGTCTGTTTGATCTACCTGAATCAGATCATTGGTGGCAGGGCACCTTAGCAAAAACCTGTAGTGGATTCCTACCAGGGTGGTAGAAGAGTGGATGTACCTATTTAAAGGGAACCACTATATATCCTGTGTCCATCTGGTTATCTTGCTTATTCATCTTATTCTGTGGCTGTGATAGAACTACCTAGGATTGCTAGTTGCTGTGTTAGGCTCTTAGGGTTCAAGTATCAGATTACTTATTCCGCAAATAAACTCCAAGGGAGCTGATTAGTTGTTCATAAAATTTGAATACTCTATTCACCCCCCCTCTAGAGTAGTTTACAACTTATCCCCTCACTTTCAATTGGTATCAGAGGGAGGTTAGCTGTTCATACAGGCTAACACCTGAGTTAAAAGATCCAGTGATAAGTTGTTTTCTGATACCATTCACAAACACTTTTACACATGGCCCAGTCTAAGGATTATTCAAGCACCAGACCTCCTGTATGCAACTTGTCCAAGTTTGGCATATGGAAGGCCAGGATAAGACTATACATGAATTCTATTGATGAAGATATCTTTTCTTCTATTTTGACAGGACCACCGGCTAGGCCTGCTGCTGCTTCCACTTCTGCTGATCTCAGTGCTGTGCCACCACCTGACTACAATGAAACTTACAAGAAGGCAAAAGCAGCTGATGCTAAAGCAATGAATATCCTAGCTCAGACAATGTCTGATGAGATATTCCAGAAGCTGGCTGAATGCACCTCAGCCAAAGCTATGTGGGATTCCCTCAACCACATAGTTGCTGGCTCAGCTGATGAGAGGAAGGACAGGAGATCCAATCTCACCTCTCAGTATGAAAATTTCAAGAAGGATGATGCTGAAGACATTGACACAATGTACACAAGACTTAGTTCAATAATAAGTGAACTGAGGTCTTTGGACAAGGAGATAACTTTGTCAGAAGTAAATGACAAGATCCTGATGTGCCTTCCCATCTCTTGGGACTCAAGGATATGGCCCATCAAGGATGGAAGAAACACTGTGGAACTCTCCACAGAAGCTCTGTTGGGAAAGCTCAAGTCATATGAGCAAACTCTAAAGAGCAGAGCTGCTGCATTTGAAGTAAAAACTCCTACACCTACAAAGAAAGAGCACTCTCTAGCTCTTAAGGCGGCTGAGACTTCTGAAGGAAGTCAATCAAATGAGGAGTTACTGGCACTCATTGCCAAGAGGTTCTTCAACATGGGAAGAAGAGACCTCAGAAAGAAGTTCTCCAAGCATGAGGACAAACCAAGGTATGACAAGACTCCATCTAAAGAAATCATTTGTTATGTTTGCAGCAAGCCTGGACACATTGCTCCAGATTGTCCAGAGAAGAAACACAAGGAGAAGAAACATGAGAAAGAGTACAGGAAGCACCACTCCAAGTCCTCATCACACAAATACAAGAAGAAGGACAAGGGATTTGTGGCTGCTACCTGGAGTGAAACAGAAGAGGATACCTGCTCCTCTAGCTCCAGTGATTCAGAAGAAGAAGAAGAGAAGAAAGCCAAAGAGGTCTGCCTCATGGCTATTGATGCCTGCAGCTCTCTGTCAGCTGCAGAGAATTCTGAAGAAGAAGGAGACAATGAAGAAAATTCCTTTATGGAGGACCAGGTAATCGACTCATTTGATTTCTCATCTCCTGAGTTCAAACTAAAATTCAAAACTCTATGTTTAGACTTACTATTATCTGAAAAAGAAATTAAGTCACTTAGATTAAAAATAATGGAACTAGACATGGAAGGTACTGAAATAATCAGATTAGAAAAGGAATTAGAAAGCTCAAAAGAAGAAGTAACATTCCTAAAATTAGAACTAGCTAAATCTAAGAGGTTAGAAGAACAATTAAATGGCAGAAGCCTTAAATTATCTGAAATAACCTGTATAGCAAACACTAGGGTTGGTAATGATAAACTAGGCTTAGGTGCTACACCTAGTGAACCCATCCTCCTCACAAAGGAGAGATTTAGCACTCCAGTAAAATTTGTTTCTGAATCAGGAATAAAGAATACTGAGGAAATTGAAAAATGCAAGAAAATTCAGAATAAGATTAAGAAAGAGAATAGGAAGAAAAAATTTCTAGCTTTACAAAAATCGTCGAACATTAATCGACGATCGTCAAACCAATCGTCGAACGTCTATCGACGATCGCTGAACACCTTCACCAAGTATGATATCTTTGGTGCAGGAGATCGACGATCGTTGAATCCAGAATATAGCTCTACTACAAATGATCGACGATATGGCTTGCGATCGTCGACCGTGGATCGACGATCTGGACTTAAGCTGGAAAATAAATTTCAAACTTCCAGATGTGCAAATCCCAATCACTACCCTAGGATGTTTAATCCTTCAACTGAATGGATTATCCCACCTAGGAGGTCACACCCTTTAGGATATAAATCTAAGCCTGCAAGATCTTTTATATCTAGTTTTTCTTTTGTGAAGAATACTGGACCCAAGGTAACCTGGGTCCACAATGTATAACTGTTCTGTCTGCAGGTAAAGACCTATCCAGTCATACATGACAAATGGTATCTGGATAGTGGATGCTCAAAGCATATGACAGGAAAGAAGAAGAATCTGTCAGGGTTCAAAGCCAAGCTGGGACCAAGAGTTGTATTTGGGGATTCCAGCTGTGGACAGACTGAAGGGTATGGCAGCTTCACCATAGGAGCTGTAACATTCAAGAAGGTTGCGTATGTCTCCGGACTAAAGCACAACCTAATCTCTGTAAGTCAAATGTGTGATGCTGGGTACAAGGTATGGTTTACTGACACTGCTTGTAATATTGCTTTAAATAATACTGTTGTGTTAGTAGGTATTAGAATTGGAAATGTTTATGTTGTAGACTTTAACTCATCCAAATCTGAAATATGCTTATTTAATGAAGTAACCAGTAATAATACCCTTTGGCATAAGAGACTTAGTCATGTAAATTTGAAAAACATTTCTAAGTTGGCTAAATACAATCTTGTACGAGGTCTACCTTCTTGCCCCTACAAGAAGGAAGGCCTTTGCAAAGCTTGTCAATTAGGTAAGCAAACAAGAAATAGCTTTAAATCAGTTAATAAAAGTGATTCTCCCAGGATTCTGTACTTGCTACATTTGGATTTATTTGGTCCTATTGCTGTACAGAGTCTTGGAGGAAAGTCTTACACTCTAGTAATTGTAGATGACTTCTCTAGGTTCACTTGGGTATTCTTCTTGAGAACTAAGGCTGATAACTTCAAGGTTCTTACAGATTTTCTAAAGTGTATACAGAGTGAGTATTCTACTCAGATTGCCTTGATCAGAAGTGATCATGGTACTGAGTTTGAGTCTCTTCTTATGCAAGAATTCTGTGAGAAGGAAGGTATCAAACATAGCTTCTCTGCTCCTAGAACTCCTCAACAAAATGGGGTAGTTGAAAGGAAAAACAGAACCCTAATTGAAGCTGCAAGTACATTGTTGGCAGATGCTAACATGCCTCTGTCCTTTTGGGCTGAAGCAGTTAGCACAGCTAACTATGTATTGAACAGAAGTCTGATACATAAACTTAAGGGTAAGACTCCCTATGAATTACTTAAGCAAGTGAAACCTAAAATAGACTATTTTAGAGTATTTGGCTGTGTTGCTTTTGTTCATAACAATAACAAAGAATACCATAGAAAATTTGAGGCAAAAGCTTCAATGGGAGTTTTTCTAGGATACTCTCAAGTAAGCAAAGCCTATAGGGTCCTTAATAAATCCTCTCTTAAGATAGAAGAGTCTGCACATGTCTCTTTTGATGAGACAGTCATGTATTATAAGGAGAAGGACTCTTCCTCTAATAGTACAGTGCAAGTCCTAGGAGTAAGTAAGGATTTGGAAGGTCTGAGACTCACACAGGAGAATCATCCCCAACAAACTCCTCAGGTTGCTCCCTCAGATTCTGAATCTGATGTAGAACTTCTTGAAGTTAAAGCACCTGCTCCAACAGTTGATCAAATTCCACATGAGGAATTAAATCTTGAAACTATTGAAGATCAGATCATTGTTGAACCTACTGATCTTGTCACACTTAGAGATCACCCTGTATCTCAAGTGATTGGAGACATTTCAGCAGGAGTCCAGACAAGACAGCAACTCAACAAAGATGTGATGTTTGCTTGTTTCCTTTCTCAGGTTGAGCCCCTAACCATTAAAGATGCTGAGCTTGATCCACACTGGATTATAGCCATGCAAGAGGAACTTAACCAGTTTGAAAGATGTAAAGTTTGGACCTTGGTTCCAAGACCAAGAGGCCAACGGATCATAGGCACCAAGTGGGTGTTTAGAAACAAGCTTGATGCCCAAGGCATAATAGTTAGGAATAAGGCTAGGCTAGTAGCTCAAGGCTATAGACAGGAGGAAGGCATAGATTATGATCAGACTTTTGCCCCTGTAGCTAGACTAGAAGCCATTAGGATTTTCCTAGCCTATGCTGCCTATAAAAGATTTAAGGTCTTCCAAATGGATGTGAAGAGTGCCTTCCTCAATGGAGATTTAAAGGAAGAAGTGTTTGTTGAACAACCACCAGGGTTTGTTTCATCAACCTTACCCACTCATGTGTTCAAACTCCAAAAGGCTCTATATGGACTTAAGCAAGCTCCTAGAGCTTGGTATGAGACCTTAGCAAATTTCCTTCTAGAACACAAGTTTGTGAGAGGTGTAGTAGATAGAACCCTGTTCATTAGACATCATAAGGACTCACAACTGTTAGTTCAAATCTATGTAGATGACATTATATTTGGCTCTACTGATCCCAAACTATGCAAGAGGTTCTCTGAACTAATGCACTCTAAGTTTGAGATGAGCAGCATGGGTGAGTTATCCTATTTCCTTGGTCTCCAAGTGAAACAGAGTGTTGATGGCATTTTCATTTCTCAATCAAAATATGCCAGAGAGCTGGTTAAAAGATTTGGAATGTCTGATGCTTCATCAATGAGCACACCTATGGCCTCAAATGCAGTTATTGATTCTGATGTTAATGGCAAGCCTGTTGATCAAAAGAACTTTAGAGCCATTGTTGGTTCCCTGCTGTATTTGACTGCAAGTAGGCCTGACATAATGTTTGCTACATGCCTATGTGCTAGGTTTCAGGTCAACCCAAAGGAATCTCACTTAACTCTTCTCAAGAGGATCTTGAGATACCTTAAGGGATGCCCTAACTTAGGACTGTGGTACCCAGCTGAGTCAGGATTTGAATTAATTGGATATTCAGATGCTGATTATGCTGGTTGTAGAGTTGACAGGAAAAGCACCTCAGGGACTGTCAGTTCCTGGGAGAGAGACTTGTCTCTTGGTTTTGTAAGAAACAGGCATCTGTGTCTACTTTAACTGCTGAGGCTGAATATATTGCAGCAGCTAGTTGTTGTTCACAGATTCTGTGGATTCAAAATCAGCTAGTGGATTATGGGTATACACACTCAAAAACAAAAATTCTGTGTGACAGTACCAGTGCAATATCAATTGCTCAAAATCCTGTGCACCATTCCAGGACCAAGCACATTGAGATTAGACATCACTTTCTGAGAGATAATGTGGAAAAGAATAAGATAGCAATGGAATTTATATCCACAGACCTGCAGAGAGGAGATATTTTCACTAAGCCCCTTGATGAACAAAAGCATTTGTTCTTCCTGAACCAGCTTGGCATGATTAATGGTTCAGAGTAGTGAAAATTTGGTTAGTTTTGTTTTCTGTCTAAAATCGTCGAACGACTGCTCGACGATCTTCGACCAGGTCAGAACTATCGTCGACCAACCGTCGACGACAGCTCGCTCTGTAGTAAGGCAGAAATCGTCGACCAACTGGTCAACGATCTCTCCTTAGGTATCTATCGTCGACCAATGGTCGACGACAGATTTTCTGTGCTGGGTGGAGAATCGTCGACCAACATTTATTGATCGACGATCGTGGTGATTGCTTGTAGTCGGTCGATATTTAACGATTAGTCAAACATTGACTATCGTCGATCTTTATTCGACGACCGATTTTATTCCGGGATCGACGATCGCAGATTTGTTTCTAATAGTCGATTTAGGTCTGGAGATCGTCGTCCTTCCGCTCCGTCTTTTCATATTCCATCTTCTGGCTTAGAATTCGCTCTCGAACTCTAATCCCGCGCGATTCTCTTCTCCCCTGCTTTGCTTCTCGATTCGCCATTTTCTCTCAAATCCTATGGCGATTCCTTCTGCTGTTCTCTTTGGGATGAAGTTCGACACTGGCTTCTGTGTCGACTTCGATTCTTTCAGCCGATGCGATCAACCTATCCAAGCCATTCTGAAGCTATGTGAAGATCAAGGACTAAAGAAATTTATGTCATTCTCACCAAAGATTAATATACCAGAGATTCGAGAATGGGTGTATACCTCGTCCTCCAGCGACGAAGCGATGTCTGGAAAGATAAATGGAGAGGAGGTCATTCTGACTCCTGAAGTTTTGACTGAGCTGTTTGGACTGCCAACCGGAACTGAGGACTATGAGCAAACTGCAGAAGAATATGGCCGCATGCTATCTGTGATGGGCCATGCTGAGGGTATTCCAGCTAAGTTGCTAAAGATAAACCTGTCTCCAGAGTACAAGTTTCTGGCAGACCTGGTGGGCAAGGTTGTTTTGGGAAAACACTCGGCTCACGACAACATCAACAGGCAATAGTTTGCCTTAATGTCAGCTTTGGTGAATAAGGCACAGATTGCCTGGGGAAAAGTTCTGTTTGAACTAATAAGGAAAAAGAACAATCAGAAAGAAGTAAACCTTGCCAGGGTGTTGGGTGTGTTTCTATATGTGAAAGCACCCCTGCTGCTTGTTTCTGCACCCTCCGCAGTCAACGCTAGCAAGAGGTTGGACCCCTCTCTATTCAAGAAATCCCAGAGGATTATCAAGAAGTCAGCCAGGGTTGATCCTAACCCTCCTTCAGACACAAGGGCTGATTCGGCCGCTCTCCCGCTTACTGGGGAAGGCTCAGTAATCCCTCCATCCTCCCTCTCTATCCCTGCATCCTCTTCTCCTGCATTACTTTCCTCTACAACACCTGCAGTGCCACCACAACATGCATCCTTCATTCCACCTGCATCTCCACACCTGTCACCAACACCACAACATCTGGCAGTTTCAGCCAGTGTTGACATGGTGACTGCTACCATCCTCACGCACCTCTCTCAACATGAATCCCACACTCATGTTGATGTTCACCCATCTCCACATGATTCCTTTGATCATGTGGTAGATCATACTGCTTCCATTCCATCCACCTCCACATCATCAGCATTTCAGATAACTCCTGAATTGCTTGCACATATTGTCGAGCTCATTACTCCTTCCATCCAAAAAATGATTGAGGCTGCCAATGCCCCTCTCATTGCATCCATCAATGCCCTTACTCAAGCCATCAAATCATCTCATCCCTCTGCTGAGCCCTCTTCAGTAAGATGCATGACTCCAGTCCCCACTGAAGTCATGCAGGGGGAGATGTCTGTTGAAGTGGTCTCAGGTGATGCCCTGACCCTTCAGGACAATTCTTCTCTTCCCCTTCAAGAAACTGTAGAAGAACCTCAAGAGATTTCAGAGAAAGAACTAGAAGGTAAACCTTAAAACTCTTCCTCCAAAGGTTATAATTAGGACTTCAATTTGATATTTGTATCTAACAAAGACATTCACTCCCTAGTGAATCTAGCTTCTGAGGAAGAAGTTCCCGAAAAAGAAAATGAGGAAGTCCCCATGGACACCTGTGAGAATGATGCTGCTCAACCTGATGGTATAGTTTTATTTAAGTTTCTAATTAATTCAAACTCCAACTTTGAGTTAATTTCTTATTCCTTCCTTTCCATCACAGCTGCTGATGATCTCACATCAGTATTGCAAGTTGATGCTGCTAAATCCATTGATTCTGATAAAGATTTAGAATCCTATCTTAACCTAGACTGTGAGTTCTCACTCACATCTACTCCTCTTGTTCCCTCTTTTCAAGAGAAAATGGTCCCTTATAGACCTGAGTACCTTGATGACCCCTTGGTCAAGGATACTCTTTTCTTTTCCTCCATGGCACTCCTCTTGTGCCTTGCAGAGGTGTCTATCTCTGATGTCACTGAACATCTAGAAGGAATTATAACCTCCTTCCTAGATGCAAAGTGGTATCCTGTGTAGATCTTCAGGTAATCCTATCTATTACCTGTTGTTTGTTCACCTTGGGGGGAATATTTTATTCCCACTTGGTTGTTAACCTATCTTTCTTTGCATGCAGGCACAACCATAAATGCTGCTGCTGCTGAAGACATCAACATCCCTGCTGATGCTGCTGCTGAAGAAGTTGAAGATGTGCAAGTTAGTGCATACAATGCTCCCAAGATGACTGAAATGGACTCAAGCTCAGGTACTCTAAACATTGACCAATATATAGCCTTTGTGGCTGAAAATATTGCCTCTGAGTACATTGAAGAGATGGCTAATTATCATCTGGATTCCCTAGCCATCTCTCTAGAGAAAGCATCTGCCCCTGCAGATATTGTCATCTTTTCTCCACCTATCCTTACCTATCCTCTATCCATTCCTTCTATTGCAGAACTGGTCCCCAAGACAGTTCCTGAGTTGTATCCAGAATCAGAACTCTGGAAGAGGTCTCCAAATGTGGATCTTGATGCCCTCCTTAGGCAAGATGCCATTGAGGAAGCTAAAGAGAAAGAAGAAAGAGAAAAGAAAGACAAAGCTGAACCTGCTGCCAAGGATCCTTCTGAACAAGACTTTGATGATTATGCTGGCAGAACCTCATCCCACTCCTTTGATGATGATGATCCTGAAAATTCTGATAGCTCCCAAAAGAAGAAAAAGGCTGTAGTCCAGAAAAGAAAGGCATCTGCTCCTCCTGCTGCTAATCCAGACAAGGATGTTCCCTATTTTATTCTGAAGGGAATTGATCCCAAGAGCAAAGAATTTCAGCCTTGGATGAGACTTTCAAAGAATCAGACAAGAGAGAATAAGAGAAGAAAAAGATATGACACTCCTGTTCAGAAATTCCCCCCCAGAGGTCCTCCTCCACCTCCTGGTGCTGGAGCCTCTGGAAGTCTCTCTTCTGCCCCCTCTGCAAGATCAGCCAGTTCTAACACTTCTCAAACCTACCAAAGAAGGAGTAACCAAAGCCAGGGAGGCCAAGATGTATCAGGACAGGGAAGAAAAAGAAATGACAACGCTCTCGTGGAACAAATAAAGGAGATGACGTTTCAGCAACCTACCTTCTCTCCTCCTCCCTCTCCTAAAAAGAAAATTCCAGAATGGAAACCTTCTCCTCCCAGGAAAGGTCCATCCTCTTCTTCAAGAAAACCTGCTGCTGCTGAGACAATTGAATCAAAAGGAAAAAGAGTGGTCCTTTCAGAGAAATCCCATAAGAAGTTCATCGAACTTGCTCCTCCAAAATCTCTATATGCTGAAACAGATCCTAAGAAGGCTGCACAGATTCCTCTTGATTCAAGCAAAATAGCCACAGCTCTTCAAAGAAACATGGAGATTGCAGCTCAAGCTGATATTGACAGACCACCCTCTCCATCAGATATAACTGAAACTGAAAGGATCGCCTCTATGGCAAGATTTAAGGAATCTATTGCTCTAAGCATGATGGAGAGAGCCAAAGCTCAAGGACTAGACCCTACAGCATATACAACTGTGTCTGAATTCAGAGAAAAGGAACTCAGCAAATTTCAAGTCAATCCAGAAGCTTTTAATACTGAAGAATACATGAAGCTACATCCTGCTGCAGTTCTACCAAGCTATGCTGAAAAGAAAATCATTGGTGAACATGACCTAATGCTATCTAAAAGACAAGCAGCAAATCCTAACAGAGAGATTATTTTCAAACCAGCTATAATCCCTAAGAAATCATCTGATGCTAAAACCTCTGATAAATCTGCTTGATACTTTATAGTTCTGCTGATTTTTTTTTTGTTGTTTTTATTTTTTTTGGATTGCCTGTGATTTATATGTTTGGTTAATTTCTGCTTCTGCTATGGTGTGCTTTAGTTTTTAGATTGGATTGGATAACATAACCCAAATAGGGGGAGATTGTTGGTACCCTAGATGTGATTTGGCTTATGTAATCCCTTTCCAGCCCCTCTTGATCCATATAAAGATATATGATCATGTTTAGACTCTGTTTAGTCTCCCTAGGGCAGTTTATAAACTGACCTAGAGCTTAGGATAGAAGTTCTAGATGTTTTTGTGGTTAAGGCTTTTCCGTTCGACCATCGTCGAACGAGGCCTCGCGATCGTCGATCATTGGTCGACGATAGCAGGGCTATTGAATCGTTGAAGTCAAGACAATTATCGTCGACCGTTGGTCGACGATCTCAGAGCAAGCTTACTACGCTCTGAAGGTTGGTCGACGATCTGTCATCAGCAGATCGACGATCGTGTTCTTGCTTCACGATTTCTGTCTCGACAGATATTTGCCTTTGCTGGTCGACGATCTATTAGCTGGTCGACGATTTCTGGTCGACGATTTCTGTTCCGACAGATTCCTGCTATTAGTCGACGATCTGTTAGCTAGGTCGACGATCATCGAACTCCTGTTCGACGATTTCTGTCTGCTTTTATCTGTTCGTATTTATTTTATTCCTTGGTTTATTTCCAAGTGTGTTAGCTTGTGGTTAGAAAGATTTTCTGAAGTTATTGTTGCTAAATTTATGGCTTAAATTCAAATGAATTACTTACCAAATATGTCAAGCATAAATTACGGGATTCAGTATTCTTGATAAAGCATTTTGTCCTATTATACAAATTGCGTTGACTTTATCTTTCCAGCTTGTTTTCTAGCCGTTGGTACTATGTACTATTTCCAAGAATGGTACGTCTTTATGCTGAGATATTTTTCCCGCTTATTTTATTCCTTATTGGGACTGACAGAAAGTTAATAGGCCATTCTATTCCTATTGCTATATTCTATTTTTGAGATAATCTGTTGCAGGGCTCGAGAATTCAAATCAATAGAGCCGTTCCAAAGAAAGAAAACGTGAAGACTTATTTAAGAGAGATTCTTCTCTCAGCAAAAGAGAAGTTACAGACACAAAGAAATATTATTCATTCGCTCAAGCATCATCAGAGCAGCTCTTCACCATATCTCGACAAGAAGAAGAAAAGTTTTCCTGAAGCAAAAGCCCAGAGCAATCATCTTTCATTCTCAAAGTCTCCTGAGCATCTGCTTAGAGTCTTAAAGACTTCAGAAAGAGCTCCAGTTCTGCTTCAAGTGCTCCAGAATCTTAAGACCTGATAAAAATCAGTCTTCAGATCTCTGAGGATTTAGTTTCAGTATATCTGAAACTCCTTCATCCTGAAGCAAAGGCTTCCCCTGGACTTTCACTGAGCCAGGGGGAGACTTTGATTCTTTAGAGAATCCACAAATCTTCTCTAATCTGTACTTACAACAGAGAAGATATTCTAACCCTCTCAACCCCATTGTAAAAGAGTTTTCACACCTCTTCAAAAGTGAACTTTGGTGACAGGGCACCTTATCAACAACCTGTGGTTGAGCATCCTTATCAAAAGCTCAAAGGGTCTGTTTGATCTACCTGAATCAGATCATTGGTGGCAGGGCACCTTAGCAAAAACCTGTAGTGGATTCCTACCAGGGTGGTAGAAGAGTGGATGTACCTATTTAAAGGGAACCACTATATATCCTGTGTCCATCTGGTTATCTTGCTTATTCATCTTATTCTGTGGCTGTGATAGAACTACCTAGGATTGCTAGTTGCTGTGTTAGGCTCTTAGGGTTCAAGTATCAGATTAATTATTCCGCAAATAAACTCCAAGGGAGCTGATTAGTTGTTCATAAAATTTGAATACTCTATTCACCCCCCCTCTAGAGTAGTTTACAACTTATCCCCTCACTTTCAAAGACATACTTCAAACTCTTATGGTCCGTTAAATCTTGCACAATGCGGCATACAAAATATGTCTCCACAACTTCAAGGCCTAAATTACTGCCGCAAACTGTAAGTCATGAGTAGGGTAGTTCCTTTCATGTATCTTTAATTGCCTCGACCCATACACATTTACCTTTCCTTCTTGCATCAAAACCCATCCAAGACCTACATGCAATGCATCTACATAAATGACATATTCCAATCCTTCGGTTGGCAAGGTCAACACTTGAGTAGTGCACAATCACTTTTTCAATTCCTGAAAAGCTTTGTCGTACTTATCGATCCACACAAACACTGCATTCTTTTGTACAAGCTTAGTCAGTGGTGCAAACAACGTAGAAAATCCTTCCACAAACTTTCTATAATAGCCTGCCAATCATAGGAAGCTTCTTATCTCTTTGGGTGCGGTAGTTCTTTTTCAATCCATTACAGCATCAATCTTTTCTGGGTCAACAGAAATTCCGTCCTTATTCACCTCATGACCCAAAAAGTAAACCTAAGGTAACCAAGATTCGCACTTACCTAGATTGGCATACAACTTATGCTCCCTCAAAGTAGATAGAACTTACCACAAGTGTTGGGCATGATCCTTGGCACTCCGTTAATAAACCTGGACATCATCAATAAACACAACCACAAAACAGTCCAAAAAATCCCTGAACACTCTGTTCATCATGTCTATGAATGTAACGCCCCGTTTTTTCAGCGATTATTTTTATTCTCGTTTGGCGTTACGATGACGCGTTTCAGTGGCTTGTGCCATGTGTGGAGTACGGTTTAGCTCCTTAGAACTGAATGCCCTGTTTGGTAGCCTGTTGGCAAGATCTCCCTAGCAAACCGAGTCGTTTTGGTGACCCGGTGTGGCCTCTCGGGGGGATGTTTGTGTTTGGCTTTGTTTGGGTGTAACTCGAGTTCTGTTCGTCGAAAGTTAATTTCGACTTCGCCGTTGCGTTCGTAGCGTGGGTATTTAGCTACGGTGCGAATTTCGTCGAATTCCGAGGTAGTTTGGTTTTCGCGTCGATTTGGTGCTTTATGTAATTTTGAAATTAATAATATAATTATATAATATATATATATATATATATATATAGAATTAGAATGAAAGCCATCGTTCATCTTCTCCAAATAAGAAACCGCCGGCCCCTTGTACGAGAGAAACGGAGAAACCGCCTACCTTGCCTTCGGACGCCGATTCTCGGAGCGTTTGTGGACGGAATTTGATTCCGAGAGTGGATTCGGATTGCTCTCGTCGAGACCTTCATTCCTGCGGTAAGAAATTCGATTTTCGTGGAGTTTTGGGAGGATTGGAATTTTCGGTTTTGGAAGTTTTCCGCCATTAATGGCCGAGTCTTTGTTCTAGGTGTTGCGGCCGTTTTGATCCGTGCGAAGAGGAGGAAAGCAGTCCAAAGCTTCGCTGAGATTTGAGGCAAGTGGTATTCTTGCCCTTGCCAAGTGTTTTCTTTGATTTTTTTTGCTGAAATTGAAATCCCGGTTAGCCCAGGTTAGAGGCCTTGTTGTTCTCATTTTCTTGCTAACTATAGGGCTTAGTTCTTCCTACTGAAACCCCCCCTATGTTGTGATGATTGGAATCCAAATTGTCGACGTGGAGCCGTTGTTTTCCTTTATTTTTGATTGTTGCTCTGGTTCGGGTGTAGCCGAGAGGGAGAGTTAGGAGGGGGGGTGTGGTTGCCAATTTCCTTCGTTAAGGTATTATTCGAATGGTTAGGCATAGTTTGAATGGTAGTAGCGTGCGACGTTGATAGTTGTCTACTGCTACTGCAGTGGCGTGAGTTGTGTGCGCGTTCCGGTGTCGTTCGGGAAATTCCAAACGGTGCAGGTTGACCGCGCACGGTCATCAACCGTTAGGGCGCACGACCACTGGTCGTGTGCCTCTGCTCGTGCGCGGCTGTCTTTCAGTTTCCAAAGTTCTGTCTCGGGCAATCGCACGAGCGCTGAAAACAGTGCGTGTTGGGTCCGGCGTTCCTTCACTTGACCCGTGGCGCTCTGCTACTTATATAAAAAATTAAGTAGCGCCCTCTCTAACAGTCCGGGCTTTTGGTGCAGTTGGGTATGCGCTTGATCCTTCAATTGGTATTAGAGGAGGTTACGGGTTCAAGACCGAGGGGGCGCTATTAAATCCTGATTTTTCCCTTCTACCTGTGTGGGTCCGGTGGGTCAGGCAACCGTGGACATGTGGTAACCCCACCTCTGAGCCGTGTGGGCCATGTGGTAACCCCACCTCTGAGCCGACGGGTTGTGCTGGACGCCGGGGGGGGGATTGTTGGGTCCGGCGTTCCTTCACTTGACCCGTGGCGCTCTGCTACTTATATAAAAAATTAAGTAGCGCCCTCTCCAACAGTCCGGGCTTTTGGTGCAGTTAGGTATGCGCTTGATCCTTCAGTGCGCACGACCACTGATCGTGCGACACTGATCGTGCGCAGTTGCTAGGTTTTCTGTCAGGTTTTCCAGGTTCGCTTCGCACGATCATCAGTCGATGAGTGCGCACGACCACTGATCGTGCGTCACTGATCGTGCGCTTTGTATATTTTCTGTTGCTAGGCGAATTTAGATGGTTTCGAGTGCGGGAGTTTAGATACTCAAGTGGCAGGCAACTACTCGAGTTCTGGATCTTCTGCCTTGGTCGTTCGACTGTCGTCGAGCTCCGCATTCTTTAGTGGGCTTGTGGGTAGTGGTATTATTTTGGCGGCGAGTGAGGCTAGCTCACTCAACGCCAAAGTTTAGGTAGGCACTGAGTGGGTTTCACTCAACGCCTAGTCGTGTTGGTTTATTTCAACACTCTTCCTTTACCTTGTGTTTCATTTCCGAGTGGATTTCCAGTTGTATTTCTGGGTTTTCCTTGTCGGCCGTTTTCTTTATTTTCCTAAAGGCCGAATCGTGGGTCGTGGATAGTAGTGGTGGTTGTAGCTCTTTATGGGGGTGGAGTTGTGTGATATAGCCAAGGCCACACATGGATTTCTTGCTCCAGGTACGGGCTGGGCATGTCGGGTGGAAGGTCCCTTGTGTTTTCACGTGTTGACCCTCGAGCTTTTGACTTGGACATGGTGGATTGGGGGACTGCGTTTTCCTTCGATCCGGTTCCTCATTGTTGTTTTTGCTACTATCACTTCCCGCAGTTTAGGGTGTTAGAAGTTTCTTCTTTGGTAGTTTGCAGCATTCTGGCTCTTGGTAGCCTAGTAGGCCCTGCAGGATGTTGTTCCTGGGCTGGGTCGTTGCTGTTTCTTTGCACGTTGTGCATTTCTTGTTGTCCTGTTTTGGACAGTTGTGACTCTTTCTACTGCATGTTTTCTGTTATTTTGTCCTTTTGGTTGACTCTTTCATGCAGTTTTACCTTGATTTTTGCTTGCTGAGGTATTCTGTTTTCTTTTGGAATGCCTCAGGTTCTGAGCTGTAGCCAGTCTGGTGGCTAGTTGGAGGTGTTGTTGTTGGTGGACTCCGGACTTTGGAGTTTTGTTTACCTTGTTTGTGAGGTTGTTTTCAGTACTTTCTTACAGACATATATGTGTGCTGGTGGGTTCGTGTCAGGTTGTTGGCGCCCACTAGTAGTTTTTACCTTGTACTAGATATATACTATTGCTTCTACCATTTTTTTTTCTGGAGATAGTCTACTTGCTTTGAGAAGGTTTTATGCTAGGTTGCTAGTTATTTTTAAACTATAATTATTATTATAAATGAAGCTCATGATCAGCATGTTTTGTAAACTTAATCACTATTTTCCAAATCACGTACGAAAACCATTTTCTTATATATATTATATAAACTAAGTGTAGTGTCTTGCATAGCATGAGTGGTTCTCTTGGGACCCTTATGCGCTCTTTAGGTTGTAAAACCTAATTAAAGTATTTTTCCGCAGCGTTTAAATATAGTTTTCTTTTGTGGACTAGATGATCCACTGAGCCGAGGGATACGGACTCTAAACATAACTGATTTTCTATTCATTAAGCACATGATTTTCTTGCATAAAGATTGTAGTTGGATTTGCCTGAGCGTCAGCAGTTATCCCCTGCTTGACGTGGCATCATGACGCGTGTTTTCTCTTACTCTGATAATTCTTAATTCGGAGAAAATGCGGGTTGTGACAGTTGGTATCAGAGGGAGGTTGCTTGACAAGTTAGTTGGGCAACCTTCCTTGGATGCTTTTAGTAGTTCAGCATCATGTCATTCACACACCGATATGTCATCAGCACGTCTTGGCAAAAGCACGAACACTACACTCATAGCATAACATGAAGTATACGGGGCATATTATGTAGTATGGGATGCATAGTATGTGTTCGTATATGGATCCACCATAGGGGCTACATGTGAGGGTTATGTAGTATGGGATGCATAACCTCACCACATGACTGCGACTAGCACGTTTCTTTTTCGTTGCATGGAAATGTTATGTAGTATGGGATGCATAACATTTTCATGCGTACGCCGCTCAAATCATGCATTAGGGCCTTTTTAGAATGCATAACACAAACATGCATATCATAACATTGCATAAGCACAACGCGCCGAGCTAAAGATTTGCAGGATGACATATGTACACACATGAGTTTTCAAATTAACATAAGTTCATGCATCCGATCTAGGCACAAGAGTTAGTGAGGTGGTGGTTAACCATCCTAGGATAGGGCATATCATCTAATTATTGTGAAGAAGATAAACTCTCAGAGCAAGTTTATCAGCTTTAAGTCTATATCTACATATGTATTGTCTGTACTGGTAGCCGGTTCTAGTCGTGGGATTTGGATCTGATTTGCGTTGTATTGATTTTTAGGATGGCTAGGCGTCCTGCGACTCGATCGACTCCCCTGTTTGAGGGTGAATCTTCTGGAGCTCAGAACGATGCGGTGATCGAGGGTCTGCGTCAGAGTAGCGAAGCTATGGGTAGGCAGTTGGAAGAGGTGCAAGCCCAGATTCAGTCTTTGGTTGCGGTTGTGGCAGGGCAGGCTCAGGGTGCGCAAGTTCCTGCAGGCGGGTTAGCTGTTCCTCCTCCTCCTGCACCCTTGAGGCCTCCAGTGGTGGTGCCAGCAGAGATGGCCTTCATCTCGCAGTTTCAGAGGCTGAGCCCTCCCACTTATGATGGGAAGGCAGATTTCATGGTGATAGACGACTGGCTGATCTCCATGGAGGAGATGTTCTCGTACTCAGGGATTTCAGATGATCAGAGGGTGATGTTAGCCACCTATCAGCTCAAAGGGTTGGCTAAGAGTTGGTGGCTGAGAGAAAAGGAGAGCTTAGTGGCGGGGTGCTCGTGGGATATGTTCAAGGAGATGCTGTTGAGGAAGTTCTTACCCTCGGTCGAGCGTGACCGCCTCATGAATGATTTCCTCTATCTGAAGCAAAGGCAGCTCACGGTGGGTGAGTATGAGATAGAGTTTAGTAAGTTGAGCCGTTTTGCCCCTGGATTGGTCAGCGTTGAGGCTGATCGAGTTAAGCGATTTCTCGGTGGTTTGAGGAGTGAGGTGCAGCAGTTGGCCAGTGCTTATAGGTCAGTGACTTATGCTGGAGTTGTAGAGGCTGCTCTTAAGGTTGAGGCCATTGAGACGGCGAAGAGTAGAGGCCAGCAGTTGAGGAAGGATAAGAGGAAGTTGGTAGAGGAGAAGAAACCCCTGGTACCCGATGCTGTTCCGGGAAAGAGGAGCAGGGTGGTGTGCAGTTTTTGTGGCCGGTCAGGCCATCCTGTCGAGAGGTGTTTCAAGAAGGCGGCAGCTCAGAAGAAGGAGCAGGTTCATGCGATTCAGGGTGCTCCTAGGAGAGATGTCTCCTGTTCAGTTTGCAAGCGATCCGGGCATGATGCAGCCCAGTGTTGGTCCAGGGATAGAGTCTGCTATCAGTGTGGGCAGAAGGGTCACGTTAAGTCGAGGTGTCCTCAGGTCCAGTCAGCTCTTCCTGCAGTTCCATTGCAGGCATTACCTCCACCTCAGCGTGTGGACAAGGGAAAAGGGAAGCTGAACGTGATTTCTTCCGAGGAGGCTCAGACTTCGACCCAGGTGATCTCAGGTTATTAGTTGGTTGTTTTTCTTTCTAGCCTGGTAGTTTAGTTGTTAGATTGTTTGCGATACTGTTGTGATAGTTCCTTATCTTTGTGCGTTCCTATAGGGAAATTTAAGGTGAAGAACCGCTGGGTGCGTGTTCTGTTTGACTCCGGCGCTACCCACTCGTTCGTGGCTAGAGCCTTTGTGGAGCGTCATCGGTTGTCTCTAGATCGTGTTCGGGATTCCTTCCGTGTCAAGTTTCCCTCTGGTGAATCTGTGTTGTCAGATTTGGGTATTTTGGATTGCCCGGTTTTGTTGGGGGATTTTCTTGCAAAGGCGGATCTAAAGATGATTGATCTAGAGGACTTCGATGTCATTTTGGGCATGGACTGGCTCTCTCGGTATGATGCGGTCATTCAGTGCAAGGGAAAGCGCTTGGACTTCATCAGGGACGACGGTCAGCCCGGCAGCGTTTATGCTGATCCGTGTCAGGATTCTCCTGTTCTCTCTACGGTATGTGTTCAGAGATTGTTTCTTTCTGATTGTTGTGTTTGTTTAGTCTCGGCGGTTGGAACCGTTGTTAGCGTGCCACGCTTGGAGGAGATTCCTATTGTTCGTGGTTTCGCCGATGTTTTTCCTGATGATCTTCCTGGTATCCCTCCTGAGCGGGATGTGGAGTTTGTTATTGATTTGGAGCCGGGTACGCGTCCTATTGCTAAGGCGCCGTACCGGATGGCCCCTCGTGAGTTAGAGGAGTTGCGAATTCAGTTAGATGAGTTGTTGGCTAAAGGTTTTATCAGGCAGAGTTCGTCTCCTTGGGGTGCTCCTGTTTTGTTCGTAAAGAAGAAAGATGGGTCGATGCGGCTTTGCATCGACTATAGAGAGTTGAACAAGGTCACTAACAAGAACAGGTACCCTCTGCCGAGGATCGATGATTTATTTTACCAGTTGCGTGGTATCACGGTGTTCTCCAAGATCGATCTTCGTTCGGGCTATCATCAGCTCAGGATCCGTGAGACAGATATTCCACGGACTGCGTTTAGGTCGAGGCATGGGCACTTTGAGTTTTTGGTGATGTCGTTTGGTCTGACCAACGCACCATCAGCCTTCATGGATATGATGAACAGGGTGTTCAAGGATTTCCTAGACAAGTTCGTTGTGGTCTTCATTGATGACGTGTTGGTTTATTCTCGCAGTGCTGAGGAGTACGAGCAGCATTTGCGTTTGGTCCTATCAGAGTTGAGGAACCACAAGTTATTCGCCAAGTTGAGCAAGTGCAAATTTTGGGTGCCTCAGGTTTCTTTTCTAGGCCACGTGGTGAACAAGGATGGGATCTCGGTTGACCCAGAAAAGATTGCAGCAGTGACGGATTGGAGTAGTCCGAATACTCCTAAGGAGATCAGAAGTTTCTTAGGGTTGGCTGGCTATTACAGGAGATTCGTGGAGGGTTTCTCTTCTCTAGCCGCACCGTTGACCAAGCTGACTCAGAAGAATGTGGCATTTGTTTGGAGCGAGAAGTGCGAAGAAGCTTTTCAGGAGTTAAAGAGGAGATTGTGTACTGCTGCCGTTCTGACCCTTCCTACTGAGGGCGTGGATTATGATGTGTATGTGGATGCTTCGCATATAGGTCTGGGGTGCGTATTAATGCAGGATGGAAAAGTAATTGCTTATGGGTCAAGGCAGTTGAAAACTCATGAGAGGAATTATCCTACGCATGACCTTGAGTTTGCAGCGGTTATCTATGCGTTGAAGTTGTGGAGGCACTTACTTTATGGGGCTCAGTGCAAGATTTTTACTGACCATAAGAGCCTGAAGTACGTGTTCACGCAGAAAGAGTTGAATCTGCGTCAGCGGCGGTGGCTTGAGTATGTGGCGAATTATGATGTAGAAATCCAGTATCATCCGGGCAAGGCCAATGTGGTGGCCGACGCCCTGAGCCGAAAGACGGGAAAGATCTTTAACCTCTCCGCCGATCGATTAGTTGAGGAGTTCCTCCTTATGGATATTTCAGTGGGATGCTGTGGTTTGCAGAGTAGTTTGTCAGTGGTAGAGCCGTCCTGGATTTCTTTGACTAGACTGCATCAGAAGGACGATCCGGATCTGTTGTACCTTTTTACCAGGACAGAGAAGGGAGAGTTGCCAGATTTTTCTATTGATGATGCGGGTACTTTGAAGTACCACGGCAGGTTTTGCATTCCCGCTGTTGGGGACATTAGGAGTATGATTTGCAGTGAGGCTCATGGTTCCAGCGTTGCCTACCATCCAGGATCTACGAAGATGTACCGTGACTTAAAGCAAATTGCTTGGTGGTATGGTATGAAAGGAGATATAGCCCGATATGTTGCTGAGTGTCACACTTGCAAGCGTGTGAAGGCCGATCATGGGAGTCCTGGTGGTAAGTTGACTCCGCTAGATATCCCGACTTGGAAGTGGGAGAGTATATCTATGGACTTCATTACGGGTTTGCCAAAATCCCCGAGAGGATATGATTCTGTTTGGGTTATAGTGGATAGATTGACGAAGTGTGCTCACTTCGTGCCTTATAAGATTGATTACCCGATGAAGAATATAGCGGAGTTGTACTTGAATGAAGTCATCCGACTCCACGGTGTGCCGGTTAGCATCATTTCTGATCGAGACTCCCGGTTTACTTCTCGTTTTTGGCAGAGTCTGCAGGAGGGTTTGGGTACGGATCTGAGGTATTCTACTGCGTACCACCCTCAGACCAATGGGCAGACGGAGCGGGTCAATCAGATTGTTGAGGATATGATCCGGTGCTATATTTTAGACCATGGTGGAGCGTGGGATGAGCGTCTGCGACTCATGGAATTTGCTTACAATAACAGTTATCAGGAAAGCTTGCAGATGGATCCGTTCGAAGCTTTGTATGGGAGGCGCTGTAGGACTCCGTTGTTTTGGGCTGAGGCTGGTGAGAAGCCTTTGTTGGGTCCTGATGCTCTGGAAGAGATGGAAGTCGCCGCGAAGCTTATTCGTGAAAAACTTCGTTTAGCCCAGGAGAGGTATGAAATGAACGCCAATCGGCGCAGGTCCGCCTTGGAGTTTTTAGTAGGGGATCATGTATACCTCAAGGTTTCTCCAATGGTTGGTGTAAAGAGATTTGGTAAAAATCGGAAATTGGACCCAAGGTATGTGGGCCCGTTTGAGGTTTTGGAGCGGATTGGTGTGTCTGCTTATAGATTGGATTTTGCCAGCGAACTTCCCTGGTGTTCATAATGTTTTTCATGTTAGCCAATTGCGGAAGTGTGTGCGCAGCAGTGGGCAACTCTTGGATGTTGTGCCCCAGTTAGAGCCCAACCTCTCTTTCGTTGAGGTGCCAGTTCGTATTTTGGATACTCAGGAGCGTGTGCTGCGAAAGAAGTCCATACCGATGGTGAAAATTCTATGGAAAAATCAGGATTTGGAGAGCGCGACTTGGGAGCTAGAGTCGGCCATGAAGAGGGCGTACCCTCACCTGTTTCGCTGATTTGATCGGTATGTTTCCCTTTGTAACTTCTGTTTGTTACTTTTCCTTCTTTTATAGGAGGGTTGTGCGTAAAGTTTCGGGACAAAACTTTCTTTTAGGGGGAGTGACTGTAACGCCCCGTTTTTTCAGCGATTATTTTTATTCTCGTTTGGCGTTACGATGACGCATTTCCGTGGCTTGTGCCATGTGTGGAGTACGGTTTAGCTCCTTAGAACTGAGTGCCCTGTTTGGTAGCCTGTTGGCAAGATCTCCCTAGCAAACCGAGTCGTTTTGGTGACCCGGTGTGGCCTCTCGGGGGGATGTTTGTGTTTGGCTTTGTTTGGGTGTAACTCGAGTTCTGTTCGTCGAAAGTTAATTTCGACTTCTCCGTTGCGTTCGTACCGTGGGTATTTAGCTACGGTGCGAATTTCGTCGAATTCCGAGGTAGTTTGGTTTTCGCGTCGATTTGGTTTTTTATGTAATTTTGTAATTAATAATATAATTATATAATTATATATATATATACATAGAATTAGAATGAAAGCCATCGTTCATCTTCTCCAAATAAGAAACCGCCGGCCCCTTGTACGAGAGAAACGAGAGAAACCGCCTACCTTGCCTTCGGACGCCGATTCCCGGAGCGTTTGTGGACGGAATTTGATTCCGAGAGTGGATTTGGATTGCTCTCGTCGAGACCTTCATTCCTGCGGTAAGAAATTCGATTTTCGTGGAGTTTTGGGAGGATTGGAATTTTCGGTTTTGGAAGTTTTCCGCCATTAATGGCCGAGTCTTTGTTTTAGGTGTTGCGGCCGTTTTGATCCGTGCGAAGAGGAGGAAAGCAGTCCAAAGCTTCGCTGAGATTTGAGGCAAGTGGTATTCTTGCCCTTGCCAAGTGTTTTCTTTGATTCTATTTGCTGAAATTGAAATCCCGGTTAGCCCAGGTTAGAGACCTTGTTGTTCTCATTTTCTTGCTAACTATAGGGCTTAGTTCTTCCTACTGAAACCCCCCTATGTTGTGATGATTGGAATCCAAATTGTCGGCGTGGAGCCGTTGTTTTCCTTTATTTTTGATTGTTGCTCTGGTTCGGGTGTAGCCGAGAGGGAGAGTTAGGAGGGGGGGTGTGGTTGCCAATTTCCTTCGTTAAGGTATTATTCGAATGGTTAGGCATAGTTTGAATGGTAGTAGCGTGCGACGTTGATAGTTGTCTGCTGCTACTGCAGTGGCGTGAGTCGTGTGCGCGTTCCGGTGTCGTTCGGGAAATTCCAAACGGTGCAGGTTGACCGCGCACGGTCATCAACCGTTAGGGCGCACGACCACTGGTCGTGTGCCTCTGCTCGTGCGCGGCTGTCTTTCAGTTTCCAAAGTTCTGTCTCGGGCAATCGCACGAGCGCTGAAAATAGTGCGCACGACCACTGATCGTGCGACACTGATCGTGCGCAGTTGCTAGGTTTTCTATCAGGTTTTCCAGGTTCGCTTCGCACGATCATCAGCCGATGAGTGCGCACGACCACTGATCGTGCGTCACTGATCGTGCGCTTTGTATATTTTCTGTTGCTAGGCGAATTTAGATGGTTTCGAGTGCGGGAGTTTAGATACTCAAGTGGCAGGCAACTACTCGAGTTCTGGATCTTCTGCCTTGGTCGTTCGACTGTCGTCGAGCTCCGCATTCTTTAGTGGGCTAGTGGGTAGTGGTATTATTTTGGCGGCGAGTGAGGCTAGCTCACTCAACGCCAAAGTTTAGGTAGGCACTGAGTGGGTTTCACTCAACGCCTAGTCGTGTTGGTTTATTTCAACACTCTTCCTTTACCTTGTGTTTCATTTCCGAGTGGATTTCCAGTTGTATTTCTGGGTTTTCCTTGTCGGCCGTTTTCTTTATTTTCCTAAAGGCCGAATCATGGGTCGTGGATAGTAGTGGTGGTTGTAGCTCTTTATGGGGGTGGAGTTGTGTGATATAGCCAAGGCCACCCATGGATTTCTTGCTCCAGGTACGGGCTGGGCATGTCGGGTGGAAGGTCCCTTGTGTTTTCACGTGTTGACCCTCGAGCTTTTGACTTGGACATGGTGGATTGGGGGACTGCGTTTGCCTTCGATCCGGTTCCTCGTTGTTGTTTTTGCTACTATCACTTCCAGCAGTTTAGGGTGTTAGAAGTTTCTTCTTTGGTAGTTTGCAGCATTCTGGCTCTTGGTAGCCTAGTAGGCCCTACAGGATGTTGTTCCTGGGCTGGGTCGTTGCTGTTTCTTTGCACGTTGTGCATTTCTTGTTGTCCTGTTTTGGACAATTGTGACTCTTTCTTCTGCATGTTTTCTGTTATTTTGTCATTTTGGTTGACTCTTTCATGCAGTTTTACCTTGATTTTTTGCTTGTTGAGGTATTCTGTTTTCTTTTGGAATGCCTCAGGTTCTGAGCTGTAGCCAGTCTGGTGGCTAGTTGGAGGTGTTGTTGTTGGTGGACTCCCGGACTTTGGAGTTTTGTTTACCTTGTTTGTGAGGTTGTTTTCAGTACTTTCTTACATACATATATGTGTGCTGGTGGGTTCGTGTCAGGTTGTTGGCGCCCACTAGTAGTTTTTACCTTGTACTAGATATATACTATTGCTGCTACCATTTTTTTTTCTGGAGATAGTCTACTTGCTTTGAGAAGGTTTTATGCTAGGTTGCTAGTTATTTTTAAACTATAATTATTATTATAAATGAAGCTCATGATCAGCATGTTTTGTAAACTTAATCACTATTTTCCAAATCACGTACGAAAACCGTTTTCTTATATATATTATATAAACTAAGTATAGTGTCTTGCATAGCATGAGTGGTTCTCTTGGGACCCTTATGCGCTCTTTAGGGTGTAAAACCTAATTAAAGTATTTTTCCGCAGCGTTTAAATATAGTTTTCTTTTGTGGACTAGATGATCCACTGAGCCGAGGGATACGGACTCTAAACATAACTGATTTTCTATTCATTAAGCACATGATTTTCTTGCATAAAGATTGTAGTTGGATTTGCCTGAGCGTCAGCAGTTATCCCCTGCTTGACGTGGCATCATGACGCGTGTTTTCTCTTACTCTGATAATTCTTAATTCGGAGAAAATGCGGGTTGTGACAATGAAGGCTGAGGGTGCATTCGTCAATCATAACAACATCACCAAGAACTCAAAGTTCCCATGCCGAGAATGAAAAGCGGTCTGTGGAACATCCGACCCACGGATTCCCAACTGATGGTGCCTGAATGAAGGTAAATCTTCGAAAACTTTGTAATACCACACAACTGATCAAACAAATCATCTATTAATAGAAAGGGGTATCTGTTCTTGATAGTTACCTTGTTCAATTCCCTATAATCGATGCACAACCTCATACACCCATCCTTCTTCTCTACAAACAACACGGGAGCACCCCAAGGCAAAGTACTTAGCTTAATAAATCCACAATACAATAAATCATCAAGCTGGGTACGTAACTCTTCCAGCTTATTCGGGACCATACGGTATGGTTCCTTAGCAAGAGGGTGAGTACCCGACTCCAAATCAATAACAAACTCCGCATCCCTCTCAGGCCGAAGACTAGAAAGAATATCTGGGAAGACATCATGAAACCTCAGCACCACAGGAACATCCTCGACATGCGGCATACTAACAACGGGTTCCAAAACAGACACCATTCAAGCAAAACAACCAGAGTTAAAAAGTTTCTGAGCACGTATCGTAGAAATAATCGAGGAATCCTGGCGTGGAAAACTATAAACATTCCTTAGGTGGTCGTTGTCCATCATGAAGTCCAAATGCTTAACCTTGAATTGGATAACCGTATCATATCTGGACAACCAGTCCATGCCCAATTTCACATGAAAGTACTCCAGGTCTAACCCCTTCAAATCAGCAAAATCTAGGAAATCTCCTAAAAGTATCGGACAATTTCGGATACCTTGGTCTGACACCACCGAATCACCGGAAGGAAACTTAACGCATAACGAATCGCCAACTAGATCGAGAGTCAGTCAATGATGCTCTAAGAAAGTCCTATCCACGAACGAGTGGGTAGCACAAGAATTAAAAATAACACGTGTCCAATGTTTCTTTACCTTAAATTTCCCAATAAAGTCGCCTTCGTAACTAGGTGAAAAAATATGAACTAAATCCAAGAGATAAAAACTAGATTAGAATATAACCTGAGATCACTTGGTTGGACGTCTGTGCTTTTTCTATAGTCATCACATTTAACATGCCCTTTCATTTATCCAAGAGTTGCGATGATGGTAATGCCTGAAGTAGAACTGGCTGCAGAAGGGGCTGAGTCTGGGGGAACTTTGACTTCAAATGTACTTTTTGTCTGCACTAGAAATAGATCTTATCCTTTCTCCAACAATGGGCAGCATCATGCCCCTTCTTCTTACACACGACATAAACAAAATCTAACTTCAGAGAGCATTGAAATGCATGGACTTGCTGCTTCCTTTGATCTCCCAACCTCTGAAAACACCTTTCGAATGGATGGGCCGACCAGCCACAAAAACTGCACACTTCCTTGCTTCTTTTCTCCGAAGAGGATCAAGACTCACGCGAGTTCTTACCAACATTGGACCTCCTCTTGTCCTTCCTAATTTGCACGCCTCGATTCTTAGCATTATTTATAGCTTCAACTTTTAAGGAAACTTCTACTACCTCCGCATAGTATTCAGATCCATAAGTGCTAACCAGTTGCTGGATGTCACTCCTAAGACCACCCAAAAATCGCTTAACTCTGCCAGCTTCAAAAGCAACCAAATCTGGGGCAGACTGGCTCAACTTGCTGAACTCAATCTCATACTAACTAATTGCTAGTTATCTCTGCTTCAAATGAAGGAAGTTATTCATCAAGCGGCCCTACTCGACCGACGGCAAAAATTTCTTCAATAATAACTTCTTGAAGGATTCCCACGAGTATCAGTGTATGAGGTTCTCCTTCTCTCTCAACCACTATCTCTTTGTAAGGCCCTAAGGTTGATATGCGATAACCAAAACTCTCTGGTCCTCATAAATCCCTGAGTACGAAACATCTCCTCGATTGCGATAATCCAATCATCCAATGCCAGGAAATCGGCTCTACCATCATAGGCAGGAGGTCATAATCGCCAAAAATTGTGAGATAAAGTTCATTTCTTGTGGCAGTAGGACTGGAGGCACCAAAGGAGCAGGAGGAATGGGAACAGCTTGACCCACTGCAAGGTCCTACAATCTCGGTTGCTGTCAAGAAACGACAGTCAACAACGCTTGGATCTGTGATTGCATCTCCACCATCTTCCTAGAAAGAGCCTCATTTCTCGGTTGCAGTCCCTCAATAACTGCCTCACTCTGCGTAGCAGACAACTCGCCCTCGGACTGGTAAGTTGCTCTCGTCACAATGCGTTTAGGCGGCATCCTAAGAATATAATGAACAACCAATCAAAACCTCGTTTAACAGCTAGAACAACACAACTTAGTTCAGACCATACATGTATAGATACTTGCTCATGCTGCTAAATTTCTCTAGGATTTCATTAATGATGTCATGCTTAACTTAGGATGATATGTCGTCATACTATTGACTCATGTGCATAAACCATGAATGCATGAATTACCATTCTTTTGTTTTAAATCAATGTGTTTATGTATGTCATCTTGTTGATCTTTAGCTTGGCACGTGTGTTAATGCTATATTATTCCATGAATGTTTTGTTATGCAATCTAATAAAGTCCTTAATTCATGTTATGAGTGGCGTACACATGAAATATTATGCATGTCATACTACATAATATTACATGTAACGAAAAGAAAAATCTAATGTACATTCATGTGATGATTGTTATGCATCCCATACTACATAAAAGTCGCATGTTGCCTCCTATGAGGAGCCATATACAAACACATATTATGCATCCCAAACTATATAATATGCCCCGTAAACTTCTTACCATGCTCTTGAATGTAGTGTTAATGCTTCAGCCAAGACGTACTGATGACACATCGGTGTGTGTATGAAATTGAACAAGACAATCTAAAACTGACAAGAGATAGGTGTTCGACCAATTGTCAAACAACCTAACCCTTTTATACCAACTGTCATAACCCGCATATTATCCTCATTTAAAAAATATATTAGATCAAGAGAAAATACATGTCCTGATGCCACGCCTTGTAGGGGATAACTGCAGACGGTCATACAAGAACTCAAACGTAACACTTAATAAGAAATCCTCATGTTTATTATGAAGAAAACAATAATTTATGTTAAATTTTAATGGTCGTAACCCTCGGCCTAGTGAATCAACTAGTCCACAAGTAGAAATATGAATATACGCTACGGAAAATACTTTGTTTATATGTTTTAAAATCCTACATAAGCATAAACATCCAAACATAACAACTCATGATATGCATACCTCTAGATCTAAATAAGTATAGAAATAGATTTTATGTTGGTTTAAATATAACGACTTTAGTTTAAAGCAATGCTATGCATAAGGTAGTCAAATGATATTTTTAAAATAACTAACACGCAACCTAACATAAAACCATTCCTAGAGAGCAAGTAAAACCAACCAGTCATCAAGAAAGACTAAGCAACTAGTAGGTATCTTAACAATATAAAAACTCCGTTGGGCATCTACAACCTGACACTAACCCACAAACAGGAGAAGCAAGTATGTCTTAACAAAATAATAGAGTAACAACACTACCTCACACAGGTGATGAAATGACATCTTGCAACAACAATAGAAAACCAGCAACCACCAAACCTAGTCACTTAATCGGCTACTAATCCAAACCTGAGGCATTCAAAAGAAAAGAGTACCTTAGAGAGAATACAAAAAAGGAAAAAATCATCAGTCGACAATAATCAGGTGAAAATCAAAAGGGGTTACCAACCCCAACCATAGGAAAGCTGCCAAACCAAAGCAAATGGGAAATAAAACAATTATGAGTTATTAACTTAAAATTCCAAGAGTATGGAAATTGCACCAAGTTCGAACCGAAGCCATGCTTCGAGGATATCTGCAAGAGTAAGTATCCAATATATGTCTATATAATAGGAAGAAAAGAGACTGAGGATCTTTAAACATGTGAATCATTAACACTGGCAAAAATAGTTCTGAGTCGGTGGCCATAATGTGCAACACGAACTAATAGACCCAAACATCTAAAGAAGGCACTACGATGGTTACAACAAGGTCCAACACAACCCAATAACCCAAAATTCTAAAAAAGGCACTACGGTGGTGGCAGCAAGGTCAAACACAACCCAATAGTCAATGAGAAAACATCAACAACCACAAAGTGTAATGATTTACGAGGCAACACCAGTTTGGTGGTAATTTATCCATTGCCAACAATGGGCCACACCTAGACATCAATAAATACTCATAAAACCCCAAATAAAAACACCGGGCTTCTCCAATTATAAGAAGGAAGAACGTCCAGAAATGCACTCTAAGGCCCACACTAGACGAATTAAACTTAACTCGACAAAAAACTAAATCCATACTTATTTGTCGAGTATACTCAACAAATGCTGTAGATATACGATGATCTATAATTGGAAAAAATTAAATGCCTTAAAGATATTCAACGATTTGGCGTAATTATTTTGATACTCGAAGAATCTGCGAAAAATAATCAAAGTCCACAGAAAATTCATCCAGTATATCGATGAATCTGAATTCACTCAATGCTCTCAACGCCAAAGCAGTCTAACTTTATGCCTGGACTTTAACTCAATGAATATTACTTCACTCAACGCCTTCACTAGACGCTCTCAATGCCAAGTCGACTATACTCGACGAATTCGTCGAGTTAACACGACGCTTTTGACTTAGCCTCGCCGGCACTCGACACACTTGACGCCAAAACCATAACACTCAACGCCAAGCCTATAAATCGACGAGATCAATGCCTAATACTAAACTAATGCAAAATCACTCAGTGCTGAGACTAATACTCGACGAATTCTTTGAGAATACCTGACGAATCTTACTTAGACTCACAGATCACTCAAAGCTCTCAAAACCAAGTCTAATTCACTCAATGCCAAGACTGGAATTTGAAGAATTCATCTTGAATACTCGACGAATTTACCGTAGTATCAAGAATCACTCAACGCTAAGACTACACTCACTGCCAAAGGCTAATACTCGGCGAATTCATCGATATTACTCGACGAATCTGACTCCACTTAATGCCTATACTATTCGACGAATTAGACTTAATCCAAGACACATACTCGACGAATTCCATTCAGGCTGACCCCACCATACTCGATGAATCATTATACTTAAACTAAAGGTCACGTTCAAAGAATTTGTCTATACTTAGCATATCATATATGGCAAAACTTCCCTAGATTATTGTTAGATGCCCGACGATTCCTACTTTAACTAATTGTGATAAACTAGGTGGGTTGACCTAGAATAGCAGGTATATATGGAAAATTTCTAACTTTACTTGACTTGGAATTTCTCACTATACAGTAGATCAAACTTGGCCGATCCCTAAACTACTCCTAATTCTAAAGAGGGAAGAAGAAAACCAATTAGAAAACACACAAAAAACTCTTAGCAAGGGGAAGAAATCACCACTTGCCTCTATCTCCAGAAATCCAGCCACACATATTCCCTTTCTCACGGATCCGGTCGCAAGAACACCTTGGCTACACTTCCTGAAACTTTTGAATGGAAAAGAGGGTCAAATCGCATAACCTAACGTCCAAAAACTCTAGAAATGGGAAAAACTCATCGTTAATGCGTAGATCTCAGCAAAAGCAGTCTGAATCTACTCTCTGATGACTATTTCGAGCACCAAAGCTCCTGCAATTGGTGGTCAAAAGCCTAGAAATGTCCGTCATTTTTCTCTTTCGCAAAGTAGTGCGATGGCTCGGGAGGAAGACGATGAATAGGGTTTTCGACAAATTGTAAGGCTATTTATACTTTTACAAGTAATATAATATTGTATTAAAATTAATTACAAAATAAACTCCAAACGACCCGAAACTCAAACCCACTCAGAATCTTACGAAAATCGCACCGTAGCTAAACATCGACTCTACGAATCCAACAATGAAGTCAAAATCGAAATCCAACAACCCAAACTCGGGTAGAAACTCCCTGATGCCCAAAACACCAACTATCCTAAAAATATCCACTGAGTTCCAAAACAAACCCGACACACAAGGGATATCTCAAAAACAGACAAGAAACTAGCTATGCTACTATTTTAATTCAAAACCTCAGATACTACTGGGCGAAAGCCATGCTTCAGCAGCGGTACCCATCAACCGCGCTTCAACGTAATGCACTGACATCAAAATACGGTGCTAAAGGAATTAAAATAAACATTGAAAAATTAGGGGCATTACATCAGCACTGACAAGCCTAGCCTAGCTACAACAAGAACTTATTCTGTTAGAAGAAATATGTTTTCTTGGTTAAGAATCATACCTGTATCCTTTGGAGAGCATCTTCCAAGATTTGTTGTGATCCTTCTTGCAATGTGAGGAGGAGGAAGATTTGTTCTTCCACTGCTTCCTCGCCTTGATAAGTCAGATTTCTTCACGTGACCAACCACTTGAATGTCTTTTCTTACTGAGCCAGATTTCTTCCAATTCATCAGCAACAGATTTGCCTCTTGCTTTATCTATCTTGATACACTCAAATGCCTGATTATGAAAATAGGTAGTGTGTACTATATACCACTAGTGGCACAAGTATCTTCTTTATACCACCTGACTGTTTTAGTTGGTTGTATACCACTCGGACTGTTTTATCTCTTTTGTATACAATCTCTGCTTGCACAGCATACTCCCCCTTGATCAAGGCCCATCTCCAATTGCCTTCTCCCCCCATTTTAACTTCTTCAGTAAGGGAGAATCTTCAAATAGGATAGGGAGATCTTTGTCTGAACTATCTCTTCATCCAGATAGAACATTATCCTTTGAAGCATCTATAGTCATTTCAATGACAATTTTATCATCTTATGCAGGGAGATTTGTTGGAATCTTCCCCTCAATCATAGCATTGTCCATAAAGACACTCAGGTCTTCAGCAGTTCTGCTGATCTAATCTATGTTGGTGATTCTCTTGGTAAGAATCAAGCTTTTCCATCAACCTAGGCTTAACTTATATCAGCTATAGCTTGAGAAATCTAGCATTCTTAACCTGATTGTACTTGTTCTCTCATAATAGGTTCAACCTTCTGGGCAGTTTACTCTTCTCAACCTCATCAATGTCCATAGAGACATGCTGAACTTCAACAGTATTAATGACCTATTCTGTGCTGGAGGTACTTTAGGTAAGACTCAAGCTTGTCCAACAACCTTGATTGAGCATGCTCCCCATAAATAGGAGAATCTAGATTGATAGTCTCCCCCTCAATATTTGCACAGATTCTGTCTTCATGACTTTCAGTCATCATTTTAACCGATGATACCAATTGAATTGAAAGTTTTTTTGTATAGTAAGCCTTTTCAGGTGAGGAATAAGTTCCTCTTTATTATTGCTCTTAGAAGAGCTACTTCCTGTACTTCACTCTTTGATGAGTGCAGCCAGCTTGTTATTCTCCTCGCTATTCTATTGAAGTGGCAATAGTATTTTGTCCCACCACTCAGACATCTTGAACTTTTATGGATGGATCTAGCTGGTCATCGTCCATTACCTATATTGTTTGTCCCTCTTTAGAATTGCTCACAAAATCACTCCATCCTCATCGTTTTGTACAGTAGGAGGAGTAATCTTTATGGTCACTCTATCCATTTCCAACTTCACCACTGCATATCTTAGGTTAATTTCTCACTAGAGTATGAACCTTGAGATAACTTCCTTGTTGTATTCTTAAGTCTGGACCGTCCTCTGTCTGACCCACCAAAGCCTCCTTTGGTCCATCTTTTACTAGAGTATGATACTTCAGTGGACATTTATTCCATTCTTATTCCTAGAACAACCTTTGTCCAAATACCATATAGGGGAATGGGCACTTGGACTATCCTACAAAACAAAGTTTACCTTGCCTTAGGACCCCAATAATTATTGGGTCTTAGGTTCTGATTAGCATTAGAATACACATGCCTTCCTGTAAATTTTTCAGTCAGGAAGACTAATACTAGCTGTGTCATGAAGACTAACCCTTGCCTTTAGCACACTAGGGTTATGCCAAAAATCTATGGCAAAGTGGCCCACTTTGCTACAAAATCAACACTTATAGATGTTATATCTCCTCTTCTGAACAGTCTTTGAATTGTACAAGACATCATTAGTGACCTATTCAAAGGGGAGTGATGTAGCCTTCTTCTTATTTCTCTCAACAAGAATCAGACTATAGGTGAGTCTGCAAGTAGAAGTATGTGGCTTACTCTGAGTTTCATTTACAATAGTCTTCATTATATTTGACATGATACTAATGGACTTCGAGCTAGCAATGTCAGCCTTACAAATAAACTTACCCTTGGTCTGGGTTTTTGCTGGAAGAGCCCAAAAATAGGCCACTGCCTTCTCCTTGTGTGTAGGGGCTGGAGAACCAAATACAAATTATCCATGATGGGTCATCAAACTTCTTCATGGGGAGCCTTCTGTGGACTAAAACCCATGCCCTTCCTTCTTTCATTATAAGATATACTTGTACTCTTACAATGAGAATTCCCATTTATCTAGTAACTAAAAAAGCAGTTTTGGTCATGCCTATTTAAAGGGAGGGTTACCTTATGAATGGTGGCCCGAGGCACTACCAGACCCTTGCCTTTCCATTTAGAATGACCAACTCTAGAATTCCACTTAGACGCTAAGCCACTATCATCTTTTTGAGAGGTAAAGGAGTAAATCAGTTGCAGCACAATTTTTGGCTTTGAAATACTAGCCACAATCATTTTCACCTTAAGGAGCATCTCTTCAAGATCCATAATGATCTTGTTCTTCAGGCTTATGGTCTCAATTTGGATGATTGAGATAGCCTTTACTTGGCTTACTTCCCTAGCCTTCTGATCTAGCAAGGATGCTGTCTCAGTCTGCTTGATAACAGCTAACTGAAGGGAGGTAATCTCCTAAACTTGCTTTTTGGCCAACTTCTGCTTCTTCTTAAGGCCTCCAAAATTTCTCCATACTTGTCAATCAATTGATTGATATCTATCTCATACTCAGAATTATTGTGATCACTTGATCAAGATACTTCAGAATTTGTACTGGTCTCATAATCTATATAATAAGAAGAACTAGATAGAGAATGCACCTTTTTGGAAAAGGCAGATCTTTGCAGGACTCTTCGTCTTACATAGCCATCAGCCCACAACAGCAGTTGGCATCTTCTTCCTTATCATCCTCCACTATGGCTTCCATGTAGACAGTTAATGTGTCCCACATTTCTATAGTAGTCTTGTAGTAGACCATGTTCTGGAAGGTGGAGTCATCTATGGCACTTACAAAGATGTTTTGTGCTCACTTATCCATAGTCGCCAAGTTGATTTCATCTCCAGTCATTTAAGTATACCTCTTTGGAGTCTAGACTTCTTCATCTAAGATAGACACCTTCATGGGGATGAAGGGTCCTTCATGAACAATTATAAAGATCTTAGGATTAGAGGCTTCCATGAACTATCTGACCCTTGCTATCAAGATCCAAAAGTTCTTCTTGCTGTAGAATTGAAGCTCTATTGAGCTCAACTCCTTATGGTTCACTCATAAACCCATAAGTATAAAACTTTTAGCTATACTTGGGGATCTTTTCAGATAGTTGTCTTTTTGAGTAACCTCCCTCTGATACAACTTGAAAGTCTTTAATTTCAAGGATAGCTAAATCACCTAGAGGGGGGGGGGGTGAATAGGTTTCTTAGTCTCTTGTGGCTATCATTAATTTTCTTTATACTTAGTGTGTTGTTGGTGAGTTAAATATTACTTCTAATACAATCACACAAAGCAAACACAATATTTATAGTCGTTCCCCAGATTATGGGTACATCCACTTTCCCTTTCACCTTTCTAACAACTTGTTATACAAGGCACTTCTCCAATCTCAGCTCCTATGCCTTAAAACACGATCCCATAGGACCACTCAGTCTCCTCCAAAACATACAACTCAGGCACAAATCCCTACATCTTAGTGATCTAAAGATCACCTACCTTAGGCCCAAAGGCCCTACAACTCAGGGTGGGAGGACAACCCTACCTAAGAGGGAATGAATCTCCTAAAGCTCAGGCACAAAGTCCCTTCCTCAAATCCAAAGGATCCTACAACTAAGGCACAATTGTTCAAAAACTCAGAGAGAATGACTCTCCTACCTCAGACTCAAAAGCCAAACCTCAGATCTAAACAGGATCCTACTCTCAGGCCAAAGACCTACCTCAGGCACACAGGCACTACACTAAGATCTGTAACTAGATCATACCACTTAGGACAAAGCCCTACTTCTCAGATCCACACAAGGATCCTACCCTTAGCCTTTATATATTCAGGCTTATAACTCAGATCCAAAAGGATCCTACTGGATGAAAGTGGTTTGTGTTGTAGATATGACTCCCGAGAAGTTCTCTGAGTTTAACTTCCTAGACTGAGAAAGTCTAAGCCCTACTTACTTCACAACAATAAGAAACTGATCTTTAGGTTGATATGGCTTGTGATGGAAGTGCTGCAGCTAGGGTTGGCCCTTTGTTGCTTCTTGAGCTGAGATAAACTCATCCCTAACAATTCTTCTTCTTCCTTAGAAAGTGAACTTTTTTACCTTGTTGTTGAAGACAAGATGTATCTGTATCTTTGAATAGCTAACTATATATGAATCACAAACCACATGAGTGTTGAAACTGAAAATCAGCTTTGGTGGAGTTTTAACCCTTGGGTAAGGTGTGATCTTGCACCTACTTCTCCCTCACAAGCTCAAACAGCTAGAGACTTAGAATAAGAAATAGACCCAAGGCACCAGCACAGAGGTCCCACCACACACCCAGGAGATCTTAGAGTGCTTCCCCTCCTTAGCCAAGTGCTGAGCTTAGGATACCTCAAAAAGCCCAAGAAGACCAGGGCACAAGTAAGCATGCCTTCTGAGTTATCCCCTTGGGTCTATTTATAGTTTTCTAAAAAACAAGTTGCCAACTGCAAACCTCCGCTGTTGTAAACAACTATATGCAGTCTAGATTGGATTGCCAATAGCATAACTCCTCTGTTCTGAAAGGCTATGGACAGTCCAACATGAGTAAAATGGTAAAAATACATCATACAATAATATGCGTGTGGCCCATGAAAACCTCAACTCGCATGGGGTTGGGAGTGCTCATAGTGCTAGAACTCGCCACCTCCCTATGGCCCTAGGCGAGTATGGGCCAGAAACTTCCCACTCGCCAACGTCCTACCTAGAGACAAGGGCGAGTGTGATCCTACTTGTCCACTTGCCCCCGTTCTGCTCCACCCCACTTGGGCAAGCCGACGGATCTGTCGGGATGTCACTCAACGCTAAGAGGCGTCGAGTGAACAAGCCTCACTTGATGTCGGGGTAGAAGGCATCGAGTGGAATCAAAGCCATCGGAAGGCGTCGACTGAACTCAATGCTAGGGGTCTGGCTTGCTTGGAACTTTAACATGATGTCTTGGCTGGTCTGGCTCCTATCGATCCCCACTCGCCGGATATGGGGTTGTACAGAATCCCCGCTCTTTGCGAGGTTACCCAAAGATCGTAAAGAAAAATCAAACCCTCCAAAAAGCGGCAAGTGTGGAAGGATCTAAAGATAATCTTTTGGTGGGATCCACCAATGGCTATATATATGCACCCACGTACTTGGGCGACCTTTAACATTCCCCTTACTCTGACCTTACTGAGATGCCTTTTTCAAAAAGAGCTCCAAGAGAGACTGGACTGTGCTTGCGGGCTCAATGCCTCTCACACTACCAGCCTAGTCGTTGTATCTCCCAGTGCTTTGTTGCCCGAGTCTCCGAATCCTCAGCCTGCAAAGAAGGCCATGTTAGCTCAAAAAGCTGCAAAGTCAATCTATCATGATTTGTTCTCCACCCTAGATCATGAACTCGCCAACGTCCTGCTAAGGCTCCACGCTGCTAGTCGACCACCAACCCCCCCCCCCCCACCCCGCGATGACTCGCGACATCAAACTACTCCTGTTACGAGCCTGAGAGAATCATTGCCCCCTTTCAAGACCATGGGGCTGGACTCGTTGAGGCTGAAGTCGCCAGCTAGCGCACCTTATCGGCAAATCACACCAATTTCTACACTCGTGGGGGGAGATGTCTGTGACATCCCTATTCCAAGATTTGAACTCATCTCCCCAGGATCTCAACTTCCGGGTTACGACAAGAACTTTACCTTACCCCCCATATAAATCTCGCATAGTTGTTTTGAAACACTCACCCATTATGTTCACAGGGATTAATTGTCCTTGCAGGTCTCCCTAGCCAATATGAGGCCGAAGAATCTTCTGAGCCAACGAGCCATCCCCTACCTCCTCCCACAGTGTGATGGAAAACTTCTTGGATGCCTCACTAGAACCTACCGAGCTTAGGAGGCGAACAGTTGATGTTCTGAAGAAGCAAGGACTCGCACTGTGGAGGATCTAGATGGAGAATGATCTCAGCGAGCAGAGACTGCAGGTAATTTAGCAGGACTATATATGTAAGACCCCCATTTTTTTTTCTTTTTCGACACCGGGGCCTTAGGCCCAGAACCGCCGCGTTGCGGTGATACCTTCTCACCCGGGAAGGTCGTCACTACAAGACGCCGACTCTGCCGGCCAAATTCGATCGTAACTGTAGCATAAGAAAAGATGCAAGTCCACAGAAATCACATATATAGAAATAAACTCCACGAAGGGAGTGTCCACAGATTGTACATATAATAAAAATCTCGGGCTTATGCCCGGTACATCAAGTCCTCACTACAATTCACTCATCGCGGAAGCAAACTAATACAACTACTATAGTTCCGGACTCACTGTCCCTGCTGTCTAGACTCCAGTGCTAGACTGTCCGATCTCCAAGCGTGCCGACCTCCGAGGCTGCTCCTCCATGCTGGGCTCCGTGGTCCCCTAAATGATATGGTTCGAAAACCGTTAGTCTAAAAGACTAAGTCCTATCGTCCCCCACCCCTTCCCCCATGGCTCCTAAGCACCGAGCGGGGAGAAGGAAAGGGAAGGACATGAAGGTGGAGAATAGTCAAATTCCAGATGGCAGCGGAACTAAACTAACAGTGTACGCATGATAATAATTATACAAAATTAAATAAGTAACCTTAACTTAAGTATGTACACATAAGCTAAGGGATCTTTTGCAGGGCTCCTATCGTATAAAAGTCCCATACTGATTTATACGATAGGGTGTCGTTTCTATTAGCAGGCTTATAATATTGAAAGAGAACCTTGACTTATAAGCACGCTCACACGAACTTATAGGCCAAGGGGTCGTTTTGCAAGGCCTAATGTATAGAGCGTCCCATACCGCTTATACATTAGGTGTCGGGTTTTATGCAATGGTTATGCTATGAAATACAATTATGCTATGATGTGAACATATAAGTGTAACTCACCCACTCGAATCTGTGTACACAGACCTTTAGTTCCCCCTTTCGGAGCCGTTACCTCCCAGGATACCTCCGTAGTGGCAGACGGAAGCGGTGGGTTGGGCCTCGCCCATCTCTAAACCAGTAAAGCACTACCTGTCAGACCTATCGTACGCCTCAACGCTTGGTGCACTAAGCGGACGCCTGCGTACTCTTGCCGGCTGGCGCACCGGACTTCTTTTGGCGAAGTGCTCACCACACTTGCCGAGCCAATGATATTGGCGTCGGTGCATCGAACTCCCCAATATCGAAGACCCACCACCTTAAACCTTTTATTCACATGCAATAGTTATGAGTCAAACAACCAACCGAGCCGAAGCCCACCGGACAATCCCGTCCATCATAATCTACAACCGAGCCAAAGCACCCGGACTATCCCGTCCGTCACAATCTACCACCGAGCCAAAGCTCCCCGGACTATCCCGTCCGTCATAACTGTCAACCGAGCCAAAGCTCACCGGACAATCCCGTCCGTCATAATCTACTACCGAGCCAAAGCTCCCTGGACTATCATACCCAATAACTACCGGGCTTATTGCCCCAGTAACCCATACTATCTCCCGGGACACTGGGGTGTGAATGTGTGAAACCCTAAGTTTACTATTTACTCTATGGCTACGACTTAGGTTTTACCCCTTTCATTTCCATATTACAGTGACTAGACCTAAGGAGATTTGACCTTCCACTTTATGGGGAAGACGATCTTTCGTCGATCCCAAAACATCATCCAACATTTAGTCAAACTCATTCCTATCTTATCCAACCCTGAGTGATGAACTCTTATGTACATAACTTGTAATCCAGATTATTTCTGAAGAATTACTATATGCAGACCACCAAGGTTTAATGTTAGGTAAAATGGGAAGTATGTCAAGTAATCATCGAATACTCCTGTAATAATTTCTGGAGGTCTATTATGACCTTTATTGCCCAAATCCAGAGTTTTACAATTTTCCTATTTATCTAGGAATTTATTAAATATTTATAGTGGTCAAAGTCTCCAAGATTGAACTGAAGGTACCAAATTTTGACAAGATAAAATTCCCTTAAATTTATGTTATACTTCAATATAACAATTAACCTAATATCCAAGATCTCTTGATTTTTCAGCAAGGTTTAGGCCACTGATTCTATTTTTTTAAATTATCTCACCATATTTCATTAAAATAAATAAATAGGGTAATATTACTCCTAAAATTTTAAGTAAACTTCCAACATGATAACAAAGGCATATAAATGCTCTGGGATAAATATCATAAGTGAATTAAGGAATGATAAACTTCAAACAAACTATATAAACAATTTTCCAAAATTGCTAAACGCAGACCACTAAGTCAAACTTCATGTAAAATGGGAAGTATATCAAATAATCATCCAACACCCCTATAATAATTAATGGATGTCCATTATGACCTTTAAGTCCTACCCCCAGAGTTCCAAAATTTTCCTTATTTATTTAATAAATTATTTAATTATTTTAATGTCTAAAATTTCCAATAATGAACATGAAGTACTATTTTCTGTCAAGACATCATTCTACAAGTTTTTTATTTTACTCAAAATATTGTTATAACTTATCTTCCAAAATATCTAATTCTTTTCAGTAAGGTTTTATCCTTAAATCAATATTACATTTAAATCCTTGAAAGTTCATTTAAGAATTATAAAATACTATATTGCTTCCAAAAATTCAGAGAAATTTCAAGTATGAATCTAGTGGCATGTAAATGGTTTGGGCCAACTTTCATAATTTATTTATCAGTAAATGGACTTAAATAATTTATTGAATAATTCCATCATATAGCAAGCTTGTGAAGTAACTACTTCAAATAAGTGTCTAAGTATTTTTATAAAATTTAAATAAGCTCATAATGATTCAAAACCTCCTCTGCCAAAATTTCATGACCTCTCAAGGGTCAGAGGTAGCATAATAATTTATTTACTAAAGTGAGGCATTTCTTGTGTTACAAATGAAGTGCTATAAATAATACTCCAAAATTTCTAAATAAATAACCAAAGCTTCTTAATATTATTATGACCATCCTACCAAAATTTCATATCATTTTAAGGGGTTTAGCTAACCCATTCCTATCCCACCATATTTATGCCCTAAACTAGGGTTAGGGTTTTGAGGGTCCTAAACCTTCCAAAATACCCTAATATTTTTACCAGAGGGGTATAGTTACCATAATACCACCCCTACAAAATTTCATAGCCATACAAGGTGTTTTGGTTATTTGTCCTTCACAAGGTACAAAAGCCCTTCCTTAGGGTTTGACCTAGGATCTTGGGCCAAATCAACTCCATTGCCCCCAAGTTTTCATTGGGAGGTGTATATTGTCATGCCAAACCAGTGTACCAAATTTGAACCTCTGTTGAGGTGAATTGGACACTAAAAGCCAAAATTACATTTTGGACCAAAATACCCTTCTTAGGGCAAGGCTAGGGTTTGTTTGAATCCCATTCAAATCAACTCCAAACTTAATGAAATTTTAACCAGAGGTCTATATTGACCTCATATCCATCCCACCAAAATTTTGATAAAATTGGACTTCATTTGACCCATAATTTAATTTACCCTAGCATAATTAAATGTTTTACAAAACTATAGGAACATTATTCCCAAAAATTCCCATTTTTGGGCAGGGTCTAGGTATAGGGTAGGGTGAATCCCTTCAAAAATTTCAGCTCATTTGGACCAAGGATGAAATGTTGGCAACTAGTTTAATGGCTGCCTAGTCATTTGTATAGACTCCACCAAATTGAGTGCCCTGGTCAAACCAGTCACCCAAATTGGTTCAAACCAATTTTGTCAGATAGTAAATCCATAGTGCTACATTTTTGGTGTTGACCATTTTCTCTGAACATGGCTCCACCTATTTTTAATAATTAAAACCAATAAATGTAAAAACTGTGACAGAAATGAAATGATAATACACATAACCTATAGTTTATATTTATATATTAGCACGAATCTTGGCGCGCTTTCGACGACATCCCGTCATCTTCTACCTCCAGCCGACGGCTAGGATCTATCCTACCTAGGCCGATTTCCAGCGGCTGCCGCTGATGAGTCCTCTTTATATACCTATTTTCGGACTCATCTAGGCTTATTTTCTTGTCTTTGCACACCGTTTAGCGTCATTTGCACTCCTTTTGGTTCGCTACGGTTATTCCACGTCTTGTGCACTTTATTAGCCTATTTCTGTGCGTGTGTGTATTTTCATTTTTGCTTTGCTTAATATTTATGTCTGTGACTGCCATGTCGACATCCCGTCCAGTTTTCCTGCAGGTTCTGGGATCGTGTGGGCGTCCGGGATAGGACATTCACCATTTTTGGCAAAGGAGTCAATGGTCGTGCGTTTTTACCCACGCACGATCATCGACCTCTTTGGCGCACGATCACTGGTCGTGCGCAGTCATGACCTCTTCTGTGAAAGTTCTGTCCCGGCATATCGCACGATCATCAGCCATACCGCGCACGATCACTGCTCGTGCGTTGCCGGTCGTGCGCAGTCATGACATCTTTTTCCACTTTTCTGCCTCCATATCGCACGATCACTGACCATATCGCGCACGACCATTGGTCGTGCGCCAGTGATCGTGCGCGCTGTTTAATTCTGTTTTCTATAAATAGCGCAGGTCCGCCCTAATTTCGGGAGACGATCCAAATCCGCGATTTTTCCGCCGTTCTTCGTCTCGGACGAGGGTTTCCTCCGTCCCCCTTCATCCTCCACCTTAGGGAGAGTCTCCGGGCAAGCTTTCAACGCCAAATCAACGCCGGAGCATCCTCTCGGCCTCCTCCTTCATCCTCAAGCTTCAAGCGGAGTTTTGACCGAGCTTTCTCCATCAAGCAAGGAAGGGCCGGAGCCGCAATCTACGGATCATTTCAACGAAGAAGACGGGTCCATTGGGAGTGAGTGACACCTCCTCTACCCCGGACGCAGTTGAGGACCGAGCTTGGACTCGGATTGACAACCCGGGATTCCAACCGTGAACCCCCAACAAGGCTTCGGATTCGGTCGATTCGCACACCTCTTCCTCTTGTATTTGATAGCTTAGTTTAACTCTTTGTATTGATGAAGTACATTTTATTGTAGTTAATGATCTTGCACTTTATCATGTCTATGTGATTTGTGTATTTTCATTATTATTGCTTGAGGTGCGCCTTAATATTCCATCCACCATCCACCCTTGCCGCACTAGCAATTGCTAGTGGCGTGCGTTGCGAAGAGGTGCTCACGACCCTCATTCCGCCATTCTCACCACCTCATCCGCTAGCCTACTCGCCCATCCGCCAAGCGATTCGGTGCATAGCGGCCCGACTAGCCTTCCATCCCGCCTGGCGAAGCATCGCATAGCGGCGTTGCATAGGAGTAGCTTGTAGCTTTTATTTTCTGTTTCCGCAACCATCACAAACCCCATCGTTACCTTCGCCCCGAGGACTTCAATCTCAAGTCCTCCTCGACATTAACTCATCCCTCACTGTGTTCCTCAAGAGACCGACACTCGGGGATTCATTCCCAAACTTTATTACTTGTGCGACCGGTGCGCTTGCCGTTTTCCACGCATCAAGTTTTTGGCGCCGTTGCCGGGGAACACAGTCGTTTGAGTTTTTGGAGAGGAAGATTTGAGATAGTTGCCCTTTCCATTTGTATATTTCATGTTTCATTTTTGTTTTGGTTTTTAGTTGTTGTTTTTATTTTATTTTATTCCCTTTCTAGTTTTTATTTTGCTATAGCAGGCTGTTCCACTCTTTATTTGCTTGCGAGTATTTAATTTTTGCTTAGAAAATTCTTGTGGTGAATTCTTTCTTGCTGCACCATGTATTCTTATGCGAATATCCGTTGCCGTTGGTGCGGGGATTATAGGCATGGCAGTGATGAGTGCCCCACTGAAGAATGGGAGCATAATTCTCGTGGTTCAGTGTATGGAGCACCGTTGTCTTATGGTACTTCATACACCGTACCCCAGTCTTATGGTCACTACTCTTCTCCGCCTACATCTTTTTCTTATTCCTCTCCGGTCCTACCTGGACCGAGGAGTAATGGAAAACGGTGTTTGTGTTGTCATAGCACCGACCATGTGTTGAAAGATTGCGCAGAATTTCAGCGCCAGTTGGAGGCGGATGATGAACCGGATATCCGGATTGTCTCATCCACCTCTCAAATGGCCGCTCCTTCTGATTCTGATGATGTATCCGCAGTACCACCTTGTCTATGGGGGACTGCTGTGGATACACCCATCAGACTTTCTACTGGTCAGTGCGACGACATTGCGGCGCCTTCTCTCCTTGTGCCTTCTTCCCCTATTTTTGATTCACCCCCGGAGGAACCTGCGCATATTATCTCTGATGATGTTGCTCCTCCGCTTTCTTTGCATGAATTACCTACTCCCATTTCTAGTGAGTCGGTCGATGATGTTGTGCCCTTTGGGAATTGGGAATATGAGGATGCGCCGTGGTGTGACGAGGACATTATTCTCATCAATGGTGAGTACTATGTCTTGGAACACCGTGACGTACCGAGGTGTGATGAGGAAATCCTTGCCGGCGAGGAGGTTTCTACTTCCTTGTTGGATGAGGGGGTCCAAACCACCACCGAGGACCTCGTGCTCTCAGCTTCCCTTCGCCATGACTCACATGACACCGACGATGATCATTGTTTGGAGCCTGCTGGGAGTGAGACCGGGACCACTCCCCCGATTAGTTCCTTATGTTCTTCGTCTCCTTTATTCCTTGACCCCCCTTCTCCTTCTGCGCCTGTGCGGGTTGACTCCCTGCAGGTGAGTTGGGTTGACATTGAGCCTTGTGCTCAGGTTGTCGGCGAGTGCCTCAGCTTGCATGAGGAATTTCCTATTCCTTTTGCAGTTGAATCCTCTGCCTTCACCTTCGCCCCCAACGAGCTTGTGGTGGACGATACCTTGCTAGGCAAGGATTCTTTTTGTGATGAGATGAGCGAGGACCAGGTCGCCTCCTCATCTTATTTCCTGCTTCCTTTACCTGAGCTTTTCAGGTATTATTATCTAGGTAGAGGGGTAACTGTGCTATCACCGTATCGGTACCCGTTACCGACACGGATATTAGGACAGTTGCCTGTGCACTTTTCTTTTCATAGGCCCATTAGCTAGAATTTTTCTTTTGCTGAATAAGTCGTGCTGGGATGACAATAACCCCAGTGCTTATCTTTCATTTTCTGCATTTTTCTTTTTTTATGTCTAGCTTAGTTTAGTATTTTTTTTTGTATATTTTTCTTTTGTTTTTGCGGAGCTCACCCCTGCAGGTATTCATGGATACTACGCATTGGCGGGGTTGTGATTCTCCGTATGGCGGGCCTGCTCCTAGTTTTCACGCGTCTTCTGGTATGCTCACTAGCTGAGCATTGGGTAACCTCTTCCCTTAGCTCTTTTTGATTTAAATTTCTCTATCATTTGATGTGTTGTTTAGTTTAAGTCTGGGGGAGAGTCAGTTTACCTTTTGCACGTGCACATTTCTTTTGCATACTAGAAGCTTTTACATTATTATTTTGTTTAAGTTCATTGCATCGCACACCACTGCACCCACATGAGCGCGAGCTTAGCGGTTTGCGTGTCACGAATTGAACTTGTATCTTTGTTAGACTTGGAAAATTTCTGTGCTAGTTCAGGATTGCGCGACGGAGTAAAATGTTGGCCTTGCTGTGTTTCTAGTCAACTGCTCTCGTTTTGTATAGAAATTTGAGTAGATTTAATTTTTCTGTATGCTTATAGCTTTATATTTTTCTATCTGCGTAAATTCTTTTTTATTCTACTCAAAAGTTGGTGAATCCGGTGTGAATCAAACGGTAGCGTAGGAATGTGTGTAGCCGCCACTAGACTCGTATTGCTTGAGTCGGGAGGAAGGATTATCTTTCTCGGTTGCTAAGAACTTGCCCCAAGCTATTCTTGAAGCATTGGTACACGGTTAGTCTAGCGTGAGAGTGATGTAGGCCACCTTTTGGCCCGGTTGAGCTTTGTACCCATTCCTAACATCGCCCTTGCTAGCCCCTTTGTGCCTACCCTTCCTTTTGATTCAGCTCCACTATATTCGCCAAAGCCTCATAGTCGATCCTAGTCGCACACCCAAGTCGAGCTTAGTGTTTTATATTTTCATGTTGGGTTGTGATGTGGTGTTATTATTTGTGAAAATGTGGAAGTGCTTCCAAGTTATATCTGCTGAAATTGTGAAAATAAAAAGATGAGAAAAGAAAAGAAAAATATTTGAAAAAGAGAAAAAGAGAAAAGAGAAAGAGAAAGAAAAAGTTTGATTGAAAATTTTTTTGGAGATGATTTGGATTTGGAGTAGGCGGTGCACACACCCATTTAGTAAAAGTTAAGTCTGGGGGTGTGGTGCACCCGTGTTTATTTTGTGGGCAGCGGGTACTAGTTTTGTACGTTAGCTCATTTGGGTTAGGTGCATACCCTTCATGTTTATCCTTGTTTTCCTCACCTAATCCCAAGCCCCGTTATTATCCTAAAGTCCTACGGACTTGCGCTTGAGTTGACTAGTGCCGTGGAGAGAGTGCGAACGGGCAAGCTTATGGTTTCCGACATTGGTGGATTCCTTTGGAGGTAATCTTGAGCCCCGGTCTTCTGCAATGCTCACCTTAGTGGCCTGTCTACTTTCTTCCTGCGTAGGACCGGATGATTCACCGTGATTCTACTTTTGAGTAATAATAAATTTCTGTTACGCATTGTGAAAAATATAAAATATTTTGTATACTTAAGAATTTCCTTTACTTTATTTTTATGCACGCGAGCATGCGACTTCGCATGGTACTCCGTTTTGCAATTTCTTTGTTAGCTAGTTCATTTTCCCTGTCTGCTTAGGTTTTGTTTGCTCGGGACGCGCAAACGGTTAAGTCTGGGGGTGTGATGAGTCCTCTTTATATACCTATTTTCGGACTCATCTAGGCTTATTTTCTTGTCTTTGCACACCGTTTAGCGTCATTTGCACTCCTTTTGGTTCGCTACGGTTATTCCACGTCTTGTGCACTTTATTAGCCTATTTCTGTGCGTGTGTGTATTTTCCTTTTTGCTTTGCTTAATATTTATGTCTGTGACTGCCATGTCGACATCCCGTCCAGTTTTCCTGCAGGTTCTGGGATCGTGTGGGCGTCCGGGATAGGACATTCACCATTTTTGGCAAAGGAGTCAATGGTCGTGCGTTTTTACCCACGCACGATCATCGACCTCTTTGGCGCACGATCACTGGTCGTGCGCAGTCATGACCTCTTCTGTGAAAGTTCTGTCCCGGCATATCGCACGATCATCAGCCATACCGCGCACGATCACTGCTCGTGCGTTGCCGGTCGTGCGCAGTCATGACATCTTTTTCCACTTTTCTGCCTCCATATCGCACGATCACTGACCATATCGCGCACGACCATTGGTCGTGCGCCAGTGATCGTGCGCGCTGTTTAATTCTGTTTTCTATAAATAGCGCAGGTCCGCCCTAATTTCGGGAGACGATCCAAATCCGCGATTTTTCCGCCGTTCTTCGTCTCGGACGAGGGTTTCCTCCGTCCCCCTTCATCCTCCACCTTAGGGAGAGTCTCCGGGCAAGCTTTCAACGCCAAATCAACGCCGGAGCATCCTCTCGGCCTCCTCCTTCATCCTCAAGCTTCAAGCGGAGTTTTGACCGAGCTTTCTCCATCAAGCAAGGAAGGGCCGGAGCCGCAATCTACGGATCATTTCAACGAAGAAGACGGGTCCATTGGGAGTGAGTGACACCTCCTCTACCCCGGACGCAGTTGAGGACCGAGCTTGGACTCGGATTGACAACCCGGGATTCCAACCGTGAACCCCCAACAAGGCTTCGGATTCGGTCGATTCGCACACCTCTTCCTCTTGTATTTGATAGCTTAGTTTAACTCTTTGTATTGATGAAGTACATTTTATTGTAGTTAATGATCTTGCACTTTATCATGTCTATGTGATTTGTGTATTTTCGTTATTATTGCTTGAGGTGCGCCTTAATATTCCATCCACCATCCACCCTTGCCGCACTAGCAATTGCTAGTGGCGTGCGTTGCGAAGAGGTGCTCACGACCCTCATTCCGCCATTCTCACCACCTCATCCGCTAGCCTACTCGCCCATCCGCCAAGCGATTCGGTGCATAGCGGCCCGACTAGCCTTCCATCCCGCCTGGCGAAGCATCGCATAGCGGCGTTGCATAGGAGTAGCTTGTAGCTTTTATTTTCTGTTTCCGCAACCATCACAAACCCCATCGTTACCTTCGCCCCGAGGACTTCAATCTCAAGTCCTCCTCGACATTAACTCATCCCTCACTGTGTTCCTCAAGAGACCGACACTCGGGGATTCATTCCCAAACTTTATTACTTGTGCGACCGGTGCGCTTGCCGATTTCCAGCGGCTGCCGCCGGCGCTCCGGCCACCTCCCCGGCCTGCCACTGCCGCCGACAGCTTCGTGGTGGTCGGGGCTATCTCCAGGCGGCGGCTGGGCCGCCGGGAAGCCCTATTCCGGCGAACCCGATAGGATGTAATTTCATGGAAAATCCATGATTTTCAAAATCCGATTGGGCTCAATTGAGCTCCAACATTGGCCCTATGGATTCTAAGGATCTAACCATTCAAGAAGGAGTGGAGGAGGACCTGTGGTGGCGGCTGTAGCCTGGCTGATCGCCTGATTGGCATGGTGGTGGCCGGTGGTGGTCGGCTTGTTCACAAATGCAAGTTAGGGCTTGGCCTCTTCAGGAAACTGGTGGGAATTCATCCCTGGACCTCACTGAAGCTTTTAAGGTGGAGAGGGGAGGTGTTAGGTGGCTGAAAAGCCATGTGCCATTTTTGGCCATGGTTAAGGTTGGCGGCTAGGTTGGTAGGGGGGTGGAGCTTGCTCTAAACAGTCCACAAAGGCTGCTGCACTCCCCCTTGTCCTTCTGAAATGAATGGGGAGGTTGGGGAGGGGGAAGGAGGAGCACAAAGTCCTCCTTCCTTCTTCTTTCTTCTCTTTCTCTCTCCTCCATGGGTGAATTTCTCTCTCCTAGTCACCATGCCTGAATTTTTGGCTCCTACAAGTCCCATGTCAGCCCATAAATCCATTTGCCCACTTAAGTCAAGGTTAGCCCCAATGTAATGGGCTTGAGCTTGAGTTAGCCCATTTGTGCTAACTTGACCCAAAGTTGGACTAGGGCCCACCTAGGTTAATTTGATCCTTAAGATTTCCTTAAAAGGTTCTTGGTGACCCATTAGCCTCCCCTAGGGTCAAGGTGGGGTTGGATTGGCCCTTGGAGGTCACTTGGCCCTTAACTAGGGCATTTTGGCCATTTTAGGTCAAGGGTTGACTTTGGTCAAAACTAGCCCTTTTGATTGGTCCCAATGGGTCCTTGGTGACCTATTGGCCTCTCACTAGGCTTATGAGGGTAGGGGTGGGGTCTACTGGGCTAAGGGACTGCAATTGACCTTTGTGTAGGTCAATTTGACCCAATTAGGGTCATAGTTGACTTTGGTCAACTTAGCCCTATTGACTACTCTCTATGGGTCCTTAGTGACCCATTGACCTCTCACTAGGTCTAAGAAGGTATGGGTGGGGTCTTAGAGTCTTGGTGAAGCCCCATGATCACTTTTAACCAAGGTTTAGAGATCTGCTAAGTGCAGACCATAGTGGCCCTATCCACACCACCAGGTCCACTTAACTCTTTCTTGGGTTTCCTAGGGTTTTGTCATGACAAAACCACTCTTAGGGGTCTAGTTGGAAATGGGATGTTACAAATCCCAATAAACAAAACAAAGATTTCGTCCCCGAAATCAAGGTTAAGCCTACGGGGACTCCTGTCAGGGAGCGAGAAACTTGTAACATCCCATGAGAGTTGAAAGTTTTACGTCACGACACCATGTTTATTATGTGAGGTTCAAAGGTGTTTGTCAATTTTAAGACCAATTTGCCCAATTGGCAAAGTCTAGACCCCAATAAACAAAAGTTGAGCCCATATCCTTGAAATTTCACTTTTACTAGTTTAAAATATGAAGGTAAATTGAACATCTTGAGTGGTTGTGAGGAATACCTGACTGAAGAGTTCTGGGTATCTTTGTCGCATCAAGTCCTGGGGCTCCCATGTGTGCTCCTCTCTTCCGTGATTTCTCCACAGGACCTTGACTAACGGAACCTTCTTGTGGCGTAAAACTCATACCCCCTTGTCGTCAATCTGGACCGGTTCTAGGTGAACTGACCGATCAGATGCTATCGGTCCATCTGTGGTTATAACTTGCTGCTCTGGACGTAGTAGAGCTCTCCTAAGAGAGGATATATGGAACACGTCGTGCAGACTCGCCAGCTCTGGTGGTAGTTCCAGCCTGTATGCCAAGGGACCGATCCGTTTCTAGATCCTATAAGGCCCCATATACCTTGGGCTGAGCTTCTTCCTCTGTCCGCGTACCCGAGTAACTCCATGCATGGGTCGGATCTTCAAGAACACCTGATCTCCCACCTGGAATTCCACCTGACGGTGCCGAGCGTCGTAATACTTAGCCTGCCGGCTCTGTGCTTCTAGCGTCCTGTCCCGTATCAATCTCACCTGAGCCTCGGTGTCCTCAATAAATTCCGAATCCAATGCCTTAGGGTCCTCGTCCTGTATCCATGACAGTGGAGTCCTGCACTTCCGTCCGTACAACGCCTCATAAGGAGCCATCTTTATACTAGACTGGTAGTTGTTATTATACGAGAACTCGATCAGTGGTAACAACTTCTCCCAACATTCACCGCGATCTAATATGCAGGGTCGTAATAAATCCTCCAGAGTCCGGTTGGTTCATTCCGTCTGTCCATCCGTCTGGGGATGAAAAACCGTACTGAATGTTAGTCGAGTGCCCAAGTAAGTCTGCACAGACCTCCACTCCCTGGATGTAAATCGTCCATCTCGGTCTGACACAATCGTCTTGGGTATGCCATGATAGCGGACGAATTGCTCCACAAACTTTCGAACTAACACGCCCACCGAGTTATCCTTCCTGATTGGAATAAACCTTGCTACCTTTGTCAGCCGGTCGACGATCACCCAGATCGAATCATTCCCTGTCCTTGATCGAGGAAGTCCGTGTATAAAGTCCATGGCGATATCATCGAACTTCCACTCTGGTACTGGGAGTGGCTATAATAATCCTGCGGGGTTTCTGCATTCCGCCTTCACTAACTGGCATGTCTTGCAATGGGTCACGAAGTAGGTGATATCCTTCTTCATGCCGGGCCAGAACATAGTCTTCTTTAGATCTGCAGTCATCTTCGTAATCCCCGGGTGTACCGAATATCGACTGCAATGAGCCTCCATCATGATATCCTCCCGGACCTGGCCTCCCTCTGGTATGTAGACCCGTCCTCTAAAGCATACTAAGTCATCCCTCAGTGTGTAATCTCCCGCAGTGCCTGCTTCTAAGGACCGGAATATTGGCTCTAGCTGGGTATCCTGTCTCTGTCCATCCTTGACCCATTCTCGTATGTCATCCGTGGCGATTAATGACGACAGATATTCTCGGTATAACTCAGGGTGATCCTCAGACACCAGGGATATTTGCATCTTATCAAACATCTGTATTAACTCCAAGGCCATCAATGGTGTTCCTATTCCGGTGTTTGCGGTCTTTCGGCTCAGTGCATCTGCTACCACATTCGCCTTTCCCGGGTGGTAGTGCATCTCATACTGGTAGTCTGCCAAAAATTCCACCCATCATCTCTGTCTGATGTTCAGCTCTTTTTGCGTGTCCACATATCTCAAATTTTTATGGTTGGAGTATATGTCGCAGTGGACACCGTACAGATAGTGACGCCAGACTTTTAGTGCAAAGATGATAGCTCCCATCTCTAAGTCATGGACTGGGTAATTTTGCTCGTGCTTCTTCAGCTGCCGAGAAGCGTAAGCTATCACATGGCCATTCTGCATAAGCACTGCACCCATGCCCTGGTAGGAGGCATCAGTGTAGACCTGAAATCCTTCTTTCCCTGAAGGGAGAGCAAGTATAGGGGCCGAAGTGAGTCGCCCCTTTAGCTCTTGAAAGGCCGCCTCACACTGTGGGTTCCAGATAAAGGGCACCTCCTTCCTTGTCAGAGATATGAGTAGAAGGGCGATACGAGAGAATCCCTCTATGAACTTCCGGTAGTAACCGGCGAGTCCTAGGAAACTTCGTACATCTGTGGCCGTCTTCAACTGTGGCCAGTCCCGGACTGCTTGGATCTTGGTCGGGTCCACTGCCAACCCAGCACCACTGATGATATGGCCTAGGAAGGCCACCTCCTTCAACCAAAACTAGCATTTGCTGATCTTTGCATAAATCTTGTGCTTCCGTAGTCTCTCTAGAGTCAGCGTCAGATGTCGAGTGTGCTCCTCCTCTGTCCTTGAGTAAATGAGGATGTCATCGATAAACACGATGACAAACACATCTAAATATTCTTCGAACACCTGATTCATAAGGCTCATAAATGCTGATGGCGCATTTGTGAGCCCGAAGGGCATCACTGTAAATTCATATAGCCCATATCTGCTACTGAAAACAGTCTTCAGAATGTCCTCCTCCTAGATCCTTAGCGGGTAGTAACCATACCTCAAATCCAATTTGGAAAAGAAATGCGCACCTTCTAGCTGGTCAAACAGCTCATCTATCCTTGGCAACGGATATGTGTTCCGGACAGTTAATCGGTTTAGTGCTCGGTAGTCGATGCACAGTCTCAGAGTTCCGTCCTTCTTTTTAACGAATAAGACCGGGGCTCCCCAAGGCGAAGAGCTCGGTCGGACAAATCCAGCCTCCACCAGTTCTTGGAGTTGGCTTCGAAACTCTGTCAATTCCTTCGGGGCCATCCGGTAAGGGGCCCTAGTTGCCGGCTTAGCCCCCGGCACCAGCTGTATCCGGAAATCCTGCTTCCGGTGCGGGGGTAGCCCAGGCAGTTTCTCTGGGAATACGTCAGCAAAATCTCGCACCACTGGAATATCCGAGGTGGATACCTTGTTCTCAGTCATCTCAAATATTACATCATACACTTCTTCCCCCTGTAAGTGAGCTTTAACGGCTTGTACAGACGACAGTATGAGAGGGGGAATAGATTTAATACCTTCAATGGCGAGGTAGGAATCCCCATGTCTTACGGTAACTCTTTTGGACGTGCATTCATTTTGAGCATGATTCCAGTTCAACCACGTCATCCCTAGGATCAAATCAAAGATTGGCATCTTTATGATCGTCGCTGGAGCTTCAAATATCCTTCCGTCGATCTCCGCCTCCATGTTGTAGTGGGCAGAGGTGAACAACTCTGATCCGTCGGGTAGTCGTATCCTCATCATCAGACCCGTGAATCGTTCCACTCCTTCCAATCCTTCTATGAAGGCCTCCGATACAAATGAGTGCAAAGCACCCGTATCAAATAGCATATAAGCGGGTTTGCCGCTGATGAAAACTATTCCTGTGGTTTTGGGAAAAATTAAATGTCTCAGAATTCTAGCTATGGTTTCCTTTCCTAGATTTTCACTTCTATATAAAATTTAAGTTCATGAGGAATAACTTAAACCAAAATTTTCAGACGTACCAGTGATTACTTGCTCCGGGTTTCGGGGCTGAGCCAGATCCAGTGCATAAATTTGCTCCCTCTGCTGCCTACGATCTGCACCCTGGAAACCACGTCCTCGACCACGTCCTCGTCCTCCAAACTATTGGGCATGCGGGGCATCCTGGGGTGCTGGTAAGGGTGCTCCCCTCATGGGGCAGTTTCTCCGAATGTGTCCTACCTGGTGGCAATTGTAGCACTCCGGTGGGGGAAATGCCATACCCCCGGGTCTCGGTGCCTCCCTCATCTGAAGAGGCTGAGGGGCCAATATCACCTGCTCACTCGGCTCCTGCCTCACTTCCTAACGAGGCTGGTCCTCTATCCTTCTCCCACCTGGTACAGCACCTTGCCGCTGATCATTTCTGGCTCTCCGGCCCTGATCCTCCGCTTGCCGCTTCCGGCCCCGAGTGGTGTGCCAGTCGACCTCGATCCTCTTTGCCATTTCGAAAATCCGGGAGATAGGCCTGTCGGATATAAACAACAAAGCCTCCCTCAAGTCCTCCTGCAGGCCCTTATAGAATCTCTTGATGTATCCCGCTTCGTCCAGCTGGTAAGAATCTGTATATCGAGCCAAATGGTCGAACTCCCGATGGTACTCTACCACTGTCTGGGTGCCCTGCTTCAGCTGTAAGAACTGCTCCTCCAACTCATCCCTGGCCGACTGCGGAACAAAATGCTCCAGCAGCGCGGTCCTGAACTCTTCCCAGGTAACTTCCGCAACCTCCCTATCAGCAAACCTTGTGTCTAGCAGTGTCTTCCACCACCTCTTGGCATGGGACTCCAGGCAGGAGACAACCGTATCCCAGTCAGCATTTCGTACATAATATCTAGCCATTCTTCTGTCCGTACGGCGGATTCTGTCCCTAAGTAGGATGGAGGAGAGATTCCTCGAAAGATGCTCAGCCAATTGGGCCCCGGGTTTAGTTGCGGAGCCAGAGCCTATTGAGCCCTGAAGGCATCTAGAATGTCCGTCAACGTTTGACCCATCTCCGAGTGTAGGAATGGAGTGGGGACTGGGGAAGGTGGTGCAACAGTCGAGGTCTGCTGAACTCCACCTTGTGGTGTTGGCTGCGCTGGGGGCTGCGTAAATAGAAGTCAAATATAAAAGTCTCACAGATTTAACTAAAAGTGGACAATTTTCATGTGATTTCCCATATGGGCCCACCACTACTTCCGCTGCTTAGTTTGTCACCAAACTAAACTCGAGCGGGGGTGTTCCAGGGTTAGTGGACTGCTACTTTTCTGATCGAGGTTCCCTCTGATACCACTTGTAAGACCCCCATTTTTTTTTCTTTTTCGACACCGGGGTCTTAGGCCCAGAACCGCCGCCTTGCGGTGATACCTTCTCACCCGGGAAGGTCGTCACTACAAGACGCCGACTCTGCCGGCCAAATTCGATCGTAACTGTAGCATAAGAAAAGATGCAAGTCCACAGAAATCACATATATAGAAAGAAACTCCACGAAGGGAGTGTCCACAGATTGTACATATAATAAAAATCTCGGGCTTATGCCCGGTACATCAAGTCCTCACTACAATTCACTCATCACGGAAGCAAACTAATACAACTACTATAGTTCGGGACTCACTGTCCCTGCTGTCTGGACTCCAGTGCTAGACTGTCCGATCTCTAAGCGTGCCGACCTCCGGGGCTGCTCCTCCATGCTGGGCTCCATGGTCCCCTAAATGATGTGGTTCGAAAATCGTTAGTCTAAAAGACTAAGTCCTATCGTCCCCCACCCCTTCCCCCATGGCTCCTAAGAACCGAGCGGGGAGAAGGAAAGGGAAGGACATGAAGGTGGAGAATAGTCAAATTCCAGATGGCAGCGGAACTAAACTAATAGTGTACGCATGATAATAATTATACAAAATTAAATAAGTAACCTTAACTTATGTGGGTACACATAAGCTAAGGGATCTTTTGTAGGGCTCCTATCGTATAAAAAGTCCCATACCGATTTATACGATAGGGTGTTGTTTCTATTAGCAGGCTTATAATATTGAAAGAGAACCTTGACTTATAAGCACGCTCACACGAACTTATAGGCCAAGGGGTCATTTTGCAAGGCCTAATGTATAGAGCGTCCCATACCGCTTATATATTAGTTGTCGGGTTTTATGCAATGGTTATGCTATGAAATACAATTATGCTATGATGTGAACATGCAAGTGCAACTCACCCACTCGACTCTGTGTACACAGACCTTTAGTTCCCCCTTTCGGAGCCGTTACCTCCCAGGATACCTCCGTAGTGGCAGTCGGAAGCGGTGGGTTGGGCCTCGCCCACCTCTAAACCAGTAAAGCACTACCGGTCAGACCTATCGTACGCCTCAACGCTTGGTGCACTAAGCAAACGCCTGTGTACTCTTGCCTGCTGGCGCACCGGACTTCTGTTGGCGAAGTGCTCACCACACTTGCCGAGCCAATGATATTGGTGTCGGTGCATCGAACTCCCCAATATCGAAGACCCACCACCTTAAACCTTTTATGCACATGCAATAGTTATGAGTCAAACAACAAACCGAGCCGAAGCTCACCGGAGAATCCCGTCCATCATAATCTACAACCGAGCCAAAGCTCCCCGGACTATCCCGTCCGTCACAATCTACCACCGCGCCAAAGCTCCCCGGACTATCCCGTCCGTCATAACCGTCAACCGAGCCAAAGCTCACCGGACAATCCCGTCCATCATAATCTACTACCGAGCCAAAGCTCCCTAGACTATCATACCCAATAACTACCGGGCTTATTGCCCCAGTAACACATACTATCTCCCGGGACACTGGGGTGTGAATGTGTGAAACCCTAAGTTTACTATTTACTCTATGCCTACGACTTAGGTTTTACCCCTTTCATTTCCATATTACAGTGACTAGACCTAAGGAGATTTGACCTTCCACTTTATGGAGAATACGATCTTTCGTCGATCCCAAAACATCATCCAACATTTAGTCAAACTCATTCATATCTTATCCAACCCTGAGTGATGAACTCTTATGTACCTAACTTGTACTCCAGATTATTTCTGAAGAATTACTATATGCAGACCACCAAGGTTTAATGTTAGGTAAAATGGGAAGTATGTCAAGTAATCATCGAATACTCCTGTAATAATTTATGGAGGTCCATTATGACCTTTATTGCCCAAATCCAGAGTTTTACAATTTTCCTATGTATCTAGGAATTTATTAAATATTTATAGTGGCCAAAGTCTCCAAGATTGAACTGAAGGTACCAAATTTTGACAAGATAAAATTCCCTTAAATTTATGTTATACTTCAATATAACAATTAACCTAATATCCAAGATCTCTTAATTTTTCAGCAAGGTTTAGGCCACTGATTCTATTTTTTTAAATTATCTCACCATATTTCATTAAAATAAATAAATAGGTTAATATTACTCCTAAAATTTTAAGTAAACTTCCAACATGATAACAAAGGCATATAAATGCTCTGGGATAAATATCATAAGTGAATTAAGGAATGATAAACTTCAAACAAACTATATAAACAATTTTCCAAAATTGCTAAACGCAGACCACCAAGTCAAACTTCATGTAAAATGGGAAGTATATCAAATAATCATCCAACACCCCTATAATAATTAATAGAGGTCCATTATGACCTTTAAGTCCTACCTCCAGAGTTCCAAAATTTTCCTTATTTATTTAATAATTTATTTAATTATTTTAATGTCTAAAATTTCCAATAATGAACATGAAGTACTATTTTCAGTCAAGACATCATTCTACAAGTTTTATATTTTACTCAAAATAATGTTATAACTTATCTTCCAAAATATCTAATTCTTTTCAGTAAGGTTTTATCCTTAAATCAATATTACATTTAAATCCTTGAAAGTTCATTTAAGAATTATAAAATACTATATTGCTTCCAAAAATTCAGAGAAATTTCAAGTATGAATCTAATGGCATGTAAATGGTTTGGGCCAACTTTCATAATTTATTTATCAGTAAATGGACTTAAATATTTTATTGAATAATTCCATCATATAGCATGCTTGTGAAGTAACTACTTCAAATAAGTGTCTAAGTATTTTTATAAAATTTATATAAACTCATAATGATTCAAAACCTCCTCTGCCAAAATTTCATGACCTCTCAAGGGTCAGAGGTAGCATAATAATTTATTTACTAAAGTGAGGCATTTCTTGTGTTACAAATGAAGTGCTATAAATAATACTCCAAAATTTCTAAATAAATAACCAAAGCTTTTTAATATTATTATGACCATCCTACCAAAATTTCATATCATTTTAAGGGGTTTAGCTAACCCATTCCTATCCCACCATATTTATGCCCTAAACTAGGGTTAGGGTTTTGAGGGTCCTAAACCTTCCAAAATACCCTAATATTTTTACCAGAGGGGTATAGTTACCATAATACCACCCATACAAAATTTCATAGCCATACAAGGTGTTTTGGCCATATGTCATTCACAAGGTACAAAAGCCCTTCCTTAGGGTTTGACCTAGGATCTTGGGCCAAATCAACTCCAATGCCCCCAAGTTTTCATTGGGAGGTGTATATTGTCATGCCAAACTAGTGTAACAAATTTGAACCTCTGTTGAGGTGAATTGGACACTAAAAGCCAAAATTACATTTTGGACCAAAATACCCTTCTTAGGGCAAGGCTAGGGTTTGTTTGAATCCCATTTAAATCAACTCCAAACTTAATGAAATTTTAACCAGAGGTCTATATTGGTCTCATATCCATCCCACCAAAATTTGGATAAAATTGGACTTCATTTGACCCATAATTTAATTTACCCTAGCATAATTAAATGTTTTTCAAAACTATAGGAAAGTTATTCCCAAAAATTCCCATTTTTGGGCATGGTTTAGGTATAGGATAGGGTGAATCCCTGCCAAAATTTCAGCTCATGTGGACTAAGGATGAAATGTGGGCAACTAGTTTAATGGCTGCCTAGTCATTTGTATAGACCCCACCAAATTGAGTGCCCTGGTCAAAACAGTCACCCAAATTGGTTCAAACCAATTTTGTCAGACAGTAGATCCATAGGGCTACATTTTTGGTGTTGACCATTTTCTCTGAACATGGCTCCAGCTATTTTTAATAATTAAAACCAATAAATGTAAAAACTATGACAGAAATGAAATTATAATACACATAACCTATAGTTTATATTTATATATTAGCACGAATCTTGGCGCGCTTTGGACGGCATCCCGTCAACTTCTACCTCCAGCCGACGGCTAGGATCTATCCTGCCTGGGCCGATTTCCAGCGGCTGCCGCCGGCGCTCCGGCCACCTCCCCGGCCTGCCACCGCCGCCGACACCTTCGTGGTGGTCGGGGCTATCTCCAGGCGGCGGCTGGGCCGCCGGTAAGCCCTATTCCGGCGAACCCGATAGGATGTAATTTCATGGAAAATCCATGATTTTCAAAATCCGATTGGGCTCAATTGAGCTCCAACCTTGGCCCTATGGATTCTAAGGATCTAACCATTCAAGAAGGAGTGGAGGAGGACCTGTGGTGGCGGCTGTAGCCTGGCTGATCGCCGGATTGGCATGGTGGTGGCCGGTGGTGGTCGGCTTGTTCACAAATGCAAGTTAGGGCTTGGCCTCTTCAGGAAACTGGTGGGAATTCATCCCTGGACCTCACTGAAGCTTTTAAGGTGGAGAGGGGAGGTGTTAGGTGGCTGAAAAGCCATGTGCCATTTTTGGCCATGGTCAAGGTTGGCGGCTAGGTTGGTAGGGGGGTGGAGCTTGCTCTAAACAGTCCACAAAGGCTGCTGCACTCCCCCTTGTCCTTCTGAAATGAATGGGGAGGTTGGGGAGGGGGAAGGAGGAGCACAAAGTCCTCCTTCCTTCTTCTTTCTTCTCTTTCTCTCTCCTCCATGGGTGACTTTCTCTCTCCTAGTCACCATGCCTGAATTTTTGGCTCCTATATGTCCCATGTCAGCCCATAAATCCATTTGGCCACTTAAGTCAAGGTTAGCCCCAATGTAATGGGCTTGAGCTTGAGTTAGCCCATTTGTGCTAACTTGACCCAAAGTTGGAATAGGGCCCACCTAGGTTAATTTGATCCTTGAGATTTCCTTAATAGGTACTTGGTGACCCATTAGCCTCCCCTAGGGTCAAGGTGGGGTTGGATTGGCCCTTGGAGGTCACTTGGCCCTTAACTAGGGCATTTTGGCCATTTTAGGTCAAGGGTTGACTTTGGTCAAAACTAGCCCTTTTGATTGGTCCCAATGGGTCCTTGGTGACCTATTGGCCTCTCACTAGGCTTATGAGGGTAGGGGTGGGGTCTACTGGGCTAAGGGACTGCAATTGACCTTTGTGTAGGTCAATTTGACCCAATTAGGGTCATAGTTGACTTTGGTCAACTTAGCCCTATTGACTACTCTCTATGGGTCCTTAGTGACCCATTGACCTCTCACTAGGTCTAAGAAGGTATGGGTGGGGTCTTGGATTCTTGGTGAAGCCCCATGATCACTTTTAACCAAGGTTTAGAGATCTGCTAAGTGCAGACCATAGTGGCCCTATCCACACCACCAGGTCCACTTAACTCTTTCTTGGGCTTCCTAGGGTTTTGTCATGACAAAACCACTCTTAGGGGTGTAGTTGGAAATGGGATGTTACAATATACTGCTCGCGTATGAGGTGAAGCACAGCTCGACAAGTGGGATGACGTCCCCCACCCCGCTCATGGACAGGATCACCAAGAACATGTGGTTCATTTACCAGAATCTGGAGCTGGTCCGTGAGTTCAACAACCCGCGTCGACCTCCGATGTTGGGGACTTGAGGTTGGGGTAGATGGATATGGCTCCCAAGCGATGCCTACCAACACTCACCCCGCAGCCCCCAGCTCGCGCGTAATGAAATTACTATTTTTCTGCCTGTTGTTGTTGTACTTTCTTTCCGTAGATTACGAGAACTGCTATTTGTAATAACTTGAAAAAATTTTAGATCTTACTGCATATTAATTTTACATAATATGATGCTCTTTATATTCAGCTCGCAATAGAATAGAATAGGTCGTATGGTTGGCGAGTCAGGGTCGACGAGCCGGACTGACCGATCGGCTCGGCCGTTAAATTTGTTTTCTGTAAATAAGTGATGAAGACGTTGCTGAAGCGCCCGTTGATCCCCGACATAGAGAGTTCGTTGATTGGGACGAACGTTATCACAAGCTCGAGGATGGGATTCTACTATGACGTTCTTCGCCACCGCCACTATATGTTTTGCTCGACGTCCTCCGTCACCATCAAATAAAAATATATAATTAGTAATTCTTAATTAAGCATTTTATTTTAAGTGTTTATTTCATTTCATGGATGATGGTTGCCTATAACCATCAAGGGTGTTTTTATTTCATGCATTTAATTATTGTATTTATTATGTCATGTTTATGATCGGTGCATATAACCATCTTGTCTTTATTTTATTTGAATGGAGGAGATGGAGTGGTATAGGCTATATAAGGCCATGCTTATGATGGATTTGGTATATTGATGAATGAAAAGAAAATTAAAAACCCTAAATTGTTTTCCCTCCTAGTCCTCCTCTCTCCCTCTTGGATTTCGGCCCCTTCTTTTGTCTCATCCCCTCTCTTGTCCTTGTAAGTTCACCTAGTGCCAACTACCTTCACCTATGGGGGGGGGGAATATGTGACTTGTGACGTTTTTGTGGAATTAATAACAGTACCTGCACAAATAAAATAAACCACACAGCACAGAAAAGACTCAAATAATTTTTAGTGGTTCCCCTATTTGGGTACGTCCACTTTCCCCCTTCGACCTATCTCCCAACCAGGGACGACTCGATCACTTCACGAACTGGATTGAAATCCAATCCTTGCACTGACAGAAGGAACTCTTCCACACGTAGGAGTCACCACTCCCACAACGCGGGTTTCACCCAACCCTTACAACTAGGAACCAACCGTTCCTTTACAAAGAAATAGAAACTAGAATGTATAAGGAATACAAACAACTTATGGAGATTAAGGTGTCCCTCTTCGTTCGACGACGTGTTCTTGAAGTCAACGAAGAGTCTACAACCTTAGATCTCTCTTGGAATGAATCTTCCAGAGACCGGCGGCGGCTTGGAGCGGCGGCTAGGTTCTCGGAATAAGCGGCGGCGATGGAGAACTACTGCAGCGCTATGGGGATTCTAACTTCTTAGCAAAGGAAGCAAGGTCTTCCAACGTTCACACTAGGATCGGTCGTCTCGATCGATTCGGAAGGGGAAGGTTTTTCCCGATCAACGAATCAAGAGACAAGGGATCTCTGGTTAGACGCGTGAGACGCTATGCTAGACTAAGCTTCTGTCTCTGGAGATCTGGAAGAACTTGAGATCAACAGCGGCGACTAACTGCACGAACGGCGGAGACGGTCGGCGGAGCAAGATCGCGCTTTAGGGCTCGACGGCGGCTCGTCTTTTTGAATTCGCGTATTTCGTATCTCTTCCGCTCATACATACGGAGGTATATGTACATTAGGTCAAGCACATGACCGTTGTGGGCCCCACCAGCAATAAGACCTAAGTCCGGTTCGAAATACCGCAGGTAACATGGACCGGTCCAGAAAGAATCGGAAAATTGCCCAAGTCAAATTCGGCGAGAATCGTAGGTGATTCTCGACGAATTGGACTTAGACGATTTCTCGTCTTTCCACCCGTGAGCTGGTCTTTGGCCCATCCTTGCTCCTTGACTGCTCTTGATCTTTCATGACCATGTGCTTGGAAATAAGTACACTCCAATAGAGAGAGTACACGTAAGCCAACACACTTATCTGCTCAACGAGGGATTACGTTGTGCAGACCTGTGTATATTGACCTACTGCACCCTGACATTGGTGTGTACTTAGCAATGAATAGCTGAAAGCACAACTAGAAGACAAGTAATCAAATACATAGTCAATTCACCTTAGCTTGTTCAGGAGCTTCTTCAAATCAGGTACATTGTGGATACAATACCCAACAGTCCTCCATCCATTTTCTCCCTCCTTTCTTGTATTCAGCCTCCCCTCTACCTTTCCCCTCCTTCTACTCCAAAGCCTCTCATCCACTCTCCTCCACCATCCACCCGAGCACCCCTCTCTCCTCCCCCTTCAATATTTCGGCCAACCACCTAGCCACCACCCTCACCACCCCCTCCAATATTTCGGCCACCCACCTCCACCACCAACTCGAGCACTCTCCTCCCTTCCATCACCAACACCGACCACCCACTTTCCATCTTGAAATATTTTTTCCACCACCTTTCCTCTCAACTATTTCCATATATTTGGCCATCAAGTTTTCCCCTCTACAAGGGTTTTGCAAAAGAAAAAAAGAACGGCTTGTGATTTCATCGTCTAGCACGGATCCGTGGACTTGCCTGGAAATAGATTCAACCACCGTTGTGTGTGCTTCCTCCATTTATCTTGTGGACGAATTTTCTTGGGATTTGGGTTTGACTTTCTAAAACATCTCTTGTGTGTTTCTTCAATATTGTTATGAGATTTAGTGGAATAGAAGGCTAGTATTTAGTCTAGATTTATATTGAAATTTTTTCCTAATTAAATCTGATTTTTTAAGCGTGTTCCTTCAGAATATTTTCATAAGAATAGGATTGGGTAGATCTCGTGAATGCAAGTAGAAATCGGATTCATTATCCTTGATTTCCCCTCGAGTTAAAGTGATTATGCTAACCTAATTTTAAATTAATTAGGGACCGATTTTGGACTTCTTTAAAATCACAATTTTAGTACGGATCCTTTCTTGTTGGGTTTGTGAATGGTTTGCAAATAAATTTAATTTGAATTGCTAATTGTTCGGATCAGGTAGGTCCTATTCACTTGAGCGAACATTGACATATAGCCCTTGTTTAATGTCTAGAAGGGGTAGCGATCCTTTTGCATTGTGCATTGTTAAAATTTGTGCCATTAATTGCTTGAGTTACCGATCATGTTAAGTAGGGAAAATGCACACTACGTATCGATCTCAATTGTCAAACCCAATAGCACGTACTTTTATCCGTCAGAACCATTAGCCTACATGAATTTGGTATCAGAGGGAGGTTCACGTCAATTTCTTAATTGGCACCCTCCCTCTATAATTAGTATACCGACACGCACTTGCACGATTCATTGCCAAAACAAAAAAGATTATTTTTGTTCTGCAAATAGCGACCAAAAACTTTTATTTTTCTGCAAAAAAATCAATTTTTTTTTAATAAACTCCTATTTATTTTCAGAAAAAAAATGGAAAAAATTTATTGTCGTAGTTGTTTAGCAGGAACAATTCAATCAGTTATAATTTTATAGGGTCAAAGTCATTATTTCATTGCATATGCACATGATTCGAGTAGATTTTTTTGTCCCGTCACCACTACAAAATGGCCTATGACATTTATGCTTCCGCTTAGACTATTTGTATGTTAAGGTATGGCTAATCACACCCCAGCCTTGCCTTAATTCCATAGGAATTCCAACCGTCTCCACACTTATCCTGACACTATAAGACAGACACCCACTTATTACGGCTTTTTGTGTTCCCAAATTTTTAGAGACTGGCTTAAGGGGATAGAAATTTATTTTGATTGCCACTTATAGGATGACCAAAAAAATATTATCGTCCCCCATGAGCGGTTAGTAGGTCAAGCCCTTGTGTTTTGGTTAAAGGAAGAGCGTCATGTTGGTAGCTATCAATATGCTTGGCCGCACATGCGTAGCTTACTCGTGGATCAATTTGATCCCGAATACCTTCATACTAATAGCACCACAACCTTGAGCAAGAATAATTATGGCACTAGACTCGTATCTTCTTATAGGAGAGACATATTCCCTCAGGATAGACCCTTTCACAAGGTTGAAAGAGATACCCATAGCATACTTGCACCACCCTATGGAGGAAAGGAAAAGGTGAGGTCCCCTATCCCGAGTTCTGTATAAGTTACTGATAGGACTGCCATAAGCCGGCAGGGTCAGAGTAGTCCTATCTGTAGGGGCAGACAGACAATTATGATATGTGAGTATAGTGGCATACCTGATCTTGGTTCTATTGTGCGTCCTATTTCGAGTATGCCCGTTGTTCCTTTGAGTCTCCCCCTGAGCTGACTGATCTAGTCGTTTACTCTCCTAATGAGTCTGAGGTTGTTGAAAGTGTAAAGTTGTCAACCTAAGTCACCTTGAGGGGGGTGAATATGTTAATCATGCGTCTATTTGCGGAATAAAAATTTTAACGAACTTGCACACATAATTAAGCAATCACAAGAAGGCAAGAAGATTTATAGTGGTTCCCCAATCTTGGGTACGTCCACTTTACCTCACTGATCTAGCAAATCAATAAACTTGGCTACTCCACTATCTCGGATTGAAAACAATCCTATGCCTCGGAACTAAGTTCCTACAAACTCGATCCAAATGGATCTACACTCGGAAGATGAAAACTTTCTACAACTCGGAGAACAACGCTCCTACACTCGGAGAATAATCTCCTACAAGATAACAACAAGATTTGGAAAAATACAAACAGAGATTTCACAGATCTGGAAAAAATTCAGCCCTAGGTCTTCTTCTTGAATTGGCGGCTCTTTCAGAAACGGTTGAAGAAGACTTGACGATCTGACCTGAGAAAGATTTGACCTACTCGATCAAGGAGAAGATGATAATCCCTTGAGCAGCAAGTCTTCTTGGATCAAAAGCAAAAAAGATCGATCTACACATGAGCGGCGGCGGCTTTAGAACGTGTTCTTTTTGAAAGAGAAGGCCGATCCAGAAATTTAGAATGTACGGAAATCCGCTCCTTGTAATTGTTAGGGTTTTGTATTAACGATAAGACTTTATATAGGATTACCCTTAACGGCTAGAAAATACATTAATGACGACACGTAGACAATTCACATCAAGTCATTTGAAAATTTCGGCCGATCTGGACTAAATAGAATTTCCTGAAAAATTTGACTTACAGTTCTCGAGAAGTAACTTTAGTTCTCGAGAACTAGAAACTTTGTTCTCGAGAACTATCAGGACTTCTCGAGAACTATACTACTTAGAGTAATTCTAGACTTCTCGAGAACAAAAGGCTGAGTTCTCGAGAACTAACTGACTTCTCGAGAACTATGGATTCTTCTTGAGAAATAGCACTTAAGAAAGATTTCTTAGGCAACTTTGACTATTCGAGAAGTGGGGCTGGCAGTTCTCGAGAACTTAAGCCAAGCTTCTCGAGAACAAGATGGACTTCTCGAGAACTATAGTTGAGACTTCCCGAGAATTGGCCAAGACTTCTCGAGAACAATGAAGACTTCTCGAGAACTAAGAAGACTTCTCGAGAACTCTGACTTAGAAAAATTCTTGAACCTGTCTGGACTTCTCGAGAAGCAAAAGTTGGGACTTCTCGAGAACTCAGAGGCTAAGCTTCTCGAGAACTCTAAAGACTTCTCAAGAACTAAGAGGCACTTCTCGAGAAGTGGACTTAAAGAATTTTTTGAACTTTAGAAAAAATCTTTCTCTACTCTTCAAGAGTCCATTCGTCATTCCATGATCCAAGGTTTGAAAATGAAGTGTATCCCAATTGAGAGGCTACACATGAGTCAACACTTTGGGTCATACAGTGAGGGATTATACTGTATGGTCCTGTGTTCATGACCCACTGTAGACTGACATTGGTCGACACTTAGCAATGGTAATCTGTAAACACAGCTAAAACAAGGATATCAAATACAACTTAATTCATCTTAGCTCAAGGGTGACTTCATGCAAATCTGGGTTATTGTGGATTCAATACCCAATAATCTCCCCTTATTTGTAAAAGTCAGCAGCCTCTACACTAAGGTGAATTATGACAATTAAGAAAGAACTGGAAATGAATAATTGAATCTAAATGCAATAACAGATTAATTAAAGACATAATCAGGCAAAACTAGAGATTGTATATATGTAATGTTTTAGATTTCTAATCAACAACCATTTCATCAAAATTATATAAAAAAAAATCAACAAGAGTTCATTCTTTGCTTTGATGTTGTCTGCCCTTCTTCTCTTGCTGTCTCCTCTGATAGCTAAAGGGCTTAGGATAATATCTTGGAGGCTTAGGAGGAGCTTTGGGATTATTCATGCCAAACTCTCTATCATATATCCTTCTCTTGGTCATAGACTTATCATATAATTCCCACTCAGATGAGCTGTAGTGGAGATTTCCGTTCTCATTAAAGTCCATCACCAATTCAAGAGTGTCAAGAATTAAGCTTTTAGAAGTGGGGCTCCAAACATTAGCAAAATCCTTTGCTTTCCTTTTCTCTACATCTGGCTGGGGAACAGATTTGCTTGTAGATGGACCTTCTCCATACTTTTTCTTCTTAGAGGTGTGAATTTCTGGTAAATCCTTAGGAATAACATCATCCCAAACCTGGTCATAGGAAGCAGGAGGAAGATCCCAAACTTCTAGCCTTGGAGAAAAAGTAGGCATCTGGCTGGATTGACCTTCTGCAAGGGGGTTTAGGTGATGAGGAATAAGATTAGGATCAGCCTGAAAGTCAGGGAATATCTTGTTATGCATCCAGACTGCAGTGTCATAAGTGTGGAATTTCACTGATTTGATTTGTTCTAAAACATTCTTATTTATCTCAGTCAACTTCTCATTCTAGAGAGATTTTGTATCTGCAGTAAGTTTTTCAACTTGTTCTTTCACTAAACTCTCCCCCTTTCTTATTTCTACACAAAGCTCTGCAATGGTGTCTTCTTTAAATATACCAACTTCCTCACAGACTTTCATTACATGTTCTTGAGCATTCTTTTCCAACTAAATTTGATTATTTGCCAGTCTGACAGACTGTTCCATGACCTGACCAATACAAGTAATGGTGTGGTCTATGGCTTTGCCACCAATTTTGAACAGCTCTTTAAGAGAATCTGTGTTGTGTTGGATCTCTGCAAATCCTCTGCTCATTTCCTTTTCTAGAGAGGTGACCTGATCTTTGACTGACTTGAGAGATTCATCAAAATATTGCCTTTAGGCAGCCAACATACCTTCAATCTTGGATAGAATATCTGAACTTACAGTTGCAGCAGCAACAAGAGTAGCTGAAACAATGGTAGTTGTAGTGGCACTAGGTGTAGTAATCTGAGGTGGATTAGGGGCTTTCCATGGAGGAATTTCCTATGCCTCGGAACTAAGTTCCTACAAACTCGATCCAAATGGATCTACACTCGGAAGATGAAAACTTTCTACAACTCGGAGAACAACGCTCCTACACTCGGAGAATAATCTCCTACAAGATAACAACAAGATTTGGAAAAATACAAACAGAGATTTCACAGATCTGGAAAAAATTCAGCCCTAGGTCTTCTTCTTGAATTGGCGGCTCTTTCAGAAACGGTTGAAGAAGACTTGACGATCTGACCTGAGAAAGATTTGACCTACTCGATCAAGGAGAAGATGATAATCCCTTGAGCAGCAAGTCTTCTTGGATCAAAAGCAAAAAAGATCGATCTACACATGAGCGGCGGCGGCTTTAGAACGTGTTCTTTTTGAAAGAGAAGGCCGATCTAGAAATTTAGAATGTACGGAAATCCGCTCCTTGTAATTGTTAGGGTTTTGTATTAACGATAAGACTTTATATAGGATTACCCTTAACGGCTAGAAAATACATTAATGACGACACATAGACAATTCACATCAAGTCATTTGAAAATTTCGGCCGATCTGGACAAAATAGAATTTCCTGAAAAATTTGACTTACAGTTCTCGAGAAGTAACTTTAGTTCTCGAGAACTAGAAACTTTGTTCTCGAGAACTATCAGGACTTCTCGAGAACTATACTACTTAGAGTAATTCTAGACTTCTCGAGAACAAAAGGCTGAGTTCTCGAGAACTAACTGACTTCTCGAGAACTATGGATTCTTCTTGAGAAATAACACTTAAGAAAGATTTCTTAGGCAACTTTGACTATTCGAGAAGTGGGGCTGGCAGTTCTCGAGAACTTAAGCCAAGCTTCTCGAGAACAAGATGGACTTCTCGAGAACTATAGTTGAGACTTCCCGAGAACTGGCCAAGACTTCTCGAGAACAATGAAGACTTCTCGAGAACTAAGAAGACTTCTCGAGAACTCTGACTTAGAAAAATTCTTGAACCTGTCTGGACTTCTCGAGAACCAAAAGTTGGGACTTCTCGAGAACTCAGAGGCTAAGCTTCTCGAGAACTCTAAAGACTTCTCAAGAACTAAGAGGCACTTCTCGAGAAGTGGACTTAAAGAATTTTTTGAACTTTAAAAAAATTCTTTCTCTACTCTTCAAGAGTCCATTCGTCATTCCATGATCCAAGGTTTGAAAATGAAGTGTATCCCAATTGAGAGGCTACACATGAGTCAACACTTTGGGTCATACAGTGAGGGATTATACTGTATGGTCCTGTGTTCATGACCCACTGTAGACTGACATTGGTCGACACTTAGCAATGGTAATCTGTAAACACAGCTAAAACAAGGATATCAAATACAACTTAATTCATCTTAGCTCAAGGGTGACTTCATGCAAATCTGGGTTATTGTGGATTCAATACCCAATAATCTCCCCTTATTTGTAAAAGTCAGCAGCCTCTACACTAAGGTGAATTATGACAATTAAGAAAGAACTGGAAATGAATAATTGAATCTAAATGTAATAACAGATTAATTAAAGACATAATCAGGCAAAACTAGAGATTGTATATATGTAATGTTTTAGATTTCTAATCAACAACCATTTCATCAAAATTATATAAAAAAAAATCAACAAGAGTTCATTCTTTGCTTTGATGTTGTCTGCCCTTCTTCTCTTGCTGTCTCCTCTGATAGCTAAAGGGCTTAGGATAATATCTTGGAGGCTTAGGAGGAGCTTTGGGATTATTCATGCCAAACTCTCTATCATATATCCTTCTCTTGGTCATAGACTTATCATATAATTCCCACTCAGATGAGCTGTAGTGGAGATTTCCGTTCTCATTAAAGTCCATCACCAATTCAAGAGTGTCAAGAATTAAGCTTTTAGAAGTGGGGCTCCAAACATTAGCAAAATCCTTTGCTTTCCTTTTCTCTACATCTGGCTGGGGAACAGATTTGCTTGTAGATGGACCTTCTCTATACTTTTTCTTCTTAGAGGTGTGAATTTCTGGTAAATCCTTAGGAATAACATCATCCCAAACCTGGTCATAGGAAGCAGGAGGAAGATCCCAAACTTCTAGCCTTGGAGAAAAAGTAGGCATCTGGCTGGATTGACCTTCTGCAAGGGGGTTTAGGTGATGAGGAATAAGATTAGGATCAGCCTGAAAGTCAGGGAATATCTTGTTATGCATCCAGACTGCAGTGTCATAAGTGTGGAATTTCACTGATTTGATTTGTTCTAAAACATTCTTATTTATCTCAGTCAACTTCTCATTCTAGAGAGATTTTGTATCTGCAGTAAGTTTTTCAACTTGTTCTTTCACTAAACTCTCCCCCTTTCTTATTTCTACACAAAGCTCTGCAATGGTGTCTTCTTTAAATGTACCAACTTCCTCACAGACTTTCATTACATGTTCTTGAGCATTCTTTTCCAACTAAATTTGATTATTTGCCAGTCTGACAGACTGTTCCATGACCTGACCAATACAAGTAATGGTGTGGTCTATGGCTTTGCCACCAATTTTGAACAGCTCTTTAAGAGAATCTGTGTTGTGTTGGATCTCTGCAAATCCTCTGCTCATTTCCTTTTCTAGAGAGGTGACCTGATCTTTGACTGACTTGAGAGATTCATCAAAATATTGCCTTTAGGCAGCCAACATACCTTCAATCTTGGATAGAATATCTGAACTTACAGTTGCAGCAGCAACAAGAGTAGCTGAAACAATGGTAGTTGTAGTGGCACTAGGTGTAGTAATCTGAGGTGGAGGAGGGGCTTTCCATGGAGGAATTTCTTCTATTACCACAGATCTCTGGGCTCTTACAGTTTGAGATACTGTATCAGCCTCCTCATCAACAAATCTTGGGAGGGAGAAGTCAAGGTTCTTGAGAGGGGCTTCCACCTCTTCAGGTTCTGGCTCATCCTCTTCAGAGAGAGGAATAGTCTCTGGTGGAGTATATTATTTCCTTAGAGAGGGAGAAGGAGGTGGAGTAGCTTTGGGTGAGGGTGGTGGAGAAGGTTCTTTTGATGGTTCTGCAGAGGTTTCTTTATGAAGGGGAGGAAGTGGTTCATCTGAAATGAATTCTTCAATAATGCTGTCAATTGCTGCATTGGTGTCCTTGAGGGTTTCCTGTCCTGGAACATCTGAAAGGGAGGCATCTATATAATCTGCCATAGGGCTCCTAATTGGAGATCTCACTGGGATTCTGAGAGGAGATCAGCTAGCTTAACTGGCTTGAGAGGAAGGAGTAGGTCTGACAGCAGGAATAGAGGCTATAGGCTCCCCCTAAGTTGCTGCACCATAAGTTTAGCAATATGATGAGAGGAGGGAGATAGGGTCCTGACCTCTGAGGCAAAAGCTGCAAGTTATTTAGCTAACTGCTTGAAATTCTTCAGCTTGCGATCCCATCTTTGGATGGAAGCCAATGAAATCTTTTTTAGATGATGGATATGAGTACCTTTAGAGGTTTTGAAGGTGATTGGGTCAATCTCACTCAGCAACAGGGTGATTATCCATGCAAACTTGGGAGCCTAAATACTATCCCTGATCAATTCAAATATCATCATTCTATATTGAAATTTCTTTCTACAGATAATAGATGTCATAACACCAAATAGATCATTGGTTATGAAACTAATGGAGCCTGTTCTACACCATAAGATTTTTCTAATTAAATCTACCAGAAACTTTCCTACATCATTGAAGAGATTTCTCCTAAAAGAGTTGAACTCCACAGAAACTCCACAGAAAGAGTAAGTTCTTTAATAATCTTCAAGTGTTAGGTCATCCTCTTCATCCACAACGGGCATCTTTAGTAGCTTTGAAACTTTGGTTTTATCCAACTTGATTTTGATCCCTCTGACTTTAGTTTTCAACACTGTACCATTTCGCCTCACCTTGGCATTCCAGAAGAATTCCTCTACATCTGGAAATGAAATCTTGCAGGGTTCTGAGAGAACGAACCTCAGACCGGCTGTATCCAGGAGAAGGAGCAAGTTCTTGAAGTCATCTGAAATGTCTGCAATCCCGGTGACGACAAGTTCACTGCCGACTCCTATCTTCGAACTCTGCGCCATGGACGCTGACGGCGGCAACGAATGGAGCGCAAGAAAATTGCTGCGACGAAGCTTTCTGTCAGCAAAAGACGAAGAGTTTTCGAGAAGAGGAAATTTGAAATATCGGTTGATTATCGATTTTTAAAACTTTATATATATATATAATCCTAGTAATGTCAATTAAGTGTCTAATTAATCTAGGGTTAGGACAGAAATCAAGCGGGTTTTCGAAATTGAAGAAATTAAACATAAGTCGAAAAGAATACGGGCATTTCTCGAGAAGTAGGTTTTGTTCTCGAGAGCTGTCATTATACTTTTCGAGAAGTATGATATAGTTCTCGAGAGCTTAATAGACTTCTCGAGAGACAGATAAGAAGTTTTTGAGTAGTCTAAGTTCTCGAGAACTGTTACTTCATTTTTCGAGAGGTATACTTAGTTTTTGAGAGCTACCTTCCTCTTGAGAAATTTCTGACCTTTTTGAAGAGTCCTAGATTCTTGAGCCTTGAACTGTTCCACTTTGGTCTATTCTTCTTTGTTCAGCAGCCCAACTTAAGTTTTGAAGAAATTGAACTTGGTCTCATCCAGCGGTTTTGTGAAAATATCTGCAACTTGCCGATATGTTGGCACGTACTGCAGATCCACATCCCCTTGCTCCACATGCTCATGGATGAAGTTATATCTGAGCTCGATGTGCTTTGTTCGGCCGTGCGAGACTGGGTTGTTTGCAATTGCGATCGCACTTGATGAGTCGCAGAACAATAGAATGTCTTTGACCTTCATATTGTAATCTTCTAGCTGGTTCTTTAGCCACAACAACTGTGCACAACAATTGCCGGCAGAAATGTATTCTAACTCGGTCATTGAGATTGTGACACAATTTTGATTTTTGCTGCTCCATGATATAAGCCTTCTTCCCAGGAACTGACACGTCCCAGAAGTGCTATTCCTATCATCTTTGCTACCTGCAAAGTCTGCATCTGAAAGACCAATTAGTTCGATGTCATTACTTCTTGGGTACCATAAGCCAAGATTCGGTGTACCTTTAAGGTATCTCAAAATCTACTTTGCAGCAGCATAATGAGATTCCTTATAGTTCACTTGGAATCTAGCACAGACATATGTAGAGAATATTATGTCTGGTCTACTGACAGTAAGGTAAAGCAAGGATCCAATTATGCTTCTGTACTTGGTTTCATCAAAAGGTTTCCCTTTTTCATCCTTGTCCAGATACATAGCAGAGGCCATTGGAGTCCTCATAGAGGTTGCACTCTCCATTCCAAATTTCTTAATCAACATATTGATGAACTTAGTCTGAGAGATGAAAATTCCATCTTCAGATTGTTTCAACTGAAGTCCTAAGAAATACTTCAGCTCTCCCATACTACTCATTTCAAACTTCCCTTGCATAAGTTTAGAAAACTTTTTGCAGAGGTTGTCGTCTGTAGAACCAAAAATAATGTCATCGACATAGATTTGCACTAGCGAAATCTTGCCTTTAATTTACCTAAGAAATAATATCTTATCTATCTTTCCCCTTGTGAACTTGTTCTCGAGGAGAAAGGTAGATAACATTTCGTACCAAGCTCGAGGAGCTTGTTTCAAACCGTACAGTGCTTTTGATAATAAATAAACATACTCAGGAAATTTAGGATCAACAAAACCTGGGGGCTATTCCACGTACACCTCTTCCTTTATGTCACCATTTATGAAGGAGGACTTCACGTCCATTTGATAGAGAGTGAACCCCTTCAGTGCAGCATAAGCTAGGAACAGTCTGATGGCCTCCAGTCTTGTAACTGGAGCGTATGTCTGGTCGAAGTCGATCCCTTCTTCTTGACGGTATCCTTTGGCGACGAGTCTGGCTGTGTTCTTGATGATTATCCCATTCTCGTCCAACTTGTTCCTGTAGACCCACTTCGTTCCAATGACATTCTTACCTTTAGGGCTTGGAACAAACGTCCAAACTTTGCAGCGCTTGAACTCATTCAATTCTTCTTCCATGGCCAAGATCCATAATGCGTCTGAGTTTACTTCCTCAAACTTCTTTGGTTCAACCTGTGAGAGAAAACTTTAATATAAATTCTCGTTAGTTATACCTCGACGAGTTCTGACACCATCCCGGGGATCTCCTATAATTTGGTCCATTGGGTGATCCTTCAGATGTCTGAGCTCTAGATTCCTCGCATTTGGAACTTCTTCAGCCACTGGAGTGACTTCATAAACTTGGACAATATTTTCATCTTGATCCTCTATCTCTCCAATAAGGGTTGGAGAGGTTATATTGATGAACTTTTCATCTTTACCTTCGGTCGATTCATCCAAGCTGATCTGTTTAAGCCTTGTACCTGTAGCTTCAACAAGCACACTAGACGATTCGCCTTGCAGCAAGCTCCTCTCATCAAATACAACATGTATGGATTCCTCTACAACCAGAGTTTTTCTATTGAAAATCCTGTATGCCTTACTATGGCTACTATATCCTACACAAATACCTTCAAAACTTTTCTCACTAAACTTGGTAGTATGATAATTACCATTATTAAGTATGAAGCATTTGCAGCCAAAAATTCTAAAATATGAGACAGTCGGTTTCTTACCTTTTAGAAGTTCATAAGGTGTCTTATCATGATTCTTCTTTATGAGGGCTCGATTTTGCACGTGGCATGCAGTGTTGACGGCTTCAGCCCAGAAGTACTCCGGTAGTGAAGCATCACTCAACATAGTCCTGCAAGCCTCTATGAGTGTTCTATTCCTTCTCTCAGCTACTCCATTTTACTGTGGAGTACGAGGAGAGGAAAACTCATGAAAGATACCTATGCTTTCACAAAATTCTGTCATGGCCCAAGATTTGAATTCAGTTCCATTATCACATCTGGTTTTAATTATGGAACAGTTGTATTCATTCTGGACCTGCCTGACAAAATTTGTAAAGATATCAAAGGTATCTAACTTGTGTTTCAGAAAGAACACCGACGCAAAATGTGAGTTGTCATCAACAATTACCAACATATAATCCTTACCTCCTAAGCTTCTAATTTGTAGTGGACCGAACAAGTCCATATGAAGTAAGTGTAAACACCTATTAGAGTTTTTGCCTATAATGTTTTTAAAGGTAGCCCTTGTTTGCTTGCCTTTTACGCATGCACGACAAGGTCTCTCTTTGATGTGCTTGACATTTGGGGCATCACGCACTAAGTTCTGGGAGAATAATTTCTTAATAGATTTAAAATTAATATGTGTTAGCCTCTTATGTCATTGGTCACCAAGTGACGCACTATCTTTAGCCAAAAGACACACTAGTGTAGAAGAATATATACAAATGAAATTTAAGCAAAATATGTACCTGCTTCGAGTGCCTGATAGAATTGTTTCCATATTGTCAACAGACTTTATCAAGCACTTGTCAGCGTGCAACTCAACTATGTATCCTTTGTCGCACAGTTGACTTATGCTTATGAGATTGTGTTCCAATCCCTCCATATAAGCTACCTCCAAAAAGGATACACTACCGTTAGTGATCATATCGTAGCATTTGGTTATCCCTCGGTCTGAACCTCCAAAGATGACCTTTGGTCTGTTGCAGACTGGAGTGAAATTCTAGAGTAGGCTTCTTATCCCGGTCATGTGCAGAGAGCATCCACTGTCCAAGTACCAGATTGGCATTTTGGTGGCCTTTGGACATACCTGCATTCATGATCACTTTGCATTAGGAACCCAAACATGTTTGGGTCCTTAGTCTCGGGTTAGAACACTCCCCCTACGAAGATTAGCATTCTGAGTGGTCGATCTCATGTTGCCAACTTGAGGAGTAGTGATCTTCCTGGTATTAAACCAACAATCGATGGCAAAATGACCAATTTTGCCACATCACCAACAATCAAACCTGTTGTATCTTTGCCTTATGTACTCCTGCAGGGGTAGCATTCTTGGAGGAGGAAGCTTCATGGTGATGGCAGTCATATGATTTATTCTCCTTCTGAGGCCTTTCCCCAATGGGCTTTACTTTAGGTGCTTTCTTGAAGTTGTGGCCATGATTATAAGGACCATATCCCCTAAGAATCACTTCTTCATAAGGTGCCTTAAAGACACTCTCACCAAAGTTCCGAGGTCGAGTCCATCCTTGGTACCGAGACTTTGGCTCTATATAAGTAGGCCTGGTAAAGTGATCATAGGACGAGTCCAGATCAAATTTATTTGTTGGAAAGATAACTTTCTTAAAGACAGTCAGATCTAGAGGGGCTTTCCCTTTTTCTTTGGCCAAGGCCTTCTTGGCGGCTTTATTCTTCCGTTGAGCCTTGTTTCTCCGAGAGGATTTACTAGGATCACCCTCATGGCCTAGTACAACTCCTTGGGCCTTAGCATAGAATTCAGCAATGAGTGGAAGAACATTCTTGGGCTTGGATTTTCAACAATTTTCTTTTCAGCTTCGAGTTGCTCTTCAAACTCTTTGATGATTTTCTCTATAAGGTCGAGGTGCTTAAGAGCTTGATTGTATTCTTCAATATCAAGATTGAAGTTCTCTTGAAGAGTGTCAGTCTTAGCAACTTGTTATCTCAAGCTGCTCTCAATAGCCTTTAGAGACTTAATCTCTTTTCCCTGAGTTTTCACGACTCGGCGACATTTGTCGTAAGTTATGATCAAATCCTTGTACTGGGCCATAAGTTCAGACTCATCTTCAGAAGAGCTGTCCTCATGATCATGCTCAGAACTTTCAGATTAAGAGAGAGGAGTGTGAGATTTTACCTCCCCAGTAAACTGGGGCTCTTGTTCGTCATCTTATTGAGCCATGAGCCCAAAGTAGGCTTCCTCTTCTTCACTCGACTCAGATGAGTCGGAGTCACTGAGAGTCTTGCCCTTCTTGGACAACAGGCTCTTCTCTGTCCTCTTCTTGTGGTATGAGGACTTCTTTTCCTCTCTTGTGCCACCCTCCTTCTTCTTGTGGGGTCAGTCAGCTATGACGTGACCTGGTTTGTTGTAGCAGTAGCAAATAATATCAGTAGAAATCTATTTGTTCTATTTAGAGTTATACCTATCATGGCTACTCGAGCCTTTCATTCGCTGATCACCGTCATGTCGTGATCTTCTATACGAGGACTCCTTTCCTCTCCACTGCTTCTTCTTGATAAAGAATTTCTTGAACTGCCGTGAGAGCAAATAGAACTCTCCTTCAGATAGTTTTGACCCCGAGGTGCTTTGCTCAGAGTTTTCTTCTTCACTAACTTCTTGAGCAGGTGCTGGTGAGGCAGCTTTGCCCTTCCTTGAACTGTCAGCCTTTAAGGCAACCGACTTCTCTTTTGAGGAGAAGCGACTTTTCTCTTCTTAAGCTTTTTTGGAATTGATCTGCAGTTCATAGGACATCAGCTTGCCAAATAGATTCTATGGGTATGTTTCAGCTAGTCTGCCAATCATTCGGATGGCACAAACTTTGTTGTCCCATTCATTTGTGAGAGACCTCAGGAACTTATCATTCAGCTCCCCATTGGTGAAGACTCGACCATACACTCTTAGGCAATTTACTATCTTGAAGAAATTCTCAAAAGTATCTGCAATGGTCTCCTTTGACCCTTGCCAGAAGGCTTCATATTTTAGGTTTAGTAGGGATCTTCTATCATCCCTCACTTCTTCAGTACCTTCCATCAGAGTTACTAGAGACTGCCACATCTCCTTAGCGGATTTGCAGTGAATCAGATTCTGCAGCATCAAGTCATCGACTGCACTTGCTATAATATTTTTAGCTTCCTTGTCCAAAGAGACAAGTGCAATCTCGTCCTTATGTAGATCCATTATTTTCTTAGGAACCTTCTTGGTTGGATCTATAATGGAGGTAGACATGGGTACGTAAGTACCTTCTTCAACAATCATGAAGATCCGGGGGTCCACAACTTCCATGAAAAATTTGATTCTCTCTTTCCACATGGGAAAGTTATTCCTTATGCACAGAGGAAGCTTGGCAAAATCTTTGACCTTGTCCATTGCTTGAATGACCAAATGACAACTTTCGAGAGGAAATTGATCATGGTGTTAACCTTTTAACAACCAACCTCCCTCTGATACTAATTGAAAGTGTAATGTTATCAACCTAAATCACCTAGAGGGGGTGAATAGGTGAATTGTGCGTCTATTTGCGGAATAAAAATTTTAACGAACTTGCACACGTAATTAATCAATCACAGAAAGACAAGAAGATTTATAGTGGTTCCCCAATTTTGGGTATGTTCACTTTACCTCACGATCTAGAAAATCACTAGACTCGGCTACTCCACTATCTCGGATTGAAAACAATCCTACGCCTCAGAACCAAGTTCCTACATACACGATCCAAATGGATCTACACTCGAAAGATAAAAACTTCCTATAACTCGGAGAACAATGCTCCTACACTCGGAGAATAATCTTCTACAAGATAACAACAAGATTTGGAAAAATACAAACAGAGATTTCACAGATCTGGAAAAAATTCAGCCCTAAGTCTTGTTCTTGAATTGGCAGCTCTTTCAGAAACGGTTGACGAAGAATTGACGATCTGACCTGAGAAATATTTGACCTACTCGATCAAGGAGAAGATGATGATCCCTTGAACAGCAAGCCTTCTTGGATCGAAAGCAAAAAGATCGATCTACGTGTGAGCGGCGGCGGCGGCTTCAGAACGTTTCCTTTTGGAAAGAGAAGGCCGATCCAGAAATTTAGAATGTACAGAAATCCGCTCCTTGTAATTGTTAGGGTTTTGTCTTAACGATAAGAATTTATATAGGATTACCCTTAATGGATAGAAAAGACAGTAATGATGACACGTGGACCAATCACGTCAAGTCATTTGAAAATTTCGGCCGATCTGGACTTAACATAATTTCCTGAAAAATTTGACTTACAGTTCTCGAGAAGTAACTTTAGTTCTCGAGAACTAGAAACTGAGTTCTCGAGAACTATACTACTTAGAAGAATTCTTGACTTCTCGAAAACAAAAGGCTGAGTTCTCGAGAACTAACTGACTTCTCGAGAATTATGGGTTCTTCTCGAGAAATAACACTTAAGAAATATTTCTGAGGCAACTTTGACTATTCCAGAAGTAGGGCTGGCAGTTCTCGAGAACTTAAGCCAAGATTCTCGAGAACAAGATGAACTTCTCGAGAACTATAGTTGAGACTTCCCTGAGAACTGGCCAAGACTTCTCGAGAACAAAGAAGACTTCTTGAGAACTAAGAAGACTTCTCGAGAACTCTGACTTAGAAAAATTCTTGAACCTGTTTGGACTTCTCGAGAACCAAAAGCTTTGACTTCTCGAGAACTCAGGGGCTAAGCTTCTCGAGAACTCTAAAGACTTCTAGAGAACTAAGAGGCACTTCTCGAGAAGTGGGCTTAGAGAATTTTCTGAACTTTAGAATAAATCTTTCTCTACTCTTCAAGAGTCCAATCTTTATTTCATGATCCAAGGTTTGAAAATGAAGTGTATCCCAATTGAGAGGCTACACATGAGTAAATACCTTGGGTCACATAGTGAGGAATTACACTGTATGGTCCTGTGTTCCTTACCAACTGTAGACTGACATTGGTCTACACTTAGCAATGGTAATCTGCAAACACACAGCTAAAATAAGGATATCAAATACAACTTAATTCATCTTAGTTCAAGAGTGACTTCATTCAAATCTGGGTTATTGTGGATGCAATACCCAACAGCTATGTTTAGGAATGAGCCCGCCACTAAGGGAGAGGCCGATTTAATTGATGATTTTAAGTATGTTGAGGATTTTGGATATCATAGTGACCTGGATGAGGATTTCTCCTTTACGGTTTCACACCCTGAGTTATACCACTTCCCCTCGACTATATTTATGAGTCGTCTCCCTTGATTGTCATGTCATCTTCTGATGAACCTAAGTTGGAAGAAATTTTGGCTGAGTTGGTAGAGCCACCTTATGTGAAATCCTACCTAAAAGTAATTTAGGTGATTACCTGTTAGGACACGAGCTGGTTCCCTCTAGTACGAGACATTTTGAGGTGCCCATTAATTTAGCTTCCCCGCTGGACATATTTAGTCTGATATGTGTGAGCGAGTTATTAGTTGACATGTTCAGTATTTCAACCACCATTTGTAGATCTGACTACGCTTTTCCGGGGATAGACCGTTCCTCTGATCGCACGACATTGGGCAAAACCTCGCCTAGGACCATTTTTGATTCCTTTGCTTTTGTGCGTCTGGATGTGTTGTCTCCTAGACATACATATATACCACACCCGGTTACATGCATTTAACCACCACCTTTTGATGACCCTCATATCCATACATTAGTGACTATAGTTGGGCCCCTTGAGTTGTATCGCACATACATATTTCAAATTAGGTAGCATCCAACTCTATTATTCATGATGAAAAAATTTTCTTGGCATATCTTCATGCCAAGCTTAAGTATATCAAAGTTAAAATTAAAACTGCGGATTTGGAGCCCATTAAAATCATTTTTGATTATAAGGCTCCCGTGCCACCTGAATTAACCCTCTTATCCTCCATATTTTTGTCAAGTCATATAGCACATGCTTTCACTCCTCACGATCATAAGTTAATTAGGCGCACTTTTAAAAAATTAGTCAATCAATTTGCGTCTTATAACTTATATGCTTTACATGTATCTAGGACGTTAGCATTTAATTTTAATTTATGTCGCATGCACTTCCGCTCTAATCCGAGACCATCCTATGCTAGAATTAGTGATTTGGGTTGTAACACCCAAAAAACAATAAGTCCCAAAATGGGGTCAGGCTGGGTGACACGGCCTGGGACACGAGCGTCTCCCAGGGCGTGTCAAGTGCACGCAGCCTGGGACACGGGCCCAGGTCGTGTCCTGCTCGGGTTAATACTAGGCGGCATTGAGTGGAATTGAGTGGAATGACATTGAGTGTGGAGCACGGCCTGTGATACGGGAGTGTCACATGGGCGTGTTGGGCACACAACCAAGGACACGGGCATGTTCCTTAGACGTGTTTTTCTCTGGTGATTTGGTCCTGTGTTGAAAGGGTAACACGGCAAGTCACACGGTCGTGTCAAAATTTACACGGGCGTGTCTGCCCTGTGACACGGGCGTGTTGGAGCCCGTGTTTTGTTTGGTTTGAGTCGGTTCGTACACAGCTTGGAGTACACGTCCTTGGACACGGGCATGTCACAGGCCATGTCTAGTCAAATTTGGACTTCTAGGAAGATCTTGGCCATCCAATTAATTCTATTTGGATCAAATGGCCCAGGTGCTTTCCTGTAGTGATAGGGCTGAGGGTTGGCCTCTTCTCTCATTCATACCAAGATAGAAAAAGGGAGAGCTTGGGGGAAAGAGAAGGAGGAGATGGGCAAGCCATTGGTGGAGCTCCCGCAGTCTGATTCGAGATCCGATGCTAGTTCTGTGGAGGAAAAGCTGCTGCGGTGCTTTCCAACCAGTTAGATTTTTGATGGCTCCCAAGAGATCGTCAAGGGAAACGATCTTCCTTTTTGGACATGTGAAGTCCTCTTTTATGCATGAGTAAGGAATCTTCTCCACCAAAAGGTGGAAAAAGTGAGTGATTCCAGTGAGTGATAGTTGCTATCCCCAGCTTGAGTGTACATCTAGACCCGGAAATGTGTAGTACAAGATAGACATGCTGTGTGAAGCCGATCTGGACAGGTTGGTCTGGATTGGTGATGTTGCATTTACGCACCGAAGAAGACTCCGCGTAGACTCGTGTAGTTAGTGGTATCAATGGGTTGTGCCTGTGAAGGAGATTAACAAGAAGTACTAGAATGAGGAATTCCAGGAAAACACCTTTTTAATGCTTGTGTTGAAAAGACCAGTTTTCTGGCATTGCATGAATTGCAAGGTTTGGGTTGAGTTTGGGTGTAGATAGAGAGTTCTGCTGAACCCGCAATGAGACCGTGAAGGATGCCGGCTTTGACTCCCCATTTGGATTGTGAAGCAAGTCTTTGGTGGACATTATGGCTATTGTCAGTTGTGAGCTCTGAAAAGGCTTATTGCCAAACAGGAAAGGTGAAGCTGACCCGCGCCTTTAATTGTAGCCGCAAGTATAATGTGCTTGGTGATGGCAAGGAGATTTGAGCAACGGGGGGTGGTGGATCTATACCTGCGTTATGTTGGCTGTACAAGGAAGTGCCAAGGAATTTGGTTTTCGTTAGCAGCATAATGAGAGTCTTAGGCTTGCGCGCCATCAAGACTAAATGATCAATGGTGTTGATCCCGGTTTGCCGGTGTACCCAAAAGTGTGCTTGAAAGAACAGAACGTCGGGCTCGGTGGCCGACAGTTGTGATGGATTTCTTGTGCGTGAGAGCACAATATGTATGATATCTTTCTATTGATGTATTGCTCTGCAGGGATGGAATGCCACTGCCCCGGGAAAGGGGTAGGATTTTTATAAATTGGTAAGCTGAATGCTGACCATTGCCTTGTTTGCCACCTTCTGGGTGGATTGTCCCTGTGCAGGTGCTGGAGAGCCGAGCAGGAAGTGAAGGGCTGATGCCCCTGCTTCTACTGTTGTATCTCTTGCCGCTATTGTTGCTGCTAGCCATTGAAGGCTAGCTAATATAATTTCTTTTATTCATGTATGGCCGGCCTGCGCGCCGATGTCTGTAATCCATACTGTATAAAGAGGAATTGTAAGGCCTTCAGGCCAAACTGTGTTATTTGTTATCCCCTCGTTTGAGTGGTTGTATATATAACCTTGGTAATATATATATATATATATAGTGGATATTCCTGGTATGAGTTCAGCCTACTGTTTATTAATCCTCTAGCATGCTCTGAGTTAGGATGCGTTGGTGGTATTAACTGTACCCTCACCGTCTGTTGGTGGCATATAATGTGGGTACCTAGCCAGACCTTCTATTATATATTATTTAACGGGTGGAGTCGTTACATTTTGGTATCAGCTTGTCTCGATCTTCCCCTTTCGAATTCGTGGTTGAATTCTTTTGTGGTGTGGCGAGCACATGTTTGTACGAACCGCGGTAACACTAATGAACTCTGGAATATCCACTACGGAATACAAATACACTTATTTGAGGAATCTGCGCGTTCTTACTTTGTTGTTATTGCTTGAGTATTGTCGCTAATGTGTGTCTTGTCCACCCATAGGTGACCCATAGCGGTGCTGGGCAATCTGAGCCCCAGCGCACTGATGAGAGTGCAGCACCAGCTGAGGTGCCAACACCTCCTCCATCTGCAGAAACTCTTTGATTTGTTGCTGAGGCTCTATTTGTGATGATTCGGCCGACCGGGAAGGCGCTGCCGGCAGTGGTGCCAAATCGTATTGGTGTCTGACCCGAACTGGTTGAGGCTGTGGATCCGCGAACAGCTGAACAACAATTGAAGCAATTCATGAGCTTCAATCCACCTACGTTCATGGGACTGGGATCCCCAACGCAGGCAGATGACTTGTTATTGTGAGTCAAACGTATCTTGACGGCAATCAGGACGGAGGAAACTCAAAAAGTCACTTTGGCCACCTTCTTGTTAGAAGGAGAGGCGAGGTTATTGTGGGACGAGGTTGAGTTACACCATTTGGCGAGCAGACAATTGACTCAAGTATCGGTTGAGGAGTTCTCTCAAATGTTTTTGGCAAAAAAATCTACCAGCGGCACAACGCATTGCTATGTAAAATGAGTTCTAGCGTCTAACGCAAGGAGAAAATAGCATTGATGTGTATCAACATGAATTTACACGATTGGGACGGTATGCAGGATCAATCTTCGTCGATGAACAAAGAAAAATGAATCGGTTCTATGAAGGATTGCGGGACGAGTTGAGGTTCCTGCTTTCTAGTTCAGTGAAGCAAGGATTTAAAGCTTTGGTTGATACGGCGTGTGCGCTGCAGAATGACATGAAGCGGGTGCAAGGCAGGAAGGACTTGGCTGTGGCAAAGCCCGAGTTCAAAGCACCCCGCTCTGGCAAATCGTATTACCAGAAGAAGTGGGGCATGAGGTCCAAGCCTTCTAGGAAAACTTCTATGACTGTTGCATCGGGAGCAACGTCGAGGCCAGAGTCTGGTATATGCTTTATCTGTGGCAAGGTGGGGCAAATAGCCCATGATTGTTGGGTTGCTCAACCCATAGAAGAAAAGAAGGCGGGTGCGTCGTATGCTGAGAAGGGCAAAGCAGTGGTTGATTCCTCTACATCCCAGGCACAGCCCAGAGTGTACAATCTTGGCAACACAGGAGGCTGTCAAGCAAAGTGACGTCGTCACAGGTACGAGTTAAGATAATGCTTGTTCTATTGATTGCATATTTTGTATATAGCTTGTGCATGATGTGTGTGTTGTAGGCTTTGTCCTGATTTCGAATAATCCGGTAAGAGCCCTGTTTGATACGGGTGTTTCACATTCTTTTCTGTCTAAGGACTTCGTAGCTCGAATTGGAGTACCGAGTCACGTGATGTCAGATTGTGTAAAGGTGCTATTACCGAATGGTTGTATCATGCTTGTGGATAGGACATGCGATGTGGAAGTGCATATAGGAAATCAAAATTTCTGATTGAGGGCATCTGTGCTACCGCTATCAGAGTTTGATGTGATCTTTGGCATGGAATGGCTCTCAGAGCAGCGTGCCTTTATTGATTGCAACTCAAAGGAGATCACACTGGGCCAGAATACCGAACTTGAGATGAAGTTCGTTGGTATGTGAGGAGTAGGAGGGTCCTTATTGTCTGCACTCAAAGTCATCAGTGCTGTTCGGAAGGGCGCAGAGTTATTCTTAATGCTTATTCAGGCTGTTGAGCCAAAGGACAGTGTAAGTGAAGTTCCAATTGCGTCGGAGTTTGCCGATGTATTTCCTAAGGATCTTCCTGGGTTACCGCCCCAGCGAGAGATTGACTTCTCGATTGAGTTGGTGCCAGGTGCGAAACTTGTGGCCCGCTCAACATATCGAGTTGCGCCAAAAGAAATGGCTGAACTTAAAGTCCAATTACAAGAGTTGTTGGAGCAGGGATACATAAGCCCAAGTATGTCACCTTGGAGCGCGCCTGTTCTATTTGTGAAAAAGAAAGACGGTAGTTTGTGATTATGTATTGACTATCGCGAATTAAATAAGCTGACAGAAAATAAAAAATATCCGATTCCACGGATCGATGACATATTTGATCAGCTAGCGGGGTCAACCATCTATTCAAAGTTGTATTTGAAATCAGGATATTATTAATTGCGAATTCGGGAAGGTGGCATTCCTAAGACACCGTTTGGGACACGCTACGGTCATTATGAATTCACGGTGATGTCGTTTGGATTATGTAATGCGCCTTCGGTATTCATGGATCTAATGCACCAGACGTTCCGAGAGTACTTGGATCTATTCGTAATTGTGTTTATTGATGACATTCTTATGTACTCTCAGTCGGGAGATGATCATGCAAACCATTTGCGGTTGGTATTGCATACCCTGCGGAGGAATAAGCTTTATGCCAATTTCCCAAAGTGTGAGTTCTGGATATATTCATTGGCTTTTCTGGGCCATGTGGTAAGTGGAGATGGCATAGTAGTAGATCCGGCAAAGATAAGTGCAATACGTGATTGTCCAGTGATGTCTTCAGTGGACGAAGTCAGGAGCTTCCTTGGATGTCGGTGTGCGCGCGAGCTTTTGAAGAGCTGAAGATTCGTTTAACACGGACGCTTGTGTTGACATCGCCATGTGGTACAGACGGCTATAAGAACTACAATAATGCTTTAGGGAGGGGCTTAGGCTGCGTTCTTCTACAATATGGTAAAGTGATTGCTTATGGCTCACGCCGGTTAAAGGTGCATGAACGGAATTAACCCGTCCACGATTTTGAGTTGGCAGCGGTAATCTTTGCGATAAAGTTGTGGCGGCACTATATTTAAGGCGTTAAAGTGGATATCTATATAGATCACAAGAGCCTAAAGTTTTTATTAGATTAGAAGGTTCTGAATATGCGACAACGAAGGTGGATGGAGTTCCTTGGGGAATACACTTTCGATATTCACTATACTCCCAGAAAGGGAAATGTGGTCGCAGATGCTTTGAGTCGTAAGACGCCAGTACGGGCAAACTGGTTACAGAGACATGATGAGCGGCTAATCTAGGAGATGGATGTGTTAGAGATATCTTGTGTTGACAAGGATGCTACGGCCGACGCATGATTGAAAAGGATGGATGTACAATATGACCTTGCGGATAGAGTTCGTCAAGCAACGAAGCTTGTTGAAAGTCTCTAACGCTATGCAAAGGATGGTCCTGATGACCAATTCTCCTAGGATGATGGCTTGTTACGAAAAGATGGCCGGTTGTGCGTCCCAAGTACGGGGAAGTTGAGAGAAGAGTTGATGTACGAAGTGCACTTTGCCAAGTACTCAATTCACCCTGGGAGCACAAAAATGTATAGAGACATGAAAAAGTTGTTTTGGTGGCCCGGACTAAAGAAAGACATAGCACGTTATGTGGCTGAATGCCACACTTGTACTGTGGTGAAAGCGGAATGCTAGAAGCCTGGTGGTTTCCTGAAGCCGTTACAGATTTCGGAGTGGAAGTTTGATGATATTTCAATGGATTTCGTGTATGGGTTGCCGAGATCTCAACGCGGTCATGATTCTATCTGGGTGATTGTAAACCGGTTTACAAAAGTGGCTCAATTCCTTACAAATCAGAGAGACGATTCAGTGGAAACCTTTGCTAAGCTCTATGTGGAACAGATAGTTCGACTGCACGATGTTTCTCGGAGCATTGTCAGTGATCGTGATGGGCGACTCACTTCAACTGATTGGAGGATAATTCATCAAATGTTGGGCACAAAATTAGCATTCAGTACGGCCTTTCATCCCAAAACGGATGGCCAAACTGAGCGAACCAACAAGACGATGAAAGATATGGTCCGTATGTGCTCCCTGGATTTCGATAAGAAATGGGAAGAGTACATTTATCTGGTTGAATTTGCCTATAATAATGGCTACCAAACGAGCATCGGTATGACACCGTTTGAAGCTTTATACGGTCGTAAATATCGTACACCATTAGCTTGGGCAGAACAAGGCGAATCCAAGCTGAATGGGAAAAAAGAAGTCGAAGAAGCAACCTCGATAATACACACTATTCGGGAGAGGCTATTGATAGCCCAGGATTGACAAGCGAAGTACTACAATGCCAAGCATCAGAACATGGAGTTCGCGGTGGGCGATTAGGTCTATTTGAATATCAAACCCTTCAAAGGCGTATCTAGGATTCGACATTTGAAAAAGCTAAGTCCGAGATAACATGGTCCGTTTGAAGTGGTGGAGCGAGTCAGGGAAGCTGCCTATCGGCTAGCGCTTTCTACAGAGTTGGGTGGATTGTATGATGTATACCATATCTTAGTACTTCGCAAAGCCGCCAGGGATAAAGCTCAATTAGTTGAGAATGATCGTGTACCGATCGAATATGGGCTAACGACGAAGGTTAGACCGATTCAGATCGAGGATCCAGCCGAGAAATAGTTGCAGAACAAGATAATCGGGGTGGTCAAGGTCCGGTGGGACAATTGTGGTCGTGAGGATCTAATATGGGAGCGAGAGAAGACCATGCAAACTGAGTTTCCCGAACTTTTTGTATAAACTGTTGACCGTGTACATTTTGTTATAACAAATCTTTTAACGTTATAGCCTCGTGATTCTTATTCCCTTGCTGAGTACAAATTTTGGGACGAAATTTATCTTAAGGAGAGGAGGATTGTAACACCCCAAAAACCATAAGTCCCAAAATGGTGTCAGGCTGGGTAACACAGCCTGGGACACGGGCGTGTCCCAGGGCGTGTCCAGTGCACACGGACTGGAACACGGCCGTGCCCCTGGGCATGTCCTACTCAGGTGAATACCGGGCGGCGTTGAGTGGCATTGAGTGGAATGATGTAGAGTTTGGAACACGGCCTTTGACACGGGCGTGTCATAAGGGCGTTTTGGGCACACGGCCAAGGATACGGGTGTGTGCCTTAGTCGTGTTCTTCTCGGGTGATATGGTCCTGTGTTGAAATGGTAACACGGCCAGTCACATGGCCGTGTCAAAATTGATACGGTCGTGTCTGCACTGTGACACGGGCGTGTTGGAGCACGTGTTCTAGTTTGCTTTGAGTCGATTCGTACACCGCTTGGAGTACACGACCTTGGACACGGGCGTGTCACAGGCCGTGTCAAGTGAAATTTTGACTTTTGGGCAGATCTTTGCCATTCAATTATTTCAATTTGGATACAAAGGCCCAGGTTCTTTCCTGTAGTGATAAGGCTGAGGGTTGGCCTCTTCTCTCATTCATACCAAGAGAGAAAAAGGGAGAGCTTGGGGGAAAGAGAAGGAGGAGAAGGGCAAGCTATTGGTGGAGCTCCCGCGGTCCGATTCAAGATTTGAGGCTAGTTTTGTGGAGGCAAAGCTGATGCGGTGCTTTCCAACCGGCCAGATTTTCGATGGCTCCCAAGAGATCGTCAAGGGTAACGATATTCCTTCTTGTACATGTGAAGTCCTCTTTTATACAAGAGTAAGGAATCCTCTCCACCAAAAGGTGGAAAAAGTGAGTGATTCTAGGGGGTGATAGTTGCTATCCCTAGCTTGAGTCTGCATCTAGACCCGGAAATGTGTAGTACGGGATAGGCATGTTGTGTTAAGCCCATCTTGACAGGTAGGTCTTGATTGGTGATGTTGCATTTACGCACCGGAGAAGACTCCGTGCAGACTCGTATAGTTAGTGGGGTAGATGGGTTGTTCCTGTGAAGGAGAGTAGCAGGAAGTACTGAAATGAGGAATTCCATGAAAACACCCTTGTAATGTTTGTGTTGAAAAGACCAGTTTTTTGGCACTGTATTTATTGCAGGGTTTGGGTTGAGTTTGGTTGCAAATAGAGAGTTATGTTGAACCTGCCAAGCGACCGCGAAGGATGCCGGCATTGACTCCCCTTTTCGATTGTGAATCCAATCCTTGGTGGACATTATGGCTATTGTGAGCTGTGAGCTCTTAAAAGGCTTCTTGCCGAACAGGAAAGGTGAAGCCGATCCCGAGCCTTTAATTGTAGCCGCAAGTACGATGTGCTTTGTGATGGCAAGGCGATTTGAGAAATGGGTGGTGGTGGATTTGTACCTGCGTTATGTTGGCAGTACAGGGAAGTGCCAAGGCATTGGGCTTTCGTCAGCAGAATAATGAGAGTTTTAGGCCTGCGTGCCATCAAGACTAAATGCTCAATAGTGTTGATCCCTGTTCGCCGGTGTACCCAAAAGTGTGCCTGAGAGCACAAATCGTCGGGCCGGGTGGCCGACGGTTGTGATGGATTGCTTGTCCGTGAGAGCACAATGTGTATGATTTCTTTCTATTGATGTATTTCTCTGCAGGGAAGGAATGCCACTGCCCTGGGAAAGGGGTACGATTGTTATAAATTGGTAAGCTGAATGCTGACCATTGCCTTGTTTGCTACCTTCTTGGTGGATTGTCCCTGTGCAGGTGCTGGAGAGTCGAGCGGGAAGTGAAGGGCTGATGCCCCTGGTTCTGCTGTTTCTTCTCTTGACGCTGCTGTTGTTGCTAGCCATTGAAGGCTAGCTAATGTATTTTCTTTTATTCATGTATGGATGGCCTGTGTGCCGATGTTTGTAATCCATACTGTATAAAGAGGAACTGTTCGGCCTTAAGGCAAAACTATGTTATTTGCTATCCCCTCGTTTGTGTGGTTGTATATATAACCTTGCTAATATATATATATAGTGGATATTCATGGTATGAGTTCAGCCTACTGTTTATTATTCCGCTAGCATGTTCTGAGTTAGGATGTGTTGGTGGTATTAACCTGTAACCTCACCGTCTGTTGATGGCATATAGTGTGGGGCCCCGGCTGGACCTTCTATTATATGAAGTTTAACGGGTGGAGTCGTGACTTTTGTTTAGTCTGGTCAGTCCCCGAGCGGATGCCTTATGGCTTTGTTAATAATTTAATACGTAGGAACGCCGACCAATCCATATATATGAAGAACTTCCGATTTAATGTATTTCTTTCAGATTTTTAAAAAGAAAAGGGTGTTTCACTTTATTTAAGGTTTCCGGACTTTCTACTGTACGTCTCTTTTCCACCTGAGTGGCTTTCTTCGTCGTTTCTTCCTCCCACTAAATGTTTTCTTGGGTTGTGGAGTTTTAGTTCTGCCGTGTCAATTTTCCATGTTGATTCCTTGGTTCTTGAATTGGATGGTATGATTCAAGTTATTTTTATTTTGCTTGGCACTCTTTCGAGTTTCCTCGAAAGTCTTATTGTTTTTATGTCTGACAGGTTCTCATTGCAGATGGATGTTCATGCTACAACGACATGGATCGCAGGGATAGATTTGCCCCGTATTGCAGCTGTTTTTGATTGTTCTCCCCTCACGGATCACTCATCGGTGATGAGAAATTTATAGTGGGGGAGAATTGATGGCGACGTTGCTAATGCGGCCGTTGATCCCTGGCATAGAGAGTTCATTGATTGGGAAGAATGTTGTCGCTAGCTCGAGGAAGGGAATCTACCACGACGTTCTTCGCCAACTCCGCTGCCGCTACATGTTTTGCTCGATGTCCTCCATCACCATAAAATAAAAATTTATAATTATAAATATTTATTTTATAATTATATATTAGTAATTCTTAATTTAAGCATTTTATTTTAAGTATTTTTTCATTTCATGTATCATGGGTGCTTATAACTCAATGGTGTTTTTATTTCATTCATTTAATTATTGTATTTGTTATGTCATGTTTATGATGGGTGCATATTGATGAGTCCTATTTATATAGTGATTTTAGGACTCATCTGTGCTAGTTTTCTTTCACTTTCACTTCCCATTTAGTTCGTTATCGTATATTTTCATCTTATCTTTATTTCCATAGGAAGTGCACATTTTGTCCCGTGGTTGTGTATTTTTGTTACTTTTATTGATTATACACCTTTTTGTGATTGCCTAGAATGTCTGCACATATCAGTGTTGGTACAGGCTGGTGCGTGTTCCGTGACTATTTGGAAATTGGAATACTGCTCACGATCATCTGATCTATTGCGAACGATCACTGGTGGTGCGACACTGATCGTGTAACACCCCTATCCGTCACATAGCATATAACAGTAGGTCCGACCGGGGCCCGATGCCATATATCACGGACAGACCGGTGGGTTACTCAGTGAAACCATCCTTCCAATCATAACGCCCTACACAGAGCATCTAGCAGAAGAAATTTTTTAAGTTGCGAAAGAAAGAACCCAACACAAGCATGAATGGCCACTAAAATACCCCGTAGGAAAGAACTGCAAATTACACAAAAGTACTTGCCTTATGGCCTTACAATAGTTCACCAAATTTAAACAGTGTCTTACAAACTTCGGATCGCAGGCCAGCCATACATGATTTAAACAGCAAAACAAGCAAGGCTATCTAGGGCCGGCTAAGCAACTTGGGCTTTGGCCTGCTATTTGCCGCTCGGCACTGCAGTACCTGCAAGCACGATTCACTGCAATGATGACAAACAAGAATAACGGTCAGCTAATGCTGACCCAATTATAACGATTCCACCCCCAAACTCGTGGCGACAAAGCTCTTCCCTTCACTTGTTAGAATAGTAAGTAATATAGTGAATAAACACAACACCATAGGTGCAGGCTCACATAGCTACACACCCTGTGCTCTTAGGGCACTAACTCGGTGAACCCGATCAAAACGACGGTCTCACCTCCATCTCTTGGACGACAAATCTCGTGAGCATTTACCCTTTCCGACATAGGCCTAAGGCTCGCACGACTATGCCAGTTTCCAGTCCCTTTTTAAGGTATCTGTCACCAAACCACATAGCCCGGGTACATTTCAACTTGCCCGTTGCTCACTCCGCCTAGTCACTTTAAGACGTACACGCGGGCCAAGTTTCTCCCGGATCCCAAATTCGATCACACAATCACATAACCAAGTTATGTTCAAGGTTGGCTCCCAGGACACCAAGATGGCAAAAATGTGTTTCCGCCCAGTTTTCTGGGTACGCCTTGGTGTTAATCCCCCAGGATCCCTGCTACAATCTACCATGTAGAAACCCGAAAACAACCACAGGCACGGAGTTTTCTCTAGCAAACAATGTATAGCAAAACATCACCGATCCAGACCAACATGTCCGGGTAGGCTTCACACACCATGCCTATGTCCGTACTATGATTCCGGACTCTAAACAACGGGGATTTTACATATCTACCCCAAGTAACACCGCAACTCCCCACACACTCGCGGGAGAGGGTTTTTCTTATGCAAAAGAAAAAGAGCTTCACATGCTTAAGATGAGAATCATTACCCTAGCGTTTCTCCTCCGCGCCATGGAAAACTACGCGGGTGAAAAGCACCGTGATGATCTAGCCTCCACAGATCTGGGTTTGGTTTGCGATTTGGCGCTCTGAATCTCTTCCGGCAACCGGATCTTCATCTTTATTCTTCTTCCTTGCTCTCCCTTCTCTCTAGGATTTAGAAAGAGAATGGAAAAAGGAATATGAGAGTTTAAGCCACCAATCCCGATCTTAACCCTAGCATGGAGAGGCCTGAGCCATTAGATCCCAAAATAAGGAAACGAACGGCCACGATTCGCCCTAAAAATAAACTTCTTGGGCCGAACACAGCTTGCGACACGCCCGTGTCCAAGGTCGTGTAACTCATTCGCCGTCAAAACTGTCTCATCTCGAAAAGAACACGGGAACTCGACATGCCCGTGTCAGGCTTGACACGCCCGTGTCATCCAGTACACACCCGTGTAGCTGGGCATGTTCCTCCATCGACTCAGGACCAAAATGTCTAGAGCACGACACGACCATGTGACCTTCCCGTGTCATATGCCGTGTGCTAGACACACCCTGGGACACGCCTGTGTCCCAGACCGTGTATCTTCCCCATCACAAACCTGCAAATCACCCGAGCAGGACACGATCATGGACACGCCCGTATAGCAGGCCGTGTGCCCTCACTCGACGCTCGTTGAGTGAAAAGCATTGAGTGCTGAGGCATCGAGTGGCTGGCACGCCCTGGGACACGCCCGTATCCTAGGCCGTGTTCACTGCCCCGATGACTGTTGACAACAATTTCATCGACCACATGACCACCGCCGAACCCGAGCACGACACGCCACTGGGACACGCCTGTGTCCCAGGCCGTGTCACTTCCACCAAATCCCTGACTTAGCTAAAAATGTCACCCGTCCCTCTTTTGAGTTTCGGGGCGTTACAACTCTCTCCCTCTTAAAAGAATTTCGTCCACAAAATCACAAAAAGAAAATAATACAGAAAACCACAAGCGGTACCTGAGTGAAATAACTCTGGGTACTCCTCAAGAATGGTCTACTCCCATTTCCAAGAGAGCTCCTCACGACCGCAATTATCCCAATGGACCTTGACCATCCTGATCTCCTTATTACGTAGTTTCTTGTCTTCAGAGTCCTCAATACGAACGGGCTTGACCCTCGTCGTCAACCCTTTGTCCACCGGTACTTGATCAACTGTGATCACTTGCGAAGGCTCTTGCACCGCCTTCCGCAATACTTATATGTGGAGTACATCGTGTAAACCACTCAACTCCACTTATAGCTTTAGATGATAAGCAGCTTTGCCGATCCGCTCAAGAATCTCAAATGGTCAAAGGTATCTCGGGCTCAGCTTCTTCAAGAGTCGTACCCGTGAAATACCCTTGAATGGCTTTATCTTCAGATACACCCAATCGCCAACAGCGAACTTCACGTTCTGTTGCTTGGCATTATAGTACTTAGCTTGTCTATCCTGAGAAATCAGCAAATGCTCTCGAATGGTTCACACCAATAAAGTGGCGCTTTCCACCGCTTGATTTTGTACAACCTTGCCTCACCAGTTTCAAACCACGACAACGGCGTGTGACATTTTCTACCATATAGGGCCTCAAAGGGCGCCATTTCAATGCTTGCTTGGTTGCTGTTGTTGTATGCTAACTCCACAAAATAAAGAAGGTCTTCCCACTGCTTTTCGATGTCCAAGACACACATGCGAAGAAAGTCCTCCATCATCCTGTTCACCCTCTCGGTCTGCCCATCCGTATGTGGTTGAAAGGCTGTGCTAAACTTCAACTTACTTCCCAGGATTTGATGCACCAACCTCCAGTCATTGGACGTAAAACGCCCATCCCTATGGCCCACGATATTGCAGGGTACACAGTGCAGTCTAACAATGCTATCTACATAAAGCTTCGCCAGTTTCTCCACTAAATCATCCTTCCTATGCGGAATGAAGTGCGACACTTTTGTTAACTTATCTACGATCACCCAGATAGCGTCGTTTCCCTTCTACGACTTTAGCAAGCCAAGCATAAAGTCCATCGAAATGTCGTCAAACTTCTAGTCCAGAATAGGCAAATATTTCAAGAAACCCCGTGGCTTTTGGCACTCTTCCTTCACTAAGGCACAAGTCTGACATTTAGCCACATATAGTGCTACATCCTTCTTGATTCCTTTCCACCAGAACAACTTCTTCAGATCTCGGTACATCTTCGTGCTCCCTGGGTGAATTGAGTACTTGGTATGATGAGCCTCTGATGAGTTGTAAATATACCTATATTTACATATTTTATTTAAGTCAATTTTGTTTATTTTTGTCTTTTTTATTAGTTTTATTCAATAAATTGCTTATTTTTGTAAATATTATTTCTAACTTAGCTTTATTTTTATACCAAAAAAATTCCAGAAAAAGTCAAAAAGTTGACTGACACGCTCGTGTCACATGACCGACACGCCCGTGTCATGCCCTCGACGATCGCCGACCACAGGTTGCCAGCTCGACGATCAACGATCATCAAACCAAGCTCGACACGCCCCAAGACACGCCCGTGGCAAAGTGTGACACGGGCGTGACTTCGCCACCTGGCCCGACGTGATGCGCGCGACTTTGCGGCCGGACCGCGCCCAGATCAACCTTCCCGACACGCCCCAGTCATGCTCGTGACTGACACATGTCACGACCGTGACCTAGGGCGTGACCGCCACGTTTTCAGCCGAAGTCAACTTTCAAGTCAAATCACCCGATCAACTCATGTACAGTAGTGACACGCCCCCCCCGTCACGCCCTAGTCATGGGCGTGACCAACCCGAAATTTTGCCTATTAAAGGCCAGCTGCTGTATGAGATTTCTGTCCACTTTTTGACCATTTTGCTTAGGGGAGGTTCCGCCCGAATGACTTCTATGCTTATGTAAGGAGAATTTCTCCCTCTCTCTCTTAGTTTGTGTTAGCTTTCTTGCTTTAGCTTTTCATTATAATATCTTTTCAATTAATAAAAAGTTAGTTGTTTTTCCTCTCTTTACATAGTATCAAATTTCATTTGAATGCGCCTACCCAAAGTGATTTTTCGTTCCCTTTTTTGTACTTTACTTTTCATGTCTTTTATTTTAAAGCTTTCATGATCTCGCTTAGTTTAGGATTTTATCGGCATTTCTAGCCATTGTGCCGTCCGTTTAATTTTAGTTTTCAGCACTTTTTAGCTTTATCTTTTTCTTCTTTATCATTTTCATTCATATAGGTTTTATAAAAACTCCCCTAAAAGTGTTCGTTTTTATTTTCTTTAACTTAGACTCTTTGGGATTGTAAACCTTTTCGCCTCTTTTTAATTTTATTTTCACTTTTTAGGAGCTTTTATAAAAACTTAAGAATGAAAAAGTCGTTGTTATAATTTTTCGTCAACTTCATTTTAGCTTTTTAATTTCAAAACTTTTTAGTCCATTTAATTTTATTTCTTCTTTTTATGCATTTCTACCGCATTCTAGCGGTAGAAATGCAGTTGTTTTAATTTTTCGAGCACTTCACTTTTGCGTTTATTTGCAAAACTTTTCGTTCCGGTTAATTTTTATTTTCACTTTTTATGCATTTCTACCGCTTTCTAGCGGTAGAAATGCAGTTGTTTTAATTTTTCAGCAACTTTATTTTTCTTATTTCTGCAAGTGTGCGTGCGTATATGAGTTAGATTTTATTGCTTTATTTCAATTTCTGTAGAGTGTGTGCGTATGCATTTATTTCCGCCTACACGTTAAGAGTTAAATAGCGCTCTGCTTTCATTTTCAGCCCACTCGTTTGAGTGGGACTTGTATTTTATTGCTTACATTTTCTTTCTACTCACTATAGTAGGAAAACATTGTGAGTTTGTTGTTTTAATTTATGTAGAGTGTGTGCGTGTATGAGATAAATTTACTCCCGCCCACTAAATTGAGCCGGGACTCGAAATTTTATCGCTTTGATTTTATCGCTTTCATTTTATCGCTTTCTCAATTATGTAGAGTGCGTGCGTGTAGGAGATAATTTTTACGCTTTATTTATCGCTTTCTTCAATTAAGAAGAGTGTGTGCGTGTGTGCATTTATTTCCGCCTACTCGTTAAGAGTTCAATGGCGTGCTTTTATTTACCGCCTACTCAGTTTTGAGTAGGACTTGCTTTATTTAATTTTCTTTATGGTTTTGAAGTGTGTGTGAGTGCCTGCATCAATTAGCCTTCAATTTATTTAATTATCCTGTTTTTTTTGTTTTCTCTTATAATTGTTTAGTGCTTAATTTAACACTCATGCTTCACCTAAAAACCTAAAGCCGTCCTCAAACCGATGAGTGGCTAATCTCTATTAGCATTCGGCATTGAAGAGCATTGGGACATATAAAATGATTTGAAATAATTAAAGAACTTTATTTTTATTTTAATTTAAGGACTTATGGTTTACCCCGGGTTAACGACGCATAGGACCACATAATCGATTTGTGGGCTCTATTTCCGTTATCCATACGCAACGCTGAGAGGCCACACGTATGGACCGATCCCCCTTTGGTAAAGAGAACTGCGTACGCCCCCTCGAAAGAGGAGAAACGTAGTTCTACCGGATTGGGTTCCCCACCCAATAGTGGGGTTCTTAGCGTAATGCGAGCATAAGTGGAATCCTTCGTCGGACTAACGTTCGGTCGAATAGCCTTAGCGCCCAGGTGAGCGATATCCCTAGACCAAGGTGAGCTCATGTCTAAGGAACCTCTACGGCCAAGTGCCTTTTATTAATTTAAAAACTAAGTTCAATAATTATTGAGAATTATTTTAGTCTTAATACGATTCGATGCCGAGCGTTAACCCGTCATCGAACTAACTTAGTAAAATTCAGCTCTCTTTCTTTCCGTTTTAATTAAACTAAAAATCCCACCTTACTGATACTAAGATAATAGTACTACTGGAAGAGTAAGTATAATCAACGCGCCCCCGAGAACAATACGACCTCGGTATTCCCCCGAATACCGAGTACTACTTGCGATAGGTGCACTTGCCTCCTCTCGTTAGAAAACTCGATCTTCTAACCCGCCCGCGAAATCTGACCATTTCGAACCACCCACAGTCGGTCTCTGTTCTGCGGCCATCAAGTTTTTGACGCCGTTGCCGGGGAGCACAGTTGTTATATTGAATCTGGGACTCTATTAATTTTACTTTATTTTCAAATAAAAAAATTTTTACAAAAAAAAATCCTTCCCCCTTTCGTTGTTTTTTTAAGGGTGTATGACCCGTGGACAACCTTCGAGTTCTGAAAATCTTGAATTCGACCCTGAGATCGACCGCTCTCTTGCGCGTATCCGATCTCTACGTCGAATTCCCTTTTTAGACCCCACAGAATCCACCGGAGAACCCTCTTTCTCTTCTATGGCCGACCCAAATAATGCCCAAGCGGCCGAGCGTACGATGTCTTACTATGCTCGACCCAACATGGATGATATGGGGTCGAGTATTGTTCGGCCTGCTGTGGCGAACAATAATTTTGAAATTAAGTCAAGTGTTATACAAATGATCCAAAATGCCGTGCAGTTCGACGGACAGCCGGATGAGGACCCAAATAATCACTTGTCTAATTTTTTGGAAATTTGCGATACTTTTAAGATTAATTGCGTCACTGATGATGCCATTCATTTGCGCCTTTTTACCTTCTCCCTTAAGTCCAAAACCAAGGAGTGGCTGGTCTCCCTCCCGCGGGGATCCATCACGACCTGGGCGGAGTTGGCGGAGAAATTCCTTACTAAATATTTTTCGCCCGCAAAAACTGCAAGATTGCGGGCGGACATTTCCTCTTTTGTGCAAATCGACTCCGAGTCTCTTTATGAGACTTGGGAGCGTTTTAAGGAATTTCTCCACTAGTGCCCGCACCACGCGCTGCCAACGTGGTTGCAGCTACAAATTTTTTTATAACGGACTGAACAGTCAGACGCGTCAAATGATTGACGCGGCTGCCGGGGGCACTCTGAATAATAAGACCCCCGAGGCCGCCCAGGCCCTTTTCGAAGAGATGGCTATGAATGCCTATCAATGGAATGTCCCGTGGGCACGCCATATGTAGGCGGGCCTTTATGAAGTGGATGCCACTGCTCAGCTAGCCCTTCAAGTCGAAAGGCTAACTAAGCAGGTGGCGAAGATGTCTGTTGCCTCCCCCACTCCGCCTTGTTTTCTTCCCCCCTCGAACGTCTGCGTAGTCGACGAGTTCGTGGACAACATGGGAAATCCGGTGCGTCCCTCCTTTCAAAACAACCCTTATAGTACCCACTATAATCCGGGTTAGAGGAACCACCCGAATTTCTCATGGAGCAACCCGAACAACGCGCAGCGCCCTCCTCCCCCGCCTTTTGCGACCACGTTTCCTCCTCCCCCTCCTATGAAGCCATCCCCGATGGAGGAAAATTTTAATCGTTATGTCGCGTCCAACGAGTCCAATATCCGGAACATCACCGGATCGCTAAAAAAATTTAGAAATCAAGGTTGGACAGCTGGCGCGACTTATGTCGGAATGCACTCTGGGGGCACTGCCAGAGAACACGGAGCCCAATCCAAGGGAAACTGCCAACGCTATAACCCTCCGTAGCGGTAAGTAGGTGGTTGATCCAAAACTGATCGATCCTCAAGTACATATTTCACCTCCGATCCCTCTTCCCTCTTCTTCGATTACGCAACCCTTACTGATTTTTAACGACAAAACTATTTTAAACAAGGCACTGCCCTACCCGCATAAGTTAGATAACGAGTGAGTAAAAACGCAATATGAAAAATTTATTTTATTACTTAAACAAATTCATATTAATGTTCCTTTTTGCGAGGTCATCTCGCAAATGCCTAAATATGCGAAATTTTTAAAAGAACTACTTTCTAATAAACGCAAACTCGAGGATATTTCGCATATATCTCTCAACGCTGTCTGTTTGGCAGCTCTTACTAGTAAATTGCCCTCAAAACAAAATGACCCGGGACGGTTTTCCATCCCGTGCCTTTTTGGCGATGTATTAGTAAAATACGCCTTGACAGACTTAGGCGCGAGCATTAATTTGATGCCGTTCTCGCTCTTCCTGCGATTAGGTTTGGGTACTCCTACTCCTACCAATATGCACATCCAACTAGCGGATCGCTCAGTTAGGTTCCCCATCCGGGTAGTTGAGGATGTCCTTGTCTGAGTAGACAAGTTCACCTTCCCGGTGGACTTTGTCATCTTAGACATCAAGGAAAATGCCAACGTACCAATAATACTTGGTCGCCCTTTCCTCACAACCTCACGTGCATTAATCGATGTAAGTAATGGTCAGCTTCTCCTTCGGGTAGGAGACGACCAAGTTACTTTTTCTATTAACCCCTCAATGAAAGATTCGTTGCCGAGCGACGATTTCTGCTACTCTTTAGATTCTTTTTATGGAGATTGTTCTTCTCCGGTTTTCGAGTCCGAGTTTTTAAACGAACATATTTTTTCGCTCGAAAATTTTTATTGCGATGAGGATGCGTCTACAGATGTGCCTTTTGAACCAATTTGTTCAAAAGACATTAGATCTAAAACCTCGCTAGAAGAACTGCCCACCCTAGATCTCAAACCATTACCCGAATCCCTCAAATACGCCTTTTTGGGAAAAAATGATACACTCCCGGTAATCATTTCTTCGCATTTAAGCGATTCAGAGACCTCCGATTTATTGGAGGTTTCGCTTAAACATCGCCACGCAATTGCATGGCAAATTTCTGACCTTAAGGGGATTAACCCTTCTTTTTGCACTCAAAAAATTTTACTAAACGATAATTGCCGCAAAACCATTCATCCGCAGCGACGTCTTAACCCAAACATGAAAGACGTCATGAAAACTGAGATAATTAAATTATTAGATGCGGGGATTATTTATCCCATTTCTGATAGTGCATGGGTTAGTCCCATTCATGTCGTGCCCAAGAAGGGCGGTCTAACCGTAGTGGCGAATGAGCACAACGAGCTCGTCCCAACTCGTACTGTTACGGGTTGGCGTGTGTGCATCGATTATCATAAACTTAATGATGCCACCTGCAAGGACCATTTCCCAATACCGTTCCTTGACCAGATTCTCGAGCGTCTCTCTGGTCATCCATATTATTGTTTTCTCGACGGTTTATCGGGGTTTTTCCAAATCCCCATTTCCCCCGAAGACCAAGAGAAAAAAATTTTTACTTGGCCCTTTGGCACCTTCGCCTACCGAAGGATGCCATTTGGCCTCTACAATGCGCCAGCTACATTCCAAAGATGTATGCTGGCAATCTTTGCCGAGCTAGTAGAAGATATTATGGAAGTACTTATGGTTGAATTTTCTGTATTCGGATGCTCATTCCCGGATTGTCTTCGAAATCTCGATCGTGTCCTCTAGCGATGTGAGGACACGAATCTTGTTTTAAATTGGGAAAAAGTGTAACTTTATGGTTTGAGGAGGTTTGGTCCTCGGCAATAAGATTTCGATTAAGGGGATAGAGGTCGATAATGCCAAAGTAGAAGTAATAGAAAAACTTCCTCAGCCAACTAACATAAAATCTATTAGGAGTTTCTTAGGCCACGCGGGCTTTTACAGGCGCTTCATTCAAGATTTTTCAAAAATAACAAAGCCGCTTACTCACCTCTTGAAAAAGGAATCACCTTTTGTCTTTAGTAGCGATTGCGAGTCTGCTTTTAATTTTATAAAACAAAAACTTATCAATTCTCCAAATCTAGTGGCCCCTAATTGGTCTTTTCCGTTCGGAATCATGTGCGACGCTAGTGATATTGCCTTAGGCGCCGTTCTTGGCCAACGCGTAGAAAAACATTTTCATCCTATTTATTACGCTAGCAAGAAGCTCACTTCCGCACAAGTGAATTATACAATGACGGAAAAGGAACTCTTAGCCGTCGTTTTCACTTTCGATAAGTTTTGCTCGTACCTTACGCTATCTAAAGTTATCGTTTTTACCGATCACTCCGCCCTTAAATATCTATTAGCTAAAACCGACGCGAAGCCCCGCCTTCTTCGATGGATTCTCCTCCTACAAGAGTTTGACTTGGAGATCCGAGATAAGAAGGGCGCGAAGAATCTATCGGCAGACCACCTCTCCCGTTTAGAAAATCCGGGTGCGGAAGCGCTCGTCGAATCTGAAATAAATGACAGATTCCCCGAGAAATGCCTCCTCGCCATTCGTTCGTCTTCATCACCTTCGTCTTGGTTTGAAGATTTTGCGAACTACTTAGTCCTCGCGGGTACTACCAAAAGATTTTTCAAGTCATCAAAAGAAGAAATTCTTTTCCGACTTGAAAAATTTCTTTTGGGATGACCCATTTCTTTTCCGTATCTGCGCGGACCAAGCGGTTCGAAGATGTGTCGCGGGAGTGGAGTGCACACAAATATTGAGGCACTGCCACGAGGGTCCAGCCGGGGGGCTCTATCAAGCCAACCAGACCGCTAGGAAGGCGCTAGAGGCAGACTACTTTTGGCCCACTCTCTTCAAAGACACGCACAATTTTGTGCGTGCATGCGATAGCTGTCAGCGGTCGGGTAACATCTCACGTCGAGACGAGATGCCCCAGAACATGTTTTTAGAATGCGAAGTCTTCGATTTATGGGGCATAGATTTTGTTGGCCCCCTACCTCCTTCTTATAAAAATTCATATATTTTAGTGGCGTTCGACTACGTATCACGGTGGGCGGAAGCGCAAGCTCTCCCCACCAACGATGCGCGAGTCGTCGTTATATTTCTAAAAAAATTATTTTCTCGCTTCGGCACGCCTCGCGCTATTGTTAGTGATAGGGGAATGCATTTCTGTAATGCTCTAATGGCTAAGACGTTAGCTAAATACGGAGTCACGCACAAGCTTGCCACCCCCTACAACCCGCAATCAAGTGGCCAAGTTGAAGTAGTAAATCAAGAGATTAAGCGAATATTAGAAAAAACCGTTTCACTTAATAGGAAAGATTGGTTCGTTAAGCTCGACGACGCGTTATGGGCGTATTGTACGGCTTACAAAACCGCTACCGGTTGTACTCCGTTTCGATTAGTCTATGGCAAAGCGTGCCATTTACCCGTAGAACTGGAGCATCGCGCACTTTGGGCATTAAAATTCTTAAACCTCAACTCTAATTTTGCCGCTCAGAATAGAAAACTGCAATTAAACGAGCTCGATGAATTGCGAACGCTTACGGGAGCAATAAGTTCTATAAGGAGCGTTCTAAGTTCTATCACGATCGAAAAATTAAAACCCCCGAAATTTTTTCTCCGGGCGATCAAGTCCTTCTTTACAATTCACGTCTTAGGCTTTTCCCGGGTAAGTTAAACTCGCGATGGTTCGGCCCCTTCAAGGTTGAAGAGGTTTGGCCATATGGGACCATACTCATCTCCCACCCCGAAAAAGGCACTTTTAAGGTGAACGGTAATCGGTTAAAGTCTTATATAACGGGCGACCCTGTGATCTGTAGGAGCGAAACCATAACCCTTCTCCATATATAAACCCGCTAATATAGTCAAGCTACGCGACTATAAACAAAGCGCTCCTGGGAGGCACCCCACGTCTATCTTTTTCGCTCTTTATTTATCATGTCTTCTATTTTTCTAATAATGCAGGGTTTCTAATGGGCTTCCCCGAGCGCGGATCAGGGACGTTTTCTGCCCCCCTCTTTTTCCCTTTTTGTGCATATAGCTGCTGTCTTGTTCCTCATACTTAGCATACAACATTGGGGACAATGTTGGAACTAAGTATGGGGGTGTTTTCGTATTTTTGTACTTTCGTTTTCATTTACAAAAAAAACAAAAAACATATAAAAAAACAACAAAACTTCAAAAAAAAAAATTTATTAATTAAAAACAAAAAAATATATAAAATACAAAAAAACTCGGTCCGCGAGATCCGGCTCATCGAGCCATCCACATAACGAGTCATCTCGTGGCTACCTAGTTTTTCTTTTTGTAAATATTTTTTATTTTGTTTTTAAGTATATCTGTAAATATTTTTTGTAAGTATTTTTGTAAGTATTTTTTTTTGTAAATATTCTTTCTCTTTCCACTCTCCCTTTTTATCTCATCCTTGTATATAACTGCTCATTTTCTCCCAAATTTTTGTAAATAATATGAAAATTTACTTAAAAATACAAAACAAAAACTTAAAAATACAAATAAAATAAAAAAAAAATTCGCCAAAACTTAAAAATACAAAAAAATTCGCAAAACTCAAAAATCCAAAAAAATTTTTCTTTTCATTTTTCTTTTCTCTAGTATGTATATATTATAGAAATAAATACAAAAATATAAAATATATATATAAAAAAAAGATAATAACTTCAAAAAATCAAAAAAATATATTCTATAAAACAAATAAATCAGATATACTATCCTTATTGCTATCCAAAAATTATGATTCGAGTTGATCTATTTGTGAATTTTATTAATTCTTTGTTTACTATCCGTTTGTTAATATTTGATTGACAAATTTAAATAGCCGGTGTTAAGTTTTAAAAAATTTATTACGCTTTGTTAAAAGATAAGGAACTCATTTTTTTGACACTACTTCTAATTTTTCATTGATAGGAGCACCTGTATCATGTTAGAAAACAACGACTATAGAATTAAATTATGCTTACTCTTAGCTTTCTGGAAATTAGGAACGTATAGTTTATAAAGGTTGCTCTCAAAATTTTTTTTAATTAAAAATCTAGTTCACTTTTCTCCCCTTACTTATCATAACCTACTTGGTATGATAAAAATATTTCCCCAAAAATAAAAAGATCTTATGTCAATGGGAATAAGATTTCATTCCATAAACATAGGAACCCAATAAATTAAAAGATTATACGTCACGGAGTAAGAGGATAAAATTCATTACTCCAACACATATACATTGGGTTTTTTTTATGAAGAAGAAAAAATTTATGTTAAGGAAAATAAGAATTCGTTTTCCTTTAACATCCAAATCGAAAAAAATTGGAGGTTCGAGAAAAAATTACTTCGCCTCAAAATTCAAAACCCTCTTCATAAATCATACAACCCCCTTAGCCAATTTCATGATTCTAGAATTAATTTTAAAAATTTTTTGAGAGCATAATTTATAAATTGCATTATTTCCTATAAAACTCCTATAAGCTAAGGTTCGTATAAACTCCAAGCTATTTTTGTTAACCTAACACGTACAATTACTGCTTTCTGTTTGATTACATCAAGAAGTCTTTTTGGTCAAAACTTTTTATCTATTTTAAATCATCTTCATAATTTTAGGACTTAACTATTATACCCCGTATGTTTATTTTGTTCTTTCATTTAATTAATTAAGCGGTAGAAAAACTTAGAATTTTTCTTATTCCTTATAAATTCACCTCAAACTTTTGCTCTGGAATAGTAAAAGCTTAAGTATGGGGGTATTTGATGAGTTGTAAATATACCAATATTTTCGTATTTTATTTAAGTCAATTTTGTTTATTTTTATCTTTTTAATTAGTTTTATTCAATAAATTGCTTATTTTTGTAAATATTATTTCTAACTTAGCTTTATTTTTATTCCAGAAAAATTCCAGAAAAATTCCAGAAAAAGTCAAAAAGTGGACTGACACGCCCGTGTCACATGACTGACACGCCCGTGTCATGCCCTCGACGATCGCCGACCACAGGTTGCCAGCTCGACGATCGGCGATCATCAAACTGAGCTCGACACGCCCCCAGACACACCCGTGGCAAAGTGTGACACGGGCGTGACTTCGCCACCTGGCCCGACGTGACGCGCGTGACTTTGCGGCCGAACCGCGCCCAGATCGACCTCCTCGACACGCCCCAGTCACGCCCGTGACTGACACATGTCACGCCCGTGACCTAGGGCGTGACCTCCACCTTTTCAGCCGAAGTCAACTTTCAAGTCAAATCACCCGATCAACTCATGTACAGTAGTGACACGCCCCCCTCCCCCCGTCACGCCCTAGTCACGGGCGTGACCAACCCGAAATTTTGCCTATAAAAGGCCAGCTGCTGTATGAGATTTCTGTCCATTTATTGACCATTTTGCTTAGGGGAGGTGCTGCCCGAATGACTTCTATGCTTATGTAAGGAGAATTTCTCCCTCTCTCTCTTAGTTTGTGTTAGCTTTCTTACTTTAGCTTTTCATTGTAATAACTTTTCAATTAATAAAAAGTTAGTTGTTTTTCCTCTCTTTACATAGTATCAAATTTCATTTGAATGCGCCAACCCAAAGTGATTTTTCGTTCCCTTATTTGTGCTTTACTTTTCATGTCTTTTATTTCAAAGCTTTCATAATCTCGCTTAGTTTAGGATTTTATCGGCATTTCTAGCCGTTGTGCCGTCCGTTTAATTTTTGTTTTCAGCACTTTTTAGCTTTAGCTTTTTCTTCTTTATCATTTTCATTCATATAGGTTTTATAAAAACTCCCCTAAAAGTGTTCGTATTTATTTTCTTTAACTTAGACTCTTTAGGATTATAAACCTTTTCGTCTTTTTTTAATTTTATTTTCACTTTTTAGGAGCTTTTATAGTAACTTAAGAATGAAAAAGTCGTTGTTATAATTTTTCGTCAACTTCATTTTAGCTTTTTAATTTCAAAACTTTTTAGTCCATTTAATTTTATTTCATCTTTTTATGCATTTATACCGCATTCTAGCGGTAGAAATGCAGTTGTTTTAATTTTTCGAGCACTTCACATTTGCGTTTATTTGCAAAACGTTTCGCTCCGGTTAATTTTTATTTTCACATTTTATGCATTTCTACCGCATTCTAGCGGTAGAAATGCAGTTGTTTTAATTTTTCAGCAACTTTGTTTTTCTTATTTCTGCAAGTGTGCGTGCGTATAGGAGTTAGATTTTATTGCTTTATTTCAATTTCTGTAGAGTGTGTGCGTATGCATTTATTTCCGCCTACTCGTTAAGAGTTAAATGGCGCTCTGCTTTCATTTTCCGCCCACTCGTTTGAGTGGGACTTGTATTTTATTGCTTACATTTTCTTTCTACTCACTATAGTAGGAAAACTTTGTGCGTGTGTGTGTTTTCATTTTTATAGAGTGTGTGCGTGTATGAGATAAATTTACTCCCGCCCACTCAATTGAGCCGGGACTCATAATTTTATCGCTTTGATTTTATCGCTTTCTCACTTATGTAGAGTGCGTGCGTGTAGGAGATAATTTTTACGCTTTATTTATCGCTTTCTTCAATTAAGAAGAGTGTGTGCGTGTGTGCATTTATTTCCACCTACTCGTTAAGAGTTCAATGGCGTGCTTTTATTTACCGCCTACTCAGTTTTGAGTAGGACTTACTTTATTTAATTTTTTTTATGGTTTTGAAGTGTGCGTGAGTGCCTGCATCAATTAGCCTTCAATTTATCTAATTATCCTTTTTTTTTGTGTTTTCTCTTATAATTGTTTAGTGCTTAATTTAACACTCACGCTTCACCTAAAAACATAAAGCCGTCCTCAAACCGATGAGTGGCTAATATCTATTAGCTTTTTACATTGAAGAGCATTGGGACATATAAAATGATTTGAAATAATTAAAGAACTTTATTTTTATTTTAATTTAAGGACTTATGGTTTGCCCCGGGTTAACGACGCATAGGACAACATAATCGATTTGTGGGCTCTATTTCCGTTATCCATACGCAATGCCGAGAGGCCGCACGTATGGACCGATCCCCCTTGGGTAAAGAGAACTGCGTACGCCCCCTCGAAAGAGGAGAAACGTAGTTCTGCCGGATTGGGTTCCCCACCCAATAGCAGGGTTCTTAGCGTAATGCGGGCGTTAAAGGGAATCCTTCGTCGGACTAACGTTCGGTCGAATAGCCTTAGCGCCCAGGTGAGCGATATCCCTAGACCAAGGTGAGCTCATGTCTATGGAACCTCCACGGCCAAGTGCCTTTTATTAATTTAAAAACTAAGTTCAATAATTGTTAAGAATTATTTTAGTCTTAATCCGATTCGATGCCGAGCGTTAACCCGTCATCGAACTAACTTAGTAAAATTCAGCTCTCTTTCTTTCCATTTTAATTAAACTAAAAATCCCACTTTACTGATAGTAAGATAATAGTACTCCTGGAAGAGTAAGTATAATCAACGCGCCCCCGAGAACAATAGGACCTCGGTATTCCCCCGAATACCGAGTACTACTTGCGATAGGTGCACTTGCCTCCTCTCTTTAGAAAACTCGATCTTCTAACCGGCCCGCGGAATCTGACCATTTCGAACCACCCACAGTCAGTCTCTGTTCTGCGGCCATCAGCCTTGTACATCAACTCCGCCCGTAAATTACCCACATTTTGGACGCACAAATGATTTTACTTCCTTAGCAGTCCATCTTCAACTGTAAATTAGGAGTTTGACCCATCCGAAGCTGCATCCATGATTTCCTTCATGCTGCTATCCAAATCCATAGCCTGCCGAATCCGATCAGCCAGATCATACTAAACTTCCGCTCCGTTCAATAATGCTTCGACGCTAGTCTGCTTGTCAACACAACAGATCTCTAACGCCTCCAACTCCCGAATCAACCGCTCATCATGAATCGACAACCAGTTGGCTTGGCGGGAGCCCTGCGACTCAACGCATCTGCAACTGCATTGCCTTTCCCGGGCACATAATGAATTTTGAACATATAGTCCCCAAGGAAATCCATCCACCTCCGCTGCCTGCCTCATGTTCAGATCCTTTTGATCCAACAAGTATTTCAGGCTCTTGTGGTCTGTATAAATATCGACCTTTACGCTGTACAAATAGTTCCTCCACAGCTTTAGCTAAAAAATCACAGCCGCCAACTCCAAGTCATGGACCGGATAATTCCATTCGCTCACTTTCAGCTGACGCGAGCCATACGTAATCACTACCATACTACAGCAGTACGCTGCCCAAACCACTGCCTGAGGCATCGCTGTATATCTCAAAACCTTCGATCCTACTCGGCGAATTTAGCACTGGCGCCGTGGTTAACCAACTCTTCAACTCTTCGAATGCTTCCACACACTCCTGCGTCCATAAAAAATTCTGATTATTTCTTGTCAACGTCGTGAGAGGCAACGCTATCCGCGAGAAATTTTCTACGAAGCGCCTGTAATAGCCGGCAAGCCCCAGAAAACTTTGGAATTCCGCTATCGAAGACAACACAGGCCACTCCCGTATCGCAACTATCTTCGCTGGATCTACCACAATCCCTTCACCACTGACTATGTGACCAAGGAACGCTACTGAGGACAACCAGAACTCGCATTTGGAGAACTTTGTGTATATTTAGTTCCTCCTTAGCGTCTTCGACACCAAATGCAGATGCTTGAAGTGATCTTCTTCGCACAGCGAGTACACCAATATGTCGTAGATAAAGACGATCACATAATGGTCTAAGTACTCCCTGAACGCTCTGTTCATCAGATCTATGAACACTGATGGCGCATTATTCAGCCCGAACGACATGACCGTAAACTCGAAATGCCAATACCTTATGCTTAATGCTATCTTCCAGATATAACTCTCCCTAATCCTCAGCTGATAGTAACCGGACTTAAGATCAAATTTTGAGTACTCCGATTACCCGACTAACTAATCAAAAAGATCATCAATCCTTGAGATCGGGTACTTTATCTTTTCTGTCAACTTGTTCAGCTCTCTATAGTCGATATAGAGCCGCAAACTTCCATCCTTCTTCTTGATAAAGAGGACCGGTGTGCTCAAAGGCGATGAACTTGGACGCACATAGCCCTGATTCAACAACTCCTCTAGTTGAACCTTTAGCTCCGCTATCTCCTTAGGCACTAACCTATAAGGAGAGCATGACACAGGTTTAGCACATAACACTAACTCAATTGTGAAATCGATCTCCCGATGAGGTGGGGATACGGGAAGATTGTTTGGGAATATGTCGGGGTACTCGTACAGTACTACGATGCTACCCAAAGTGGCCTTAGGCTTTACAGCCTCCACTAACGTGAAGAACAGCTCTGCTCCAGCACGAACTGCCTTGACCACCTGAAGTGCAGACCTTAAAGTCTTGCTCGACACCATTAGTCCCGCAAACGTTGTCTCCCGCCCAACACCCAACTTGACTTCCTTACGGTTTCAATCTATGTTTGCCTTCTGCTCCAAAAGCCAGTCCAAACCGAAGATGACGTCGAAATCTACTAGCCACAGCAATGATGCTAGAAAGTCGAACTCCTGACTTCCAATATGAACCCTTACGATACATACTCTGTCCGCACGCATAGAACACCCTTTCGGCAGCAACACATCCAATTTGTCCTTTGCCATCGAAGAAGGGACTCTGATGCACGATATGAAACCTTCGGAAAATAAGGAGTGCGAAGCTCCCGTATCGAATAGTGCCCTTATCGGACTATCACAAATCAGAACAAAGCCTATACAAACAGTAATAAGCTAACAAGCAGTAGGTAACAATATTTAAAGCTAACTTTCTATTAATTTAAACCATACCTGTCACCACGTCAGCTTGTTTGATGGCCTCCTGTTGTCTCAGATTATAGACTCTTGGTTGAGTCAGAGCATAATGGGATGAGGTTGAATCCACCGCTTTGCCTTTTTCCTCGTAAGTTGCTCCCTGCTTCCTCTCGGACTTTGTATGTCCACTCCAACAGTCACGGGCAAAGTGCCCCATCTTCCCACAGGTAAAACAATCGCCCGGGGTTCGGTTGGTAGTTGCCCCTGAGACACCGGAAGAAGGGGCTGGACCCGACATCATAGCCTTCTTATTCCACCTGCGGAAACCATATTTTGAAGACGGTACCTTGAATTCTGACTTCCTAACACCAGAGTCTTTCTTCGCCTAAACATTCTTCCTGTCTTTCTCCAAAGACCGAGGCGTGTTGACTAAGGTTAGGAAACCCTTCGTCATCGGCCCCGAAAGTAGCACTCTCAATTCATCCCTTATACCTTCATAGAATCAGCTTGTCTTTCGCTCCTCATCAGCAAAGGTATTGCTTGCATACCGACCTAAGAGAGTAAACTCGTGGAGATTTTCATCCACGCTGCTCTCACCTTATACAGGCTTTTGGAACTCATTTTCCATTGCTATCCTTTGAGCTGAGGGGAGGTATTAAGCCAAGAACAGTCTCAAAAATTCCTCTATCGAGACGTTAGTAAGCTGTCTACCCCTAAGATGGTGTAGCTCAAAGCCTTCCAACCATAGTCTTGCATCACCATCCAGCAAGAATGTGGCAATTGTGGTCTTCTTCCACTCTTCAGTCACAGTAGCTATCAACACTCTCTTAATTCTGGAGAGCCAATCCTCTGCTTGATTTGGGGTTCCCATCCCCGAGAACACTAGAGAATTGAATCCCATAACGTTCTTGAGCTATTTCTCCATTGCTCTCCTAGGCAACACTGGCTCCACTATAACCTGCTCCACTCTCCATGGCTCCGCTGCTTGGAGCGGTACTTTCTCCACAGGAGGGGTTGGCTGTTGCACATGTCTCGCAGGCTGCGTGTTAATCATCGCAAACACTGCCTCGACTACCAATCGTATGGTCTCAGCCAAAGGAGGTGTTGTCGGCGCATTATTTAGTGCGTTACTCGCCTCAGAAACTGGACGTTCTGATGGCCCCACACCACTTCTGGTCACCTATAGTCGTACAAAACACTGATAAGCGACCAAACAACATTGCAAAAAGCAATTATAGGAACACACAGGTTCCTCAAACATGTGTATTTTCATTCCTAAGTGGACATTCATGGGTTATTTTCTTGTTATAACGATGACGCACATACATGTGCTCACCACCCCTTAAAGTGAATTCGTCCACGAATTTATTTAAGTCTTACCTAAACCGATTGTCTAATACCAAATTGTAACACCCCTATCCGTTACATAGCATATAACAGTAGGTCCAGTCTGGGCTCGATGCCATATACCAAGGACAGACTAGTGGGTTACTCAGTGAAACCATCCTTCCAATCATAACGTCCTACACAGATCATCTATCAGAAGCAATTTTTTAAGTTGTGAAAGAAAGAACCTAACAAAAGCATGAATGTCCACTAACAAAACCCCGTAGGAAATAACTACATATTACAAAAAAGTACTGGCCTTATGGCCTTACCATTGTTGAACATATTTAAACAGTGTCTTACAAACTTTGGCTCGCAAGCCGGCCTCACATGATTTAAACAGGAAAAAAATAAGGCCTTCGGGGGCCGGCTCAGCAACATGGGCTTTAACCCGCTATTTGCCTCTCGGCTCCATAGAACCTGCAAGAACAATTCACCACAATGGTTACAAATAAGAATAACGGTCAGCTAAAGCTGACCAAATTATAACGATTCCGCCCCCAAACTCGGGGTGACAAAGCTTCTTCCCTGCACATGCTATCATTACAAGTAATAGAGTGAATAAGCACAACACCACAGTTGTAGGATCACACGGCCACACACCCCGTGCTCTCAGGTCAATAACTCGGTGAACCCGGTAAAAACTGCGGTCTCACCGCCATCCCTTGGATGGCAAATCTCGTGAGCATTTAGCCTTTCCTACCTAAGCCTAAGGCTCGCATGACTATGCCAGTGGCCTATCCCTTTTTCAGGTATCTGTCACCAAACCACATATCTCGGGTCTATTTCCTCTTGCTCGTTGCTCACTCCGCCTAGTCACTTTAAGACGTACGCGCGGGCCAAGATTCTCCCCGATCACAAATTCGATCACAGAAGCACATAACCCAGTTATGTTCAAGATTTACTCCCATGCCACCAAGATGGCAGAAATGCATTTCCACCCAGTTTTCTGGGTGTGCCTTGGGTTTAATCCCCAAAGATCTCTGCTGCAATCTTCCACGTAGAAACCCGAAAACAACCAAATGATTCACACACCATGCATATGTTCGTACTACGATTCCAGACTCTAAACAAGGGGGACTTTACATAGCTACACCAAGGAACACTGCAACTCACCGCACACTAGCAGGAGAGGGTTTTCCCTATGCAAAAGAAGAAGAGCTTCACATGCTTAAGATGAGAATCATTACCCTAGTGTTTCTCCTCGACGCCATGGAAAACTACGCGGGTGAAAAACACTGCGATGGTCAGGCCTCCGCAGATCTGTGCTCGGATTGCGATTTGGCGCTTCGAATCTCCTCTGACGACCGGATCTCCCTCTTCCTTCTTCCTCCTTACTCTCCCTTCTATTTAAGATTTAGAAAGAGAATGTCAAAAGGAATATGAGAGTTTAAACACACAATCCCGGTCTTAACCCTAACATAGAGAGGCCTGAGCCGTTATATTCAAAAATAAGGAAACGAACGACCACGATTCACCCTAAAAATAAACTTCCTGGGCCGAACACGGCTTGCGACACGCCCGTGTCCAAGGCCGTGTAACTCATTTGCGGTCAAAACTGTCTCGTCTAGAAAAGAACATGGGCACTCGACACGCCCGTGTCAAACTTGACACGCCCGTGTCATCCAGTACATGCTCGTGTAGCTGGGCGTGTTCCTCCATCGATTCAGGACCAAAACGTCAAGAGCACGACACGGCCATGTGACATGCCCATGTCACATACTGTGTGCTAGACATGCCCTGGGACAGGCTCGTGTCCCAGGCCGTGTAGCTTCCTCAGAACAAACCCACAAATCACCCGTGAAGTACACGACCATGGACACACCCGTGTCGTAGGCCATGTGCCCTCAATCGACGCTCGTTGAGTGAAAAGCGTTGAGTGTTGAGGCGTCGAGTGGCTAACACGACCTTGGACACGCCAATGTACCAGGCCGTGTTCACTGCCCCGACGACCTTTGATTGCAATTTCTTCGACCATACGACCATCGCCGAACCCAAGCATGACACGCCCCTGGGACACGCCCGTTTTCCAGGCCGTGTCACCTCCACCAAATCCCAGACTTGGCTCAAAATGCCACCCATCCCTATTTTCAGTTTCGGGGCATTACAGATCGTGTGCACTATTCTTCATTTTCTAAGTTCTTCCAGGGGCAAACTCATGACCACTGGACACAATATGTACGACCACCGGTCATGTGCCACTGATCGTGCGCATTGATTCCATTTTTCTTGGAGTTCTGTCTGGGTTAATCGCTCGACCACAGGACATAGTACGCATGACAACCGGTCATGTGTCACTACACGTGTGTATTATCCCTTTTCTTCTTTTGGTTCTGTCATGCCAATACGCACGATCACTTGCCATAGTGCGCACGTCCACTGGACGTGCGCCCGTGATTATGCGTATTGTTATATTCTGCTGTCTATAAATATGCAGGCTCCGCCTTAATTCAAGAAATCGCCATTTTTCTCAGCCGTTTTCGTCTCGGAGGAGAGATTCTGCCGTTCCCCTTAATCTTCCACCATAGGGAGATTCTTCGGGAAATCTTTCACTGCCAAATCTAAGCCAGAGCTTCCTCTCGTCCTCCTCCTTCATCCTTGAGCTTCAAGAAAGGTTTTGACGCTGTATCCAACAAGCAAAGGGAAGCTTGCAACTTTCTTCCGCAATCGTGACACGAATAAGACGAGTCAAGTAGAAGGTAGTGACAGCCCTTCTCTACCCCGACGCAATTGAGGACCGTGCTAGCACGCGGATTTACAACCCGACGATTCCTTCCATGAACCCTCGGGAAGACTTTGGATTCGGTTGATCTCTTGACTTGTACTCGCTATCTTGTTGTATATTTGTGTTAGAACTTCATTTATAGATGTTGTTGCACTTTAGTTGTATACTTTATTAGATTCATGTCTATGTGATTCTGTATTGCTTTACCGTTTTAGTTGCTTGAGAAGCACATTTATTTTCATCCTCCCACATCCCGTTTTGTCGTTTTAGCAATTGCTAGAAGCGTGCATAGCGAAGAGGTGCTCTCGACCATCATTCAACCGTTCTCACTACATCATTACGTAATCCTACTCGTCAATCCACCCAACGATTCGGTGCATAGAGGCCCGTGTAGTCTTCCATCTCGACTGGCAAAGCATCACAAATCGGCGTTGCATAGGAGTTGTTTGTTAGTGTTTTATTTTCTTTTTACGCAACAAACAAAACCCCCCTTCGTTAGCTCCGACATCAGGACTTCAATATCAAGTCCTCCTGGAAATTTACTCCACCTTACAGTGTTCCCTTGAGATCAATACTTGGGAAAATTGCCCCATTTTATATTACTTGTGCAACCGGTACACTTGCTGTTCGAACGCATCATGTTTTGGCGCCATTGTCGGGGAACACAGTCGTGTGAGTTTTTGGAGAGGGAGATAATAGATTGAAGCCGTTTTCCATTTGTGCATATCATTTTCCTATTTGATTTAGTTTTTAGAATTTTTATTTTGCTTATTTCTTTTTGCCCTTTTTTATTTTTCATTTAGATATCAGATCCGTGTTAATTTTATTCTAGTTGTGTAGCACTTTTTGGGCAATTATTTTTGTTCGTGATGTATTCTATAGTTGCGTGCTGTCCACTTGACGCTTTGTGCTGACGCTTCGATGACATGGCTGCTAAGAATGTTGAGCATTGCATTCAATGTTTGCTATGTTATGGTGTTGACCATATGTTGAAGTATTTCTCTCATTTGTGCAAGCCTTCTCCCTTTGAGGGCATGTGCACAACATCCTCCCGCTCGCGGAAGACTGTTGTGGACAGGCCTACCAGGGTGTTGTCCGGCCCATACACTGACATAGCGTACCTTGCTCATTCTTTACCCATTATGATTACCGAAGAATCTCTCGCCGCATACAGATCTTTCATGGGTCCCTCGGTTCCTTTTTGCGAGTTTCCCTTGACTAATGACGATCACTCTTGTGGTAGCAAGCAAAAAGAGGATCAGGAATCCATGGGCTCTCTTGTATGGAATGCAGAGATTGTTCCTATCGACGTGGTGGTGTCGGGGAATGATTTTGCGATGGGGCATGCTTATTCTATGCTTGATTTCGAGAGCAGCCTTGCCCCTCCACAATTTTTGTCGGATTGTGCTTTTCCTCATTCTTGTGAGTCGGTTGATGATGTCGTATTCGAGGATGATTCGGTGCCCAAGGTTGCACCGAGGTGGGTTGATGATTCCTCTATCTCCGACGGAGAATGTGGATCTTTGGAACATTTTTACGCACCCTGGTGGGATGTGGAATATCCTCTTTCTAATGCGGAGGTCTGCACCTCCTTATTGGATGAGGCATTCCCTCTTACCACCGCGGACCTCGAGTTCTCGGATTACCCACGATACGACTCATATGACACTGACGATGATCTAAGCTTGGATCCTGCTGGGAGTGAGATTGGGACCACTCCCCCTATTTTTGATTATTTTAGTTCTTCCTGTCATTTTTTACTTGATCACACTTCATTATCTGAGCCTGTGCAGGTTGAGTCTACACGGGTACGTTGGGATGATGATGATCCTTGTGCTCATGTCGTCGTTATCGCTTCCTGCGAACCTATAGTAGACGATACCTTGCTGGGCAAGGATATATTTTGTGGTGAGATGAGCGAGGACCAGTGCTCCTCCTCTTCTTACTTCCTATTTCCTCTACCTGTGTTGGCAGGTATTATTATTTAGGAAGAGGGTTAACTGTTTTATAGCCATATCAGTACCCGTTATCGAAACGGATAATGGAACAGTTTCCTATGCATTTTTCTTCTCATAGACCCATTAGCTAGAAATGTATAGAATTTAATAAGTCGTGTTGGGATGACAATAACCCATGTGGTTATCTTATATTTCCTGCTATATTTTTTATTTTTCATGTCTATTATAGTTTTAGTATTTCTTGGTATTTTGTATATTTTTTTCTTTTGTTTTTGCGGAGCTCACCCCTGCAGATATTCATGGCAACTTTGTATTGGTTGTGTTGTGATTCTTCATATGGCGGGCCTGCCTCTGTTTTTCAAGCGTCTTCTGGTATTCTCACTGGCTGAGCATTGGGTAACCTCTCCCCTTGTCTTATTCTGATTTAAATTTCTATTTCATATGCTGTGAAATTTAGTTTAAGTCTAGGGGAGAGACATTTTTAGTTACCTTTTGCACACACACTTTTCATGTGCATACTAGAATATTTTATTGTTTGATTTTGATTAGTTCAATGCATCGCACACCACTGCACCCACATGAGTGCGTGCTTAGCGGTTAACGTGCTGCGAGTTAAAGTCATTTCTTTTGTATGATTTGGGAAAATTATTATGCTGACAAAGGATTATGAGACGGAGTAAAATGTTGAATCCTGTAGTGCTCATAGTCGAGTGCTCTTGTCTCGTGTAGAAATTGGAGTAGATTTAATTTTTTTGTATGCTTGTAGTTTTTATTTTTTCTATTTGTGTAAATACTTTATTCCACTCAAAAAATTAGTGAATCCGTTGTGAATCGAACGATATTTTAGGGACTTGTGTAGCGATCACTAGACTCATTTTGCTCGAGTTGGGAGGAAGGATCACCTTTATCGGTGGCTAGGAACTTGCCCCAAGCAACTTTCAAAGTATTGGTGCATGAATAGTCAAGCGTGAGTGTGATATCGGCCATCATTTTGGCCCGGTTGAGCTTTGTATCATTCCTAACGTCTTATCCTCGCTAAGCCCCGTTGTGCCTACCCCTTCTTTTGATTCAGCTTCACCAATATTTCACCAAATCCTAATAGTCGATCCTAGTCGCACACCCAAATCGATCTTTAGTGTTTTACATTTGCATTTTTGGGTGTGATGTGGTTGTATTCATGTGAATATGTAGATGTGCTCCAAATCTTGTATTTGCTGAAACTGTTTAAAGAAAACAAAAAGATTTGAAAAAAAAATTAAAAAAATTAATTGTAAAAAAGAAAAGTGAAAAGAAAAAGTATGATTGAAAATCCTATTTGAGATGAGATTGTATTTGGAGTAGGCGGTACACAAACCCATATTTTAAAAGTTAAGACTGGGGGTATAGTGTACCCGCATGTTTTTTTGATTAGCGGATGGATTCTCTTTTCTATGCTAGCTCATTTGGGTTATGTGCATATCCTTCCTGTTTATCTTTGTTTTCCTCACCGTAACCCAAGCCCCAAGATTATCCTAAAGCCCTACAGATTCACACTGTAGTCGAACTAGTACCGTGGAGAGAGTGTGAACGGGCAAGCGTATGGTCCCCGATATTGGTGGATTCCTTTGGAGGTGATCCTGAGCCCCGACATTTGGCAAATCTCACCTTAGTGTCCTGCCTACTTTATTCCATCGCATGACCGGAAAATTCACTGTGATTCCATTTTTGAGTAGTAATAAAATTTTGATTCGCATTGTGAAAAGTGTAAACTATTTTGCATGCTTAGAAATTTTCTCAATTTATATTTTTATGCGCACGAGCATGCGACTTCGCATGGTACTCCATAGATTATTTTCTTTGTTATCTAGTTTATTTTCCCAATCTACATAGATTTTGTTTGCTCAGGACGCGCAAATAGGTAAGTCTGGGTGTGTGATGAGTCCTATTTATTAGTGATTTTCGGACTCATCTGGGCTAGTTTTCTTTCACTTGCACTTCACTTTTAGTTCGTTATCGTAAATATTTCATCTTATTTTAATTTTAAAAGGAAGTGAACATTTAGGCCCGTTGTTGTGATTTTTGTTACATTTATTGATTGTACTCCTTTTTGTGATTGCCTGAAATGTTAGCACATGTCAGTGTTGGTATAGGGGCCGTGTGTGTGTTTTAGGATTATTTGGAAATAGGAATACTGGGCATGATCATCATACCTATTGCGCACGACCACTGGTCGTGCGCCACTGATCGTGCGGAATATTCTTCGTTTTCTAAGTTCTGCATGGGGAAAACGCACGACCACTGGACACAGTGCACACGACCACCGATCATGCGCCACTGATCGTGTGCATTGATTCCATTTTTCCTGGAGTTCTGCCTTGGGTAATCGCACGACCACTGGACATAGTGTGCACGAGCACCAGTCGTGTGCAACTCCTCATGCATGTTATCTCTGTTCTTCTTTTGAATCTGTCATGCCAGTACGCAAAATGACTGACCATACTGCGCAAGACCACTAGTCGTGCACCTGTGATCGTGCACATTATATATTTTGACATCTATAAATATGCAGGTTTCGACCTAATTCCAGAGATCGCCATTTTTCTCTGCCATTTTCGTCTCCGAGGAGGGATTTCGTCGTTCCCCTTCATCTTCCACCATATGGAGGTGCTACAGGCAAGCTTTCACCGCCAAATCTAAGCCGGAGCTTCCTCTCGGCCTCCTCCTTCATCCTTGAGCTTCAAGAAACTTTTTGACGCTGTATCCAACAAGCAAAGGGAAGCTAGAAACTTTCTTCCGCAATCTTGAAACGAAGAAGATGGGTCAATTGGAAGGTACTGACATCCCTTCTCTACCCCGGATGCAGTTGAGGACCGTGCTAGGACGCGGATTGACAACCCAGCAATTTATTCTATGAACCCTCAGCAAGACTTTCGATTTGGTCGATCTCTTGACTTACACTCGCTATCTTGTTGTATAATTGTGTTAGAACTTCATTTATAGATATTATTACACTTTAGTTGTATGCTTTATCAGATTCATGTCTATGTGATTCTGTATTGCTTTACCTCTTTAGTTTCTTGAGAAGCACCTTTATTTCCATCCGCCCAAATCCTGTTTTGTCGTTCTAGCAATTACTAGAAGCGTGTGTAGCAAAGAGGTGCTCTCGACCCTCATTCCGCATTTCTCACAACCTCATTCAGTAAGCGAACTCGTCCATCCGACCAGTGATTCAGTGCATAGCGGACCGTGTAGTCTTCTATCCCGTCTAGCGAAGCATCGCATAGCGGCGTTTCATAGGAGTAGTTTGTTAGTGTTTTATTTTCTTTTTCTGCAACAAACTAAACCCCCCTTCGTTAGCTCCGACCTATGGACTTCAATCTCAAGTCCTCCTCGAAATTTACTCCACCTTACTATGTTCCCTCGAGATCGAAACTTGGGAAAATTCCTCCATTTTATATTACTTGTGCGCTGGCACACTTGCAGTTCAAACGCATCACATATAACCATCATGTGTTTATTTTATTTTAATGGAGGAGATGGAGCGGTGTATGCTATAGAATGCTATGCTTATGAAGTATTTGTTAGATTTAATAAAAAGAAAATTGAAAATCATAAATTGGTTTCCCTCCTAGTCCTCCTCTCACCCACTTGGATTTCGGCACCTCCATTGTCTCTTCCCCTCTCTTGGCCGCCGACCATTCTCTCCCTCCTCTCTTGTATTCGGCCTTCCCTCTACCTTTCCCCTCCTTCTATTCCCAAGCCTATCAGCCACTCTCCTCCACCATCCACCTGAGCACCCCTCTCTCCTCCCCTTCAATATTTCGGCCAACCACCTAGCTGCCACCGTCACCCTCCCACTCCAATATTTCGGCCACCCACCTCCAACACCAACCCGAGCCCTCTCCTCCATTCCATCACTAACATCGACCACCCACTTTACACCATGCAATATTTTGGCCACCACCCCTCTCTCCTATTTCCATATATTTGGCCATCAACTTTTCACCTCTCCAATGGTTTTGCAAAAGAAAAAAATGAACAGCTTGCGATTTCATCATCTGGCGCAGATCTGTTGACTTGTGTGGAAATAGATTCAACCACCGTATTGTGTGCTTCCTCCACTCATCTTGTGGGAGGATTTTCTGGGGATTTGGGTAACGACTTTCTAAAATATCTATTGTGTGTTTCTTCTATATTGTTGTGAGATTTGGTAGAATGGAAGGCTAGTATTTAGTCCTTATTTATATTGAAATTCGTGCTCAATTAAATCTGATTTTTAAGCGTGTTCCTTCTGAATATTTTCATATAAATAGGGTTGGGTAGATCAAGTGAATATTAGTAGGAATTGGATTCATTATCTTTGATTTCTCCATGAGTTCAAGTGATTTTGCTAACTTTATTTAAAATTAATTTGGGATCGATTTTGGACTTCTTTAAAATCACTATTTTAGTCCGGACCCTCTCTTGTTGGGGTTCTTGAATGTTTTGCAAATAAATTTAATTTGAATTGCTAATTGTCCGGATCGGGTAGGTCCTATTCGCTTGAGCGAACAATTGCATATAACCCTTGTTCAATCATTAAAAGGGGTAGCGACCCTTTTGCGTTGTGAATTTGTAAAATTTGTGCCATTAATTGCTTGAGTTATCGATCGTGTTATGTAGGGAAAATGCACGCTACGTATCTATCTTAATTGTCGAACCCAATAACACGTAGTTTAATCTGTAGGAACTGTTGGCCTACATCAATAGGCCCTTTCACCTACCCCCAGACCATCGGCTTTACGACAAACATACAACCTCTTCTTATTGCCCCTCTAGCCATTTCCACTCACACCAAAACCTTTGAAATAATGGGCAAGACGTGGCCTGATGCCAACGTCCAAATATGCTCGGGAATTCGCCGAGTACAACTTCTATGAAGGAAACACCACCAAGCAAGAGTACCTCAAATTTGTTTCCAACTACATCCCCGCGGTGTTCCCTACGTGCTGAACCACGACGGGCGAGGCCATCAACTCATTCTTTTAGGATGAGCTCTCCTTCCCTATCTCGCACTTTGAGGTGGGGTTGCGCCTCCATCAATGGTCGGAGATTCGCCAAATCCTGAAGTACTATGGAGCGGTCCCGACCCAATATAACCCGGACACAATCGCCATGATGGTGGCATTCGCCTGCTACCTCTGCCGAGAGAGGATAGAGTTCAACCTGATGGTCTTTAGGAAGCTCTTCATATACTGCGCGACTGAAGAGTCCGATCAATATAGGGTTTTTCGAACTCATATGGGTTAGTTTTCACGCGTTTGCACTTCACTTTTAGTTTATATCATTCATATTTCTTCTAGCTTTATTTCCTCATAAGTGCACTATTTTGGCCCGAGGGTGTGCAATTGCGCATTCTTTTGTTGGGGGTAAGCACATGGTGCTCCCCATGATTTTTTTTGTAGTTGTTGATTCCTTTTGGTGCTAGGGGCTGGTGCCCTAGTGGGATTCATTATTGTGCAGGAAGTCGGGTTGTTCCGAAGTCCATATCCAGTTTCTGTGTAAAACGCACGGTCATGCGCATTTCTTCCCGCACGGTTCCAGTTCGATCGTACGTTTCACATAACAATTCGAGGGACTTATGTTTTTACCCATGCGTTTTGTTTCCGCACATTTTTGGCCAAACCGTGCGAGAAGGAATCGCACTGTTTGCACATTTTTCTCTGTTTTCCTGCATTCTGGGGTAAATCGTGCGTTTTCTTCACGCACGGGAGAACACGCCCGTGCGCGAGTAAAACGCGCGGTTCCCTTGTTTCCCTTGATGTCCCGCGTTCTGTGTTTACCCGTGCGATTTCCTTCACGAACGGGCGGAATCGCCCGTGTGCGAGAAAATGCACGGGTCAACGCATCCTCTTCCGCGATCAAGATCTATACGTAAATAACACACGGTGAGCGCATGGTTGTGCGCGGGACCGTGCGTGACTATTTTCTGATATTTTTCTATTTAAGCGCATATTTTTCTCAAGATCGGGACATTACCTTTTCCACCCTCAATTTTCATCCAGCTCCGAGGGTTCTGTCGCCCTTCTTCCTCCTCACCATTGGAGAGGCTCCGCGCAAGCTTTTAATGCCATATTCTAGCAAGAGTTTCCTCTCGGCCACCACCTTCATCCTAGAGCTTCAAGAAGTGGTTTACCTAGCGTTCTCCCCCAAGCAAGGAGAAGTTTGTTCCATCTTTTTCCACATCGTGACACGAAGAAGACGATTCCATTGGGAGTGAGTGACGGTCTCCTCTACCCCGGACGTAGTTGAGGACCGAGCTTTGACGCAGATTGACAACCCGGCTATTCCAACCGTTAAACCTCGGCAATAATTCGGATCTGGTCGATTTCACACACTTCTCTTCTCTTATTGTTGATAGCTTAGTTCAATGCTTGTATTTGATTAAGTGCTTGTAGTTTGTAAAACGTTTATATTTAATCATGTCTATGTGATTGTATGTATTCGTTATTTGCTTGAGGTGCGCCTTTATTTCCATCCGCCATCCATCCGTTCTTGTCGTTCTAGCGATTGCTAGAAGCGTGCGTATCAAGAGGTGCTTACGACCCTCATATTCCTTGGTTCTTACGCTTGCCTACTCGCCCATCCGGCTAGCGATTCGGTTCATTGTGGCCCGTGTAGTCTTCCATCCCGTCTTGTGAAGCATTGCATAGAGACATTGCATAAGAGTTGTTGTTAGCTTTTTACTTTATTTTTCCACAAATATAAAAACCCCCTTTAGTTAGCTCCGACCGAAGGACTTCAATCTCAAGTCATCCTCGAAATTAACTCCACCTTACTGTGTTCCTTGAGAGATCTATACTTGGGGAAATTCACCCATTTTATATTACTTGTGCGACCGGTACAATTGCCGTCACATTCGCATCAGCGACCAATGATGAGGTCGCCTTCCTAGCTAGCTTACAATTCATGGTCCGCGAGATGGCCAAAAAGAACCAAAATTAGTTCTCGAAGCTCGTCTTCATTAAGGGTGAGCTCGGCAACATACACTTCTTACCTCGACAGAGGAGCGAGGAGGTGTACCGACTCACGATGGTGATGGGAAGTGATGTCGAGCTACTCAAGTGATAGTACGTTTAGTAGTCTAAACTATTAGGGTATTTATAGGTTTTTAATGAACAAATCATGTCTTGTAAGCTTATATGTTGACTTCCTTTTGTATATATTATTGCCACTACTGCATTTTCTTCTTTTTGGAAGTTCTCACGGCATTTAGCCAATTTTGCTCTTACCCGCCCCCGGGTCATGCCCTTTCCGGGTGTTTACTTAGGGCGTGTAACCCAGATGGAATGAAGCTATCGGTGTGAAATCAGTTTCCTTGAAGAACCAGCTTACACGCCCCCGGCCACGCCCATGTACCATGACCACGGGTGTGTCCCCGAGGTGTGTCCCGCCAAATCCAGAGAAATCACTGCAGTCCGTTTTTTGCATCTTCCAAAGTCACACCGAATCGAACATGCCCCTTATCACGGGCGTGTCTTAAGGGCGTGTAACCAATCTACTACGCCAGTCACTTCCAGACTTAAATTTCAGCTAGCAAAGTCATGCCACATGTATCACTCCCTAGGTACACGCCCGACCCGGGCATGTAAGCGTGGCGTGTACTCCCCGAAAAAATTTCTATAAATAAAAAGCATCTCCAAGGGTTGTGTATCTAAATTTTTGGGGGTGAGGTGCTGCAATTTTAGAGTTGATTATGTCTTAAGCTTATCTCCCCCTCCTTCTCATTTCAAGTCTTTATATTTTTAGTTTTCATGCAATTCCTTGTAGTGTTCTTGTACTTCTTTTTTATCGCACTAGTAATCTTCGTGCAAGATTCCCTTATAGTATCGGTGTGCCCTTTTTGTGACTCCTTTTCATTAAGAAATAAAATTGTTCGGTATTCTCTTTCCCTTCTGCTCGGTCTTAGTTTTCATATTCTTAATATGATTTTTATTTTCTACACCATGAGTAACTAAATCCTCCTAGCACTTGATCTTGATGATCCGAGGATGAGTTAATTATGTTATGATGCTTTAGTTTACTTTCTCGTTTTTTAAGGTTTAGGCCTTCGGTTTACTCTTGAATAATCATGTTTGGAATTATATCATTGATATATAATTTTCATCTAGGTTTTCACCCTTAGCTAGTCGATAGGCTCGTAGTTTGAAGTGAACACTCAAGAGTAAGAGAGTTGCACGTACCCCTTGAGAGAGGAAGACGTTAAATCTCCCGGATTGGAGTGATATACAACTGTGGGGTTCACCGCATAAAGTGAACTTTAGGTCTCCGATTTGGACGAGAGTTCGGTCGGGCCTTCCTAAACTCAGTTGGGCACGACTTCGAGATAAGCGTGTTCGAGCTTTAAGAACCTCCACAGTTAAGGTCCTTTACCCTATTATGCTAGAGTTTATTATCGCATTTTTTTATAAACTTTTGCCGAGGTGATTCTCGATCGAGTGCTTTTCTATTTCATCGTTTCAACCCTTCGTCATAATCGCTTTTAGTGGCTCTCTATTTAACTGCAAGTAGTCCACTTTCTAGCATTATATTTCTTTTCTTAATCATAATTAGTTTTATTTCAAACCCTAAAACAATCCTTCGATAAGATAATAGTTTTCGTATGAGTAAGATTACTCAACGGTTCTTGAATTTTAATATGACACTTGTGTCCCCTAGCTACAATTCGATAAGTATACTTGCCTAGTTGGATTGCTAGTTCAGTTTTTATTTTCATAACGATCAGTAGACATCAAGTTGTTTGTGCCATTACTGGGGAGAAACTTTTGTTGAAAATTTGAAAACACGAACCTATTACTTTTATCACTTCTCTTTCTCACCCTCTTTCTTAAAAATTAAAAATTCAAAAATATATTACCGCTCTTAATAGAAACCCACATCACAATTTTTCTACACCACCTAACTCTCTCAAAAAGGGAAATGTGTCTTTAAATGCCACTATCTTTTCTATTACCTTGTGAACCGTTCATCGGGTAGCCCTTGGGAAGTTCTTGAGTTAAAACATTAAAAAAAAATCTATTCCAAAAAAAAAAGATAACTCTTTACTAGTTTATTTATTTCTCTTTCTTCATCTTCTCTTCTACTAGTGCATAACCCGCAAAAATTCGTCGGATATTTTGGACTTGGGCCACGAAATTGAGCATACTCTTCGGAGAAGATTGCGATTTCAAGGTCCTACTCTACAAATACTGCTTGAGGATTCTTAGTCATCATCTACCATAAGAATGGAAGAACCCCCTGCCGTAAGAATGTAAGAACCCCACGTAGAGCAAGCCCTGCAAAGGCCTATGTCCTATTATGCAAGATCGAATCTAGAGTGTACAGAATCAAGCATAGTGCTCCTTATTGTAGCTAATAATAACTTCAATCTAAAGTATAGCATAATTCAAATGGTGCAGCAGTATGTGAAATACGACAGACTTCAAGATGAAGATCCAAATGCACATATAGCTAGCTTTCTTGAGATTTTTTACACCTTTAAAATCAATGGTGTTACAAATGATTCTATTAGTCTAAGACTCTTCCCCTTCTCCCTTATACCTAAAGCTAAACAGTGGTTGATTACTCTACCAAGAGGGAGCATCACTAGTTGGGATCAACAAACCGAAAAATTTCTGACGAAGTTTTTTTCCTTCAGCTAAAATGGCAAAACTTAGGAACGATATTTCTGCTTTTTTCAAATAGATTCTAAATCTCTTTATGAAACCTAGGAAATATTTAAAGGACTCTTAAGATAATGCCCCCATCACGCGCTGCCTGTTTGGTTACAAGTGCAGACGTTTTATAACAGGCTAAATCAAAATACAAAGCAAATGATAGACAAAACTTCCGGTGGCACTTTTAACAACAAAACCACGAAAGTAGCTCTTGAGCTTTTCGAGGACTTGGCCATGAACACATATCAGTGGAATGTTCCTAGGTCCCGCCAAAACAAACCTGCATGCATATTTTAACTGGACAACGTCTCCGAGCTAGCTCTGCAAGTAGAAATTTTAAGCAAGAAGATAACGGAGATGATTGTTGCCTCCGCCCCTCAACTATGTGATTCTGCAACACCTACTCTTGAATAATTGGAATATGATAATAAGAAGCCTAGGAATGCTTTTAATTACTTTTCTGCTGCAAATTTTCCTGCGCCGCGCTTTGCTTTTCCGAATAATTATAATCTCGCTTTATGAAATCACCAAAATTTCTCATGGAGTAACCCTTCGAATGCGATGCCACGCCACCACAGAATGATTTTTCTGCACCACCTCCACCTCTTCAAAATTGTCAAAAACCTCCAAGCTTGGAGGAAATGTTCTCAAAATATATGATTGTTAATGACGCGACTATAAGAAGCCTAGCCGGATCTATTAAAAAACTAGAAAATCAAGTTAGACAACTAGCTAAAATTATATCTAAGCGACCCCCGGGTCTCTTCCTTCTAATATTGAGCCCAACCTGAGAGAGCAAGCAAAATCTATAACTCTTCGGAGTGGGAAACAAGTTTCTGGTATTGTAAGTGAAAAGCACGAGCAGTCCTCCGCCCCCGTTTTAATTTTTCCGCCTGCTGAAAAAGAATTTATCACCCCGCCAGCTACTTTGAAAAAAGATTCTACCCCACCTTATCCATCCTAACTTAATAAGGAACATTTAGATGATAATTACAACCGCTTCTTAAAAATGTTTAAACAAATCCACATAAATCTGCCTTCCACGAAGCCATCTCACAGATGCCCATGTATGCAAAATACTTGAAAGACCTCCTAACAAATAAGAGAAAGTAATATAACTTATTCGCACGTCACGTTAAATGTCGAGTGCTCTGCCATATTGACAAATGGCTTACCAAAGAAAATCAACAATCAAGGTAGTTTTTCTATCCCATGTGTCTTTGGTGACCTATTCGTGAAGCAAGCACTAGTCGATTTAAGTGCTAGTATCAACTTAATGCCTGTTTATTTTTTTAAGAAGCTAGGATTAGGTAGCATTAACCCTACGCATATGAGTATCTAGCTCGCTGATAGATCGATCAAGTACCTATTAGGAATTGTGGAGGATGTTCTAGTAAAATTCGACAAATTCATCTTCCTGGTGGATTTCTTCATTATGGACATTGAAGAAGACGTCGAAGTTCCTCTTATCCTTTGTAGACCCTTATTGACACTTCCCAAGCTATCATTGACGTAAGAAATGGAAAGCTTTTCCTACGTTAGGAGATGACGAGGTTACTTTTTCTATCACCCCATCGATGAAGAACACCCTGGAAAATGATGACTCTTGTTTTTTCATAGATGTCTTATGTAGTGACTCTTCCTCTTGCTTTTCTGAAATTGAATTATCTTCTTTTTGTTCTTCCTCAACTATTTCTCCTAATTGTCTACAAGAAACAGCCTTGGCCGCTGACTCCACTCCTTCAAATTTTCAAAATAAATCAAAAGTGTACGAAGAAATGATTTTTGAAAAAGAAAAATCTTCCAAATCATCTTACGAAGACCCTCCTACCTTAAAACTAAAAGAGCTACCTTAACATCTAAAATACGCCTTCCTCGAAAAAGACTCCAATTTGCTAGTAATAGTCTCGGCCTACTTAACTAAAATAGAAAATAATAAACTTCTTCGAGTTCTTCAAAAACATCGCTGAGCTATCGCTTGGCGTATTTTTGATATCAAGGGCATAAGCCCATCTTTTTGCACTCATAAAATCCTAATGGAAGATAATTCACGTAACTCAATCCAACCTCAGCGCCGCATAAATCCAAACATGAAAGAAGTAGTCAAAGGTGAGATAATGAAACTCTTAGATGCAGGAATTATGTACCCTATATTAGATAGTAAGTGGGTATGCCATGTTCATATAGTGCTGAAAAAGGAGGGATCACGGTAGTTGTTCATGAAATTAATGACTTATTCCCAACATGGACGGTGACGGGGTGGCGCATGTGTATAGATTATCGTAAGTTAAATGACGCCACCCGCAAGGACAACTTTCCCTTGTTGTTCATCTATCATATCTTAGAGCGTCTTTTCGGCCATAGCTTTTACTGTTTTCTTGATGGACTCTCGGGGTATTTTCAAATCCCTATCTCACCTGAGGATAAGAGAAAACAACATTTACTTGTCCTTTTGGCACCTTTTCTTACCGAAGAATGTCATTTTGGTTGTGCAATGCGCCAGCTACATTCCAAAGATGTATGCTAACCATTTTTGACAAGTATTTGGAAAGTATTATGGAAGTTTTTATGGATGATTTCTCCGTGTTAGGTGCCTCTTTCGATATTTGCTTAGAAAACTTAGAAAATGTTTTAGCATGATGTGAACAAACTAACCTCGCCCTAAATTGGGAAAAATGCCATTTTATGGTGAGGGAGGGGTTAGTTTTAGGTTGTAAGATTTCTTTCCGAGGAATTTAAGTAGATAACGATAAGATCGAAGTAATCGAGAAACAACCACCACCAACGAACGTTAAGGCAATACGGAGTTTCATAGGTCATGTTGGGTTCTACCTGTAACATTCCATTTCCAACTAGACCCCTAAGATTTGTTTTGTCATGACAAAACCCTAGAAAATCCATAAAGGCCAAGTGAGCCTAGGAATGAGGATGAGACCACAATGGTCTGCACATAGTAGATTTCTGAATCTTGGTTTAAGGTGATCATGGGGCTTCACCAAGACTCCAAGACCCAACCCATACCTTCATAACCCTAGTAAAGGGGTCAATGGGTCACTAAGGACCCATGGAAGGCAGTCAAAGGGGCTAAGTTGACCAAAGTCAACTATAACCCTAATTGGGTCAAATTGACCTACACAAGGGCCAATTGCAGTCCCTTATCCAAATGGACCCCACACATACCCTCATAGACCTAGTGAGAGGTCAAAGGGTCACCAAGGACCCATTGGGACCAATCAAAAAGGATAGGTTGACCAAAGTCAACTCTGGACCTAAAATGGTCAAAATGCCCTAGTTAAGGGTAAAGTAACCTTCAAGGACCAATCCAACCCCACCTTGACCCTAGGGGAGGCCAATGGGTCACCAAGAACCCATTAAGGAAAATTCAAGGACCAATTGACCTATGTGGGCCCCAGTCCAAGTTTGGGTCAAACTAGCCAAAATGAGCTAACTCAAGCTCAAGCCCATTGCAATTGGGCTAACCTTGTTTTAAATGACCAAATAGACTTGTGGGCTTCCATGGATTAGGTAGGAGCCAAATTTCAGGCTTGGTGATTAGGAGAGAGAAAGCAACCCATGGAGGAAAGAGAAGGAAGAAGAAGGAAGGAGGACTTTGGGCACCTCCTCCACCTTCCCCAACCTCCCCATTAAATTCAGCAAGGCAAGGGGAGTGCAGCAGCAATCCTTGACTGATTAGAGCAAGCTCCACCCCCTACCAACCAAAGCCGCCATTTTTGACTTAGGCCAAAAATGGCATATGGCAATTCAGTTACCTAACACCTCCCCTCTCCCTTTTAAAATCTCCATTGGACTCCAAGGAGTAATTCCCACCATTTTCCTGAAGGAGACAGCTAGTTTCCTGTGTTTCTGAAGAGGCCGACCACCACCGGCCACCACCATGCCAATCCGGCTATCAGCATGGCTACAGCCGCCCCCACAGGTCCTCCTCCACTCCTTAACCCATAGGCAGATCTTAGAAATCATTAGGTCCAAGGTTCGGGCTCAATTGAGCCCGATCCAATTCAAAAAAATCACGATTTTTCCATGGTTTTGAGCTTGTCGGGTTCGCCAGAATAGTGCTCCCCGGCGGCCGTGCCGCCGCCTGGAGGTAGCCACGACCACCACGATGGTGTTGGCGGTGGTGGCCGGCCAGGGAGGTGGCCGGATCGCCGGAGGCAACGTCTGGAAGAAGCTCAAGGATGGTGAAATCGGGACCGTCGGCTGGAGGAAGGAGACAACCTGATCCTGTCCGTTTGCGCCAAGATTCGTGCAGATTGATGAATATAAACTATAGCTTTTACATATTATGAGCTCATTTATGTCTCATCTTTTGTATTTAATGTTATTAAATATTAAAAATACTTAGAGGACATTTCAAAAACAATGGTCAACACATAAAATGTAGCCCTATGGATCTACTTTCATACAAAATTGTTTTGAACAAATTTGGGTGATTGGTTTGACCATGACACTCATTTTAGTGGGGTCTATACATATGACTAGGCATACATTAAACAGAGTTCCCACACTTCATCCTTAGCTCAAAGGAGCTGAAATTTTGGCAGGAAGTCACCCTACCAAATATGTAGACCCTGCCCAAAAATAGGAATTTTTGGGAATAATTTTTCTATAGTTTTGTAAATAATTTAATTTATTTAGGGTAAATTAATTGATGGGTCAAATGAAGCCCAAATTCATCCAAATTTTGGTGGGAGGTATATGAGGTCAATATAGATCCTTGGTAAAAATTTCATTATGTTTGGAGGTGATTTGAATGGAAATCATGCAAACCCTATCCATGCCCTAAGAAGGGCATTTTGGTCCAAAAATGTATTGTAGGTTTAGGATGTCCAATTCAACTCAACAGAGGTTCAAATTTGAGACACTGACTTGGCATGAACTTGTGCACCTTCCAATGAAATATGGGTAGGTTTGGAATTGATTTGCCCCAAGATCCTTGGTCAAACCCTAAGGAAGTGCTTTTGTACCTTGTGAAGGGCATGTGGCCCAAACACCTTGTATGACCATAAAATTTTGTAGGGAGGGTATTAGGGTAACTAAAAACCTCTGAAAAAAATCTTAGGGTATTTTGGAAGGTTTGGGAGCCACAAAACCCTAACCTTAGTTAAGGGCACAAATATTGTAGGGTTGGAATGGGCTAGTTAAACTCATCAAACTAAGATGAAATTTTGGTAGAATGGTCATAAGGATATTATCATTCTCTGGTAATTTAATTGGGAATTTTGGGATAATATTTATAGTACATCCTTTATAACACAAGGGGATGCCTCAATTTAATAAATTGATCATTATGGTCCCTCTGCCCCTTGGGAAGACATCAAAGTTTGGCAGAGGAAGTCTTGAAGCATTATAGACATATGTAAATTTTATGAGAATTTTTAAATACATATTGGAGGTACTTACTTCACAAGCTTGTTAAATGAGGAAATTATTCAATAATTTATTTAAGTCTATTTAATGATAAATAAAATATGAAATTTGTCTCAGATCATTTATATTCCATTAGAATCATACTTGAATTTTCTCTGAATTTTTGGAAGCAATATAGTCTTTTATATCTCTTTAAATGAATTTTTAAGGATTAAAATGAAATAAGAATTTGGGGATAAAACCTTACTGAAAAATTTAGATATTTTGGAGGAAGAGTTAAATTCTTATTTTCAATATCATATAAAATTAGTGGAATGATATCGTGTCTTAAATTGGTACCTCATGTTCATTATCTGAAACTTTAGTCACTATAATAATTAAATAAATAAGGAAAATTTTGGGTCTCTGGATTTAAGGCTTAAAGTTTATAAGGAACTTACATTAATTATTATAGGAGTATTGGATGATCATTCAATGTACTTTCTATTTTACATGAAGTTTAACCTTGGTGGTCTGCATTAGTAATTTTGGAAAATTGTTCATGATTTTTGTATGAGGCTTATCACTCCTTAATCACTTATGATATTTGACCCAGAGCATTACATGCCCTTGCAATCAGGTTAGAGTTTTCCTTGAATTTTTAGAAATAATATTGCCCTGATTATCTATTTTAATAAATTATTGCAAGTTACCTTTAGAATAAAATCAGTGGCCTAAATCTTGCTGAAAATTTATGAGACCTTGGATCTTAGGTTAAATGTTTTTAATGAGTATAACATAAATCTGGGGGAATTGTATCTTGTCTAAATTTGGTACCTCCTATTCAATCTCGGAGACCATGGCCACTAGCAATATTTAATAAATTATTAGATAAATAGAAAAATTGGGAAATTCTGGATTTGGGCAATAAAGGTCATAATAGACCCCCATTAATTATTATAGGAGTATTGGATGATTATTTGATGTACTTCCCATTTTACACGGCATTAAACCTTGGTGGTCTGCATATTGTAAATCGGCAGAAATATTTTGGAATACAAGTTTGGCACATAAGTCGAGGATTAGTGGTTAGAGGTTTGGATAATTTTGAATAAGTTCATCCCTCAGGGTTGGATGAGAAAAGGTTGAGTTTGGCTAAAAGTGAGATGGTGTTCGGGGTCGACGAAAGATCGTCTTCCCCGTAGAGTGAAAGGTCAAAATCACCTTAAGTTTAGCCTAGCGTAATATAAAAAGGGAATGAGTAAGGGATATGGGATTAGTTATCAACCAACAAGAATAAGTGCTTTGCAAAAGGGAGCCTTGGGATTCAGCCCATCATAGCTCCTAGTGTCCTCGAGAGCCCTTCACAGGGAATACCTTGGGCAGTCCTGGGTCATACCTAAGTCGTAGGCATAAAATAAACTGAAGAGTAAATTGTAAACTTTGGATTTCACACTCTCAAACCCCAATGTCCCGAGAGATAGTTTGGGTTACTCGGTCAATAATCCCAGTGGTTATGGTGATAGGCAGGCTGGCCCGGCGAGCTTTGGCTCGGTTGTTGATTATGACAGACGGGATAGTTCGGGGAGCTTCGACTCGGTTGTTGATTATGATGGACGGGATAGTCCGGGGAGCTTCGGCTCGGTTGTTGAATATGACGGACGGGATAGTCCGGGGAGCTTCGACTCGGTTGTTCATTATGACGGACGGGATAGTCTCCGGAGATTTTGTTCGGTTGTTGTTTGGACTCATAACTATTGCATGTCTATAGAAGGTATAAGGTGGTGGGTCTTTGGTATTGGAGGGTCGATGCACCGACGCCAATACGTCGACTCGGCAAGTGTGGTTAGCACTTCGCCAACAGAAGTCCGGTGCGCCAGCCGGCAAGATTATGCAGGAGTCCGCTTTGTGCACCAAGCGTTGAGGTGTATGATAGGTCTAACCGGTAGTGCTTTACTGGTTTAGAGGTGGGCGAGGCCCAACCCACCGCTTCCGTCTACCACTACGGAGGTATCTTGGGAGGTAACGGCTCCGAAAGAGGGAACTAAAGGTTTGTGTACACAGAGTCGAGTGGGTGAGTTGCACTTGCATGTCCACGTCATGGCATAATTGTATTTCATAGCATTACCATTGCATATAACCTGACACCTAATGTATAAGCGACATGGGATGCTCTATACATTAGGCCCTGCAGAACGACCCCTTAGCCTATAAGTTCGTGCGAGCGTGCTTATAAGTCAAGGTTCTCTTTCAGTACTTTTTATTTAAGCCTGCTAGTAAAACCGACACCCTATCGTATAAATTTGTATGGGACTTTTTATACGATAGGAGCCCTGCAAGAGATCCCTTAGCTTATGTGTATCGCATAAGTCAAGGTTACTTTCTTATTCAAATTCTGTATCATTATTACCATCTTTTTGAACAGTTAGTTTAGCTCCGCTGCCATCTGCTATTTGATATTCTCCACCTTCATGTCCTTTCCTACTCCCCGCTCGGTGCCTATGAGCCAAGGGGGAAGGGGCGGGGGACGATATGACTTAGTCTTTTAGACTAATGGTTTTCGAACCACATCATTTTAGGGCACCACGGAGCCTAGCATGGAGGAGCAGCCCCGGAGGTCGGCACGCTTGGAGATCGGACAGTCTTGTACCGGAGTCCAGACAGCAGGGACTGTGAGTCCCGACCACTAGTAGTTATATTAGTTTGCTTCCGCGATGAGTGATTTGTAGTGAGGACATGATGTACCGGGCATAAGCCCGAGATTTCTGTTATATGTACTATCTGTGGACACTCCCTTCGTGGAGCTTATTTTCTATACATGTGATTCCTGTGGACTTGTTTTTAATTTATTGCTACAGTTGTGATCGATTTGGCCGGCAGGATCGGCGTTTTGTAGTGACGACCTTCCCGGGTGCGAAGGTGTCACCGCAAGGCGAAGGTTCTGGGCCTAAGACCCCGGTGTCTAAAAAGAAAAAAATGGGGATCTTACAAGTGGTATCAGAGGAAAACCAATCGATCAAAAGGTAGCAGTCCACAAACTCCGGGCCACCCCCGCACGAGTTTAGTTTGGGGATAAACTAAGAAGCGGAAGCAGTGGTAGACCCATATGGGGATCAGATGAAATTGTCCACTTTTAGTTAGTTAATGTATGATTACTTATAATTGACTTCTGTTACGCAGTCCCCAGCGCAGCCAACACCACAAGGCGGAGTCCAGCAGACTCCGAATATTACACCACCTCCCCCGGTCCCCACTCCATTCCTACACTCGGAGATGGGGCAAACCCTGACAGCTATTCTGGATGCTTTCAGGGCCCAACAGGTTCCGACCCCGCAGCCAAACCCGGGGGCCAATTGGCTGAGCATCTTCCGAGGACTCTCTCCTCCATCTTACTTAGGGACAGAATCGACTGTTCGGACGGAGGAATGGCTAGACATTATGTATGAAATGTTGACAGGGATACGGTGCCCCTGGGAGGAAAGGGTTTCATTGGTGGTCTCTTGTTTAGAGTCCCATGCCAAGAGGTGGTGGAAGACGCTACTGGATACGACGTTTGCCGATAGGGAGGTTGCGGAAGTTACCTGGGAAGAGTTCAGGGCCGCGCTGCTGGAGCATTTTGTTCCGCAGTCGGCCAGGGATGAGTTGGAGGAGCGGTTCTTACAGCTAAAGCAGGGCACCCGGAAGGTGGTAGAGTACCATCGGGAGTTCGACCATTTGGCTTGATATGCAGATTCTTACCAGCTGGACGAAGCGGGGTACATCAAGAGGTTCTATAAGGGCCCGCGGGAGGACTTGAGGGAGGCTTTGTTGTTTGTATCCGACGGGCCTATCTCCCGGATTTTGGAGTTTACAAAGAGGATTGAGGATGATTGGCACACCACTCATTGCCGGAAGTGGCAAGCGGAGGATTAGGGCCGGAGAGCCAGAGATGATCAGCGGCAAGGTGCTATACCAGGTGGGAGAAGGATAGAGGACCAGCCTCGTCAGGAAGTAAGGCAGGAGCCGAGGGAGCAGGTGATATTGGCCCCTAAGCCTCTTCAGATGAGGGAGGCACCAAGACCCGGGGGTATGGCATTTCCCCCACCAGAGTGCTACAACTGTCACCAGATAGGACACATTCGGAGAAACTGCACCATGAGGGAAGCACCTCTACCAGCACCCCAGGCTTCCCCGCATGCCCAATAGTTTGGAGGACGAGGACGTGGTCGAGGACGTGGTTTCTAGGGTGCAGATCGCAGGCAGCAGAGGGAACAAATTTATGCACTGGATCTGGCTCAACCTCGGAACCCGGAGCAAGTAATCACTGGTACGTCAGAAAATTTTAAGTTATTTTATCATGAAATTTAAATTTATATAGAAGTGATAATCTAGGAAAGAAAACCACAGCTGGATTCTAAGACATTTAACTTTCCCTACCCCCAGGAATAGTTTTCATCAGCGGCAAACCCGCTTATACGCTATTTGATACGGGTGCTTCACACTCGTTTGTATCGGAAGCCTTCGTAGAAGGGTTGGAAGGAGTGGAGCGATTCAGGGGTTTGATGATGAGGATACGATTACCCGACGGATCAGAGCTGTTCACCTCTGCCCACTGCAACATGGAGGCGGAGATCGGCGGAAAGATATTTGAAGCCCCAGCGACGATCATAAGGATGCCAGTCTTTGATTTGATCCTAGGAATGACATGGTTGAACTGGAATCATGCTCAGATTGACTGCATGTCCAAGAGAGTTATCGTGAGACATGTGGATTCCTAACTCGTCATCGAAGGTTCTAGATCTATTCCCCCTCTCATGTTGTCATCTGTACAGGCTGTCAAGGCTCACTTACAGGGGGATGAAGTATATGAGGTGATATTTGAAATGACTGAGGCCAAGGTCTCCATCTCGGATATTCCGGTAGTACGAGATTTTGCCGACGTATTCCCAGAGAAACTGCCTGGGCTACCCCCGCACCGGGAGCAGGATTTCCGGATACAGCTAGTGCTGGGGGCTAAGCCGGCAGCTAGAGCCCCTTACCGGATAGCCCCAAAAGAGCTGACAGAATTTCGAAGCCAACTCCAGGAACTGGTGGAAGTCGGATTCGTTAGATCGAGTTCCTCGCCATGGGGAGCCCCGGTCTTATTTGTGAAGAAGAAGGATGGGACACTTCTCCTGTGCATCGATTATCGAGCACTAAACAGGCTGACCGTCCGGAATACCTATCCCATCCCACGGATAGACGAATTATTCGACCAGCTAGAGGGAGCCCATTATTTTTCGAAGCTGGACTTGAGGTCAGGATACTACCAGTTGCGGATCCAGGAGGAGGCTATCCCGAAGATGGCCTTCAGTAGCATATATGGCCTGTATGAGTTCACCGTGATGCCCTTCGGGCTCATGAATGATCCGTCGGCGTTCATGAGCCTCATGAACTGGGTTTTTGAGGCCTACTTGGATGTGTTCGTCATAGTATTCATAGACGACATCCTGATCTACTCTAGGATGGAGGAGGAGCACACTCGGCATCTAGTACTGACTCTGGAGAGGTTGGGGGAGCATCGCCTTTATGCGAAGTTCAGCAAATGCCAGTTTTGGTTGAAGGAGGTGGCTTTCCTAGGCCATATCATCAGTGGTGCTGGGTTGGCAGTGGACCCGGCCAAGATTCAAGAAGTTCGGGATTGGCCACAGTTGAAGACGGCCACAGATGTGCGGAGTTTCCTAGGACTCGCCGGTTACTACCGGAAGTTCGTAGAGGGATTCTCTCGTATCGCCCTTCCACTCACATCTCTGACAAGGAAGGAGGTACCCTTTATCTGGACCCCGCAATGTGAGGTGGCTTTTCAAGAGCTAAAGGGACGACTCACTTCGGCTCCTATACTTGCCCTCCCTTCAGGGAAAGAAGGATTTCAGGTCTACATCGACGCTTCCTACCAGGGCATGGGTGCAGTGCATATGCAGAATGGCCATGCGATAGCTTACGCTTCTCGACAGCTGAAGAAGCATTAGCAGAACTACCCAGTCCATGACTTAGAAATGGGAGCTGTCATTTTCGCACTGAAAGTCTGGCGGCACTATCTGTACAGTGTCCACTGCGACATATACTTTGACCATAAAAATTTAAGGTATGTGGACACGTAGAAAGAGCTGAACATCAGACGGAGACGATGGGTGGAGTTTTTAGCAGACTACCAGTACGGGATGCACTATCACCCGGGAAAGGCAAATGTGGTAGCAGATGCACTGAGCCGAAAGACCGCAAACCCTGGAGTAGGAACACAGTTGATGGCCTTGGAGTTGGTTATGATGTTAGACAAGATGCAAATATCCCTTGTGTCTGAGGATCACCCTGAGTTGTACCCAGAGTATCTATCGTCATTAATTGCCACGGATGACATTCGAGAACGGGTCAAGGATGGACAGATGCAGGATACCCAGCTAGAGCCGATAGTCCGGGCCTTAGAAGCAGGCACTGCGGGAGATTACTCGCTGAGGGATGACATAGTGTGCTTCAGAGGACGAGTTTACATACCAGAGGGAGGACAGGTCTGGGAGGACATCATGATTGAGGCTCATTGTAGTCGATATTCGGTACACCCGGGGATTACAAAGATGACTGTAGATCTGAAGAAGACTATGTACTGGCCGGGCATGAAGAAGGACATCACCTACTTTGTGACTCATTGCGAGGCATGCCAGTTAGTGAAACCAGAGTGCAGAAACCCCGCAGGATTATTGCAGCCTCTCCCAGTACCAGAGTGGAAGTTTGATGATATCGCCATGGACTTTATACACGGACTTCCTCGATCAAGGAGAGGAAATGATTCGATCTGGGTGATCGTCAACCGGCTGACGAAGCTAGCCAGGTTTATTTCAATCAGGAAGGATGACTCGGGGGTGTGTTAGTCCGAAAGTTTGTGGAGTAGTTCGTCCGTTATCACGACGTGCCCAAGTCGATTGTATTGGACCGGGATGGATGATTTACGTCCAGGGAGTGGAGGTCAGTGCAGACTTACTTGGGCACTCGACTAACATTCAGTACGACTTTTCATCCCCAGACGGATGGACAGACGGAACGCACCAACCGGACTCTGGAGGATTTGCTACGACTCTGCATATTGGATTACGGTGAACCTAGGGAGAAGTTGTTGCCACTGATCGAGTTCTCGTATAATAACAGCTACCAGTCCAGTATAAGGATGGCTCCTTATGAGGCGTTGTACGGACGGAGGTGCAAGACTCCATTATCATGGATACAGGACGAGGACTCTAAGGCGTTGGATTCGGAGTTTGTCGAGGACACCGAGGCTCTGGTGAGATTGATACGAGAGAGGATGCTAGAAGCACAGAGCCGACAGGCTAAGTATTACGATGCTCGACACCGTCAGGTGGAATTCCAGGTGGGAGACCAGGTGTTCTTGAAGATCCGACCAATTCATGGAGTTACTCGGGTACGCGGATAGAGGAAGAAGCTCAGCCCAAGATATATGGGCCATATAGGATACAGGAGCGGATCGATCCCTTGGCATACAGGCTAGAGCAGCCACTGGAGCTGGCAAGTCTGCACGATGTATTCCATATATCCTCTCTTAGGAGAGCTCTACTATGCCCAGAACAGCAAGTTACAACCACAGATGGGCCGATAGCATCTGATCGGTCAGTTCACCTAGAACCTGTCCGGATTGACGACAAGGGAGTACGAGTCTTACGCCACAAGAAGGTTCCATTAGTCAAGGTCCTGTGGAGGAATCATGGAAGAGAGGAGCACACATGGGAGCCCCAGGACTTGATGCGACAAAGATACCCGGAACTCTTCAGTCAGGTATACCTCACAACCACTCAGGATGTTCAATTTATTTTCCTATTTTAAACTAGTAGGACTGAAATTTCAAGAATAGATCCTAAACTTTTGTTTATTGGGGTCTAGACTTTGACAATTGGGCGAATTGGTCTTTGATTTGACTATCACCTTTAAACCTCACATAGCAAACATGGTGTCGTGATGTAAATCTTTCAATTCTCATGGGATGTTACAAGTTTCTTTCCCCCCGATAGGAGTCCTCGTGGGCTTAACCTTGATTTCGGGGACGAAATATTTGTTTTGTTTATTGGGATTTGTAACATCCCATTTCCAACTAGACCCCTAAGAGTAGTTTTGTCATGACAAAACCCTAGAAAATCCATAAAGGCCAAGTGAGCCTAGGAATGAGGATGAGACCACTATGGTTTGCACATAGTAGATTTCTGAACCTTGGTTTAAGGTGATCATGGGGCTTCACCAAGACTCCAAGACCCCACCCATACCTTCATAACCCTAGTAAAGGGGTCAATGGGTCACTAAGGACCCATGGAAGGCAGTCAAAGGGGCTAAGATGACCAAAGTCAACTATAACCCTAATTGGGTCAAATTGACCTACACAAGGGCCAATTGCAGTCCCTTATCCAAATGGACCCCACACATACCCTCATAGACCTAGTGAGAGGCCAAAGGGTCACCAAGGACCCATTGTGACCAATCAAAAAGGCTAGGTTGACCAAAGTCAACTCTGGACCTAAAATGGTCAAAATGCCCTAGTTAAGGGTCAAGTGACCTTCAAGGACCAATCTAACCCCATCTTGACCCTAGGGGAGGCCAATGGGTCACCAAGAACCCATTAAGGAAAATTCAAGGACCCATTGACCTAAGGGGGCCCCAGTCCAAGTTTGGGTCAAACTATCCCAAATGTGCTAACTCAAGCTCAAGCCCATTGCAATTGGGCTAACCTTGTTTTAAATGACCAAATGGACTTGTGGGCTGCCATGGATTAGGTAGGAGCCAAATTTCAGGCTTGGTGATTAGGAGAGAGAAAGCCACCCATGGAGGAAAGAGAAAGAGAAGGAAGAAGAAGGAAGGAGGACTTTGGGCACCTCCTCCCCCTTCCCCAACCTCCCCATAAAATTCAACAAGGCAAGGGGAGTGCAGCAGCAATCCTTCACTGATTAGAGCAAGCTCCACCCCCCTACCAACCAAAGCCGCCATTTTTGACTTAGGCCAAAAATGGCATAGGGCAATTCAGCTACCTAACACCTCCCCTCTCCATTTTAAAAGCTCCATTGGACTCCAAGGAGTAATTCCCACCATTTTCCTGAAGGAGCCAGCTAGTTTCCTATGTTTTGGCCAACCCCCACCGGCCACCACCATGCCAATCCGGCGATCAGCACGGCTACAGCCGCCCCCACAGTTCCTCCTCCACTCCTTAACCCATGTGCAGATCTTAGAAATCATTAGGTCCAAGGTTCGTGCTCAATTGAGCCCGATCCAATTCCAAAAAAATCACAATTTTTCCATGGTTTTGAGCTTGTCGGGTTCGCCGGAATAGTGCTCCCCGGCGGCCGTGCCGCCGCCTGGAGGTAGCCACGACCACCAAGAAGGTGTTGGCGGCGGTGGACGGCCAGGGAGGTGGCCGGATCGCCAGAGGCAGCGTCTGGAAGAAGCTCCAGGACGGTGAAATCGGGACCGTCGGCTGGAGAAAGGAGACAACCAGATCTTGTCCGTTTGCGCCAAGATTCGTGCAGATTGATGAATATAAACTATAGCTTTACATATTATGAGCTCATTTATGTCACATCTTTTGTATTTAATGTTATTAAATATTAAAAATTCTTAGAGGCCATTTCAGAAAAAATGGTCAACACATAAAATGTATCCCTATGGGTCTACTTTCATACAAAATTGTGGTTTGAACCAATTTGTGTGACTGGTTTGACCAGGGCACTCATTTTAGTGGGGTGTATATATATGACTAGGCAGACATTAAACAGAGTGCCCACACTTCATCCTTAGCTCAAATGAGCTGAAATTTTGGCAGGAAGTCACCCTACCAAATATGTAGACCCTGCCCAATAATGGGAATTTTTGGGAATAATTTTGCTATAGTTTTGTAAATAATTTAATTTATCTAGGGTAATTTAATTTATGGGTCAAATTAAGCCCAAATTCATCCAAATTTTGGTGGGAGGTATTTGAGGTCAATATAGATCCCTGGTTAAAATTTCATTAAGATTGGAGGTGATTTGAATGGAAATCACGCAATACCTAGCCATGCCCTAAGAAGGGCATTTTGGTCCAAAAATGTATTGTTGGTTTAGGATGTCCAATTCACCTCAACAGAGGTTCAAATTTGGGCCACTGACTTGGCATGAACTTTTGCACCTTCCAATGAAATATGGGGAGGTTTGGAATTGATTTGCCCCAAGATCATAGGTCAAACCCTAGGGAAGGGCTTTTGTACCTTGTGAAGGGCATGTGGCCCAAACACATTGTATGTCCATGAAATTTTGTAGGGAGGGTATTAGGGTAACTAAAACCCTCTGGTGAAAATCTTAGGGTATTTTGGAAGGTTTGGGACCCACAAAACCCTAACCTTAATTTAGGGCACAAATATTATAGGGTTGGAATGGGCTAGTTAAACTCCTCAAACTAAAATGAAATTTTGGTAGAATGGTCATAAGGATATTGTCAGCCTCTGGTAATTTAATTAGGAATTTTGGGATAATATTTATAGTACTTCCTTTATAACAAAAGTGGATGCCTCAATTTAATAAATTGATCATTATGGTCCCTCTGCCCCTTGGGAAGACATCAAAGTTTGGCAGAGGAAGTCTTGAAGCATTATAGACATATATAAATTTTATGTTAATTTTTAAATACATATTGGAGGTACTTACTTCACAAGCTTGTTAAATGAGGAAATTATTCAATAATTTATTTAAGTCTATTTACTGATAAATAAATTATGAAATTTGTCTCAGATCATTTATATGCAAATAGAATTATACTTGAATTTTCTCTAAATTTTTGGAAGCAATATAGTCTTTTATATCTCTTTAAATGAATTTTTAAGGATTAAAATGAAATAAGAATTTGGTGATAAAACCTTACTGAAAAATTTAGATATTTTGGAGGATGCGTTAAATTCTTATTTTCAATATCATATAAAATTAGTGTAAAGATATCTTGTCTAAAATTGGTACCTCATGTTCATTATTGGAAACTTTAGTAACTATAATAATTAAATAAATTATTAAATAAATAAGGAAAATTTTGGGTCTCTGGATTTAAGGCTTAAAGTTTATAAGGAACTTACATTAATTATTATAGGAGTATTGGATGATCATTCGATGCACTTTCCATTTTTTATGAAGTTTAACCTTGGTGGTCTGCATTTAGTAATTTTGCAAAATTGTTCTTGATTTTTGTTTGAGGCTTATCACTCCTTAATCACTTATAATATTTGACCCAGAGCATTATATGCCCTTGCAATCAGGTTAGAGTTTTCCTTGAATTTTTAGAAATAATATTGCCCTGATTATCTATTTTAATAAATTATTCCAAGTTACCTTTAAAATAAAATCAGTGGCCTAAACCTTGCTAAAAATTTAGGAGACCGTGGATCTTAGGTTAAATGTTTATAATGAGTATAACATAAATCTGGGGGAATTGTATCTTGTCTAAATTTGGTTCCTCCTGTTCAATCTCGGAGACCTTGGCCACTAGGAATATTTAGTAAATTACTAGATAAATAGAAAAATTGTGAAATTCTGGATTTGGGCAATAAAGGTCATAATAGACCCCCATTAATTATTATAGGAGTATTGGATGATTATTTGATGTACTTCCCATTTTACACGGCATTAAACCTTGGTGGTCTGCATATAGTAAATCGGCAGAAATATTTTGGAATAAAAGTTAGGCACATAAGTCGAGATTAGTGGTTATAGGTTTGGATAATTTAGAATAAGTTCATCCCTCAGGGTTGGATGAGAAAAGGTTGAGTTTGGCTAAAAGTGAGATGGTGTTCGGGATCGACGAAAGATCGTCTTCCCCGTAGAGTGAAAGGTCAAAATCACCTTAAGTTTAGCCTAGCGTAATATGAAAAGGGAATGGGTAAGGGATATGGGATTAGTTATCAACCAACAAGAATAAGTGCCTTGCGAAAGGGAGCCTTGGAATTCAGCCCATCATAGCTCCTAGTGCCCTTGAGAGCCCTTCCCAGGGAATACCTTGGGCAGTCCTGGGTCAAACCTAAGTCGTAGGCATAAAATAAACTAAAGAGTAAATAGTAAACTTAGGATTTCACACTCTCAAACCCCAATGTCCCGAGAGATAGTTTGGGTTACTCGGGCAATAAGCCCAGTGGTTATGGTGATATGCAGGGTGGTCCGGTGAGCTTTGGCTCGGTTGTTGATTATGACGGACGGGATAGTGCGGGGAGCTTCGGCTCGGTTGTTGATTATGATGGACGGGATAGTCCGGGGAGCTTCGGCTCGGTTGTTGATTATGACGGACGGGATAGTTCGGGGAGCTTCGGCTCGGTTGTTGATTATGACGGACGGGATAGTCCGGGGAGATTTTGTTCGGTTGTTGTTTGGACTCATAACTATTGCATGTGCATAGAAGGTATAAGGTGGTTGGTATTCAGTATTTGAGGGTCGATGCACCGACGCCAATACGTCGACTCGGTAAGTGTGGTTAGCAATTCGCCAACAGAAGTCCGGTGAGCCAGCCGGCAAGAGTACACAGGAGTCCGCTTTGTGCACCAAGCGTTGAGGCGTACGATAGGTCTGACCGGTAGTGCTTTACTGGTTTAGAGGTGAGCGAGGCCCAACCCACCGCTTTCGTCTGCCACTGCGGAGGTATCCTGGGAGGTAACGGCTCCGAAAGGGGGAACTAAAGGTCTGTGTACACAGAGTCGAGTCGGTGAGTTGCACTTGCATGTCCACATCATGGCATAATTTTATTTCATAGCATAACCATTGCATATAACCTGACACCTAATGTATAAGCGGTATGGGACGCTCTATACATTAGGCCCTGCAGAACAACCCCTTGGCCTATAAGTTCGTGCGACCATGCTTATAAGTCAAGGTTCTCTTTCAGTATTATATATTTAAGCCTGCTAGTAAAACCGACACCCTATCGTATAAATCGGTATGAGACTTTTTGTAAGATAGGAGCCCTGCAAGAGATCCCTTAGCTTATGTGTATCGCATAAGTCAAGGTTACTTTCTTATTCAAATTCTATATCATTATTACCATCTTTTTGAACTGCTAGTTTAGCTCCACTGCCATCTTCTATTTGATATTCTCCACCTTCATTTCCTTCCCTTTCCTTCTACCCGCTCGGTGCCTAGGAGCCATGGGGGAAGGGGCGAGGGACGGATGGACTTAGTCTTTTAGACTAATGGTTTTCGAACCACATCATTTTAGGGGACCATGGAGCCCAGCATGGAGGAGAAGCCCCGGAGGTCGGCACGCTTGGAGATCGGACAGTCTAGTACCGGAGTCCAGACAGCAGGGACTGTGAGTCCCGACCACTAGTAGTTATATTAGTTTTCTTCCGCGATGAGCGATTTGTAGTGAGGACATGATGTACCGGGCATAAGCCCGAGATTTCTGTTATATGTACTATCTGTGGACACTCCCTTCGTGGAGCTTATTTTCTATACATGTGATTCCTGTGGACTTGTTTTTAATTTATTGCTACAGTTGTGATCGATTTGGCCGGCAGGATCGGCGTTTTGTTGTGACGACCTTCCCGGGTGCGAAGGTATCACCGCAAGGCGATGGTTCTGGTCCTAAGACCCCGGTGTCTAAAAAGAAAAAAATGGGGGTCTTACACTACCATAGGTTCATAAAAGGTTTCTATGAAATCACCAAACCTCTTACTAAGTTGCTAGAAAAAGATGCCCCATTTATTTTTGATGATCTTTGTTTATCTGCCTTCGAATTAATAAAAACTAAGTTAATTAATACACCAATTATGATTGCTCCAGTTTGGGACTTTCCCTTCAAGATTATGTGCGATGCGAGTAGTTTTGTGGTAGGAGCTATTCTAGGATAGTGAATATGTAATGCCCCAAAACTCAAAAGAGGGACGGACAACATTTTGAGCCCAGTCTGGGACTTGGTAGGAGGAACACGGCCTGGGAGACGGGCGTGTCCCAGGGCATGTAATGATTCTGGTCGTCGAGACGAGGTCGATGATCGTAGAAGGCTGGAACACGGCCTGGGACACGGGCGTGTCCCAGGGCGTGTCAGGCACACGGCATGTGACACGGGCGTGTCACATGGCCGTGTCCTCCTCGGTACATTTCTGGTCCTGTGCCATTTTTGGCACACGGGTAGTGACACGGGTGTCGACACGGGTGTGTCATCCGACACGGGTAGTGACACGGGTGTGTCATCCGACACGGGTAATGACACGGGTGTCGACACGGGTGTGTCATCCGACACGGGTAGTGACACGGGTGTCGACACGGGCGTGTCGGTGGCCGTGTAGTTCTCGGGTTGGTAATGTTGGCCGATTGCACACGGGGGGCGTGACACGGGTCCCGACACGGGCGTATCACAGGTGATACGGGCGTGTCGGAGGCCGTGTCGAATGCCGTGTGCTGGTTTTTGAGTCGGTCGAGACGGCGAATGGGTGACACGGCCAGGCACACGGCCGTGTTGCAACCCGTGTTCGGCGCAGATTTGGTATTTTCAGGCCCGATCAAGGCCGTTCTATTCTTTGATTTGAGATCCGACGGCTGGGGGTTTTTTCCCCAGGGTTATACCCGGGAATAGGGTTTAGAAACCCTCATTTCTCTTGAGTGGTTCTCTTTATAAAAGCTAGAGAGAGGAGAGAGCAAGGAGGAGGAAGAAGGGCTAGATCCGGTCGCCGGAGGAGATTCGGAGCTCCAAATCGCGAACCGTCTTCGGATCCGCAGAGGCAAGGAGATTGCGGTGCTTTTCATCCGCATAAATTTTCATGGCACCGCGGAAGAACGCAAGGGTAACGATTTCTCATCCTTGGGCATGTGAAGCCCTTTTTCCCTTTGCATAGGAAGCCCTCTCTCGCGAGTGAGCGAAGAGTTGTAGCGTTCCTTGGGGTAGATATGTAAAGTCCCCCTTGTGTAGAGTCCGTATGCGAAAACGGACATAGGCATTGTGTGTGAAGCTTATCCGGACAAGTAGAGCCGGATCGGTGATGTTGCATTGCATTTGAACCGGGGAAGACTCCGGGTGTTTGGGCGTTTTTCGGGTTTTCTACGTGGTAGATTGCAACAGGGAGCCTTGGAGAGTAACTCCAAGGTGCACCCGGAAAACTGGGCAAAAGCGAGTTTTGCCAACACGATGGCCAGGGAGCCAACGTGAACATAACCGGGTTATGTGATTGTTGTGGCGGAAACGGGACTCGGTGAGTCTTGACCTGCGCATATGGCTTAAATTGCCATTGCGATATGAGCATGGGTCAAGCGGAACCGTACCCGGTCTATGTCGTTCGGTGGGACCGTTGGCATAGATGAGAGTCTTCGGCGGTCTATGGCTTAAATTGCCGTGACCAAGGCCATGAAGACAAAATGCTCATATGGTTGGCCGTCCAAGGGGCGGTGGTGGAACGGGAATGTCTATGGCTTGAATTGATGTGACGTTGGCCGGTTCGCCGTGAATGTGCCCTGTATGCACGAGGTGTGTGGCCGTGCGAGCCTACGCCTGCGATGATGTGTGTTCACACTAATAATTTGCCTATACTAATAAAGTGCAGGGAAAGAGCATCGCCGCCCCGATTTTTGGGGCGGGGTCGTTATAATTTGGTCAGCATAGCTGACCGTTATTTTGTTTACCACCGGGCGGTGGATTGTGGCTTGCAGGTGCTGCGGAGCCGAGCGGGAAATAGCGGGCTAAAGCCCTTGAAGCTGTGTCGTCCCTCGAAGGCCTAAATGTTTATGTTTTTCCTGTTTATCATGTATGGCCGGCCTGCGTGCCGAGGTTTGGAAAACACTTTATTTAATGCAAACTGTTGTAAGGCCTTAAGGCCCGTACTCGTGTTTTGTACATTCCTATTTGGTTTGTGTAGTGGACATTCATGAGTGTGGCTAGGTTCTTTCCTTTCTTGCAACTTAATAATTGCTTCCGCTAGGTGTTGTGTAGGACGTTATGATTGGTTGATTGGTTTCAACGCGTAACCAACCGGTCTGTCCGTAGTATATGGCGTCGAGCCCCGGCCGGACCTACTGCTATATGCTATACGACGGATTGGGGTGTTACAGAATATCTAAAAACTGCCACACTATTTATTACGCGAGTAAAACACTCACATCTGTACAGGAAAATTACACTAGGATAGAAAAAAACTTTTAGCAGTTATTTTTGCTTTCGATAAATTCTGCCACTACATTACGCTTTCTAAAATTATTATTTTCATGGACCACTCGGCCCTCAAGTACATACTTGCTTAATCAGATGCCAAGCCACGCTTGATCTTCTGGGTCTTACTCCTCCAGGAGTTTGACTTAGAAATCCGTGATAAGCGATGAGCCGAGAATTTGGCCGCCGACCATCTCTCAAGATTAGAAAATCCGTATATAGAAAAATTAGATGAAAAATCTTTTAATGATTTCTTCCCCGATGAGAAGCTGCTTTTAATTAACACATCCCCCTCTCCTTGGTTTTCACACATAGACAACTACTTAGTTGCTCGTGTCCTCCCGAAAGAGTTCTCATCTCATCGAAAGAAGAAATTCTTTTCGGAGTTGAAGAACTATTTTTGGGAGGTCCCACATCTTTTCCGAGTCTATGCGTACCAAGTAATACATTGATGTGTCTCTTTTGAAGAAGGATTAGATTTTTTTAAACATTTGCATGAAGGACCAATTGGTGGTCACTATCAAGCTGCTCGCACTGCCCACAAAGTGCTTTGCGAGGGTTTTTACTAGCCTAGTCTGTTTAAAGATGCGCAAGCCTTTGTGAGTAGGTGTGATAGTTGCTAACGGTCGGGAAATATTTCCAACAAAAATGAAATTCCGCAAATTTATTTCCTTGAGTGCGAGGTTTTCGACCTCCGGGGAATTGATTTTTTTGGCCCTCTTCCTTCTAGCTTCGGGAAAAAATACATTTTAGTTTCTGTAGATTATGTTTCACGATGGGCCGAAGCCCAAGCTCTTCCTACTAACGACGCCCAAGTCGTAATTACATTTTTGAAAAAAATTATTTTCTCGATTCGGTAAGCTACGAGCTATCGTTAGCGATAGGGGTTCACATTTTTATAACGCACCGTTTTCAAAAAATCTTATTAAATACAGCGTTACGTATAAGCTTTCAAATGCCTACCATCCCCAAACTAACAGACAAGTCGAAGTAATGAATAGAGAGATAAAAAGAATTTTAGAAAAGACTGTTTCCACCTCTAGAAAAGATTGGTCAACCAAATTAGACGATGTTATATGGGCCTACCGTAAAGCGTTCAAAACCACCATCGGTTGTACGCAATATCGGTTTGTTTATGGAAAATTGTGTCATTTACCCGTAGAATTAGAACACCGCACTTTTTTGGCGTTGCGATTTTTAAATTTTGATCCCTGCTCTGTCATTAATTTTCGAAAATTTCAACTTAACGAACTCGATGAGTGGCGCTCTTACGCATACGAGAGTAACAAATTTTATAAAGAGCGAACGAAACGATTTCACGACAAGCCCCAAATGCACCCAAAAACATTCAAGACGGGTGACCAAGTTCTTCTTTATAATTCTCGATTACGTTTATTTTATGGCAAGTTAAAGTCTTGATGGTCTGGGTCATTTACTATTAAACAAGTTTTTCCATATGGTACTATTTTAATTTAACACACTGATAAAGGTGATTTCAAAGTGAATGGGCAGCGTCTTAAACTATTTTTTTCTGGTTATGATGATGTCAGTCCGAATAATGTTAATTTTCTTCTGTGCGAACTTTAAACTAACTTGAGGCTATTTATTTTTGTTAAAAAAACATTAATTATTATTTTGGACAATATTATTTTGTTCCGTCGAGCTCAAATGACGCTTTAAACAACGGGAGCTCATGGGAGGCAACCCAAATTATTTTTCTGTTTTCTCAATTTTAAATTTTTTTCCATGGACGGCTCCGACAAGCTGAAGCTTTCGCGATCGCCTGCTCCAATACTGTTGAATCCATCACGAAATTCCAAAGAAGATATGTCATGAAGTTCCAAAGTGCAAGAATGGAGGAGTGACATCAGTCAACATTCACGACGCAGAAATCCGGGGAAGTACCTGTTTTTCAATTCTGTTCTTTCATTTCTATTTTAATGTCTTTCTCTCCTTCTCCTCCTTTCTCCATTGGGACAATGTCCATTTTAAGCTTGGGGGAGGACTTCCTCCTTATCAAAATCAAAATTTTTTTATTTCTATCTTAAAAATCCAAAAATAGAATACAGAATATTTCAAAAAAATAAAAAAAAAGTATATATATTATTTGTTTTTACTTTAATAGTATAGACGAATTTTGGAATTTCAATAGTACCCCTTGCTTTTTGTTTTGTTTTTCTCAATATTCTATATAACAACTTAGCTAATTATGATTTTTCTAATTGTTCTTTTTATTTATGTTTCACAAGTAAATGTTGGTCGTGATGTGTTTCTAATTCATGGTAGCATGTTAATGTGAAACATTTTTATAGAACTCACATTTTTATGGTTTTGGTCTTTATTTTCTTTACTTTGTCGAAAATCTTTTATCCACTATTTTTTTTGTGTTGGATAAATTTTGTATTCTAAACTTTTGATTAGCGTAGTAAATATGAACGATCCACGTCGCTTATTATTTCTATTTTCAAGATAATTTCATTAGTCTTCATTTATTTTATAGTATTTTCTTTTTGAAATTTTTCAAAGCTTGTGCTTTAAATAAATAAAAAAACATGAAAATGATTTAGGCCGTTTTTTTTATTTGAGCCTTCTTGCAAACCTAAAATTTTTTATCCATAGTTAGCCGCTTTTGAGTCTTTTTCTGATTTCAATTGATAGCTCCACTTTTCATTTCATTTTCACCAAAGCTAAAATTTTCCTACCTATATAATCATACTAACCTATTGAGTTTCATTAAAAATTGTCATGATTATGATGAGGTTATTTTGTGTTATATTTGGAGAACTTTTTGAAAAAAGTATCCTCAAAAGAAGTGTTTTACTTTTTGGCCAATTTCAAAATGAAAAGTAAAATTTTTTTTGGCCTTTAGTTTTGAAAAGAAAAGAAAAAAAAGAGAGAATATTTTATTTGTGATGAAATTTTGTAAACTCTTTATTTTGATTTAGTGTGATTTTTAAGCCTCCTTGCTTATCTTTTAATTCCACTTCTAATCATAATCCAAAACCAAACGTTTTGGTCCTAATAAGACCTTTTGATTCATGTTTTTGAATTTTATATACTAGCTAAGTAAAAAAAGTAGATTAGAAAAGTTTTTGATTTAAATTTAGATTTTTGTTATTTGATTGACATAGTTATAATGTGTCTCTTGAATCTAGTAATAATTCAATGTGTTTTTTTTCATTTTGTTTCCTTGCTTAAATTTATTTAAAGAATTTTGTATAAATTTTGGATGATTTATTTTCGTTAGTAAAGTTTATAAATTGTTAAACCATGCCTAAGTAACTGTTTTAGATTTACGTTTCACCTTCCCACAACTTATAATTTTGTATAGTACTTGTGTAAGCATAATTAGAATTTCTTTAAATAGTCACTTTTTATTTTAGCTAGTTTTTATATCTTTGCTTGGGGACAAGTAAAGCTTAAGCTTGGGGGAATTTGATAGTATGTTTAGTAGTCTAAACTATTAGGATATTTTCAGGTTTTTAATGCACAAATCATGTCTTGTAAGCTTATATATTGACTTTCTTTTGTATATATTATTGCCACTATTGTGTTTTCATCTTTTTGCAGGTTTTCACGGCTTTTACCCGATTTTGCTATTACACGCCCCCGGGTCATGCCCTACCTGGGCATGTACATAGGACCTGTAACCCAGATGGAATGAAGCTATCGGTCCGAAGTCAGTTTCTAGGAAGATTCAGCTTATTCGCCCTTGACCACGCCCATGTACCACGACCACAGGCGTGTCCCCGAGGCATGTCCCGCAAAGTCCCGAAAAATTACTGCAGTCCGATTTTTCTACGCTCCAAAGTCACACTGAATCGGACACGCCCCTTATCACGGGCGTGTCTTAAGGGCATGTAACCCATCTACTGCGCCAATCACTTTCGGAATTAAATTTTAGCCAGCAAAGTCGCGTTGCATCTGATATGCCCCAGGTACACGCACGACCCGGGCATGTAAAGGGGGTATGTACTCCCCGAAAAAATTTCTATAAATAGAAAACATCTCTAAGGGTTGAGTATCCAGATTTTTGGGAGGAGAGGTGCTGCCATTGTAGAGTTGTTTATGTCTTAAGCTTATCTCTCCCTCCTTCTCATTTCAAGTCTTTATATTTTTAGTTTTCATGCAAGTCCTTGCAGTGTTCTTGTACTTCTTTTTCATTACACTTGTAATCTTTGTACAAGCTTCCCTTATAGTATCTGTGTTCCCTTGTTGCGACTCCCTTTCATTAAGAAAAATAACAGTTCATTATTCTCTTTCCCTTCTACTCGGTCTTAGTTTTCATATTCTTAATATGATTTTAATTTTGTACACCATGAGTAACTAAATCCTCCTAGCACTCAATATTAATGATCCTAGGTTGAGTTGATTAATTTGTAATGCTTTAGTTTACTTTCTCTTTTTTTTAAAGGTTTAGGCCTTCGATTTACTCTTGTATAATCATGATTGGAATAATATCATCGATATATAATTTCCATCTAGGTTTTCACGCTTATCTCGCCGAGAGGCTCGTAGTTTGAAGTGAACACTCAAGAGTAAAGAGAGCTTCACGCACCCCTCGAGAGAGGCAGACATTAAATCTCTCTGATTGGAGTGAAATCCAATAGTGGTGTTCACCGCGTAAAGCTAGCTTTAGGTCTCCGATTTGGACCAGAGTTCGGTTGGACATTCCCAAACTCAGTTGGGCATGACTTCGAGATAAGCGTGTTAGAGCATTAGGAACCTCCACGGTCAAGGTACTTTACCCTATTAAGTTAGAGTTTATTATCACATTTTTTTAATCAACTTTTGCCGAGGTGATTCTCGATCGAGTGCTTTTTTATTTCATCGTTTCAACCCTTCTTCATAATCACTTTTAGTTTCTCTCTATTTAACTGCAAGTAGTCCTCTTTCTAGTGCTATATTTAACTGCAAGTAGTTAGGCCTGATGGTGAGTGTTGAGCATCAACAAGAGTTTCCCTTGGCCAACAACCGGGCGCTATCACCAGCCCAATAAGCTAGGTGAGAGCCTGATAGCTGGTGTGAGCATCAACCAGACTTTCCTTTAGCCAACCACCGAGCACTACCGCCGGCCAAATTAGCTAGGTGAAAGTTTGATGGCAGGTGTTGAGCATCAACTGGAGTTTCCTTTAGCCAACCACCAGGAGCTACCACCGGCCCAATCAGCTACATGATAACCTGATGGAAGGTGTTGAGCATGAACAGGACTTTCCTTTGGCCAACCACTGGACGCTACCACCGGCCCAATCAGCTACGTGAGAGCCTGATTGCAGGTGTTGAGCATGAACCGGACTTTCCTTTGGCCAACCACTAGACGTTACCACTGGCCCAATCAAATATATGAGAGCCTGAAGGTAGGTGCTTGGCATCAACCTTACTTTCCTTTAGCCAATAACTGGGCGGTACCACCAGCTCAATCAGCTAGGTGAGAGCCTGACGGCGGGTGTTGAGCATCAATCGGACTTTCCTTTAGCCAACCACCGGGCGCTACCACCGGACTAATCATCTCGGCGAGAGCCTGATGGCGGTTGTTGAGCATCAACCGTACTTTCTTTTGTCCAACCACTGGGGGCTACCACCGGCCATGTTAATTAGGTGAGAGCCTGACGGCGGGTGTTGAGCATCAACCGAAATTTCCTTTGGCCAACCACCGAGAGCTACCATCGGCCCAATTAGCTAGGTGAGAGCCTGACGGTGGGTGTTGAGCATTAACAAAACTCTTCTATTCAACCAAGTCTCATGTTGTTCCTGCCAATCAAATGAATCATTAGAAAATAATAAGAACATGAAAAAAGCTATCTCATTACTTTCATGGGAAGAATCACTTTAGGTTATCGCTGCTCTTGGCATGATTGAGGGTTTCCTTCTCTATACCGTGGAGGTGATATCCTCCTAACTTCAAGGCCTCTCGGATTATATAGGGACCTTCCCAGTTGGGACACAGCTTGCCTACGGATGCCTACCTCCTGGCTGTGTCGACCTTATTTAGGACCAAATATTCTTTTGCAAATTACCGTTGATGGAGACGACGACCCTCAACATGTTGAAGACGATGACAGCGTGCTTACAGAAGATATTTCTCCACCTCCAGATAAAGACTTGCGGCGCCGTGAAGACCATGTGGAGCGTCACCAAAATAGGCATCCTGAACGCAAACCAATATATTAATAATTAATAATAATTATTAACAAATTATTATTAATTATTAACTCATTATTATGTTGTGTTTTTTATTTTTTTTTGTTATTTAATTTTCAGTCACTTCTAATGTCAAGGTTATGTTTTGAACCATGGGTTATGTTTCGTTTTATTTGGGGCTGCATGTAGCCATGTCCCTTATTGTAGATTATATATAGGCATGTATGTTTCATATTTTGATTAGTGAATGAATGAGAATTTGAAAACCCTATTCCTCCTATAGAATTTTCTCCTATATCGCTCTCTAAATTTCGGCCACCCTTGGCTCTCCTCGTCCTAGCCGCCAAGCTCAACCCCCTCTTTCCTCTCCCTCTCATCCAACCCTAATCTCCTCCTTCCAAGCATCCAACACAAAGCCTCCTTCCTCACTCAACAATAGTCGCCACCCTTGTTTTATCCTCCCTACCCGAGCCCCTCTTAAACACCCCAAGTCGGCCGACCACCTCCACCCAAACACAAAACGAACCAAACACTTTCAAGGATAAATCCGACCACCCCTCTCTCTTGGTGGTGAAGCCAAGGTGATTTGCAACAAAGTTTCATGGATTCTCGACAAGGCGTGAAGTGACGAAGGCGGAAAAGTTCCTCTCCACCCGGCGTGACTTCGACGGTGCCGTTGAAGGTCGATCCAAGTAGAGAGTAATCGGAATCATCCATTCTGATTGGGTAATGAATATATCTTCTACTCTGTGATTTTCCTGCTTGATTTATCTTGTGGCATATGCGTGTTGCGTTGTTTGTGAAACGTTTTAAATTTTGTGGCTAATTTCTTCATAGATATTATTTGTGTTTATCTTATTCTGTTTAAGTTCGTGTTGCGTGGAGGCCCTCGTTTTTATTTTGTTGGGAGCGAACCACCCTTGTCCGAATCTTTGTTTTTCGGTGGATTCTCTTTTGGTACAACAACGCTCGACCGAACCGTGTGGGTTTATTTTGCTTGAGAGTACCTTAGCCTATCGCCTTGGTATTATCTTGAAGGGCTTTGTGAACCATCCGTAATCTAAATATAATGAATGTCCGAGGTTAGATGATGCTGTGTTTTTATGTTTGAACGTGATGTGAGGGTTACCGGAGAGCATTGCGTTTAGTTACGTTCGTCACCAAAATGCCTAAAGGATAAGCCTACATCAATTTGGTATCAGAGGGAGTTTCACTTCAATTTCCTTATTGGCCCCCTCCACCTTTTGCTTTGAGCACCGACACGCACTTGTACGTTCATTGCACAACATATAAAATTATTTAAAAATTTTGTGTCTGCAAATAGAGGACAAAAATTTTAAAATTTTCTCAAATTTTAAAAAAATAAAATTCTGGAATTTCTCCATCATTTTCTTAGTAATAAAACCAAAAAAATTTATTTTTCATTAAGTCATTATTTTTATTAAGCTGTTTTAAAATTTTAATTTTTTGTCTACAAATAGCGGCCAATATTTTTATTTTTTCAGCGATTTCATCTGACCTTGCTGGTGCAGGTGAAAAATGACACCTGCTATCTTTTAGAACATTTAGATAAGATGATCTGAACTTGCTTCTTGAAGCTCTGCAATAATGGTCGAGGAAGAAGATGATGTCCAACTCATTTTCTAAAAGCTCATTTCTTCAATCTAATCTCGGCCTTTTCTATTCTGCCGATCAATGGCTATTTTGACCAGTGTGTCCCACTGAAATTGACAGCTTCACCATTACTTTAACAGCCAAAAGTTGAACAGTAGGCCTGCGGCGCCGTTTGTCGCGTACCGTAGCCATCCCACCTCATTTTAAATTTTGTTGACTTTGTTGACTTTTGCTGACGTCAATATTTAAGGACTTTGTAGTACAACCCCGTTTCCGGCGAGTGGGCTCGGTAGGAGCCAGATTGGCCAAATCTAGCCCAGACCCTAGGCGAGCCAAGTCCGCGGCATCGAGTAGAGCTCAATCAACGCCTTCAGCCATGGCGCCGAGTGAGTAGATCTCACTCAACACCTTCAGCCATGGCGCCAAGTGTGTAGAGCTCACCCAACCCCTTTGGCCATGGCGCCGAGTGAGGCGAGCTCACTCAACACCTTCAGCCACGACGTAGAGTGAGGTGAGTTCTTTAAACGCTTTTTAACCTCGGTGTTGAGAGACATCCCGGCACCCGTCAGCTCGCACTCTCCAGCTCGCACTCACGATAGACGAGTGGAGCAAGCTGAGAATGAGCTCGCCTACTATCGAGCCGAGGCCTGCGAGTACCAGCTTAATCGATACTCGCCGCCTTTGCTGAGTAGAGCCCATTGCAAAGCAGCTCGCCCCCTTCAATTGTGATGTGTTTTCCACCATTTTGCCCCTACTGGCCTGCCCATAGCCCGTTAGAACTGCGGAGTCTCGCTGTTGGCAGACCCAGGTGGGCTGCATATAGCTATTCAGAACAGCGGAGTTTGGATATTGGCAGGCCAACCCAATGGGTTTTCACTAATTTCAGGCCGGTAGAGGTTAGTTACATTCAGACCGTTTTCAGAAATCTATAAATAGGACCCAAGGGGTACCTCAGAAGGCATGCTCACTTGTTTCAAGATTTATAGTGCCTTCTGAGTTACCTTAGCCCGACATTTTGCTAAGGAGGGGAAGCGCTCAGTGAACTTCCTGTTGTGTGGTGGGACCTCCGCATCAGGTCCTTGTTCTGGTCCTTTGATATTTTCCTTGGTTGTTTTTCTTACAGGAGCGAAGTAGGTACGCGACCACCCCTTCCCCAAGGGTGAACTCCACAAGAGATCAGTTCTCAGTTTTATCATTTTTGGTACGGTGAGCGTGGAGAGTGGCCACCATAGAAAACCTTCAGCGAGCCTAATGACTAGAGAAGAAGGGCAAGGATCGGACATGAACGACTCGCCAACCCCTCCCCCTCCCTCCACCATGGGGAAGCTCGAGGAATTCAAGAAGGAAGTGCTCGGCATAGTCCGATTCGCACTCGGCGTGTGGTCCGATAGCTCGACTCTAGTAATTCTGGTTCTCGCGGATCCGGCACTCGGAGAGGTCGCTTCTGCCAGGCGAGCAGGGAAGGAAGTTGCCGAGGAGGGTCGGGGTGTCGAGCTCCCCGGGCGAGTACTCTTCCGAGTTCGGGGAGCGGCGGCAGATTCGGCGAGTTGGGGGCGCGAGACCCTCCCAGTCGCCAAGTATGGGGAGAGAGCCACTTTAGCAAGCTTGTCTCCTCTGCACCAGTTCCGGATCTGTTCAGGGAGCTCGAGATGTCCTACTATACCGAGAAGGGGCACCCGGTCCAGCACGTCCTGTGGTTTGATGACGTGGTCTCGATCCGACAGATGTCAGACGGCTTCAAGTGTGGACTTTTTTCCATCACCTTAAAGGAGAAGGCGAGGGAGTGGTTTCACCTTCTACCGGCCAATTACATCTACTTCTTCGAGGACCTCTGCCGGGGGTTCATGTTGAGGTTCACAACCTCGAAGAGGAGGAAGAGAGAGTCAGAGTCCCTGTTCCACATCAAGCAGGGGGTGAATGATACCTTGGGGAGCTACATTAATCACTTCCAGGAGGAAGTCACCAAGGTTCAGGATATGCCAGACCACACTCTTATGGTGGCCTTCACCCAGGGTTTGCAGCATGGTTTCTTCCGGATGGAGTTGAAGAGGATCCCCCCTCTCCTACGAGGAGTTGATGGAGAGGGTGGTGAGAGAAGTCGATGGGGAGGCGTCAAACCTGGAGTTTGCCCGGAGGTTAGCCAGGTGGGCTACGGAAGGGAGAGGCCAAGAGGAGGCAGAGGCCAGGAGGAAAGAATAGCTTAGCCCTGATAGAGGGAGAAACCATAGCATCAGCCCAGGTGGGGGTGCCAGGAGCCGAATAAGCGGCTAAGATGGAGGCCCGAATGGCAGGAGAAGGGGGCGAGGAGAGGGTTTCGCGGAGGGGACAACTGGTGTGAGGATTGCAATCAACCCAAAAAGGCAAGTGTACCTATCGAATTGTAGTACCAAGGTCGTATTTAAATACGGGGCTGTCAAGTACTGCTACTCACGCTTCTACTATTATCCTACCGAAAGATTGTTGAGATTTTGAGAATTTTTAAATTAAAACTAAAGATAATTTTTTGGCAATAAAAACTTATAATAAAAAGCCAACATTCGATCTATGATTCACCATGAAATGAGACGAGAAGTGTAAAAAAATAGATTTAAATTTGCAAATTAAACTCGACCGTGACGGATCTAATATTAGGAAGTAATCTCGCTAGAGAATTAAATCCCCTTACTTATAGACGTTTTGACCGAAATCTCTTTACAAGTCAAAATGTCCTAAAGTCGCATTACTGAAGTGACCTGCACTATTGGATTTGACTCCAATGCGGAGGATTTACGTCATCCTATCTCTAGGGTTGTGTTCAACTCCTTCCTTCATTGAGTGATCTTTCAAACTAACGAGTCTCTCGACTTCTATGGAATGAGATCAAATGCCTACTACCGTATACCAGAAATACGGAGTCGACACGAGAAAAATCAAAGAAGGACCGATATTAATTTAGACAAAAATAAAACTAAGAAATAAAAAGAATATTCATCTCACTTCATGGATCCTCACGATCGAATGCTAAAGAAAATTAGCTACGCATGTTTAAGAAAGAAACCATGAAAATAAAAGAAAGAGATTTCATTTTCATTGCTAGAAAGAAGAAAGGTACACAATAATAATAATAAAAAGATAAGATTTAACTAATAAGAAAGAGATTACAAGGAATGAAATGAAGAACTTAACAACAATAATTAAAAGTAGAAGGAAGCTCTCTTGCACTAGCACTATACTTTTTCTCCAATGTCCAACCTTCCAAAGCATGTGACATGGGTTCCTTTTATAGATAAGTAGAAGGATATAGAATGAAATGAAGAGGAGGAGACAAGGTGGTGGACGACCATGTAAAGAGGAGAGGGTTCATGAATGATATTTAATGAGGGAGAGAGAAGGGACTAAATGCATGCATTTCATATTGGAAAATAAAAAGAAATAAAATAAATATAAGAGGGGGATGGAAGGGTTTAAATGAGAATGAAAGAGGGGAAAAAAGTGATTAATGAGAAATAAAGAAGGGAGAGAGGAGTGGTCGGCCATACAAGGGTGGCAAGGTGCATGTATGTGAAAGTTATGGAGGAGGAGAGAGAGAGAGAGGGAGAGAGCATGAGATGGTCGGCCATGCCTTGGATAAATGGGCTATTTTTTGTGGGATTTGAAGAGGGCTCAGGTAGGATACGTGGGCTGCATGTGGGAGGCCGGGCTGCTCCATGTTCTCGGGTATGTGTCAAGGGAAGGGGTCGGGATGCTTGTAGATAGGCCGGGTTGCACCATGTGGGCTTGGGTTGCATGTGGGATGCACCATGTAGGGGGGCCGGGCCGCTCTTTGATAGGCTCGGGTTGCATGTTGCATCATCAATATGGCTCGGGTAGTTTGCATAGTGAGCCTTGAACAGAAAAATAAATTAAAACAAACATTAGTTAATTTTTTATAACATAACATAAATAAACATAAGACATGGAACAAAAAAATGAAACTACATAAAACTTATAAATAAAACTAATCATAACATAATATTAATTATTATAACTAAACATAACATAACATAATACATAAAATAATAAAAATACATATAATAAAACTATAGATTTTTATATCATAACACAAAAGTCTTTAAATAAGAAATAAAACAAAACAAGCATAAAAATACTTAAAACATATAATTAAACTATGAATTTTGCATACTAAACTACCCAAAAACCGATAACTAAATGTAGTCATAAAATTCTCCCATACTAGAGTATTTGCTTTCCCTCAAGCAAATAGAATTTTAAACTAGGGAAGAGGAAATAAAAGTAAACAAAGAAATTTAGATTTCATAATTAAGAAAACCAAAACATGAAAAATTAAACTATCCTAATTTCTATGCTAACAACTAGTGGGGTGAGAAGTGCACAATAAGAAAACTTGAAAATGGAAACCAAAAAATTTCATTAGAACATAAAGAAGAATTACATATTTCTAAATCCCTAAAACAAGGCATCCAAAATAAATGAAAATAAGAAAAACAAAAGTAGAAGTTATAAATAAACGGCACATTAACGAACAACTAGGTTGCTAGAATAACGATTAACACTAGAAACACCTCAAGATAACCTCCAATGAAATCCATCAATGATGGTGGCCATAGGCTTGTCCGTTCACACTCTCTCCACTACGCAAATTTATGTCTAAAGATCAAAAGGACTTAAAATAGGCGTTAAGAGATTTTAGCATTTTGTTTTTGGATTTTTGATATAGTTAACTAAAAACAGTACTCCTAAAGGGCTTAATATAATTATACTAAAAAACATTTTGATTTTAAGAAAGCAAAAGATTTTTTTTTTTTTTGAAAGAAAAATGGAAGAAAGAAACTAACTAACCCCCCCCTCCCCCCAGGCTTAAACATTTCATTGCCCTCATTGAAATAAAATGAGAAAGAGAAGGAGAAGGAGAGAAGGGAAAAAATGCAGTAAAGTAAATAAGTAAAAAAATAGGACTTCCCCGGGTTTCTGAGGCGAAGGCGGATGTCGCTCCCCCATGCTTGCTTTTAGATGAACTTGATCATCAATAGGTTTGACTTGATCCATCTTGATATCAGCAACGTTGGAGCTGCGATCATGAACTTGTACTTGTTGGGCCACCGGGAGGAAGAGAAAAAATAAAAATAAAAGCAAAAAATATTTGGGCAAGTTCCCAAGAGTGTTCTTTATTTTTCACAATAGATTGTCCGAATAATAATAATAAAAGAGTTTTATAATACTAAGAAGTCCAAAAATAATTAAAGGTTCCACATGAAAATAAACATTTATGCGTCATAAAGAAGATCCCCCTTTGCAGGAGACACAGAATCATTAGAAAAATATAGTTTTAGTCTATGACCATTCACTTTAAAATCACCCTTATCTGGGTGCGAGAGTAATACAGTTCCCTATGAAAAGACTAGTTTGACCTTAAACGGTCCAAACCATCGAGATTTATGTTTTCCAAAGAAATGACGTAAGCGTGAATTAAGAAGAAGAACCTGATCGCCAGGTTTAAACGTTTTAGGATGGCGCAAGTTCTTATCGTGATAGATTTTTGTTTCAAGATTGGGTGGTTTATCAAAATAATTTTTCAATTTTTTGTCTTTTTATAAGTAGAATTCTCAAGATTCTTTTGTTTAAAATTAGATTCATTTTCAAAAAGGGTTTGTATAGACATAACCGTGCCTTCGAAATCATTTGAAGAAATTCCAGAAAAAGAAGAGGAAAAATCATTTGATGAAATATTGGAAAGATAAAGAGAAGAATCCTCATTTAAATCATCAAGAAAAAAAACAAGAGTCATCATTTTTAAAAGAGTTTTTCATTGATTCATTAATAGAAAACGTGACCTCATCATCTCCCACATGCAGGAAAAGTTTTCCATTACTTACATCAATGATCGCTCGAGCGGTGGCTAGGAAGGGACGACCAGGAAAAGAGGGACCTCGACGTCCTCTTCAATATTAAGAATGACAAAATCCACCGGGAAGAAGAATTTGTCGACCTTCACTAGCACGTCCTCAACAACACCTAATGTATATTTAATTGAACTATCCGCTAATTTGATACTCATACGCGTAGGGATGAGAGTGCCCAATCCAAGTTTCTTAAATAATGAAAAGGGCATCAAGTTGATGCCCGCACCTAGGTCCGCTAACGCATGTTTTACAAAAAGGTAACAAAAACACAAAGAATAGAAAAACTACCTGGATTATTTATTTTTTTAGGAAGATTTGAGTTTTTAATGACCGCCGAGCACTCGTCATTTAACGTTACGTGAGAAAGATTTTCCAATTTCTTTTTGTTCGTTAACATATCTTTAAGATATTTGGCGTACTTAGTCATTTGGCTAATCGCTTCGTGAAACGGCAAATTAATATTAATTTTTTTAAACATTTCAAGAAAGCGTTGATATTGATCATCTAGTTTTTCCTTTCTAAGCTTAACGAGATAAGGAGGTGGCGGAAAATCTTTTATAATTGTTGGAGCATCATTTTGAACATTATCATTTTCAAAAACAGATTTATCTTTTTCAAAAACAACTTTTTCCTTTTCAAGAATTTCATCATTCATTTCCGTAATTATAAATTTTTCGGGAGTAGGAGAGGCAATCACCTCTGGCTCTTCCCTTATAGTGTGCTCGTAAATAACTTTACCGCTCCGAAGGGTGATCGCTTTCTCTTGCTCCCTTGGGTTGGGATCTGTATTTGAGGGAAGATAGCCACGTGGCCTCTTGGAGATAACTTTGGCGATTTGGCCGACCGATTTTTCTAAATTTTTCATCGACCCTGTTAAGTTTCTAATAGTAGCATCGTTCGAGCTTATATATCTAGATAAAATTTCTTCCAAAGAGAGAGTTTTTTGAAGATTTTGGTTTTGTTGTTGTGGTGGTGGTGGTGTAAAATTGTGTTGTGGAAGTACGATATTAACAGGGTTACTCCAAAAAAAATTAGGATGGTTACGCCATCAGGGTGATAAGAGTTTGTAGTAGAATTAAAACCAGGAGGTGCAGAAAAATTAGAAAAAGCAGAAATACTATTTTGTGCAGGCCTGGCTATGTTACCCAGATAGTCCACCTGCTCGGCAGTAGCAGCATTCACAATTTCAAATAACTGAGGGGCGGAGGCAGCAGTCATCTCCGAAATCTTCTTGTTTAGCATCTCCACTTGTAGTGCCAGTTGGGATACAGAGTCCACTTCATAGATACTTGCAGGTTCATTTGGGCGAGTCCTAGACGAATTCCAGTGATATGTGTTCATCGTCATGTCCTCTATAAGCTCAAGAGCGGCTTCCGGAGTTTTGCGGTCCAAAGAACCAGCGGAAGCAACATCTATTATTTGCTTAGTCTCTTGATTTAGCCCATTATAAAATGTCTGAACCTATAACCATACAGGCAGAGCATGATGAGGACAACATCTCAAAAGTTCTTTGAACCTCTCCCAAGTGTCATAGAGGGTCTCAAAAGCAATTTGAGAATAAGAAGTTATATCATTTCTTAATTTAGCAGTTTTAGCGGGAGGGAAATATCTAGCATGAAATTTGTCGACTAAAATGATCCAAGTAGTGATTGATCCTCTTGGAAGAGAACTCAACCACTGTTTGGCTTTCGTTCTTAAGGAGAAGGGGAAGAGTCTTAGACTAATAGCATCATCTAAGACACCATTAATTTTAAAGGTGTCACAGATCTCGAGAAAACTAGCAATATGTAAGTTCGGATCTTAATCTTGTAATCCGTCGAACTGTACATATTGCTGAATCATTTGAATGATGCTAGGCTTAAGCTCAAAATTATTGTTCGCAATTGTAGGTCGAACAATACTTGTTTCAGTCCCCTCCAGGTTGGCTCAAACATAATAAGACATGGTCCTTTGCTGAGCCATTCCTGGGTTGGGATCTCCCATTTCATAATTAAAATTACAATCACCGTAGGAATCCTCAACCGCTGTTTGAGAAGTGGAAGCCCCGAATCGCAGTTGTCTCCGAACGGAGCGTTCGATTTCTGGGTCCAAATCAATAAGTAGCGACGGATTTGTGCGGGACATGGACAAAAAAAATTGAAGGAGAATGGAGGGAAGGAAAGAAGGAAAATAAAAACTTGAAGAAGAGAAAGATAAAGATAAAAAAAATTTGGTTTTTTTTGCAGAAGTAATAGTGAAAGCGTTTTCCTAATATTGTCGAAAAAGCGTCCCTGACAACGGCGCCAAAAACTTGGTGTGTGGATTGCTATCAACCCGAAAAGGCAAGTGTAACTATCTAATTGTAGTACCAAGGTCGTATTTAAACAATGGGCTGTCAAGTACTGGTACTCATGCTTCTACTATTATTATACTGAAAGATTATTGGGTTTTTGAGAATTTTTACATTAAAACTACAGATAATTTTTTGGCAACGAAAACTTATAATAAAAAGCTAGCATTCGATCTATGATTCACCATGAAATGAGATGAGATGGATAAAAAAATAGATTTAAATTTGTAATTAAACTCGACCGTGACAGATCCGATATTAGGAAGTAATCTCGCTAGAGCATTTAATCCCCTAACTTATAGACGTTTTGATCGAAATCTCTTTACAAGTCAAAAAGGTCTTAAGTCGCATTTCCGAAGTGACCCACACTATTGGATTTGACTCCAATCCGGAGGATTTACGTCATCTTATCTCTAGGGTTGCGTTCAACTCCTTCCTTCTTTGAGTGATCTTTCAAACCAACGAGTCTCTCGACTTCTATGGAATGAGATCAAATGCCTACTACAATAAACCGAAAATACGGAGTCGACAAGAGAACAATCAAAGAAGGACCGATATTAATTTAGACAAAAATAAAACTAAAAAATAAAAAGAATCCTCATCTCACTTCATGGATCCTCACGATCGAATACTAAAGAAAATTTGCTACGCATGTTTAAGAAAAAACCATGAAAATAAAAAAAGAGATTTCATTTTCATTGCTAGAAAGAAGAAAGGTACACAATAATAATAATAAGACAAGATTTACTACTAAGAAAGAGATTACAAGGAATGAAAAGAAGAACTTAACAACAATAATAAAAAGTAGAAGGAAGCTCTCTTGCACTAACACTATACTTTCTCTCAATTGTCGAACCTTCCAAAGCATGTGACATGGGTTCCTTTTATAGATAAGGAGAAGGATCTAGAATGAAATGAAGAGGAGGAGACAAGGGGGTGCCGACCATGTAAAGAGGAGAGGGTTCATGCATGATATTTAATGAGGGAGAGAGAAGGGACTAAATGCATGCATTTCATTTTGGAAAATAAAAAGAAATAAAATAAATATAGGAGGGGGGATGGATGGGTTTAAATGAGAATGAAAGATGGGAAAAGAGTGATAAATGAGAAATAAAGAAGGGAGAGAGGAGTGGCTGTCCATGCAAGGGTGGCAAGGTGCATGCATGTGAAAGTTATGGAGGAGGAGAGAGATGGGGAGAGCATGAGGTGGACGACCATTCCTTGGATAAATGGGCTATTTTTTATGGACTTTGAAGAGAGCTCGGGTAGGATTGGTGGGCTGCATGTGGGAGGTCGGGCTGCTCCATGTTCTCGGGTAGGTGTCAAGGGAAGGGGTCGTGCTGCTTGTAAATAGGCCGGGTTGCACCTTGTGGGCTTGGGTTGCATGTGGGCTGCACCATGTACGGTGCCGGGCTACTCTTTGATAGGCTCGGGCTGCATGTTGCATCATCAATATGGCTCGGGTAGCTTGCATAGTGGGCCTTGAACCTATAAATAAATAAAAACAATAGTCAGTTTTTTATAACATAACATAAATAAACATAAGACATGGAACAAAAAAATGAAAATACATAAAACATATAAATAAAACTAATCATAACATTAATTATTATAGCTAAACATAACATAACATAATACATAAAATAATAAAAATACATATAATAAAACTATAGATTTTTATATCATAACACAAAAGGCTTTAAATTAGAAATAAAACATAACAAGCATAAAAATACTTAAAACATATAATTAAAGTAGGAATTTTGCATAATAAACTACCAAAAAACCAATGACTAAAAGTAGTCATCAACAACCGCCAAGGAGTCCAGGGCTAGTTCTATTTTCTAGGTGGGAGGCAGGGCCAGAGGCTCCCCTCCCCGATCAAGAGGAGGCTATGGCCATAGCCAAAGGGGAGAGGAGAAGAGCAATGCGGAGGAGAAGAAGGGAGGTTAGGGTGGAGTTACCCTACTGTGACTTCCATCGGGAGGAAGGGCATGCCACGACCACATGCCATGAGTTCCTCGAGATAAGGGGAAACAGGGAGCAGCAGTAACAACAAGACCACCAAGGGTTGCGGATTTAGGATTTTCGTCCTTGGGCAGAGGAGGATAGGTACGAAGACAAAGCCGATGTGGGAACCTGGGGTGGGATCAGAGCAATTCATGGGAAGGCGGGGGTCGAGGCTTCCCATAAGGTGAGCCTCCACACAATGTACCGACGGAGCGTTGGCTCCACATCCCAGACCCCTCCCCCAAAAGAAAGAATCACCTTCACGGTCAAGGACATGCCTTGTCACAAAGACCCCTTTTGCAATGCGCTGGTCATGCAGACGGCCATCAAAGATTTCACCATCTCTCAGATCCTCATCAACAACGGGAGCTCAGTCAACGTCATCTTAAAGAAGGAGTTTGACGCGATGAAGGTTAAGTCCAGGAGGGTGTTGGCCTCAGATGGGCCCCTGTTTAGCTTCTCGGGGGAGATGAAGGAACTCAAAGGAGGGGTAGTACTCCAAGTCTCTCTGGGAGGGCAGTCCCGCAATTGTAAGTTCGTCATTGTGGACGCCCCTAGCAGCTACAGCGCTATATTCGGGAGTCTTATCATCAGCGTCTTCCGCTGCTTCCCCTTATCCTTCCACCAATGCCTGAAGTTCAATGTCGTGGGGGTCCAATTTCGGCTCCGCGGAGACCTTAAGATGGCAAGGGAGTGCTATGTCACTGCCGTAAACTCCATCACATGGAAGGAGGGTGCTGAGGAGATGGGGCGGAGGATGGAGGAGGCAGAGCAGGAGGACGGCCCAGAGGAAATAGAAGTAGAGGAGACCAGCCCTCAGGAGGAGGAGACGAAGGAGGTTCAGGAGCTGGCCGTGGAGGAAGTCGAGGAGGAGGTCCTCACCCTTGGAGGGGGAATGTTGAAAAATGCGGGGAACAGTCTCGTCTGGAGGCGGTAGAAGAGGTGGTGGAGATGGAAGTCCTCACTCTCGGAGGCAAGGTGGAGAAGGTCCGCGTCAGCGGAGGGCTGACCCCGGAGGCTAAGGTAAGGGTGTTGGAGTGCATCCAGAAGAATGGGGATATATTCGCCTAGACAGCCGTGGAGATGCAAGGGATCGATGCGGATGTGGCATGCAATCCCCTCAACCTGGATCCGGAGGCTCGCCCAATCCAACAGAAGAAGAGGTCCACGACGGACAGGTTGGCCGAGCCAATTTGAGAGGAGGTGGCCAAGCTCCTCAAGGCCGATTTTGTATCCGAGATTCAATACCCCGGCTAGGTCTCCAATGTTATAATGGTTAAAAAAGGAGACTACCGGTGGCGTATGTGTGTTTATTTTTCATTGCTTAATAAATCATGTCCCAAGGATTGTTACCCCTTGCCTAGGATCGACGCGCTGGTTGACTTAGCCGTCGGTTTCCCTGTAATGAGTTTCTTAGATGCATTTTCATGTTATCACCAGATCAGGATGCACCCTCTCGACATCAAGTATGTCTCCTTCATTACTGGGGATGGACGCTACTGCTACAAAATGATGCCCTTCGGGATAAAGAACGCAGGTGCGACATATAAAAATGATGGATAAGGTCTTCCGAGAAGAGAGGGGAAGGAACTCTGAGGTGTGTGTTAACGACCTCATGATCAAGAGTCGGGATGTCGACTCTCACCTCCAGGACCTTTAGGAAACCTTCTCCACACTACGCAAACAAGAGATGAGGCTGAACCCCTTGAAGTGCATCTTCAGGGCGAGTAGAGGGAAGTTCTAGGGACATCTCCTCACCCCCGCTGGCGTAGAACCCAACACGAACAATGTTTGAGGGATCATGGAACTAGGGTCGGCTCGTAATGTCAAAGAGGTACATCGACTGACAGGGAAGATGGCAGGTTTAAGCAGATTCCTCTCCCGGGCAGGAGAGACGTGCTCCCCTTTATTCAAAACCTTGAGAGGAGGCCAGAAGTTCGAATGGACCCCGGAGTGCGAGGAGGCATTATAGGCCCTAAAGAGGGAGGTGACTCAGTCCCACCTACTCCAGGGGCCAAAGGAGGGGGAGGACCTAATCTTGTATGTCTGGGTCAGGGCGGAGGACCTTAGCTCTGTTTTGGTTCAGGAAGAGGGGAAGAACGAGCTCCCAATTTACTATATGAGTAGGGTGCTGAGGAAGGCCGATCTCTGTTATCCTATATTGTAGAAGCTGGGCTTTTCTCTGATCGTTTCGGCACGGAGGCTCCGACCTTACTTCTAGGAACACTCGATCTGGGTTGTGACTGACCACCCCCTCCGCAACATCTTGGGGGGGGGGGGGGTGGAGCACTCGGGTAGATTGGCAAAGTGGTCCGTGGAGTTGAGTGAGTTCGACATCACCTTCGTCCCTTGCCTCTCAATCAGGGCCCAAGAAATGGCCGACTTCCTAGATGACTATGTAGTCGAGGTGGAAAAGGAGGAACTCACTCGCGCGGTCCCTTGGAGGGTCATGGTGGACGGCACCTCAGGGAGGAATTCCTTGGCGGCAAGGGTCATCTTGGAAAGCCCCCAGGGGCAAGGATCGAGCAGACGGTAGTAATGCATTTTCCCATCACTAACAACCAGGCTGAGTATGAAGCTGTGATTGCAGGTCTGTGCTTGGACAGAGAAGTGGGGGTAAATGAGGTGGAGGTCCTCACTGACTCCATGGTGGTGGCTTCGTAGATCAACATGGAGTTTGAGGCAAGGGAGCCGACCCATAAGCTTTACTTGGAGAAGGTGAAGGGAATCATCGGCACCTTCCAGGCTTTCTCTATCCGGCACATGCCTAGGGGGAGAACAAGCAGGTGGACCAACTTGCAAAGCACGGTCCTTGAGTGCGGGGAACCATCACAGATCACTTCCTCCAATCCATCTACGAGGGAGAACTTATGGAGGTGGAGAGGCACCCCTCGTGGATGGACCAATTCGTGACTTTCTTATCCACCAGGGAGTATCCTGAGGGGATGGACAGGAATAAGCTCAAATACAAGTCGGCATACTATCTCATACGAGACGGCCAGTTATACCGGAAGACCCTTTCGGGGATGTTTGCATGTTGCGTGGCCGAGGGGGAGGTCCCGAGGGTCTTGGAGGTGGTCCATTCCGGGGAGTGTGTAAGTGACTCTGGGAGTCGGACGCTGGAAGGAAGAATCATCAGGCAAGGATATTTCTTACCAACCGTGGGCCAAGATGCAGCTAAGTTTGCAAAGGAGTGTCATAAGTGCCAGTTGTTCGCTCCCTTCAAGCTAAAACCTACCCAACACCTCAGAAGTATCACAACCCCCGGGCCATTTATAATTTGGGGGAATACACTTGGTCGGGCCCTTACCATAGTCCAGCGGTCAGAGAAGGTTCCTGTTCGTGATGATTGATTATTTATCTAAGTGGCTGGAAGTTAAGGTGCTGGTCAAAGTAACCTCCTAGGTCATCAGAAACTTTGTATGGGGTGAGATCATCTGCCGATACGGGTTACCCCAGGCCATTATCACGGACAATAAACCTCAGTTCGCCAGTGTCGAGTTCATTAGTTTTTGTGGATAGCTCGAGATCGATCTTAGATTTGCCTCGATTCATCACCCCAGGAGAAACGGGCAGGTGGAGGCAGAAAAAAAGATCACTGTTAATCTCTTCCAGAAGAAGGTAGAAAATTTGAAAGGAAGCTGGGTGAAGCAGCTCCCTTCGGTCCTCTTGGCCCTTAGAACCACGCCAAAAATGGCCACTGGAGAGACTCCTTTCCAACTCTCCCATGGATGCGAGGTAGTACTATTGGTGGAGTTTGAGGTCCATACACCTCTGGTGGCCGAGGCAGGAGAAGGAAAGGAAAAATGGAGGTTCGAGAATAAGGAGGAGCTGCGACACTCACTCGACATGGTTGAAGAGCTGCGAGCTACCCTATGACAAGAGGAAGTGAAGAGGAGAATGGCCAAGTACTTTAACAAGCACGTCAGAGTAAAACAGTTCACGGAAGGACACTTGGTCTTAAGAAAGGTGGACGCCGCAGGAAGGTCATCTGCAGTGGGGAAGCTCAACCCAAATTAGGAAGGACCATATATTGTGCGGGAGGTCCTGTAGTCGGGAGAATATCATCTTTAGAATACGGAAGGCGAGACCCTAGGTATCACCTGGAGTGGAGACGACCTGAAGTGTTTTTACCCTTGACTCGTGTAAGTCCTGTGTTCTGGAATAAATTTTTTTCTAGATTCTTATGCTCATAACATGTTTCATACAAGTAGAATAGTGAGTCCATCTCAAACCTCGAGCAGATCCCACTGACAGGCTCCCACCAAGCTGGTAGGGCTTGATGTCACTCTGATGAGTCTGCCCTCGACCCTAAGTAGATCCCGCTGCCAGGCTCCCACCAAGCTTGTAGAGCTGGAAGTCACTCGGAGGAGTCCGCCTCAGACCTCGAGCAGATCCCGCTGTCAGGCTCCCACCAAGCTGGCTGGGCTGGAAGATAATCGGAGGAGTCTACCCTCGACCCAAAGCAGGTCCCGCTTCCAGGCTCCCGCCAAGCTGGCCGGGTTGGATGTTGCCCGGAAGATAAACTCGGAAGGCCCTCAACACCTGCCTATAGGCTAGTCGAGTGCTTACAGGCGAATCAAGAGCTTACAGGCGAGTCTGGGCTCGCAAGTGAGTCGAGTACTCGCAGGCGAGTTAAGTACTTGTAGGCGAAGCGAGTATCCACCGGCGAGTCCAAAACTCGCAGACCTAGCGACTATCGATGTTTCCCGGCTAACGAAAATAAAAGTTTTTTACTCAGCATACTCTTAATGGTGGCAAATTCAGCCAGAGGTCACCAAACAAAAAAGGGGGAGAGAGAAAAATGCGCATCATAGTAGTCAAATACCAATGAAAATAAGATAGAAAAAATTATTTGCAATTGATGAAGTCCATTACATATTTTGAACTCGCCTTCGCAAGGATACAAAAGAGGTAAAGGGAAACAAAAAGAAATAAGAAATCCAGCTCAGCTCTCACCCTCATCAACAGAGGCACGGCCTCCTTCGCCTCCATGCCCTGGGTCCTTGTCTGTGTCCCCAAATAGCGAGGCAAAGCTGTCCTCCTTCTCGCCAGGAAGGCTTGGCGGCTACAGACCTTCAATGAGGTCACGAACCGCGACCTCTTTGCAACTGACCGCCAGTATCCCGATGCCTCTCATGACATCTAGAAGGCACTCGGCATACTCGATCGAATTGACCCGTAGGCACTCCATGACCTCCTTCTCTCCAACAAAACCGCGGCTGTCGAAATGGGTAGAGAGGCTCGCCACCGCCCGCCGAGACAAGAAGCTTCGCCTACCAAAGGAGCTCGGCGTGAAGCCGCCTGTTCTGCTCTTAGAACCGCCCAACCTCTGCCTCTAGCTGAGAGGCGCAAGCCCCTTGCTCGGCGGCATCCTTCCCCTGCTCGACTGAGCGAGCCTCCTGCTCAAAAAGGCGAGTCCGCAACCGGGAGACTTCCTCCTCCAAGCCAGAGGCGCGGTCCTACAACTTGCGCAAAGCCTCAGTATCCTACGGATCCAAGACAGCGTCAACATAAAGAAATCGTCTAAGTAAAAAAGGAGAGTGTCGGCCGACGCTTAGCAGCCCGCCCGCGGCCTTTGCGAGTAGATCCTCAGCGATACCACACCGCCTCCCTGCATCAGCGACCCGGTCCTTAGCAACATCGCGCTCCTACTCGGCCTTTGACAGAAGACTGCTGAGGTTAAAGCTGCTCCATGCCATCATATGGTGCAGCTCAAATGACCTCAAATGGGCCCAAAGGCCCTCGCGACCCAGCTTACGAGGGGTCATGTGCTTGTAGGCATTTGCGTCATCGCGACCATTGAGGCCGAAGCCAAGCCCGGAGGCATGGCCGGTAGGAGGATGGTGGGCACCCCAAGAAGGGTGGCGAGTGGAGATCGTGACCAGGTGGGCCGCCTCATCCCACTTGATCATCGACTCACCGACCGGATCTTTGCATTTATCCCCTATGCCGAAGTGGGGGTGTTCTTTGGGCAAGCCCAACTCGAGGGGCGCGAATTCCACCATGACGTTGGGGGCCGAAGACTCGCGCTTTCGATGATCCCTCCCAGACGTCTCCTTCAGCGAGCTCCCCGGCGAGGTGTCAGAGGGGGTCTCGGGCAGATCTATGACCTGGTGGATCGCCTTACCCCAAGGGAGATGACTTTAGCATTCTTTTTGCGGTGTGGGGGCCGGCGAGACGAGCCCGGTCCCCTAGGTGCCTATCTTTTCTTGCTGGACGAAGGCTGAGACGTCGCCGTATCATCTCGGTAGGCCAGTGCTGCCACCCGCGCGAGTTCAAGAGGGTCATTGAAAAGACCCGTGTCCGCGAAGGGCAGATTCTCACGGATGACTCGCTCCCCTGCAGAAAAGATAGATTAGCCGACTCTATCTCCGCCGAGCCCAGTAAAAGCGGAAGGAAATATGAACATACCTTCACCAAGGAGGACAGGGAGAAGGGAATCGAGGCCTTGGCGGAGGAAGGCGACCTCAAACTCTTTGTGGAGGAATTATTTGTGGAGCTCGGCGTCATTTCCCGACACCTACGGGGGGCGGTACACCTCCTCGGCCTTCTGTTGGGGCGAGAAGGGGATGTTGTTGAGATCGCCCTTAATGAAAACGATCTTGGTCATCAAATTATGATGCTTGTTCGTGACTTCGCGAACCTTGATGAGGGTACCACTGAAGAAGGTGACCCTATTGGCGGTGGCATTGTAAGTGAACAACTTGCGGAAGACCGCCAAGTTGAACTCAATCCACTTGTGGCAGAGATAGCAAGAGAATTCCACCATCATGGCGATGGCATTCGCGTTCAATTGCGCGGGCACCGCGCCATTGTATTTTAGAACATGGAGGATTTCCGACCAAGGGGGAAGGCGCAACTCCATCTCAAAATGCGAGACGGGGAAGGAGAGCTCGTCGGGGTAGAATAAGTTGATGGACTCGTGTTCGGCGGGAAGGCGGGCTGCGAAACTAGAGGGAATGTAGTCAACCACGCACTCGGCAAGTTCCTCCATCACCTCAAAATTTTTAAAAACAGCCAAGCTTGGAGAAAATATTCTCAATGTATATTAATGCAAATGACACGACCAATAGAAACCTAACAGGGACCGTTAAAAATATGGAGAACAAAATTTGGCAACTCGCTAAAATTATATCTGAGCGACCCCACGGGTCTCTCCCTTTTAATACCGAGCCTAACCCAAGAGAGCAAGCGAAAGCTATAACTCTTCAGAGTGAGAAACAAATTTTCGGTGTAGTTAGTGAAGGGGTCGAAGCAAGCTCTGCCCCTGTTTTAAATATTCCACCGGATGAAAAAGATTTTATCACTCCACCCTCGGTTTTGAAAATTGATTCTTCTCCTCCTTATCCTTCTCAACTTAACAAGGAATGGTAGATGATCAAAATAATCCCTTTTTGGAAATATTCAAGCAAATACACATCAATTTTCCTTTCCATGGAGTGATATCTCAAATGCCCATATACACTAAGTACTTGAAATATCTTCCAACAAATAAGAAAAACCTAGATAATTTATCGCACGTACCATTAAATGTCGAGTGCTCCACTATCTTAACAAATAACTTGCCAAAAAAAATAAATGATCAAGGTAGTTTTTCTATCCCTTGTGTTTTTGGTGACTTAGTTATTAAGCACGCACTAGCTGAGTTAGGAGCAAGCATTAACTTGATGCCATTTTCCTTGTTTAAGAAGTTAGGATTGGGCACCCTAAGCCCTACGAGAATGAGTATCTAGCTTATAGATAGGTCGGTAAAGTATCTGTTAGTAATCGTGGAGGATGTTTTAGTTAAAGTCGACAAATTCTTCTTTTTGGTGGATTCCGTCATTTTGGACATCGAAGAGGACGTCGAGGTTTTATAATACCTTTTTCTAGTTTAATTTACTAGGGTAAAATTTATAATTTTATTACATTAATGATATGAAATTAGCCTATATTTAGTTTCTTTTTAAAATTATTGTTCTAACTTAGTTTATTTTCTGTTTTTCAGGTTATTGGGTTTTCTCCTGTTACACTCCCCCAGGTCACACCCACCTAGGGTGTGTACTTAGGGCATGTAACTCAACTGGAATGAAGCTACAGTCAGAAGTCAAAATCCAGGAAAATTCAGCTTATACGCCCTCGGTCATGCCCATGTACCACCACCACTAGTGTGTACCTGGAGCGTGTATCACAAGTCAAAAATTTTGGTGTCGCGACGACTTTCCGTAGTCCACCGACATGCCGCAGCTGACACACCCTATGACACGGGCATGTACTGGGGGCGTGTCCAACTAAGTCACGAAAAATCACCTCTGTGCCACTTTCCCCACTGCACCACCATGCCGCATCTGACACGTCCCTCTTACATGGGCTAGTCATCAGGGAGTGTAACCCAACTATCGTGCTAGTCACTTACAGACTTTAATTTAAGCCATCCAAAGTAAATAAGTATTACACGCCCTAGGTAAAAGCCTGACCTGGGCGTCTATGGGTGGCGTGACCCAGCTAGAAAAATTTCTATAAAATGAGAGCAACTCCCTGGCTTGAAAGCAGATCTTGTAAGGGAATGGAGCTGCTGATACTTGGTTTTCTTAGCATTTTTATGATTTTATTCTTTTAAGTTTATTTTTGGTATTTCAGCTTAATTTTTCCATGCCTTAATGCTTTTGCAATTTTCTTTTATCATACTTGAAATCTTCTTGCAAACTCTCCTCGTAATGTCTTTATTCCCTCTTTATAACTGATGTTCAAGAAAAATTAAAATTGTTTGATATTCCCTGACCCTCTCTCTCCTTCTTGTTATGCATATTTTTAATATGATTTTCATTCTCTACACCATGAGTAACTAAATCCTCATAGTACTCAATCTTGATGATCCGAGGATGAGTTGTTCAGTTATGGTGCTTTAGCTTTCTTATTATTTTTAGGGCTTAGGCCTTCAATTTACACTTTAATTATTTCGAATGGAAATATATTATCGATATATAGTCTCCGTTTAGGTTTTCACTCTTAGCTAGCTGAGAGGTTCATAGTTTGAAGTGAACACTCAAGATTAAAGAGAAGAGCACGCACCCCTTCGAGAGAGGATGACGTAAATCTCCCGGATTGGTGTGAAATCCAATAGCAGGGTTCATTACTTAAGGCGAGCTTTATGTATCCAAATATGGGGCAAAAGTTCGGTCGAATCTTATTAAACTCAATTGGGTATGTCTTCGAGAGAAGCTTGTTCAAACTTTGGGAACCCCCACGATCAAGGATCTTTACCTTATTAAGACTTAGGTTGTTATTTTATTTTTGATTAACTTATGCCGAGGTGATTCACAATCGAGTTCTATTTCTTTATCATCATTTAAACCCTTCTCTTTATTTGCAAGTAATTTTCCTTTTCTAGTTTTATAAGCAAACCCTAAAATATATTTTGATAAGATAATAGTAATTTGTGTGAGTACAATTATCCCATGGTTTCTGAATTTCAATACGACACTTGTGTCCCCTTGATACATTTTGGTAGGAATACTTGCCTTCATTGGATTGCTAATTCAGAATTATTTTCGTAATGATTTGTAGACACCAAGTTTTTGGCACCGTTATCGGGGAACCAACTTAAAGTTGATATTTTAAAAAAAAGAATCTATTACTTTTATCACCTCTCTTTCTTCAAAAATTAAATCAAAAAAAAAAAAAATTAATGCTATCTTTAGAAACTCACATCACCTTCTTTCTACATCACCTAATTCTCTCGAAAAAAAAGCAACGTGGCTTAAATTCAACTATTTTGTCTAGTACCGTATGAACAATTCATCGGGTAGTACTCAGGAAGTTTGGGAGTTAAACCACTAAAAATATATATTCTCAAATTTTTCTATCTTATTTCCCTCTCTCTTTACTTTTTTCTTCTAGTATATGACCTGCGTGAATCCGTCAAAAATTTTGGAACTGGACCAAGAAATTGTGCATACTCTTAAAAGAAATTTTAGATTTCAAGATCCTACTTTCCAAAAATGGTTGAGAAATACGAGTCAATCTCTAATTAAAAAATGGAAGTGCCCAGCAAAGAGGAAGCCTTGCATAAGCCTATGTCCTATTATGGAAGACTGAATCTGGAGGGTACAGAATCTACTAGATTGTGCCCACCGTAGATAATAAAAATTTTGAATAAAAGCCTAGCATAATTTAAGTGGTGCCGCAATATGTGCAGTTCGACGGATTGAAAGATAAAGATCTGAATGCATACATCGCTATCTTTCTAGAAATTTGTGACACCTTCAAGATAAATGGTATTACAAATGATACCATTAGGATGAGACTCTTCCCATTCCCTTTAAGAACTAAAGCAAAATAGTGGTTGATGACTCTACCTAGAGGAAAAATCACCACTTGGGATCAATTAACTGAAAAATTTATGACGAAGTACTTTCTGCCAGAAAAAACTGCTAAGCTGAGGAATGATTTTTATTCTTTTAGCCAAATAGACTATGAAACTTTATATGAGACGTGGGAAAGATTTAAAGAACTTTTTAGATGTTGTCCTCATCATGCTCTGCCTGTATGGTTACAAGTGCAGACATTTTATAATGTGCTAAATCAAAATAGAAGTAAATGATAGATGTCGCTTCCGGTGGTACTTTAAACCACAAAACCCTAGAAGACGTTCTTGAGTTTTTGTAGGATGTGGCCATGAACACCTATTAGTGGAATGTGCCAAGATCCCGCACAAAAAAACCTACAGGTATGCATGAGGTGGATACTATCTCTCAACTAGCACTGTAAGTAGAAATGATTAGCAAAAAGGTATCGAAAATGACTGCTCCCTCCGCTCCTCAGGGATTGGAACCTGCAAAACTACTGCCGAACAAATTGATTTCTTGGGCAATATACCTAGGAATGCTTATAATAATTTTTCTGCTGCTAATTTTCCTGTGTTGGGATTTTCTTTTCCAAACAATTATAATCCTGCTTTGCGAAATCACCCGAATTTCTATTAGAGTAATCGTAGGAACACTATTCGCCCACCTCCGCAAAATGTTTTTTCTTCACCACCTCCACCACCTCCACCACCTAAATATTTTCAAAAACCACCAAGCATGGAGGAAATGTTTTCTAAGTATATTAACGCAAACGACGCAACCATTAGAAACCTAACAGTTTCCGTTAAATATCTAGAGAACCAAATAGGGCAGCTCGCTAAAATTATATCCGAGCGACCCCCGAGGTCTCTCCCAACTAATAACAAGCCCAACCCGAGAGAGGAAGCGAAAGCAATAACACTTCAGAGTGGGAAGAAAATTTCTAGTATGGTTAGCAAAGAGCCTGAGGCAATCTTCGCCCCTGTTTTAAATATTCAACCCGCTGAAAAAGATTGCATTAGTCCACCCACTGCTTTGAAAAATGATCTTATTCCACCTTATCCATCTCAAATAAACCAAGAGCGGTTAGATGATCAATATAATCGCTTTCTGGAAATGTTCAAGAAAATACATATAAATATGCCCTTCCATGAAGCGATATCTCAAATGCCAAAGTACACAAAGTACTTGAAGGATCTTCTAACAAATAAGAAAAAGCTAGAGAATTTATTGCACATAATATCAAATGTCGAGTGCTCCGCCGTCTAAACAAATAACTTGCCAAAAAAAACGATCGGGGTAGTTTTTCTATCCCTTGTATTTTTGGTGACTTAGTTATTAAGCACGCGCTAGAGACTTAGGAGCAAGCAACAACTTGATGCCATTTTCTATATTCAAGAAGCTAGGATTGGGTATGCTTAGCCCTACAAGAATGAGTATCCAGATTACTGATAGGTCGGTAAAGTATCCATTAGGAATCGTTGAGGATGTTTTGTTTAAAGTCGACAAATTCATCTTTCTGTTTGATTTCGTCATTTTGGACATCGAAGAGGACGTTGAGGTTCCCCTAATCCATGGCCGGCCCTTTCTTGCAACCTCCCATACTATTATCGATGTGAGCGATGGAAAGCTTTTATTATTAGTCAAAGATGACGAGGTTGCTTTCTCCATCACCCCTTCTATGAAAAATACCGTGGAAAAAGACGACTATTGTTTCTTCCAAGACGTGTTATATGATAACTCTTCTCTTTGTATTTCTGAAAATGATTTTTCTTCTTCGTTTTGTTGTTCAAACATCTCACCCGAGTCTTTGCAAGAAACGACGTTGGTCTAAGATTCACCTCTCTCAAAATTTCAATATAAATCAAATGTTTACGAAGAAATGGTTTTTGAAAAAGAAAGACCATCAAAATCATCATACGAGGATCCCCCTGCATTAGAAATGAAGAAACTAACTGATCACTTCAAGTATGCATTTTTAGAAAAAGACTCTAAGCTGCCAGTGATAGTTTTGGCATTTTAACTGAATTAGAAAACAAAAACTTCTACACATTTTAAAAAAGAACCGTCGAGCTATAGCTTGGCAGTATTGTTATATAAAAGGCATAAGCACATCATATTTCACATACAAAATTTTGATGGAAGATAATTCGAGAAAATTTATTCAACCTCAGCGCCGCATAAATCCAAATATGAAAGAAGTAGTAAAGGGAAAGGTAATGAAACTATTAAACGCAAGAATTATCTATCCCATATCAGATAACAAGTGTGTTACCCCCGTTCAGGTAGTTCATATGAAAGGAGGGATCACGGTAGTAGTAAATAAAAATAATGATCTAATTCCGACAAGGATGGTGACGGGGTGTTGTATGGGTATAGATTATCGTAAGTTGAATGACACCACCCACAAAGAACACTTCCCCTTGCATTTCATCGATCAGATCTTAGAGCATTTATCCGACCATAGATTTTTTTGTTTTCTCGATGGTCGCTCTGGATACTTTCAAATCCCTATCTCGTCTAAGGACCATGAGAAAATGATGTTTACTTGTCCCTTAGGCACCTTCGCCTATCGAAGAATGTGTTTGGGTTATGTAATGCGCCAGCAACATTTCAGCGATATATGGTAGCCATTTTTGACAAGTGCGTTGAAAGTATTTTGGAGGTATTTATGGATAACTTCTCCTTGTTCGGTGACTCTTTTGATATCTGCTTAGAAAACTTAGAAAAAGTTTTGGAGAGATGTGAGGAAACTAACCTCGTACTGATTTGGGAAAAATGCCATTTTATGGTGCGGTAGGGGTTATTCTTAGGACATAAGCTTTCTTTATGAGGAATTAAGGTTGATAGAGAGAAAATCAAGGAAATTGACAAATTGCCAACTCTATTGGGATTTGTCTCCACAATACCTCAGATTTGTAGGAAGTCAGACCTTGAACTAAGATGAATTAAGGTGTATTTGATATTGTGTTTGAGTTGTATATGTGCATGTTCTTATTGCCAAGTGTAGACCAATGTTAGTCTATAATGGGTCACCAAACACAGGACCATACAATGTAATTCCTCATTATGTGATCCAAGGTGTTGGCTCATGTATAGCCTCTCTATTGGGATACACTTCATCAGTATGCACTTGGACTCTGGAGTTTTGAAGTCTATCTCAGAAGAATTTTCTAAGTCCACATACTCGAGTACTTCTATATTATACTCGAGTAAGTGAGTCTGTACTCGAGTAGGTTGGACTACTTACTCGAGTGGATTCTCTATTTACTCAAGTATGAAAGCTTATACTCGAGTAGATTTTCCTTCACTCGAGTAAGTGATACCTTATACTCGAGTAGATGGTTAGTTACTCGAGTAAGCGTTCTGGTTGTACTCGAGTAGATCTGGACTTCTTATCCTAGAAAGTTTCTAAGTCCTCATACTCGAGTAGTTCTCTGAAATACTCGAGTAAGTAACTCTGTACTCGAGTAGATTGTTTTTCATACTCGAGTAGGTTATTGCTCACTCGAGTAGTTTTCCTTAGATACTCGAGTAGTCTATCTTCTCCATACTTGAGTATCTCAAACTCTTATACTCGAGTAGCTCTTCAAGTCTTATCTGAGAAATTTTTCTAAGTGCTTATACTCGAGTATATTTGTTCATACTCGAGTAGGTTCTCTAAGTCACTCGAGTATTGATCCCTGAAGCACTCGAGTAGTTTCTATCTTGATACTTGAGTATATCCCTCATACCCACTCGAGTATGTAACCTCTTACTTGAGTATGTCTCTATCTCTCGAGTATGTCTGTTCGAATTTCCTAAATTTCTCTAAGTCAAGTTTCTTTGTGTATTTTTAAATAGTCCTTTCTTATTGGTCCACGTGTCATCCTTAATTATGTTTATGACCGTTGGAGACCACCTATAAATAGGTCTTTTCAGACTTGACTAAATACACGCGTTTATAGAGATTACTTTTTAAGAAAGAAAAAAATCCCGAAAACCCTAATCTTTCTGTCCGTCGCCATTACTATTTTCGGAAGAAGCTCTGGATCGTCGTTCTCACGCCGCTGCTATCGATCTCAGTTTCTCCAGCGATCCAGACTCAAGATGAATCATCCGATCATGTCGTGCTTCATCGATCTCTGATATTTCTATTCGATCGTGGTGATTCCAGATTTCAGATCTCCGGATTTCGGTCAAATCTTCCTCAACCTTTTTCTGTCCAAGCCGAAAGCTCTCAATGAAGAAGACAAAGCCAAAGATCCAGATCTGTATTATTTTGTTTGTATTTTTCTTCAAACAATTTCATTGTAGGAGATTTATCTCCGAGTGGTAGGAAGTTTTATCTTCTGAGTGTAGATCCGTTTGGGATCGAGTTTTGTAGGAACGTAGTTCCGAGGTGTAGGATTGGTTTGCAATCCGAGATAGTGGAGTAGCCGAGTCTAGTGATTTGCTAGATCGGTGAGGAAAGTGGACGTACCCAAGATTGGGGAACCACTGTAAATCTCTTGTCGTCTGTGTGATTGCTTGATTACTTATCTGTGCTGTGTTAATTTTTTATTCTGCATTTGGCACGTATTTCACCTATTCACCCCCCTCTAGGTGATTTAGGTTGACAACTTAGTTCTCTCAATTGGTATCAGAGGGAGGTTGATCGTTAAAAGGTTAACACCTTGATCTAATACTCACCAAGTTGTCTTAAGAGAAGTACCAAGCATGAGTAAGACCAAGGATTTTGCTAAGCTCCCTATCTGCACCAAGAACAATTTTCCTATGTGGAAGGAAAGAGTTAAGCTCTTCATGGAAGCAGTAGATCCCCGGATCTTCATAATTGTTGAAGAAGTTCTGCATGTTCCTATGACTGCATCAACAATAGACCCAACCAAAAAGGTTCCAAAGAAGTTGATGGACTTGGATAAGGACAAGATTGCACTTGTCTCCCTAGACAAGAAAGCTAAAAATATTATCGCAAGTGCAGTCGATGACTCAATGCTGCAAAATCTTATACATTGCCAATCTGCCAAGGAGATGTGGCAATCCCTGGTGACTCTGATGGAAGGGACTGAGGAAGTTAGGGATGATCGGAGATCCCTCTTAAATCAGAAGTATGAAGCCTTCCGACAAGGTCACAAGGAACCCATAGCTGACACATTTGAAAACTTCTTTAAGATAGTCAATGGACTAAGAGTGTATGGACGAGTCTTTACTAATGGGATCTGAATGATAAGTTTCTGAGATCTCTCACCAAGGAATGGGATAACAAAGTCTGTGCCATCCGAGAGTTTGGCAGACTAGCAGAGACAGATCCACAGAATCTATTTGGCAAGCTAATGTCCTATGAACTATAGATCAACTCCAGAAAAGCTGAAGAAGAGAATAGTCGCTTCTCCTCAAAAGAGAAGTCGGTTGCTTTAAAGGCTGACAGTTCAAGGAAGGGCAAAGCTGCCTCACCAGCACCTCCTCAAGAAGTAAGTGAAGAAGAAGGCTCCGAGACAAGCACATCAGGCTCAGAACTATCTAAAGGAGAGTTCTCATTACTCTCGCGGCAGTTCAAGAAATTCTTGAATAAGAAGAAGCAATGGAGAGGCAAAGATAGCTCATACAGAAGATCATGACATGACGGTTATCAGCGAAAGAAAGGCTCAAGTAGCCATGATAGGTATAACTCTAAACAGAACCAACAGATTTCAACTAACATCGTTTATTATTGTTGTAATCAGCCAGGTCACGTCATCGCGGACTGCCCTCACAGGAAGAAAGAGGGTGGAAGAAGAGAGGAAAAGAAATCCTCATACCACAAGAAGAGGACAGAGAAGAGCTTATTAGCCAAGAAGAGCAAAACTCTCAGCGACTCCGACTCATCTGAGTCTAGTGAAGTAGAGGAAGCTTACTTCGGGCTCATGGCTCACTCTGATGATGAACAAGTCCCCCAGTTCACTAGGGAGGTAAAATCTCACACTCCTCTCTCTGAATCTGATGATGATAATGAGCAAGAGGGCCATTCCTCTGAGGATGAATCTGAACTCATTGGACAGTATAAGGAGTTACTCACAGCTTACGAAAAATGTCGCAGAGTCGTGAAAACTCAAGCCAAAGAGATAAAATCTCTACAGGCTATTGAGAGCAGCTTGAGAGAAAAAGTCACTAGGACTAATTCTCTTCAAGAGAACTTCAATGTTGCTATGGAGGAATACAATCAAGCTCTCAAGAACCTCGACCTTAAAGATGAAATCATCAAAGAATTGGAACAACTACTCGAGGCTGAGAAGAAACTTGTTGAGAGTTTCTCCAAGCCTAAGACAGTTCTTCCACTAATTGCTGAGTTCTCAGATAAGGCCAAGGGTGCTGGTTTAGGCCACATTGGTGCTTCTAGTAAATCTTCTAGGAGAAACAAGGCCAAGAGAAAGAATAAGGCTGCCCAGAAGGCTCTAGCTGAAGAAAAAGGGAAAGCTCCCTTGGAACCAGTTTTGTTCAAGAAAGTTATCTTTCCTACGAACGAATACGACTATGAGTCCACCTATGGACACTTCTCTAGGCCGATCCCCGAGAAGCCTAAGTCAAGATACCAAGGTTGGAATCATCCTCGTAACTTTGGAGAGAGTGTCTTTAAGGCCCCTTATAAAGAGATTCAACTTCAAAGCTATGGACATTATGCTCATGGTCATAACATAGGGAAGACACCAAAGGTAAAACTTATTGTGGAAAAGCCTATGAAGGAGAAGACTTCATGTAGCTGCCATCATCATGAAGCTTCTTCCTCCAAGAGTGAAGTTCCTGCTAGACCATCACTTAAGAAAATCAAGCAGGAATACACTAGGCAAAGATACAACAGGTTCGACTGTTGGTGTTGTGGCAAAATTGGTCATTTTGGCATCGATTGTTGGTTCAATCCTAGAAATGTTGCAACCCCTCAAGTTTGCAATGTGAGAATGACCACTCATGAGGCTAATGCTCGTAGGGGGAGTATTCTAACTCAAGACCAAGGACCCAAACTTGTTTGGGTTCCTAAGGCTAAGTGATTGTAATTGCAGGTATGTCCAAAGACCACCAAAATGCCAATCTGGTACTTGGACAGTTGATGCTCTCGGCATATGACCGGAACAAGAAGCCTACTCCAGAATTTCACCTCAGTCTGCAATGGACCAAAGGTCATCTTTGGAGGTTCAGATCGAGGAATAACTAAAGGCTACGGTACGATTACTAACGGTAGCGTATCCTTTTCGGATGTAGCCTATGTTGAAGGATTGGAACAAAATCTCATCAGCATAAGCCAACTATGCGACAAAGGATACGTGGTTGAATTTCATGCTGACAAGTGTTTGATAAAATCGGTTGACAACATGGAAACTTTTTTATCAGGCACTCGGAGCAGAAATATTTTCTGTTTAAACTTCATTTGTATAGACTCGTCTACACCAGTTTGTCTTTTAGCAAAAAGTAGTGCATCTCTTGCCGACAAATGGCACAAGAGACTAGCACATATTAATCTCAAAACAATTAATAAACTATTCTCTCAAAACTTAGTACGCGATGCACCTAATGTCAAGTGCGTTATGGACAGTCTTTGTCACGCCTGTATCAAAGGCAAGCAAACAAGGAGTTCATTTTAAAGCATAATAGGCAAGGATTCCAATAGAAGCTTACAGCTTCTCCATATGGACTTGTTTGGTCCACTGTAAGTTAGAAGTTTGGGAGGTAAGGAATATACGTTGGTTATTATGGATGATTACTAACGCTTTGCGTGGGTGTTCTTTCTGAAACACAAGTCAAACACCTTCAGTACTTTCACTAGTTTTGTTAGGCAAATCCATAATGAATACAACTGCTCCGTAGTCAAAATCAGAAGTGACAATGGAACGGAATTCAAGTCTGGAGCCATGACAGAATTCTGCGAAAGTCAAGGTATCTTTCATGAGTTTTCCTCTCCTCGCACTCCACAGCAAAATAGAGTAGCTGAGAGAAGGAACAGAACACTCATAGAGGCTTGCCGGACTATGTTGAGTGATGCCTCACTTCTAGAGTATTTCTGGGCTGAAGCCGTCAACACTGCTTGTCACGTGCAAAATCGAGCTCTCATCAATAAGAACCATGATAAGACTCCTTACGAACTTCTAAAAGGCAGGAAACCAACCATTTCATATTTTAGAATCTTTGGCTGTAAGTGCTTCGTACTTAACAACGGCAAGTATCATACTACCAAGTTTAGCGAGAAAAGCTTTGAAGGTATTTTTGTAGGCTATTGTAGCCATAGTAAGGCCTATAGAGTATTTAATAGAGAAACTCGTGTGGTAGAAGAGTCGATACACCTTGTATTTTATGAGACGAGTCAGCTGCAAAGCAACTCTTCTAGTGTGCCTATTGAAGATGCAGGTACAAAGATGAAGGAACTCAGCTTGGATGAACCTACTGAAGGTAAAGAGGAGACGTTCATCAAGATCACCTCTACAACCCCTGTTGGAGAGGTAGATGATCAAGATGAAGAACACATCCCAGCTGAAGATGCAACTCCAGTGGCTGAAGAGATCCTAGATGCAAGGACTCTAGAGTTCATACACGTGAAGGATCATCCCTTAGACCAAATCATAGGAGATCCTCGGGATGGCGTCAGAACTCGTCGAGGTACAACTAACGAAAATTTACACCTAAGTTTTCTTTCACAGGTTGAACCAAAGAAATTTGAGGAAGCCAACTCCGACGCATCCTGGATTCTAGCCATGGAAGATGAGCTAAATCAGTTCATACGATGCAAAGTTTGGACACTTGTTCCAAGACCCATGAGGAAGAACAACATTGGGACAAAATGGGTATACCGGAACAAGATGGATTAAGATGGAACAATTATAAAGAATAAATCCAGACTTGTCGCCAAGGGATATCGTCAAGAAGAAGGAATCGACTTTGACCAAACATATGCTCCAGTGGCAAGACTGGAGGCGATCAGGTTATTTCTTGCCTACGCTGCACTTAAGGGCTTTACCGTCTATCAGATGGACGTCAAGTCTGCCTTCCTGAATGGTGAAATAAAGGAAGAAGTGTATGTAAAGCAACCGCCAGGTTTTATGACTCAACTTTTCCTAATCATGTTTATTTACTACAAAAAGCTTTATATGGTCTTAAAAAATCTCCTCGAGCTTGGTATGAGACGCTGTCTACCTTTCTTATTGAGAACAAGTTCACAAGAGGAAAGATAGACAAGACATTATTTCTTAGGGAAATAAAAGGCAAGATTTTGCTAGTGCAAATCTATGTCGATGACATTATTTTTGGCTCTACAGACAACAACCTCTGCAAGAAGTTTTCTAAACTTATGCAAGGGAAGTTTGAAATGAGCAGTATGGGAGAGCTGAAGTATTTCTTAGGGCTTCAAGTGAAACAATCTGAGGATGGAATTTTCATCTCACAGACCAAATTCACCAAAGAGCTACTTAAAAATTTCAGAATGGAGAATGCAACCTCTATGAGGACTCCAATGTCCTTAGCTATGTCTCTGGACAAGGATGAGAAAGGGAAACCTTTTGATGAAACCAAGTATAGAAGCATAATTGGGTCCTTGCTCTACCTTACCGCAAGTATACCAAACATAATATTTTCAACATTTGTATGTGCTAGATTTCAGGTGAACTCTAAGGAATCTCACTACATTGCTGCAAAGCGAATCTTGAGATACCTCAAAGGTACACCAAATCTTGGCTTATGGTACCCAAGAAGTAATGATTGTGAACTAATTGGATTTTTAGATGCAGATTTTGAAGGAAGCAAAGACGACAGGAAAAGTACTTCCGGGACATGCCAATTTCTCGGAAGGAGACTTATTTCCTGGAGCAGTAAGAAGCAGAACTGTATAGCCATCTCAACGGCTGAATCAGAGTATATCTCTGCAGGCAGCTGTTGTGCACAGCTTCTATGGATCAAGAATCATTTTGAAGACTATAACATGAAGTTCCAGAACGTTCCTCTGTTCTGTGACTCATCCAGCGCAATAAAAATCGCAACAACCAAGTCTCCCACAGTCGGACAAAGCACATAAAGCTTCGATATCACTTCATCCGGGAGCATGTGGAAAATGGAGACATAGATCTACAATATGTCTCCATAGACAGGCAAGTTGTCGATATATTCACGAAACCGCTGGAGGAGTCCAAGTTTTCATTCTTCAAAACGGAACTCGGGCTGCTCAACAAAGAGGAATAGTGATAGTGGATTCAAAGATAGGCTCAGAGTTGAAGATATCAGTGGCAGTAAAATTTCTCCTAAGTAAATTGTATTTCAAAGTGATATACTCGAGTATATAGAGACTTATACACGAGTAAACGGAAATACTCGAGTAACAGAATCTACATACTCGAGTAGTTGGTAACCTACTCGTGTATATACTAGATCTACTCGGGTATGCTTCATCTCATACTCGTGTATGGCGAAATCTACTCGAGTATACGGAAATCGGAAATTTGAATCTCTCATTTTTTATCTATTCGCACCAAAGCGTTTGCCGCTCCGCAACAAGTATGATTTTATCACTCCTACTTAAACCTAATTAGGGTCATATATATATTTAGAAAAATCGGAAATCCTTTGCACTCCTCATTCTCCCGAGTAGCCGTCGTCGCTTCATATTCCGGAACACGCAGAGCTCTGTCGCTTCGTCTCCTCCGTACTCCATAATCGCCGATGGCTCCCTCCTCCAAGATCGGAATCGGCTCAGAGCTCGACACTGAAGGTATAGCCGACCTCTCCGATGATTTCCGAAACCTGCTAAATCTGTTCGACACCGCCAGTCTCTCGTTCATCCTCCAGACACCGTGCAAAGTCATTTTCCTTGCAGTCGAGGAGTTTTACAAGAATCTGAAGGTCAAGTGCAATGATACAGTTCTAAAATCTATGGTCAGTGGAATCAAAATCCGTCTAGACAAAACTTCACTACAAGAAAGTTGGGTTTTAATGACCAAATTTTAGTGACGAAATATATTTCGTTACCAAAGGCATGACTTTAGTGACAAATATAAGATGGTCAGTAAACATTTAGTCTTTAGTGACGAAAGTAATCTCGGTCACTAAAGAGACATCTTTAGTGACAAAATTAACGTCCGGTCTCGAAAGACACGACTATAGTGACAAAATTAAAGTTGGGTCACTAAATGTATGTCTTCAGTGACAGAGATTTTGTGATTAAATATATTTCATCACTAAATGCGTTTTTTTAGCTGCGTAATATAAATTTGCCACTATTACTCACTTTAATGGAAAAAATAATTTTGTTACCAATTTTTTTTACTAACGAGCATAATTTTCAGTTTAATGTTTGATGTGTTTGAATATTTTACTAAAATCTATATGTTAATATTCAGTAAAATTTAATTTTGTAAGCAGGTATTAAGATATATTTATATAATTTAGCATCCATTTTTTTAACTAAAATCTTTAAGTTAATTTGCAGGTACAAGGCTTGATTTCAATTCTGAAGACTTAGTTTTGAGTTGGCATGATGTCTATCACTAATATGCCGCCGAATTTTGTATTTTGTTTGTATTTGCATTTTGTAATATGATGACGATCAAACTTTATGTTTGGGGATAATGTTTTTTGTAATGCTAACATGCAGGTATAAGTTTAGATTCCAATTATGAAGACAATTTGTGTTGTGATTGATGCTATGACTCATAGCTGGCCGAATTTTGTAATAGTTTGGATGGATTATGACGTAATTTTTCGTGTTAATATCATGAAGAACAATCTTCTTGTGTGAAGACAATGTTTAATCTAATTAATCTATCATAATGTTCATATGATTTACAAAAAAACATTTCAACTGCTTTACCAAAAATATATTTCGTATGATTAACGGACAGTATCCAAAAATAACGAGCCTTTATCATCAAAAATATCGTTTCATATGATTTACAAAGCCATATATTCGGCCTAAGATTTAAAAAACACGGAAGCAATATTTTTATCATAAAGTTTGGCCTATTATTTGCATTTAAAATGTTTCAGACGAAATTACACTTCCTAAAATGAACATTGGGTGCAAATTGCTAGACAAGGGATATTGGGGGTGCAATATACAATATTTAAATTTTTAGGATACAAAATGCCAAAACAGGGATATTGGGGGTGCTCTCTGCAAAAAAGCTAATTTAATTTAGACCATCATTATCTGATTAACTAAAGTTCACAATTAACACTCTTACGCGGATCCTCCGATTATCCCCAGCTTACTCCTCCCCACTTTATCATCCCACGTGCAGATTGCCAGCCACGAAATCCCCTCTCCGCTCTATACTCCCACGAAACGTCGGCTTCGGCGGTTGCAAAACCACTCCAAATAACCTCTCGAACCTCCTCATTTCGTTCTCCGCTCTCTTTTCGTCCCCATCTCCACCGAATTGGTTGCTTAACCTCGCCGTCCACGACTTGAATTAAGGTTTTGAGGAGTAGTATTTCCTTGTTTCTACATCGCCACTCTGCCTGATCACCTCCATCCACTCGGAGGAGAACTAGTAAGTTTCACTCATTTTCACTTCCAATCTTCTCTCATTTCTCTCAACTCTCACTTATTACGCCTCTATTGTAGGTCGCCCTGCCCGATCTCCTCTATTGTAGAAGCTCTCCACAGCGATATTTCGGGCAAAACCTAGCCTCCAATCAGTCAAGTCTCCACAGAGACATTTAGGGGGCTTCTTCTCCTTCAACCAGTCAAGAGATCGCTTGTAATTTCTGCTTCTCCTTTTCAGTTTATGTTTAATTTTCTGAACGAAGTGCTATTTCTCCCACTTCGGAAACCACTGATTCTTCCACTTCCTTTGTAAGCTATCTTTCAGGGTTTTTTATATGCTTTTTTCCATGTTTTTTGAAGCTTTCTTTTCGTTTTTTTAAAGTGCTTTCCTGGCTTATTTAGGCTTTATCTCGATGGTTTTTTTGGTCTCTTCCACCATTTTGTGAATATATGTAACTATATAATTCAGGCTCATATTTTATGATCAGTCCATCGTTTATCTGATGGTTTAAGTTATGGTTTATTTGATGAGATTTAGACGGGGTTTTGTTGTTTTTTTGGGTTGTTTCACTTGATGTTCCATTACTAGTCTGGTGTTTCTTTACCATTTCTATATCAACCCCAAATTAGATTAATAAAATTTTATATCAACATCAAATTAGATACATTTTTTTTCTAATTTGTCAATTCAAATCAAATCAAAGTAATTTGTACACTTACTCTGTTTAAGGTTTAAAGTTCATGTAGCATGCTTTGCTTAATATAAATATTTGCTTAAGGTTTTCGATTCTACTTTGTCTGCGAGTTTGGTTAGTTTGGAAGTGTTAAAAATTGTTACAAAACTTAATGATTAACTGCTCATTTTAAATCAATTCCACTAAAAATCATTAAATCAATTCCTTGGATGTAGGATTGTCGGCATCCTAAATTATTTAACATAATTAAGCATAGTAAATCTAATTTAGGATTACCAGCAATAATTGAGTTACTAGCTTGTTGAAATTATTTAGATTTTTACTAACAACGCCGAAACATTGGTGATAATCATTGCTTAATGTGTTTTTAAAACTGATAAACAATTAATTTAACAACAATCTTTACAAAATGGTGCGGGACAAAATTGATGGAGAGAACGTGCCCGATTCAACAAAAACAACATGCCCAAAGAATGAGTAGAGGAGGCCCCTACTCCCCTGCATTCTTCATTTCGGTTGATGTTACCATTCCAACAGGCGCCCCTACTAGCCTACATTCAAAAAATCTGTATAACAATCTGTGACACCTATTGTGAGGCCCCCATACTGCATTCTAATTGTTTTACTCCTAAATGATTTTTCTCTTACTTGCCTCATATTGATTTGTACTGCTATAACAATTTCATTTTATTCACCACACCCCTCCTTAAAATTCCTCCTGCCAAGTTCAAATTGATTTTTATTACTGCTCTAATAATGTTCTAGAACAGTGGAATATCACATTCGAGTATTGGATAAGTATTGGATTATTACTACTCTTAACCATGTTCTTTGATAGTGGATTTTTGAAATTTTCCAAACCTTACTGACATGCCACTAGTTTTAGGCCATATGTTTCAATTTTAAGGATCAATAAAAGGATATATAGTTACTTCTTCTGCAAGACTTCACGAATATTCAAGGTTCATTCTTCAAACCTTAGAATTTATTGTTTAATAGGTATCAAAACTTATGAAAGTTGGGCATCTTTATAGTTCAACTGAAATTTGGGCATTCAATGTTTGGTTAGTGTCAAATCTTTGAATGTTGGGCATCTTCATATTTGAACTGAAAGTTGGGCATTCAAAATTTGGTAGTGCAAACTCTTTGAAATATGGCTTTCTCTGCCAGGGCCATTCTACTTTTTTAACTACCATTTTAAGTAGTTGTTCTGTCTCTATAAAACATCCATTATTTTGATGTTTATTTATGGCCTTGCAATTGGAGGGATCAAATAGAAGAGAATTTAATTACAGTACAATATTTTACATTCGATTTTTGTAGTGATCTCATGCACCCCTTATTTTCTTAGTCAATTTTTTGTGTTTTATGCAGATAAAACTTGGCAAATGGGAAGAACCTTAGGAAGGCCGGAGTTTAATGATACTTTAATGGGGACTTGGTGGAGTGTACAAAGAAGACTATTAGCGTGTTGAGCGTTGTCGCAGCTGCCACCAACAATTGCGAGGTGAAGATCAGTGAGTACCTAACTCATATCATTGACAATATCATCTCATAGACAAAGTTCGAGAAGGGCAAGCAGATCTTCCACCGACCTTTAGATGTTGGGCCTGCTTCTTACCTAGACTATCATTCTCACTGAATTTATAGAATGCACATTTAAATGTGTTAAAGAATGAATATGTATTCAGTTTAATTATAGTTTAAAACTATTATTAAGTATTGAGGGATTTGAGCTATCTCTCACCTTTTTTCTGTATTAATAAAATAATGTTGAACTAACTTTTGTTATGAATATGTATTTAATTTATTTGTGTATTTGAATGTCTTAATGTTAAATTATAAGAAATAATAAATGGAATTATATGGTATTTTTGAGAAATTGAATCGAATTTATTGACAAAAAAATGTTATATTAGTATTATTTCTTTAGGGATCACATATTTCATCACTAAAATTACACATGCGAGTTTGTTTTGTCACTAAAAATTTATTTAGTGACTGAATTCATTTGGTAACAAAAAAATATTTAGTGATCGAAATAGATTGGTCATTAAAATTTATTTCGTGACCGGATCAAGTTAGTCACAAACGTCAAAGTGTGACCAATTCTATTTGGTCACCAAAAAAATATTTTGTGACCTAATCAATATTGTTACTAAAAAGTTTATTCAGTGATCGATTCAATTTGGTCACTAAAAATTATTTTAGCGACCAAATACATTTGGTCACAAAAAAATCTTTTGGTGACTATAGTTATTTGGGTCACTAAATATGTTCAATTAGTGACAAAACTCATTTTAGTCACTAAATACATTTAGTGGCGGGACATTCGTGACCACTTTTTGACTGAATATATTTGGTCATTAAATATCTTTAGTGACCAAAAATCAACTTTTAGTGATGAACAAATTTGACACTAAAAGTCAATTTTCTACTAGTGTTTCCTTAGCTACTCTGTTACAATTGCCAGTGGTGGATAAAGAAGATGATCTGACTCCTAAAGATTCCGAGAGAACCAATTTCTTCTGTGGAATAAACCCGTATGAAGCATATTCGTTCTGCCGTGCAGATTACAATTCAGAGGGCAAATTCCTTGTGGATGTGATTGCCAAAGTTTTTCAATGCAAAACCTATTCCCTCAGAGAAATTTCCAGAAAATTTTTAATGTTATGCAAGCCATAGTATGCCGGAAGAAATTCCAGTTTGGAATGATGATACTGGACAAAATCAAAGAAAGTGTGAAAAAACCAAGCTATGCCAGGATTATCTCACTCCTCCTTCATGAGATCAATCCGACAGTGTTTGATTTATCTAAAGGCACTCCCCTCCATCATATGAAGAAAGTATCCATCCTCTCAATCCAAAGATATGAAATAAAACTCCTCAACACTGCTCAAGCCTCCAAAGCAGCTGTCACCTCAGAAGATGAGCCCAGAGAGCCTCTTGTCTCAGATGACAGGATTCCATCTCCACCTTTACATCACACTATTACCACCTCGGGTTCAATAGTTGAGGGGGAGCCTGCCTCATCTAATCCTCAGCACAAAGCATCAGAAGACTCTGCTCAGCAAGATCTAATCCAAGATCCTACTCCTCCCCCTTCTCCACCTCCAGAAGATCTCACCTCAGAAATTCAAGCTCAAGAAAACCTTCTCACTACTACTGAAGACATTAACAGAGTGATTGATGAACTCAGGTCAGATGATCCAGTATTTCAAGATGATTCAGTTATGCTATCTCCTGAGGATCACTCTCAAGCAGATCCTTCCCCTGCTAAGGATCCTTCTCCCTCCCCTGTAAAGGTACCCCCTACCGCTCCTGCTCAGTCCCCTAAAAAACAGCAAGGTCAGCCAGAGATTAATCTACTGTCTGATGATGAGGACATGTCTCCAGAACCTGTGGATGCTCCTCTGAGGACACTAGACTTCTCTCTTCCCTCTTTCATCCATACAAAAGATTCAGTTGTGATACCACCTTTTAAGAGAGCTGAAACCTCAGTTGAGATTACTGAAATCCCCCCTGGGTTGCTCCTGTTCCTTCAGCCTCAGCCCCAGCCTCAGATCCCCCTAGCTCCTCAGATTTTGTAAGCAAGATTGAGCAAATGCTCTGTGAAAAGAGAAAGCACTTTGATGATTCTCTGGCATAAGTGAACAACAAGATCTCTACTCTTGAAACTGAGATGAGTAGAGGATTTGCTGAAATTCAAGCAAACACTGATGAGCTCAAGAGACTGTTTCAGTTGGGTGGCAAAGCCATTGATCATACTATTACCAGCATAGGTCTTTTCAAGGATCAAGCTGAAATAGTTGCAAATAATCAGATTCAATTGGAAAAGGATGCTGCCTCAAATGTCATGAAAGTTTGTGAAGAAGTTGGAACATTCAGAGATGAAGCAATTGCCCAACTATTAGTAGATATCAGCAAGGGGGAGAAGATTGTCAAAGAACAAGTTGAAAAAATATCTGAATAATCTAAAGCATCTATGGATAATCTAGTCAAAGAAATTAAAGTAGACATTCTAGCTCAACTTCAATCTGTAAAATTCTATACCTATGATACTGCAGTATGGTTGCATAATCAAAATTTTCCCAACTCCCAGCTTAACCCTGCCATAATTCCAAAGTCCCTAGATCCTCTTGAAGATCATCCTCCCTCAAGTGCTCCAGATCAGGCCAACTTTCCAGAGTATGTGCCAGTCTTCTCACCTAGACCTACTGGTGACCTGACTGAGCCTCCTTTTTCTTATGATGATGTGTGGCAAGATGATTTTCCTCCAAGCTCTTAGGGTGCCCCTAGAAAGAAAAGAAAATATGGTGACGGCGCTTCTGCTAGCCGTTCTGCACCAAGGAGAGAGCCTGCCCTAGCTCCAGAAGGTAGACCAGAAGTTATTCATGCAGAGGTTTGGAGTCCCACCTCTAAGTCTCTTATCCTTGATACCTTGAAGCTGGTAACAGATTTTGGTGAAAATAGAGATCAGTACTACAGGTACTCAGAATGGAAAGCATATGATGCATCCCAAATCAAAATCAGATTGCACGACAGATATTGGGGATATAACAATACAGCTGCTCCTCCAAGGCCCAAGACCTATTTTCCCAAACATTTCAGCTACCTGGAGAGTCAAGAGATTAAAAGAGAAAGACTGCATAGAGGAGCCCCTTCTTGAGTGCATAGAGGAACCTTTCAGCTACCTGTAGATGGTTAGTTACTCGAGTAAGCATTCTGGTTGTACTCGAGTAGATCTGGACTTCTTATCCTAGAAAGTTTCTAAGTCCTCATACTCGAGTAGTTCTCTGAAATACTCGAGTAAGTAACTCTGTACTCGAGTAGATTGTTTTTCATACTCGAGTAGGTAAGTGGTCACTCGAGTAGTTTTCCTTAGATACTCGTGTAGTCTATCTTCTCCATACTCGAGTATCTCAAACTCTTATACTCGAGTAGCTCTTCAAGTCTTATCTGAGAAATTTTTCTAAGTGCTTATACTCGAGTATATTTGCTCATACTCGAGTAGGTTCTCTAAGTCACTCGAGTATTGATCCCTGAAGCACTCGAGTAGTTTCTATCTTGATACTTGAGTATATCCCTCATACCCACTCGAGTATGTAACCACTTACTCGAGTATGTCTCTGTCTCTCGAGTATGTCTGTTCGAATGTCCTAAATTTCTCTAAGTCAAGTTTCTTTATGTATTTTCAAATAGTCCTTTCTGATTGGTCCACGTGTCATCCTTAATTATGTTTATGACCGTTTGAGACCACCTATAAATAGGTCTTTTCAGACTTGACTAAATACACGCGTTTATAGAGATTACTTTTTAAGAAAGAAAAAAATCCCCAAAACCCTAATCTTTCTGCCTGCCGCCATTACTGTTTTCAGAAGAAGCTCTTGATCGTCGTTCTCACGCCGCTGCTATCGATCTCAGTTTCTCCAGCGATCCAGACTCAAGAAGAATCATCCGATCACGTCGTGCTTCATCGATCTCTGATATTTCTATTCGATCGTGGTGATTATAGATTTCAGATCTCCGTTTTTCGGTCAAGTCTTCCTCAACCTTTTTCTGTCCAAGCCGAAAGCTCTCAACGAAGAAGACAAAGCCAAAGATCCAGATCTGTATTATTTTGTTTGGATTTTTCTTCAAACAATTTAATTGTAGGAGATTTATCTCCGAGTGGTAGGAAGTTTTATCTTCCGAGTGTAGATCCGTTTGGGATCAAGTTTTGTAGGAACGTAGTTCCGAGGTGTAGGATTGGTTTGCAATCTGAGATACTGGAGTAGCAGAGTCTAGTGATTTGCTAGATCGGTGAGGAAAGTGGACGTACCCAAGATTGGGGAACCACTGTAAATCTCTTGTCTTCTTTGTGATTGCTTGATTACTTATCTGTGCTGTGTTAATTTTTTATTCCGCATTTGGCACGTATTTCTCCTATTCACCCCCCTCTAGGTGATTTAGGTTGACAACTTAGTTCTCTCAACCTCCAACAAATGTTAAGGCCATACGCAGTTTCTTAGGTCACGCTGGTTTCTACCGTAGGTTCATAAAAGATTTTTCCAAAATAACCAAACCCCTTACTCAGCTGCTAGAAAAAGACTCCCCTTTTCACTTTGATGAACTTTGTTTAACTGCTTTTAAAATTATTAAGAATAAATTAATTAACGCGCGATTTATGATAGCTCCTGTCTAGGACCTTCCCTTCGAGATCATGTGCGATGTAAGTAGCTTTGCAGTGGGATCTATGTTAGGACAACACATATCAAAGAATTTCCTCCCCATTTACTACGCGAGTAAAACGCTCACTTCCGCACAAGAAAGTAACACCACGATGGAAAAGGATCTTTTCGCTATTATTTTTTGCCTTCGATAAATTCTGCTCGTATATAACTCTTTCGAAAATTATAGTTTTCACAGACCACTCAGCCCTCGAGAATTTTACTGCAGAACATCTCTCGCATTTAGATAACCCGTATATTGAAAATTTGGATGAAAAAAATTTTAATGATTATTTCCCCGATAAGAAGTTGTTTTTCATTAACACTTCCCCATCAACTTGGTTTGCACACTTCGCCAACTATTTTGTAGTTCCTGTCCTCCCGAAAGAGTTCTCCTCTCAGCAAAAGAAAAAATTCTTTTTTAATCTGAAGAACTATTTTCGGAGGACCCACATCTTTTCTAAGTTTGTGCAGACCAGGTAGTGAGGCGATATGTGTCATTTGAAGAGGGGCAAGATATTTAAAAACACTTGAATGAAGGACTGGCTTGTGGCCACTATCAAGCCAATTGCACCGCTCACAAATTGCTTAGTGTAGGCTTTTATTTGCCTTGCCTTTTTAAAGATGCCCAAAATTTTGTGAGTAGGTGTGATAGTTTCCAACGGTCGGGCAATATCTCTAATAAAAATGAAATGCCACAAAATTAGTTTCTAGAGTGTGAAGTCTTCGACCTTTGGGGAATTGATTTTGTAGGCCCTCTTCCTTCTAGTTTTGGGAACAAATACATTTTAGTTGTAGTAGATTATCTTTCTCGTTAGGCAGAGGCCCAAGCTCTTCCCAAAAATTACACCTGAGTTGTTATGACTTTCTTAAAAAAAATATTTTCTCGATTCGGTACTCGTAGGGCCATCGTTCGTTATAGGGGTTCAAATTTTTGTAACGCCCAGCTTGCTAAAACTATTTTAAAATATTGCATTACATAAGCTTTCAACCGCTTACCCCCCATACTAATGGCCAAGTTGAAGTAATAAATAGGGAAATTATACGCATTTTAGAAAATACAGTTTCCACTTCACGTAAGGATTGTTTACTTAAATTAGATGTCGCTCTATGGGCTTACCGAATAGCGTACAAACGCACAGTCAATTATGTAATGCCCTGAAACTCAAAAGAGTGACGAGTGGCGTTTTGAGCCAAGTATGGGTTTTGGTAGTGGTGGCACGGACTGGGACACAGGCATAACCTAAGGGCATGTCGGGCTCGGGTTCGGAGATGGTCGCGTGTTCGACGAAATTGCAGGAAACGGTCATTGGGGTAGTGAACACGGCCTAGGACTCGGGCGTGTCCCAGGGCATGTAAGCCACTCAAAGCCTTTCACTCAACGATCGTTGAGTGAGGACGCATTACCTGAGCCCAGTCGTGTTCGGGTCCGACACGGGCGTGTCATATTTGACACGGACGTGTCTAATACCCGTATCCTGCTAGGGTCATTTGGCAAATTGTGCTAAGGAAGCTACACGGCCTGGTACACGGTCGTGTCCCAGGGCGTGTCTAGCATACGGCATATGACACGGGCATGTCCCATGGCCATGTCGTGCTCTGGACATTTTGGCCCTGCATTAATGGAGTAATACACCCTGCTACACGGGCGTGTACTGGCTGACACAGGTGTGTCAAGCCTGACACAGTCGTGTCGAGTGCCCATGTTCTTTTCGGGACGTGACGATTTCGGCAGCGAATGAGTTACACAGCCTTGGACACAGGCGTGTCACAAGCCATGTTCGGCCCAGGAAGTTTATTTTTGGGCTAAATCGCAGCCGTTTGTTTCCTTACTTTGGGATCTAACGGCCTTTATCTTTCTAAATCCTAAAGAGAAGGGAGAGAAAGGAGGAGGAATGAAGAGGGAGATTCGGTCGCCGGAGGAGATTCAGAGCGCCAAATCACAAGCCGAGCCCAGATCTGCGGAGGCAAGATCATTGCGATGCTTTTCATCTGCATAGTTTTCCATGCCACCGAAGAGGAACTCTAGGGTAACGATTCTCATCGTGAGCATGTGAAGCTCTTTTTCTTTGGCATGGTGAAAACCCTCTCCCGCGAGTATGCGGTGAGTTGCGGTGTTCCTTGGGTACATTTGTAAAGTCCCCCTTGTTCAGAGTCCAGAATCATAGTACGGACATAGGCATGGTGTGTGAAGCCTACCCGGACATGTTGGTCTAGATCGGTGATGTTTTTCTATGCATTATTGGACGGAGAAGGCTCTGTGCCTTTGGTCTTTTTCAAGTTTCTACGTGGTAGATTACAGCAGGGATCCTTGGGGATTAACCCCAAGAAGCACCCGGAAGACTGGGCGGAAATGCATTTCTGCCATTTTGGTGGCCTGGGAGCCAACCTTGAACATAACTGGGTTATGTCCTTGTGTGATCGAATTTGGGATCCGGGAGAAGCTTGGCTCGTACGTACGTCTTAATGTGATTAGGAAGAGTAGGCAACGGGCAAGTGGAAACCGACCCGGGCTATGTGGTTTTGTGCAGATACCTGAAAAAGGGACTGACCACTTGCATAGTCGTGCGAGCCTTAGGCTTAGGTCAGAAATTCTAAATGCTCACATGATTTGTCGTCCAAGGGATGGCGGTTTGACCGCAGTTTTGACCGGGTTCACCAAGTTATCGCCCTGAGAGCAAGGGGTGTGTGGCCGTGTGAGCTCGCAACTGTGGTGTTGTGCTTATTCACTATATTACTTGCTAGGCTAACAAGTGCAGGGAAGAAGCTTTGCCGCCCCGAGTTTGGTGGCGGAATCGTTATAATTTGGTCAGCTTTAGCTGACTGTTATTCTTGTTTACCACCGTTGTGGTGAATTGTGCTTGCAGGTACTGCGGAATCGAGATGCAAATAGTTGGCAAAAGCCCAAGTTGCTGAGCCGGCCCTTGAATGCCTTATTTGTTTTCCAGTTTAATTCATGTGTGGCCGGCCTGCGAGCCGAAGTTTGTAAGACACTGTTTATATTTGGTGAACTATTGTAAGGCCATAAGGCCAGTACTTTTTTGTATTTTGTAGTTCATTCTTATGGGGTTTTATTATTGGACATTCATGCTTGTGCTGGGTTCTTTCTTTCGCAACTTAATAATTTACTTATTCTAGATGCTCTGTGTAGGACATGTGTGTTGGTTGAATGGTTTCACTGAGTAACCCACCGGTCTGTCCGTGGTATATGGCGTCGGGCCCCAGCCAGACCTACTACTATATGCTATGCGACGGATAGGGGTATTACAATTTGGTATCAGACTATCGGTTTCGGTCAACCTTAAATGAATTCGTAGGCGAATTCACTTTAAGGGGTGGTGAGCACATGTGTGTGCGCCATCATTATAGCATGAAAAGAACGAATGAATGTCCACTTAAGAATGAAAATACACATGTTTGAGGAACTTGCGTGTTCCTATAATTACTTTTTGCAATTTTATTTGGTCGCTTATAGGTGTTTTGTACGACTATAGGTGACCAGGAGTGGTGTGGGGCCGTCAGAACGTCTAGTTTCTGAGGCAAGCAGCGCACCAAATGATGCGTCGGCAACACCTCCTTTGGCTGAGACCATTCGACTGGTAGAGGAGGCAGTGTTTGCGATGATTAACGCGCAGCCTGCGAGACAGGTGCAGAACGCCTGTCCCTGCTGTAGAGCAAGTACCGCTCCAAGCAGCGGAGCCAAGGAGAGTGGAATAGGTTGTAGTGGAGCCAGTGTTGCCTAGGAGAGCAATGGAGAAATAGCTCAAGCACATTATGGGCTTCAATCCTCCATTGTTCTCGAGGACGGGAACCCCAACCCAAGCAGAGGATTGGCTCTCTATAGTCAAGAGAGTGCTGATAGCTACTGAGAAGGAAGAGTGGAAGAAGACCACAATTGCCACGTTCTTGCTGGATGGTGATGCAAGACAATGGTGGGAAGGCTTGGTGCAACACCATCTGTGGGGTATACAGCTTACTGACGTCTCGATAGAGGAATTTTCGAGACTGTTCTTGGCTTGCTACCTCCCCTCGGCTTATAGGATAACAATGGAAAACGAGTTCCAGAAGCTGGTACAATGTGAGAGAAGCGTGGATGAATATATCTACGAGTTTACTCGCTTAGGTTGGTATGCAAGCGCTACCTTCACTTATGAGGAGCGAAAGACAAGCCGATTCTACGAAGGTCTAAGGGATGACTTGGGACTGCTACTTTCGGGGCCGATGACACAGGGTTTCCTGACCTTGGTCAACACGGCCCAGTCTTTGGAGAAAGACATGAAGAATGTTAAGGCAAATAAATACTTCGGTGTTAGGAAGTCAGAATTAAAGGTGCCGTCTTAAAAATCTGGTTTACGCAGGTGGAATAAGAAGGCTAGGACGTCGGGCCCAGCCCCAGATTCAGGTGCCTTGGGGGCAACTGCAAACCAAACCCCGGACGCTTGTTTTACTTGTGGGAAGATGAGGCACTTTACCTGTGACTGTTGGAGTGGACGTCCAAAGTCCGAGAGGAAGCAGGGAGCAACTTATGAGGAAAAAGGCAAGGCAGTGGAGTCAACCGCATCCCATTATGCTCCGACTCAACCAAGAGTCTATAATCTGGGCCAATAGGAGGCCATCAAATAGGTAGACGTGGTGACAGGTACTGTTCAAATTTATATAAATTTAGCTTTAAATACGGTTACCTAGTGGTTGTTAGCTTATTACTATTTGTATAGTCTTTGTTCTAATTTGCAATAGTCCGGCAAGAGCACTATTCGATACGGGAGCTTCGCAATCCTTTTTGTCCAAAAGTATCATATCGCGCATCGGAGTCCCTTCTTCGATAGCGAGGAAAAATTAGACGTGTTGCTGCCGAATGGGTGTTCTATGTGTGCAGACAGTGTATGTGTCGTAAAGATCCGTATTGGAAGTCAGGAGTTCTACTTAATAGCATCGTTACGGCTGCTATTAGAGTTTGACGTCATCTTCGGTATGGACTAGCTTTCGGAGTAGAAGGCATTCATAGATTGCAACCATAAGGAATTCATGCTGGGTATTGGGCGGGAGACAATGTTTGCGGGACTGAAGGGGTCGAGCAAGATTCTAATGTCTGCTCTTCAGGTGGTCAAGGCAGTTCGTGCTGGCGTAGAGCTGTTATTCACGTTAGTGGAGGCTGTAAAGCCTAAGCCCACTTTGGGTAGTATCCCAGTGGTATGCGAGTACCCCGATGTGTTCCCAGACAATCTTCCTGGAGCACCACCGCAGCGAGAGATCGATTTAACGTTCAAGCTAGTGTTAGGTGCCAAACCTGTGTCACGCTCTCCTTATAGGTTGGTGCCTAAGCAGATGGCGGAGCTAAATGTTCAACTCGAGGAGTTATAAGAGAAAGGGTATATGCGCCCAAGTTCATCGCATTGGAGCGCACCGGTCCTCTTTGTTAAGAAGAAGGATGGGGGTTTGCGGTTGTGCATTGACTATAGAGAATTGAACAAGTTAACAGAAAAGAACAAATACTTGATCCCAATGATTGATGATCTTTTTGATCAGTTAGTCGGGTCGTCGGTATATTCAAAACTGGATCTGAAGTCCGGTTACTATCATTTGAGGATTAGGAAGAGTGATATCCCAAGGAAAGCGTTCAGCACAAGGTAAGACATTTTGAGTTTATGGTCATGTCGTTCGGTCTGACTAATGCGCCATCAGTGTTTATGGATCTGATGAACAGAGCGTTCAGGGAGTACTTAGACCATTTTGTATCATTGATGGTTAAAACGCGCAGGTTTCTTTTTTATTTTATTTTAAGATGAGTGGGATTTTATTTTATAAAGATAAAGAAGAGCGTTTTTATTTTGTTAGAAACCGAGTTTTAACGAGAGGGAGGCAAGTGCACCTATCGCGTGTAGTACAGGATATTCCCGTGCAGAATATCGCGGTCGTATTGTTCTCGAGGCCGACTTAGCTATTTCTACTCTTTCCCTGAAATACCTATTATTCTACCGATAATATTTTAGTTTGGTTTTATAAAAAAGAAAATGGCGAACATAAAAATAAATATAATACAGAAAATGAAAGCAGGAAATAAAGTGCAGAAGGCCGACGAAAAACTCGGCGCGACGATATCAAAAGAGAATTTGAACTAAAATAACTTTTAATAAAAAGAGATCCTAATTTTCAAATTAATTAAGGCGGAGACTCGGCCGTGGAGGTTCCTTAGATATGAGCTCACCTTGGTCTAGGGATATCGCTCACCTGAACGCTAAGACTATTCGACCGATCGCTAGACCGACGAAGGATTCCTCTTAACGCCCGCATTACGCTGAGAACCCCGCTATTGGGTGGGGAACCCAATCCGGTAGAGTCACGTGCCTCCCCTCTCGAGGGTTAGCGCGACGCTCTCTTTACCCAAGGGTGATCGGTCCATACGTGCGGCCTCTCGGCGTTGCGTATAGATAACGGAAATAGAGCTCGCACATCGATTATGCTGTCCTAAGCATCGTTAACCCGGGGCAAACCTTAAGAAATTTAATTAAATAGAAAACAGGACCTTTAATTATTTAAAGCTACTTTATCTGTCCCAATGCTCTTCGATATTGAGGGCTAAGGGCGGTTAGCCACTCATCGGAATGGGGGCACTTACGCTAGAAAGCGATAAAGAAAACTATGAAGAAAGCAGGAAATAAAGCAGTAAATGAAAGCTGAAAATTGCAAGTCCTACTCGAACGAGTAGGACTGAAGAAAGCAGTAAATGAGAATCCCGGCTCAAATGAGTGGGCGGGGGTAAATTAATCTCATACACGCACACACTCTACAGGAATTAAAATCACACAAACGCACTCTACAGAAAAGTAAACACACACACACACAATGTTTTCCTACGCAAGTGAGTAGGAAGAAAATGAAAGCAGTAAAAAGACAAGTCCCACTCAAACGAGTGGGCGGGAAATGAAAGCAGAGCGCCATTTAACTCTTAACGAGTAGGAGGAAATAAATGCATACACACACACTCTACAGAAATTGAAATAAAGCAATAAAATCTAACTCATACACGCACGCACACTTGCAAAAAAATAAGAAAAATAAAGTGACTGAAAAATTAAAACGACTGCATTTCTACCGCTAGAATGCGGTAGAAAAGCATAAAAAGTGAAAATAAAAATTAACCGGACAAAAAGTTTTGCAAATAAACGCAAAATGAAAGTGCTCGAATGATTAAAACAACGACATTTCTATCGCTAGAATGCGGTAGAAATGCCTAAAAAGAGAAAATAAAAATTAAACGGACTAAAAGTTTTACAAATAAAAAGCTAAAACGAAGTGAGCGAAAAATTATAACGACTACATTTTTATTCATTAGTTTTTATAAAACCTCCAAAAAAGTGAGAATAAAACTAAAAAAGAACGAGAAGTTTTACTTTCCTAAGAGCCTAAGTTAAAGAAAATAAAAACGAACACTTTTAGGGGAGTTTTTATAAAACCTATATGAATGAAAATGATAAAGAAGAAAAGGCTAAAGCTAAAAAGTGTGGAAAACGAAAACTAAACGGACGGCACAATGGCTAGAAAGTGCGATAAAAACCTAAACTAAACGAGTTATAAAAGCTATAAAAAGATGAAAACATAAAAAGCACAAAAAAGATGAACAAAAAAATCACATAAGTGAGGCGCTTCCATGAGTTTTTCATACTATGCAAGAGAGAAAAAGTCTACAATTTTATTAAATAAAAGGCTATTACAAAGTAAACTAAAGCAAACATCCTAATACGAACTAAGAGAGAGAGAGGGATAAATAATTCCCTTACATAAGCATGGAATCCAAATGGGCAGCACCTCCCCTAAGCAATTTGGACCAAAAAGGTGGACAAGAAAAGCTTCCTGGAAGCTCTTATTTATAGACATTTTTTCGGGTTGGTCACACCCTAGGTCACAGGCGTGACAGGGGGGCGTGTCACTACTATACATGAGCTGATCGGGTGATTTGACTGGTAAGTTGACTTCGGCTGAAAACGTGGCGGTCACGCCCTAGGTCACAAGCGTGACATGTGCCAGTCACGGGCGTGACACGGGCGTGACGAGGAGCTGGATCTGGGGATTTGACGCGAGCTTTGACTTCGGGGCGGCCCACGTGGCGGACACGGGTGTGACAGATTTATCACGGGCGTGTAGGTGGGGCGTGACCCGGATAGCTGGCAGCTCGATGTCGCCAGCGTTGACAGTTGACGAAGAGTGTAGTGCCGACATCGACACGGGCGTGACGAGCTTTGACACTGGCGTGACATGAAGGCGTTGAGCGAGGAACAGTGAATCGTTGAGTTTCGACTGGCTGATGGCGTTGAGTGTCGGACACGCCCGTGTCAGGGGGTGGCACGGGCGTGACAAGGCCGAAAAAATATTTTTCTGAAAAAATTCAGAATACAAAAAAGCTAAGTTAAAAATAAAAAAATTACAAAAAAGAAACAATTTATTAAATAAAACAAACTAAAAAATATAAAAATAAACAAAAATGACTTAAATAAAATACGAAAATATAGGTATATTTACAACTCATCAAATACCCCCATACTTAAGCTTTTGCTATTCCAGAGCAAAAGTTGGAGATGAATCTATAAGGAATAAAAAAAAATCCTAAATTTAACTACCGCTTGATTTAATTGTTTGAAAGATAGAAATAGATTTTTGGGGTCTCGGAATTAAATCTTAACTTATGAAAATGTTAAAATAGAGGAACCGTTTCAAAAAAATACTTCTAAATGGAAAAAAGAAAGCGAAAATTATTTTTGTTAGTCTAACAAAAAAATGGATTGGAATTATCGAAAAAACTTTAGCTAAAAAGAAATTGAGAAGAAATAATTCAATTTAAAAATTATGCTCTCAAAAAGTTTTAAATTAATTCTAGAATCATGAAAAATGGATAAGTGGATTTGTAAGACCCCCTTTTTTTTCTTTGTCAACCACCGGGGTCTTAGCCCAGAATTGCTGCTTTGCGGTGGCACCGACTCACGGGAAGGCAACCACTACAAAATGCCAATTCTGCCGGCCCTTTTCGATCACAAGAGAGAGAAGCATTTATACAAAAATATAAACAAGTCCACAAAAACATGTAAATAAAAGTGAAATCATAACCAGTCCATCAATAGTAATAATAGGAAAATAGATAAATGGGCTCGAGCCAAGTACATCAGAGTCCTCACTACAAGTCACTCATCGCGGAAGCTAAGAAAATACTAATCACTCACGGAGCTGGTCGCAGGTGCACCGGTGCTAGACTGTCCCACCTCCATGCGCACCGTACTCCGCTGGTACTGGTCCCTGTCTCCCATTCGGAGCTCCTGTAATGTTCGGTTCGAAAACCATTAGTCATAAAGACTAAGCCCTATCATCCCCCACCCCTCCCACCACGGCTCCTAAGCACCGGGCGGAGAGGAGAAAAGGGAAGCTACAAAAGTGGAGAATAATCAAGCAGGTGACGGTGGACCTAACTAGCAAATTATAATAGGTGAACAGTGTAAATGTTGTAATAGGTAGAGCAATTAATAAGTAGCAAATTGTATAAAAAGGGCAGCTAGAGAACAGTAAGTAAACAAACAAGTAAGTAAGTATGTAACCTTAACTTATATGAATGCCCATAAAAACTTATAAGTTAAGGGATCTTCTGCAGGGCTCCCATCGTATAAAAAGTCCTATACCGATTTATACGTTGGGGTGTCGGTTGTATGCAATTATGAGTGTAGTGATATGCTATGCCATGATTCATGCAAGTGCAACACACGCACACGACTCTATGCGCACAGACCTTAGTTCCCCCTGTTCGGGCAGCTAGCTTCACTCCCAGGAACCTCCGTAGTGGCAAACGGAGACAGTGGGTCGGGCCCCCACTCCTAGGCGGGCATCCACACTACCAGGACTAGCCCTTCCGTATGCCCCTAGAAGAACACAACCTAGAGTATCCGCGTACTACTGCTGGCTGTACCCACCAGACTTTCTTTGGCTAAGTGTCCCACACCGCCGAGTCAGCGTTCCGATGTCGGTGTGAACGACAATCAGATACCAAAGACCCACCACCTTTATTCTGTTCTCCAACCCTCGAGCCCTCGGCCCCCCGGACAGTCCGTCCGTGCATCTACCTTCAGAGCTACTGTCTGAAAGCAACCAAACCAATTATTCTACCTTCCTAGCTACCGAGGTGTGTGTATGTGCAACCCTAGTTATACTAGTTGCTCTTTCAATTTATTATTCTTATGGTTTATGTTAGCCCAGGACTGCCCCCGGTATACCCTGTGAAGGGCTCTCAAGGGGCACTAGGAACCAAGACGACGGCATTACGACCCGAAGTTCCCTTTCGCAAGACACTTATTATTATTGGTTGATCTCCCTTAACCCGATCCTCTTTTAGTTACTTTAGTTCTAACCCTAGACTATTAAAACTCCTCCTCTTCTTCCCGGGATGGACGATCTTTCGTCGTTCCCACACTCCCTTATCCTTGACCAGTCTCACACTCTACTTGTCCTGACTTCCAATGATGAACTCAATCTTAACTTACCCTACCAACCTTCAATTATCAAAATTCCGTGGTTTTACTATATGCAGATCATCCTAAGCTATATGAGGTACACAAGGGGAGGTACACCAAATTATCTTCCAAATCTCCTATAATATTTACTGTAGGTCTACCATATCATAATTTGTCTAAATCCAGAAACTTATAATTTTCCTAATTAATCTGATATTTATTTAATTTTCCCAAAGGACGAGCCATGGGTCATTTTAAACATGAACTACATGATCCTCCTAAGTAATGGCTACTCAAAAATCATGATCATTAAATAACAGCAAGATAACCTCAAATACAAATTCTCAGAATTTTACAGAAAGTATTTAACCTCTAAATAATTTATCCAGTATAATCACGTTAATTCTACGTAATGAAGGAAGTACTAAAATTATTCATCGAAGAATTATAGAAAAATTACTAATCAGTAGCATGACATATAAAAGATCTTTGTGCAAAGAATCATAATTTTACTAGCTTGCTAAACACCACTAAAGATTTAATCAAATAATCAAGGTAAAACATACTTAATGAAGCAAGCCTTAAAATTAAACTTCCAAAAATCCCATAAAAATTCACAGAGATTTAAAACCATAATAAACGTTCTCTGTCTAAATTTCATCAATTTCCAAGAAGTGTGTGATCCATAATAAATTTTCTAAGCGAATCATACAAGCTACTAAATCGTTAATGAAGTACCCAAAATAATAATCTTAAAATTCATAATAAAATATCCAGAGCTTGTGCCATCCCTATAATTCACTCTACCCAAATCTCAACACTTTTCAATGTGATTTAGTGCCATTTCCTATCTCTACAAGTTTTGCACCCTAAACTAGGGTTAGATTTTTAGGTATCCCAACGGTCTCCAAATCTACTAAGATTTCATCCAGAGAACTATATTGGTCCTATGGTTCTCTTCACCCAATTTCGGGTCAATCCAAGGTCATTTGACCACATGACCTTCACAAACCACCAAGATCCATCCTTAGGGTTTGGCTGTGGTTCTTAGGTCAACCTTACCTCGTTCCACCTCAAACTCTATGAGGGGGGTGCTAGAGGATATTACTAGCCAGTGGTAAAAATCTCAGCCTCTGTTGAGGTGATCTGACCACTTAAATCTCAAAAGTGCACTTTTAACCTAAGACCCCTTATTAGGGCAAAACTTAGGGTTAATCATTTCTAATCCAAAACATCTCCAAATGAGATGAAAAATTAAACAGAACCTTATAGTGAACCCAGGGACCACTCACCAAAATTTGGGAGGGTTTGGAAATTATTTAACTATCTAATTAAATTAAACTATGATTATTGAATTTTTCTCAAAACTATAGAGAAATATTTCCCAAAAATTCTCATTTTTGGATAGCACCTAGATATAGGTAAGATTAGGCCACACCCCAAATTTCAAGTCATTTTGATGACTGGTTTAGAGTGGGGAAGTTTTCTAAGGTCCAGACGGCCCTCTGGATAGACCTCACCAAAAAGGGTGCTATGGTGTAACCAGGAGTCTAAATCGAGTGAAATCAATTTTAAATTAAACTAGACTTCAAGGGATACATTTTCTATGTTGACAACTTTTCCTTTAGGAGCCTCTAGGTATTTTTCCCAAATTATTTAAAGTGACAGATATTTTCATTCAGAAATTGCTTCACAAATAAAATCTAATTAAATGGCACTGTTCATCTTCTTCTACAGCCCGAAACAGAGCCCTGAAAACCTAATTTACTGTAGCTTTTCCAAGCTATTTCCCGGCCATCCAGCCATCTCCCTGGACGGCCACCACCACCACCACCTCTGTTGAAGTGAGGGCTATCGTCGGGCGGCGGCACGGCCGCCGGAGAGGCGGTTTCCGGCGAACCCGCCACCATGAAATTTTCGGAAAACCACGAATACGCTCACCCGATCTGGCTCTTTTGAGCCCGATATCTCTCCTAACGATTTCTAAGATCTATCCGCAGAAGAAGAGGGAGGGGAGGACCTTGTTCGTGGGCTGAAGGAGTGCAGAGCGTCGGGAAGCCATTGGCGTGGTGGTGGCGTCGCCAGAAGTTCTTCAACAGCAAGGGGAAAAATCTGAAACAGTTTGAGGGAGAGTGTAACCTTTTCCTCTTGCTCTTAGGAGTCTTTTATAGATCAGCAAGTGGGGAGGGGAAAGGATGAAACGTCCGCGGCCATTAATAATTCCCTTAATGACGTTTCGGTTATGACGAATGTCAGTTGAAACGCTGGAGATGAAGAGGTGCTTGCAAGGTGGCGATTTCCTATTGGTCCAACATTTACTTAATTATTTAAATAATTAAAGTAGGAAACGGCCCATAAATACCCTTGGTTTTCATTCCCATAATCAGAATTTATTATGGCGTCGGTTACGGAAATTTCCAGTCTGGCTGTCGTTTCGGCCTTGGTCACGGGCGTGACACATAGGTCACGGGCGTGACAGGCCTGGTTAGCCAATTCTGGGTTCGACGATCGTCGAACTGAGATCGACGATCGTCGAAGGGTGGTCACGGGTGTGACACCCGGGTCACGGGCGTGACTGTCCCGTGTGACCAATTCTGGTTCGACGATCGTCGAATTGGGATCGACGATCGTCGAGCGTGGTCACGCCCTATGTCACGGGCATGACATTGTGGGTCACGGGCGTGACATGCCCGTGTGGCCAGTTCCTGGCCGACGACCGTCGAACTGAAATCGACGAAAATCGAAGGTGGTCACGCCCTATGTCACGGGCGTGACATTGCGGGTCACGGGCGTGACAGGCCATGAGGCAAATTTCGCGCCCGACGATCGTCTAACTAAGATCGACGATCATCGAAGGAGTCACGCCCCTAGGTCACGGGCGTGACACCTGGGTCACGGGCGTGACAGGGCCGGGTTGAAAATTGGGCGTCCGACGATCGTCTCCCTGAGGTCGACGATCGTCGAGTGAGTCACGCCCTAGGTCACGGGCGTGATGGGTCGGTCACGGGCGTGACCAACCCGTGACCCGAATTCTTGGTCGTTTTATTTCGATTTCTGGGCTCCCCAGGGTTCTACCACAACCAACCGACTCTTAGGGGTCTAGCCGGAAATGGGATGTTACAAATCCCAATAAACAAAACAAAGATTTCGTCCCCGAAATCAAGGTTAAGCCTACGGGACTCAAATCGGGAAAAGAAGCTTGTAACATCCCATGAGAATTAAAGAAATTACATCTATACGTTATGTTTGCTTTATGCGGTTTCTAAGTCTATGATTAATTCGCCCACCTAACTAGGTATATTCACCCCAATAAACAAAAGATTAGCCCCTATTCTTGAAATTTCAGTCCCATTGGTTTAAAACAGGAAGGCCAATTGATTGTCCAGAGGGGTTGTGAGGTATACCTGACAAAAAAGTTCCGGGTATTTTTGCCGCAACAAGTCCTATGGCTCCCATGTATGCTCCTCCTGCCCATGATTGTTCCACAGAACCTTGACCAACGATACCTTCTTCCGTCGCAAGACACGCACTGCTGTGTCGTCAATCCTGACAGGCTCCATGTTGACTGACCGATCCGAGGCCACCGGGCCATCTGCCGAGGAAATCAGCTGCTCAGGGCATTGCAGAGCCCTCCGAAGTGAGGAGACATGGAAGACGTCATGCAATCCTGCTAACTCCGGCGGTAGCTCCAGTCTATAGGCTAAGGGGCCGATCCGCTCCAGGATCCTATAGGGCCCCATATATCTCGGACTGAGCTTCTTCCGCCCGCGAACCCGCGAGACTCCGTGCATCGGCCGTATCTTCAAGAAAACCCGGTCTCCTACCTGGAACTCTACTTGGCGATGCCTCGCATCGTAGTATTTCGCCTGTCTGCTCTGGGCTTCCAACATCCTGTCTCGGATCAATCTAATCTGAGCATCTGTATCTCCCACAAACTCCGAGCCTAGTGCCTGCGGATCCTCATCCTGAACCCATGATAGTGGGGTTCTGCACCTCCTTCCGTACAACGCTTCGTATGGAGCCATGCCTATACTGGACTGATGAGCGTTGTTGTACGAAAACTCGACCAGTGGCAGCAATCTCTCCCAAGGCTAGCCACGGTCCAAAATACATAGTCGCAACAGATCCTCCAGTGTACGGTTGGTGCGCTCTGTCTGTCCGTCGGTCTGAGGGTGAAAAGCTGTACTGAATGTCAACCGAGAACCCAGATGGGCCTGGACTGACCTCCATTTCCTGGATGTAAACCGCCCATCCCGATCCGAAACGATAGTCTTGGGCACCCCATGATAACGCACAAACTGCTCAATGAACCTCCGTACTAATGCACTGACTGGTGCGCCCTTTGCAACTGGAATGAATCTGGCCACCTTTGTTAGCCTGTCCACTATCACCCAGATCTAGTCATTTCCCTGCACGGGATCGAGGTAGCCCATGTATGAAGTCCATGGCTATATCCTCAAACTTCCATTCCGGCACCAGAAGCGGCTGTAGCAACCCTGCCGGGTTCCTACATTCCGCCTTCACGAGCTGGCAGGCCTCGCAATGCGTCACAAAATACGTAATATCTTTCTTCATACCCGGCCAGTACATCGTCCTCTTTAAATCCTTTACCATCTTGGTGATCCCCGGGTGTACCGAATATCGGCTGCAATGAGCTTCCGTCAAAATATCCTCCCGGATCCGTCCTCCTGCTGGTATGTAGACTCTGCCTCGGAAACAAAGGAGCCCATCCCTCAAAGAGTAATCTCCCGTCGTGCCTTCCTCCAAGGCTCGGAATATCGGCTCAGCTCTCTCATCCAGCATCTGCCCATCTCTGATGCGGTCCCGAATGTCATCAGTAGTAGCCATCGACCCTAGGTACTCCATGTACAGCTCCGGGTCATCCTCAGACACTAGCGAAATCTGCATCTCCTCGAATGATCTAATCAACTCCAAGGCCATCAGCTGCGGGCCTACTCCTGTCGTACTCGCTCTCCGGCTCAGAGCATCTGCGACCACGTTCGCCTTCCCCAGATGGTAGTGCATGGTATACTGGTAGTCCGACAGAAACTCCACCCAGCGTCTCTGTCTGATGTTTAACTCCTTCTAGGTGTCGACGTACTTCAGATTCTTGTGGTCGGAGAAGATATCACAATGTACTCCGTAGAGATAGTGTCGCCAGATCTTAAGAGCAAAAATGACTGCCCCCATATCCAAATCGTGCACGGGGTAGTTCTGCTCGTGCTGCTTCAACTGACGGGGGGCATAGGCTATTACGTGCCCATTCTGCATAAGGACGGCACCCATCCCCTGATAGGAAGCATCTGTATATACCTGGAATCCCTCCTTCCCTGATGGAAGAGCAAGGATGGGGGCCGAGGTGAGACGATCCTTCAGCTCCTGGAAGGCAGATTCGCATCGAGGCGTCCATATAAAAGGGGACTCTTTCTTCGTCAGAGATGTAAGAGGGAGGGCAATCTGAGAGAACCCCTCGACGAACTTCCGGTAGTAACCGGCTAGTCCCAAGAAACTTCGAACATCCGTGGCCGACTTTAGCGATGGCCAATCCCGTACTGCCTGGATCTTTGCAGGATCCACTGCCAGACCTGCTCCACTGATGACATGGCCCAGAAAGGCCCCCTCCTTTAGCCAGAACTGGCTCTTGCTGTACTTGGCATACATCTCATGCTCACGCAGCTTCCCCAAGGTCAAGGCCAGATGTCTCGCGGGCTCCTCCTCCGTCCTTGAATAGATGAGAATGTCGTCGATGAATACAATGACAAAGACGTCCAGATACTCCTCGAACACCTGATTCGTCAAAGTCATGAATGCGGAGGGTGCATTCGTGAGCCCGAACGGCATCACGGTAAACTCGTACAAGCCATATCTGCTACTGAAGGCCGTCTTCGGGATGTCCTCCTCCCGAATATGAAGCTGGTAGTACCCTGACCTCAGATCCAGCTTTGAGAACCAATGGGCTCCCTCCAGCTGGTCAAAAAGCTCGTCTATCCGTGGTAAGGGATAAGTATTCCGGACTGTCAACCTGTTCAGAGCCCGGTAATCGATGCACAGTCGAAGGGTCCCGTCCTTCTTCTTAACGAACAGCACCGGAGCTCCCCACGGTGAAGAGCTAGGCTGAACGAACCCGGCCTCCACTAACTCCTGAAGCTGGATTCGGAATTCCACCAACTCCTTTGGGGCCATTCGATAGGGAGCTCTGGATACCGGCTTAGCCCCCGGTACGAGCTGAATCTGAAAGTCCTTCTCTCGGTGCAGGGGTAACCCTGGTAGCTTCTCTGGAAACACGTCGGCGAAGTCCCGCACTACCGGAATATCTGCAATTGAATCCTTGGCTATGACCGCCTCAAAGAGGACCTGATAAACCTCTTCCCCCTGCAGGTGGGCCTTAACCTCCTGCACAGACGATATTAAAGTACGGGGTGCTGATATAATACCTTCGATAACAATGAAGGAGTCGCCGTGCCTCACGGTGATCCTCTTCGCCACGCAATCGATCTGGGCATGGTTCCAATGAAGCCAAGTCATGCCCAGGATCAGATCGTAATCTGGCATCCTCAAAACCGTCGCTGGTGCCTCAAACGCCTTTCCGCCGATCCTTGCTTCCATATTACAATGAGTAGAGGTCAATATCTCTGACCCGTCGGGTAGGCGCACCCTCATCATCTTCCCGGTGAATGGCTCCACTCCTGCCAGTCCTTTCACGAAATCCTCCGACACGAATGATTGCGACGCACCAGTGTCGAAGAGGGTGTGAGCGGGCTTGCCGCTCACGAATACTATGCCTGGGGTAATTAAATGTCTTAGTATTCTTATTGTAGTTTATCTTCTCTTAATTTCTAACCAGGTTATGTTTAAAATAGTAGTTTATATAAATAAAATTTACAAGTAGTGCCATACCTGTGATAACCTGCTCCGGGTTCCGGGGCTGTGTCAGGTCTAGAGCATACACCTGCTCTCTCTCTGGCCTGCGGCCTCGATCCTGAAATCCCCGTCCTCGGTCCTGTCCTCGTCCGCCAAACTGGCGGGGAGGTGGAGCGCCCTGATGTGCTGGTGGGGGTGCTCGCCTCACAGGGCAGTTCCTCTTGATATGCCCCGGCTAGTTGCACTGATAGCATACCGGTGGCTGCTCTGCTGTCCTGGGCATTTCCAGAATCTGTATAGGCTGGGGAGCCAATACCCCCTGACTCCTCTGCTCCTGCCCAAACTCTTGACGAGGCTGATCCCCATTACTTCTCTCTCCAATAACCTGGCCTCGAGGACGGTCTCTACGTCCTCCAATCACTGTATCATCAGCCGGTCTCTTTCGGCTCCTCACTGTAAGCTGATCCGCCTCCCTCTTCTTAGCCATCTCCAGAATCCTGGCCAGACTCCCCTCTGAGATGAAAAGGAGTGCCTGCCTCATGTCATCTTGCAGCCCCTTATAAAACCTCCGGGCATAGCCAGCATCGTCTAACTGGTAAGCGTCCGCATAACGGGCCAGGTGAGTGAACTCCTGATAGTACTCGACCACAGTCCTGTTCCCCTGCCTCAACCGCAGGAACCTATCCTCCAGGTCATCTCTCGCCGACTGAGGTACAAAATGTCCCAAGAGCGCTGCTCTGAACTCCTCCCAAGTAATATCAGCACAGTCCATCCCTGCAAAGGTGGTGTCCAGCTGAGATTTCCACCATCTCTTTCCATGTGACTCTAAGCAGGAGACTACCAAAGCGACTGCCTCCTCCGTGGGGCTTCGAATCCCTGCCAGCATCTCGTAAATAGTGTCCAACCACTCCTCCGTACGTAATGCAGACTCCGTCCCCTGGTAGGATGGAGGGGAAAGTCCCCAGAAGACAGTCATCCAATTGGCCCCGGGGTTTGGCTATGGGGCCGGGGCTGGCTGGGCTCTGAAGGCCTCCAGGATGGCCGTCAGTGTTTGCCCCATCTCCGTCTGCTGGAACGGAACTGGTGCTGGCGGAGTCGGGACCACATTCGGAGCCTGAGGTGTCCCCTGCTGCGATGTATGGTTCGTCGCAGGCTACAAGTAAAAATTCCATTTGTTAGAGAGCGAATGAATGGGATTTAAGAAGAGTTAGGATGGACATTCACATGTGATTTCCCTCATGGGCACACCACTGCTTCCGCTACTAGTTTGTCTGCAAACTAAGCTCGCACGGGGGTGGCCCAAGGTTTTTGTGGACTAATTCTCTTTCGATCGAGGTGTCCTCTGATACCACTTGTAAGACCCCCTTTTTTTTTCTTTTTCAACCATCGGGGTCTTAGCCCAGAATTACCGCTTTGCGGTGGCACCGACTCATGGGAAGGCAACCACTACAAAATGCCAATTCTGCCGGCCCTTTTCGATCACAAGAGAGAGAAGCATTTATACAAAAATATAAACAAGTCCACAGAAACATGTAAATAAAAGTGAAATCATAACCAGTCCATCAATAGTAATAATAGGAAAATAGATAAATGGGCTCGAGCCCAGTACATCAGAGTCCTCACTACAAGTCACTCATCGCGGAAGCTAAGAAAATACTAATCACTCACGGAGCTGGTCGCAGGTGCACCGGTGCTAGACTATCCCACCTCCATGCGCACCATACTCCGCTGGTGCTGGTCCCTGTCTCCCATCCGGAGCTCCTGTAATGTTCGGTTTGAAAACCATTAGTCATAAAGACTAAGCCCTATCATCCCCTACCCCTCCCACCACGGCTCCTAAGCACCGGGCGGAGAGGAGAAAAGGGAAGCTACAAAAGTGGAGAATAATCAAGCAGGTGACGGTGGACCTAACTAGCAAATTATAATAGGTGAACAGTGTAAATGTTGTAATAGGTAGAGCAATTAATAAGTAGCAAATTGTATAAAAAGGGCAGCTAGAGAACAGTAAGTAAACAAACAAGTAAGTAAGTATGTAACCTTAACTTATATGAATGCCCATACAAACTTATAAGTTAAGGGATCTTCTGCAGGGCTCCCATCGTATAAAAAGTCCCATACCGATTTATACGTTGGGGTGTCGGTTGTATGCAATTATGAGTGTAGTGATATGCTATGCCATGATTCATGCAAGTGCAATACACGCACACGACTCTATGCACACAGACCTTAGTTCCCCCTGTTCGGGCAGCTAGCTTCACTCCCAGGAACCTCCGTAGTGGCAAACGGAGACAGTGGGTCGGGCCCCCCACTCCTAGGCGGGCATCCACACTACCAGGCCTAGCCCTTCCGTACGCCCCTAGAAGAACACAACCTAGAGTATCCGCGTACTACTGCTGGCTGTACCCACCAGACTTTCTTTGGCTAAGTGTCCCACACCGCCAAGTCAGCGTACCGATGTCGGTGTGAACGACAATCAGATACCGAAGACCCACCACCTTTATTCTGTTCTCCAACCCTCGAGCCCTCGGCCCCCCGGACAGTCCGTCCGTGCATCTACCTTCAGAGCTACTGTCTGAAAGAAACCAAACCAATTATTCTACCTTCCTAGCTACCGAGGTGTGTGTATGTGCAACCCTAGTTATACTAGTTGCTCTTTCAATTTATTATTCTTATGGTTTACGTTAGCCCAGGACTGCCCCCGGTATACCCCGTGAAGGGCTCCCAAGGGGCACTAGGAACCAAGACGGCGGCATTACGGCCCGAAGTTCCCTTTCGCAAGGCACTTATTATTATTGGTTGATCTCCATTAACCCGATCCTCTTTTAGTTACTTTAGTTCTAACCCTAGAGTATTAAAACTCTTCCTCTTCTTCCCGTGATGGACGATCTTTCGTCGTTCCCACACTCCCTTATCCTTGACCAGTCTCACACTTTACTTGTCCTGACTTCCAATGATGAACTCAATCTTAACTTACCCTACCAACCTTCAATTATCAAAATTCCGTGGTTTTACTATATGCAGATCATCCTAAGCTATATGAGGTACACAAGGGGAGGTACACCAAATTATCTTCCAAATCTCCTATAATATTTACTGGAGGTCTACCATATCATAATTTGTCTAAATCCAGAAACTTATAATTTTCCTAATTAATCTGATATTTATTTAATTTTCCCAAAGGACGAGCCATGGGTCATTTTAAACATGAACTACATGATCCTCCTAAGTAATGGCTACTCAAAAATCATGATCATTAAATAACAGCAAGATAACCTCAAATACAAATTCCCAGAATTTTACAGAAAGTATTTAACCTCTAAATAATTTATCCAGTATAATCACATTAATTCTACGTAATGAAGGAAGTACTAAAATTATTCATCGAAGAATTATAGAAAAATTACTAATCAGTAGCATGGCATATAAAAGATCTTTGTGCAAAGAATCATAATTTTACTAGCTTGCTAAACACCACTAAAGATTTAATCAAATAATCAAGGTAAAACATACTTAATGAAGCAAGCCTTAAAATTAAACTTCCAAAAATCCCATAAAAATTCACAGAGATTTAAAACCATAATAAACGTTCTCTGTCTAAAATTCATCAATTTCTAGGAAGTGTGTGATCCATAATAAATTTTCTAAGCGAATCATACAAGCTACTAAATCGTTAATGAAGTACCCAAAATAATAATCTTAAAATTCATAATAAAATATCCAGAGCTTGTGCCATCCCTATAATTCACTCTACCCAAATCTCAACACTTTTCAATGTGATTTAGTGCCATTTCCTATCTCTACAAGTTTTGCACCCTAAACTAGGGTTAGATTTTTAGGTATCCCAACGGTCTCCAAATCTACTAAGATTTCATCCAGAGAACTATATTGGTCCTATGGTTCTCTTCACCCAATTTCGGGTCAATCCAAGGTCATTTGACCACATGACCTTCACAAACCACCAAGATCCATCCTTAGGGTTTGGCCGTGGTTCTTCGGGCAACCTTACCCCATTCCACCTCAAACTCTATGAGGGGGGTGCTAGAGGATATTACTAGCCAGTGGTAAAAATCTCAGCCTCTGTTGAGGTGATCTGACCACTTAAATCTCAAAAGTGCACTTTTAACCTAAGACCCCTTATTAGGGCAAAACTTAGGGTTGATCATTTCTAATCCAAACCTTCTCCAAATGAGATGAAAAGTTATACAGAACCTAATGGTGAACCCAGGGACCACTCACCAAAATTTGGGAGGGTTTGGAGATTATTTAACCATCTAATTAAATTAAACTAGGATTATTGAATTTTTCTCAAAACTATAGAGAACTATTTCCCAAAAATTCTCATTTTTGGATAGCACCTAGATATAGGTAAGATTAGGCCACACCCCATATTTCAAGTCATTTTGATGACTGGTTTAGAGTGGGGAATTTTTCTAAGGTCCAGATGGCCCTCTGGATAGACCTCACCAAAAAGGGTGCTATGGTCTAACCAGGATTCTAAATCGAGTGAAATAAATTTTAAATTAAACTAGACTTCAGGGCTACATTTTCTATGTTGACCACTTTTCCTGTAGGAGCCTCTAGATATTTTTCCCAAATTATTTAAAGTGACAGAAATTTTCATTCAGAAATTGCTTCACAAATAAAATCTAATTAAATGGCACTGTTCATCTTCTTCTACAGCCCGAAACAGAGCCCTGAAAACCTAATTTCCTGTAGCTTTTCCAAGCTATTTCCCGGCCATCCAGCCATCTCCCTGGCCGGCCACCACCACCACCACCTCTGTTGAGGTGAGGGCTATCGTCGGGCGGCGGCACGGCCGCCGGAGAGGCGGTTTCCGACGAACCCGCCACCATGAAATTTTCGGAAAACCACGAATACGCTCACCCGATCAGGCTCTTTTGAGCCCGATATCTCTCCTAACGATTTCTAAGATCTATCCGCAGAAGAAGAGGGAGGGGAGGACCTTGTTCGCGGGCTGAAGGCGTGCAGAGCGTCGGGAAGCCATTGGCGCGGTGGTGGCGTCGCCGGAAGTTCTTCAACAGCAAGGGGAAAAATCTGAAACAGTTTGAGGGAGAGTGTAACCTTTTCCTCTTACTCTTAGGAGACTTTTATAGATCAGCAAGTGGGGAGGGGAAAGGATGAAACGTCCGCGGCCATTAATAATTCCCTTAATGACGTTTCGGTTATGACGAATGGCAGTTGAAACGCTGGAGATGAAGAGGTGCTTGCCAGGTGGCGATTTCCTATTGGACCAACATTTCCTTAATGATTTAAATAATTAATGTAGGAAACGGCCCATAAATACCCTTGGTTTTCATTCCCATAATCAGAATTTATTATGGCGTCGGTTACGGAAATTTCCAGTCTGGCTGTCGTTTCGGCCTTGGTCACGGGCGTGACACATAGGTCACGGGCGTGACAGGCCTGGTTAGCCAATTCTGGGTTCGACGATCGTCGAACTGAGATCGACGATCGTCGAAGGGTGGTCACGGGCGTGACACCCGGGTCACGGGCGTGACTGGCCTGTGTGACCAATTCTGGTTCGACGATCGTCGAATTGGGATCGACGATCGTCGAGCGTGGTCACGCCCTATGTCACGGGCGTGACATTGCAGGTCACGGGCGTGACATGCCCGTGTGGCCAGTTCCTAGCCGACGACCGTCGAACTGAAATCGACGATCATCGAAGGTGGTCACGCCCTATGTCACGGGCGTGAGATTGCGGGTCACGGGCGTGACAGGCCATGAGGCAAATTCTGCGCCCAACGATCGTCTAATTGAGATCAACGATCGTCGAAGGAGTCACGCCCCCAGGTCACGGGCGTGACAGGGCCGGGTTGAAAATTCGGCGTCCGACGATTGTCTCCCTGAGGTCGACGATCGTCGAGTGAGTCACGCCCTAGGTCACGGGCGTGAAGGGTCAGTCACGGGCATGACCAACCCGTGACCTGAATTCTTGGTCGTTTTATTTCGATTTCTGGGCTCCCCAGGGTTCTACCACAACCAACCGACTCCTAGGGGTCTAGCCAGAAATGGGATGTTACAGGATTGGTGGTTATGAAGAGAGCTTTGATTTTTGAGGCGAGGTAATTTTTTCTCAAACCTCCACATTTTTTTCTTTTTGGAGTATTAGGAAAATGAAATCTTATTTTCCTAACATTTTTTTTCTTTCTTCATAAATATAAATAAACCCAATGCATATGTATAGGAGTAATGAATTTTATCCTCTTACTCCGTAGCATATAATCTTTTTAATTATTGGGTGCCTATGTTTGCGGGGCGAAATCTTATCCCCATTGACATAAGATCTTTTAAGGGTCAGTGGGGAATCATACTGATTAAGGCATGAAAAAAAGGTGGAAGAGATTTTTTAAAAGAAAACTAGAGTTTAACAAAAGATTTCGAGAGCAACCTTTTTAATTTGAACGTTCCTACGTTTCTAAAAGCATAAGTAGAAATAATGTAAAATCCATAAATGTTATTTTCTAACATAAACACACATGCTTTTATTCAAAAAATTAGAAGTGATAGTGAGAAAAACAAGTTCCCTATAATAAGAAAAAGCCATAAAAAATTTTCTTTATTCAAGAAAATTTTTTATTGATTTTTGTGAGTTTGTCTAATTTTTTTCATATTTTTGGGATTATTATCATTTTTTTGGAATTTTTTAAAGGTTATGCAAATTTTTTTGAGTTTTTAGAGTTATATAGATTTTTTGAATTTTTGGATTTACAGAAATATTTACAAGAAAAGAGAGAGAATTTTTACAAGATAGGAAAGAGAAGTGGAAATAGACAAGAATATTTACAAAATATTTACAAAGTAGAAAAAGGATCGCCCGCGAACAGACTCTTATTTGTGGTTGGTTCGATGAGTCGAACGTCGCGGAGCGATGTTTTTAGTTTTTTTTAAATTTTATTTTTTTTATTATTATTTAAAGCATGAAAATATTTTTTTGAAATTTTTAATTTTTGCAAAATTTTTGGAACTTTTTATTACGTGCGGGAAATAAATGGACAGAAAATAGAAACACCCCATACTTAAGTCCAACATTGTCCCCAATGTTGCACTAAGTAGGAGGAACATGATATATATATAAAAAGGAATAAGCAGTTATGTACAAAAAATTAAAAAAAACAGGGGTTTAGAAATCTTTTCTAAATCGCGTTCGGGGAAGCCCGTTATGTATTGTCCTGCAAAAGTTAAAAGTAAAAGGAAAAATATAATATAAAAAACAAAAAAGAAAAATTCGGCGAAAATGGTGCAGGTGATAGGGGGCAAGTGGGTGTGACTCGCAAGCTAACGTCTTAGCTAAGTGAGCGCGACCGATATGTGATCCCTTAACCCTCAGGATTGTGAAGCGCGCCGAAACAACAAAATAAATACATAATTAATAATTTTTTTGTTTTACATATTTTTTTCTTAGTTTTTTTTTGAATTTTTAGAGAGAATTTTTTTTTTTTTTTTTTAGTTTTTTTTTTTTTGAAAAATAAAAATAAAAAGAAAAAAGAAAATAAGTTAAAGGCAAAATAAAAATGAAAGATATATATTTTTTTGAATTTTAAATTTTTGGATGAAAAGAAAGAAAAAAAAATTTCATCATTTTTTTAAGTTTTTAAAGTTTTTTTTTTTTTAGTTTTAAAGTTTTAAAGTTTTTTATTTTTTAAGTTTTTGATATATATTTTTTTTTAAGTTTTAAATATTTCTGATTTTTTTGTTTTAAAGTTCTTAAATTTTTTATTTTTTAAGTTTTTGATTTTTTTTAAGTTTTAAATTTTTCTGATTTTTTTGTCTTAAAGTTTTTAATTTTTTTTATTTTTTATTTTTTTTAAGTATTTATTATTAATATTAATATTGATATTATTATTATTATTAATATAAATTTTTTGGTAGATCAATTAATTATATATATATATATATATATATATATATATATTAGTAGAAATAAAGGGTAAAATTAATAGGTTTCAGGAATTCAAAATAGTAAGGCGAAATTTTCCCCGGCAACGGCGCCAAAAACTTGATGGTTAAAACGCGCAGGTTTCTTTTTTATTTTATTTTAAGATGAGTGGGATTTTATTTTATAAAGAAAAAGAAGAGCGTTTTTATTTTGTTAGAAACCGATTTTTAACGAGAGGGAGGCAAGTGCACCTATCGCGTGTAGTACAGGATATTCCCGTGCGGAATATCGGGGTCGTATTGTTCTCGGGGCCGGCTTAGCTATTTCTACTCTTTCCCTGAAATACCTATTATTCTACCGATAATATTTTAGTTTGGTTTTATAAAAAAGAAAATGGCGAACATAAAAATAAATATAATACAGAAAATGAAAGTAGGAAATAAAGTGCAGAAGGCCGACGAAAAACTCGGCACGACGATATCAAAAGAGAATTTGAACTAAAATAACTTTTAATAAAAAGAGATCCTAATTTTCAAATTAATTAAGGCGTAGACTCGGCCGTGGAGGTTCCTTAGATATAAGCTCACCTTGGTCTAGGGATATCGCTCACCTGATCGCTAAGACTATTCGACCGATCGCTAGACCGACAAAGGATTCCTCTTAACGCCCGCATTACGCTGAGAACCCCGCTATTGGGTGAGGAACCCAATCCGGTAGAGTCACGCGCCACCTCTCTCGAGGGTTAGCGCGACGCTCTCTTTACCCAAGGGTGATCGGTCCATACGTGCGGCTTCTCGGCGTTGCGTATGGATAACGGAAATAGAGCTCGCACATCGATTATGCGGTCCTACGCATCGTTAACCCGGGGCAAACCTTAAGAAATTTAATTAAATAGAAAACAGGACCTTTAATTATTTAAAGTTACTTTATCTGTCCCAATGCTCTTCGATATTGAGGGCTAAGGGCGGTTAGCCACTCATCGGAATGGGGGCACTTATGCTAGGAAGCGATAAAGAAAACTATGAAGAAAACAGGAAATAAAGCAGTAAATGAATGCTGAAAATTGCAAGTCCTACTCGAACAAGTAGGACTGAAGAAAGCAGTAAATGCGAATCCCGGCTCAAATGAGTGGACGGGGGTAAATTAATCTCATACACGCACACACTCTACAGGAATTAAAATCACACACACGCACTCTACAGAAAAGTAAACACACACACACACACACACACACACAAAAAGTTTTCCTACTCAAGTGAGTAGGAAGAAAATGAAAGCAGTAAAAAGACAAGTCCCACTCAAACGAGTGGGCGGGAAATGAAAGCAGAGCGCCATTTAACTCTTAACGAGTAGGCGGAAATAAATGCATACGCACACACTCTATAGAAATTGAAATAAAGCAATAAAATCTAACTCATACACGCACGCACACTTGCAAAAAAATAAGAAAAACAAAGTGACTGAAAAATTAAAACGACTGCATTTCTACCGCTAGAATGCGGTAGAAAAGCATAAAAAGTGAAAATAAAAATTAACCGGACAAAAAGTTTGGCAAATAAACGACAAATGAAAGTGCTCGAAAGATTAAAACAACGACATTTCTATCGCTAGAATGCGGTAGAAATGCCTAAAAAGAGAAAATAAAATTAAACGGACTAAAAGTTTTACAAATAAAAAGCTAAAACGAAGTGAGCGAAAAATTATAACGACTACATTTTTATTCATTAGTTTTTATAAAACCTCCAAAAAAGTGAGAATAAAACTAAAAAAGAACGAGAAGTTTTACTTTCCTAAGAGCCTAAGTTAAAAAAATAAAAACGAACACTTTTAGAGGAGTTTTTATAAAACCTATATGAATGAAAATGATAAAGAAGAAAAGGCTAAAGCTAAAAAGTGCGGAAAACGAAAACTATACGGACGGCACAACGGCTAGAAAGTGCGATAAAATCCTAAACTAAACGAGTTATAAAAGCTATAAAAAGATGAAATCATAAAAAGCACGAAAAAGATGAACAAAAAAATCACATAAGTGAGGCGCTTCCATGAGTTTTTCATACTATGCAAGAGAGAAAAAGTCTACAATTTTATTAAATAAAAGGCTATTACAAAGTAAACTAAAGCAAACATCCTAATATGAACTAAGAGAGAGAGAGGGATAAAATAATTCCCTTACATAAGCATAGAATCAAAATGGGCAGCACCTCCCCTAAGCAATTTGGACCAAAAAGCTGGACAAGAAAAGCTTCCTGGAAGCTCTTATTTATAGACATTTTTTCGGGTTGGTCACGCCCTAGGTCACGGGCGTGATAGGGGGCGTGTCACTACTGTACATGAGCAGATCGGGTGATTTGATTGGTAAGTTGACTTCGGCTGAAAACGTGGCGGTCACGCCCTAGGTCACAGGCGTGACATATGCCAGTCACGGGCGTGACACGGGCGTGATGGGGAACTGGATCTGGGGATTTGACGCGAGCTTTGACTTCGGGGCGGCCCACGTGGCGGACACGGGCGTGACAGAATTGTCACGGGCGTGTAGGTGGGGCGTGACCCGGACAGCTGGCAGCTCGATGTCGGCAGCATTGACAATTGACGAAGAGTTGAGTGTCGACATCGACACGGGCGTGACAGGCTTTGACACGGGCGTGACATGAAGGCGTTGAGCGAGGAACAGTGAATCGTTGAGTTCCGTCTGGCTGATGGCGTTGAGTGCCGGACAGGCCCGTGTCGGGGGGTGACACGGGCGTGACAAGGCCGAAAAAATATTTTTCTGAAAAAATTCAGAAAACAAAAAAGCTAAGTAAAAAATAAAAAATTACAAAAAAGAAACAATTTATTAAATAAAACAAACTAAAAAAATATAAAAATAAACAAAAATGACTTAAATAAAATACGAAAATATAGGTATATTTACAACTCATCAATCATCTTTATCGAACGACATATTGGTGTACTCGAAGTGCGAAGTAGATCACTTCAAGCATCTGCATTTGATGTTGGAGACGCTGAGGAGGAACGAACTATAACCAATGTTATCCAAATGCGAGTTCTGGTTGTCCTCAGTGGCGTTCCTTGGTCACATAGTGATTGGTGAAGGGATTGCGATAGATCCGGCGAATATTATTGCGATACGGGAGTGGCCTGTGTTGTCTTCGTTAGCGGAAATCCAATGTTTTCTTGGGCTTGCCGGCTATTACACGCTTTTCGTAGAGAATTCTCGCGGATAGCGTTACCTCTCACGACATTGACCAGGAAAGATCAGAAGTTTGTATGGACGAAGGAGTGCGCTCAAGCGTTCGAAGAGTTGAAGAGTCGGTTGTCCACGGCACCAGCGTTAAGTTCGCCGAGTGGGACCGAAGGTTTTGAGATATACAGCGATGCCTCAGACAGTGGTCTGGGCTTCGTGCTGCTGCAGCATGGTAGTGTTATTGCATATGGCTCGCGTCAGCTGAAAGTGCACGAAAGGAATTATCTGGTCTATGCCTTGGAGTTAGTGGCTGTGATTTTTGCGCAAAAGCTATGGAGGCATTATTTGTACTGTATAAAGGTCGATATTAATACCGCCCACAAGAGCCCTAAATACCCGTTTGATCGGAAGGATCTGAACATGAGGTAGCGGAGGTGGATTGAGTTCCTCGGGGACTATACGTTAAAAATTCATTATGTGCCCAGGAAAGGCACTGCACTTACGGATGCGTTGAGTCGCAGGGCTCCCGCCCAAGCCAACTGGTTGTCGATTCATGATGAGCGGTTGATTCGGGAGTTGGAGGCATTAGAGATCTGTTGTGTTGACAAGCAGACTAACACCGAAGCGCTATTGAACTGGACGGAAGTTCATTATGATCTTGATGATCGGATTCGACAGACTATGGATTTGGATAGCAGCATGAAGGGAATCATGGATGCAGCTTCGAATGGGTTAAATTCCTAATTTACAGTTGAAGATAGACTGCTAAGGAAGGATAATCGTTTGTGCGTCCCAAATATGGGTAATTTACGGGTGGAGTTGATGTACGAGGCTCATCATACCAAGTACGCAATTCACCCAGGGAGCACGAAGATGTATCGAGATCTGAAGAAGTTATTCTGGTGTCCAGGACTCAAGAAGGAAGTGACACTATATGTGGCTAAATGTCAGACTTGCGCCTTAGTGAAGGTAGAGTGCCAAAAGCAAGGGGGTTTCTTGAAATCTTTGCCTATTCCGGAGTGGAAGTTCGACTTCATTTCGATGGACTTTGTGCATGGCTTGCCAATGTCGCAGAAGGGAAGCGGCGTCATCTGGGTGATCGTAGATCGGTTAACAAAAGTATCGCACTTCATTCCGTATAGGAAGGAGTATTTGGTGGAGAAACTGGTGAAGCTGTATGTGGATAATATAGTCAGACTACACGGTGTGCCCCGCAGCATCGTGAGTGATAGAGATTGACGTTTCACGTCCAATGACTGAAGGTTGGTGCAGCAAATGCTGGGAACTAAGCTGAAGTTCCGCATAGCCTTTCATCCGCAGATGGATGGGCAGACTTAGAGGGTCAATAGGACGAAGGAGGACATGCTTCGCATGTGTTTCTTGGACTTCAGAAAGCAGTGGGAGTACAATCTGTATTTGGTGGAGTTTGTGTACAACAACAGCTACCAAGCGAGCATACAAATGTCGCCCTTCGAGGCCTTATATGGTAGAAAGTGTCGCACTCCATTCTCGTGGCTTGAAACGCGTGAGGCAATGTTGTACAAAAAGCAAGAGGTGGAAAATGCTACTTCATTGGAGCGAACCATTCGGGAGCGTTTGCTGATCGCTCATGATAGACAAGCTAAATACTACAATGCCAAGCACCGGAACGTTGAGTTCGAGGTTGGCGATCCTGTTTATTTGAAGGTATAGGCGTTCAAGGGTGTTTTACGGGTACGACGCTTGAAGAAGCTGAGCCCGAGATACCTTGGACCATTTGAGATTTTGGAGCGGATCGGCGAAGCGGCTTATCGTATAAATCTATCGGTGGAGTTGAGTGGCCTACACGATGTATTCCACATATAAGTGCTGCGGAAGGCGATGCAAGAGCCTTCGCAGGTGATCGCAGTTGATCAGGTACCGGTGTACGAAGGGTTGACGATGAGGGTCAAGCCCGTTCGTATTGAGGACTCTGAAGTCAAGCGACTTCGTAACAAGGAGATCAGAATGGTCAAGGTCCTTTGGGACAATTGAGGCCGTGAGGAGCTCTCTTGGGAATGGGAGCTCACCATGCTTGAGGAGTACCCAGAGTTATTTTACTCAGGTACCGCTTTTGGTTTTCTATTTTCTTTTCCTTTTGTAATTTCATGGAAGAAATTCTTTTAAGAGTGAGAGAGAGTTGTAACGCCCCAAAACTCAAAAAAGTGACGGGTGGCGTTTTGAGCCAAGTCTGGGTTTTGGTAGTGGTGACACGGCCTGGGACACGGGCGTGTCCCAGGGACGTGTCATGCTCGGGTTCGGCGATGGTCGCGTGGTCGACGAAATTTCAGTCAACGGTCGTCAGGGCAATGAACACGGCCTGGGACCCGGGCGTGTCCCAGGGTGTGTCAGCCACTCAAAGAATTTCAATCAACGATCATTGAGTGAGGACGCACGGCCTCAGCCCAAGCGTGTTCGGGTCGGACACGGCCGTGTCAGATTTGACACGGGTGTGTAAAATACCCATGTCCTGCTCGGGTCATTTGGCGAGTTGTGCTAAGGAAGCTATACGGCCTGGGACACAGGCATGTCCAAGGGCGTGTCTAGCACACGGCATGTGACACGTGCATGTCACATGGCCGTGTTGTGCTCAGGACGTTTTGGCCCTGCGTCGATGGAGGAGTACGCCCATCTACATGGGTGTGTACTGGCTGACACGGGCGTGTCAAGCCTGACACGGTCGTGTCGAGTGCCAGTGTTCTTTTTGGGATGCGACAGTTTTGGCGGCGAATGAGTTACATGGCCTTGGACACGGGCGTGTCGCAAGCCGCATTCGGCCCAAGATGTTTATTTTCGGGCTGAATCACAGCCATTCGTTTCCTTACTTTGGGATCTAACAGCTCAGGCCTCCCCATGCTAGGGTTAAGGCCGGGATTGGGGGTTTAAAACCTCACTTTTTTGGGGACTTTTTCTTTCAAAATCCTAGAGAGATGGGAGAGAAAGGAGGAAGAAAGAACAGGGAGATCCGGTCGCCGGAGGAGATTCGGAGAGCCAAATCGCAAGCCGAGCCCAGATCTGCGGAGGAAAGATCATCGCGTTCCTTTTCATCCGCATTGTTTTCCATGGCGCCAAAGAGGAACGCTAGAGTAACGATTCTCATTTTGAGCATATGAAGCTCTTCTTCTTTTGATTAGGAAGACCCTCTCCCGCGAGTGTGCGGTGAGTTACGGTGTTTGATGTGTGGAAATCGGCAAGCGCATCGGTCGCACAAGTAATAAAATTTGGGAATAAATCCCCAAGTGTCGTTCTCTTGAGGAATGCAATTAGCATAGAGCGGTGACAGTTCAGAAAATATTGTTATGAGGGTTATACTAAGAAAATATTAAAAAGTGGGCTTGTGAGATTGTGGTTTCTTGATCTAATAAACTAATTAAGAGTATGCGGGTCGAAGGCATGCTTCGCAAAGTGAGGTGAGTGTATCAGCCGCGATGCCAAACTTCGATTGGGCGAGTGGATGGAAAGCTAATGGATGGAAGTGTTCTTGTGCGGAGTGCAATCGGGTGAAATAAGGGTATGGAGTGGATGTGGAGTGGGCGAGGGGCATTCACAACACACAACTCAAAAGCAAATGAAAACAACAAACATCCAATTAGATATAGAGTAGAAAATGTAGTTACTTACAATATCAAATCATTCCGTACAATGAAGAAAGTGGAAGAGGAGTAAACAACTAGAGGGTGAAGGTCCACCGTAGGTCGTGGCCGGAATAACGAGTTGTCACTCTGCTTCCAGGCTCAGTCCGAGGAGGCTTCCGGTACCAACGAGCTGTCACCTTGAAGGCATTTGAGTCAGTTCCCTATGTCGTCTTATTCTCCAACTCCGGTGGAAAGCTTGGAGTTGAGGTCATCAATGGACGGGAGCTTCGCTGGAGGGTTTGGAAAGCTTCGGAATCAATGGCTACGGACTCCCGATGGAAAGGATGAAGGTGGAGGTGGCTGGAGTAGTTGGAGAAGTAGAAAGGCACTCCCCGTGCACTGTCCGATCACAGAAATGACTAGCGTTAACCTAAATCGCGGAGCAGGCCCTTAAATACGGAGGCAGAACAAGCAGAGCGCACGATCAGTGGCACACAACCAGTGGTCGTGCGCACTATCGGTCGATGATCGTGCGCAATTTCCAATTAAACATGCAACTTGGATAGAAACATCAACAAATATGCGCATGATCTGTGGCGCACGACCGGTGGTCATGCGCACTGTATCCACTGATCGTGCGATTGGCAAAGACAGAACTGCTGAAAAAATGAGGTAAACGTGCATGAGTAGTGGCACACGACTGGTAGTCATGCGCTCAATGTCTAGTGCTCGTGCGATTACCCGGGAAGAACAAGGAAAATGAAGAGGACAGAGCGCACGATCACCATCGCACGACCAATGGTCTTGCGTAATAGGTCCAGTGATCATGCGATCGTCAAGACAGAACTTTGTAAAAGGGGAATTTAATGTGCACGATCAGTTGCGCACGACCAGTGGTCGTGCACAGTGAGTCCAGTGATCATGCGCAATGTTCATGTATCGTCGGGGTCTCCCGAGCGGTTCCGGAGCACGCACACGACCCATGCACTAGCAGAAGCAGCAGATAGGCCACCAAAAGTGCACACCACTTTGTCATGACACGACGAGAGAACAAGAAAAACAAACGAAATCATAGAAAAATCCAAAGCATACAGAAAACGGGCCTAAAGTGCACTTAATCATGAAATAGGCAAATAAGGAAATATAAGTGATTATATCTCTCAAGTGCAGTGCTAAGACGATAAAACTGGCCCAGATGAGTCCAAAAATCAATGTATTATTTTGACTCATCACACCCCCAGACATACCCATTTGTGCGTCCTGCGCAAATCATTACTCTGTGGACTGTAAAACAGCTAGCTTGCTTAGAAACTTCAAAATAAAGTAGGACGAGAAATAAAATAGATCATGCGCATAGAAAATAGAATAAAAAACTTTTTAATTATACTACCGAGCTTAAATTATTCAACAGAGGTAAATAAATATTGTGTCTACTTAAAATTAAAATTCTGGAGAATCGTTCGGTCATGTGTATGGAGAAAGTAGACAGACAACTAAGGTGAGCAATGCCCAAGACCGAGGCTCGTGATCACCTCCAAAGAAATCCATCAATGTCGGGAACCATAAGCTTGCCCTTTCGCACTCTCTCCACGATGTTAAGTAGACTTAAATGTAAATCAGCAGGACTTGTAGGTTTGAATGGGGCTAAGGCTAAGGTGTGGTAGTCAATGATCAACATGGAGGCTACACACAACCAAAGCGAGCGAATAAGAGCTAAACCCATACAACCACTAAGAAATGCATGTGTGACAAACCCCCAGACTTGGCTTCAAAACTGGGTATGCACACGGCCTATCCCGTCCAAAAATAACACACAAGATGGGGATGGAAATTCTCCTTGTAATAGTTTTAGATTTTCCTCTTTTTTTTCTTTTTTTTCATCCTTTTCTTTTTAATTTTTTTTCTTTTTCATTCAGCAATCCCCAAATCTAACAATTAACAATTCATGAATTCATCTCCACATAACATGAATCCCAAATATCACAACATATCAAATTTTTGAAATCGATCAAGCTCAAGGTTTTGGTTGCGACAAAAGGGTTGGCTTTTAGGCTTTGGTGAATATAGGTGGAGCTGAAACAAAAGGAGAGTAGGCACAAATTTTGCTTGTAAGGGTCAGCTGCTAGGACTAGGTACAAAAAGGCTCAAACTAGCAAAAATGATGGCCTACCTCACGCTCACACTCAACTAACCGGGCACCAATGCTTCGAGAGTAGCTGGAGGCATGTTCTCAGGCCGTGTCCGGCTCTGCCCGGTAGGCCCCTGAAAAAGGCGATCCTTTCCCCCGACTAAAGCAATACGAGTCTCGTGATGGCTACACTCGTCTCTACAATACCGTTCGATTACTCTAGATTCTACAATTTTAAGTAGCACAAACATAATTTACTTTTGCACAATAAATTTAAGTCTACGAGCATGAAGAAAAAGTAATCCTATTCTATTTCTACGCAAATCATGAGTATTCGATTAGGAGCACTGCATGAGTTTCGAACTACTAGATCCCAAAATCCTAAGCCAACACCACTTTTTAGAGTTTACACAAAAGTAATACATTTGACTTGTGTAACACCCCTATCAATCACACAGCATATAGCAGTAGGTCCGGCCGGGGCCCGACGCCATATACCACGGACAGACTGGTGGGTTACTCAATGAAACAATTCAACCAATACACACGTCCTACACAGAGCATCTAGCGGAAGTAATTAATTTAGTTACAACCATAAGACCCCTGCCAACAAGCATGAATGTCCACTAACAGAAAACCCAGTAGTAATGAATTACAAAATACACAAAAGTACTGGCCTTAAGGCCTTACAATAGTTTTCTCAAATATAAGTGTCTTCCAAACCTCGGCACGCAGGCCGGCCACACATGATAATACAAGAAAACACTCAAAATTTTTAGCCTTCGAGGGCCAGCTCAGCAACCTATGCTTTAGCCAGCTATTTACCACTCAGCTCCGCAGCACCTTCAAGCACAATTCACCGTAACGGTGGCAAACAATAATAACGGTCAGCTAAAGCTGACCAAATTATAATGATTCCGCCCACAAACCAGGCCGGTAAAGCTTCTTCCTTGCACTTGTTAGCAAAACCAGCAACATAGCGAATAAACATCACATCATAGGTGCACACACACATGGTCGTACACCTCGTGCTCTCAGGGCACTTAATCGGAGAAGCCAGTCCGAACCCAGTCTGATCCTTGACTCCACCACCACCCCCAGGGAGGCAAACCTCAAGAGCATTTAGTCTTTTCAATCGTAGCCTAGACTCGATCTACAAATCATCGGTAAGTGCAACGTAAACTTTAGGTCTCTTTAATCGAAACAGATGGAGCGGGTAGGGTTCCATAAGCCCGTTGTTCACCCCGCCATGGCCATTTGGCCTTTGACGCGGGCCAAGCTTCCCCTAGTCCCAACTACGATAAAACACGGTACATAGCCCTGCTATATACCCTGCTGGCTTCTAGGCCACCGAAATGGCAAAAATTCATTTCCGCCAATATTTCTGGGTGCACCTTGGGGTTAATCCCCAAGATTCCCTGATGCATTCTAACGCATAGCAACCCGAAAACAATCAAAACACACAGAGTCCTCTCCGGCACAAAATGCATAGCAAAACATCACAATTCCAGACCAACATGTCCGGGTAGGCTTCACACACAATGCATATGTCCGTACTTCGATTCCGGACTCTAATAAGGGGGACTTTACATATCTATCCCAAGGAATACCGCAAACTCACGGCACACTCGCGGGAGCGGGTTTCCCATGCAAAGGAAGAAGAGCTTCACATGTTCAAGATGAAAATAGTTACCCTAGAATTTTTTCCTTGGTGCCATGGAAATCTATGCGGATGAAAAGCACCGCAATCTCCTTGCCTCCAGAGATCCGAAATTTGCTAGCGATTTGGAGCTCCGAAACTCCTACGGTGACCGGAACTAGCCTTCCTTCTTCTTCTGTGCTCTCTCCTCTCTCTAGATCTTAGAAAGAGAGTGAATCCAAGCTTATGAGGAATTCACACCCCTAAACCAGCCTTGACCCTTAGGTGGGAAGAGCCTGAACAATCAGATCCAATAACAAGGAAACAGACGGCTGAGATTCAACCCGAATTTCCAAAACTTGGGCCGAACACGGGTTCTGACACGCCCGTTTTCAGAGCCGTGTCACCAATTCTCCGTCGAAACAGTCGCATCCCGAAAAGAACACGGGCACTCGACTCGCCCGTATTGGGCTTGACACGCCCGTATCATCCAGTGCACGCCCGTGTAGCTGGGCATGTTCCCTCAACGACACAGGTCCAAAAAAACCCGAGCACAACACAGCCATGTGACACGCCCGTGTCACATGCCATGTGCTAGACACTCCCTGGGACATGCCCGTGTAGCAGGCCGTATACCTGCCTTAGAAAAAACCGCCACAGGACCCAAGGAGGACACGGGTATTCGACACGCCCGTGTCGAATTTTACATGCCTGTGTCGGACTCGAACACGCCTAGGCTAAGGTCGTGTGTCCCACACTCTATGATCATTGAGTGCAAGGCTCTGAGTGACTGACACGCCCGGGGACATGCCCGTTTCCCAAGCCGTATTCACCCCCCCGACAATCGTTGTCCCCAAAATCAGTCGACCACGCGACCAATGCCGATCCCGAGCACAACACGCCCTTTGACACGCCTGTGTCAAAGGCCGTATCACCTCTACTAAAACTCAGATTTGGCTCAAAAGGCCACCCGTCACACTTTTGAGTTTCGGGGTGTGTAAACTCTCTCCCTCTTAAAAGAATTTCGTCCACGAAATTACCAAAGGAAAAGATAAACAAAACAAAAAGTGTTACCTTAGAGAAATAACTCTGGGTACTCCTCCAGCAAGGTCTGCTCCCGTTCCCAAGAGAGCTCCTCACGACCACAATTGTCCCAACGGACCTTGACCGACCTGATCTCCTTGTTACGGAGTCTCTTAACCTCAAAGTCTACAATACGAATGGGCTTTACCTTAGTCGTCAACTCTTCATCCACTGGCACTTGATCAACTGCGATCACCTGCAAAGGCCCTTGCACCGCCTTCCGCAACACTTAAATGTGGAATAGATCGTATAGACCACTCAACTCCACCGAAAGCCTCAGACGATAAGCCGCTTCGCTGATCCGCTCCATAATCTCAACTGGTCCATGGTATCTCGGGCACACCCTTGAATGACATTAACTTAAAGTGCACCCAAACGCCAAACTCGAACTCTACGTTTCGAGGCTTGACATTGAAGTATTTGGGTTTCCTAACCTGAGCAATCAACAATCGCTCTCGAATGGTTCGCACCAATAAAGTAGCATTTTCCCACCTCTTGCTTTTTGTACAACCTTGCCTCACCCGTTTCCGGCCACGTCAACGACATGCGACATATTCTACCATATAAGGCCTCGAAGGGGACATTTAGATACTCGTTTGGTAGCTATTATTGTACGCAAACTCCACAAAAAAGATAGTCTTCTCACTGCTTCCCGAAGTCCAGAACGCACATGCGAAACATGTCTTCCATCGTCCTGTTTCACTTCTCGTTTTGCCCATCCGTTTGCGGATGAAAGGCTGTGCTTAACCTCAACTTAGTCCCCAGCATTCGCTGCACCAACCTCCAATCATTGGACGTAAAACACCCATCTCGATCTCCCACGATGCTGCGGGGCACACCGTTCAGTCTTACTTGATTATCCACAGACATTTTCGCCAGTGTCTCCACCGGATCATCCTTCCTATGTAGAATGAAGCGCAACACTTCTGCTAACCGATCTACAATCACCCAGATGGCGTCGTTTCCATTCTGCGACCTTGGCAAGCCGTGCACAAAGTCAATCGAAATGTCGTCGAACTTCCACTCCGGAATAGGCAATGATTTAAAGAAACCTCCTAGCTTTTGGCACTCTGCCTTCACTAAGGCGCAAGTCTGGCACTTAGCCACAACTAGTGCCACAACCTTCTAGTGTCGTGGCCACCAGAATAACTTCTTTAGGTCTCAGTACATCTTCGTGCTCCCTATATGAATTAAGTACTTGGTATGACCGTACACCTACTCCACCCGTAACTTATCCACATTTGGGATGCACAAACGATTGTCCTTCCTTAGTAGCCCATCTTCAACTGAAAACTGGGAATTTGACCCATCCAATGCTGCATCCATTAGCTTCTTCATGCTGCCATCCAACTCCATAGCCTGCCGAACCCGATCAACGAGGCCACACTGAACTTCCGGCCACACTAAAAATGCTTTGACGCTAGTCTGCTTGTCCACACAACAGAACTCTAATGCCTCCAACTCATGTATAATCTCTAGTCATAAACCGACAACCAGTTGGCTTGGGCAGGAGCTCTGAGACTCAATGCATCCGCAACTTCATTGCCTTTCCCGGGTACATAATGAATTCTGAGTGTATAGTCCCCCAGGAACTCCATCCATCTCCACTGCCTCATGTTCAGATCCTTCTGATCCAACAAGTACTTAAGGCTTTTTTGGTCAGAATAAATATCGGCCTTTATACCGTACAAGTAGTGCTTCCACAGCTTTAGCGCAAAACTCACGGCCGCCAACTCCAAGTCATGGACAAGATAATTCCTTTCGTGAACTTTGAGCTGACTCGAGCCATACGTTATAACACTTCCATGCTGCAGTAGCATGCAGGCCAAACAACTGCCTGAGGCATCACTGTAAATCTCGAAGCCTTCGACCCACTTGGCGAACCTAGAATAAGCATTGTGGTCAATCGACTCTCCAACTCCTCTAAAGCTTGTGCGCACGCAGGCGTTCAAACAACTTTTGATCTTTCCTCGTCAAAGTTGTGGGGGGGGGGGGTAACTCTATCCGCGAGAAGTTATCAATGAAGCGCATGTAGTAGCCAGTAAACCCCAGAAAACTATGGTCTTCTGCTTCCGAACGCAACACAGGCCACTCGCGTATCATAACTAACTTCGCTGGATCCACTGCAACACCCACTCTACAAACTTTATGACCGAGGGACGCTACCTAGGATAACCTAAAACTCGTGTTTGGAGAACTAGGCATAGAGTTGGTTCCCCTTTAGTGTTTCCACCACCGAAAGAAGATGCTTGAAGTGATCCTCTTGCTCTGCGAGTACACCAATACGTCATCAATGAAGATGACCAAAAAATGGTCTAGGTACTCCCTGAACGATCTGTTCATCAAATCCATGAACACTGACGGCACATTTGTTAGCCCGAACAGAAGGACGGTAAACTCGAAATGTACATACCTTGCGCTGAACGCTGTCTTTGGGACATCGCTTTTCATTATCCTCAGCTGATGGTAACCGGACTTAAGGTCCACTTTAAGTAAACCAATGACCCTACCAACTGATCAAAAGGTCATCCACCCTAAGGATCCCGTACTTTCTCTTTTCTGTTAACTTTTTCAGTTTCCCATAATCGATACCGAGTCACAACCTTCCGTCTTTCTTCTTAACAACGAGGACCGGCGCACTCCAAGGCGACAAACTCGGATGCACATAACCTTGCTCCATCAACTCTTCCAGTTTTGCCTTTAGCTCTGACATCTCCTTTGGCGTTAACCGATATGTAGAGCGTGGCATAGGTTTTGCACCTTGCACTAGCTCAATCGTGAAGTCAATCTCTCGCTACGGTGGGGATCCAAGGAGACCATCAGGGAAACACATCAAGATATTCGGATACACCCGTGGTACTATCCGATGTAGGCTTAGGCTTTGAATCCTCCCATGGTGGCAGTAACGACGCTTGCAAGTCGAACTCCTGACTCCCAAACCATAACCTTACGACACAGACACTATCTCTCTCTCCGCGCATAGAACGACCATTAGGCAACAACACATCAAAATTGCCCTTTATCATCGTAGGAGATACTTCGATGCGCAATACTAAACCTTCGTACAAAAGGAGTGTGAAGTTCCCGTATCGAAACTATGCCCTCGTCGGGTGACCAAAAGTCCAAAACAAAGCCTATAACCTCCAGTCCTAAGCTAGCACGCATAAGGTAATAGGTATAAGAAGTTAAATTTCTATCAATTAAACCATACCTGACATCCTGACAGTCGGCCACAAGACCTCCTGCTTACCAAGGATGTCCAACCTCGGTTGGGTCAGAGTATACAGTTATGCGGTGGACTCCACCGCCTTGCCCTTCTCCTTAGCTTTTGCCCCAGAATTCTTCTCGGACATTAGGCATTTACTCCAACAATCTCGGGCACAGTGTCCCGGCTTTCCACATTTATAGCATGCACTTGGGGTTTGTCTTGTAGTCGCTCTGGATGCCCCTGAGGAAGGGACTAGACTTGACATCCTAGTATTCTTGTACCACCTACGGTACCCAGATTTTGATGTTGGCATTTTGAACACCGTCTCCTTTGCACTAGGGTCTTCAAATGCTCCTGCCTTAGCTTTCAATGTCTTCTGAGCACCCTTCCGACAATCTCGGTCAAAGTGCCATTTCTTTCCAAAAGAATGACAAATGTAAGAAGTCTGGCTAGTAGATGATCTAGCCTCTTTTATCAGCGTCCTGCGGTACGCAGTCCTTATAGGATCTGCAGGGTTTGATACCCTATTCACTGGTATTTGATGAGTTTTCCCCAACTCTACTTCCAAAGTTCTGGCCGACTCCACCAAGGCTCGGAATCCCAATAGCTTTGGTTCTAGCAGTAGGATGCGCAACTTGCTGCGCAGACCATTATAAATCTATCGACTATAGACTTCTCGCTTTCCCACTCAAAGCCTGGGTAGCGTCTTATCATAAGGAACGTCTGCAAATAATCGTCAACTGAGTGCGCTCCCTACAACACAATCATGTTCATCTGCGGCCCTAAAGGGCCTCTACATGCTATTTGCTCCATCACACCGCCCGGTGTTGGGGCCATCTCAGGACAAAGGGTTTCACATTTCTTCCATGTTGTGCGTTGGTCACAGCGAACACCGCTTCAACGACCCTTCTTATGGTTTCAAAAGAAGTAAGAGTCTCAGGTACGTCGCTTGGTGTAGTACTTTTCTAAGAAAGTGTGAGTTCAGGCTGCCACGTGCCACTCCCAGACACCTAAAGTCATACAAAACACCGATAAGCGACCAAACAACATTGCAAAATGCAATTATAGGAACACGCAGGTTCCTCAAACATGTGTATTTTCATTCCTAAGTGGACATTAATGGGTTCTTTTCATGTTATAACGATGACACACACACTTGTGCTCACAACCCCTTAAAGTGAATTTGTCCACGAATTCATTTAAGCCAGACCGAAACCGATAGTCTGATACCAAATTGTAACACCCCTATCCCTCACACAGCATATAACAGTAGGTCCGGCCGGGGCCCGATGCCATATACCACGGGCAGACTGGTGGGTTACTCAATGAAACCATTCAACCAATACACACATCCTTCATAGAGCATCTATCGTAAGTAATTTATTTAGTTGCAATAATAAGAACCCTGCCAACAAGCATGAATGTCCACTAATAGAAAACCCAGTAGGAATGAATTACAAAATTCACAAAAGTACTGGCCTTAAGGCCTTACAATAGTTTGCTGAAATATAAGTGTCATCCAAACCTCGGCAGGCTGGCTGGCCACATATGAGAATACAAGAAAACACTCAAAATTTAGGCCTTCAAGGGCCGGCTCAACAACTTGGGCTTTAGGGTGCTATTTACCACTCGGCTCCGCAGCACCTGCAAGCAAAATTCACCGCAACGGTGGAAATCAAGAATAACGGTCAGCTAAAGCTTACCAAATTATAACGATTCCGCCCCCAAACCGGGGCGGGAAAGCTTCTTCCCTGCACTTGTTAGCAAAACCAGCAACATAGCGAATAAACATCACATCATAGGTGCACGCACACGCGGCCATACATCCTATGCTCTCACGGCACTTACTCGGTGAAGCCAGCCCGAACCCAGTCCGATCCTCGACTCCACCACCACCCCTAGGGCGGAAACCACGTGAGCATTTAGTCTTTTCAGCCGTAGCCTAGACTCGATCTCCAAATCATCGGTAAGTGCCATGTTAACTTTAGGTCTCTTTAACCGAAACAGATGGAGCGGGTAGGGATTCACCAGCCCGTTGTCTTCCCCACCATGTCCATTTGGACTTTGACGCGGGCCAAGCTTCCCCCAGTCCTAACTATCGATAAAACACAGTACATAGCCCCGGTATATACCTGGGTTGCTCCCAGGCCACCGAAATGGCATGAATGAGTTTCCGCATAGATTTCCGAGGGCATCTTGGGGTTAATCCCCAAGATTCCCTGATGCATTCTAACGCATAAAAACATGAAAACAATCAAAATGCACGGATTCTTCTCCGGCACAAAATGCATAGCAAAACATCACCGATCCAGACCAACATGTCCGGGTAGGCTTCACACACCATGCCTATGTCCGTACTACGATTCCGGACTCTAACAAGGTGGACTTTACATATCTACACCAAGCAAAAATGCAAACTCACCGCACACTCGCAGGAGCGGGTTTTTCCATGCAAAGGAAGAAGAGCTTCACATGCTCAAGATGAAAATCGCTACCCTAGAGTTTTTCCCTTGCACCATGGATATCTAAGCAGATGAAAAGCACTGCAATATCCTTTCCTCCATAGATCCGAAGTTTGCTCGTGATTTGGAGCTCCGAAACTCAGCCGGTGATTGATACTAGCCTTCCTTCTTCCTCCTTGCTCTCTCCTCTATCTAGATCTTAGAAAGAGAGTGAATCGAAGATTATGAGGAATTTACACCCCTGAACAGTGCTTACCCCTAGGGTGGGAAGAGCCTTAACCATCAAATCAAAAAATAAGGAAACAGACGGCTGAGATTCTGACCGAATTTCCAAAACCTAGGCCGAACACGGGTTCTGACATGCCCGTGTTCAGGGTTGTGTCACCCATTCGCCATCGTAACCATCACGTCCCGAAAAGAACACGGGCACTCGACACACCTGTGTCGGGCTTGACATGCCCGTGTCATCTAGTACATGCCGGTGTAGTTGAGTATGTTCCCTTAACGACATAGGTCCAAAATAACCCGAGCACAATACGGCCATGTGAGACGCCCGTGTCACATGCCGTGTGCTAGACACGCCCTCGGACATGCCCGTGTCCTAGGCCCTGTAACTGCCTTAGAACAAACTGCCACACGAATCGAGGAGGACACGGGTATTCGACACGCCCGTGTCAAATTTCACACGCCCGTGTTGGACCCGAACACGCCTGGGCTCAGGCCATGCGTCCCTCACTCAACGATCGTTCAGTGCAAGGCTCTGAGTGACTGACATGCCCTGGGACACACCCGTGTCCCAGGCCGTGTTCACGCCCCCCCCCCCCGGACGATTGTTGACTCCAAAACCATCAACTATGCGCCCAACGCCGAAGCCGAGCACGACACACCCTAGGACACGCCCGTGTCCCAGGCCGTATCACCTCTACCAAAACTCAGATTTGGCTCAAAACGCCACCCGTCACCCTTTTGAGTTTCGGGGTGTTACAACTTGAGCCGCGTGCGTGGTTAAGTTCGCCCTCATGTGGGTGATTTAGTGTGTGCAATTAGTGATCATGAAATAAATAAATGTAGACTAGTATGTAATAAACTGTGCTGTATAGTGATCACAGGCAACTCCACCCCTAGACTATAATATGACAATACGAAAAAGTAAAAAATGTAAACAAAAATAAAGGGCTTGGGGAAGAAGTACCTATGCTCAAAATTGAGCATATCGGTCATGTGACGAGATATCCAAGTGCAGCCAAGTTACCGCGCCTCAAAAATTCCTGCACCTGTGATTTAAATATGTACGCAAAACAAAAGATGGACATATATATATATATATATATATATATATATATATATATAAAGAGATTAAAACACAACACAGGACCAAATGGTCTAACATGGGTTGTCTCCCAAAAGCCACTTTTGTTTTCCGTCCTTAAGGTGGACCAATTACCTGTATTAGTAGATTATATAGTTTATAAAAAAAGCATTCGGCACCCTAGATAGCTGCTGGGTTTATTGTCTCCCAACAGGACTTAATCAAAATCTAAGCATTTCCTAACTGATTGGCGTATGAAACTTGAAATGCTCAGGAAGTGGTTCATGCTCGTGTTTTAGTAGCGGGTACTGTAACGGAGACAGAACAGAAGATCCAATACCTGTATACGTATACATATCGTATGTGTCAGGCATGGGCAGAAAGTAACTTGGGAAGCTCGTCGGCTCCAACTCCACCTGCATCTGGTCACTATAAGTCCTAGGCCGCCTTACAGGCCCTTGCACTAATTGGACCAGTTCCACGATGTGGTCCTGCAGGGAAGTAGACACAAGAGCAGGGTAAAGAAATAAACTAGAAGAATAACATAAAGGAACCTGAAAGTGCATGTAAGATCTACCTTTACTGTAGCGGGGGGGGGGGGGTGGTAAATAGAGTATTTTAAAATAATTTACAATTTAAAACTGTAAAGCAGTGGAAGTCTTGATTTATGTATATGTGTAAGGTGCTTGCAAAAAAAAACTAAGAAGCAAGAAATAAGAAATCACAGCACACAACAAAAACAAAACACAGCAAGGCAGATGACACAAGTAGCTATAGTGGTTCCCCAAAAACCTTGGTACATCCACTCTTTTACCACCCTAGGTAGGAATCAACTACAATAATAGTTGATCAGGTGTCCTGGGTGTAAGACCCCCTTTTTTTTCTTTTTTGAACACCGGGGTTTTAGCCCAGAATTGCCGCTTTGCGGTGGCACCGACTCACGGGAAGGCCGCCACTACAAAACGCCAATTCTGCTGGCCCTTTTAGATCACAAAGAAAGAGAAGTAAGTATACGTGAAATGTAAACAAGTCCACAGAAACATGTATAAAATGAAATCACATCTAGTCCATCAGTAGATAAAAACAGAAAATAGAAGTATAAGTACTGCAATGATACAGTTCAGATGAAATATAGATAAACGGGCTAGAGACCGGTACATCAGAGTCCTCACTACACATCACTCATCGCGGAAGCTATAAAATACTAATCACTAATGGAGCTGGTCGCAGGTGCACCGGTGCTAGACTGACCCACCTCCATGCGCACTGTACTCCACTGGTGCTGTTCCCTGGACTGCTGGTCCCTGTCTCCCATCCATAGCTCCTGTAATGTTTTGGTTCGAAAACAATTAGTCATAAAGACTAAGCCCTATCATCCCCTACCCCTCCCCCCATGACTCCTAAGCACGGAGCGGAGAGGAGGAAAGGGAAGCTACAAAGGTGGAGAGTGTTCAAGCAGATGACAATTGAACTAATCTAACAACTATCATTGTGTGAAAACAACTATCTAGAATAAAGTACATCTAGCAATTCTACGGTTGTGAGTAATAAAGTAAAACATGTAGTAAGTAGCAATTATATAAGAAGGCAGGTAGAGAACAACAAGTAAATAAGTAAGTTACCTTAACTTATATGAATACCCATACAAACATATAAGTGAAGGGGTCTTCTGCAAGGCTCCCATCGTATAAAAAGTCCGATACCGATTTATACGTTGGGGTGTCGGTTGTATGCAATTATGAGTGTAGTTATATGCTATGCCATGATTAATGCAAGTGCAACTCACGCACACGACTCTATGCGCACAGACCTTTAGTTCCCCCTGTTCGGGCAGCTAGCTTCACTCCCAGGAACCTCCGTAGTGGCAAATGGAGATAGTGGGTTGGGCCCCCCACTCCTAGGAGGGTATCCACACTACCGGACTTAGCCGTTCCGTACGCCCCTAGAAGAACACAACCTAGAGTATCCGTGTACTAGTGCTGGCTATATCCACCAGACTTTCTTTAGCTAAGTGTCCCACACCGCCGAGTCAACGTACCGATGTCGGTGTGAATGACAATCAAATACTGAAGACCCACCACCTTTATTTTGTACTCAGACCCTCGAGCCTTCGGCTCCCCGGACTATCCCGTCCGTGCATCTACCTTCAGAGCTATCGTCTGAATGGCAACCAAACAAACTTATTCTACCTTCCTAGCTATCGGTGTGTGTGTATGTGCAACCCTAATTACTAGTTGCTCTTATTATCTTATTATTCCTCTGGTTTACGTTAGCCCAGGACTTCCCCCGGTATTCCCCGTGAAGGGCACTCAAAGGGCACTAGGAACTATGATGGTAGTTGAAGCCCACCGTTACCTTTCGCAAGGCACAAAATGTTATTGGTTGGTACCCATTACCCGATCCCTTTTTTGTTAATTTAGATCTAGCCCTATAGTATTAAGACTCTTCCTCTCCTACCCGGGGTGGACGATCTTTCGTCGTTCCCGAATGCCACTTGACACTAGCCAATCTCACACACTACTTATCCTGATTTCCAAAAATGAACTTAAACTTGGCTTACCCTATACAAACCAGCAACTACCAAAATTCCATCTCCCCAAGTTCATTACCCACTCTAGTTCAGTTTCCGTGGTTTTACTATATGCGGACATCCTAAGATACATGAGGTACATAAGGGGAGGTACTCCAAATTTTCTTCCGAATCTCCTATAATATTTACTGGAGGTCTATTTTGATATAATATAGCTAAGACCAAGATTTCAAAATTTTTCCTATTTATCGGGCATTTAATTTATTTACTCTAAGCTTCCAAATGCCCTAGTATGAACATGAAATGCACTAATGAGGCAACAATAAATCATCATAAAATCAGCAAAAATCCTCTGAGACATTTAAGCAGTAATTCAATGTTTTGAGAAATTTCAGAGGTGTTTAGGCCTATATTTCCTAATTTACCATTTTAGGCCATTTCTACCATATTATGAAGCAAGTACTGTAAATATATACCCAAAAATCACAAGAAAATTACAGAAGCTTTATGGTGACCTAAAACTATCAGAAACCAAGTCCCATGATTTTTCTCTAATATTTTGGGGTCTAAATTTATTTAATATAAAATACTAGTTTTCCTAGCTTAGTGAAGGAGGTACAGTTTTTAATCATATAAAATTCCAAAGAAAATTACAGGGTGACTATCATGGTGTGAAACACCCACTGACCAAATTTCATAAATTTCCAAATAATAATAGGGCATTATTTGTATTTTTGACTACATATCACAGTTAGTACGTTAAAGAATAAAGTACCCAAAATAATCAGATAAAACTCCCAAGAAAAATACAGAAGGTATAATATACTATAAGATGCCCTAATCCAAGATTTCAAAACATTCCAATGAACATAAATTCAAGAATCATCAAAATAAATATCTAGGGCACAACTAGGGTTGTAAATGAAGTACTGTATAAATTAACCCAAAAATTTCAACAAAAATATATTATGTCCATTTAGACCAGAAAATCACTCTACCTAAACTTTACTTGATTTGAAGTTCAGTTGATAGCATAATAGTTCAAATTAAGGTTGGTAACCTAAACAAGGGTTAGGGTTTTAGGTGGGCTAAAGGTCTCCAAATACCCTAAAATTTTGACCAGAGGACTTTAATGGCCCTATGGTCCTCTCCACCAAATTTTAAGTCAGTCCAAGGTAATTTGACCCCATGACCTTCACAACCCTAAAAATCCCCATTTAGGGACCTTCCCTAGGGTACTATGTCTACCCTACAGCAAACCACCCCAAAATCCCTTGGACGGTGTGTCATGCCCTAAAAAGTCAGTGACCAAAATATCAGCCTCTGTTGAGGTAATATGGCCACTCAAATACCAAGGGGGTGTTTGATCCTAAATTATCCTATAAGGATCAACCTAGGGTGGGATAAAAACCGATTCAAAACATCTCCAAATGAGATGAAATTTTTACCAGAACCTTATGATAAACCCAGGCACCACTCACCAAAATTTGGGAGGGTTTGGAAGTCTTAAAGTTATCTAATTAATTTATTCAAGGATTATTAAATTTTTCTAAAAACTATAGAAAAACATTTTCCAAAAATCCTAATTTTTTGACAGCACCTAGATATAGGTAAGATTAGGCCACACCCCAAATTTCAAGTCATTTTGATGACTGGATTGGAGTGGGGAATTCTTCTAAGGTCAGGACAGCCTTATGGGTAGACCTCACCAACATGAGTGCTGAGGTCTATCCAGTGGTCCAAAATGCTTGAAAAAAAAATTAAAATATCCTTGACTCATAGAGCTATAATATTGGTGTATACAACTTTTTCTCTAGGAGCCTCTAAGTATTTATAGAAATTCATGCAAGTTACAGGCAGAAACTACAAAAAATATATAGAAATTACTTTATTCAATATGTTTGCACAGATCTTAAAGGCTGGTCCGTCGGCTGGGAGGTTGTCTTCAACCTCCAGCCGACTGTCTAGATAGCACGCACCTGGGATCACTTCTCCCTTCCACAACCGGCCATCTAGCCTCCTCCCTGGCCGGCCACCGCCACCACCACCTCCGTTGAGGTGGTGGCCATCGCCGGGCGGCGGTGCAGCCGCCGGAAAGGCTTTTTCCGGCGAGCCCGTAACTTCATTTTTGCGGGAAAATTGGAAAGAGAAGCTCTTTCGATCGGGCTCATTTGAGCCCGAATCTTAATCCTAAGGAAGCTAAGATCTCCCCGTAGAGAGAGAGGAGGGGAGGACCTTGTTCGCGGGCTGGAGGCGTGCAGACCATCGGGTTGCCATTAGCGCGGTGGTGGCGTCACCGGAATTCTTCTACAGCATAGTGGGAGGCTCGAAAACTTCAGGTAAGGACAGGGAAACGTTCCTTTTGGGCCTCTTAGGGTGTTTAAAGGCTTGGTAAGGGAGGGGGAACGGCCAAAAGCTGGTGGCCATTAATGGCCCATTATTGCTTGGCTCGGACATGGTGGTGGGGGGCTGAAACAGTTCTGTGACAACTAGCTAACGGCTCTAAACTCCTCCTCTTCCCTAGAGGAGTTGAATCCAGCCGTAGAAGGGGAGGGGAAGGGTTTCCAAGGTGTCAAGTGCCATTACAGGCTTTGAAGGCCTGGCTCGTCCATGGCCGAACTATTCCTTTTGCAAAACCGGTGGTCCACATGGCACAGCTTGACCTGTCAACTTAAATTAAGTAAGACTTATCAGGTCTTATTGGAGAAAATGGCCCACTCCCAGACCGGCCCAGTTCAGATGAACTAGCACCCAGCTAGAACCAATCTGCCAGAAAATATTCTAAGAACAATGGCATTGAGTGAGCTCAGCTCACTCAATGCCATCCAAGCTACGGCGTTGAGTGAGCTCAGCTCACTCAACGCCATCCGAGCTACGGCATTAAGTGAGCTCTGCTCACTCAACGCCATCCCAGATACGGCGTTAAGTGAGCTCTGCTCACTCAACGCCATCAGAATGGCCTCCCAAACTATGGCGTTGAGTGAGCTCAGCTCACTCAACGCCATCCGGATTATGGCGTTGAGTGAGCTCAGCTCAATCAATGCCATCCGGATTACGGCCTTTTAAACAATGGCGTTGATTGAGCTTAAATCACTCAATGTCGTTCTGATTATGGCGTTGAGTGAGCTCTGCTCACTCAACGCCATCAAGACTACCCCAAATGGCGTTGAGTGCGGTCTGTGCACTCAACGTCGTTCAACTTTTGGCGTTGAGTACACTCAATGCACTCAACGCCGTTCAACTTATGGCATTGAGTGCACTCAATGCACTCAACGCCATCCCGGCTGACAAATTACGGCATTGAGTGAGATGAGCTCACTCAACTCCATCCAGTCTACGGCGATGAGTGAGCTCAGCTCACTCAACACCAACTTGCCAACACCAGATGGCGTTGAGTACAGTCAGTGCACTCAACGCCATTCAACTTATGGCATTGAGTACACTCAACACGCTCAACGCCATCCCGCTTATGGCTTTGAGTGAGCTAAGTTCACTCAACACCGTCCAGAACACGGCGTTTAGTGAGCTTAGCTCACTCAACGTCATTCCAAGGTCATGGGCATGACGGATCTGTCACGGGTGTGTCTGGCCTATTTTGAAATTTCTTAGCTCGACGATCGTCTTCTTGAGGTCGACGATCGTCGAAGGGGATCACGCCCTAGGTCACGGGCGTGACGTGTCGGTCACGGGAGTGACCACCTGTTGACTAAAAATCTTGGTCGACAAACTTTGATTCCTGGGCTTCCTAGGGTTCTGTTAAGACAAAACCACTCCCAGGGGTCTAGTTGGAAATGGGATGTTACAAATCCCATTAAACAAAACAAAGATTTTTTCCCCGAAATCAAGGTTAAGCCTACGGGGGCTCCAATCCGGAGAAAAAGGCTTGTAACATCCCATGAGAGTTGAAAGATTTACATCTCTATGTTACGTTTGCTATGTGTGGTTTGAAGGTGATGGTAAAATCTAAGACCAATTCATCCAGTTGACTAGGTATATACCCCAATAAACAAAAGATTAGCCCCTATTCTTGAAATTTCAGTACTATTGGTTTAAAATAGAAAAGCAAATTGATTGTCTAGAGGGGTTGTGAGGTATACCTGACCGAAAAGTTCCGGGTATTTTTGCCGTATCAAGTCCTGTGGCTCCCATGTATGCTCCTCCCGCCCATGATTGTCCCACAGAACCTTGACTAACAGAACCTTCTTCTGTAGCAAGACCCACACTGCCGTGTCATCGATCCTGATAGGCTCCAAGTTGACTGACCAATCCGAGGCCATCGGGCCATCTGTCGAGGAAATCAGCTGCTGAGGGCGTAGAAGAGCCCTCTATAGTGAGGAGATGTGGAAGACGTCATGCAATCCTGCTAACTCTGGCGTTAGCTCCAGTCTAAAGGCTAAGGGGCCGATCCTATCTAGGATCCTATAAGGCCCCATATATCTCAGACTGAGCTTCTTCTGCCCGCGAACCCGCGAGACTCCGTGCATCGGCCGTATCTTCAAGAAAACCCGGTCCCCCACCTGGAACTCCACTTGACGATGCCTCACATCGTAATATTTGGCCTGCCTGCTCTGGGTTTCAAACATCCTGTCCCGGATCAATCTAATCTGAGCATCTATATCCCACACAAACTCCGAGCCTAGTGTCTGCGGCTCCTCATCCTGAACCCATGATAGTGTGTTCCTGCACCTCCTTCTATACAATGCCTCGTATGGAGCCATGCCTATGCTGGACTGATGGGAATTGTTGTATGAAAACTCGACCAGTGGCAGCAATCTCTCCCAAGGCTCGCCGCTGTCCAAAATGCACAGGCGCAAAAGAACTTCAAGTGTACGGTTGGTGCGGTCTGTCTGCCCGTCGGTCTGAGGGTGAAAAGTTGTGCTGAATATCAACCGATAACCTAGATGGACCTGGACTGACCTCCATTCCCTGGATGTAAACTGCCCATCCCGATCCGAAACGATAGTCTTGGGCACCCCATGATAACGCACAAACTGCTCAATGAACCTGATACAATAGACTCGCAACGGCGGAGAGAGGGTTAAAAAAGAGAAGAGGAGAGAAAGTGGATGTGGTGATTGAGAATATTCTCCGATTCTATATCCGATAAAGGCAAGCGTACCCTATCGGTTATAGTACAGGATACTAAGGATTAGTATCAAGGTCGTATTTCCTTAGGGCGTACTGACTACTTCTACACAAAGGAGCTCGCTATTATTTTATCAAATGATATTTCTATTAAATGTTAAACTAAATACAAGAATTAAAGTACTAAAATAAAAAGGAAACTAAACTACTTGCAGGATAAAAAGAGTTAGAGCTAATAATAAAGAAGTGCACTCGATCAAGAATCACTTCAGTAGGAGGCGATTAAAAAGACGATAAATAAACCTAAGCTTAATAGGGTAAAGGTCCTTGACCGTGAAGGTTCCTAAAGCTTGAACACGCTCCTCTCAAAGTCATGCCCAACTGAGTTTAGGAAGGTCCGACCGACTCTCGTCTAAATCGGAGGCCTAAAACTCGCTTTACACGGTGAACCCCTCTATTGGATTTTACTCCAATCCGGGAGATTTGGACGTCTGCCTCTCTCGAGGGGTGCGTACAACTCACTTTACTTTTGAATGCTCACTTCATTCTATCGGCCTCTCGGCTATCCCAGAATGAAAGCAAAGGTGGAGAGTATATATCGATAATATACCTCCAACCTGTGATTAATCAAGAGTAATTCAAGGCCCTAACCTAAAAAAGAAAAGATTAATTAAAACATCATAACTTAATCGCTCTAACCTCGGATCATCAAGATCGAGTACAAGGAGGATTAGTTAATCATAATGGAGTGGAGGAGGGGGGGATGAGTAGTAAAGCATAAAAAGAACACAAGCTAAACATAGAACACTTCTATTAATAAAAAGGGGCAAGTTACACTAATGAAATTTAAATTACAAGTGCATGAAAGTAAAACCTATTCTAGCCCTACAACAAGCTACTTAGAAGAAATGCAAGAGCTAAAAGCAAAACACTAAGCTAGGTTAAGAAAATAATTACAAAATAAGAGAGAGAGAGAGGGAGAGAGAGAGAAAAAAACCATAAAAGGAGCCAAGAAATAAAGGGGCAACACCTCCCCCTCTCCCCAAAAGTTGCTGAAATGGAAGGGGGGGTCTGGTATTTATAGACTTTTCCCATGGGTTGGTCACGCCCGGCGACACGCCCTAGGAGGGCGTGTCAAGAGGCGTGACAGGTACGGAGTTGACCTCGGGAGCTGAATTCTGGCAGGAATGATGAATATTTCGGTAAGATGGTGGTCACGCCCTAGGTCACGCCCGTGACAGGGGGGCGTGATAGGCGCGTCAGTTCAAAATCAGTGGTCGCAGGTCCATCAGACGTCGGAATCGGGGCAGTCACGCCCCAGGTCACGCCCGTGACATAGGGAGTGACAGTACTGTTGCGTGCAGCGGTGTAGAATGCATTGAAGGAGGCGGCATACTTCGGGCAGAGGGCGACACGCCCTATGTCACGCCCGGTGACACGCTCGTGGAGGGCGTGTCTGGGGGCGTGAAAGGGGATGTTTTGGCGGGAACTTCATCTGGCGGCTTTCAACATCGGGAGCAGGTGACATGCCCTGGGTCACGCCCGGGGAGGGCGTGACAGGGGGGCGTGTCATGGGATTTTTTCTGGAAATTTGTTGAAACCTGCAAAAACAGAAAATAAATATTATTTATAATATTTACATAAAAAGAAGCATAAAATAACATAAAGAAAGAGATTAAAAACAAAAATAACATATTTTTACCCTAATAAATTAAGCTAAAATATGCATCATCAAATTCCCCCATACTTATTATTTTGCTTGTCCTCAAGCAAAGACTACGAGTTAGAGAAAATAAAGAGGATTAATTGAAAAGTTTAAAAATGCTATAAACGAGTAAGAGGGGAATTTAGAGGTAGAGAAATTTTTGAAAAAGAACTGAAAAGTCCTACTTTAACTTAGCACATAATTTTATAAATTTTACTAAATATAAAAACAAATCATCCCAAATTCTACTAAAGTAACGAGTAAAAAGCGCATTGAGTCACTACTAAAGTCTAAGAGACAAATTAAAACCATAGTCAATCAAGACAAAATTCAATATTTCTTTCAAAAATACTTACTCAATCTAGTTTCTCGCTACTATACTAAAAAGTAAACGTAGAAAGCATGAATCATTAGGGCTTTAATTAGGCGTAGAGTTAGGCTTAGGTTTTTAAGGGTGCGATATTCAAAAAGATAAACACGAGGGATATTTGCACACTTAAATCAAAAAGAAAATGAGCTTTGCCAAAATAAAACTAGCCAAAATAAATATTTTTCTTTTCTTTTCTTTTACTTTTTTTTCAATAATTTTCATAATTTTTTTCATTTTTTTATACTTATACCTTTTCACTTTTGTAGCAAAAGATAACACAAAGATTTTCCACTAATTTTTTCAAAAAGATGCACATTAGCAATTATAGCTCAAAAATAATTTTAAGTGTGCATGTAGGTAGGATATTTGGCCATGGTGAAATAAAAAGTGGGGCTACAAAAAGGAAAGGAAAAGGCACAAAAATGGCTAGCAATGGTTATTGTTAGGCGAGGTGCAAAGGCTCAAACGTTATAATAGAAATGCCTAAATCATTTTCATGCTTCCTAAATCTACTCAAAGTAAAGCTTAGAAATTTCAAAAGAGGATAAGCACAAAAAAATAAAAAATAGAGAATTTGCTTTCATGAAAATAATAATAATAAGCGTCTAGACAAGTTTGTGTCTACTACACTTAATACTAATTAACGTTTAAAAAGATTTTAATAATGAAAAATAAGGGATGATTGGTTTTATAAAAGTAAAAGAAATAAAAGAAAGGCTAAGGAAAAGAAAAAAAAATTCAAAAAAAATTTCAAACATAACATACTACCCTAAATAGGAACACTGCATGAGTCAACATACTACTCGCTAAACATATTTAAAAAGAAAATTAATCAAATTTATTCAAACTAAGCAAGTAGACATGAGCTTGAAAAAAACAAAAAAAGCAAAGTAGCGGGGTACTAATTGATTTGGCAAAAATTAAATCAATTTAATTTGGGATTATTTTTTCAAAAATTTTTATATAAATTTTTTTGGATTTTTCAAAAATATTATATATACATTTTTTTTTTTTTCTAAAATTTTTATTATTAAATTTTTTTTATTTTTCTTAAGTAAAATATTGAGGGAACAATCCCCCATACTTAAAGTTAAACATTGTCCCCAATGTTTAAAGTTCAGTATAAAGAGAGTGAGAGGTGAGAGAAAAGAGAAAAGTGAAATGCAAAGAGAGGGAGAAGATGCTTCCCTATGCCCAGACGTTGGAAAATGCGTCCCCCAAACTTGAGCTAAAGATCGGCTTCAGTCCAATTTGCGAGGCGATAAGCTGCACAAACACGCGGGAGCTTATTCCTGCACAAAACAAAAAGTAAAATAAAAAAAAACGGAAAAACAAAAAAGAAAAAGATAAGCAAGGGATGCCTCCCAAGAGCGCTCTTTGTTTAAAACGTCGTAGAGCTCGACGTTTTTTTGTTAGCTAAATGGAAAATAAAAAGAGAAATGTAATGGCATCTCGCGCAATATGCGTTTCGGCGCGAGTGCCAAAACATTTTTTAAGTAAATAAAAATATTTTTTTTGTAATTTTTTATTTTTAAAATAAAACAAAAAATAAGAAGATTTAGAAAAAGAAACAAAACACTAGAAAAATAAACTATACTATTAGAATGGGGCGAAGAAGAAGTAGAAACTAAACAAGAAGGAAAAATAAAACACGAAAAGAAAACAGAATTTTCGCAAGGAGGGGGAAGAGAAGAAAAAGAAGAAGGCGACGGCGGTTGATCATGGTTGGATAGAAAAATCCGATTGCTCCACCTGAATATCAATCATTTCGGTAGATTGGGAGCAAACCGGGATATCCGAAAAATCAATCTCTTCAGAAGATCGAACACAAGAAAGTTCGTCTTCCTCAGAAACATGAAAAAAAATCGGAATCTCGGGGGAAATTTCCTCCTCGAGAGGTTGAAGGCACAATGAAATTTCTGAATAATCGTCTTCCGCAAGTGATTGAAGGCACTGCGGAATATCCGAAGATTCATCATTCAAAAGATAAATAGGAGGAGGAGGGTAAGAAAAAGATGCGGCCTTAGCAGCCAAAGCGTCAAAAATCACTTTGAAGTGAGCATTGATGCGTGCATCAAATGCTACACCATCAAAAATGACTTCATTTTCGCTAGAATCAAAAACGGGAGGCGCGCAAACTTGCGGATAAAAAGTGGAAAAATCTTGAGATGGAATGGATTGATGATCACCTTGGCCCCAAGAATGATCAGGGTGTTGCCACCCTCAGTAGTTCAAAGTAGGGCTAGGATCAAAATGTCCATTCAAGAAATTTCCATCAGAATTAAAATCAGAAAAATTCGGAGGAGAAGGGTAGGAAGGTGTTTGAAAACCATCGTAACCCCATGAAAAAAAATTCACAGACGGATCAATTTGGCCAAATTGATTCGATCCGGAAATGATAAAATCATGGGGGGATGAAGGATACCTTACCCAACACTCCTCACGAGAGTGACAGAACTCTCCACAATTAAAACAAAGATTACACATTACAAAATAAAATTAATCAACCCAAAATGTTATAGGAGCGACGGGGATCGAATTTGGCCAAGACAGGGTTTTGGTGCAGGTGACACGGCCCCCGACACGGGAGTGTCGAAGGCCGTGTCGGGCGTGTCGAGCTCGGGCCGTCGAGCTGGCCGTGTCGTCGACCAGTTCAGGTCGACGATGGTCGTATGGTGGAACACGGCCTAGGACACGGGCGTGTCCCAGGCCGTGTAACACCTGGGCTGTACGGTTGGGTACACGGGTAATGACACAGGCACAAACACGGGCGTGTCAAATTTGACACAAGCGTGTCTGATGCCGTGTCACCAGACCGTGTACCTCTCTGACTGTGTAGTGTTGATAAATTGCACACGGGGGGCGTGACACGGGTCCCAACACGGGCGTGTCGCAGGCAACACGGTCGTGTCGGAGGCTGTGTCACATGCCGTGTTGCTGGTTTTCAATTTTGGTCGAGACGGCGATGGAGCTACACGGCCAGGCACACGGTCGTGTGTGAACCCGTGTTCGGCCCATATTTTGTGATTTCAGGTCTAATCTCGACCGTTCGTTTCCTTGGCTTTGGATCCGACGGTGGGGGGCTGCTCCTGGGTGGTTTTAGACGGGAATAGGGTTTTGAAACCCTTATTTCTCTTGGGTAATCTCTCTCTAAAACCTAGAGAGAAGGGAGAGCTTGGAGGAGAAGAAGGAGGTCAACTCCGGCGGCCGATGGAGATTCAGAGCTCCAAATCGCGAGCCATCTTCGGATCCGCGGAGGCAAGGAGATTGCGGTGCTTTTCATCCGCATAGATTTTCATGGCGCCGCGGAAGAACGCAAGGGTAACGATTTCTCATCCTTGGGCATGTGAAGCCCTCTTTTCCTTTGCATAGGAAGCCCTCTCTCGCGAGTGAGCGAAGAGTTGGAGCGTTCCTTGGGGTAGATATGTGAAGTCCCCCTTGTGTAGAGTCCGTATGCGAAAACGGACGTAGGCATTGTGTGTGAAGCCTATCCGGACATGTAGAGCCGGATCGGTGATGTTGCATTGCATTTGAACCGGGAAAGGATCCGGATGTTTGGGTGTTTTCGGGTTTTCTACGTGGTAGATTGCATCAGGGAGCCTTGGAGATTAACTCCAAGGTGCACCCGGAAAACTGGACAAAAGCGGGTTTTGCCAACACGGTGGTCGGGGGCCAACGTGAACATAACCGGGTTATGTGATTATTGTGGTGGAAACGGGACTCGGTGAGTCTTGGCCTGCGCATATGGCTTAAATTGTCATTGCGGTATGAGCACGGTTCAGGCGGAACCGTACCCGGTCTATGTCGTTTGGTAGGACCGTTGGCATGGATGAGGGTCTTCAGCGGTCTATGGCTTAAATTGCCGTGACCAAGGCCAATAAGACAAAATGCTCATATGGATGACCGTCCAAGGGGCGGTGGTGGATTGGGAAAGTCTATGGCTTGAATTGACGTGATGTTGGCCGGTTCACCGAGAATGTGCCCTGAGTGCACGGGGTGTGTGGCCGTGCGAGCCTACGCCTGTGGTGAAGTGCAAATACTTTATATAAATGCCTATGCTAATAAAGTGCAGGGAAAGAGCATCGCCGCCCCGAATGTGGGGGCAGGATCATTATAATTTGGTCAGCATTGCTGACCGTTGCTATTGTTTGCCACCGGGAGGTGGTTTGTGGCTTGCAGGTGCTGCAGAGCAGAGCGGGAAATAGCGGGCTAAAGCCCTTGTTGTTGTGCCGGCCCTCGAAGGCCTAATTGCTTGTGTTTCTTTCTCGTTTTTCATGTATGGCCGGCCTGCGAGCCGAAGTATGAAAACACTTCTTTTGTTAAGTGAACAGTGTAAGGCCTTAAGGCCATTTCTCCTTTGTGATATGTATACATTCCTGAGTTTGTAGTGGACATTCATGCTGTTGTGGCTGGGTTGTTATTTCTTTTGCAACCTAATAAATTGCTTTCGCTAGGTGTTGTGTAGGACGATATGATTGGTTGAATGGTTTCAACGCGTAACCAACCGGTCTGTCCGTAGTATATGGCGTCGGGCCCCGGCCGGACCTACTGCTATATGCTATGCGCCGGATAGGGGTGTTACATATTGGTATCAGACTTCTGGTTTCGGTCAAGCTTAAATGAATTCGTAGGTGAATTCACTTTAAGGGGTGGTGAGCACATGTGTGTGCGTCATCGTTATAATAAGAAAAGAACCCATGAATGTCCACTTAGGAATGAAAATACACATGTTTGAGGAACCTGCGTGTTCCTATAATTGCTGTTTGCAGTAATTTTTGGTCGCTTATCGGTGTTTTGCACGATTATAGGTGACCAGGAGTGGTGCTGGGCCGTCTGAAAGGCTAGGTTCTGAGGCGAGCAGTGCGCCAAGCGATGCGCCTGCAACACCTCCGTCTGCCGAGACCATTAGATTGGTGGCAGAAGATGTCTTTGCTATGATCAATGCACAGCCTGCAAGGCAGGTGCAGCAGCCTGCTCCTGCTACGGAATAAGTACCGCTTCAGACGGCAGAGCAAAGGAGGGTTGAGCAAGTAGTTTTGGAGCCAGAGTTGCCTAGGAGAGCAATTGAAAGACAACTGAAGCACGCGATGGGCTTTCATCCACCGGTATTCACGGGGGCAGAAACCCCGACCCAAGCAGAGGATTGGCTCTCAAGGGTCAACCGGGTGATGACTGCGACGGAAACGGAAGAGTGGCAGAAGACCACTATAGTGACTTTCCTTTTGGATGGGGACGCAAGACTATGGTGGGAAGGCCTAGAGCTACATCAGTTACAGGGAAGGCCGTTGGCCGAAGTTTCGATTTAGGAGTTTGCGAGACTATTCATGGCTCGATACCTCCCCTCGGTGCAGTGAATTGCGCTAGAAAGCGAATTTCAGAAGTTGGTGCAAGGGGATTGCACCGTTGATGAGTACCTCCACAAGTTTACTCGGTTGGGGAGATATGCCGGCACTACCTTCGCAGACGAGGAGCGCAAGACGAGCCGCTTCTATGAAGGGCTAAGAGATGATTTAAGGTTGCTACTGTCGGGGCCCAAGGCGCAGGGTTTCATGACCCTGGTCAGTTCGGCCCGGTCCTTGGAGAAGGACATGAAGAATGTCCAAGCAAAGAAGGAATCTGGTAGTAAGAAAGCGGAGTTCAAAGCGCCGACTATGTCGAAGTCGGGCTACCGAAAATTCTTCAAAAAGGCTAGGACGTCAGGTCCAGCTTCTTCTACGGGTGCCTCGGGGGCAACTACCAATCGAACCCCGGGCGCTTGTTTCACGTGTGGAAAGACAGGGCACTTTGCCCGTGATTGCTGGAGTGGATGCTCAAAGTCCGAAAGGAAACAAGGAGCTACCTACGAGGAGAAGGGCAAAGCGGTGGAGTCGACCGCGTCCCACTATGCTCCGACTCGGCCTAGAGTCTATAACTTGGGCCAGCAGGAGGCCATCAAGCAAGGGGATGTGGTGACAGGTATGAGTTAATTTATAGCAAGTTAGCTTTAATACCGTTATCTATTGCTTGTTAGCCTAATATTGTTTGTATAGTCTTTGTTGTGATTAGTGATAGTCCGGCACGGGCACTGTTCGACACGGGAGCTTCATATTCCTTCTTGTCCGAAAGTTTTATATCGCGCATCAGAGTCCCTTCTTCGATGGCGAAGGACTAGTTGGATGTGCTGCTACCGAATGGGTGCTCGATGCGTGCGGACAGAGTGTGCGCAGTGAAGGTTCGCATTGGGAGCCAAGAGTTCGACTTGCTAGCGTCATTATTGCCGCTAGTAGAGTTCGACGTGATCTTTGGAATGGATTGGCTTTCGGAGCAGAAAGCTTGGATTGACTGTGACCGTAAGGAGGTCAAGCTGGGTGTAGGGCGGGAGACTACATTCGAGGGGCTGAAGGGGTCGAGCAAGACACTGATGTCTGCTCTTCAGGTGGTGAAGGCAGTTCGTGCTGGTGCAAAGCTGTTCTTCGCGATAGTGGGGGCTGTGGAGCCAAAGTCCACTTTGGTTGAGATTCCCGTGGTTTGCGAATACCCCGATGTGTTCCCGGATAGTCTTCCCGGAGCCCCACCGCAGGGGGAGAACGATTTCACCATCGAGCTCGTGCTGGGTGCCAAGCCCGTGTCACGTGCTCCTTATAGGTTGGCGTCAAAGAAGATGGCGGAGTTGTAGGTTCAGCTGGAGGAGCTGATGGAGCAAGGTTATGTGCGTCCAAGTTCGTCGCCTTGGAGCGCACCGGTCCTCTTCGTTAAGAAGAAGGACGGAAGTATGCGTCTGTGTATCGACTACCGAGAATTGAACAAGTTGACGGAGAAGAATAAGTACCCGATCCCGAGGATTGATGATCTCTTTGATCAGTTAGTCGGATCGTCGGTATACTCCAAGTTGGACTTGAAGTCGGGGTACTATCAGCTGAGGATCAGGGAGTGTGATATCCCGAAGACGGCGTTCAGTACGAGGTATGGGCATTTCGAGTTCACGGTCATGCCGTTTGGACTGATGAATGCGCCATCGGTATTTATGGATTTGATGAACAGGACATTCCGAGATTTCCTGGATCGCTTTGTGATCGTCTTATTTGACGATATATTGGTGTACTCGCAGTGCGAAAAAGATCACTTCAAGCACTTGCATTTGGTGTTGGAGACTTTGAGGAGGAATGAGCATTATGTGAAGTTCCCCAAGTGCGAGTTCTGGCTACCCTCGGTAGCGTTCCTTGGTCACATTGTTAGTGGGGAAGGTATAGCAGTGGATCCGGCGAAGATTGTTGCGATACAGGAGTGGCCTGCGTTGTCTTCTGTCGCGGAAGTCCGTAGTTTTCTCGGGCTTGCCGGATATTATAGGCGCTTCATAGAGAACTTCTCACAGATAGCTTTACCTCTCACAAAGTTGACAAGGAAGGATCAGAAATTCTTGTGGACGCAAGAGTGCGTGCAAGCTTTTGATGAGCTGAAGAGAGGGTTGACCACGGCGCTAGTGCGTAGTTCGCCGAGTGGGACCGAGGGCTTCGAGGTGTATAGCGACGCTTCGGGTAGTGGCTTGGGCTGCGTGTTGTTGCAGCATGGGAGCGTGATAGCGTATGGATCGCGTCAGTTGAAGGTGCATGAAAGGAATTATCTGGTGTATGACTTGGAGTTGGCGGCCGTGATATTTGCACTCAAGTTGTGGAGGCACTACCTTTACGGCGTAAGGGTTGATATATACACCGATCACAAGAGCCTACAATACTTGTTGGATAAGAAGGACCTTAATATGAGGCAGAGGAGGTGGATGGAGTTCCTAGGGGACTACACCTTCAAAATACATTATGTACCCGGGAAGGGCAACGCAGTTGCGGATGCGCTGAGCCGCAGGGCTCCCGCCCAAGCCAACTGGTTGTCGGTGCATGATGAGCGGCTAGTACGGGAGTTGGAGGAGCTCGAGATTTGTTGCGTTGACAAGTAGACGAGCACCAAAGCAATGTTAAACTGGACAGAGGTGCAGTATGACCTGGCTGACCAGGTTCGGCAGGCATTGGAGTTAGATGACTCCATGAAAGAGCTTATGGAGGCCGCTCTGGATGGGTCAAATTCCCAGTTCTCGGTGGAAGATGGTTTATTAAGGAAGGATCATCGGTTGTGCATCCCGAGTGGGGGTAACCTTCGGGCGGAGTTGATGTACGAGGCTCATCATACCAAGTACTCAATCCACCCAGGGAGCACGAATATGTATCGTGATCTCAAAAAAATTTTTGGTGGCCGGGGCTCAAGAAAGATGTGGCGTTGTACGTGGCTAAATGCCAAACGTGCGCCTTGGTGAAGGCGGAATGCCAAAAGCCGGGAGGATTTCTGAAGTCCTTGCCTATACCGGAGTGGAAGTTTGACGACATATCTATGGACTTTGTGCACGGGTTGCTAAGGTCGCAGAAGGGGAACGACGCCATCTGGGTGATCGTAGATCGGCTAACTAAGGTGTCATATTTCATTCCGCATAGGAAGGATGATCCAGTGGAGAAATTGGCAAAGTTGTATGTTGACAATATTGTTAGGCTGCATGGTGTGCCCCGTAGCATTGTGAGTGATCGCGATGGGCGGTTCACGTCAAATAATTGGAGGTTGGTGCAGCAGATGCTGGGGACAAAGTTAAAGTTCAGCACAGCTTTCCATCCGCAGACGGATGGGCAGACCGAGAGGGTCAATAGAACGATGGAGGACATGTTACGCATGTGTGTTCTGGATTTCGGTAAGCATTGGGAAGACCACCTGTATTTGGTGGAGTTTGCGTACAACAACAGCTACCAAGCAAGTATACAAATGGCGCCCTTCGAGGCCCTGTATGGTAGGAAGTGTCGCACGCCGTTATCGTGGCTTGAAACGGGTGAGGCAAGGTTGTACAAGAAGAAGGAGGTGGAGAGTGCTACCTCGTTAGTGCGGATCATTCGGGAGCGCTTGTTGATCGCTCAGGACCGGCAGGCGAAGTATTACAATGCCAAGCACCGGAACGTGGAGTTCGCGGTAGGCGATTGGGTATATCTGAAAGTGAAGACGTTCAAGGGGGTTTCGCGGGTGAGACGCTTGAAGAAGCTGAGCCCAAGATACCTTGGATCTTTTGAGGTCCTGGAGCGAGTCGGCGAAGCGGCATACCGTTTGAGGCTATCGGTGGAGTTGAGTGGGTTACACGATGTGTTCCACATTTCTGTATTGCGGAAGACGGTGCAGGAGCCTTCGCAGGTGATCGCTGTTGACCAAGTGCCGGTGGACGAAGGGCTGACGACTAGGGTCAGGCCCATTCATATTGAAGATGTTGAGGTCAAGAGGCTCCGTAGCAAGGAGATCCGGATGGTTAAGGTCCGGTGGGATAATTGCGAGCGTGAGGAGGTCTCTTGGGAACGGGAGCAGACTATGCTCGAGGAGTACCCGGAATTGTTCCGCTCAGGTACTGATTTACGTTAAGTCCTGTTTTTCCTTTATTAATTTCGTGGACGAAATTCTTTAAGGGGGTAGAATTGTAACACCCCAAAATGTTATAGGAGCGACGGGGATTGAATTTGGCCAAGACATGGTTTTGGTGCAGGTGACACGGCCCCCGACACGGGCGTGTCGAAAGCCGTGTCGGGCGTGTCGAGCTCGGGCCATCGAGCTGGTCGTGACGTCGACCAATTCAGGTTGACGATGGTCGTGTGGTTGAACACGGCCTAGGACACGGGCGTGTCCCAGGCCGTGTCACACCTGGGCTGTGCGGTTGGGTACACGGGTAATGATACGGGCACAAACACGGGCGTGTCAAATTTGACACGGGCGTGTCTGATGCCGTGTCACCAGGCCGTATACCTCTCTGACTGCGTAGTGTTGATAAATTGCACACGGGGGGCATGACACAGGTCCCGACACGGGCGTGTCGCAGGCGACACGGGCGTGTCGGAGGCCGTGTCACATGCCGTGTTGCTGGTTTTCAATTTTGGTCGAGACGGCGAATGAGCTACACGGCCAAGCACACGGCCGTGTGTGAACCCGTGTTCGGCCCAGATTTTGTGATTTCAGGTCTAATCTCGACCGTTCGTTTCCTTGGCTTTGGATCCGACGGTGGGGGGATGCTCCTGGGTGGTTTTAGACGGGAATAGGGTTTTGAAACCCTTATTTCTCTTGGGTACTCTCTATCTAAAACCTAGAGAGAAGGGAGAGCTTGGAGGAGGAAGAAGGAGGTCAACTCCGGCGGCCGGTGGAGATTCGGAGCTTTAAATCACGAGCCGTCTTCGGATCCGCGGAGGCAAGGAGATTGCGGTGCTTTTCATCCGCATAGATTTTCATGGCGCCGCGGAAGAACGCAAGGGTAACGATTTCTCATCCTTGGGCATGTGAAGCCCTCTTTTCCTTTGCATAGGAAGCCCTCTCTCGCGAGTGAGCGAAGAGTTGGAGCGTTCCTTGGGGTAGATATGTGAAGTCCCCCTTATGTAGAGTCCGTATGCGAAAACGGACGTAGGCATTGTGTGTGAAGCCTATCCGGACATGTAGAGCCGGATCGGTGATGTGGCATTGCATTTGAACCGGGCAAGGATCCGGATGTTTTGGTGTTTTGGGTTTTCTACGTGGTAGATTGCGTCAGGGAGCCTTGGAGATTAACTCCAAGGTGCACCCAGAAAACTGGGCAAAAGCGGGTTTTGCCAACACGGTGGCCGTGGGCCAACGTGAACATAACCGGGTTATGTGATTATTGTGGTGGAAACGGGACTCGGTGAGTCTTGGCCTGCGCATATGGCTTAAATTGTCGTTGCGGTATGAGCACGGGTCAGGCGGAACCGTACCCGGTCTATGTCGTTCGGTAGGACCGTTGGCATGGATGAGGGTCTTCGGCGGTCTATGGCTTAAATTGCCGTGACCAAGTCCAATAAGACAAAATGATCATATGGATGACTGTCCAAGAGGCAGTGGTGGATTGGGAACGTCTATGGCTTGAATTGACGTTACGTTGGCCGGTTCGCCGAGAATGTGCCCTGAGTGCACGGGGTGTGTGGCCGTGCGAGCCTACGCTTGTGGTGAAGTGCAAATACTTTATAAAAATGCCTATGCTAAGTGCAGGGAAAGAGCATCGCCGCCCCGAATGTGGGGGCGGGATCGTTATAATTTGGTCAGCATTGCTGACCGTTGCTATTGTTTGCCACCGGGCGGTGGTTTGTGGCTTGCAGGTGCTGCGGAGCAGAGCGGGAAATAGCGTGCTAAAGCCCTTGTTGCTGTGCCGGCCCTCGAAGGCCTAATTGCTTATGTTTCTTTCCCGTTTTTCATGTATGGCCGGCCTGCGAGCCGAAGTATGAAAACACTTCTTTTGTTAAGTGAACAGTGTAAGGCCTTAAGGCCATTTCTCCTTTGTGATATGTATACATTCCTGAGTTTGTAGTGTACATTCATGCTGTTGTGGCTGGGTTCTTATTTCTTTTGCAACCTAATAAATTGCTTCCGCTAGGTGTTGTGTAGGACGACATGATTGGTTGAATGGTTTCAACGCGTAACCAACCGGTCTGTCCGTAGTATATGCCGTCGGGCCCCGGCCGGACCTACTGCTATATGCTATGCGACGGATAGGGGTGTTACAAAGACGAGAAAAAAAAACAAAACAAAAACGATAAAATTAATAGCTATCCTTTTTTCAAAATATCAAAACATTCCCCGACAACGGCGCCAAAAACTTGATACAGAAACTCGCAACGGCGGAGAGAGGGTTAGAAAAGAAAAGAGGAGAGAAAGTGGATGTGGTGGTTGAGAATATTCTCCGATTCTATATCCGATAAAGGCAAGCGTACCTTATTGGTTATAGTATCGGATACTAAGGATTAGTATCAAGGTCGTATTTCCCTGGGGCGTACTGACTACTTCTACTCAAAGGAGCTCGCTATTATTTTATCAAATGATATTTCTATTAAATGTTAAACTAAAAACAGGAATTAAAGTACTAAAATAAAAAGGAAACTAAACTACTTGCTGGATAAAAAGAGTTAGAGCTAATAATAAAGAGGTGCACTCGATCAAGAATCACTTCAGTAGGAGGCGATTAAAAAGATGATAAATAAACCTAAGCTTAATAGGGTAAAGGTCCTTGACCGTGAAGGTTCCTAAAGCTTGAACACGCTCCTCTCGAAGTCGTGCCCAACTGAGTTTAGGAAGGTCCGACCGACTCTTGTCTAAATCGGAGGCCTAAAACTCGCTTTACGCGGTTAACCCCTCTATTAGATTTTACTCCAATCCGGGAGATTTGGACGTCTGCCTCTCTCGAGTGGTGCGTACAACTCCCTTTACTCTTGAATGCTCACATCATTCTATCGGCCTCTCGGCTAGCCCAGAATGAAAGCAAAGGTGGAGAGTATATATCGATAATATACCTCCAACCCGTGATTAATCAAGAGTAATTCAAGGCCCTAACCTTAAAAGAAAAGATTAATTAAAACATCATAACTTAATCGCTCTAACCTCGGATCATCAAGATCGAGTACAAGGAGGATTAGTTAATCATAATGGAGTGGAGGAGGGGGGATGAGTAGTAAAGCATAAAAAGAACACAAGCTAAACATAGAACACTTCTATTAATAAAAAGGGGCAAGTTACACTAATGAAATTGAAATTACAAGTGCATGAAAGTAAAACCTATTCTAGCCCTACAACAAGCTACTTAGAAGAAATGCAAGAGCTAAAAGCAAAACACTAAGCTAGGTTAAGAAAATAATTACAAAATAAGAGAGAGAGAGGGAGAGAGAGAGAAAAAAAACATAAAAGGAGCCAAGAAATAAAGGGGCAGCACCTCCCCCTCTCCCCAAAAGTTGCTGAAATGGAAGGGGGGGTCTGGTACTTATAGACTTTTCCCACGGGTTGGTCACGCCCGACGACACGCCCTAGGAGGGCGTGTCAGGGGGCATGACAGGTACGGAGTTGACCTCAGGAGCTGAATTCTGGCGGGAATGAAGATTATTTCGGTACGATGGTGGTCACGCCCTAGGTCACGCCCGTAACAGGGGGGTGTGACAGGCGCGTTAGGTCAAAATCAGTGGTCGCTGGTCAATCAGACGTCATAATCGGGGCAGTCATGCCCAGGTCACGCCCGTGACATAGGGCGTGACAGTACTGTTGCGTGCAGCGATGTAGAATGCATTGAAGGAGGCGGCAGACTTCGGGCAGAGGGCGACACGCCCCGTGTCACGCCCAGTTACACGCCCGTGGAGGGCGTGTCTGGGGGCGTGACAGGGGATGTTTTGGCTGGAACTTCATCTGGCGGCTTTCAACATCGGGAGCAGGTGACACGCCCTGGGTCACGCCCGGGGAGGGCGTGACAGGGGGGGGGGCGTGTCATGGGATTTTTTCTGGAAATTTGTTGAAACCTGCAAAAACAGAAAATAAATATTATTTATAATATTTACATAAAAAGAAGCATAAAATAACATAAAGAAAGAGATTAAAAAAGAAAAAAACATATTTTTACGCTAATAAATTAAGCTAAAATATGCATCATCAGAACCTCCGTACTAATACACTAACCGGTGCATCCTTCACCACTGGAATGAATCTGGCCACCTTTGTTAGCCTGTGCACTATCACCTAGATCGAGTCATTCCCCGTACGGGATCGAGGTAGCCTATGTATGAAGTCCATGGCTATATCTTCAAATTTCCATTCCGGCACCAGAAGTGGCTGCAGCAAGCCTGCCGGGTTCCTACATTCTGCCTTCATGAGTTGGCAGGCCTCACAATGCGTCACGAAGTACGTAATGTCTTTCTTCATACCCGGCTAGTACATCGTCCTCTTTAAATCCTTTACCATCTTGGTGATCCCCGGGTGTACCGAATATTGGCTGTAGTGACCTTCCATCATGATGTCCTCCCGGATCTGGCTCCTGCCGGTATGTAGACTCTGCCTCTGAAACACCGAAGACCATACCTCAAAGAGTAATCTCCTGTCGTGCCTTCCTCCAAGGCTCGAAATATCGGCTCAGCTCTCTTATCCAGTATCTGCCTATCTCTGATGCGGTCTCGAATATAATCCGTAATAACCATCGACCCCAGGTACTCCATGTATAGCTCCAGGTCATCCTCAGACACTAGTGAAATTTGCATCTCTTCGATTGCCGTAACCAACTCCAAGGCCATCAGCTGCGGGCCTACTACTGTCGTACTCGCTCTCCGGCTCAGAGAATCCGCGACCACGTTTGCCTTCCCCAGATGGTAGTGCATGGTATACTGGTAGTCCGATAGAAACTCTACCCAGCATCTCTGCTTGATATTTAACTCCTTCTGGGTGTCGACGTACTTCAGATTCTTGTGGTCAGAGAAGATATCACAATGAATTCCTTAAAGGTAGTGTAAACAGATCTTAAGAGAAAAAACAACTGCCCCCATCTCCAAATCGTGCACGGGGTAGTTCTGCTCGTGCTGCTTCAATTGACGGGAGGCATAGGATATTACGTGCCTGTTCTGCATTAGAACAGCACCCATCCCCTGATATGAAGCATATGTGTACACCTGCAATCCTTCCTTCCCTGACGGAAGGGCAAGGATGGGAGCCGAGGTAAGACGATCCTTCAGCTCCTGGAAAGCAGACTCGCATCGTGGTGTCCAAATAAAAGGGAACTCCTTCTTCGTCAGATACGTAAGAGGGAGAGAAATCTGAGAGAACCCCTTTACGAACTTTCGGTAATAGCCGGCAAGTCCCAAGAAACTTCGAACATCCGAGGCTGACTTCAGTGGTGGCCAATCCCGTACTGTCTGGACCTTCGCCGGATCCACTGCCAGACCTGCTCCACTGATGACATGGCCCAGAAAGGCCACCTCCTTTAGCCAGAACTGGACCTTGTTGTACTTGGCATACATCTCATGCTCCCGCAGCTTCTCCAAGGTCAAGGCCAGATGTCTCGTGTGCTCTTCCTCCGTCCTTGAATAGATAAGGATGTCGTCGATGAATACGATAACGAAGACGTCCAGATACTCTTCGAACACCTGATTCATCAAGGTCATGAATGCGGAGCGTGCATTCGTGAGCCCAAAAGGCATCACGGTAAACTCGTACAAACCATATCTGCTGCTGAAGGCCGTCTTCGGGATATCCTCCTCCCAAATACGAAGCTGGTAGTACCCTGATCTTAGATCCAGCTTTGTGAACAAATGGGTTCCCTCAAGCTGGTCAAATAGCACGTCTATCCTTGGTAAGGGATAAGTATTCCGGACAGTCAGCCTATTAAGGTCCCGGTAATCTATGCACAGTCGAAGGGTCCCGTCCTTCTTCTTAACGAATAACACCGGAGCTCCCAATGGTTAAGAGCTAGGCCAAACGAACCCGGCCTCAATTAACTCCTGAAGATGGCTTTGAAATTCATCCAACTCCTTTGGGGCCATTCGATAGGGAGCTCTTGATACCGACTTAGCCCCCGGTACGAGCTGAATCTGAAAGTCCTTCTCTCGGTGCGGGGGTAGCCCAGGTAGCTTCTCCGGAAACACGTCGGCGAAGTCCCGCACTACTAAAATATCTGAAATGGAGTCCTTGGCCTCGAACACCTCAAAAAAGACCCTAAAAACTTCTTCCCCCTGCAGGTGGGCCTTAACGGCCTGCACAGACGATAATAAGGTACATGGTGCTGGTATAATACCTTCGATGACAAGGAAGGAGTCGCCGTGCCTCACGGTGATCCTCTTTGCCACGCAGTCGATCTGGGCATGGTTCTAGCACAGCCAAGTCATGCCCAGGATCAAATTGTAATCTGGCATCTTCAGAATCGTCACTAGTGCCTCAAACGCCTTCCTGCCGATTCTCGCTTCCATATTGTAATGAGCAGAGGTCATTATCTCTGATCCATCGGGTAGGCGCACCCCCATCATCTTCCTGGTGAATGGATCCACACCTGCCAGTCCTTTCACGAAATCCTCCGACACGAACGAGTGCGAAGCACCAGTATCGAAGAGAGTGTGAGCGGGCTTGCCGCTAACGAAGACTATGCCTGGGGTAATTAAGTGTCTTAGTATTCTTGTTGCAGTTGTCTTCTCTTAATTTATAACTAGGTTATGTCTAGAATACTAGTTCATATGAAGAAAATAAAAAAGTACTGTCGTACCTGCGATAACCTGCTCTGGGTTTCGGGGCTGTGTCAGGTCTAGAGCATACACCTGCTCCCTCTCTAGCATGCGGCCTCGATCCTTAAATCCTCATCCTCGGTCCTGTCCTCGTCCGCCAAACTGTCGGGGAGGTGGAGCGCCCTGATATGCTGGTGGGTGTGCTCGCCTCATAGGGCAGTTCCTCTTGATATGCCCCGGCTGATTGCATTGAAAGAATACCGGTGGCTGCTCCGCTGTCCTTGGCATCTCCAGCATCTGTAAAGGCTGGGGAGCCAATACCCCTGACTCCTTTGCTCCTGCCCAATCTCCTGATGAGGCTACTCCCCGTTCCTTCTCTCCCCAATAACCTGGCCTCGAGGACGGTCCCTACGACCTCCAATCACAATATCATCAGCCGATCTCTTCCGGCTCTTCACTGTAAGCTGATCCGCTTCTCTCTTCTTTGCCATCTCCAGAATCCTGGCCAAACTCCCCAATTAGACAAAGAGGAGGGGCTGCCTCATGTCGTCTTGCATCCCCTTGTAAAACCTCCGGGCATAACAAGCGTCGTCCAACTAATAAGCGTCCGCATAGCGGGCCAGGTGAGTGAACTCCTGATACTACTCTACGACAGTCCTGTTCCCCTGCCTCAACCGCAGGAACCTATCCTCCAGGTCATCCCTCGCCGACTGAGGTACAAAATGTCCCAAGAGCGCTGCTCTGAACTCCTCCCAAGTAATATCACCGCAATCCATCCCCGCAAAGGTGGTGTCCAGTTGAGATTTCCACCACCTCTTTCTGTGTGACTCTAGGCAGGAGACCTCCAAAGCAACTGCCTCCTCAATGGGGCATAGAATCCCTGCTAGCATCTCATAAATGGTATCAAACCATTCCTCTGTACGTACTGCAGACTCCGTCCCCTGGTAGGATGGAGGGGAAATTCCCCGGAAGACAGTCATCCAATTGGCCCCGGGGTTTGGCTGTGGGGCTGGGGCTTGCTGAGCTCTTAAGGCCTCCAGTATGGATGTCAGTGTTTGCCCCATCTCCTTCTCCTGGAACAGAGCTGGAGCCGGCGGAGGTGGGACCACATTCGGAGCCTGAGGTGTCCCCTGCTGTGGTGTAGGGTTCGTCGCAGGCTACAAGGAAAAATTCCATTTGTTAGAGGATGTATGAATGGAATATAAGAAAGGGTAGGATGGACTTTCATATGTGATTTCCCTTATGGGCACTCCACTGCTTCCGCTGCCAGTTTGTCCGCAAACTATGCTCGCACGGGGGTGGCCCATGGTTTTTTGGACTACCTCTCTTCCGATCGAGATCTGCTCTGATACCACTTGTAAGACCCCCTTTTTTTTTCTTTTTTGAACACCGGGGTCTTAGCCCAGAATTGCCGCCATGCGGTGGCACCGACTCACGGGAAGGCCGCCACTACAAAATGCCAATTCTACCGGCCCTTTTCGATCACAAAGAAAGAGAAGTAAGTATACGTGAAATGTAAACAAGTCCACAGAAATATGTATAAAATGAAATCACATCCAGTCCATCAGTAGATAAAAACAGGAAATAGAAGTATAAGTACTGCAAAGATACAATTCCGATTAAATATAAATAAACGGGCTCGAGCCCGGTACATTAGATTCCTCAATACAAATCACTCATCACGGAAGCTATAAAATACTAATCACTCACGGAGCTGGTCGCAGGTGCACCGGTGCTAGACTGACCCACCTCCATGCGCACCTTACTCCGCTCGTGCTGGTCCCTGGACTACTGGTACCTGTCTCCCATACGGAGCTCCTGTAATGTTGTGGTTCGAAAACCATTAGTCATAAAGACTATGCCCTATCATCCCCTACCCCTCCCCCCCACGGCTCCAAAGCACCGAGCGGAGAGGAGGAAATGGAAGCTACAAAGGTGGTTAGTGTTCAAGCAGATGACAATGGAACTAATCTAACAACTATCATGGTGTGAAAACAACTATCTAGAATAAAGTACATCTAGAAATTCTACGGTGGTTAGTAATAAAGTAAAACATGTAGTAAGTAGCAATTATATAAGAAGGCAGGTAGAGAACAACAAGTAAATTTGTAAGTAACCTTAACTTATATGAATGCCCATACAAACTTATAAGTTAAGGGGACTTCTGCAAGGCTTCAATCGTATAAAAAGTCCCATACCGATTTATACGTTTGGGTGTCGGTTGTATGCAATTCTGAGTGTAGTGATATGCTATTCCATGATTCATGTAAGTGCAACTCAAGCACAAGACTCTATGCACACAGACCTTTAGTTCCCCCTGTTCGGGCAGCTAGCTTCACTCCCAGGAACCTCCGTAGTGGCAAACGGAGACAGTGGGTCGGGCCCCCCACTCCTAGGCGGGTATCCACACTACCGGGCCTAGCCCTTCCCTATGCCCCTAGAAGAACACAACTTAGAGTATCCGCGTACTTGTGCTGGCTATATCCACCAGACTTTCTTTGGCTAAGTGTCCCACACCGCCGAGTCAACGTACTGATGTCGGTGTGAACGACGATCAAATACCGAAGACCCACCACCTTTATTCTGTACTCAAACCCTCGAGCCCTCGGCTGCCCGGACTGTCCTGTCAGTGCATCTACCTTCAGAGCTACCGTCTGAATGGCAACCAAACAAACTTATTCTACCTTCCTAGCTATCGGGGTGTGTGTATGTGCAACCCTAATTACTAGTTGCTCTTGTTAGCTTATTATTCCTCCAGTTTATGTTAGCCCAGGACTGCCCCCAGTATTCCCCGTGAAGGGCTCTCAAAGAGCACTAGGAACTATGATGGTAGCTGAAGCCCACCATTCCCTTTCACAAGGCACTTAATGTTATTGGTTGGTACCCATTACACGATCCCTTTTAAGTTAATTTAGATCTAGCCTTATAGTATTAAGACTCTTCCTCTCCTACCCGGGGTGGACGATCTTTCGTCGTTCCCGAACGCCACTTGACACTAGCCAATCTCACACTCTACTTATCCTGATTTCCAACAATGAACTTAAACATGGCTTGCCCTATCCAAACCAGCAACTACCAAAATTCCATCTCTCCAAGTTCATTACCCACTCTAGTTCAGTTTCCGTGGTTTTACTATATGCGGACCATCCTAAGATACATGAGGTATATAAGGGGAGGTACTCCAAATTGTCTTTTGAAACTCCTATAATATTTACTGGAGGTCTATTTTGACATAATATAGCTAAGACCAAGATTTCCAAATTTTTCCTATTTATCGGGCATTTAATTTATTTATTCTAAGCTTCCAAATGCCCTAGTATGAACATGAAGTGCACTAATGAGCCAACAATAAATCATCATAAAATCAGTAAAAATGCTATGTGAAATTTAAGCAGTAATTCCAAGTTTTGAGAAATTTCAGAGGTGTTTAGGCTTATATTTCCTAATTTATCATTTTAGGCCATTTCTATAATATTATGAAGCAAGTACTGTAAATATGTACCCAAAAATCACAAGAAAATTACAGAAGCTGTATGGTGACCTAAAACTATCAGAAACCAAGTCCCATGATTTTTCTCTAATATTTTGGGCTCTGAATTTATTTAATGTAAAATACTAGTTTTCCTAGCTTAGTGAAGGAGGTACTTTTTTTAATTATATAAAATTCCATAGAAAATTACAGGGTGACTATCATGGTCTGAAACACCCACTGACCAAATTTCATAAATTTCCAAATGATAATGGGGCATTATTTGTATTTTTGACTACATATAACAATTAGTACGTTAAAGAATAAAGTACCAAAAATAATCAGATAAAACTCCCATGAAAAATACAGAAGGTATAACAGGCTATAAGATGCCCTAATCCAAGATTTCATAACATTCTAATGAATATAAATTCTAAAATCATCAAAATAAATATCTAGGGTACAACTAGGGTTGTAAATGAAGTACTGTATAAATTAACCAAAAAATCTCAATAAAAATATATTATGTCCATTTAGACCAGAAAATCACTCTACTCAAACTTTACTTGATTTTAAGTTCAGTTGATAGCATAATAGTTCAAATTAAGGTTGGTTACCTAAACTAGGGTTAGGGTTTTAGGTGGGCTAAATGTCTCCAAATACCCTAAAATTTTGTCCAGAGGACTTTAATGGCCCTATGGTCATCTCCACCAAATTTTAAGCCAGTCCAAGGTAATTTGACCCCATGACCTTCACAACCCTAAAAATCCCCATTAAGGGACCTTCCCTAGGGTTCTTTGGCTACCCTACAGCAAACCACTCCAAACTCCCTTGGACGGTGTGTCATGCCCTAAAAAGTCAGTGACCAAAATATCAGCCTCTGTTGAGGTAATATGGTCACTCAAATACCAAGGGAGTGTTTGATCCTAAATTATCCTATAAGGATCAACCTAGGGTGGGATAAAAACCTATTCAAAACATCTCCAAATGAGATGAAATTTTTACCAGAACCTTATGATAAACCCAGAGACCACTGACTAAAATTTGGGAGGGTTTGGAAGTCATTTAGTTATCTAATTAATTTATTCAAGGATTATTAAATTTTTCTAATAACTATAGAAAAACATTTTCCAAAAATCCTAGTTTTTGGAAAGAGTCTCTTATCAAGGTCCTGGGTTCGATCCCCAGTTGCTCAGTTGGTGATGAGAGCTGTGGTAAAGAGTCTCTTATCAAGGTCCTGTGTTCGATCCCCAGTGGCAACAATCTACCGCTGCTGAAAAACAAGCGCGGAGAGGGGTTGGGGTGCATGGCCTGCAGGCTTCATGTGATAGGTTGACTACCAGTAGTGGGCCCGGGTCTTGACTTCTGGTAGGCCGGCAGTGCCAGCTTGGTACCTCAGGGTTGGTGGGCCTGGACCATTATAAAAAGTGCACTTTTTGTAATGGCCTCACTAGCCCATGGCTCGCAAGGACGGCCGTCAGAACCCCCAGCATCACACTCGAAGGGGTTCAACCTAACCAGGTCTGCAGACCATACATCCCAACCCCTCTCCGTGCCTGTTTTTCAGCAGTGGTAGGTTGTTGCTACTGGGGATCGAACCCAGGACCTTGATAAGAGACTTTTTACCACAGCTCTCATCACCAACTGAGCTGCAGCTAAGTTGGTGATGAGAGCTATTGTAAAGTGTCTCTTATCAAGGTCCTAGGTTCGATCCGCAGTGGCAACAACCTACCGCTGCTGAAAAACAGGCACGGAGAGGTGTTGGGGTGCATGGTCTGCAGACCTGGTTAGGTTGAACCCCTTCGATCGTGATGCTGGGGGTGCCGTCGGCCGTCCTTGCGAGCCGTGCGCTGGGGAGGCCGTTACAAAAAGTGCACTTTTTATAACGGTCCAGGCCCGCCAACCCTGCGGGACCCAGCTGGCACCGCCGGCCTACAAGAAGTCTAGACCCGGGCCCACTACTGGTAGTCAGCCTATCACATCAAGCCTGCAGGCCATGCACCCCAACCCCTCTCTGCGCCTGTTTTTAATCAGCGGTAGGTTGTTGCCACTGGGGATCGAACCCAGGACCTTGATAAGAGACTCTTTACCACAGCTCTCATCACCAACTGAGCTGCAGCTGGTGATGAGAGCTGTGGTAAAGAGTCTCTTATCAAGTTCCTGGGTTCGATCCCCAGTGGAAACAACCTACCACTGCTGAAAAATAGGCGCGGAGAGGGGTTGGGGTGCATGGACTGCAGGCTTGATGTGATAGGCTGACTACCAGTAGTGGGCCCGAGTCTGGCCTTCTGGTAGGCCGGCGGTGCCAACTGGGTCCTGCTGGGTTGGCGGGCCTGGACCGTTATAAAAAGAAAATAAATATTTAGGGCACAAGTAGGGTTGTAAATGAAGTACTGTATAAATTAACCCAAAAATCTCAACAAAAATATATTATGTCCATTTAGACCAAAAAATCACTCTTCCCAAACTTTACTTGATTTGAAGTTCAGTTGATAGCATAATAGTTCAAATTATGGTTGGTTACCTAAACTAGGGTTAGGGTTTTAGGTGGGCTAAAGGTCTCCAAATACCCTAAAATTTTGACCAGAGGACTTTAATGGCCCTATGGTCCTCTCCACCAAATTTTAAGTCAGTCCAAGGTCATTTGACCCCATGACCTTCAAAACCCTACAAATCCCCATTCTTCCCTAGGGTTCTAGGGCTACCCTACTCCAAACCACCCAAAACTCCCTTGGAGGGTGTGTCATGCCCTAAAAAGTCAGTGAACAAAATATCAGCCTCTGTTAGGGTGATATGGCCACTAAAATACCAAGGGGGTGTTTTATCCTAAATTATCCTATAAGGATCAACATGGGGTGGGATAAAAACCTATTCAAAACATCTCCAAATGAGATGAAATTTTTACCAGAACCTTATGATAAACCCAGGGACCACTCACCAAAATTTGGGAGGGTTTGGAAGTAATTTGATTATCAAATTAATTTATCAAAGGATTATTAAATTTTTCAAAAAACTATAAAAAAAAACATTTTCCAAAAATCCTAATTTTTGGAAAGCACCTAGATATAGGTAAGATTAGGCCACACCCCAAATTTCAAGTCATTTTGATGATTGGATTGGAGTGGGGAATTCTTCTAAGGTCAGGACAGCCTTATGGGTAGACCTCACCAACATGAGTGTTGAGGTCTATCCAATTGTCCAAAACGCTTGAAACAAATTTTTAAATTTTCTGGACTCATAGAGCTAAAATATTGGTGTTGATAACTTTTTCTGTAGAAGCCTCTAAGTATTTATAGAAATTCATGCAAGTTACAGGCAAAAACTACAAAAAAAATATAGAAATTACTTTAATCAATATGTTTGCACAGATCTTAAAGGCTGATCCGTCGACTGGGAGGTTGTCCTCAACCTCCAGCCGACTGTCTAGATAGCACGCACCTGGGATCACTTCTCCCTTCCACAACCGGCCGTCTAGCCTCCTCCCTGGCCGGCCACCGCCACCACCACCTCCGTTGAGGTGGTGGCCATCGCCGGGCGGCGGTGCAGCCGCCGGAAAGGCTTTTTCCGGCGAGCCCGTAACTTCATTTTTGCGGGAAAATTGGAAAGAGAAGCTCTTTCGATCGGGCTCATTTGAGCCCGAATCTTAATCCTAATGATGCTAAGATCTCCCCGTAGAGAGAGAGGAGGGGAGGACCTTGTTCGCGGGATGGAGGCGTGCAGACAATCGGGATGCCATTGGCGCGGTGGTGGCGTCGCCGGAATTCTTCTACAGCACAGTGGGAGGCTCGAAAACTTCAGGTAAGGACTGGGAAACGTTCCTTTTGGGCCTCTTAGGGTGTTTAAAGGCTTGGTAAGGGAGGGGGAATGGCCAAAAGCTGGTGGCCATTAATGGCCCATTATTGCTTGGCTCGGCCATGGTGGTGGGGGGCTGAAACAGTTCTGTGACAACTAGCTAACGGCTGGAAACTCATCCTCTTCCCTAGAGGAGTTTAATCCAGCTGTAAAAGGGGAGGGGAAGGGTTGCCAAGGTGTCAAGTGCCATTACTGGCTTTGAAGGCCGGGCTCGGCCATGGCCGAACTGTTCCTTTGCAAAACCGGCGGTCCACGTGGAACAGCTTGACCGGTCAACTGAAATTAAATAAGACTTATCAGGTCTTATTGGATAAAACGGCCCACTCCCAGACCGGCCCAGTTCAGCTGAACCGGCACCCAGCTAGAACCAATCTGCCATAAAATATTCTAAGTACAATGGCGTTGATTGAGCTCAGCTCACTCAACGCCATCCAAGCTACGGCGTTGAGTGAGCTCAGCTCACTCAACGCCATCCATGCTACGGTGTTAAGTGAGCTCTGGTCACTCAACACCATCCAAGATACTGTATTGAGTGAGCTCTGCTCACTCAACGCAATCAGAATGGCCTCCCAGACTATGGGGTTGAGTGAGCTCAGCTCACTCAATACAATCCGAATTATGGCGTTCAGTGAGCTCAGCTCACTCAACGCCATTCGGATTACGGCCTTTTAAACGATGGCGTTGAGTGAGCTTAGCTCACTCAACGCCATTCCAATTATGGGGTTGAGTGAGCTCTGCTCACTCAACACCATCCAGACTACCCCAAATGGCGTTTAGTGCGGTCAGTGCACTCAACGCCGTTTAACTTATGGTGTTAAGTGCACTCAACGCACTCAACGCCATCCCGCCTGACAGATTATGACGTTGAGTGAGCTAAGCTCACTCAACGCCTTCCAGTCTACGGTGTTGAGTGGGCTCAGCTCACTCAACGCCAACCTGCCGACACCAGATGGCGTTGTGTGAAGTCAGTGCACTCAACACCATTCAACTTATGGCGTTGAGTGCACTCTACGCACTCAACGCCATCCCGCTTCTAGCTTTGAGTGAGCTAAGCTAACTCAACGCCATCCAGACCACGGCGTTGAGTGAGCTTAGCTCACTCAACGCCATTCCTAGGTCACGGGCGTGACGGATCGGTCACGGGCGTGTCTGGCCTATGTTGAAATTTCTGAGCTCGATGATCGTCTTCCTGAGGTCGACAATCGTCGAAGAGGGTCACGCCCTAGGTCACGGACGTGACGTGAAGGTCACGGGCATGAACACCCCTTGACTCAAAATCTTGCTCGACAAACTTCGATTCTTGGGCTTCCTAGGGTTCTGTTAAGACAAAAGCACTCCCAGGGGTCTAGTTGGAAATGGGATGTTACACTGGGCACCAATGAGCTTTTGATAAGGTGCTCAAAAACCAAACCTAGGTTTTTTGATACGGTGTCTTGCCACCACTGAGTTTTGACAAGGTCTCAGAAACAAGCCACAAAACTTTTGAAGGGAGTTTTGAGAAACCCTTTTACAGAAGGAATAAAGAGACACAAAAAGGTTGAATTGTTCTTCTCTGTCAATAATCTGAGAGAAGACAAGTGCAAGATGTTGTCAAAGCTCCCCCTAAGATCTGTAAGGGTTTAGGAAGATGAGCTTTGCTTAGGGTGATAGGCCTTCAGTTGCTTCAGATCTCCAGCAATAGATTATTTAAGCAGATGCTAAAATGTGTGATGTCTGGAGTTCTTGATGAAGAAGCTTTTGAACACTTGATGCTTGAAGGAGTAGAATAGTAGATGATCTCCTTCACAATAATGTTCCTTGTGTTTTGAGTCTATTCCCAGAAGATGAATTATTGATGAACAATTTTCTTGTTCTCTCTTCTGTATTCTTTTTCAAATCTTGTCAGTTCTCTATTTTCAGAATGATTCTCTAGGGAGTATATCATATTCTTACTTCTAGATAGTCGTTAATCAGTCATAAATGACTACCTTAACTGATATCTGCCTCTAGAGGAAAGTCCTTAAGAAACATTCCAATTAGTCTTCCTTGAAACTTGCTCCAAATTGATTGAAATGGCTAAAAAATCCATTTGCCATAAATGCTGAAAATAAGCCTGAATGAATTTCATAACTGTCCTGAATTTGAATCCTGAAATCGTCGATCTCTCAGAGAAATCATCGATCTGAACTAAACAATCGTCGAACTGAGCTCAGAGATTGGATTTAAACTAGAAACAGAAATCGTTGAAATGAGCTCTACGATTGTCGAATTGAGCTAGAAGACTTGGAAAACAACTAGAGACAGAGTGTCAATCTGAGCTCGAAGATCGTCAAACGGAGTTCGACTCTTCGTCGACCTGAGCTCGACGAAAATTGTCTTGGTCCTCAGCACTGAATCCTGATCTTTAGAAGGTCTTGAGGGCAGCATTCAAACCTAAGTACTAACCCTAAGACTCATTCTAATTGACCTATCAGACTATAATGCAAGGTCAAAACAAATTCCTAAGCACATAGTGATCCTTACCCAAATTAGTAATAGGGTGTTCCAACAATCTCCCCCTATTTGGGTTAGGATTACTATTTACATGACAGAATATGAAATAATAAGCATACATCAGAATTAAAAATAAAACAGAAACAATAATGCAGATAACACATGTTGAGCATTGCAGAATCACAGCAAGAATCACCGATTCAATCAGAAATAGATATAAGTATCAGCTTACTCAAATTAATCATTGCCATTTTTGAAAAGAATACCTCTGTTGGGATTCAGGGCTTCTTTTTTGGATCTTCTATCATTATCTGCACCAAAGGAGGTTTGAGATTTTGGCCTTGGAACAACAGCCTCAGGATGCATCTTCATGTAGCTTTCAGGATCAAAGAATTTCTAGAAGCATATCATTCTAATTCTTTTTTTATCTGCTCTGATAGTGTTTTGATGTTGGAGGAATCACTGCCTTGCTTTCTTGCTTTCTTGATCTGATCTAATGCTGCAAGTTCTTTCATTCTTGTTGTCCATGATAGTGGATTATTCTCAGGGTCTTCAAATGGAACTGGAGGTTCATATCTGTTTAATTCCACTGAGTTAGTAGAAGGAGCTCTAAGACAACTGTATCTTTCAGCTTGTGAGGGAAAGGACCAGATTTAGAATCAGTAGGGCTTTATCCTTCCCTTTGATATGGGTGTTGTCTAGCTTGATTTTTGGAGTGAGTCATGTAATCTCTCTGTCTGCCTCTTGACTGACCTCTCCTTGACTGATATCCTCTTTACTGTTGGCCTCTTGGTTGATATCTATCTTGAGACTGGTAAGAGCTTGGCCTAGCAGCAGAAGAAGACTGAAAAGCTGAACCTCCACCAGATCCTGAATCTGGAGGAGCAGGAGGAGGATGGAATTGGGAGGATCCCTTTTCATACTTATCAAGTTTTCTCCTTTTCTTCATGGCCTTAAGTTGATTTCTGGAATATTGCATCCAAGGCTCAGAAATTAGACAGTCATGAAAAAATTAATAAGGTATATCATTGTCATCTTTTACTTTTTATGGAGGAATTTTTTTTAGTGCCTTGTTTCTTGCTTTCCTCTTCCTTGCAATAGTTGTAGAGGAGTCATCAGAATTAGTATGCAGTTGGTCACCTCTTAACTTGGAGGATTATTATAAAGCTCATCAATCCTTTGAATATATTTCTCCTATTGTTTGGTTTGTTCAGCAACAGTGATGGAAGCAACACTCTCAGATATAACAGTAGCAGCAACAGGCTTAGCAGGAGCATCAAAAACTATCTCATCAGAAACTGTATCAGTAATTATATCAGCAGCAGCAGGAACATCACTAACAGTAGGCAACACATCAATTTCAGCAGACTCAACAATTTCATCAGCAACTATATCAGCAGCAGTAGCAGCACAATAAGAAACAATAATTTCCTTAGCCTTAAGAGAATTGATATAAGAAGCAAACAGGCTGGGATCACAACAAGAAACAAGCACAATGGCCTTAGTCAGATCTTCAACTTCCTGAGCTGGTGGACAACTGAAGTGAAGAGAATCAAAAACTGATAACAGTGACTTGAAGTCAATTGTTATTACTGGTGCTGGAGCTGGGGCTTGCACTTCTGGAGTCTCTAAAGCAGGCACTAATTCTTCTTCATATGGCATCTCCCCCTACCTTGATTCAGTTGGAACTTGATCAAGGTACCCCATAGAAGGGATTGCCTGAGGAGGAGAAGTGGAGGAAAGCCTGTCAGATAACTATTGTATAGTCTTCAGGAGTGGAGCCATGGAGGTATCCAGCAGGGCTACTAGCCTAGGAGCCAGCATCCCATAAAGCTTATCTGCTAGGGCAAAAATATCTACTTGCTCAAGTGAGACTTGAGAAGAGGTAGAGGTTAGAGAGACAGATATAGATGGTGAAGGAGCTGTAGAAGTAGTGATAGAAGTGGTGGATGTAGGATGGATGGTTGAGAGATTGGAATTGTGGAGATGGAGGTTATGGTAGTAAAAGTGGATGGAATGAATGATGGTTGGGAAAGAATATCATGAAGGAGTTGTTGATAGGATGTGGTGGATGATGGAAGCTTAGTAGGAGAGGAGGGGGAATCATCCATAAAGGAATCTTCCATGAGATTGAAGGATGGTATGGTGGTGTCTAGGTCAAGAGATGGATAGAAGTGTAGGGGATGGAATTGGTCTTCTGTGGCTGGAGGTGGAGATGAAATGGTTATGGGGGAAGAGATAGAGATGGTGATGGTTGATGAGGGGATGGTTGAAGGAAAAAATGGAGAAGGTGGAGAAGAGGAGGAGGCAGACAAATCTTCCATGAGGGCAGTTGGCTTAGGGGAAGAGACTGCAACAGTCCTTGTGCCTAAAGAAGCAGTAGTCCTGGTTGGCTTAACAATCTGCCTGTCCCATTTTCCAAAAAGGGCACAGGTAAGCCTCTTGGAGGCATTAATATGCATGCCAGAGGACACCAGCAGCTGAGGGCACCTGTTGTTCAAGAACAGCCCTAAGATCATCCCAAAATTAACAAGACTTTTGTTCACCTTTTTCTTAATCAGCTCAAAGAAAATTTCTCCCCAGTTTAAGTGCTTTTTATCAACCAGTGCACCCATAGTGCAGAATTGATACCTGGAAATGGTATCATGGGAAGAATATTTGGCTAGCAGGACCTTGCCCACAACATCTGCAAGGAATCTGTACTCAACAGAAAGATTCTTTTTAAGCAGCTTGTTAGGGTTTGCTGCAGAATGCCCCATTCTATCTAACATCATCTAAAATTCCTCTCCAGACAAATAACCAGAATCTTGTCCTGAACTTAACTGAAAAACCTCTGTAAGCAAGGCAGGTGTTAGAGGTACCTTTGTTCTTGCTATTGTACCGACCACTGTGGTTGAATCCATGTTCTGTGCAGTATATACCAACTCTTTTATCTCATCGGCTGCCAGCTTTATTCTTGTAGACATAATCAGGGCCAACTACTGTTCCTTGAAAAGTTCCAGTATATCCTTGAATATTTGATCGCTTCCATTAAAGGAATGCATGTCTATATCAAAACATATGTCGAATTTCATTTTGGCGAGGGCGGCAATAGACACTACCATTGTTTATCTGCAAAAATGAAACAAACACGACCAAGTGTAGAGAGGTTTTGAGGGAAAGAAAAAGCTTCTGCAGAGAGTATGAAAGCGCAAAAGGTGAACGACGGCCGAAAAATGTGTTTTATATTAGGGTTCGACGCCAAAAAGGAAAGATCGTTGAACTCCGTTCGATGATCTTGGCTTCTAAAGGAATCTGAAGAGTTTTCAATAACGTCGATCTCCGTTCGATGATATTGGAGAGCATCGATCTCCGATCGATGATCTTTGACCAGAAGAAGATTGCCTAGCGCTATCTGAAAGCGCTTAACTCAGGTCGACCTTTAGGGAAAGCGTCGATCTCCGTTCGACGTTCTTTGTTAAGATCATCGAGCGCAGTTCAGAGACAAAAAATAGCCTACAGACACTAGAAAAATCAAGTTTTTAACCTAGTCTTGGTCTGTTTTTAGAGTTTTAAAATCTTGAGTTTTATTTTAAACTTCCTCCATCTAACATTCCTAACTGATTTAGGAAGAAGGTGTTTTTCTTTTCATCCAATGGTTTGATGAAAATATCTTCCCTTTGCAAATCAGTTGGGATATATTGAATTTCAATTTTATTTTTCTCAACATTGTCTCTTAAGAAGTGATGCCTAATCTCAATATGTTTTGTCCTACTATGGAGGACTAGATTTTGTGCTATAGAAATAGCGTTGGTGTTATCACAAAGAATTTTAGACCTTTCTAAGTTGTAGCCATAGTCTAGGAGCTAGTTTTGAATCCACAAAATCTGTGAGCAACAACTACTTGCTGTCATATATTCAGCTTCAGCAGTTGTGGTGGACATAGATGTTTGTTTCTTAAAGAACCAGGAGACAAGTCTGTCACCAAGAAACTGGCAAGTTCCACTGGTGCTTTTCCTGTCTACTCTACATCAGGCATAATCAGCATCTGAAAATCCAGTTAATTCAAACCCTGAGTCTTTTGGATACAAGATACCTAGATTTGGACAACTTTTTACATACCTAAGAATCCTCTTAACTAATGTTAGGTGTGACTCTCTAGGGCTTACTTGGAACCTAGCACATATACATATAGCAAACATTATATAAGGTCTACTAGCTGTAAGGTACAATAGAGAGCCAATCATTGCTTTATATGTTGTCTGATCAACAAGTTTTCCATGTTCATCAACATCTAATACAGCATTAGTAGGCATAGGTGTTTTCATAAAAGATGCTTCCGACATACAAAATTTCTTAACCAGTTCTTTTGCATACTTGGTTTGAGAAATAGATATGCCTTCAGCATGTTGTTTGACTTGCAATCCTAGAAAGAAGGAAAGCTCACCCATGCTACTCGTTTCAAATTTAGAATGCATCAGGTTAGAAAACCTTTTGTACAAATTTGAATCAGTAGATCCAAAGATAATATCATCTACATATATTTGTACTAGTAGGGTATGGGACTTATGGGTTCTAATAAAAAGAGTTTGGTCTACTCTACCCCTTATAAAATCATTTTTCAGAAGAAAGCATGCTAAGGTCTCATACTATGCTTTAGGAGCTTGCTTGAGATCATATAATGCTTTATGCAATTTGAAAACATGGTAAGGATAAGTTGTAGAGATAAAACCTGGGGGTTGTCTAACATAGACTTCTTCTTTGATGTCTCCATTGAGAAATGCACTCTTCACATCCATTTGGTAGACCTTGAATCCTTTGTGAGCAGCATGAGCTAGGAATATTCTTATGGCCTCTAACTTTGCAACTGGTGCAAAGGTCTGGTCATAGTCTATTCCTTCTTCTTCCATATATCCTTGAGCAACTAGCCTTGCCTTGTTCCTTACAATCCCTTGATCATCCAACTTGTTTCTGAACACCCACTTTGTTCCAACAATAGAGTGATCCTTAGGCCTTGGCACTAGTTCCCAAACTTTATTCCTCTCAAATTGATGTAGTTCCTCTTGCATTGCAATGATCCAGTGTGGATCTTGTTCTGCATCTTGAATTTATTGAGGCTCAATTTAAGATAGAAAGCAAGTGTGCATCAGGTTCTGGTTGACCTGATTTCTGGTTTGCACACCAGCTGAGATGTTTCCAATCACCTGAGAGATTGGGTGATCTCTTGAAGTTACTAAATCAATAAGGGGCGTTGATTGTTCACCAACCTGTGTTGTTGTTTCCTCTTGTGGAACAACAACTGGCTCTTCTAGATGATGAGCTTCCTCTTCATCATCACTGTTCTCATCCTTTTGCTGGATAGGTAGAGGAGCTATTTCTTTTTCTTAAATATGCAATCTGTCCATATTTTCTGAAAGAGAGTGTACCTGCAATGGTTCTATGGTAGAAGTAGACTTCTCCTTATAAAATATGTTAGTCTCATCAAAAGATACATGCACAGATTCTTCAATTTTACGAGTAGATTTATTATAAACCTTATAAGCTTTACTGATAATGGAGTATCCCAGAAACACTCCTTCATCAGCTTTTGCTTGGAATTTTGCTAAGTATTTCTTGTCATTATTGTGAATATAATAAATGCAACCAAAATTTTTGAAATAGTCTACTTTAGGTTTCTTCCCTTTGAGCAATTCATAGGGAGTCTTGCCCTTCAGTTTATGTATCAAACTTCTGTTCAACACATAGTTGGAGGTGTTCACTGCCTCTGCCCAAAAAGATAGAGGAAGGTGAGCATCTGTTAATAATGTGGTGGCAGATTCAATAAGGGTTCTATTTTTCCTTTCAGCTACCCCATTTTGTTGAGGAGTTCTAAGAGCTGAGAAAGTATGCCTGATCTCTTCACTCTGACAGAACTCTTGTATAAGATGATAATCAAACTCTGTCCCATGATCACTTCTGATCAGGGCAATGTAAGTATTGAACTCAATCTGTATGCATTTGAGAAAATTTGTCAAACACTTACAGTTATCAAACTTCTTCCTCAGAAAGAATACCCAAGTGAATCTAGAGAAGTCATCTACAATCACTAAAGTGTAAGATTTACCTCCTAAGCTTTGTACTGTAATTGGTCCAAAAAGATCCATGTGAAACAGATACAAGATCCTAAGTGAATCACTCTTATTAAGTGACTTACAACTGTTTTTAGTTTGCTTGCCTAATTGACAAGCCCTACAGAGTCCTTCCTTCTTGTAGGGGCCAGAAGGTAGTCTTCTAACAAGGTTGTCCTAGGATAGCCTAGCAATGGTTCTAAGGTTTATATGTCCTAGTCTCTTATGCCAAAGATCATTTGGTTTCAAACTGAATTAAGTAAAAAGATATCTATATTGGTTGAAAGGAAATCTACAAGATAAATTTTACCTTTCCTTTTACCTGTTAACACTGTTGTGTTATCCTCTGATTTGATTTTGCATGAGGATTTGTTGAATATCACTTGGTAGCCTTCATCACACAGTTGACTGATGCTGATTAGATTGTGCTTCAGTCCTTCCACATAAGCCACCTTCTTGAATGTGACTGAGCCAATCTGAAAAGCACCATATCCTTTTGTTTGACCAAAGTTTGAATCACAAAATATCACTTGAGTCCAAGTTTGGTTTTGAAGGATGTTTGATTCTCCTTATTCTCTGTTATGTGATTTGAGCACCCACTATCCAGATACCATTGTTGGTTCATTGCTGGATAGGTCTTCACCTACACATAAACAATTTACATGTTTTTGACCCAGTTTACCTTGGGTCTAGGTTGATAACCTATAAACTAAGAAATAAAGGACATCCCTGGCTGACTCTTATATCCTTTAGGATTGTATCTCCTAGGAGGTACTATCCATTCAGTATAAGTGTTGAAGTTTTGGGATGTAGGACTTCTAGGATTTATTTTAGATTTACCTCTGAAAGATTGTTCAAAGCTTTGAGCTCCATTCGACGATCGACGATCTGAGTTCGACGATCTTGGGTCAGATCGTCGAGCTCCATTCGAAGATCGACTATGCCAGAGTTCAGAGTTCAGAAGTCTTCGACCTGAGTTCGATAATTCAGCCTGAGATCGCCGATCTCTATTTGACGATCGTCGAGCTTTATTCGACGTTTTCTGTTGAACTTTGTTTTTCTTAGGCAGATCAGGGTTCTTCCTAGCAACCTCTACAACTTCCTTTCCTTTATCTTAAATAAATTTAATTGGAGTTGTAAATACTATAGGTTGGCTGGATGAAGCACCCAAACCCAGTTTACTATTAAATCTTGAGTTCACTATACTTGTGATGTCCATCAGTCTGATGCTTCTCCCATTAAGAGATTCTTCAAACTTCCTTGTCTGGGATAGTTCACTTTTCAGTGAAGTTATCTCCTCCCTACAACATTCTAGCTCCTCAGAAAGTTTGAGGTTGTCTGATTTTTAAGTACTATGTTCAGACAATTGATTTCTGAGAGAGATGATCTCTTTCTCAGACTTTAGCAGGTCTAAACAAAGTGCTTTAAATTCAAATTTAAAGACCTATGAATTAAAATCAAAGGAATCTATTACCTGGTCTTCTTCATCTTTATGTTCAGATTCTGATTCTGATTCATGTTTTGCATCAGAATTATGTTGGGAGGCATTGATAGCCATCATGCAGAACTCCTTCTCTTCAGCATCATCTTCATCATCACTTGAGCTTGATGAAGCCTCTGATTCTTCTTCAGTTTCACTCCATGTTTCAGCTACAAATCCCTTCCTGGTGTGTTTGTTTTTGCTAGAGGAGGATTTTTCATTGTTATTTCTCCTAGAATCCTTATTTTTTCTCATATCTTTCCTGTCACTCTTGTCCTTATTTTGAATTTCTGGACAATCAGGCACAATGTAACGACCCTAGCCGATCCAACGTGGCAGTGCCACGGCTCCGCTCTAGGCGTCACTACCGGGCTGCAGCCCAAGCACCCCAACCCCTCTCCCTCCACAGGCGGGTTGTTGGTGGCCACATCCTCCCTTTGATGAGCTAACTCGACAGTTAAGTTGGGCCGTACGGGGACTTCCCAGGAGGTCACCCATCCCAGTACTACTCTCGCTCGGCGGCCTGGGGTGAGCTCGGTGGCCTGGGGTGAGCTCGGTGGCCTGGGGTGAGCTCGGCGGCCTGGGGTGAGCTCAGCGGCCTGGGGTGAGCTCGGCGGCCTGGGTGAGCTCGGCGGCCTGGGGTGAGCTCGGTGGTCTGGGTGAGCTCGGCGGCCTAGGTGACCTCGGCGGTTTGGGTGACCTCGGCGGCCTGGGTGACATCGGTGGCCTGGGTGACCTCAGCCGCCTGGGTGAACTCGGCGGCCTTGGTGAACTTGGCTGACCCCCCGAGGGGTCGGGGGGAGAAAAATATTTTATCCCCCTACTAGTATAAAACACAAATTCACACTAAATTGGCCACCAAGAGTGTCAAACCCCTCAAAAAGCTTAAAAACTGCATATCTAGCTTAAAAACAGCATACTGGGATGGGTGACCTCCTGGGAAGTCCCTGTACGGCCCAACTTAACTGTCGAGTTCGCTCATCAAAGGGAGGCTGTGGCCACCAACAACCCGCCTGTGGAGGGAGAGGGGTTGGGGTGCTTGGGCTGCAGCCCGGTAGCGATGCCTAGAGCGGAGCCGTGGCACTACCACGTTGGATCGGCTAGGGTCGTTACACACAATGTGGCCTGGTTTCCAGCATACAGAACAAATGACTTCTTTATTATTGGATTTGTCATACCTTGGCTTCTCATGCCCTCTGGATGACCTCTTTCTGAAATCTTTCCTGGCCATCTTATAGAATCTCTTAGCCAGTAAGCTCATCAATTCTTCATTGCCTGTGACCTTATCTTCAGGATGATCTTCAGTAGCTTTGAAAGCTAAGGTCTTCTCTTTTCTGATGGCTGGAGAGGCAGTATTTTGCTCTTCTTCCCTATTCTTGATGAGCAGCTCATAAGATTTGAGCTTGCCCAAAATAGCCTCTGTGGTGATCTCACTTAGGCTTCTGGAATCCTTGATTGTCCAGATTCTTGAATCCCAAGTGACGGGGAAGCATATTAGGATTTTGTCATTTAGTTCAGTGAGTGAGATTTCCCTGTCCAATGTTCTTAATTCACTGACAATTAGGCTGAGCCTGTTGTACATATCAGCAACTGACTCAGTTTCTCCTTTCTTGAAGTTCTCATACTGCGATATGAGATGGGATCTTCTGTCCTTTCTTTCATCAACAGATCCAGATACAATCTCAAAAAGCTTATCCCATATATCGTTTGCTGAACTGCATTCAACCACCTTTTGGAATATCTCATCAGTCATATTCTGAGCAAGGATATTCATAGCATTTGCATCTGCAACTTTCCATTTCTTTATTTCTGCATCTGTTCCTGGGGGAGGTGGAACAACACTCGTACTTGTGATCTCTGGATGTCTTGGACAAACTGTAAAAATAGAATTAAAGATTTCCTCATCAATAGAATTCAAGTAAAGCCTAATCCTTGCCTTCGAAAGTGCAAACTTAGAAAGGTTGCCCACTGGAGGTCTTGTGCTAGCATAATCTTTGTTTTGTTCCATGGTTTTGTATGAAAATAAATATAATAGAAATAGTAATAACCCTCTATAGAAGATTTATCTTATCAAGGATCTTTTGCTTCAAATGTTAGCCTATTCAACCAATCTGTTGAAGATTCAGTTGTTGAGTAACCAACCTCCCTCTGATACCAATTGAAAGTGAGTGTAAGATCTACCTTTACTCTATAGGGGGGGTGAATAGAGTATTTTAAAATAATTAACAAATTAAAACTGTAAAGTAGTGGAAGACTTGATTTATGTATATGTGTAAGGTGCTTGCAAAAAGAAAAACTAAGAAGCAAGAAATAAGAAATCACAGCACACAATAAAAACAAAACACAGCAAGCTAGATGACACAAAGAGCTATAGTGGTTCCCCAACAACCTGGGTACATCCACTCTTCTACCACCCTAGGTAGGAATCCACTGTAGGAATAGTTGATCAGGAGTCTTGGGCACCAATGAGCTTTTGATAAGGTGCTCAAAAATCAAACCTATATTTTTTGATAAGGTGTCTTGCCACCACTGAGTTTTGACAAGGTATCAGAAACCAGCCACAAAACTTTTGAAGGGAGTTTTGAGAAACCCTTTTACCGAAGGAATAAAGAGAAACAAAAAGGTTGAGTTGTTCTTCTCTATCAATAATCTGAGAGAAGACAAATGGAAGATGTTGTCAAAGCTCCCCCTGAGATCTGTAAGGGTTCAGGAAGATGAGCTTTGCTTAGGGTGATAGGCCTTCAGGTTCTTCAGATCTCCAGCAATAGATGTTTCAGCAGATGCTCAAATGTGTGATGTCTGGAGTTCTTGATGAAGAAGCTTTTGAACACTTGATTCTTGAAGGAGTAGAATAACAAATGATCTCCTTCACAATAATGTTCCTTGTGTTCTGAGTCTATTCCCAGAAGATGAATTCTAGATGAATAATTTTCTTGTTCTCTCTTCTATATTCTTTTTCAAATCTTGTCAGTTCTCTATTTTCAGAATGATTCTCTAGGGAGTATATCAGATTCTTACTTCTAGATAGCCGTTAATCAGTCATAAATGACTACCTTAACTGATATCTGCCTCTGAAGGAAAGTCCTTAAGAAACATTCCAATTAGTCTTCCTTGAAACTTGCTCCAGATTGATTGAAACGGCTACAAAATCCTTTGCCATAAATGCTGAAAATAAGTCTGAATGAATTCCATAACTGTCCTGAATTTGATTCCTGAAATCGTCGATCTCTCAGAGAAATCGTCGATCTGAGCTCAACGATCGTCGAACTGAGCTCAGAGATTGGATTTAAACTGGAACAGAAATCATTGAACTAAGCTCTACGATCGTTGAACTGAGCTCAGATACTTGGAAAACAACCAGAGACAGAGCGTCGATCTGAGCTCGAAGATCGTCGAATGGAGTTTGACGCTTCGTCAGCCTTAGCTCGACGAAAATTGTCTTGGTCCTCAGCACTGAATCCTGATCTTTAGAAGGTCTTGAGGGCAGCATTCAAACCTAAGTACTAACCCTAATACTTATTCTAATTGACCTATCTGACTATACAGCAAGGTCAAAACAAATTCCTAAGCACATAATGATCCTTACCCAAATTTGTAATAGGGTGTTCCAACAAGACCTCAATCTTGGGGATGGTCCCAGAGTCATCCCCCGTCGGTGGAATTTTTGGAGAATGAACTCCACTGTCCAGGATGGTGCAAGAAGGTCCTAGCACAGCATTCACCTCGTCCGTGCATCGGGCATCCACACATGGGGTATGGGTCGCAACCTAGGCAACAAAGTCGTCCTCCTCGACTAGATCTAACATAATGCTGGAAATGCTAGTTTCCACCCTTCAAATCAACCACAACAGAACTGTCAGAAAAAGAAATAATATTATTCATAGAAGACACTGAAGGCACAGAGCTCGGTAAGAAGTCGAGCGATGGCTCCTCGCAACTAATAGACTCTATGTTAGGTGATGTATGCACTTCGGGAGAATAAATATTCGTGCCGGAATGGGGATAAACACATGTATCGGTGAACGTACCTGGGATGCCTTCTCCATAACATAGAGATGGCAATGGTGCATATCCCGATACGAAATGGGTGCTGTACAAGGTTAAAGTGGAGAAAATTCGAAGATCCAGCTTGTCATCCACTTCTAGCTCAGCTAGGTAAGCGGCGCAATCCTTCAATTCATGATCCCAACTTCGACAAAAAAGCACTATTTAGCCGGCTTAAGTGGCGCAATGGGTGCTGAAGCCGAATAGAAGTTGTGCAGGAATGGCTCCACGGGTCGGTAGTTTACAGGCTTATGTCTACGATATGTAGACTCCTGAATTTCCTGGCTACTATACTTCTGAGGGAATCCATCAATAGCATGAGAGATGTCTCCACAATGATGGAAACGGATATTGAAATTAGCCCACATTACGGAGATCTCAAATATAAAGGATACAACTACTTTGCATAGATTCTGAGAATAAAACTAACAATTCCAACTAACGGAATAAAAGAAAAAGAGAAAAGGGATCAAAACAAAAAAAAACAAAGCAACTCCTAAAAACTACTTTTAGCGACACAAACTGTTATAACGAAATTTTCAGTCATTCAGAATCGCTCTATAGTTGTATTCCCCGACAACGACACCAAAAACTTGATGCGTCGAAATCGGCAAGCGCACCAGTCGCACAAGTAATAAAATTTGGGAATAAATCCCCGAGTGTCAGTCTCTTGAGTAATGCAATTAGCATAGAGCGGCGATAGTTCAGAAAATATTGTTATGAGGGTTATACTAAGAAAAGATTAAAAAGGGGGCTTGTGAGATTGTCATTTCGTGATCTAATAAAGTAATTAAGACTATGCGGGTCGAAGGCACCGCTTAGCAAAGTGAGGTGAGTGTATCGGCCATGATGTCGAACTTCGATTGGGAGAGTGGACGGAAAGCTAATGGATGGAAGTGTTCTTGTGCGGAGTGCAATCGGGTGAAACAAGGGTATGGAGTGGATGTCGAGTGGGCAAGGCACATTCACAACACACAACTCAAAAGAAAATGAAAACTACAAACATCCTTTTAGATATAGAGTAAAAATGTAGTTCATTACTATATCAAATCATTCCGTACTACGAATAAAGGGGAAGAGGAGTAAACCACTAGAGGGTGAAGGTCCACCGCAGGTCGTGGCCAGAATAGTGAGTTATCAATCCGCTTCCGGGCTCAGTCTGAGGAGGCTTCCGGTACCCACGAGCTGTCACCTCAAAGGCCTTTGAGTCTATTCTCTAGGTTGTATTCTTCTCCAACTACGGTGGGAAGATTGGAGTTGAGGTCATAAGTGGCCGGGAGCTTCACTGGAGGGTTTGGAAAGCTTCGGAATCAACGCCTACGGAGTCCCGATGGAAAGGGATGAAGCGGGAGGTGGTTGGAGCAACTTGAGAAGTAGAACGACACTTCCCGCGCAATCTCCGATCGCAGAAATGACCAGCATTCATCTAAATCGCGGAGCAGAACCTTAAATACGGAGGCAGAACAAGCAGAGCGCATGATCAGTGGCGCATGACCAGCGGTCGTGCGCACTGTATGTCGATGATCGTGCATAATTTCCAATTAAACATGCAACTTGGATAGAAACATCAATCAATATGCGCACGATCAGAGGCGCACACAAGCGCACGATCACCAAATATGTGTGCGATTGGCTAAGAAAGAACTGCAGAAAACATGAGGTAAACGCGCACGAGCAGTGGCGCACGACCGGTGGTCATGCGCGCAAAGTCAAGTGCTCGTGCGATTACCCGGGCAGAACAATGAAAATGAAGAGGACAAAGCGCACGATCACCAGCGCACAACCAATGGTCGTGCGCAATAGGTCCAGTGATTGTGCGATTGTCAAGACAGAACTGGGGAAAAGGAGAATGTAATGTGCATGATCAGTAGCGCACGACCAGTGGTCGTGCGCAGTGAGTCCATTGATCGTGCTCAGTTTTCCTGTATCATCGGGGTCTCCCGAGCGGTTCCGGAGCACGCACACGACCCATGCACCAACAGAAGAAGAAGATAGGCAACCAAAAGTGCACACCACATTCTCAAGATACAACGAGAGAACAAGTAAAACAAACGAAATCACAAAAACATCAAAAGCACACAGAAAATGGGCCTAAAGTGCACTTAATAATGAAATTGGCAAATAAGCAAATATAAGCGGTTATAGCTCTCAAGTGCAGTGCTAAGACGATAAAACTTGCCCAGACGAGTCCAAAAATTAGTGTAATATTTGGACTCATCACACCCCCAGACTGACCCATTTGCGCGTCCCGCGCAAATCATTACTCCGTGGACTGTAAAACAGCTAGCTTGCTTAAAAACTTCAAAATAAAATTGGACGAGAAATCAAATACATCTTGCGCATAGAAATAGAATAAAAAAACTTTTTAATTATACTACGGAGCTTAAATTATTCCATAGAGGTAAATAAATAGTTTGTCAACTTAAAATTAGAATTCTGGAGAATCGTTTTGTCTTGTGTATGGATAAAGTAGACAGACCACTAAGGTGAGCATTGCCTAAGACCGAGGCTCGTGATCACCTCCAAAGAAATCCATCAATGTCGGGAACCATAAGCTTGCCCTTTCATACTCTCTCCACGATGCTAAGTAGACTCGAATGTAAATTAGCAGGACTTGTAGGTTTAAATGGGGCTAAGGCTAAGGTGTGGTAGTCAATGATAAACATGGAGGCTACACGCAACGAAAGCGAGCGAACAAGAGCTAAACCAATACAGTTACTAAGAAATGCATGTGTGAAAACTCCCAGACTTGGCTTGAAAACCCGGTATGCATACGGCCTATCCCGACCAAAAACTAACACACAAGATGGGGATGGAAATTCTCCTTGTAATATTTTAGATTTTCCTTTTTGTTCTTTTTTTTATCCTTTTATTTTTCATTTTTTTTCTTTTTCATTCAGCAATCCCGAAATCTAACAATTAACAATTCATGAATTGATCTCCACATCACATGAATCCCAAATATCACAACATATAAACTTTTTGAAATCGATCAAGCTCAAGGTTTTGGTTGCGACAAAAGGATTGGCTTTTAGGCTTTGGTGAATATAGGTGGAGCTGAAACAAAAGGAGGGTTGGCGCAAATTTGTCTTGCAAGGGCCAGCTGTTAGGACTAGGTACAAAAAGGCTCAAACTAGCAAAAATGATGGCCTACCTCACGCTCACACTAACTAATCGGGCACCAATGCTTAGAGAGTAGCTTGGGGCAAGTTCTCAGTCCCGGAAAAAGACCATCCTTCCCCCCGAATCGAGCAATATGAGTCTAGTGACGGCTGCACTCATCTCTACACTATCGTTCGATTACTCTAGATTCTACAATTTTAAGTTGCACAAACAAAATTTACTTTTGCAGAAGAAATTTAAGTCTACGAGCATGAAGAAAAAGTAATCCTATACTATTTCTACGCAAATCATGAGTACTCGATTAGGAGCACTGCATGAGTTTTGAACTACTAGATCCCGAAATCCTAAGCCAACACCACTTTTTAGAGTTTACACAAAAGTAATACATTTGACTTGAGTCGCGCGCGTGGTTAAGTGCGCACTAATGTGGGTGATTCAGTGTGTGTAATTAGTGATCATGAAATAAATAAATGCAGACTAGTATGCAATTAACTGTGCTGTGTAGTGATCACAGGCAACTCCACCCCCAGACTATAATATGACAATACAAAAAGGTAAAACATGTAAACAAAAATAAAGGGCTTGGGGAAGAATTACCTATGCTCAAAATTGAGCATACCGGTCATGCGACGAGATATCCAAGTGCGTCCATTTTGCCGCGCCTCAAAAATTCATGCACCTGTGATTTAAATATGTATGCAAAACAAAAGATGGGCATATATATATAAAGAGAGCTCAAAACACAGCACAGAACAAAATGGTCCAACATGGGTTGTCTCCAAGAAGCCACTTTTTATTACCGTTCTTAAGGTGGACCAAATACAAGTTTTAGCAGATTGTATAGTTTATAAAAAAAACATTCGGCACCCTAGATAGTTGTTGGGTTTATTGTCTCCCAACAGGATATATTAAAAATCTAAGCATTTCCTAACTGATTGGCATTTTAAATTTGAAATGCTCAGGCAGTGGTTCATGCTCACATTTCGATAGCAGGTAAGGGAATGGAGACAGAACCGAAGCTCCAATACCTGTATACGTATAGCTGCCGTGTGTGTCAGGCATGGGCAGAAAGTAACTTGGGAAGCTCTTCGGCACCAACTCCACGTACATCTGGTCACTATAAGTCCAAGGCCGCATTACAGGGCCTTGCACTAATTGGACCGGTTCCGCGATGTGGACCTGCAGGGAAGTAGACACGAGAGAGCGGTCAAGAAATAAACTAGAAGAATAATATAAAGGAAACTCAATCTTGGGGATGGTCCTGGAGTCGTCTCCTGTCGGTGGAATTGTTAGAGAATGAACGCTACTGTCCAGGATGGTGCGAGAAGGTCCTAGCGTAGCATCCCCTTGTCCGCGCATCGGGCATCCTCACATGGGGTAGAGGTCGCAACCTCTGACACGGAGTGATCCTCCTCGACTGGATCTAACAGAACGCTAGAAATGCTAGTTTCCACTTGTGAATAAACCTCAACAGAACTGTCAGAAAAATAAAGAATGATATGCAAAGAAGATAGTGAAAGCACGGAGCTCGGTAGGAAATTGAGCAATGGCTCTCGCAAATGATAGACTTTATGATAGGTGATGTATGCACTTCGGGAGTATAAATATCCGTGTCGGAATGGTGATAAACACATGTATCGGTGCACGTACCTGGGATGCCATCTCCATAACATAAAGATGGCAATGGTGCAAATTCTGATACGGAAGGGGTGCTACACAAGGTTGAAGTTGAGACAATCCGAAGATCTAGCTCGTCATCCACTTCTAGCTCAGTTAGGTAAGCGACGCAATCCTTCAATGCATAATTCCAACTTTGACAAAAAAGCACTGCTTAGCCGGCATCAGCGGTGCAATGGGTTCTGAAGCAGAATAGAAGTAGTGCGACAATGGCTCAGCGGGTCGGTAGCTAACAGGCTTATGTCTATGATATGTAGACTCCTGAATTTCTTTGATACTATACTTCTGAGGGAATCTATCACTAGCATGAGAGATGTCTCCACAATGACAGCAACGAATATTGAAATTATCCCACATTGCGGAGATCTCAAATATAAAGGATACACTTACTTTGCATAAATTCTTAGAATAAAACTAACTATTCCAACTGACAGAATAAAAGCAAAAGAGAAAAGGGATCAAAAAAAACAAAACAACTCCTAAAAACTACTTGTAGCGACACGAATAACTCTTATAACGAAATTTTCAGTAATTTGGAATCGCTCTATAGTTGCATTCCCCGGCAATGGCGCCAAAAATTTGATGCGTGCAAATCGGCAAGTGTACCGGTCGCACAAGTAATAAAATTTGGGAATAAATCCCCGAGTGTCTCTCTTGAGGAATGCAATTAGCATAGAGCGGCGATAGTTCAGAAAATATTATTATGAGGGTTATACTTAGAAAAGATTAAAAAGACGGCTTGTGAGATTGTGGTTTCTTGATCTAATAAACTAATTAAGACTTTGCGGGTCGAAGGCACCACTTCGCAAAGTGAGGTGAATGTATCGGTCGCGATGCCGAACTTCTGTTGGGCAAGTGGACGGAAAGCTAAGGGATGGAAGTGTTCTTGAGAGTAGTTCAATCGGGTGAAACTAGGGTATGGAGTTGATGTAGAGTGGGTGAGGCGCATTCACAACACATAACTCAAAAGCAAATGAAAACTACAAATATCTAATTAGATATAGAGTAGAAAATGTAGTTCATTACTATATAAAATCATTCCGTACAATGAAGAAAGGGGAAGAGGACTATATCACTAGAGGGTGAAGGTCCACTACAGGTCGTCGCCGGAATAGCGAGTTGTCAATCCGCTTCCGGGCTCAGTCTGAGGAGGCTTTCGGTACCAACGAGCTGTCACCTCGAAGGCCTTTGCGTCCGTTCTCTAAGTCGTCTTCTTCTCAAACTCCGGTGGAAAGCTTGGAGTTGAGGTCATCAATGGCCGGGATCTTCGCAGGAGGGTTTGGAAAGCTTCGGAATTAACGACTACGAACTCCCGATGGAAGGGATGAAGGTGGAGGTGGCTGGAACAGTTGGAGAAATAGAACGGCACTTCCCGCGCACTCTCCGATCGCAGAAATGACCAGCGTTCACCTAAATCTTGGAGCAGGCCCTTAAATACGGAGGAATAACAAGCAGATCGCACGATCAGTGGCGCACGACCAGTGGTCGTGCGCACTGTCGGTCGATGATCATGTGCAATTTCCAATTAAACCTGTAACTTTGATAGAAACATCATCAAATATGCGCACGATCAGTGGCGCACGACCGGTGGTCGTTCACACTGAATCCACTGATCGTGCGATTGGCTAAGATAGAACGGCAGAAAACATGAGTTAAACGCGCACGAGCAGTGGCGCACGACCGGTGGTCATGCGCACAATGTCCAGTGCTCGTGCGATTACCCGTGAAGAATAAGGAAAATGAAGAGGACAGAGCGCACGATCACCAGCACACGACCAATGGTCATGCGCAATAGGTCTAGTGATCATGCGATCATCAAGACAGAACTGGGGAAAAGGAGAATGTAATGCGCACAATCAGTGGCGCACGACCAGTGGTCATGTGCAGTTAGTCCAGTGATCGTGTGCTGTGTTCCTGTATCGTCAGGGTCTCCCGAGCGATTCCGGAGCACCCACACGACCCATGCACCAGCAGAAGAAGCAGATAGGCCACCATAAGTGCACACCATATTCTCAAGACACGGCGAGAGAACAAGTAAAACAAACAAAAACACAGAAACATCTAAAGCACACAAAAAACGGGCCTAAAGTGCACTTAATCATGAAATAGGCAAATGAGCAAATATAAGTGGTTATAGATCTCAAGTGCAGTGCTAAGATGATAAAACTGGCCCAGATGAGTCCAAAAATCAGTGTAATATTTGGACTCGTCAGTGTTCCTTGGGGTAGATATGTAAAGTCCCCCTTATTTAGAGTCCAGAATCATAGTACGAACATAGGAATGGTGTGTGAAGCCTACTCAGACATGTTGGTCTTGATCGGGGATGTTTTCCTATGCATTGTTGGCCGGAGAAGACTCTGTGCCTTTGGTCATTTTTGGGTTTTTACGTGGTAGATTGCAGCAAGGATCCTTGGGGATTAACCCCAAGGCGCACCCGGAAAACTGGTCGGAAACGCATTTCTGCCATTTTGGAGGCCTGCGAGACAACCTTGAACATAACTGGGTTATGTGCTTGTGTGATCGAATTTGGGATCCGGGAGAAGCTTGGCCCGTGCGTACGTATTAATATGACAAGGCGTAGTGAGCAACGGGCAAGTGGAAATGGACCCGGGCTATGTGGTTTGGTGACAGATACCTGAAAAAGGGACTGGCATCTGGCATAGTGGTGCGAGCTTTAGGCTAAGGTCGGAAAGGATAAATTCTTATGAGATTTGCCATCCAAGGGATGGCGGTGAGACCGCGGTTTTTACCGGGTTCACTAAGTTAGTGCCCTGAGAGCACGAGGTGTGTGGTCGTGTGAGCCCGCACCTGTGGTGTTGTGCTTATTCACTATATTACTTGTTAGGCTTACAAGTTGCAGGGAAGAAGCTTTGACGCCCCGAGTTTTGGGGCGGAATCATTATAATTTGGTCAGCTTTAGCTGACCGTTGTTCTTGTTTGTCATTGTTGCGGTGAATTAGTCTTGTAGGTGCTGCTGAGCCGAGCGGCAAAAAGCTGGCCAAAGCCCAAGTTACTGAGCCGGCCCTTAAAGGCCTTGTTTGTTTTCCTGTTTAAATCATGTCTGGCCGGCCTGCTAGCCGAAGTTTGTAAGACACTGTTTATATTTGGTGAACAATTTTAAGGCCCTAAGATAAGTACTTTTGTGTATTTTGTAGTTCATTCCTACAGGTTTTGTTATTGGACATTCATGCTTGTGCTGGGTTCTTTCTTTCACAACTTAATAATTTACTTCCGCTAGATGCTCTGTGTAGGATGTGTGTGTTCGTTCAATGGTTTCATTGAGTAACCCACCGGTCTGTCTGTGGTATATGGCGTCGGGCCCCAGACGGACCTACTGCTATATTCTATGTAATAGATAGGGGTGTTACAAATTGTATGCCATATCGGTTTGTTTGTGTAATGTCGTGCTATTTACCTGTCGAACTTGAACATCGCGCTTTTTGGGCCTTAAATTTTTAAATTTTGATCCCCACTCTGTCGTCGATCTTCGAAAATTCCAACTGAATGAACTCAACGAGTGGAGCTCTTATGCATACAAAAATTAAAAATTATTTAAGGAGCGAGCGAAGTGCTTTAACGATAAAAATTTAAGACACCCAAAACAATCAAGCCGGGTGACGAAGTTTTGCTTTATAATTGGCACTTGCGTTTATTTTCGGGCAAACTTAAATCTCGATGGTCTGCTCCTTTTTCTGTAAAAGAAGATTTTCCTTATGATACTATTTTAATCTCTCACTCGGACAAGGGTGATTTCAAAGTAAATCGGCAGCGTCTGAAACTTTATTTATCTACTGATGATGTCAGTCGGGACAATATTAATTTTCTTCTGAATGAACTATAATGGCTTAAGACTATATTGTTTATTTGTAAACTATTGCTATTTTTGGACAATATTTTTTTGTGTCGAGCTCAAACGACATGCACTCTTGGGAGGCAATACAAGGTTTTTTTTGTTTTCTTTATTTTTCACGTTTTGCCCCAGGCGGCTTCGATAAAGCTGAGGTTCTGTGATCTCCTACTCCAATGTTGTTGAATCCACCATAAGTTTAAAGATGATATTTCATGAAGTTCCAGAGCGAAAGTATGGGGGAACGGCATCACACATCCTATCGCGACAGACAAATCAGTAGAAGTACTTATTTTCAATTTTGTCTTTTCAATTTTCTTTATTAGTTTCTCTCCCTCCTTCCCCTCCTTTCTTCATTGAGGACAATGTTCATTTAAAGCTTAGGGGGATGGTTCGCTCCTTCTTTTCTTTTTTTTACTTTTCTCTTGACTTCAAAGAAATTCCAAAAAAAAATATTTCTTAAAGAAAATTCAAAACAAGTGAATATCTAAAATTCCAAAAAAAGAGAATATTCAAAATCAAAAAATATATATATTATATATTTTTATTTTAGTAGTTTAAAGTAATTTTGGTAAAATCAATAGTACCCCTTGCTTTTTGTTTTGTTTTTCTCAAAATTCTCTATATTAGCTTAGCTAATTTTAATTTTTCTAACCATTATTTTTAATTTTTTCACTAGTTAAATGTTTGTCATGCTGTGTTTCTAATACATGATAGCATGTTAATGTGAAACATTTTTCTAAAACTTGTGCTTTTCTTATGGTTTTCATTCTTTATTTTTTTTACTTACTAAAAAAATCATACATCCACTATTTTCCTTCTTAGTTTTTAGATAATTTTTGTAATGTCAGCTTTGACTAGTGTAGTAGATGTGAATGATTCTAGACTATTATTACTCTTTTTTTCAAGATAGGTTCATTAATCTCTATTTAATATCTAGGACTTACTTTTTGAAATTTTTCAAAACATATGCTTTAGATAAATTTTAGGAGCATGGAAAGGATGTAGGACATTTTTGATTTCATTTGAGCCTTCACGCCAACTTTAAAATTATATCCCTAGTTAGCCGCTTTTGAGCTTTTTTCCTATTTCAATAGCTAACTCCACTTATCAATATTTTTTCACCAAAGCTAATTTTCCCAACATAACCAATCACACTAATCTTTTAAGTTTCGTTTAAAATTTTATATTGTGATAGTTTTGTTGTGTTATATTTCGAAAATTTTATAAAAAAAAGTATGCTCAAAAGAAAAGTTTTGTTTGGCCAATTTTAAAATATATATATATGGCCCTTGTTTTGAAAAAAAAGAAAAAAATAAGAAAAACCAAAAATATTATGGTGTTGTTAAATGCATGGTTTCACCCTTTTTATGTTATAATTTTAAATGAAACAAATGTTTTGGTTTAGTGTGATTTTAGCCTCCATGTTTATCTTTGATTTCCACTCCTAATAATATATCTAAGCCAAACATTTTTGTTTTAATAAGTCTTCTTGATTCATGCTCCTAGGTTTGGTTATTAGCTAGGTGAAGAAGAAAAGTAGATTAGTTAAGTTTTGGGTTTGAATTTAGATTTTTTGTTCTTTGATTTATAAGATTATTAAATGTCTCTTAGGATCTAGTAACAACTGAATGCTCTATTTCATCTGTTGCCTTGCTTAAATCTATTTAAAGAGTTATGTTAAAATTTTGGATGAGTAATTTTTGTTAGTAAAGTTTGTAAATTGTAAACCATATTTAAGTACTTGTTTTAGGTTTACCTTTCATTTTATCCCTACTTAGAATTTTGCATGGTACTTGTGTTTAGCAGTATTAGAACTTTTTGATTAGACAGCTTTATGTTCGCTAGTTTATATATTTTTGCTTGAGGACAAGCAAACCTTAAACTTAGGGAAATTTGATAATACCTTTTCTAGTTTTATTTACGAGGGTAAAAGTTAGAATTTTATTACTTTAAACCTATGCAATTAGCCAATATTTAGTTTCTTTTTATAATAATTGTTCTAACTTTGTTTATTTTTTGTTTTTTTATGTTTTTGGGTTTTCTCCTGTTGCACGCCCCCAAGTCACGCCCTCCCAAGACGTGTACTAAGGGCATGTAACCCAACTTGAATGAAGCTACGGTCTGAAGTCAAAATCTAGGAAAATTCAGTTTACAAGCCCTTGGTCACGCCCGTGTACCACCACCATGGGTGTGGACCAGGAGCGTGTACCGCAAGTCCATAATTTTGACATCGTCGACCACTTTCCATAGTCCACCAACACACCGCAGGTTACACGCCCTCTAACAAGGGCATGTACCAGTGGCGTGTCCCGCCAAGACCCGAAAAATCATCGCAGCATGACTTTTCCCCACTCCACCTTCACGCCACATCTAACATGCCTCTCCTACAATGGCGGGTCATCAGGGCGTGTAACCTAACTACCGCACCAGTCACTTTCAGACTTTAATTTCAACCAGCCAATTTCAACAAGTTTAACACTCCCTAAGTACACGCCCGACCCGGGTGTCACTACCCGCATTTCCCTACATTAGAGTTAAATCAAAGTAAGGGAAAATACGTACCTTAATGCCACGCAGACTTGTAGATAACAGCAGACGGTCAGGAAAGACTCCAACCTATACTATTTATATGAAATTTATAAGTTTATTAAGAGAAAAACCAGTTTAAGTTCATATGGTCGTATCCCTCAGCACAGTGGATCAACTAGTCCACGGGTAAAAATATAGTAATATGCTACGAAAATACATTGATTAGATTGATTTAACATCCTATATGAGTATAAACATCCCCGAAGGACAACTCATGGTATGCAAGACTCTAGATTTATTATAAGTACAAAAATAGCCTTTACGTTAACTAGAAGATAGTATCTTTTTTTAATAAAGATGATATGTATGAAATACTAGTAGTAATGCTTTTGGAAGTTAAAATATTTAACATGCAACCAAGCATAAAGCATTCCCAGTGAGCAAGTAAAAACAACATAAATAGGCAAACTAGCAGCTTACAAAATACTTAGCATCCCAAAATAAAACCACCAGTGGGCATCAACAACCAAACACGAACTCACGGGAAGGTATGTATGTACTAACAAGAAAACAACAAAAACTACCTCACTATAGTGAGGAAAACCTCTGCAACATGGCAGTCCACTAACAAGTCCACTAACAAGAAAACAACAAGTGCAGTGCTAAGATGATAAAACTGGCCCAGATGAGTCCAAAAATCTGTGTAATATTTGGACTCATCAGTGTTCCTTGGGGTAGATATATGAAGCCCCCCTTGTTTAGAGTCCGGAATTATAGTACGGACATAGGCATGGTGTGTGAAGCCTACCCGGATAAGTTTGTCTTGATCGCTGATGTTTTTCTAAGCATTGTTGGCCGGAGAAGACTGCGTGCCTTTGGTCATTTTCGGGTTTTTACGTGGTAGATTGCAGCAGGGATCCTTGGGGATTAACCCCAAGGCGCATTCGAAAAACTGGGCGGAAACGCATTTCTGCCATTTTTGATGCCTGGGAGCCAACCTTGAACATAACTGGGTTATGTGCTTGTGTGATCGAATTTTGGATCCGGGAGAAGCTTGGCCCATGCGTATGTCTTAATGTGACTAGGCAGAGTGAGCAAGGTGCAAGTGCAAACGGACACGGGCTATGTGGTTTGGTTACAGATACCTGAAAAAGGGACTGGCCATTGGCATAGTGGTGCGAGCCTTAGGTTAAGGTCGTAAAGGCTAAATGCTCATGAGATTTGTCGTCTAAGGGATGGCGGTGAGACCGCGATTTTGACCGGGTTCACTAAGTTAGTGCCCTGAGAGAACGGGGTGTGTGGCCGTGTGAGCCCGCACCTGTAGTGTTGTGCTTATTCACTATATTACTTGCTAGGCTAGCAAGTGTAGGGAAGAAGCTTTGCCGCCCCGAGTTTGGGGGCAGAATCGTTCTAATTTGGTCAGCTTTAGCTGACCGTTATTCTTGTTTGTCACCGTTGCGATGAATTTTTCTTGTAGGTGCTGCGGAGCCGAGCGACAAACAGCGGGCCAATGCCCAAGTTGCTGAGCCGGCCCTTAAAGGCCTTGTTTGTTTTCCTGTTTAAATCATGTGTTGCCGGCCTGCTAGCCGATGTTTGTAAGACACTATTTATATTTGGTGAACTATTGTAAGGCCATAAGACCAGTACTTTTGTGTATTTTGTAGTTCATTCCTACGTGGTTTTGTTATTGGACATTCATGCTTGTGCTGGGTTCTTTCTTTCGCAACTTAATAATTTACTTCCGCTAGATTCTCTGTGTAGGACGTGTGTGTTGGTTCAATGGTTTCATTGAGAAACCACCGGTCTGTCTGTGGTATATGGCGTCGGGCCCCAGACGGACCTACTACAATATGCGATGTAACAGATAGGGGTGTTACAAATTGTATGCCATATCGGTTTGTTTGTGGAATGTCGTGCTATTTACCCATCGAACTTGAAAATCGCGCTTTTTGGGCCTTAAAATTTTTAAATTTTGATCCCCACTCCGTTGTCGATCTTTGAAAATTCCAATTTAACGAACTCGACGAGTGGAGCTCTTATGCATACAAAAATAAAAAATTATTTAAGGAGCGAGCGAAGTGCTTTCACCATAAAAATTTAAGGCACCAAAAACTTTCAAGCCGGGTTACGAAGTTTTGCTTTATAATTCGCATCTGCGTTTATTTTCGGGCAAACTCAAATCTCGATTGTCTGGTCCTTTTTCTATAAAAGAAGATTTTCCTTATGATACTGTTTTAATCTCTCACCCGGACATGGATGATTAGAAAATAAATAAATAGCATCTGAAACTTTATTTATCTACTAATGATGTTAGTCTGGACAATATTAATTTTCTTCTGCATGAACTATAATAGCTTAAGACTATATTCTTTTTTTGTAAACTATTACTATTTTTGGACAATATTTTTTTGTGTCTAGCTCAAACGACATGTACTCTTGAGCAACACAAGGTTTTTTTTTGTTTTCTTTATTTTTCACATTTTGCCCCAGGCGGCTTCGACAAAGCTGAGGTTCTATGATCGCCTGCTCCAATGTTGTTGAATCAACCACAAGTTTAAAGATGATATTTCATGAAGTTCCAGAGCGAAAGTATGGGGGAGCGGCATCACACATCCTATCGCGACTGACAAATTAGTAGAAGTACTTATTTTCAATTTTGTCTTTTCAATTTTCTTTATTAGTTTCTCTCCCTCCTTCCCCTCCTTTCTTGATTGAGGACAATGTTCATTTAAAGCCTAGGGGGATGGTTTCCACCTTCTTTTCTTTTCTTTACTTTTCTCTTGACTTCAAAGAAATTCCAAAAAAATAAAAATTCTTAAAGAAAATTAAAAAAAAGTGAATATCTAAAATTCCAAAAAAAGAGAATATTCAAAATCAAAAAATATATATATTATATATCTTTATTTTCGTAGTTTAAACTAATTTTGGTAAAATCAATAGTACCCCTTGCTTTTTGTTTTGTTTTTCTCAAAATTCTCTATATTAGCTTAGCTAATTTTAATTTTTTCTAACCATTCTTTTTAATTCTTTTCACTAGTTTAATGTTGGTCATGCTGTGATTCTAATTCATGGTAGCATGTTAATGTGAAATATTTTTCTAAAACTGGCACTTTTCTTATGGTTTTCATTCTTTATTTTTTTACTTTCTAAAAAAAATCATACATTCACTATTTTCCTTCTTAGTTTTTAGATAATTTTTTTAATGTCAGCTTTGACTACTGTAGTAGATGTGAATGATTCTAGACTATTATTACTCTTATTTTCAAGATAAGTTCATTAATCTCTATTTAATATCTAGGACTTACTTTTTGAAATTTTTAAAAACATATGCTTTAGATAAATTTTAGGAGCATGGAAAGGATGTAGGCCATTTTTGATTTCATTTGAGCCTTCACGCCAACTTCAAAATTATATCCCTAGTTAGCCTCTTTTGAGCTTTTTTCCTATTTAAATAGCTAACTCCACTTATCAATATTTTTTCACCAACGCTAATTTTCCAAACATAACCAATCACACTAATCTTTTAAGTTTCGTTTAAAATTTTATATTGTGATAGCTTTGTTGTGTTATATTTCGTGAATTTTATAAAAAAATGTATGCTCAAAAGAAAATTTTTGTTTGGCCAATTTTTAAAAAATATATATATATATGGCCCTTGTTTTAAAAAAAAAAGAAAAAAAGAAGAAAAACAAAAATTATTATGGTGTTGTTAAATGCATGGTTTCACCCTTTTTTATGTTATAATTTTAAATGAAACAAATGTTTTGGTTTAGGGTGATTTTAGCCTCCATGTTTATCTTTAAATTCCACTCCTAATCATATATCTAAGCCAAACATTTTTGTTTTAATAAGTCTTCTTGATTCATGCTCCTAGGTTTGGTTATTAGCTAGGTGAAGAAGAAAAGTAGATTAGTTAAGTTTTGGGTTTGAATTTAGATTTTTTGTTCTTTGATTTATATGATTATTAAATGTCTCTTAGGATCTAGTAACAACTGAATGCTCTATTTCACTCGTTGCCTTGCTTAAATCTAATTAAACAATTATGTAAAAATTTTGGATGAGTGATTTTAGATAGTAAAGTTTGTAAATTGTAAACCATATTTAAGTACTTGTTTTAGGTTTACCTTTCATTTTATCCCTACTTAGAATTTTGCATGGTACTTGTGTTTAGCACGTATTAGAACTTTTTGATTAGACAGCTTTATGTTCTCTAGTTTATATATTTTTGCTTGAGGACAAGCAAACCTTAAACTTAGGGAAATTTGATAATACCTTTTCTAGTTTTATTTACGAGGGTAAAAGTTAGAATTTTATTTCTTTAAACATATGCAATTAGCCCATATTTAGTTCCTTTTTATAATAATTGTTCTAACTTAGTTTATTTTTAGTTTTTCAGGTTTTTGGGTTTTCTCCTGTTGCATGCCCCCAAGTCACGCCCTCCCATAGCGTGTACTAAGGGAATGTAACCCAACTGGAATGAAGCTACGGTCTGAAGTCAAAATCTAGGAAAATTCAATTTACAAGCCCTTAGTCACGCCCATGTACCACCACTATGGGTGTGGACCAGGAGCGTGTACCGCAAGTCCATAATTTTGACGTCGTCGACCACTTTTCATAGTCCACCAACACGCCGCAGTTGATACACCCTCTGACACGGGCGTGTACCAGTGGCGTGTTTCGCCATGCCCCCAAAATCATCGCAGCGCGACTTTTCCCAAATCCACCATCATGCCGCATCTGACATGCCCCTCCTACAATGGCGGGTCTTCAGGGCGTGTAACCTAACTATCGCGCCAGTCACTTTCAGACTTTAATTTCAACGAGCCATTGTAAAAAAAGTTTTACACTCCCTAAGTACACGCCCGACCCGGGTGTCACTACCCGCATTTCCCCGCATTAGAGTTAAATAAGAGTAAGGGAAAATACGTAACTTGATGCCACGAAGACCTGTGGATAATTGCATACGCTCAGGAAAGACTCCAACCTCTACTATTTATATGAAATTCATAAGTTTATTAAGAGAAAAACCAGTTTAAGTTCATATGGTCGTATCCCTCAGCACGGTGGATCAACTGGTCCACGGGTAAAAATATAGTAATATGCTGCAAAAATACTTTGATTAGATTGATTTAAAATCCTACATGAGTATAAACATGCCCGAAGGACAACTCATGGTATGCAAGACTCTAGATTTATTATAAGTACAGAAATAGCCTTTACGTTAACTAGAAAATAGTATCTTTTTTTTAATAAAGATGATATGTATGAAATACTGGTAGTAATGCTTTTGTAAGTTAAAATATCTAACATGCAACCAAGCATAAAGCATTCCAAGTGAGCAAGTAAAAACAACAACATAAATAGGCAACTAGCAGCTTACAAATTACTTAGCATCCCAAAAGAAAACCATATGTGGACGTCAACAACCTAACACAAACTCACGGGAAGGTATGTATGTCTGTACTAACAAGAAAACGACAAAAAATACCTCACTATAGTGAGGAAAACCTCTGCAACACAGCAGTCCACTAGCAAACTCCCAAACTAGCCGCTCAACCGACTACTTCACTGAACCTGACGCATTCAAAAGAAGAACACCTCAGCAAGACAATACAAGTGGCAAAGAAGCATTAAGATATAATCAAGTGAATAACAGAAAAGGGTTAAAGAACCTTACTAAACGGAATGTTAATAACCTCGGCTTAATAGGAAAATCAAACAAGGGTAAAAGCTAACTTACTAGCTCCAAGAATAGGAGAATTTACACCAAGTGTGATAAAAGATATATGCTTAAAGAAATGTGTACATGAGTAAGCGTAAATATCAGAAAATAGTCTGCTCATAATTTAATAAGTAGAAACATCGTGGAAAAAACCGGTACCTATAGTAGTGGGAACCTACCCAACACACAACAGTCACAAACCTTGCAAGGATCCAAAGAAATTTGGTCTTATACCTTAACACACCCAAAACTGGAGAAAAACCGGCACCTGAGGTGGTGGGAACCTACCCAACACACCAACAGTCACAAACTAACCAGGGTAAAAAATATTCACAGCCAACCATGGTCATACCAAAACCTTCAATACCAAATCCAACCGCATTTGAACACTCTATAAAACCCCAAATACCAAAGCCCAAACACTTCCACAGACAAACAAGATGAAAATACAAAAAAATATTCCCTAAGGACCAAACTCGACGAATCAGACTAAAAAATGGCCAAAATCACAAAGTCCAGCGATAATTCGGGGAGTATATACGGCACACACGGTGATACTCGATGAATTGACGAAAAAGGACTTGGCTTCGAAAAAATCCACCCAACAATACTCAACGAATCTGCTTGGTTCGACGTGTATACTCGACGGATTCATATAATACTCGGCGAAATAGACCATATGATATTTGACGAATTCAAATGATACACGTCAAATTTCCCTTGGCAACTTTACAAAGTTCGATGATTAACGATACGCGGCGAATTATACTATACTTGGCGGAAATGAACTACTGATACCCGCCGAAAATGACTTAACAAAATTTGCTGATACTCGCCGAATTCCAACCCAATACCCGCCAAATTCTACATAGTTAAAAGACGATGAATAGACTCACCAAAACTTGTCGAAATGATCCAAACAGAAATTCGACGAGTAACTACCCTATATTCGACGAATTGTGTTGCGATACTCGCCGAAAATCCCTTTATCCACTAAACCTAACTTTCACGGTTTTGGCCAAAATCATGCCCTAATGTAGGGGTGTTCCTTTGGCTTTACCTATAATACTCCTACTCTCTAAAGGAGGAGGAAGAAAGGAAGAAGATGAGCTAGAAAATTAACAAATAAGGGCGATTAAATCTACTTGCCTTAATCCTTCGAAGAAACGCCGCCCACTCGAACTGCGACAAGGGTCGGCTGTGAAAAGGTCCTAGCAACGTTTCCTGAAACTTTTGGAGGGGAAAAGAGCTCAAAAATTCTAACCCTAACGTATAAAAATCATGGACTCAAGGAAAGCTTACCACGAATTCATAGCCCTCGCCGAGAGTTTTCCAAATATCCTATCAATCATCGAACCGACCACCCAAACTCCTGAAATCGTCGGCCGAAAGCTCGAATCGCCCACCATCTTACTTACGCAAAACGCGTCGTAGGGTTTGGGAAGGAGATGAATAGTAGGTTGACGTGACCTAATTCGTATATATACTTATAAATATAATAATATAATGTATATATATTATTAATTAAATAACATCGAACGACGTGAATAAAAAATCAACTAGAAATTTTACGAAATTCACACCGTAGCTAAATATCGATGCTATGAATCTAACTACGAAGTCAAAATACAAATCCGACAAACCAAACCTTGTTAAAAAACAACCCGAAGATCAAATGACACCACATCCCTATAAAATCTCCACCAAGTAACCAAAATAGACCAGGCTCGCGATTGAGGTGCACAACCAAACCACACAAGAAAATCCACTAAGCGAACCCATGCTCCAACAAACCACACCCATTAACTACGCGTCACTGTTATGCCCTGACTTCAAAATTAAGTCAGTAAGGGAAATAAAATAAGTATCGAAAAATCAGGGTCATTACAGCCACCCCCCCTAAAAATAAGTTTTGTCCCGAAACTTAACAGAAATAGGATAAAATCAAAAATAGAAGAAAAATAATCATAGGCTAACCAAGAAAACACTTACAAAAGAATCAGGAGAATAGATGAGGGGTAGCCACCCTTATAGCTGACTCCAACTCCCAAATCATTCTCTCCACGTCTTGGTTTCTCCACAAAACCTTAACCATGGGTATTGTCTTCCTTCACAATACCCGATCCTGAGTATCCAAAACACGAACAAGCACTTCCACATATGAAAGTTTAGTCTCTAACTGGGGCACAGAATCAAGAACTTGTCTGTTGCTCTATACACACTTCCATAAATGACTCACGTGAAAAACATCATGCACACCGGGAAAATTTGCGGGCAAATCCAGCTATATGCTGATAGACCATTCCGTTCAACAACTTTAAAAGGTCTCACATAACTGGGGTCCAGCTTATGGTTCTTACCAAACTTTTTAACTCCATATATTGGGGAAACCTTAAGGAACACAAAGTCCCCTAAATCAATCTCCAAATCAGTCCTTCGCCGATTGGCTTTCTTTTCATAACATTCTTGAGCTATCCGAAGCATTTCTCGAATATGCTTAATAGAAACATCCATCTCTTCTAACGCTTCAGGACCCAACAATTTTCTCTCAACAACCTCAACCCAAAACATGGGAGTCCTGCAACGTCTCCCATACAAAGCATCGAATGGGGCCAACTGCAAACTCTCTTGGTAACTGTTCTTGTAAGCGAATTCCATCAATCTCAAACGCTCTTCCCAGGCTCCTCCGTGGTCCAAGATATAACATATGATCATGTCCTCAACGATCTGATTTACTCTTTTCGTCGGTCCATTTATCTGCGGAAGTTAGGTGGTGGAATACCTCAGGTCGGTACCCAACCCCTCTTGTAAACTCTTCCAAAAGCGAGACGTAAACCTGGAGTCTCGATCTGATTTAACACTAACAGGCACTCCATGTAACCTGATGTACTCATCCAAATATAACTCTGCTATTTTCTTCATGTAGTGGTCGACCTTGAACGACACGAAGTGGGCACACTTCGTCAGCCTGTCACTATAAACCAAACTGAATCGTGTCCTCGGGGAGATATCGGCAATCTAATAATAAAATCTATCGAAATGTTCTCCCACTTCAAAATTTGAATTTCTAATGGCGTCAACTTGCCTCCAAGACTTCCCTGATTGGCTTCCCTGATCGACCTTCACTCACTTGCAATTAAAACATTCTAAGACAAACTTAGCTATATCGTCATTCATACCATACCACCAGACGACCTGCTTCAGATCCTTATACATTTTGGTAGAACTGGGGTGGTAGGCAATAGTAGAACCATGCGCCTCTTTGCAAAACTTAACTTGGATATCCTCAACTGTGGGAATGCAAAATTTGTCGCAATACTTCAAAGTACTTGTGTCATCAATCGAAAAGTCAAGTAATTCCCCTTTCCCAGTTCCATTATAAAGATGCAGCAAATTGGGGTCATCTATTTAATGTAGACTTTTAAGTGAAATCCATTAAGGCTCTAATACTTCCAAACAACTGGGCGACTCGCTACTCCCCACCGATATATCGATCAAGAGAAATTCCTCCTCCAATGAATCCAAAGAAAGGTTAAAAATTTTCGCTGACCTCCTACTCAGGGCGTCAGCTACAATATTAGCTTTGCCCGTATGGTATTGAATCTCCACGTCATAATTTGCAACATACTATAACAATCTCCTATTGAGCAAATTTAATTCCTTTTGAGTGAAGACGTAATTCAAGCTCTTATGATCTTTATAAATTTTACACCAGAGCGCCATATAACAGGTGTATCCATAACTTCAAGGCGTAGATTATAGCTACGAATTCTGCAGCATATGTAGGGTAATTCCTTTCATGAGTCTTTAACTACCTCGACCCATACGCAATCGCTTTGCCTTCGTGCATCAACACGAAAACAAGTCTAACGTGCGATGAGTCCACATGCACACCATACTCTATTCGTTCGTTAGGCAAGGCCAAAACCAGAGTAGGGCACATCTCCTTTTTTATTACTGAAAAGCCTCTTCGCACTTATCACTCCAAACGAAAGCTGCGATCATATGCATCAATTTAGTCAAAGGCGCAGACAATATAAGGAAACCCTCTACAAACCTTCTGTAATAGCCTACTAGCCTTAGGAAGCTCCTTATTTCTTTGGGAGTAGCATGTTTATTCAAATCCATAACATCAACTATCTTCTCAGGGTCCACAGAAATTCCATCCTTAACAACCACCTGGCCCAAAAAAGAAACCTTAGGAAGCCAAAACTCACACTTACTTAGCTTGGCATACAACTTATGCTCCCTCAAGGTAGACAAAACTAAGCCCAAGTGTTGGGCATGCTCTTCAGCACTGCGGGAGTAAACCAAAACATCATCTATGAATACAACCACAAAATGGTCTAGAAATTCCTTAAACACTCTATTCTTCATATCCATGAAAGTAGAGGGTGCATTAGTCAATCCCAAGGACATCACCAAGAACTCGAAATGTCCATGTCGTGAACAAAAAGAAGTTCGTGGAATATCTGTCTCACAAATCCTCAACTAGTGGATTCCTTAATGAAGATCAATCTTTGAAAACACAGAACTGTCACGCAACTGATCAAATAGGTCATCAGTCCTTGGTAGGGGATATTTACTATTGATGGACACATTATTCAGCTCTCTATAATCGATGCAAAGCCTCATTGATCCATGATTTTTCTTTACAAATAGCACTAGAGCACCCCACGGAGAAGAACTCGCCCTAATAAAACCATTCTGCAACAAATCATTCAACTTGGTACGCAGCTCCTCCAGCTCACGCGGGGCCATACGGTATGGCGCCTTAGCAATAAGACAGATACCGACTCTAAATCTATGACGAACTACACTTCTCTCTTAGGTGGAAGACATGAAAAGTTATTAAGAAATACATTAGGAAACTCGCACACAACAGCAATCTCCTCAACTCATGACAAACTATTATCAGTTGTCAACACCGAAACCAAACAGGCAAAACATCCGGAATTCACAAGCTTCCGAGCACACACCACAGAAAAAATCGGAGAAACTTTGCGCGGAAAACCATAAACGCTCCTGGGTTGACCGTTTTCCATCTTGAAGTCCAAGTGGTTGACCTTGCATTGGATAACTGCATCATATTTGGACAACCAGTCCTTGTCCAAAATCACGTCGAAATCTATCAAGTCTATTACCTTCAGATCAGCAATGGCTAGAAAATCTCCTAACTAAATCATACAACTCTGAATGGCTTGGTCTGATACCATAAAATCTGTAGAGGGAAACTTGAAAGTAAACGCATCGCCAATAAGATCGAGGGTCAAACCGTGATGCTCTACAAAGGTTCTAGCTACGAACGAGTGGGTTGCATAAGAATCAAAATTAACGCGCGCCCAGTGGTTCTTAGCCTTAAACTTTCCTATAAAATCGTACACGCAACTAAGGGAACAAACGTCGAAACTATCGCTACAACTAAAAGATAAAACTAGGTTAGTATCTAACCTGAAATTACTTGAGGAGATGTCTGAGCTTCCTCCAAAGACACTACGTTTAGCTTGCCCTTTCCCTTGTCCAACTTTTGCATCGGTGGCTGTCACAACCCGCATTTTCCCGCATTAGAGTTAAATCAGAGTAAGGGAAAATATGTGTCATAATGCCACGCCATACAGGGGATAATTACAGATGCTAAGGAAACACTCCAACTTCTACTATTTATAAGAAATTCATAAGTTTATTACGTGAAAAACCAGTTTTTGTTTAGATGGATGTATCCCTTGACACGGGTGGTCAACTAGTCCACAGGTAAAAATATAGTAATACGGAGTGAAAATACTTTGATTAGATTGATTTAACATAATACATGAGTATAAACAACCCTGAAGGACAACTCATGGTATGCAAGACTCTAGATTTTATATAAATATAGAAATAGCCTTTACGTTAATGATGTGTTGAACGATAAGTGTACCGGTCACACAAGTAATATAAAATGGGCGAATTTTTCCAAGTATCGATCTCGAGGCAACAAAGTAAGGTGGAGTTTATTTTGAGGAGGACTTGAGATTGAAGTCCTTAGGTCGGAGTTAACAATGGGGGGTTTTGATAGTTGCGGAAAAGGAAAATAAAACACTATCAACTACTCTTATGCAATGTCACCATGCATCGCTTTGCCCGGCGGGATGGAAGACTACACGGGACGCTATGCACCGAATCTATGGCCGGATGGACAAGTAGGCTTACGGAATGAGGTTCGAAAGCACCTTATCTCTATGCGCTCTTCTAGCTATTGCTAGAACGGCAAAACAGAATGTGGCGGCAAATGGAAATGAAGGCGCTTCTCAAGAAACTAAAGAAGTAATGCAATACAAGTTCACATAGATATGAATCACATAAAGTTTACAACTAAAGTGCACTTCATTAAATAAAAAGATTTAAACCCATATATTCAGCAAGAAAGCAAGAATAAGTCAAGAGATCGACCGAATCCGAATGCTCGTCGAGGGGTCGCAGAAGGATTCGTCGGGTTGTGAATCCTGGTCCAAGCTCGGTCCTCAACTATGTCCGGGGTAGAGAAGGGATGTCACTACCTTCCAATGGACCCGCCTTCTTCGTGTCATGATGTGGAAGAAAGTTGCAAGCTTCCCTTTTCTTGGTTGATAAAGCCTCAAACCATGAAATGAATCTCAAAAGATGAAGGAGAAGGCCGAGGGCAAGCACCGACAAGGTGTATGCAACGCGAGCATGGTCGGAGCTTCTCTCCTTGGTGGAAGATGAAGGGCGAAGGTGGAAGGGAAGAGCTTTTCCCTAAAAGGCGGCTGGAATGGCAGTAATACGGCACCCCTCAAATGGTGGGATATTTGTGCTTTAAATAGAATCAGGTCAGAAAAATAGGCACGCACGATTTGGCGCAAGACGGTGAGCAAACCGTACATTATTAAACTGCCAGGCCAAGCTTGCGGATGAAGATGCGTTGACCCATGGGTTTTACTCGTGCACGGGCGCTTTCGCCCATGCATGAAGGAAATTTCACGAGTAAACACAGAGTGCTGGAAATCAATATGGTACAAGAGAACCGTGTGTTTTACTCGTGCACGGGCACTTCCGACCGTGCGTTAAGGAAAACGCATGATTAACCACAAAAAGCAGAAATACCGAGAAAAATATGCAAACCGTACGATTCCTTCTCACACAATTTTGCTGAAACCGTTCGGGAACAAAATACACAGGTAGCCACAGAAGTTCCCAGAATTGCTGTGTAAAATGCACGATTGCAAGAGATTGTGTGAGAAAAAAAACACACGACTGTGTGTTTTGCACAGAAACTTCAAAATGAGTCCGAGACGTCCCGACTACCTGCACAACAATGAAACCATCTCGAAAGAACCACGGGGAGCACCATGTGCTTACCCCAGAAAATAGAATGGGCAATTACACACCCTTGGGCCAAAACAGTGCACGAAATGGTCAATGACCTAAGGAGCAAATATTACCTAAAACTAGTTTTAATGCAGTGCATGAGTGAGATAACAAGCCTAGATGAGTCTGAAAAACCCAATAAGTATCAGACTCATCAGTTAACTAGGAGGTAGTATCTTTGTATTAGAAAGATGATATGTATTAAATACTAGTAGTAATGCTTTTATAAGTTAAAATATCTAACATGGAACCTAGCAAAAAGAATTTCCAGTGAGCAAGTAAAAAACAACCACATAAACAGGCAAACTAGGAACTTAGCATCCCAAAAGAAAACAACATGTGGGCATCAAAACCAAGACACGAATCCACCGAAAGATATGTATGTCTGTACTAATAAGAAACCAACAAAAACTACTTCACTACAGTGAGGAAAACCTCTGCAACACGATAGTCCGCCAGCAAACTCCCAAACAAGCAGCTCAACCGCCCACTGCCCTGAACCTGAGGCCTTCAAAAGAAGAACACCTCAGTAAGAAAATACAAGTGGCAAAGAAGCATTAGGATATAATCAAGTGAATAACAGAAAGGGGTTACCAAACCCTACTAAAAGAAATGCTAACCACCTCAGTTAAATAAGAAAAATCAAACAAAGGTAAAAGCTGACTTACCAACTCCAGGAATATGAGAATTTACACCAAGTGCAATAAAAGATCTATGCTTTAAGAAGTGTGTACATTAGTAAGCGCAAATATTAGAAAATAGTGTGCTCATAATTTAATAAGTAGAAACACTAGTGAAAACCTACACCTGCTGTGGTGGGAAACTACCCAACACACCAACAGTCACAAACCCAGCAAGGGTTCAAAGAAAGGTGGTCTTATACCTTGACATACCCAAAACTGGAGAAAAACCAGCACCTGAGGTGGTGGGAACCTACCCAACACACCAATAGTCATAAACCCAGCAGGGAAAAAATATTTACATCCAACCATGGCCATACCAAAATACCATCAATATAAAACAAACTACAACCAAACTCGTAAACTCAAATACCAAAACCCAAACACATTCCAAGACAAACGGGATGAAAATATCCAAAGTATATCCTAAGGACCAAACTCAACAAGCATGACCAAAAACGAAGAAAAACACCAAGTCCCAGCAAATTCGGCGAGTATAACCAACGAAGTATATAGATACTCGACGAATTCCAAGGCGATACTCAGCGAATCCCTTTATACTCGGCAAAAATGCCTTGCAACAATCGGCTATACTCGAAGATTTCCTTTCGATACTCGATGAACAGACTGGAGATACTCGCCAAACTACCGTAAGCTAACCTATGATATTCGACGACTTCAAAATGATACACGTCGAAAATGACATAACCAAATTCGATGATACTCGACGAATTTCTACTCGATACCCACCTAATTCTACTTTGGCTACAAACTGATAGTCGACGAATATTCCTTACCAAAATCCAACAAATTTAAGGTTCCCTACACCTATAGTCATAGAAATGGTCGTAATAAGACTCGACGGATTCCTTCGCGATATACGCCGAATTCTACTTAGCCCGAATTCATATTTTTCATTGTTTTAGCCGAAATAAAGCCCTAACCTAGAGGTTCTTCCAAAACTCATTCTACACTACTCCTATTCTCTAATGAATGAGGAAAGAGAATAAGCTAAGGACAAAAAGATTGACATGCAAGGGGAGAGATCCACTTGCCATGAAATCTCACGCACAACACCAATCTCATCAAATAGATGAAAACTACTATCGTTCGCTAACACCAAAACCAAGCAGGCAAAACATCCGGAATTTACAAGCTTCCGAGCACAAACCGCAAAAATAATCATAGACACATGGTGCGGAAAACCATAAATGCTCCTAGGTTGACCATTATACGTCTTGAAGTCCAAGCGCTTGCCCTGTATTGGATGACAACATCATACTTGGACAACCAGTCCATCCCCAAAATCACATTTAAATCTTCAAAGTCTAACACCTTTAGATCAACAATGGCTAGAAAATCACCTAACAGAATCAGACAACTCTGAATGCCTTGGTCCGACACCATTGAATCTCAAGAGGGAAATTTGACACTCATCGCATTGCCAACACGATCGAGGGTCAAACGGTGACGCTCTACGAAGGTGATGAGTTGTAAATATACCTATATTTTTGTATTTTATTTAAGTTGTTTTTGTTTATTTTTGTATATTTTTGTTTGTTCAATTTTATAAAATACTTCTTTTTTGTAATTTTTATTTCTAACTTAACCTTTTTTATTTTTTTTATTTTTGAAGAAAAATATATTTTTCTGACCTATCACGCCCGTGACCATGCCCGACACAGGCGTGTCAGGCACTCAACGCCATCAGCTAGTCGACACTCAACGATTTCACTGTTCAACACTCAATGCCATCCCGACACGCCCTAGTCACGCCCGTGTCCAAGACCCGTCACACCCGTGTTCGATGTCGACACTCAACGCTTCGTCAACTATCAACACTGCCGACATCGAGCTGCCAGCTGTCCTAGTCACGCCCGTGACTGACGCATGTCATGCCCGTGACCTAGGGCGTGACCGCCACATTTTCAGCAGAACTCAACGTTCCCATCAAATCACCTGATCAGCTCATGTACTGTAGTGACACGCCCCCTGTCACGCCTTAGGCACGGGCGTGACCAACCCGAAATTTTGCCTATAAATAAGGGCTTTTAGAAAATTTTAAGGGTCCACTTTTTTGGTCCATCTTACTTAGGGGAGGTGCTGCCCATTTGGCTTCTAAGCTATGTAAGGAGAATTTCTCCCTATCTTTCTTAGTTTGTATTAGGTTGTTTGTTTTAGCTTTTCATGTAATAGCCTTTTTATTCAATAAAATGGTAGATTTTCTATCTTGCAAAGTTGAAATGTTCAATTGGAAGCGCCCTTCTTAAGTAATTTTTCGTTCCTTTTTTGTGATTTTCTTTTTATGTTTTCTTTTTAGCTTTTATAACTTAGTTAAGTTTAGGAATTTATAGCATATTCTAGTCGTTATGCTGCCCATTTATTTTCTCGCACATTAGATGCTTAGGTTTAATTTTTCCTTTTTGTAATGTTTCTTCTTTATTTTAATTCTTATAAGCTTTATAAAAACACCTTTTAAGTGTTTGTTTTTATTTTTCTTAAACTTAGCATTTTTATTTTCGTAAAACTTTTTTGTTTGTTTTTGTTTATTTTCACTTTTTAGGAGTTTTTATAAAAATATAAGAATGAAAATGTATTTTTTTAATTTTTCGAGCACTTAGCCTTTCGTTTTAATTTTCAAAACTTTTCGCTCCGTTAATTTTTATTTCTTTTTTTTATGCATTTCTACCGCATTCTAGCGGTAGAAATGTTGTCGTTATAATTTTTCAGCCACTTTATTTTTCTTAATTTTTGCAAGTGTGCGTGCGTGTATGAGTTAGTTTTGTAGCTTTCTTTCATTTTTGTACGTGTGCGTGTGTGTGCGCATTTATTTCTGCCTACTCGTTAAGAGTTAAAAGGCGCACCACTTTCATTTCCCGTCCACTCATTTGAGTGGAACTTGTCATTTTATTGCATACATTTTCTTCCTACTTACTTGAGTATTTCTTTAGTATGTGCGTGTGTGTGTGTGTTTTCATTTATGAAGAGTGTGTGTGTGTGTGTGTTTTACTTTCAAGTAGAGTGTGTGCGTGTATGAGATAAATTTACCCCGCCCACTCATTTGAGCCGGGACTCGCAATTTTATCGCTTTGATTTTATCGCATTCATTTTATCGCTTTCTCAATTATGTAGAGTGCGTGCGTGTAGGAGATAATTTTTACGCTTTGTTTATCGCTTTCTTCAATTAAGAAGGGTGTGTGCGTGTCCGCATTTATTTCCACCTACTCGTTAAGAGTTCAATGGCGTGCTTTTATTTCCCGTCCACTCGTTTGAGTGGGACTTGTACTTGCTTTATTTCTCACCAACTCAGTTTTGAGTAGGACTTGCTTTATTTAATTTCTTTATGGGTTTGAAGTGTGTGTGAGTGCCTGCATCAATTAGCTTTCTTTCAATTTTATCTAAATATTTTTCTTATATTTTCTCTTATAACTGTTCAGAACTTAAATTAAAACTCACGCTTCACTAAAAAACCATAAAGCCGTCCCCATACCGATGAGTGGCTAATCTCTTTAGCCCTCGGCATCGAAGAGCATTAGGACAGATAAAATGATTTGAAATAATTAAAGAACTTTATTTTTATTCTAATTTAAGGACTTAAGGTTTACCCCGGATTAACAACGCATATGACCACAAAATCGATTTGTGGGCTGTATTTCCGTTATCTATACGCAACGCCGAGAGGCCGCACATATGGACCGATCTCCCTTGGGTAAATAGAATTGCGTACATTCCCTCGAAAGAGGACGAGCGTAGTTTTATCGGATTGGGTTCCCCACCTAATAGTGGGGTTCTTTGTGTAATGCGGGCGTTAAAGGGAATCCTTCGTCAGACTAACGTTCGCTCGAATAGCCTTAGCGTCTAGGTGAGCGATATCCCTAGACCCAGGTGAGCACATGTCTTTGGAACCTCCACGGCCAAGTGCCTTTTATTAATTTAAAAACTAAGTTCAATAATTGTTAAAAATTATTTTAGTCTTAATCCGATTCGATGCCGAGCGTTAACCCGTCATCGAACTAATCTAAGAAAAATTCTGCTCTCTTTTCTTTTCGTTTTAATTTAATTAAAAAAACCCCACCTTACTGATTGTAAAATAATAGTCTTCCTGGAAGAGTAAGTATAATCAACGCGCCCCCGAGAACAATACGACCTCGGTATTCTCCCGAATACCTAGTACTACGCGATAGGTGCACTTGCCTCCTCTCATTAGAAAACTCGATCTTCTAACTCGGCCCGCGGAATCAGACCATTTCGAACCAACCACAGTCAGTCTCTGTTCTGCGGCCATCAAGTTTTTGGCACCATTGTCGGGGAGCACGGTTGTTATATCGAATCCGAGACTTTATTAATTTTACATTATTTTCAAAATAAAATTTTTTATTACAAAAAAAAATCCTTCCCCCTTCGTTGTTTTTTTTAGGGTGTATGACCCATGGACAACCTTCGAGTTCTGAAAATCTTGAATTCGACCCTGAGATCGACCGCTCTCTTGCGTGTATCCGATCTCTACGTCGAATTCACTTTTTAGACCCCGCAGAATCCACCGGAGAACCCTCTTTCTCTTCTATGGCCGACCCAAATAATGCCCAAGCGGCCGAGCGTACAATGTCTTACTACGCTTGACCCAACTTGGATGATACGGGGTCGAGTATTGTTCGGCTTGCTGTGGCGAACAATAATTTTGAAATTAAGTCAAGTGTTATACAAATGATCCAAAACGCCGTGCAGTTCGACGGACTGCCGGATGAGGACCCAAATAACCACTTGTCTAATTTTTTAAAGATTTGCGATACTTTCAAGATAAATGGCGTCACTGATGACACCATTCGTTTGCACCTCTTTCCCTTCTCCCTTAAGTCTAAGGCTAAGGTGTGGTTGCTTTCCCTCCTGCGGGGATCCATCACGACCTGGGCGGAGTTGGCTGAGAAATTCCTTATGAAGTATTTTCCGCTTGCAAAAACCGCAAAATTGCGGGCGGACATATCTTCGTTTGTCCAAAATGACTCCGAGTCTCTTTACGAGACTTGGGAATGCTTTAAGGAATTTCTCCGCCGGTGCCCGCACCACGCGCTGCCAACGTGGTTACAGGTGCAGATTTTTTACAATGGACTGAACTGTCAGACGCGTCAAATGATTAACGCGGCTGCCGGGGGCACTCTGAATAATAAGACCCCTGAGGCCTTCCAGGCTCTTTTCGAAGAAATGGCGATGAACGCCTACCAATGGAATGTCCCGCGGGCGCGCCAAAAGAAGGCGGGCCTTTTTGAAGTGGATGCCACTTCTCAGCTAGCCCTTCAAGTCGAAAGGCTAACTAAGCAGGTGGCGGAGATGTCTGTTGCCTCCTCCACTCCGCCTTGTTTTCTTCCCCCCTCTAACGTCTGTGTGGTCGACGAGTTCGTGGACTACATGGGAAATCCGGTGCGTCCCACCTTTCAAAGCAACACTTATAATAGCCACTATAATCCGGGTTGGAGGAACCACCCGAATTTCTCATGGAGTAACCCGAATAACGCGCAGCGCCCTCCTCCCCCTCCTTTTGCGCTCTTTTCTCCTCCCCCTCCTATGAAGCCATCCCCGGTGGATGAAAATTTTAATCGATACGTCGCCTCCAACGAGTCAAATATCCGGAACATCACCGGATCGCTTAAAAATCTAAAAATTCAGGTTGGACAGCTGGCGCGACTTATGTTGGAACGTGCTCTGGGGGCACTGCCAGGGAATACGGAGCCTAATCCAAGGGAGAATGCCAACGCTATAACCCTCCGTAGTGGTAAGTAGATGGTCGATCCAAAACGGATCGATCCTCAGGATTTCTAATGGGCTTCCCCGAGCGCGGATCAGGGACATTTTCTGCCCCCCTCTTTCTCTTATTTGTACATATATATACTATCTTGTTCCTCATGCTTAGCCTACAACATTGAGGACAATGTTGGAACTATGTATGGGGGTGTTTTCGTTTTTTGTACTTTCTTTTTCATTTACAATATATATATATATATATATAACAAAATAAAAAAAAAAAAATTAAATTAAAAACAAAAATATATATATATATAACAAATTAAAAACAAAAAACAAAAAAAATATAAAACACAAAAATAAAAATAAATTTTTTTTTTTGAAGTTTCAATTTTGAAACTTTGACTTATTTTTAACTCGATCCGCGAGATCCGGCTCATCGAGCCATCCAGATAACGAGTCATCTCGCGGCTACCTAGTTTTTATTTTTGTAAATTTTTTTTTTGTTTTTAAGTATTTTTGTAAATATTCTTTCTCTTTCCCCTCTCCCTTTTTCTCTCTCATTTTTTAAATAACTGCTCTTTTTCTCCCAAATTTTTGTAAATAGTATGAAAATTTTCTTTAAAATGCAAAAAAAAATTTAACAAAAACTTAAAAATACAAAAAACAATTCGCCAAAACTTTAAAATACAAAAAAATTTGCAAAACTCAAAAATCAAAAAATTTTTATTTTCATTTTCTTTTCTTTAGTATGTATATATTATAGAAATAAATACAAAAATATATATATATATATATATATATATAAAGATAATAACTTCAAAAATTCAAAAAAAATAAAAATAAAAATATATTCTATAAAACAAATAAATCAAATATACCATCCTTAATTGCTATCGAAAAATTTTGTTTTGAGTTTATATATTTGTGAATTTTATTAATTCTTTGTTTACTATCCGTTTGTTAATATTTGATTGAAAATTTTAAATAGTCGGGGTTAAGTTTTAAAGAATTTATTATGCTTTGTAAAAAGATAGGGAACTCGTTTTTGACACTACTTATAATTTTTCATTGATAGGAGCACATGTATCATGTTAGAAAACAACGATTATAGAATTCAATTATGCTTACTCTTAGCTTTCTTGAAATTAGGAACGTATTGTTTATAAAGGTTGCTCTCAAAAAAAAAAATTTCTTTGAAATTCTAGTTTTCTTTTTTTTCCCCATACTTATCTTGACCTACTTGGCATGATAAATAAATTTTACCCCTAAAAGATCTTATGTCAATGGGAATAAGATTTCATTCCGTAAACATAGGCACCCAATATTTAAAAGATTATATACGGAGTAAGATGATAAAATTCATTACTCATGTTCATATACATTGGGTTTAGTATTATGAAGTTGAAAAATTATAAGTGAGGAAAATAAGATTTCATTTTCCTAATCATCCAAAAAATTGGAGGTTCGATAAAAAATTACCTCGCCTCAAAATTCAAAACCCTCTTAATAAACCATACAACCCCCTTAGCCAATTTCATGATTCTAGAATTAATTTTAAAATTTTTTTTTGAGCATAATTTATAAATTGCATTATTTCCTATAAGACTCCTATAAGCTAAGGTTCGTATAACTCCAAGCTATTTTTGTTAACCTAACATATACAATTACTGCTTTCTATTTGATTACATCAAGAAGTCTTTTTGGTCAAAACGTTTTCTCTATTTTAAATCATATTCATAATTTTAGGACTTAACCTATTTCGATCTTTCATTTAATTAATTTAAGCGGTAGCAGAACTTAGAGTTTTTTTATTATACCTTATAAGTTCACCTAAAACTTTTGCTCTGGAATAGCAAAAGCTTAAGTATGGGGGTATTTGATGAGTTGTAAATATACCTATATTTTCGTATTTTATTTAAGTTGTTTTTGTTTATTTTTGTCTATTTTTGTTTGTTTAATTTAATAAAATACTTCTTTTTTGTAAATTTTATTTCTAACTTAACCTTTTTTTTTAATTTTTGCAGAAAAAATATTTTTCTGACCTGTCACGCCCGTGACCATGCCCGACACGGGCGTGTCAGGCACTCAACGCCATCAGCTAGTCGACACTCAACGATTTTACTGTTTAACACTAAATACCGTCCCGACACGCCCTAGTCACGCCCGTGTCCAAGACCCGTCCTGCCCGTGTTCGATGTTGATACTCAACGCTTCGTCAACTGTCAATGCTGCCGACACCGAGCTGTCAGCTGTCCCAGTCATACCCGTGACTGACACATGTCACGCCTGTGATCTAAGGCGTGACCGCCATATTTTCAGTCGAACTCAACGTTCCCGTCAAATCACCTGATCAGCTCATGTACAGTAGTGATACGCCCCCTATCACGCCCTAGTCACGGGCGTGGCCAACCCGAAATTTTGCTTATAAATAAGGGCTTTTAGAAAATTTTAAGGGTCCACTTTTTTGGTCCATCTTACTTAGGGGAGGTGCTGCCCATTTGGCTTCTAAGCTATGTAAGGAGAATTTCTCCCTATCTTTCTTAGTTTGTATTAGGTTGTTTGTTTTAGCTTTTCATGTAATAGCCTTTTTATTCAATAAAATGGTAGATTTTCTATCTTGCAAAGTTGAAATGTTCAATTGGAAGCGCCCTTCTTAAGTAATTTTTCGTTCCTTTTTTGTGATTTTCTTTTTATGTTTTCTTTTTAGCTTTTATAACTTAGTTTAGTTTAGGAATTTATAGCATTTTCTAGTTGTTATGCTGCCCATTTATTTTCTCGCACATTAGATGCTTAGGTTTAATTTTTCCTTTTTGTAATGTTTCTTCTTTATTTTAATTCTTATAAGCTTTATTAAAACACCTTTTAAGTGTTTGTTTTTATTTTTCTTTAACTTCGCATTTTTATTTTCGTAAAACGTTTTTGTTTGTTTTAGTTTATTGTCACTTTTTAGGAGTTTTTATAAAAATATAAGAATGAAAATGTATTCGTTTTAATTTTCCGAGCACTTAGCCTTTCGTCTTAATTTTCAAAACTTTTCACTCCGTTAATTTTTATTTCTTTTTTTTATGCATTTCTACCGCATTCTAGCGGTAGAAATACGTCGTTATAATTTTTCAGCCACTTTATTTTTCTTAATTTTTGCAAGTGTACGTGCGTGTATGAGTTAGTTTTGTAGCTTTCTTTCATTTGTGTACGTGTTGCGTGTGTGCGCGCATTTATTTCCGCCTACTCATTAAGAGTTAAATTGCGCACCGCTTTCATTTCCCGTCCACTCGTTTGAGTGGGACTTGTCATTTTATTGCTTATATTTTCTTCCTACTTACTTGAGTATTTCTTTAGTATGTGCGTGTGTGTGTGTTTTCATTTATGAAGAGTGTGTGTGTGTGTGTTTTGCTTTCAAGTAGAGTGTGTGCGTGTATGAGATGAAATTACCCCGCCCACTCATTTGAGCCGGTACTCGCAATTTTATCGCTTTGATTTTATCGCTTTCATTTTATCGCTTTCTCAATTATGTATTGTGCATTCGTGTAGGAGATAATTTTTACGCTTTGTTTATCACTTTCTTTAATTAAGAAGGGTGTGTGTGTGCGCGCATTTATTTCCGCCTACTCGTTAAGAGTTCAATGGCGTGCTTTTATTTCCCGTCCACTCGTTTGAGTGGGACTTGTACTTGCATTTATTTCCCGCCTAATCAGTTTTGAGTAGGGCTTGCTTTATTTAATTTCATTACGGGTTTGATGTATGTGTATGTGCCTGCATCAATTAGCTTTCTTTCATTTTTATCTAAACATTTTTCTTATGTTTTCTCTTATAACTGTTCAGAACTTAAATTAAAACTCACGCTTCACTAAAAAACCATAAAGTCGTCCCCATACCGATGAGTGGCTAATCTCTTTAGCCCTCGGCATCGAAGAGCATTGGGACACATAAAATGATTTGAAATAATTAAAGAACTTTATTTTTTTCTAATTTAAGGACTTAAGGTTTACCCCGGGTTAATGATGCATAGGACCATATAATCGATTTGTGGGCTCTATTTCCGTTATCCATACGCAACGCCGAGAGGCCGCACGTATGGATCGATCTCCCTTGGGTAAATAGAATTGTGTACATTCCCTCGAAAGAGGACGAGCGTAGTTTTACCGGATTGGGTTCTCCACCCAATAGCAGGGTTCTTAGCGTAATGCGGGCGTTAGGGGGAATCCTTCGTCGGACTAACGTTCGGTCGAATAGCCTTAGCGTCCAGGTGAGCGATATCCTTAGACCAAGGTGAGCTCATGTATTTGGAACCTCCACGGCCAAGTGCCTTTTATTAATTTAAAAACTAAGTTCAATAATTGTTAAGAATTATTTTAGTCTTAATCCGATTCGATGCCGAGCGTTAACCCGTCATCGAACTAATCTAAGTAAAATTCTGCTCTCTTTTCTTTCCGTTTTAATTAAATAAAAAAAAACCCCACCTTACTAATAGTAAAATAATAGTCTTCCTGGAAAAGAGTAAGTATAATCAATGCGCCCCCGAGACCAATACGACATCGATATTCTACTGAATATTGAGTACTACGTGATAGGTTCACTTGCCTCCTCTCGTTAGAGAACTCGATCTTCTAACACGGCCCGCGGAATCAGACCATTTCGAACCAACCACAGTGTATCTCTGTTCTGCGGCCATCAGAAGGTTCTAGCCACAAACGAGTGGGTAACACCGGAATCAAAAAGAATGCGTGCCCAATAGTTTTTTACCTTAAACATTCTTATAAAATCACAGGCGCATCTAAGGGAATGAACGTCTAAACTATTGCTACAACTAAAAACTAAAACTAAGTTAGTATCAAACCAAAAATCACTTGAGAAAATGTCTGAGCTTCCTCCAAAGACACCACATTCAGCTTGTCCTTTCCATTATCCAACTTCTGCGGTGGTGGAAAAGCCTGAAGTGGAACTAGTTGCAACTGGGGCTGAGCCTGCGGGCACTGTGACTTAAAATGTCCTTCTTGTCCGTTCTAAAAGTAGCTTCTTTTCTTTCCATAACAATGGGCAGTGTCTTGCCCCTTCCGCTAACACATAGAACAAATTAAATCCCCTTTTGGAACACTTTGGATCGTGTGCACCTGCTCTTGCTTCTGAGATCCTATCCTCTTAAAACACTTCTCGAGCGGATGGCCCGGTCGGCCACAGAAACTGCATGCTTCTTTGCTTTTCTTCCTTGAAGCAAAACTGGATTCCCGAAGAATCTTTCCCTCGTCATACCTTCTCTTATCTTTTCTCATTTGCTGGCCTCTATTCTTTGCGTTATCAATCGCCTCGATCTGCAACGCAGTCTCTACCACTTCAACATAACTTGCTAATTTGTATGCACTTGCTAGCTGCTGGATGTCACTCCTTAGACCACCCAAAAAACTTTTAACTCTGCTAGCTTCAGAATTAACTAAATACGGAGCGAACTGGCTCATCTTACTAATGTCCACCTCATACTCAATCACAGTGAGTTGTCTTTGTTTTAAGTGTAGAAAGTAATTCATCAGTTTATCTCTCTCGACCGACGGGAAATTTTTTTTTTAACACCAATTCCTTAAAGGATTCCCATGAACATCCATCCTTAAAATTCTCCTTCTCTCCCAACCACCAACTCTTAGCAAGTCCCTAGAGTTGATACGCAACGACCATTACTCTCTGGTCTACTGAAAGTCCTAAATTAGAAAACATCTCCTCGATGTCGATTATCCAATCATCCAAAGCCATCAAATCTGCTCTACCATCATAGGTAAGGGGTCCTAATCTCTGGAAATGTGAAATAAACGTCATCTCTGGTGCTAACAAGACCAGGGGAACGAAAGGGGCAGGGGGAACAGGAACATGAATAGTCTGACCCACCGCAGGGTCTTGAACTCTCGGGAGCTATCCTCACACAACTGATAGCAATGCTTGGATATGCGACTGCATCTCAACCATCTACCTAGACAAAGTCTCATTACTCTACAGCAGACTTTTGATCGCCGCTTCGCTTTGCGCACCTGAAGACTCACCCTCTAATTAGGGGGTCGACCTAGCCACATACTTAGGTGCCATTTATTGGGTACATTGGAAATTGTACCAGATTTGGAGAAGCATTACATAAATCAATGGTATACATCATATTGTATTTGATTTCTGTTTAATTAACTTGAGCAGGCTAAAGAAATTGAGAAGATTTTTCTAAGTACAAAAGTGTCGAGACACTTGGGCAGTGTAGACACCTTTTGATGAAGCAATCTCAAGTACAAGACCAAAATTTTTGTCGACCAATAGGACTTGTGTGGACACACTGAGATATTAGTCTACACCAGCTGTGTCGACACACAGAGATATCATTCAACACAAGCTGTGTCGACATAAATTATCAAAGTCAACACACTGAATGCTGAGTCTAAGATCAACTGTGTCGACACTCAGGACTAGTTTCGACACACTATGACTAGAAGTGCTAACGATAAGCTCAAGCAGATATGTCAACATCCAGGACTTGGGTTGACAATTGTTTTGAAGGAAAAGCTGTGTCGACACTAAGGAATTTTTGTCGACACATTCTACATTATCAGTGTCGAGACTATGGAGGAAAGTTGTGTCGACAGAAAGTGAAACTTGTTGACAACATCAATACAATGTATCAACATCCAGCTAGATATGTCGACACATCTAATTGTCTGTGTCAACACAGTATAAAGACCTGTCTGCTGTCTACTATTGAGATCAAGTTGTGGATTTCCAGATCTAAGATGTGGCAGCTGTTATAACTATCAAAACTGTCAGATTCCAATTAGATACCGGCTCAACATGTTATCACTCATGGCTTCTATTAATAGAACATTCCTATCAAAAAATTAAAGGTAACAGAAGAAAAAATAAGACAACATCTTGAAGGCTGGATCTCTCTAAATCAGCTTAGAATATAGAATCATATATGTAAGAAGAAGAAGAAGGAGGAGGAGGAGGCAGATTCAAGATAACTTCCATCTACTCTTTGAAGATTCAACCTAGTTCTCTGAATTCAAGAAGCTTTGAATAAGCTAAGTCAGGTTGAATCTGATCCAAGATTTGCAAGGATCAGAAGGGACGAATTTCTAATAATTGGTCAAGTAATCTTTACCCCTTTCTCTCTCTTTGGGTAAAGAAATTCTTAAACCATTGTAATAAAACTTTTAGGATCTATATAGATCTGAGTGTAGGAAAGTCTATCTTCCTGAGTTGTAAGCCTGTAATTATAAGGGCGTAGATAGGGCATATTGCCTGAGGTAGGAGTTGGAAAACTCTGAGGTTGGATTCTTGGGAATAATCTGAGTTGTATGATCTGGAAGGATCTGAGCTGTAGTACTCGAGGAAGTCTGAGTTGTAGGATCTGGAAGGATCTGAGCTATAGGACTTGAAGTGGTCTGTGAAAAGATCTTTGGATCTGAGGAGAAGGAAGTTGGGCCGAATCTAGTACATTGCTAGATAGGCAAAGGGGGAAAGTGGATGTACCCAAATACTAGGGAACCACTATAAATTTGTGTCTCTGTGATGTGTTTGCTTATTCTGATTATCTGTAATTCTAAAATGATTAAATAACTAGAATTGCTAATTATAAATCCTAAAACTGTCTATTATAAAGAATTGGACCTATTCACCCCCCCCTCTAGATGATTATTAGTTCTTTATTGAATTCTTTCAATTTTTATCAGAGGGAGGTTGCTCAAAGATTGACTTAACAGCTAGAGCTTATCTCCAAGGCAGTTACAGATATCCAAAATGGGATCAAGTGAGAATCAGAAAGAGCTTTGTTTAATGAAACTTCCTATTTGCAGGAAAGAAAATTTTGGTATCTCGAAAGAAAGGGTTAGATTGTTCATGGAGGCATCTGATCCAAGAATTAATATTAAAGTTCAAGAAGGTTCCTTTATACATATGAAAATATCAATTCTTGATGCCAATATATCAACTCTTAAGATCTATGAGGAGATGACTAAGGATGAGATCATCTTGGCTACTATGGACAAAAGGGCACAGAATATAATAGTTAGTGCCATAGATGATTAAACTTTTCAGAATCTGGTCCATTGCAAAACATCCAAAGAAATATGGGACACATTGGTTATTTACATGGTAGGAACTGAAGAGGTTAGAGATGATAGAAAGTCTATGCTCAATCAAGAGTATGAGAGATTTAGACAGGCCAAGACTGATTGCATTGCAGAATCCTATAAGAAATTATTCAGGATAGTGAATGAACTAATTACTTATGGAAGAGTATTCAACACATATGAGCTGAATGATATATTTCTCAGGTCATTAACCGAAGATTGGGATACTACGATTTTTGCCATCAGAGAAGTGGCCAGATTAGTTGATACACCTCCACCAACACTGTTTGGGAAACTATTGTCCTATGAGATGCAGTTGACAGCAAGGAAAGAGGAGGAGAAATGTAACAAGTCTTCAATCAAGGATAATTTTGTGGCTTTCAAAGTTGAGGCCACAAGAAAAGGTAGGAGAAAGTCTCCATCTCCTCCCAAGAAGGTTGCTGAGATAGAGACTAAAAGCACAGGCACAAGAAAATTAGATGGTTACAATTCTGATGAAGACTTTGCTACTTTCACCAGACAATTCCAGAGATTTATAAAGAAAAAGTGCTGGAGAAGCAGGTCATCCACATATTCTTACCCCAAGGATGATTATTATAAAGGAAAGAAGAAATCCTCTAAAGAGGACAGGTATAGATCAAAACCTAGTAAACAAATTTCTTCTAAAATAGTTTGTTATTGCTGCAACAAACCAGGACATGTCATAACTTACTGTCCTATGAAAAGAAAGGAATTAGGAGATAAGAAGAAGCACTAGAAGGGCAAGAAGGAAAAGTCCTTTGTTGCCCAGAAAGAGAAAAGATGGACTAATTCATCATCATCAGAATCAGAAAGGGAAGATGATGTTGAGGCCTATATTGGGCTATATTCAGCAGAAGTAGATTTTGTGGAGACTGAATTCCTACAGATGCTGGATAACATCAATTCAATGACAGAAGATAGTCATTGCTTTGGTCTGTTAGGAGTTGATGAGGAAGGAGACAGCCAGGATCATCCTGGTCCTAGTAAGGTACATTCCTCACAATTTGGATCTGTATATGTAACTTAACCAGAATCCTAAGCATCAACTCCAAAAAGTGATGATGGTTCTGAATCTGAGGGTGATATCAATCAATTGATTGATGATTATGGAGAGCTTCTCCAAGCATTCAAGAAGTGCAGACTTCTTGTCAAAAGGCCGGCCAAGGAGATTGCCTCTTTTAAATTGGATGATTCAGAGTCTGCAAAATTGCAGAATCAGAAGATTCAAGAAATTAGTAAGCTGAAGAACATAAATATTATTCAGACTGGTACAATTACTTTAAAGAATAATCATATTAAGAACTTTGAAAGAAGTCTAGAAAAGGGAATAGAATTAGTGGCTAGATTCTCTAAACCTAGTTTAGTTTTTTCCTTTAATAGATTCCTTCTCTACCCAAAAGAGTACGAAGGGATTAGGGTTCAAAAGCAGAACTAGAAGGGCCAAATCAACAAGGAAATACAATGTACCAGTACAGCCACTAGCCTCAATGCCTCCTATATCTTTTAAGAAGGTTGATTAGCCATCAAACAGGTACGACCATGAAAGCATTTATGGTCACTGTGAGATTGAGAATGACAAGGGTGCAAGTGTCTATATGGCAGCTCACCAGAAAACTCAACTTGCCCATCCTGGAAAATTTGTGTTTGGTATCGCAGCCCCATCACTCAAAAAAAAACAAACAGTTCACTTTCAAGGTCTTACAGACTAGAACCATAAAAGGGGAAGTCTGACAATGGGACTGACATGGGCATCATTGAAGCTATCAGTAGCATTCACTCTGAAAAGAAGAATGCTACTTATAAAACTCTGGATATCCCAAGTACTTCTGCTGCTAGACCAGTTCCCAAGAAGGCTTTGACTGAAAGACTAGGAAAAGGAACTATTAAACCACCAAATTTAAGAACTAAAGACAGCAATTCTATCAGACCAGTACATAAGAGGAGGTATAATAAGTATGAGTGTTGGTGTTGTGGCAAGGTGGGTCACTTTGCCATTGACTGCTTTTTCAATGATAGTGTCAATAGGGTTAGTATACTTATCAGAAAAGCTGTAGGTAGGCAGGTGCATTATCAGACTAAATAGTACCTAGGACCCAATAAAAATTGGGGTCCTAAGGATATATAGTCTTGTTCTATACAGGTGAGTCCAAGTAGTCATACCCTAATATGGTAGTTGGACAGTGGTTGTTTCAGGCACATGACTGGAACAAAGAGGATGATAAGGACTTAACTCCAATGAACAATGGATCCAAAGTCATCTTTGGAGGTTCAAAAAGTGGAGTTATAAAAGATTTTGGTAAGATAACAAATGGTCTAGTCACTATCACTCAAGTGGGCTATGTGAAATGTTTGAAACATAACCTTATAAGTATAAGCCAATTATGTGATCTTTGCTATGACATTTATTTCCTCAAGAATAAGTATCAAATAAGAAATTCTAATGACTAAGGGGTCATCTTATCTGGCACTAGAAGAGGAAATGTTTATTGTCTAGATTTTTAATGTATGAGAATAGATTCTCCTGTTTGTCTAGTTGTAGATGAGAAAGCCACTCACTGTGTATAATGGCACAAGAGGCTTGCCCATCTAAAATACAAGATAATAGGAAAACTCTTCAGTGATGGACTAGTTATAAATGGTCCTAAAGTCAAGTGTGTCAAGGAGAGTATTAGTTTAGCATGTCAAAATGGCAAGCATACCAGATCTTCTTTTAAAAGCCGTGATACCAAAGATTCAGTTAATTGACTTTACCTTATGCATATGGATCTATTTGGTCCTATGTCAGTTGATAGTGTAGGTGGGAATGTCTATACATTTGTAGTAGTAGATGAATTTTCCAAGTTTGCATGGGTGTTCTTCCTAAGGAAGAAATCTGAAACTTTTGATGTTTTCCAGACCTTTGTTAAGTAGATACATAATGAATTTAACAGTACAGTGGTCAAAATAAGAAATGACCATGGGACTGAATTTCAGTCTGAATGCATGACAAAGTTCTGTAAAAGTCTTGGGATTCATAAGGAATTATCCTCACCTAAAACACCTTAGCAAAATGGAATTACTGAAAGGAAAAATAGAACTCTAATATAGGCTGGTAGGACCCTACTAAGTAACAGTTCTCTTCCAGAATATTTCTGGATAGAGGATGTAAATTCTGCATGTCATGTCCTAAATTGGGCCTCTATCACTAAATGTCATAAGAAGACTCCCTATGAGATTCTGAAGTGTAGAAAACCAAATATATCCTATTTTAGGATCTTTGGTAGCAAGTGTTATATACATAACAATGGTAAGTCTCACTTTACTAAGTTTGTTGTCATGTCCCAAGAGGAAATTTTGTTGAGTACATCAATAATAGTAGGACATATATGGTCTATAACTTGACTACACAAGTTGTAGAAGAATCTATCCATGTTTTTTTGGATGAATCCATGCTTATTAACAATGATCTGTATATCATTTCATCTAGTTCTGCAGGTATAAAGGAAAAATTGGAGAAGCTATCAACTAAAGAAGTCAAGACAACAGAAGAAAATACAAGAAAAGGATGGATGTTGTCAAGGGGGAGCTCTAGGACAGCAAGCTGATAATATTCCACAAATGGAAGTTGAAGACACTAAAGAACAGCCTGCTGAAGAAAGGATGCCTCAAGTAATGAGACATCTAAAAGATCATCCAGCTTACCAAATCATTGGTGATGCTATACATGGTGTGATGATCAAGAGCAAGAGCATGAAATTTGTTCAATGTTCAAGCTTTCTGTCCCAGGTGGAACCTAAGAAGTTTGAGGAAGCTATCAAGGATTCTCACTAGATAGGTGCCATGCAAAAAGAACTTAACCAGTTCAAGAGATACAAAGTATGGAAACTTGTTCCTAGACTAGAAGGGCGCAATGTCATTGGAACAAAATGGATCTACATGAATAAGTTGGATAAGAATGGAATTATAATAAAAAATAAGGCAAGACTGGCTAAAGCTACATGCAGTATGAAGGAATAGAGTTTGACCAAACTTTTGCTCCAGTAGCAAGGTTGGAGTCCATAAGATTATTCCTTGCCTATGCAGCCTATCAAGGATTCAGTGTCTACCAGATGGATGTCAAGTCAGCATTTCTGAATGAAGACTTGAAGGAAGAAGTATATGTAGAACAGCCATTAGGTTTTGTAGACACAACTTTTCCTACTCATGTCTATAGACTTAAGAAAGCCCTTTATGGGTTGAAACGGGCTCCTAGGGCTTTGTATGAGACATTATCTACCTTCCTCATTGAGAATAAATTCTCAAGGTGGAAAATAGACAAAACTCAATTCCTTAGAAAATCCAAAGGCAAGATCATACTAGTTCATATTTATGTTGATGACATAATCTTTGGATCAACTTAAAACAACCTTTGTAGAAAGTTTGCTAAACTTATGCAAGGGAAGTTTGAAATGAGTAGTATGGGTGAGCTAAAGTTCTTTTTAGAACTTCAAATCACTCAGACTGATGATGGCTTGTCCATATCATATTCTAAGTTCACCAAGGAGTTGATAAAAAAGTATGGTATGGATACAACATCCATCATGAAAACTCCAATGAGCTCAAGTATGCTTATATGCAAGGATGAAGTAGGAAAACCTGTTGACACTTTTTATAGAGGAATAATTGGCTCCCTCCTCTACTTGATTGCTAGTAAGCCTGACATCATGTATGCAATATGTGTCTATGCTAGATACCAAGCATGCCCTAAAGAATCACATTATTCTACTGCAAAAAGAATTCTCAGATATCTTAAAGGCATACCCAATCTAGGTCTTTGGTACCCTAGGAATAGAGATTTCTTATTAATTGGATTTTCAGATGCAGATTTTGCAGGATGCAAAGAAGGTAGCAAAAGTACCACAGGTACTTGTCAGTTCCTAGGTGGAAGATTGGTGTTATGGAGCTGCAAAAAGCAAACGAGTGTTGTTATTTCAATAGCTAAGTCAGAGTACATTGTTGTAGGAAGTTGCTGTGCACAGCTATTGTGGATGCATCATCAGTTAGAAGATTATGACATCAAGCTAAGTAAAACACCTTTATATTGTGACTCTATAAGTGTTTTTTCAATATCTAGAAATTCTGTTTCACATAGCAGAACAAAGCATATTGAGATTAGATATCACTTTATAAGAGAACATGTAGTGAAAAATGAAATATATTTAGAGTTTGTTACTACATACAAACAAATAGCTGACATATTCACTAAGCCTCTAGATGAAACTAAGTTCAATAACTTTAATATTGAGCTAGGAATGCTAGATATTATTGAGGTCAATAAATAAACTCATAAAAGAAAAATCCTAAGAAATTGGCTAAGTAAAAAATTCATGTCGACATCAACAAAAAGTTGGTCGACATTAATTGTTGTAAGTGTCGACACAATGCTGTTGACATCTTAAATCAATTTGTCAACATACTTCTGTCAACACCTTAAATCAAGGTGTCGACACAATAATGTCAAGTCTTATATGTCGACTCATATAGAGTGGTGTCGACACATATTAGTGCAGAATCCCTAACATCTGTGTCTAGATGTTAGTTTCTGTGTCTACACAAGGTATCGACCCTCAACATTTTGGAGCGTCGTTTGACCTTCCAAATTTAAAACCCTTTAAATAGGTGAGAACGAGAATGAGTCGACTACGCGACTTAGATTTCTCAAGTGTTTGAACTGAGTCAAGAGCTACAACTCAACTCTCTACCTCCTTCAACCTCTTCTCCTTCTAGAACAAATGACACCAAAGTTGGATGACAACATCAACGAGGGTTACGAACTTATTAGTAATGCCTTCAACGATGCTTCACAAGAGATTCAGCAGGTAATCAACTTAATCAACGTAGAAGGACTGGAGTTTGTGGTTTCTGAACCTACAAGGATTTGGAAGAAAGAAGTAATCGAATTCTACACCAATGCGAAGCTGGATTCTACAGGCCAAAAGGTTAGGTCAAGTGTTCAAGGAACAAAGTTCAAGATTACTTCTAAAAGATGGAGCACGGTATTAGAACTGCCACTACTCAAAGATGAAGATGAGATTGCTCCTACCAGGATTACAGAATGTTTACAATTGTTTGGTTTGAGTGCAACCACAAAAATTGGATCCTTAATGAATAGAAAAGGGATGAATTCCCAACGTAAATTCTTATCCGAAGTAATAGGAAAGCTCTTATTGTGCAAGACTGGTGTGCATGATAAGATATCCTCCTTCATGTTCAACCTGATGATCAGGGTCATATTCTCGTTAAAAACTGATTGGGCCACAATAGTTTATGACAGAATAATAGAAAGAAAAAAGAAGCCCAACTTGGGTAGGATCTTACATTTCTACCTTGTATCTGCATTACCAGATGTTCTAACTCTTGCTGCTGGAACCAAGATCAATCACATGCGAAGAATGGACACTAGGATTTTATCTCGATGGGACAGGGTACTGACAAAGGAGGGTCCTGCTCCTAAACCATCTCTAGTAAGTAAGCAATAGAAAAAGAAAATTGTGCCTCAAGTTATTGCATCCTCCAATGATTCTGATGAAGCAGTCGAGTTTAATTCAGAAATGGATGAAGAAAAGGAACAACCTCCAATAGATACTGATCAGGTACCAGACCTACCAAAGATCTCCATTCAAGGGGAAGAAAATCCTGCTATACTCATGGATAACTGATGTATCTTAACCCTTTTTGCTTTCCAAAAATCTAGTTTTGAGTTAATTTATATGCGAATTTTACTTACTTTTTGCTTACTAATCGTTCATTAATTAAATTTTGATAGATTTAAGTGCCTGGGGTTAAGTTTTAAAAGAATTTTTTTATGTCTTTTCCTTATAATAGGGAACCTATTTTTCACCACCACTTCTAATTTTTGTAAATAGAAGCTCGCCTTTTATGTTAGAAAATAACAACCATGGATTTAAATTATTTCTACTTCATGCTTTTAAAAACACAGGAATGTTCATTTTAAAAATGTTGCTCTCAAAACTTTTTTTTATTAAACACTAGTTTTCTTTTTGAAATAAAAAAATCCCATCTCCATTTTTTTTCATGCCTTACTTGGCATGATTCCCCACTTTCACCCTTAAAAGATCTTATGTCAATGGGAATAAGATTTCGTTCCGTAAACATAGGCACCGAATATTTAAAAAGATTATATGTTACAGAGTAAGAGGATAAAATTCATTACTTCTATACATATACATTAGGTTAATTATTATTTATGAAAAAAGAAAAAATAAATTTTATTATATGTTAGGAAAATAAGATTTCATTTTCCTTAAAATTAAAAAAAAATTGTAGAGGTTTGAGAGAAAAATTACCTCGCCTCAAATTCAAAGCCCTCTTCATAAACCACAAAAAAACCACTTAGCCAATTTTTGATAATTCTAGAATTAATTTAAAAACATTTTTGAGAGCATAATTTTTAAATTGCATTATTTCCTAAAAATTTCTTTTTAGCTAAGTTTTTTATATAATTCCAATCCATCTTTGTTAAACTAACAAAACTAATTTTTGCTTTTTATTTGTTTCGTTTAGAACTCTTTTTGAAATGGTTCCTCTATTTTTAACATTTTTATAAATTAGGATTTAAGCCTAGTACCTCAGATGTTTATTTTGATGTTTCTTTCAATTAACCTAAGTGGTAGAAAATTTAGAATTTTAATTATTCTTTATAAGTTCATCTCCAACTTTTCTCTGGAATAGCAAAAGCTTAAGAATTGGTGTATTTGATGAGTTGTAAATATACTTATTTTATAGTATATTTATTATGTCATTTTACTTTATTTTTTCCTTTTTTAGTTTGTTTTATTCAATAAATTGTTTCGTTTTGTAAATATTTTCTAACTTAAGTTTATTTTGATTTTCTGAAATTTTTCAAGAAAAAGTCAAAAATTGACCTGACACGCCCATGTCCCATGATCGACATGCCTGTGTCAGTCACTCAATGCGACTCAATGCTTTCACAATTCACCTCTCAATGCCATCATCAACCAGAGCGGGACACTCCCGTGTCCATACTCGACACACCTGTTTCAATACTCGACACGCCTGTGTCAACCACTCAACGCCGTCGAGATAAAACACACTCAACGCTATAAACTCGACACTCAATGACTCGACTCCATCTATCATGCCCGTTTCCATACTCGACACGCCCGTGTTGATGATGACACTCAACGCCTCCAGCCAACAAAGATCAAATTGACTTCCTCCACCCAGTAGTCTAGTCACGCCCCCCTACATGCCCGTGACCTCCACATGTACATCCCCGAAATCAGCTATGCCATCAAATTGCCAGATCGAATCATGTATAGTCCCGACACGCCCCCTGTCACGCCAATGACTAGTGCGTGTCGCACCCGAAATTTTGCCTATAAATAAGATCTTTCAGTAAGCTCTCATGTCCACTTTTTTTGACAACTTTTCTTAAGGTAGGTGTTGCCCATTTGGCTTCTAATGCAATGTAAGAGAAACTATATCTCCCCTCTCTCTCTTAGTTTATTTTAGGCTGTTTGTTTTAGCTTTCCTTGTAATCACTTTTCTATTAATGAAATATGTTAGTTTTCCTCTCTTTGTGTGGCTTGGAATTCATTTATGCACCCTACTCTAAGTAATTTTTCGTTTCTTTTTTAAGTTTTTATGTTTTCTTTTTTTTCTTAACTCGTTTTGTTTAGGAATTTTCCGCATTTCTAGCCATTATGCCGCCCGTTTCTTTTCTTGCACCTTCGTGTTTAGGTTTAATTATCAAATTTTTAGCATATTTTTAGCTTTGTATTCATCCTTATGAATTTATAAAAGAGTTTTTAAAAGTTTTATTTTTTTTTAACTTAGGATTTTTAGGAATGTAAAACTTTGTCTTTTTTAGTTTTATTTTCACCCTTTTTAGCTCTTTTATAAAATTATAAGAATGGAAAAGTACTTGTTTTAATTTTTCACTCAGTTTGTTTTTAGCTATTATTTCCAAAACTTTTAGTCTGTTTAATTTTTTTTTCTTTTTATGCATTTCTACCGTATTCTAGCGATAGAAATGTCGTTGTTTTAATTTTTCAGTATCTTCATTTTTCTTATTTTTTGTATGTGTGTGTACGTGTATGAGTTAGATTTTATAGCTTTCTTTCAATATATGTAGAGTGTGTGCGTGTGCGCATTTATTTCCGTCTACACGTTAATAGTTAAATGGCGTGCTTTCATTTCCCGCCTACTCGTTTGAGTAGGATTTGCAATTTACCGCTTTCATTTTCTTCCTACTCATTTGAGTAGGACTTTGCGTGTGAGTGTTTTCGTTTACGTAGAGTGCGTTTGTGTGTGCATTTATTTCCTCCTACTCATTTGAGTAGGGGCTTACTTTCTTCTCCCGCCAACTCGTTTGAGCCGGGACTTGTCATTTACTTCTTTCTTCTTCCCCCACTCCTTTGAGTCGGGACCTGCAATTTACAGCTTTCTTTACTGCTTTCTCTACTACTTTATTTACTGCTTTCATTTTCAGCTTTCCTTTTATCGCTTTCTTTTCACTTTAGCCATCCCCATTCTTATGAGTGGCTAACTGCTCTTAGCCCTCAATATCGAAGAGCATTGGGATAGAGAAAATCGCTTTAAATAATTAAAGGTCCTCTTTTTCTTGTTAAGTAAATTACTTTAGGTTTGCCCGGGTTAACGACCCGTAAGACCACATATCGATGTATGGGCTGTATTTCTGTTATCCATATGCAGGTGGCCGAGAGGCTGTGCGTATGGACCGATCACCCATGGGTAAAGAGAGTTCCGCACTTATCCTCGAGAGAAGAGGCGTAAAACTCTACCGGATTGGGTTCCCCACCCAATAGCGGGGTTCTTTGCGTAATACGGGTGTTAAGAGGAATCGTTCGTCCGACTAACATTCGGTCGAATAGTCTTAGCGTTCAGGTGAGCGATAATACCTTGAGATAGGTGTGCTCATTTTTGTGGAACCTCCACGGCCAAGTCTCCGCCTTAATTAATTTGAAATTTAGGATCTCTATTTATTAAAAGTTTATTTTAGTTCTAATTCATTTTGATATTGTCGCGTTATTTATTCTTCGGCCTTCCTGCATTTTTATGCTTTAAATTTTTGTACTTTATATATTTTATATAAGCCATTTAATCAATAAATACCAAAAATATTATCGGTAAAATAATAGTCCTTTTAGGGAAAGAGTAGAAATAGGTAAACCGACCACGAGAACAATACAACCCTGATATTCCTCCCCGAGAATATCATGTACTACATGATGAGTCTCTTTATATACCTATTTTCGGACTCATCTAGGCTTTTTTTCTTGTCTTTGCACACCGTTTAGCGTCATTTGCACTCCTTTTGGTTCGCTACGGTTTTCCACGTCTTGTGCACTCTTTTAGCCTATTTCTGTGTGTGTGTGTATTTTCCTTTTTGCTTGCATATTATTTATGTCTGTGACTGCCATGATCGACATCCCGTCCAGTTTTCCTGCAGGTTCTGGGATCGTGTGGGCGTCCGGCATCGGACATTCACCATTTTTGGCAAAGGAGTCAATGGTCGTGCGTTTTTACCCACGCACGATCATCGACCTCTTTGGCGCACGATCACTGGTCGTGCGCAGTCATGACCTCTTCTGTGAAAGTTTCTGTCCCGGCATATCGCACGATCATCAGCCATACCGCGCACGATCACTGTTCGTGCGCTGCGGTCGTGCGCAGTCACACCTTCTTTTTCCACTTTTCTGCCTCCATATCGCACGATCACAGGCCATACCGCGCACGACCACTGGTCGTGCGCCTGTGATCGTGCGCGCTGTTTAAATCTGTTTTCTATAAATAGCGCAGGTCCGCCCTAATTTTGGGATCGATCAATCACGCGATTCTTCCGCCGTTTTTCGTCTCGGACGAGGGTTTCCTCGTCCCCCTTCATCCTCCACCATAGGGAGGGTCTCCGGGCAAGCTTACAACGCCAAATCAACGCCGGAGCATCCTCTCGGCCTCCTCCTTCATCCTAAAGCTTCAAGCGGAGTTTTGACCGAGCTTTCTCCATCAAGCAAGGGAGGGCCGGAGCCGCAATCTACGGATCATTTCAACGAAGAAGACGGGTCCATTGGGAGTGAGTGACAGCCTCCTCTACCCCGGACGCAGTTGAGGACCGAGCTTGGACTCGGATTGACAACCCGGGATTCCAACCGTGAACCCTCAACAAGGCTTCGGATTCGGTCGATTCGCACACCTCTTCCTCTTGTTGTTGTTAGCTTAGTTATTTTCCTTGTATTGATGAAGTACATTTATTGTAATTAACGCTAGTGCTAAATCATGTCTATGTGATTTGTGTTTTCGTTATATATTGCTTGAGGTGCGCCATATTCCATCCACCGCCATCATCCTTGCCGCACTAGCAATTGCTAGTGGCGTGCGTTGCGAAGAGGTGCTCACGACCCTCATTCCGCCGTTCTAACCACCTCATCCGCTAGCCTACTCTTCCCTCCGCCAAGCGATTCGGTGCATAGCGGCCCGTGTAGTTTCCATCCCGCCTGGCGAAGCAGTGCATAGCGGCCTGCATAGTAGGATTTCCGCCGTTCTCACCACCTCATCCGCTTGCCTACTCGCCCATCCGCCTAGCGATTCGGGGCATAGCGGCCGTGTAGTTTCCATCCCGCCTGGCGAAGCATCGCATAGCGGCGTTGCATAGGAGTAGCTTGTAGATTTTACTTTCTGTTTCCGCCACCATCTAAACCCCCTTTTAGATCCGACCCGAGGACTTCAATCTCAAGTCCGCCTCGACATTAACTCATCCCTTACTGTGTTCCTCAAGAGACCGACACTCGGGGATTTATTCCCAAACTTTATTACTTGTGCGACCGGTGCGCTTGCCGTTTTCCACGCATCAAGTTTTTGGCGCCGTTGCGGGGAACACAGTCGTTTGAGTTTTTGAAGAGGTAGATTTGAGATAGAAGCCCTTTTCCATCTGTTCATTCCATGTTTTATTTTTCTTTACTTTAGTTTTTATAATTTGTTGCTTATTTTTCTTTATTCCTTTCTAATTTTTTTTTTATATTCCTAGTAGCAGGTATTCCTTTTTATTTATCTGCTTGTGTGTAGTTAATTTTTGCTTAGAAAAATTTGTGGTGAATTCTTTCTTGCTGCACCATGTATTCTTATGTGAATATTTGTTGTCGTTGGTGCGGGGATTATAGGCATAACAGTGATGAGTGCCCCACTGAAGAATGGGAGCATAATTCTCGTGGTTCAGTGTATGGAGCACCGTTGTCTTATGGTACTTCATACACCGTACCCCAGTCTTATGGTCACTACTCTTCTCCGCCTACATCTTTTTCATATTCCTCTCCGGTCCTACCTGGACCGAGGAGTAATGGAAAACGGTGTTTGTGTTGTCATAGCACCGACCATGTGTTGAAAGATTGTGCAGAATTTCAGCGCCAGTTGGAGGCGGATGATGAACGGATATCCGGATTGTCTCATCCACCTCTCAAATGGCCGCTCCTTCTGATTCTGATGATGTATCCGCAGTACCACCTTGTCTATGGGGGACTGCTGTGGATACACCCATCAGACTTTCTACTGGTCAGTGCGACGACATTGCGGCGCCTTCTCTCCTTGTGCCTTCTTCCCCTATTTTTGATTCACCCCCGGAGGAACTTGCGCATACTATTTCTGATGATGTTGCTCCTCCGCTTTCTTTGCATAAATTACCTACTCCCCTTTCTAGTGAGTTGGTTGATGATGTTGTGCCCTTTGGGAATTGGGAATATGAGGATGCGCCATGGTGTGACGAGGACATTATTCTCATCAATGGTGAGTACTATGTCTTGGAACACCGTGACGTACCGAGGTGTGATGAGGAAATCCTTGCCGGCGAGGAGGTTTCTACTTCCTTGTTGGATGAGGGGGTCCAAACCACCACCGAGGACCTCGTGGTCTCAGTTTCCCCTCGCCATGACTCACACGACACCGACAGTGATCTATGTTTGGATCCTGCTGAGAGTGATTCCGGGATCACTCTCCCTATTTCCGCTTCTTTTAGTTTTTCTTCTCCTTTATTCCTTGACCCCCCTTCTCCTTCTGCGCCTGTGCGGGTTGATTCCCTGCAGGTGAGTTGGGTTGACTTTGAGCCTTGCGCTCAGGTTGTCGGCGAGTGCCTCAGCTTGCATGAGGAATTTCCTACTCCTTTTACAGTTGAAGCCTCTGCCTTCACCTTCGCCCCCAACGAGCCTGTGGTGGACGATACCTTGCTAGGCAAGGATTTGTTTTGTGATGAGATGAGCGAGGACCAGGTCGCCTCCTCATCTTATTTCCTGCTTCCTCTACCTGAGCTTTTCAGGTATTATTATCTAGGTAGAGGGGTAACTGTTCTATCACCGTATCGGTACCCGTTACCGACACGAATATTAGGACAGTTGCCTGTGCACTTTTCTTTTCATAGGCCCATTAGCTAGAACTTTTCTTTTGCTGAATAAGTCGTGCTGGGATGACAATAACCCCAGTACTTATCTTTCATTTTCTGCATTTTTATTTCTTTTTATGTCAGCTTAGTTTAGTATTTCTTTTTGTATATTTTTCTTTTGTTTTTGCGGAGCTCACCCCTGCAGGTATTCATGGAAACTACGCATTGGCGGGGTTGTGATTCTTCGTATGGCGGGCCTGCTTCTAGTTTTCACGCGTCTTCTGGTATGCTCACTAGCTGAGCATTGGGTAACCTCTTCCCTTAGCTCATTCTGATTTTAACTTCTCTATCATTTGATGTGTTGTTTAGTTTAAGTCTGGGGGAGAGCATGTTTACCTTTTGCACGCGCACCCTTCATGTGCATACTAGCAGCTTTTATAGTTATTGTTTTGTTTAGTTCATTTCTTGCACACCACTACACCCACTTGAGCGCGAGCTTAGCTGTTAGCGTGCCACGAGTTAAACTTGTATCTTTGTTAGATTTGGAAAATTTCTGTGCTAGTTTAGGATTGTGCGACGGAGTAAAATGTTGGCCTTGCCGTGTTTCTAGTCAACTGCTCTCGTTTTGTATAGAAATTTGTGTAGATTTAATTTTTCTGTATGCTTATAGTTTTATATTTTTCTATTTGCGTACATATTTCTTATTCTACTCAAAAGTTGGTGAATCCGGTGTGAATCAAACGGTAGCGTAGGAATGTGTGTAGCCGCCACTAGACTCGTATTGCTTGAGTCGGGAGGAAGGATTATCTTTCTCGGTTGCTAAGAACTTGCCCCAAGCTATTCTTGAAGCATTGGTACACGGTTAGTCTAGCGTGAGAGTGATGTAGGCCACCTTTTGGCCCGGTTGAGCTTTGTACCGTTCCTAACATCGCCCTTGCTAGCCCCTTTGTGCCTACCCTTCCTTTTGATTCAGCTCCACTATATTCGCCAAAGCCTCATAGCCGATCCTAATCGCACACCCAATTCGAGCTTTAGTAGTTTACATTTTATGTTGGGTTGTGATGTGGTGATTTGTATTTGTGATATGTGGTTGTGCCCAAAAGAAAAATGTGCTGATTTTGTAAAAAGAAAAAGAAAATATTTAAAAGAGAAAAAGAGAAAAGAAAAAAAAGAAAAAAGAAAAAGAAAAAGTTTGATTGAAAATATTTATTTGAGAAGATTTGGATTTGGAGTAGGCGGTGCACACACCCATGTTGTACAAATCAAGTCTGGGGGTGTGGTGCACCTGGTTATATTGTGGTTTGCTGAGCGATTCTTTTATGCTAGCTCAGTTGGGATAGGTGCATAGCCGTCATGTTTATCTTTGCTTTCCTCACCTAATCCCAAGCCTCGTTATTATCCTAAAGTCCTACGGACTTGCGCTTGAGTTGACTAGTGCCGTGGAGAGAGTGCGAACGGGCAAGCTTATGGTTTCCGACATTGGTGGATTCCTTTGGGGGTGATCTTGAGCCCCGGTCTTCGGCAATGCTCACCTTAGTGGCCTGTCTACTTTCTCCCTGCGTAGGACCGGATGATTCACCGTGATTCTACTTTTGTGTAATAATAAATTTTTTGTTACGCATTGTGAAAAATATAAAATATTTTGTATACTTAAGAATTTCCTCTACTTTATTTTTATGCACGCGAGCATGCGACTTCGCATGGTACTCCGTTTTGCAATTTCTTTGTTAGCTAGTTCTTTTTCCTTTTCTGCTTAGGTTGTGTTTGCTCGGGACGCGCAAACGGTTAAGTCTGGGGGTGTGATGAGTCCTCTTTATATACCTATTTTCGGACTCATCTAGGCTTATTTTCTTGTCTTTGCACACCGTTTAGCGTCATTTGCACTCCTTTTGGTTCGCTACGGTTTTCCACGTCTTGTGCACTCTTTTAGCCTATTTCTGTGTGTGTGTGTATTTTCCCTTTTTGCTTGCATATTATTTATGTCTGTGACTGCCATGATCGACATCCCGTCCAGTTTTCCTGCAGGTTCTGGGATCGTGTGGGCGTCCGGCATCGGACATTCACCATTTTTGGCAAAGGAGTCAATGGTCGTGCGTTTTTACCCACGCACGATCATCGACCTCTTTGGCGCACGATCACTGGTCGTGCGCAGTCATGACCTCTTCTGTGAAAGTTCTGTCCCGGCATATCGCACGATCATCAGCCATACCGCGCACGATCACTGTTCGTGCGCTGCCGGTCGTGCGCAGTCACACCTTCTTTTTCCACTTTTCTGCCTCCATATCGCACGATCACAGGCCATACCGCGCACGACCACTGGTCGTGCGCCTGTGATCGTGCGCGCTGTTTAAATCTGTTTTCTATAAATAGCGCAGGTCCGCCCTAATTTTGGGATCGATCAATCACGCGATTCTTCCGCCGTTTTTCGTCTCGGACGAGGGTTTCCTCCGTCCCCCTTCATCCTCCACCATAGGGAGGGTCTCCGGGCAAGCTTACAACGCCAAATCAACGCCGGAGCATCCTCTCGGCCTCCTCCTTCATCCTAAAGCTTCAAGCGGAGTTTTGACCGAGCTTTCTCCATCAAGCAAGGGAGGGCCGGAGCCGCAATCTACGGATCATTTCAACGAAGAAGACGGGTCCATTGGGAGTGAGTGACAGCCTCCTCTACCCCGGACGCAGTTGAGGACCGAGCTTGGACTCGGATTGACAACCCGGGATTCCAACCGTGAACCCTCAACAAGGCTTCGGATTCGGTCGATTCGCACACCTCTTCCTCTTGTTGTTGTTAGCTTAGTTATTTTCCTTGTATTGATGAAGTACATTTATTGTAATTAACGCTAGTGCTAAATCATGTCTATGTGATTTGTGTTTTCGTTATATATTGCTTGAGGTGCGCCATATTCCATCCACCGCCATCATCCTTGCCGCACTAGCAATTGCTAGTGGCGTGCGTTGCGAAGAGGTGCTCACGACCCTCATTCCGCCGTTCTAACCACCTCATCCGCTAGCCTACTCTTCCCTCCGCCAAGCGATTCGGTGCATAGCGGCCCGTGTAGTTTCCATCCCGCCTGGCGAAGCAGTGCATAGCGGCCTGCATAGTAGGATTTCCGCCGTTCTCACCACCTCATCCGCTTGCCTACTCGCCCATCCGCCTAGCGATTCGGTGCATAGCGGCCCGTGTAGTTTCCATCCCGCCTGGCGAAGCATCGCATAGCGGCGTTGCATAGGAGTAGCTTGTAGATTTTACTTTCTGTTTCCGCCACCATCTAAACCCCCCTTTTAGATCCGACCCGAGGACTTCAATCTCAAGTCCGCCTCGACATTAACTCATCCCTTACTGTGTTCCTCAAGAGACCGACACTCGGGGATTTATTCCCAAACTTTATTACTTGTGCGACCGGTGCGCTTGCCGTTTTCCACGCATCACTACACGCGATAGGTGCACTTGCCTCCCTTTCGTTAAAACTTGGTTTCAACTTTTTTTATAGATAATAAATCTGCGCGCCCCGCCTTTCTTAATAAATAAAACCACCGCGTTTTCTTTAATAAACCACTTAAAAAATAACCCCACCCTGCGGGCACAGCGAGTTTTAACCATCAATACACCCTTCCTCTACCCCCCAATTAATCCTTTTAAAATCTTCCTTATGCCTAGAGTAATCGGTTCCACATTTCCCCTAAAGGAATTGAGCTCTCTGGTGTAAACGTTTCAGAGCACTCGACACCACAACCATCGGCCATGGCAATACTGTGATTGGCTCTACTCTAGCAACCTCAGCAGGTCCTGTCCTCTTCCTCTTTCTCAGGGAATAGATCCACATCTACTGGACGCAAGGTTTGAGGCAAATTTTCCCAAGATTGGGTAGGTCAAAAACTCCATTTTTGGAGCTTTTCATCCACGCTTAAATCCCTGTCCCGGCAACCTCCGGCTGGCAAACGATCGCCTATCGCCGGCCACCACATCAATGAAGTTGGAGGTGGCGTTGGCCTGCTGGAGGAAGGTGTAGGTGCCCGGTTAAACACTATCAAGTAAACCTAGGACGGGTTGCTGTGTGTCGTTGGCTCAAGGAAGAAGATGACAGGATGCCGTTGATATTTTCATTGGGATTCGTGCTGGCCGATTTTAATATATTTCATTTAATTTAACATTATATCACACTTTATGTTGTGTTTTAATTTAATTATAAAAAAATAATTTGATATGTTTCCTTGAAAAATGGTCAACATCAAATTTATAGCCCTTAAAGTCAACTTTGTTCTAAAATTTGTTTCAATCAATTTGGGTGAATGGTCTGACCAAAACACACCAAATGGTGCAAACAATACCTAGGGTTAACTAGACACAATTTTGTGTGCCTGCACTATACTACTCATCCAAATGCTTTGGAATTTGGGTCATAGTTTAGTCTCAATTGTATTTTGACATATCCAAAAATGGGAATTTTTGGAATAGATTTTTCTATAGTTTTAGAAAACATTTAATAAATCATGTATGATTTAATTAAGGGGTCTAATGACCTCAAAACCACCCAAAATTTCGGTGTATAACCCTTAGGGTTATGATAGGTCACTGGTAAAAATTTCAGCCCATTTTGAGCTGATTTGATTAGGTATTGATGTGACCAAAATTTGGTCCCTTAAGGGTAAATTAGGGCAAATGTGTATTTTATGGGTTGAGTGGCCAATCCTCATCCAAAAAGGATGAAACTTGGGCCACTGCCTCAAAGTCATCTAAAACACAACGTCAAGAGAATTTGAGGGGTTTGGGGTAGAGATGCCCTACGACACAAGTGTAGGCCCAAAAGATGAGGTTTGGGGCCTAGTGAAGGACATGGGATAGTATGTCCATGGATGGTCTTGGAACTTGGTTGGTGAGTTCCTATGGCAAAAATAGGCTCTGGAAAATTGTTTTAGGATTTATAGTAACTTATCCACTCTTTAAAATAATTATGGATAGTTTAGGGCACTTGCGTCCAATATTTAATTACATTCTGAAATGAATTTGGATACTCATGAAACTTAGACACTGAACTTGATAAGATGATATTGTTTCCTAGAAATTTTATTGTGAATATTGGATTAGTAATCATGGTACTTCATTCACAAACCCTAAGTTTGATTCAATCACAAGATAATTATTTTAGGGTCATTTGCTTTCTAGAAAATTATATAACTTGGTTAGGGAACATTTTAGGGCATAATCTTGATCTGGGAATTTTTATAAATATATTGAAAGACTTGTCATATACGATCCTTCATAAGTCCCTATTTGTAGAATATTATAACATAATTCATTTAAGTGACAAAATTGTGTTGGAAAATTATAATTCTTGGTTAGTAGCCTTTTCTGGTTAAATTTATCATCTAGTAATTTTCTCATAATTTTTGGAAGGTTATTTTAATTTTTCCCTATTTATCATAATATTGTGGTTATTTATCAAATAATTTGTTGAGGGCCAAATCCTTTTTGGAATAATTGGGATTTTTTATATTTATAGTTTTTTTGATGCTACCAAATTGTCATAATTTTTCTAAGGCCATACCTAGTCAGAAAAGTGTAGTTGATGTTCAAAAACTTATGAGGCCTGATTTAATCGAAATTACAATAAATACCAGATAAACTAAGAAAATGACAATCTTCTGTATTTAGTCCTAAAATATCATGGTAGATCCTCAATAATAATCTTAGGTCATTTGGATGATTATTTGGAAGGTCAACATTTTGTACATCAAATAGTCCATAAGGTCTGCACACATCAAATCGTAGAATTAGGGAAACATGTGAACATATGTATGGGGTAGTTAGTGTACCTGGTCTAGTTGAGAATGAATAAAGTCACTAATGGAAGGAAGGTTGTTAAAGCCTGGATGACTAGGGGCATGGTTGAGCTCGGGATCGACGATAGATCGTCGTTTCCCTAGGAGAAAAGTCTAAATACACTTAGGGTTAGATCTAGTGTAAGATGAGTAGAGTCGGGACATGAGAAGATACCAATAATATTAAGTTCCTTGCGAAAGGGAATGATGGGCTTCAGCCACCATTATAGTTCCTTGTGTAATACCCCAAATTTCAATTTAGAGTTCAGGTTGGGTAACAGGGCCTGGGACACGGGCGTGTCCCAGGGCGTGTCAAGCTCTGGGTACTCGGCTGTGTCGTGAGAGCCTGAGAAAAAAATGAACTCAACAGGCATTGAGAGGCGACACAGCCTGGGACACGGGCATGTCCCAGGGCGTGTCCTGCTCGGGTTTGTAACCGGGCGGCGTTGAGGGCATTGGGTGGAGTGGCGTTGAGTGTGGCACACGACCGTTGACACGGTCATGTCATAGGGGAGTGTTTGGCACACGGCCAATGACACGGGCGTGTGCCTTAGCTGTGTCCTTCTCCGATTGGCAGTCCTATGTTGAGTGAAGGATACGCCCCTCAACACGGGCGTGTACTTACTGACACGGGCATGTCATGGGTTTGACACGAGCGTGTCTTGGCCCATGTTCTGGTCTGGGTGAGTCGGTTCGTGTACCGCTTACAGTATATGGCATGTGACACGGGCGTGTCACAGGCCATGCCAGACAGAAAAGTTGACTTTTCAGCCAGATTTATTGCCATTCATTTCACTCATTCTAGATCTAATGGTCTAGGGTATTCCCAGCTGGGTTTAACTCCGGGATTGGCATGGAGTTGTCATTCAATCCTTGGCCATTCTCTTTCTTAAGAGAAGTAGAAGAAAGAGAGGAGAGCTTGGAGGAGGGAAGGTGAAGGTTTCCGACCGCCGGTGGAGCTTCAGCAGTCCGAATCGAGAGCCAATTTCAGCATTTTGGAGGCAAGGCTGTCGCGGGGATTACCATCCGGCTAGTTTCTCCATGGCTCCGAATCGATCGTCAAGGGTAACGATCTCCTTATTTGATAACTGAAGTCCTACTTTATGCATGTGCATGGGATCCTCCACCAATAGGTGGAAGGCATAAGCGATTCAAGCGGTTGAGTCTGTATTTAGATCCGAAAGTGTGTAGTATGGAATAGGCATGCTGTGTGAAGCCCATCTTGATGGATGTTTGGATTGGTGATGCTGCGAACTAGAGATGAATCCGTTTATAAATCGATTAGCTTGCGAAGATTGTAAGACAATTGTTAATTGTGAGAAGGATGCTTTGCATATATTCTTTGGTTGTATGCTTGGCACGAGCTGTAGTGATGGAATGAAAAGTGGCACAGTGTGCCTGTGCTATGAGATGTATAGCGAGCACCTCTGAGTGGATGGGTACGAGAGGCCTCAAATAGGGGTTTGTTGGCTGATGCCCATGGCAAACAAGTTAAGAACTTCTAAGTGGGTGGGCCACCTAACAAGTTCAGTTGTAGGATCGGGTGAGCGGTCGATTGGTAGTATTGCAGCGAGGCGATTTCCCTATGCTTGTTACACTACTTGGGTAGGTCAACTGATAGTGCTCACGGTTGCCGTGAGGTGCGTGCCTCTGAGTGAGACGGGTACGTGAGGTCTTCAACAGGGGTTTGGAGGCTTATGCCCGATCAACCAGTGCACACCTCGAATCAGTGGTGCAACCTTAAGGAGTTCGATGCACCATAATTGTGCCCTGAATGCACGGAGCTTCTGGCATTAAGGCCGGCATTTGTGTCGTGATGATGTGTGTGATATATATATATGTTGTGCATGCAGGGAAGGAACCACTGCCATGGGTAAGGGGTAGTGTCATTATAATTGGTTAGTTGAATGCTGACCGTTGCTTTGTGGATCACCCTTGGGGTGGACGTTCTTATGCAGGTGTTGCGGGTTGATTGGAATAAGCGGGCTGAAGCCCTTGCTGCTGCTGTTAGGCCCTAAAAGGCCGTGCGAAGATTTGGATTTCATGTGGCTGGCTTGCGTGCCGATGTATGAAGTCATATGTTTGTAAAGAGAAACTTTCAAGGCCTTAAGGCCGTAAGCGGTGTGTACTTGACAAGTACACATTCATGGTATTTTATATAAATGTGTTATTTATATAGTAGTGTACATTCATGGATTGAGTTCGTACAACTTATAAACTTCCGCTAGAATGCTCTGGGTTTAGGTCCGATGTTATTTTGGTATTAACATGTTACCTCACCATCTGTTTGTGGCATATAATGTGGGGCCCTGGCCGGACCTTCTATTATATGTTGTTTAACGGGTCAGGTTGTTACATTTGGGAATCAGAGGCCCCTCGGATTTCCGCTTTTGAATTCGTGGCCGAATTCTTTTGTCGGGTGGCGAGCACGTGTACGTGCAAACCGTTTTAACATAATTGACCTCAAGAATGTCCACTAGGAATGTGCGCTTGTGTATTCAGTATGTTTGCCGTTTTGGATTGGAGGTTGATTATTGATATCTTGTTCACATAAAGGTGATAAGGAGTGGTTCTTGGCAGTCTGAGCCCCAGCATTCGGATTAGAGTGCGGCACCAGCTGAGGTGCCCACACCTCCTCCTTATGCGGAAACCGTATGCCTAGTTGCGGAGGCAGTATTTTCCATGATTCAAGCACAACCTGTTGGGCAGGCAAGGCCTGTAGTGGAGCCAGTTCGGGTTGGTGCGAGGCAAGAGCGTGTTTAAGCTTGGGTGGATGAGCGAGTGACTGACGAGCAACTGAAGCAGTTTATGGATTTTCATCCAGCTACGTTTGTCGGGGAGAATTCCCAACGCAGGAGGAAGATTGGGTTTCAAGAATGAAGAGGATCCTGACAGCACTCAAGATTGTTGAGGGGCAGAGAGTTACGTTAGCCACTTTCCTACTATAAGGAGAGGCGAGACTTTGGTGGGTTGAAGTCGAGCTACACTAGTTGGCAGGCAGAGGCCTGGGAGAGATTTCGATAGATGAATTCTCCAGATTGTTTTTGGCAAAGTATTTGCCAGTATAGCAGAGAATCACTTTGGAGAATGAATTTCAACGTTTGGAGCAGGGTGAGAAGACTGTCGATGATTACCTGCATGAATTTACCAGGCTGGGGCGTTATGCGAGTCGACTTTTGCGGAAGAAGCGCGGAAGACAAATAGATTCTATGAGGGACTCCGAGATGAGTTGAGATTGGCGCTTCTGAGTTCAGTGAACCAATGCTTCCAAGCCTTAGTAGATACAGCCTGTGCACTGGATAAAGATTTGAAACGGGTGCAGGACAAGAAGAACTTGGCGGTGGAAAAGTCGGAGTTCAAAGTTATGTACTCTGAACAATCGGAGTTTAGGAAATATGATAAGACGCGATTCAGGCCTGCTGAACAAGCTCAATCGAATGTTATTTCGGGAGCAACGTACGGGCAAGGACGTGTGGAGACACGTACATGTTTTAACTGTGGGAAGCAGGGGCATATCCCCTGATATTGTTGGAGTGGTGCCTCGAAGGGTGAGAAAAAGTCAGGTGCATCCTATGAGGAAAAGGATTAGGCAGTCGAGGAATCATCTTCATCCCAGGCACAACCGCTAGTGTATAATCTCAAAGTGCAGGAGCCACAAAGATCACATCATGAAGTATAATAGCCTCAAGTGTATAACCTGGAGTTGCAGGAGGCTGTCAAGAAGCTGCTTAGAGATACGGATGAGCAGAATTATAGTGGAGTGTGCAATTTATTGCTTTTGTGTTGTACTTTGTACTGTTGGAGTTAACATGGTGATCTAGAAGTGGTCAAACATTTAATCTCACTGCCAATGTGATATGAGCCTGTAGGGTCGCACATAAGAGCATGTGGAGAAATTGGAAGATTGACTGTGTTGGTAAGGGTTACCAATCACCATACAGTATGGGGGAGTCAGGAAAATGTTGCTAAGGCAAATTCGTCGAGAATCGTCGAGTATGACTCGACGACTCTCGACGAATTCATCGAGAATCGTCGAGTATGACTCGATGACTCTTGGCAAATTCGTCGAGAATCATTCATCGCGAATGATTCGTCGAGAATCAATGAGTAATACTCGATGACTATCGACGAATTCGTCGAGAATCAAAAGTGTTTGATTCCCGGCGATTGGTGATACTCGACGATTCTATCCTTGATTCTCGACGAATCGGCAGATGATTCTCGCCGAATCTGTCTGCTGATTCTCGCCGAATCTGGATCTGATTCTCACCGAACCTGTGCTGATTCTCGCCGAATGACTCAGAAACCCTAACTTGGGTGGTCTTCGGATAGCGGTGTTCTTTTGACTGTTTATGCCTTTGGTATAAATAGTGGACTTTGGGTTTTTTGGATAAAGAGATTATCTATCATCGGGATAGTCGTGTAGACGAATCGAGCTGACGGAAAAGTTCCGCCGATCCCCGATCCGCCGAATCCTGACCCCGCCGGACGGAATCGTTTCGCTGCCTGTTCGCTCCGTCATCGACCTCATCTCCGGCGACCGTCACCGATCTTGCTTTCCCTGGCGCAGACCTATCAGTCCGTGGGAAGTGCAAAGGTGCGATTGATCTTCCTCCCGACCCTTCGTGCGATGAAGCTCGGGGTTTTCCCGCTCGTGTAGATTTCTACAGAGACGTTTACGTTATTCCATATAGAACTCCCCACCGACGAGGATACGAAGCTTTAAGTATCTCCGTTTAGTTGTGACTCAACACCTCTATGGTAATTTTTACCTAGTTATTTGTTAACTTCTTGATTAACTTTTCATGGCCCGATCCCATCTCTTTTGGGTTGTCTTGATGTTTTATTCCTTCCGCTGCGTGCACAAGCGTTGTGCCATCCTTATAGAGAAACCCAACAGTGGTATTAGAGCCAGGTTTTGGTAATGATATTTGTTTTGGAAGTTAGGTTATTCCAGTGCGTGTAAACCTAGGGATTTAGAAGTGTTCTAAATGTCTAGATTTATTCCAGGTACATCAATTGTTGATGGTTTTTCCAAGGGAAATCGGTGGGCCCATAACCCACAGGTTAGGGGCTCTGCCCCTTAGAACCCCGCCAGGAACGTCTGGGATTTCGGGGTAATTTCTAATTGTTAGAAATTGTTGTCTCCTTAGCATTAACTGTCCCTCGAATGGTTAGTGAACCAGTGTATTGTTTTGGATTTTGAATCGAACAATGATAGACGAGCATGTCTACTGCTTTAAGTTGAGTTGTCTTTGCTTTTGTCCAATGCATGTAAATCTGAAGATTTTGAAGAGTCCGGATGTTCATATTTATCCCTTTCTTTCTATCAAATGTTGATAGTGTCAGGTTGTGCACATAAGGGATGCATGTGGATTTTAAGAAATTGTTTTTTTGTGGATGTGCACATTGATCAAATATTGATCATGGTTAATTGTTAACCCATAATCAAAATCCCTTCCTCTAATATTAAGTGTTCGGATGCCTTCCGATGGATGACACTCTTCCTGCCTCGATCGATGAAGTATGGGCTTGCCAAAGCAAGGTGCATTAATCTATCTTGGTAAGGGTGCGAGCGGATAATTGTGATATCCCACTATCGACATCGGGTATAACTTAACTAGGTGACCTCAAAGGTTGAGTGCCTAGAGGCATAGGGTTGGCATGCACCATATGATGGATGCGAATAAGGAGTTATTCACCAACCATACAAGAATTGCATGAGGATGCAATTGGCAAGCGTTGCCTACCTAAATAACCGCATTGTGAGAGGAAAGCCAAAGCTGACTCATTGTGTTGGTGAAATACGGATCTTGTCCACTAAGAGAGTAGCTCGCATGAACTCTCTGAATTGATAGTGAGGGCTATTATTTAGAATAAAATAGTGGGAGTTTTAATTTAGGTCAAAATTAAAATAAATTGTATATGAAATTTTGGTACTAATATTATTCTGCATAAATTCTTGTAGAATTCCATGGAAAGTGGTTCTCACTCCACTCTGTATCTGAGAGCAATCCTTGAGAAGGATAAGCTCAGTGGGACTAACTATATTGACTTGTACAAGACCATGAGAATTGTTTTCAGGCAAGAGCGAAAGCTCTATGTCTTAGAAGAAGAAGCCCCCGAGGTGCCGACCGGGAATTCTTCCCGTGCAGATAAAGATACTTATAAGAAGTATACTGATGACGCCTTAGACGTCGAATGCCTTATGCTTGCCACCATGAACTCTTAGCTTAAGAAGCAATATGAGAACATGGGGTGATAGCAGATTGACGAGGATCTCAAGAAAATGTTTCAAGGGAAAGGTCGTCAAGAGAGGTTTGACATCGCAAAAGCGTTGTTTTAGTGCAAGATGGGAGTTCGAGACTCAGTAGGGACTCACGTACTCAAGATGATTGGGTATATAGAGAACCTTGAAAGACTGGGTCTTCCTCTTGGTCAAGAGTTGGCCACAGATCTGATCCTGCAATCATTGCCGGATAGTTACGAGCAGTTTGTTATGAACTACAACATGAATGAAATAGACAAGACACTGCTCGAGCTCCTAGGCATGTTAAGAACTGCCGAGATCAACATGAAGAAGGCCCAGCCTACCAGCCCCATACTGATGGTGCATAAGGGCAAGGCCAAGGGCTCTAAGAAGACGAAGGTGGGACCTAAGTCACATCTCGAGCCCAAGTCTTCTGCACTGATGAAGAAGAAGAGCACGGTGAAGGAAGGGAAATGTCACTACAGTGGCAAGGCTGGTCATTGGAAGAGGAACTGTCCTTCTTACATTGAGGGTCTGCAAAAACTGAAGGGAGATATGACTTCCGCTTCGAATATTTACGTTATAGAGATAAACCTTTCTGCTCCTTCATCTTGGGTATTGGATACCGGATGTGGTTCACATATTTGTACAAATATGCAGGAACTGGGAAGGAGAAGATTGCTGAGTAAAGGGGAGGTGGACCTGCGTGTCGGCAATGGAGCAAGAGTTGCCTCTGTGGCCGTAGGGGTTTACCGTCTTTCTTTGCCCAGTGGGCTTGCAGTAGAACTAGATAACTGTTATTTTGTTCCGTATATAACTAGAAACATTATATCCATTTCATGCTTGGAAATGATTGGATTTTCTTTTATAATTAAGAACAACTATTGTTCTATATTTAAGAATGATGTTTGTTATGTTGTAGCCCAATTATTTAATGGTCTTTATGTTTTGAACTTGGACCATCAGATCTATAATGTAGAAAATAACAAAAGAATAAGAACGAATGACTCAAACCCTACATATCTTTGGCATTGTCGTTTGGGCCATTTAAATGAGAAGCGCATATCCAAGCTCCATAAAGATGGACTTTTGGACTCATTTGATTATGAATCATTTGAGCGATGCGAACCTTGTTTGTTAGGCAAGATGACTAAAGCCCCTTCCACTTGTTATACTGAGAGGGCTGAGGATCTTTTGGGTGTTGTACATAGTGATGTATGCGGACCCATGAGCTCCATGGCTAGAGGTGGGTATTTCTACTTTGTTATATTTACTGATGATTTCAGTAGATACGGATATGTGTATCTTATGAAGTGCAAATCTGAGACCTTTGAAAAGTTCAAAGAGTTCAAGAATGAAGTAGAAAACCAGTTGGGTAAAAGGGTTAAAGCACTCCGATCTGATAGAGGTGGCGAATACCTGAGTCATGAGTTCCGTGATCATCTGAAAGAGTGTGGTATTGTATCACAACTCACTCCACCAAGAACACCACAACATAATGGTGTGCTTGAGAGGAGAAATCGTACTCTGTTAGACATGGTACGTTTGATGATGAGTCATGCAGACTTGCATGATTCCTTTTGGGGTTTTGTTTTAGAGACTATTGCTATGACACTGAATCGCGCTCCAACGAAAACGGTTCTGAAGACACCATATGGGATATGGACTGCGAAGCGTCCTTGTATGTCGTTCATTAAAATTTGGGGCTTTGAGGCATACGTGCGACGTCAAATGCCTGATAATCTAGAACCCAAATCGGATAAATGTTATCTGGTGGGATATCCTAAGGAAACGAAAGGGTATTAATTTTACCTACCGTCCGAGGGCAAAGTGTTTGTTGCAAGGACTGGAGTCTTCTTAGAGTTCTTTTCAAGAAAGGTTGAAAAGGTAGAACTTTAAGAAGTTCAAGAATCACAAGTAGTGAATGAACCGGAACTGGATTCTGAGACAGGACTACAAGATGTTGTAGCTAGAGAACCTGCTCAAGAAACACAAGTCCTACGTAGATCTGGTAGACCGAGGTATGAGCATGAGAGATATGGATTTCTCATGTCTAAAATAGGTAATGTGTTGATTATGGATCATGATGATGAACCAGCAACCTACCAAGAGGCTATTAATGGACCGGACTCCGACAAATGGCTTGAGGCTATGAAATCTGAAATGGACTCCATGTATGCAAACCAAGTTTTGAACATGGTGGAACCACCTGAAGGGGTACGACCCATAGGGTGCAAGTGGGTCTTACAGAAGAAGACCGACATGGATGGGAATGTACAGACATTCAAAGGGCGACTGGTGGCTAAGGGTTTCAAGCAAATTCATGGTATTGACTATGATGAGACCTTTTCCCCTATTGCAATGGTAAAGTCCATAAGGATATTTCTTGCTATTGTTGCGTATTATGACTACGAGATCTGGCAGATGGATGTCAAAACGGCTTTCCTTAATGGAAACCTCCTTGAGGAAGTGTACATGACACAACCCGAGGGTTTTGTATCCCCAAATGAAGCCACTGAAATATGCAAGCTGAACAGGTCCATTTATGGACTGAAGCAGGCCTCTCGAAGTTGTAATCTTCGTTTTGATGAGAAAATCAAAGAGTTTGGTTTCATCAAGAATGAAGATGAGCCTTGTTTTTACAAGCGAATCAGTGGGAGTATTGTTGTCTTCCTGATATTGTATGTAGATGACATACTGTTGATTGGGAATGACATTCCTACCCTGAAAGTTGTTAAGAACAACCTAGGGAACTGCTTTTCTATGAAGGATTTGGGTGAAGCGACTTATATACTCGGTATTAAGATCTATAGAGATAGATCGAAGAAGTTGCTGGGTTTGACCCAGAGTACATACATTGAGAAGGTGTTGAAGCGGTTCAACATGCTTGAGTACAAGAAAGGATTTTTACCCATATCTCATGGTGTGAATCTCTCTAAGGACCAGTGTCCACAATCTTGCGAAGATAAGGACCGCATGAAGTTGATTCCATATACTTCGGCAGTTGGATCAATCTTGTATGCAATATTATGTACTCGACCCGATGTCTCCTTTGCTTTGATCATGACTAGCAGGTATCATTCAGACCCCGGTGAGTGTCACTGGATTGCAGTCAAGAATATACTGAAGTACTTAAGAAGGACAAAGGATGTGTTCTTGGTGTATGGTGTAGAGGAAGAGCTTGTTGTAAGTGGTTACACGGATGCTAGCTTCCAAACTGATAGGGACGACTCAAAGTCTCAATCAGGTTTTGTGTTTTGCCTTAATGGAGGAGTTGTGAGCTGGAAGAGTTCCAAGTAAGGGACAGTTGCTGATTCTACAACAGAGGCCGAGTATATCGCTACAGCTAATGCAGCGAAGGAGGCTGTATGGATTAGGAAATTCATCGGCAAGCTTTATGTAGTTCCTAGCATTGGTTGTCCCGTAGTTCTCTACTGTGATAACAATGGTGCAATTGCACAATCTAAGGAACCTAGATCTCATCAGCGCTCCAAGCACATACTTCGGCGGTTCCATCTTATTCGTGAGATTGTCAAACGAGGAGATGTGAACATTTGTAGAGTGCCGACTGAGGAGAATATTGCAGATCCACTGACAAAGCCTCTCGCGCAAAGAAAGCATGATGGTCATACTAGATCAATGGGTATACGATACCTAAATGATCAACTCTACTGAGAGCCTTGTGGGTTGTATGTAAACATATATTCTGTAGGCAATTTATTGTTTATTCATATGATGAATTGTGTACCAATGTTTTTTTTTAGAATTAATGGCATGTTCTTTTATTATGTTTTCTCTATGCGATAGTTAAATGTTATCATAATAAATACCCTTAGAATGTTATCTTCCATAGGACATCAAGTACGTGACATGAATGTTAGAGCCTATGATTTATTTGAAGCTTCATTCTTAAAAGGTACCTGGTCGTTGTATCATCATACAAGCTTAGGGTGATGATGATACCTTAAGACTAGCACGTGCGTTGACTGATGACCAGTTCTAACAGGTCCTGATATAGTGATATCAAGTCATCACGTGGGTACTTGTTAATGAACAAGTTGTACTGGACAAACCAAACCTGAGACTACTCTGTAGACTGTTATCTAATCGTGTCACGAGTAGGTCTCAATTGACAATGGTGTTGTTGTCTTTTTACCTGAAGTCACAACATTCATCAAGTGAGGAAGAGTGTGCTTTGATGCCATCTAAAGTCTTCCTTGAGAAAGGTTGATGATAAGGGTGGTTGTTGGGCACATTACGAATCATTTGGGTGTTTGTGTGTGAGAAGATATGGGATTTGTCCTCCTATATGACATGAGTTACGTCCATGGGCCCCTTGATGGAACTGGACTGATAAATGCATGGCCATGCTTGGTTGAGTCAATATGTTATATTGGACTCACCATTCTCTGGAAGTCCGTTCTAGATCAAGAAACTTGGATTGAGCTATTATGAGGGTGACACGGTCGATGCCTCTAGTTCTTTCCAGATGTAAGGGAAAAAGGGACAAAGACAACGCTGGAACACTGTTCATAAAGGCTTATGAGTTATGAACTCTTATTGCTTGGGGAGCAATGATGCATTGCTAGATGCCGCTTATTGTTTCTGAGGTTTTTGGTTTGATACTTTCAAGATCAAGTGGGAGACTGTTGGAGTTACCATGGTGATCTAGAAGTGGTCAAACATGTAATCTCACTGCCAACACGATATGAGCCTGCAGGGTCGCACATAAGAGCATGTGGAGAAATTGGAAGATTGACTGTGTTGGTAAGGGTTACCAATCACCAAACAGTATTGGGGAGTCAGGCAAATGTTTCTAAGGCAAATTCGTCGAGAATCGTCGACTATGACTCGACGACTCTTGATGAGTTCGTCGAGAATGATTCGTCTAGAATCGTCGAGTATGAATCGATGACTCTCGATGAATTCATCGAGAATCATTCATCGCGAATGATTCATCGAGAATCGTCGAGTGATACTCGACGACTCTCGACAAATTCGTCGAGAATCAAAAGTGTTTGATTCCCGGCGATTGGTGATACTCGACGATTCTATCCTTGATTCTTGACGAATCGGCAGATGATTCTCGCCGAATCTGTCTGCTGATTCTCGCCGAATTTGGATCTGATTCTCACCGAACCTGTGCTGATTCTCGCCGAATGACTCTAAAACACTAACTTGGGTGGTCTGCGGATAGCTGTATTCTTTGGCCTGTTTATGCCTTTTGTATAAATAAGGGACTTAGGGTTTTTGGGATTAAGAGATTATCTATCATCGGGATACTCCTGTACACGAATCGAGCCGACGGAAAAGTTCCGCCGATCCCCAATCCGCCTAATCCCGACCCCGCCGGACAGAATCGTTCTGTCGCCGCCTAGTCGCTCTGTCGTCGACCTCATCTCCGGCGACTGTCGCCGATCTTGCTTTCCCTGGCGCGGACCTAGCAGTTCGTGGGAAGTGCAAAGGTGCGGTTGATCTTCCTCCCGACCCTTCGTGCGACGAAGCTCAGGGTTCTCCCGCTCGTGTGGATTTCTGCAGAGACGTGGACGTTATTCCACGTAGAACTCCCCACCGACAAGGACACGAAGGTTGGCGAATCTTTGTTGAGTTGTGACTTAACGCCGCTAAGGTAATTTTTTCCTAGTTATTTGTTAACTTCTTGATTCAATTTTCATGGCCCGATCCCATCTCTTTTGGGTTGTCTTGATGTTTTATTCCTTCCGCTGCGTGCACAAGCGTTGTGCCATCCTCATAGAGAAACCCAACATGTACATATGTGAGAGAACTAAGTTGTCGACCTAAATCACCTAGAGGGGGGTGAATAGGTGAAATGTGTGCCAAATGCGGAATAAAAAAAATAACACAGCACAGATAAGTAATCAAGCAATCACACAGACGACAAGAAATTTATTGTGGTTCCCCAATCTTTGGTACGTCCACTTTCCTCACCAATCTAGCAAATCACTAGACTCGGCTACTCCACTATCTCGGATTACAAACCAATCCTACACCTCGGAATTATGTTCCTACAAAAACTCGATCCCAAACGGATCTACACTCGGAAGATAAAACTTCCTACAACTCGGAGATAGATCTCCTACAATGAAATTTGTTTGAAAAGAAAAACACAAACAACAATTAGCACGGATCATGATCTTTGACTTTATCTTCTTCTTGAGAGCTTTTCGGTTTGAACAGAAACAGTTGAAGAGGACTTGAGAGAGATCCATGATTCGGAGATCTGTAATCACCACGATCAAGAAAATAAATTAGAGACGATGAAGCACGGAGAGATCGGATGATACTTCTTGAGTCTGGATCACTTGAGAATTAGAGATCGATAGCTGCGGTTGAGAGAAGACGATCCAGAGCTTCTTCCGAAAACTTTAATGGAGTCGGATGGAAAGATTAGGGTTTTCAGGATTTTCTCTTTTCTAAAATAATCTTTGTAAAACGCGTGTATTTAGACAAGTTTGAAAAGACCTATTTATAGGCGGTCTCCAACGGTCATAAGTATAATTAAGGATGACACGTGGAACAATCAGAAAGGACTTTTTGAAAATACACATAGAAACTTGACTTAGAGAAATTCAGGAAATTCAAACAGACACACTCGAGAGACAGAGACATATTCGAGTAAGAGGTTACATACTCGAGTGGATATGAGGGATATACTCGAATATAAAGATAGAAATTACTCGAGTGCTGCAGGGATCAATACTCGAGTGACTTAGAGAACCTACTCGAGTATGAGCAAATATACTCGATTATAAACACTTGGAAAAATTTCTCAGATAAAACTTGAAGAGCTACTCGAGTATAAGAGTTTGATATACTCGAGTATGGGGAAGATAGACTACTCGAGTATCTTAGGAAAACTACTCGAGTGATCACTAACCTACTCGAGTATGAAAATCAATCTACTCGAGTACAGAGTTACTTACTCGAGTATTTCAGAGAACTACTCGAGTATGTGGACTTTAGAAACTTTGTAGGATAATAAGTACAGATCTACTCGAGTTCAAAGAGAACGCTTACTCGAGTAACTAACCATCTACTCGAGTATAAGGTATCACTTACTCGAGTGAAAGAAAATCTACTCGAGTATAAGCTTTCATAGTTGAGTATATAGAGAATCCACTCGAGTAAGTAGCCCAACGTACTCGAGTACAGACTCACTTACTCGAGTATACTAAAGAAGTACTCGAGTATGTGGACTTAGAAAATTTCTTCTAAGATAGACTTTAATACTCCATAGTCCAAGTGCATGTTGATGAAGTGTGTCCCAATAGAGAGGCTATACATTAGCCAACACCTTGGATCACACAATGAGGAATTACATTGTATGGTCCTGTGTTTGGAGGCCCATTATAGACTGACATTGGTCTACACTTGGCAATAAGAACCTGCACACATACAACTCAAACACAATATCAAATACACCTTAATTCATCTTAGTTCAAGGTCTAACTTCCTACAAATCTGAGGTATTGTGGAGAAAAATCCCAACAATCTCCCCCTATTTGTAGATGTCAGCACCCTCTACACAAAGGTGAATTACTTAGAGTAAAAAGAACAACAAAATATATACTGAAAAAAAATGAAACAGGAATAATAAAGATGGCCATAATTAGAATCAAATATATATATAGAAATGATTTCAAAAGATTAAATGTCCATATCCACATCATCATTCACTCAAGAAGGGGCTCCTCTATGTAGTCTTTCTCTTTTAAGCTCTTGCCTCTCCAGGTAGCTGAAAGGTTTAGGAAAATAGGTCTGGGTCTTGGAGGAGCAGCTAGATTATTATATCCCCAATTTCTGTCATGCAACTGATTTTGATTTGAGATACATCATACGCTTTCCATTCTGCGTTGCTATAGTAGTGATCTCTATTTTCACCAAAATCTGTTACAAGCTTCAAGGTATCAAGGATAAGAGACTTGGAGGTAGGACTCCAAACTTCTGCATGAACAACTTCTGGTCTACCTTCTGTATCTGGGGCAGACTCTCTCCTTGGTGTAGAACGGCTAACAGAAGCGCCGTCACCATATTTCCTTTTCTTTCTAGGGGCACCCTGAGAACTTGGAGGAAACTCATCTTGCAACATTTCAGCATAAGAAAGAGGAGGCTCAGTCATGTCACCAGTAGGTCTAGGTGAGAAGACTGGCACATACTCTAGAATGTTGGCCTGAGCTGGAAAGTTAGCCTAATCTGGAGCACCTGAGGGAGGATGTTCTTCGAGAGGATCTAGGACCTTTGGAATAATGGCAGGGTTAAGTTGGGAGTTGGGAAAGTTCTGATTATGCGCCCATACAGCAGTGTCATAGATATAGAACTTTACAGATTGAAGTTGAGCAAGGATGTCTGCTTTCATTTCTTTGACTAGACTATCCACATATGCTTAAGATTGTTCAGATATTTTTTCAACTTGTTCTTTGACTATATTCTCCCCCTTGGTGATATCTACTCAGAGTTGGGCAATTGATTCATCTCTAAATGTTCCAACTTCGTCACAAACTTTCATAACATTTGCGGCAGCATCCTTTTCCAATTGAATCTGATTATTTGCAACTGTTTCAGCTTGATCTTTGAGTACACCTATACTGGTGATAGTATGATCTAGGGCTTTGCAACCCAACTGAAATAGTCTCTTGAGCTCATCAGTATTTGCTTGAATTTCAGCAAAGCCTCTACTCATCTCAGTTTCAAGAGTAGAGATCTTGTTGTTCACTGATGCCAAGGAATAATTAAAGTATTTTCTCTGTTCACGGAACATTTGCCAAATCTGACTGACTAAATCTTAGGAGCTAGAGGGATCTGAGGCTGGGGCAGAGGCTGAGGGAACAGGAGAAACCCAGGGGGAATTTCAGTAATCACAACTGAGCTTTCAGCTCTCTTGAAGGGTGGTATCACAACTGAATCTTCTGTATTGATGAAAGAGGTAAGAGAGAAGTCTAGTGTCCTCAGAGGAGCATCCACTTATTCTGGAGACATATCCTCGTCATCAGACAGTAGATTAATCTCTGGCTGACCTTGCTGTTTATCAGGGGACTAAGCAAGAGAGGTAGTGGGTACCTTTACAGGGGAGGGAGAAGGATCCTTAGCAGGGGAGGGAGAAGGATCCTTAGCAGGGGAAGGATCTGCTTGAGAGTGATCCTCAGGAGATAGCATAACTGAATCATCTTGAAACACTGGAGCATCAGACCTGAGTTCATCAATCAGTCTATTAATATCTTCAGCAATAGAGAGAAGGTTTTCTTGAGCTTGAACTTCTGAGGTGAGATCTTCTAGAGGTGGAGAAGGAGGAGGAGTAGGATCTTGGATAAGATCTTGCTGAGAAGAGTCTTCTGAAGCTTTGTGCTGAGGATTAGATGAGGCAGGCTCCCCCTCAACTATTGCACCCGAGGTGGTAATAGTGTGATGTAAAGGAGGAGATGGAATCCTGTCATCTTAGACAAGTGGCTCTCTGAGCTCATCTTCTGAGGTAACAGCTGCTTTTGAGGCTTGAGCAGTGTTGAGGAGTTTGATTTCATATCTTTGGATTGAGAGGATGGATACTTTCTTCATATGATAGAGGGGAGTGCCTTTAGATAAATCAAACACTGTAGGATTAATCTCATGGAGGAGGAGTGAGATAATCCTGGCATAGCTTGGTTTTTTCACACTTTCTCTGATTTTGTCCAGTATCATCATTCCAAACTTGAATTTCTTCCGACGGACTATGGCTTGCATAACATCAAAAAGATTTTGGGAAATTTCTCTGAGGGAATAGGTTTTGCATAGAAGAACTTTGGCATTCACATCCACAAGAAATTTGCCCTCTGAATTGTAATCTGCACGGCGGAATGAATATGCTTCATACGGGTTTGTTCCACAGAAGAAGCTGGTTCTCTCGGAATCTTCAGGAGTCAGATCATCTTCTTCATCCACCACTGGCAATTTTAGCAGAGTAGTTAAGGAAGTTTTGTCCAGACGGATTTTGATCCCACTGACCTTGGATTTTAGAACTGTACCATTGCGCTTGACCTTCAGAATTTTGAAGAACTCCTCGACTACAGGGAAAATGACTTTGTACGGTGTCTGGAGGATGAACGAGAGTCCGGCAGTGTCGAACAAAATTAGCAGGTTTCGAAAATCATCGGAGAGGTCAGCTATACCTTCAGGGTCGAGCTCTGAGCCGATTCCGATCTTGGAGGAGGGAGCCATCAGCGATTCTGGAGTACGGAAGAGACGAAAACGACAGAGCTCTGTGGGTTCCGAAATATGAAGCGACGACGGCTACTCGGGAGAATGAGGAGTGGAAAGGATTTCCGATATTTCTAAATATATATATGACCCTAATTAGGTTTAATTAGGAGTGATAAGGATAAAATCATACCTGTTACGGAGCGGCAAACACTTTGGTGCGAATAAGAAAAAGAAAGGAGATTTTCAAATTACTGAATGCCGTATACTCGAGTATGAGATTGAGTATACACAAGTATGAGATGGAGTATACACGAGTAGGTCGAGTACATACACGAGTAGATTACCAACTACTCGAGTATGGAAATTTTGTTACTCGAGTATTTCCGTTTACTCATGTATAAGTCTCTATATACTCGAGTATATCACTTTGAAGGACGATTTGCTTGGGAGAATTTTACTGCCACTGATATCTTCAACTCTGAGCCTGTCTTTGAATCCACCATCACTATTCCTCTTTGTTGAGCAGCCCGAGTTCCGTTTTGAAGAATGAAAACTTGGACTCCTCCAGCGGTTTGCTGAATATATCGGCAACTTGCCTGTCTGTGGAGACATATTGTAGATCTATGTCTCTGTTTTCCACATGCTCCCGGATGAAGTGATATCGAAGCTCTATGTGCTTTGTCCAGCTGTGGGAGACTTGGTTGTTGGCGATTGCTATTGCGCTGGATGAATCGCAGAACAGAGGAACGTTCTGGAACTTCATGTTATTGTCTTCAAATTGATTCTTGATCCATAGAAGTTGCGCACAACAGCTGCCTGTAGAGATATACTCTGATTCAGCCGTTGAGATGGCTACACAGTTCTGCTTCTTACTGCTCTAGGAAATATGTCTCCTTCTGAGAAATTGGCAAGTCCCGGAAGTACTTTTCCTGTCGTCTTTTCTTCCTGCAAAATCTGGCGGTTGCTCTACATACACTTCTTCCTTGATGTCGCCATTCAGGAAGGCAGACTTGACGTCCATCTGATAGACGGTAAAGCCCTTAAGTGCAGCGTAGGCAAGGAATAACCTGATCGCCTCCAGTCTTGCCACTTGAGCATATGTTTGGTCAAAGTCGATTCCTTCTTCTTGACGATAGCCCTTGGCGACAAGTCTGGCTTTATTCTTTATAATTGTTCCATCTTCGTCCATCTTGTTCCGGTAGACCCACTTTGTCCTAATGACGTTCTTCCTCTTGGGTCTAGGGACAAGTGTCCTAACTTTGCATCGTTTGAACTGATTCAGCTCATCTTCCATGGCTAGAATCAAGGATGCGTCGGAGTTGGCTTCCTCAAATTTCTTTGGTTCAACCTGTGAAAGAAAACTTAAGTGTAAATTTTCGTTAGTTGTACCTCGGCGAGTTCTGACTCCATCCCGAGGATCTCCTATGATTTGGTCTAAGGGATGATCCTTCACGTGTCTGAACTCTAGAGTCCTTGCATCTGGGATCTCTTTAGCCACTAGAGTTGCATCTTCAGCTGGGATGTGTTCTTCATCTTGATCATCTACCTCTCCAATAGGGGTTGTAGAAGTGATCTTGATGAACGTCTCATCTTTATCTTGAGTAGATTCATCCAAGCTGAGTTCCTTCATCTTTGTACCTGCATCTTCAATAGGCATACTAGAAGAGTTGCTTTGCAGCAGACTCCTCTCATCAAATACAATGTGTACCGACTCTTCTATCACCAGAGTTTTTCTATTAAATACTCTATAGGCCTTACTATGACTACTATAACCTACAAAAATACCTTCAAAGCTTTTCTCGCTAAACTTGGTAGTGTGATACTTGCCATTGTTAAGAACGAAGCACTTACAGCCAAAGATTCTAAAATATGAAATGGTTGGTTTCCTGCCTTTTAGAAGCTCGTAAGGAGTCTTATCATGGTTCTTGTTGATGAGAGCTCGATTTTGCACGTGACAAACGGTGTTGACGGCTTCAGCCCAGAAATACTCTGGAAGTGAGGCATCACACAACATAGTCCGACAAGCCTCTATGAGTGTTCTGTTCCTTCTCTCAGCTACTCCATTTTGCTGTGGAGTGCGAGGAGAGGAAAACTCATGAAAGATACCTTGACTTTCACAGAATTCTGCCATGGCTCAAGACTTGAATTCTGTTCCATTGTTACTTCTGATTTTGACTACGGAACAGTTGTATTCATTCTTGATTTGCCTAATAAAACTGGTGACAGTACTGAAGGTATCTGACTTGTGTTTCAGAAAGAACACCCACGCAAAGCGCGAGTAATCATCCACAATAACCAACGTATATTCCTTACCTCCCAAACTTCTAACTTGCAGTGGACCAAACAAGTCCATATGGAGAAGCTGTAAGCTTCTATTGGAATCCTTGCCTATTATGCTTTTAAATGAACTCCTTGTTTGCTTGCCTTTGATACAGGCGTGACAAAGACTGTCCATAATGCACTTGACATTAGGTGCATCACGTACTATGTTTTGAGAGAATAGTTTATTAATAGTTTTGAGATTAATATGTGCTAGTCTCTTGTGCCATTGGTCAGCAAGAGATGCACTACTTTTTGCTAAAAGACACACTGGTGTGGAAGAGTTTATACAAATGAAATTTAAACAGAAAATATTTCTGCTTCGAGTGCCTGATAAAACAGTTTCCATGTTGTCAATCGATTTTATCAAACACTTATCAGCATGAAATTCAACCACGTATCCTCTGTCGCATAGTTGGCTTATGCTGATGAGATTGTGTTCCAATCCTTCAACATAGGCTACATCTGAAAAGGATTCGCTACCGTTAGTAATCATACCATAATCTTTAGTTATTCCTCGATCTGAACCTCCAAAGTTGGCCTTTGGTCCATTGCAGACTGAGGTGAAGTTCTGGAGTAGGCTCCTTGTCCCGGTCATGTGCCGAGAACATCCGATGTCCAAGTACCAGATTTGCATTTTGGTGGTCTTTGGACATACCTGCAATTACAATCACTTAGCCTTAGGAACCCAAACAAGTTTGGGTCCTTGGTCTCGAGTTAGAATACTCCCCCTACGAGCATTAGCATCATGAGTGGTAATTCTCACGTTGCTAACTTAAGGGGTTGTAGCATTTCTAGGATTGAACCAACAATCGATGGCAAAATGACCAATTCTGCCACAGCACCTACAATCGAACCTGTTGTATCTTTGCCTAGTATATTCCTGCTTGATTTTCTGAAGTGATGGTCTAGCAGGAACTTCACTCTTGGAGGAGGAAGCTTCATGATGGTGGCAGCTACATGAAGTCTTCTCCTTCATAGGCTTTTCCACAATAGGTTTTACCTTTGGTGTCATCTTGATGTTATGACCATGAGCATATGGTCCATAGTTCTGAAGTTGAATCTCTTCATATGGTGCCTTGAAGAAACTCTCGCCAAAGTTACGAGGACGAGTCCAACCTTGGTATCTTGACTTAGGCTTCTCGGGGATCGGCCTAGAAATGTGTCCATAGGTGGACTCATAGTCAAATTCGTTCGTAGGAAAGATAACTTTCTTGAACAATACTGGTTCCAAGGGAGCTTTCCCTTTTTCTTCAGCTAGAGCCTTCTTGGCAGCCTTATTCTTTCTCTTGGCCTTGTTTCTCCTAGAAGATCTACTAGAAGCACCAAAGTGGCCTATACCAGCACCCTTGGCCTTAGCTGAGAACTCAGTAACGAGTGGAAGAACTGTCTTAGGCTTGGAGAAACTCTTAACAAGTTTCTTCTCAGCCTTGAGTTGTTGTTCCAATTCTTTGATGATTTCATCTTTAAGGTCGAGGTGCTTGAGAGCTTGATTGTATTCTTCCATAGCAGCATCGAAGTTCTCTTGAAGAGAGTTAGACTTGGTGACTTCTTCTCTCAAGCTGCTCTCACTAGCCTGTAGAGATTTTATCTCTTTGGCTTGAGTTTTCACGACTCTATGTCATTTTTCGTAAGCCGTGAGTAACTACTTATATTGTCCAATGAGTTCAGATTCATCCTCAGAGGAATAGCCCTCTTGCTCATTATCATCATCAGATTCAGAGAGAGGAGTGTGAGATTTTACCTCCCCAGTGAACTGGGGGACTTGTTCATCATCAGAGTGAGCCATGAGCCCGAAGTAAGATTCCTCTTCTTCACCCGACTCAGATGAGTCGGAGTCGCTGAGAGTTTTGCTCTTCTTGGCTAATAAGATCTTCTCTGTCCTCTTCTTGTGGTATGGGGATTTCTTTTCCTCTCTTTTGCCACCCTCTTTCTTCTTGTGAGGGCAGTCCGCGATGACATGACCTGGCTTATTACAACAATAGCAAACAATGTCAGTTGAAATCTGTTTGTTCTGTTTGGAGTTATACCTGTCATGGCTACTTGAGCCATTCTTTCGCTGATCACCGTCATGTCATGATCTTCTGTATGAGGCATCCTTACCTCTTCATTTCTTCTTTTTATTCAAGAATTTCTTGAACTGCCGCGAAAGCAATGAGAACTCTCCTTCAGATAGTTCTGAGCCTGAGGTGCTTTGCTCGGAGCCTTCTTCTTCACTTACTTCTTGAGGAGATGCTGGCGAGGCAGCTTTGCCCTTCCTTGAACTGTCAGCCTTTAAAGCAATCGACTTCTCTTTTAAGGAGAAGCGACTTTTCTCTTCTTTGGCTTTTCTAGAGTTGATCTACAGTTCATAGGACATCAGCTTGCCAAATAGATTCTGTGGATCTGTCTCTGCTAGCCTGCCAAACTCTCAGATGGCACAGACTTTGTTATCCCATTGTTTGGTGAGAGATCTCAGAAACTTATCATTCAGCTTCCCATTAGTAAAGACTCGGCCATACACTCTCAGTCCATTGACTATCTTAAAGAAGTTTTCAAATGTGTCAGCTATGGGTTCCTTGTGACCTTATCAGAAGGCTTCATACTTCTGATTTAAGAGGGATCTCCGATCATCCCTAACTTCCTCAGTCCTTTCCATCAGAGTCACCAGGGATTGCCACATCTCCTTGGCAGATTGGCAATGTATAAAATTTTGCAGCATTGAGTCATCGACTGTACTTGCGATAATATTTTTAGCTTTCTTGTCTAGGGAGACAAGTGCAATCTCGTCCTTATCCAAGTCCATCAACTTCTTTAGGACCTTTTTGGTTGGGTCTATTGTTGATGCAGCCATAGGAACATGCGGACCTTCTTCCACAATCATGAAGATCCGGGGATCTACTGCTTCCATGAAGAACTTAACTATTTCCTTCCACATAGGAAAATTGTTCTTGGTGCAGATAGGGGGCTTAGCAAAATCCTTTGTCTTACTCATGCTTGATACTTCTCTTGAGACAACTTGGTAAGGATTAGATCAAGGTGTTAACCTTTTAACGATCAACCTCCATCTGATACCAATTGAGAGAAATAAGTTGTCGACCTAAATCACCTAGAGGGGGTGAATAGGTGAAATGCGTGCCAAATGCGGAATAAAAAAAATAACACAGCACAGATAAGTAATCAAGCAATCACAAAGACGACAAGAGATTTATAGTGGTTCCCCAATCTTGGGTACGTCCACTTTCCTCACCGATCTGGCAAATCACTAGACTCGGCTACTCCACTATCTCGGATTGCAAACCAATCCTACACCTTAGAACTATGTTCCTACAAAAACTCGATCCCAAACGGATCTACACTCGGAAGATAAAACTTCCTACCACTCGAAGATAGATCTCCTACAATGAAATTTGTTTGAAAAGAAAAACACAAACAACAATTAGCACAGATCTGGATCTTTGACTTTATCTTCTTCTTGAGAGCTTTTCGGTTTGAACAGAAATAGTTGAAGAGGACTTGAGAGAGATCCACGATTCTGAGATCTGGAATCACCACGATCAAGAAAATAAATCAGAGACGATGAAGCATGGAGGGATCGGATGATTCTTCTTGAGTTTGGATCGCTTGAGAATTAGAGATCGATAGCTGCGGCTGAGAGAAGACGATCCAGAGCTTCTTCCGAAAACTTTAATGGCGGCGGATGGAAAGATTAGGGTTTTCGGGATTTTCTCTTTCTTAAAATAATCTTTGTAAAACGCGTGTATTTAGTCAAGTCTGAAAAGACCTATTTATAGGCGGTCTCCAACGGTCATAAGCATAATTAAGGATGACACGTGGACCAATCAGAAAGGACTTTTAGAAAATACACAAAGAAACTTGACTTAGAGAAATTCAGGAAATTCGAACAGACACACTCGAGAGATAGAGACATACTCAAGTAAGAGGTTACATACTCGAGTGGATATGAGGGATATACTCTAGTATAAAGATAGAAATTACTCGAGTGCTGCAGGGATCAATACTCGAGTGACTTAGATAACCTACTCGAGTATGAGCAAATATACTAGAGTATAAACACTTGGAAAAATTTCTCAGATAAAACTTGAAGAGTTACTCGAGTATAAGAGTTTGATATACTCGAGTAAGGGGAAGATAGACTACTCGAGTATCTTAGGAAAACTACTCGAGTGATCACTAACCTACTCGAGTATGAAAATCAATCTACTCGAGTACAGAGTTACTTACTCGAGTATTTCAGAGAACTACTCGAGTATGTGGACTTTAGAAACTTTCTAGGATAAGAAGTCCAAATCTACTCGAGTTCAAACAGAACGCTTACTGATGCGCGTAAAATACGGCAAGCGTACCGGTCGCACAAGTAATAAAGTTGGGAATGAATCCCCAGATGTCGGTCTCTTGAGGAATGCAATTGGCGTCGAACGATTTAGACTCTAAAACTATCGTTATGAGAGTTAATTGAAATAAACAGAAAAAGAAAGGGGCTTTGGTTGGTGGTCTTACGACCGATTACACTAATGTAAACTATGCGGGTCGCAATCACCGCTTCTCATGGCGAGATGGATGTAGCGGCCGCGATGCCGTACTTCGATTGGCGAGTGGACGGAAGTCTAGCGAGTGAGGTGATTAGTGCGAAGCGAGCTTGAGTGAAATGAACGTGTGGAGTGGAGCGAGATGGAGCGAGGCGCATCAAAGAATAAATCTCTAAAGCAAGATGAAACACAACCAAACGAAATAACACTAGAAGTTGATGTTCATTACAAGCACAAACATTCCATACAACAAGAAAAGAGAGAAAATGCAAAACCACGAGATTGAAGATCCACCGCGGTTGTTGGCCGGAGGTGCGGGTTATCAATCCGCTTCTAAGCGCAGTCCGAGGAGGGCTTCCGGTACCACCGAGCTGTCACCTCGAGGGCCTGTTACTCCGTTCTCTAGGTATGCTTCGTCTTCTTCCTTGGTGGAAAGCTCGGAGAAGAATGCTTCAATGGCCGGGAGGATCGCCGGAGGATGCGGAATGCTTCGGAATCACCGGAGAAGGTCCTCCCGTTGGTAGGAATGAAGGTGGAGGTGAATGGGACTGCTGGAGGGCGAAACGGCGGACTGGCGAAGGTTCCGTAATGATGCTCTCGCCCTAATTCGCGGAACAGCGTATTTATAGCTTGCAGAATAAATAGGGCGCACGACCACTAGCGCACGACCAGTGATCGTGCATGACCAAGGTCAGTGCCCGTGCGTGAGCAACCTGTAGACCTGCATCAGAAAATCAGTGGTCGCGCACGATCAGCAGCGCATGATCAGTGATCGTGCGAGGCAATGCTGATGATCGTGCGGAAATAGCCAGACAGTCTTTTGCAAAATGGGTATGACTGCGCACGATCGACGGCACACGAGCAGTGGTCGTGCGCGGTATGGCAAGTGATCGTGCGGAAGGTTCAAGACAGAGTTTTCACAAATGAGACCGGGCTGCGCACGATCAGTGATCGTGCGCTAGGTGGTCGATGGTCGTGCGTGGGTAAAAACGCACGACCACTGACTCCTTTGCCAAAAATAGTGAAACGCCTATCCCGAATGCCCTCACGATCCCCAAACCTGCAGGAAAACTGCACGGGACATCGATCGTGGCAGCCACAGCAAACAGTGATAAACATAGCAAGAAAGTAAATGCACACAAGCACAGAAAATGGGCTAAAAAGGTGCACAGGGCGTGGAAAACCGTAGCGAACCAAAAGGAGTGCAAATGACGCTAAACGGTGTGCAAAGACAAGAAAATGAGCCCAGATGAGTCCGCAAATAGGTATAAAATATGGACTCATCACACCCCCAGACTTAACTGTTTGCGCGCCCCGAGCAAACAAAACCTAAGTAGACGGGGAAAATGAACTAGCTAAGAATGAAATTGCAGAACGGAGTACCATGCGAAGTCGCATGCTCGCGTGCATAAAAATAAAGTAGAGGAAATTCTTAAGTATACAAAATATTTGATATTTTTCACAATGCGTAACAAAAATTTATTATTACTCCAAAGTAGAATCACGGTGAATCATCCGGTCTTACCCAGGGAGAAAGTAGACAGGCCACTAAGGTGAGCATTGCCGAAGACCGGGGCTCAAGATTACCCCCAAAGGAATCCACCAATATCGGAAACCATAAGCTTGCCCGTTCGCACTCTCTCCACGGCACTAGTCAACTCAAGCGCAAGTCCGTAGGACTTCGGGTAATAATGGGGCTTGGGTTACGGTGAGATAAACAATGATAAAAAGAAAGGCTATGCACCTAACCCAAATGAGCTAGTCTAAAAGAATCCCTCGGCAAACCACAATATAACCAGGTGCACCACACCCCCAGACTTGATTTGTACAACATGGGTGTGTGCACCGCCTACTCCAAATCCAAATCTTCTCAAATAAATATCTTCAATCAAACTTCTTCTTTTTTTTTCTTTTTTTTTCTTTTTCTTTTCTCTTTTTCTCTTTTAAATATTTTCTTCTTCTTTTTACAAAATCAGCACATTTTTCTTTTGGGCACAACCACATATCACAAATACGAATCACCACATCACAACCCAACATAAAATGTAAACTACTAAAGCTCGAATTGGGTGTGCGACTAGGATAGGCTATAAGGCTTTGGTGAAATACTAGTGGAGCTGAATCAAAAGAAGGGTAGGCACAACGGTGCTAGCAAGGGCGAAGTTAGGAATGGGTACAAAGCTCAACTGGGCCAAAAGGTGGCCTACATCACTCTCACGCTAGACTAACCGTGTACCAATGCTTCAAGAATAGCTTGGGGCAAGTTCTTAGCAACCGAGAAAGATAATCCTTCCTCCCGACTCAAGCAATACGAGTCTAGTGGCGGCTACACACATTCCTACGCTACCGTTTGATTCACACCGAATTCACCAACTTTTGAGTAGAATAAAAGAATTTACGCAGATAGAAAAATATAAACTATAAGCATACAGAAAAATTAAATCTACTCAAATTTCTACACAAAACGAGAGCAGTTGACGAGAAACACAGCAAGGCCAACATTTTACTCCGTCGCACAATCCTCAACTAGCACAGAAATTTTCCAAATCGAACAAAGATACAGGTTCAACTCGTGACACGCAAACCGCTAAGCTCGCGCTCAAGTGGGTGCAGTGGTGTGCACATGAGTCTAACACAATGAAGCAAAAAGGAAAACTACTGGCATGCAAAATTAAATGTGCTCGTTGAGTGCACAAGCGGCTCTTCCCCCCAGACTTGAATGAAAACATAAGCAAGAAAAATAGACATTCGACCAAGGAATGAAATCTGAAGCGAGAGAGAGTACCAATGCTCCAAAGAGGGGAGCATGCCAGAAGATTGCGTGATGATTCGCGGGAGTTGCTGCTTCGCACAAAAGATAAGCTGAACCTGCGAATTAGGCCGAACAACAGAAAATACAAAAAAGATAGAAAACATAAAATAAAATAAAACATAAACAAGGGGACCAAAAGGTCCAAGCTTGGGTTGTCTCCTGAATAGCCCTTTTGTTTACCATCCTTAAGGTGGACCAAATACCTGTATTAGCAGTTGTATATAATGTTTTTGCAGCAAAATAGATAAATAACGACCAAAAATAAAATAAAATAAATCGGACAAACAAGAAACACAGATTCTGAAGACACAAATGCAGAGGTAGCTGTGGGGTGGAGGAATTGCACTCATTCCTCGTCGCTGCTGTCGATCTCAATGGGCGGCGGGCGGGGAGCGGGAGCAGAACGAACTGGCGGCAGAGGGATGCTCAGGCCACCACGCAACGCCTGCTGATATACCAAGTTTTGCACCCACAACTGGGAGGCCTCGATGTCCGCAAGGCGCTCATTCAGAAATGGAATGTTCTGACCCTGCGCAGCACTGAAATGAGGGTCGGGCTGCCTCTCCGGCTCAGCAGATGGTGGCTGAGAACGACGTGGCTGAGTGCCTCCTGCAGCTCTCCGCCTACCCATGGCGGAAGATTCTGGAGCAACTTCATCCCCGTCCTCCTGCAAAGCTCCTCGGGCGTCACCTGGCATAACAATCTCGAATCGACGATCGGATCGCCTCCCAATAACACGCAGCAGATGAAAACTGACCATGTTGGCTCGGGTGATGACAGAAGGGGTGGTAACCTGCTCCATCGGCGGCAAACTATCCCAGACTCCCAAATTCTTGGCGATGCGAGTGATGTAATAAGCACCACCGATCGCGCCGGCGAGGCAATAAGTAGCCTCATGATGGAAGAATGTCGCCAGCATATAACCAAGGTGGATGGGTTCCCAACGGAGCATGCTATAAATTGAAACTAAATCCTGCCACCCAACCACATTCTGACTAAGTGACCGCGCCGTGAGTGAGTGGCTAAGAAGATGCTGAAGATACCGCAAGGCAGGGGAAATGATCTTGGTCGACTTGGCCTTCCGAGCCACATACTCCTCGTCGGAACCGGTAATTTCGCGCCAAGCAGACCCATGGGAGGACCCTTCAGGGAAGCCGGAGCCTAAACCTTGTGGTTCTGAGGCATCTGAGTAGAATCCGGCTCGGACTCCAAGCTCATGGATGGTCATGGAAATGACCCATCCCCGAATCCGGAAGGAGCATTCAACAGGGCGATAGCCGCGAGTGTCGCATTCCCACTCAAACGTGGAGAGGAACTCCAAAGTGAGCTCTTTGAATCCGGGTTTGCGGCACTCGAAAATGTTGCTCCACTTGTCGAATGAGTAGAGGTGGAGGATAGAATCCGCAAGAACACCGCCGTCGCCAATGGACCTTAACTCCTCCCAGTCCACAAGACGCTGAGGGAGGAAGGGTTTGTTCTTCAAATCACTAAACTGGCGCTGGTGGGTGTCCTTCTGAAATGCCGCCATCCTCTGCAGCACCTGAGTCGGAGTGGAGCGCTGGTAGGCATTGACAGCCCTGCGGTTAGAGGTAAAAGCCATTGCAAGAGGAAGGTACGGTGGAGCGAGGAGGGAAGAAATCTCCCGGAGATTTACCGGAGAAGAAGAGGGGGACGGAAGCTCGAGAGAACGACGCACGACGAAAGCTCGGGAGCGGGGAATTAGGGCGCACGCTCGGCACAGCCCGAGCGGTCTTTTTATAAAAACTGGGCCGACCGCACGATCACTGATCGTGCGAAAATAAATAGCGCGCACGATCACTGATCATGCGCGATACTTAAAAATTACAGGCAGCCAATTTTTGTACCAAGATCGCTCGGATAACGCTGAGGGTGCGCTAGGGGGATACAGAAATGAGGCAAAGCTACCGCAAGCATTTTTAGACTAAAAGGCAAGAATATATAAGATGAGATGAGAAAAGTGGAAGAAAATTGCCCAAAAATTCTAAAAGAAAAGAAAAGAATACGCTACCTAGATAACTATTGGGTTTTCTGTCTCCCAACAGGACTTATTCAAATTCTCGACTTTGCTTAACTGATTGGCGTATGGAAATGGAAATGCCCAGGCAATTGTTCTTGCTCGCGTGTTGGTAGCGGGTACCGGTATGGAGACAGAACAAATGCCCCACTACTTGTATAAGTACACCTGCCGAGAGTGTCAGGCATGGGCATAACTTGTGAAGTTCTTCATCTCCAACTCCACCTGCATCTGGTTGCTAGCAAACATAGGCCGCATTACAAGCCCGTGCACTGGTTGAACCGGTTCCAAGATGGAATCCTGCAGGGAAGTGGAAACAAGAACGGGGTCAAGAAATAAATCAGAAGAATAACATAAACAATCCTTAATCTTGGAAATGATCCCGGAATCATCTCCCGTTGGTAGAATTGCAGAAATCTGAACACCACTGTCCAGGGTGGTGCAAGAAGTTCCTAGCGCAGCATCCATTTTGTCCGCGCATTGGACATCCTCACATGGGGTGAAGGTAGCAACCTCAACCACGGAAATGTCCTCCTCGACCAGATCTAACAGAAAGCTGAGAGTGCTAGTTTCCACCTGCGAATCAGCCTCAACAGAAACATCAGAAAAAGAATGAATACTATGCAAAGCGGAAGGCGAAGGTATAGAACTCAACGGGGAGTCAAGAACTGTCTCTTCGCAACCGGACTCGATGCTAGGTGATGCATGTTCATCAGAAGTATACGTATCCATGCCGGGATGGGGATCGACACAAGCATCGGGGCATGTACCGGAAGTGCTTTCTCCAAAACATGGAGATGGCATCGATGCATATCCCGAGGCTGAAGGGGTGCTGCCCGCGGTGGAAGTGGGAATAATCCGGAAGTCCGGCTCATTATCCACTTCCAATTCAGCTAAATAAGCAGTGCAGTCCTTCAATGCATGATCCCAGCTTCGACAAAAGATGCACTGCTTAGCCGGCTTCCGCGGTGAAGCGTTTGCTGAAGCCGAGAAAAAGTAGTGCGGTAATGGCTCCGCTGGTCGTGGATGACCGGCTTATGTCTACGAAATGTAGAGTCGTGAATTTCCTGGGAACTATACTTCTGGGGACATCGATCACTGGCATTCGAGATATCTCCACAATGAGGGCAACGAATATTGAAATTGGCCCACATTGCGGAAATATCAAAGTCAAACGGAAGCAACTACTTTGCAAAGATTCATCGCGCAAAACTTACAATTCCAACAATGAACTACAGCAGAAGAGAAAAGAAATGAAACAGAGCAAAACAAATTAACTCGAATACCAATATTTTCAGAAATCATGATCGTTCAACAGTTGCATTCCCCGGCAACGGCGCCAAAAACTTGATGCGCGTAAAATACGGCAAGCGTACCGGTCGCACAAGTAATAAAGTTGGGAATGAATCCCTAGATGTCGGTCTCTTGAGGAATGCAATTGGCGTCGAACGATTTAGACTCTAAAACTATCATTATGAGAGTTAATTGAAATAAACAGAAAAAGAAAGGGGCTTTGGTTGGTGGTCTTACGACCGATTACACTAACGTAAACTATGCGGGTCGCAATCACCGCTTCTCAAGGCGAGATGGATGTAGCGGCCACGATGCCGTACTTCGATTGGCGAGTGGACGGAAGTCTAGCGAGTGAGGTGATTAGTGCGAAGCGAGCTTGAGTGAAACGAACATGTGGAGTGGAGCGAGATGGAGCGAGGCGCATCAAAGAATAAATCTCTAAAGCAAGATGAAACACAACCAAACGAAATAACACTAGAAGTTGATGTTCATTACAAGCACAAACATTCCATACAACAAGAAAAGAGAGAAAATGCAAAACCACGAGATTGAAGATCCACCGCGGTTGTTGGCCGGAGGTGCGGGTTGTCAATCCGCTTCCAAGCATAGTCCGAGGAGGGCTTCCGGTACCACCGAGCTGTCACCTCAAGGGCCTGTTACTCCGTTCTCTAGGTATGCTTCGTCTTCTTCCTTGGTGGAAAGCTCGGAGAAGAATGCTTCAATGGCCGGGAGGATCGCCGGAGGATGCAGAATGCTTCGGAATCACCGGAGAAGGTCCTCCCGTTGGTAGGAATGAAGGTGGAGGTGAATGGGACTGCTGGAGGGCGAAACGGCGGACTGGCGAAGGTTCCGTAATGATGCTCTCGCCCTAATTCGCGGAACAGCGTATTTATAGCTTGCAGAATAAATAGGGTGCACGACCACTAGCGCACGACCAGTGGTCGTGCGCGACCAAGGTCAGCGCCCGTGCGTGAGCAACCTGTAGACCTGCATCAGAAAATTAGTGGTCGCGCACGATCAGCAGCGCACGATCAGTGATCGTGCGAGGCAATGCTGATGATCGTGCGGAAATAGCCAGACAGTCTTTTGCAAAATGGGTATGACTGCGCACGATCGGCGGCGCACGAGCAGTGGTCGTGCGCGGTATGGCAAGTGATCGTGCGGAAGGTTCAAGACAGAGTTTTCACAAATGAGATCGGGCTGCGCACGATCAGTGATCGTGCGCTAGGAGGTCGATGGTCGTGCGTGGGTAAAAACGCACGACCACTGACTCCTTTGCCAAAAATAGTGAAACGCCTATCCCGAATGCCCTCACGATCCCCAAACCTACAGGAAAACTGCACGGGACATCGATCGTGGCCGCCACAGCAAACAGTGATAAACATAGCAAGAAAGTAAATGCACACAAGCACAGAAAATGGGCTAAAAAGGTGCACAGGGCGTGGAAAACCGTAGCGAACCAAAAGGAGTGCAAATGACGCTAAACGGTGTGCAAAGACAAGAAAATGAGCCCAGATGAGTCCGCAAATAGGTATAAAATATGGACTCATCACTTACTCGAGTAACTAACCATCTACTCGAGTATAAGGTATCACTTACTTGAGTGAAAGAAAATCTACTCGAGTATAAGCTTTCATACTTGAGTATATAGAGAATCCACTCGAGTAAGTAGCCCAACCTACTCGATTTCAGACTCACTTACTCGAGTATACTAAAGAAGTACTCGAGTATGTGGACTTAGAAAATTTCTTCTAAGATAGACTTCAATACTCCATAGTCCATGTGCATGTTGATGAAGTGTGTCCCAATAGAGAGGCTATACATGAGCCAACACCTTGGATCACACAATAAGGAATTACATTGTATGGTCCTGTGTTTGGTGGCCCATTATGGACTGACATTGGTCTACACTTGGCAATAAAAACTTGCACACATACAACTCAAACACAATATCAAATACACCTTAATTCAGCTTAGTTCAAGGTCTGACTTCCTACAAATCTGAGGTATTGTGGAGACAAATCCCAACAATATGGTATATTTGTGTGTTTGTGAAAACACTTGTGTTGGTGCTATTCCATGGGGCGAGATAAGTTGCGGCCTCTGAGATCGCAACCCAGATCGTCTTTGTTTTTATTACGACGGAGTGGTTGTGTTTGTATCTACTTTGCGCTAAATTTCAGGACGAAATTTATTTAAAGTGGGGCGAATTATAACACCACAAATTTCAATTTGGAGTTCAGGATGGGTGACATGACCTGGGACTCGGGCGTATCCCAGGGCATGTCCAACTCTGGGTACTCGGCTGTGTCGTGAGAGCTTGAGAAAAAATGAAGTCCACAGGCGTTGAGAGGCACACGGCCTGGGATATGGGCGTGTCCCAGGGCGTGTCCTGCTCGGGTTGGTAACCGGGCGGTATTGAGTGGCATTGAGTGGATTGGAGTTAATTGTGGCACACGGCCTGTTACACAGGCGTGTCACAAGGGCGTGTTTGGAACATGGTTAAGGGCGCGGGCATGTGCCTTAGCCGTGTACTTCTCGGGTTGGCAGTCCTGTGTTGAGTGAAGGACACGACCCGCAACACGGGAGTGTACTTACTTACACGGGCGTGTCAGGGGTTTAACACGGGCGTGTCTTGGCCCGTGTTCTGATATGGGTGAGTCGGCTCGTCTACCGCTTGCAGTACACAGCCTGTGAAACGGGCATTTCATAGGCCGTGTAAGCCCGAAAAGTTGACTTTTCAGCCGATTTGTGGCCATTCGTTTCCCTCATCCTAGATATAATGGCCCAGGGTATTCCCAGCTGGGTTTAACTCCAAGATTTAAATTAAGTTTTCATTAAATCCTTGGCCATTCTCTTTCTAAAGAGAAGGAGAAGAGAGAGAGGAAAGCTTGGAGGAGGAAAGGAGAAGCTTTCCGACTGCCGGTGGAGCTTCATCGGTCTGAATTGAGAGCCGAGTTCAGCATTGTGGAGACAAGGCCGTCGCGGTGATTACCATCCGACTAATTTATCCATGTCCCCAAAGCGATCATTAAGGGTAACGATCTCCTTCTTGGACAAGTGAAGTCCTACTTTATGCATGTGTTGGGTATTGTATCCACAATGTACCTGATTTGAAGAAGCCCCTGAACAAGCTAAGGTGAATTGACAATGTATTTGATCACTTGTCTTCAAGTTGTGCTTACAGTTATTCCTCGCTAAGTACACACCAATGTCAGGGTGCAGTAGGTGATTATACAAGGGTCTGTGCAACGTAATCCCTTGTTGAGTAGATCAGTGTGTTGGCTTACGTGTACTCTCTCTATTGGAGTGTACTTACTTTCAAGCACAGGGTTAAGAATGATCAAGAGCAGATAAGGAGCAAGCATTGGCCAAAGACCAGCTCAAGGGAAGAAAGGAGAAAATCATCTAAATAGAAATCGTCGAGAATCACTAAGTGATTCTCGCCGATTCGACGAGAATCACTAGTGATTCTCGCCGAATCGACGAGAATCACTCGCTGACTCTCGCCGAAGGCTGCCGGCTGTCTCGACGCTGCCCTAAGTTCTACTAAGGCAGAATCGTCGAGAATCACGAAGTGATTCTCGCCGATTCGTCGAGAATGACTCTGCATTCTCGACGATTCCGCAAGAATCAATTGTGATTCTCGCCGTTTCTCTCCGGCTTGCGATTTCAATGAAGCTAGAATTCTGCTACGTGGAATTCGGCGAGAATTGTAGGTGATTCTCGCCGATTCGTCGAGAATCGCCTTCGATTCTCGCCGAAATTGACTAGGGCAAATTTCTGCTATTCTCTGGACCGATCGAAGTTAACATGCGCCGTTTGGAGCCGGTCTTAGGGCTTCTTTTTGGTGGGGCCCACAACGGTCACTTTGGATGACCTAATGTATAAATACATCGGTATTGTTGAGCAGCAGACATACGAAAACACGGATTCAAAAAGGCGAGCTGCCGACGTGACCTAGAACGTGAATCTTGCTCCGCCGCCGTCGCCGGTCGTGAGAGTTCATTCCCGTCGCTGATCGAGGTTTCTTCCAGATCTCCCGGCTACAGAAGCTCAGCCAAGCATAGCATCTCACGCGTCTAACCAGAGATCCTTTATCTCTTGATTCGTAGATCGGGAAAACCTTCCCCTTCTGAATCGATCGAGACGATCGATCCTAGTGTGACCGTTGGTAGACCTTGCCGGCTTTGCTACGAAGTTTGAATCTCAATAGAATAGCCGCAGCACTCCGTTGTCGCCGCCAATCCCGAGAGCCAAGCCGCCGCCCTTCTTGCCGCCGCCGGTTTCGGGGAGATTCACTCCAAGTGAGATATAGGGTCGTGGACTCTTCGTCGACTTCAAGAACACGTTGTCATACTAAGAGGGACACCCTATTCTCCATAAGTAGTTTGTATTTCTAATACACTCCATTTTCAATTTTGTTGTAAAGGAACGTTGGTTCCTAGTTGTAATGGTTGGGTGCAACCAGTGGTGTAGGAGTGGTGCCTCCTTCGTCTGGAAGGGTTCCTTTCGTTAGTGTGAGGATTGGATTTCAATCCTGTTGGTGAAGTGACCGAGTCATCCCTGGTTGGGAGATAGGTCGAAGGGGGAGAGTGGACGTACCCAAATCCGGGAACAACTATAATTTTCTGTGTCTTTCTGGGCTGTGTTGTTTGATTTATTTGTGCAGGTACAATTCTAATTCCGTAAAAACGCTGCAAGACACCTATCCCCCCCCATAGGTGAAGGTAGTTGGCACTAGATGGACTTTCAAGTGGTATCAGAGGGAGGTTGCTCATCAAAGGGGTTAACACCTCGAGTAAGTTCCTTCCACTAGTGTCAAGAAGAAGGCAGATATCTACTATGGACGGACTCAGGTACTCTGGCAAGATCCCAGTGTGCACCAGGCTAAACTTTCCTTTTTGGAAGGAAAGGATTAGATTTTACATGGAAGCAGTCGACCCTCGACTCTTCATGGTCGTGGAGGAGGGACCTTATATTCCCACTAAGGCCTCCACCATTGATCCTACCAAAATGCTGCCAAAGATGCTTTCTTAAATGGACAAGGACGAGATGGTGCTGGTCAGACTTGACAAAAAGGCACAGAACATACTGATCAGTGCAGTCGATGACTCCATGATGCAGAACTTCTGCAACTACAGGATGGCTAAGGATATCTGGCACAGCTTAATTATCCTGATGGAGGGCACATACGAAGTTAGGGATGATCGGAGATCCCTCCTGAATCAGAAATATGAGGCCTTCAGGAAGGGGCCCAAGCAAGAGATCGGAGTTACCTTCGAAAACTTCCTCAAGATCGTCAATGCTCTCAAGGGATATGGAAGAGTGTTCACTAATGGTGAACTTAATGATAAATTCCTTAGGTCCCTTACTAAGGAATGGGACACGAAGATCTGCGCCATCCGAGAGTTTTGCAGATTAGCTGAAACTGATCCTCAGATACTCTTTGGGAAGCTCATGTCCTATGAGCTCCAGTTGAACACGAGGAAAGCTGAAGAAGAAGCAGAGAAGGCGACATCCAAGGAAAAGACTGTGGCCCTAAAAGCCATTCACTCCAGGAAGGGAAAGGGTGTGGCTTCATCCCGTGCGGGGAAAAAGGATGAGGAGGAAGACTCTGAGCCATGCTCCTCCGGCTCAGAGTTGTCTGAAGAAGATTTCTCCCTCATCACCAGTGAATTCAAGAAGTTCCTCAAGATGAGGAATCAAAGAAAGAGAGACGGCTCCTCATCTAGAATTCAGAAGAAGAATTATTCTTCTGACAGGTATGAATCAAAACCGAACAAACATCGTAATACTGACATCATTTGTTTTGGATGCAATAAGCCAGGACACATCGTGGCCGACTGCCATCAAGGCAAGAGAGAGATGGGGAAGGGAGAAGAGCATAGGACTTCTAGAGATAAGAAGAAGGAGAGGAGCTACATCGCCAAAAAGTCAAAGACACTGAGTGAGTCTGATTCCTTAGACTCCAGTGATGATGAGGTAGCCTACTTCGGGCTGATGGGTTGCTCTGACTAAGAAGGAGAATGCCCCCCATTCACTGGGAAGGTAAAAGCTCGTACCCCCCTCTCTGACTCTGACTATGAGTCTCCTGATGATGATCTTGAGGACAGCCCTTCTGCCCGAGAAGCTGAGCTCCTCGAAAAGTATGAGCTTTTGCTCAACACCTTCGAGGAATGTAACAAGAGATTGAGGGCTCAGAAAAAGGAAGTAAATTTCCTTAAGGTAGAGGGTGCCTCTCTAAGGGAAGAGATCACTAGCTTGATTTCTCTCCGACAGGAGCACCAGGACCTTATCTCTAATCACTCAGAGTCTTTAAGTCTCCTTGACCTTAAACAGGAAGAAATCAATAAGTTGGAAGAACACCTTACGGTAGAAAAGAAGATTGTCCAAAGCTTCTCTATGCCAAAGACTGTTCTTCCACTGGTTGATACCTTCTCTGCTTAGGCTAAGGGGCCTGGCTTGGGGCATGTGGGTGTGCCTGGTAAATCATCCAGGAGAAACAAAAAGCAGAGGAGAAATAAGGCTGCTAAGAAGGCCTCTACTGCAGAAAAGGGAAAGGCCCCACTCAACCCTGTTGTATTCAGGAAGCCTGGCTATCCCTGCAATGAACAGGACTTTGAGTCAACTTATGGCCACTTCTTCCGGCCCTCGGTTGAAAAGCCGAAGAGCCGGTATGAGGGGTGGGCCTTCCCCCTCAACTTTGGCGAGAGTGTCTTCAAGGAACCTTATGAGGAAGTTCAGATGGAGGATTATGGCCACTTCACTAGCGGTCATAATAGGAAGCAGGCACCTAAGGCCAAGCCTGTAACACTGAGAAACCAGGAGGTGAAGAAATCATGTGACTGTTGACATCATGATGCCTCCACCTCCAGGTTCGAGGCCCCGGCTGAACCTTCCGTTCCAAGAGTGAAGCAGGTGCCTAGGAGAAAGTATAACAAATTTGACTGCTGGTGATGTGGCAAAGCAGGTCACTTTGCCGTGGATTGCTGGTTTAATCCGAGGAATAACGAGACTCCTCATGTTGGCAATGCGAGGCAGACCACTCCTAGGGATAACCATTCGAGGGGGAGCATGCTAACGAGGACTCTAGGACCCAAGTTCGATTGGGTTCCTAAGGGAAATTAATTCTGTTTTGCAGGAATGTCCAAAGGCCACCAAGACTCCTATATGGTATTTGGACAGTGGATGCTCCCTATATATGACTGGGACAAGAAGCCTGCTGTGGGAGTACTCTCTAGTCGAGAATGGACCCAAAGTCATCTTTGGGGATCTGATCGGGGAGTCACCAGAGGTTATGGTTTGATTTCCAACGGTATACTCTCTATCACTGATGTGGCTTATGTTGAAGGGTTAAATCATAACCTGATCAGTGTAAGCTAGTTATGTGATAAAGGGTATGACGTTAAGTTCTGCAAGGATAAATGCCTGATAATATCATGTGCCTCTTCGGAGACGGTATTAACCGGCATTAGGAGCAGAAACATTTTCTGTTTAGATTTTCTTAGTTTAGATTCTTCTACCCCTGTATGCCTAGTAGTAAAAGGCAGTGCATCTCTTTGTGAACAGTGGCATAAGAGATTGGCACATATTAATTTCAAGACAACTAGTATGTTGTTTTCTAAAGATTTAGTAAGGGATGCTCCCATTATTAAATGCATCAAAGATAGCCCCTGTCCTGCATGCCAGAAGGGCAAACAGACTCGGGCTACCTTTAAGGGCATCTCAGACAAAGACTCCTCCAGATGTCTTTATCTTCTGCACATGGACTTGTTTGGTCCAATGCAAGTTCATAGCTTAGGAGGCAAGTATTATACGCTAGTGATTGTAGATGATCACTCTCGGTTTACTTGGGTGTTCTTTTTAAAATGCAAGTCTGATACGTTTGACATCTTCACCAGTTTTGTCAAGCAGATTTAGAACGAACTTAACTGCTCAGTGGTCAAAATTAGAAGTGACCATTGAACAGAGTTCGAGTCTGGTGCTATGACAGAGATCTGTGAAGAACTTGGTATCTTTCATGAGTTCTCCTCCCCGCGCACTCCTCAACAGAATGGAGTTTCGGAGAGGAGGAATAGAACACTCATTGAAGCGTGCACGACAATGTTGAATGACGCCTCTCTCTCAGAATACTTCTGGGCCGAGGCTGTCAATACGGCTTGTCATGTGCGAAACTGGGCGTTGATCAACAAGAACCATCGTAAGACGCCTTATGAGCTTCTGAAAGGCAGGAAACCAACCATGTCCTATTTGAGGATCTTTGGTTGCAGATGTTACGTACTGAATAATGGGAAGTACCCGCGTACTAAGTTTGGTGAAAAATGCTTCGAAGGCATATTTGATGGCGACGACGGCCCTCAACATGATGATGGTACCGGCATGCTTATGGATGAATGTGCTCCTCCAATCAAAAACGCGCGTCGCCATGACAAATATTTTGATAAGCGTCATCGTCGTTACAATCTCCGCCCACGGCATTTTAATAATTAATTAGTACATATAATTATTCTATTATAAGTATTAATTAAATATTCTGTTATTGTTTTTATTTAATAATTGTTTGTTTGGACTTTATTATTATTTTCATGTTGTTGGGCTGCATTTAGCCTTGGGATGTTGTAAGCCTATAAATAGGCATGATGTTGTAGGATTTATTATTGAAGAATTGAAGAGAACTTTTAAAATTTGAAATTTCCTATTGATTTGGAAATCTCCTCTTCCCTCTCTCTTTCCTTCTCCTCTATAGCCGAAATTGGCTTCCTTCCCCCTATAGGGTTCGGCCATCCTTGGAACTGCCGCCCTCCTCCTCTTCTCTCCCCCTTCAAGGCCGCTGGCCATCCTCAATCTCCACCGTGAAACCGGCCCCCTCTCCCACCGCCGGCTCCTCCTAGGTGTGGCCCCCCATAGAGACAAAGGTTCACCACCTTTTCTCTCTCCCATCCCACCGGCCGGCCGAGTGCAAGAAGACGTGGAATTCGGGAACGTTGCTCTGGCGTGACGCAAGGAGGGTGACGAGTTTTCTCTCCATCCGCCGTGACTCTGGTGGAACCGTTGCGAGGCGATCAACTTTTCTCATAGATCAACTTCTAGATCTATCTCCGAGCGGGGTAACGAAATTTCTAAAAACTTTGAGATTTATTTTCCCTCTAGATAATTTATGTGGTGGAAAACGTTGGCATGCAATCTTGATAGCTTTGGAATCATCGTGGTTTTCTTGAATGAATTTTGCGTCTATCTTGATTTGTTTAAAATCGAGAAGGCTTGGCGGGCCTCGTTTCTTTTTGTTGGGAGAGATCTACCATTTCTTGCGAATCGTATTTTTTTTGGTAGATCTCTTTTGGTACAACTCCGCTCGTTCGGACGCAATAGTCGTCCTTTTAGCTTGATCGAATCTCGGCCTATAGCCGTTGTTCGGTCTATAACGAATTGGCTACCCGTACGTTAGCATCAGAACGGTAAAAATTGCAAACGTGTGGGCTAGAATAATTTTCTGTGCGAGTCGCAAATTAGTTGGGACGTCGAGAGAGAACCTTAACTGCGCTAATATTCGTGTCGCGCATATAACGCTACATCAATTTGGTATCAGAGGGAGGTTGTGTCGATTTCTTAATTGGCATCATCCTAATTAATTTTAGAGCGCCGACACGCACTTGAACAATTTTTTTTTCAAGCAAAATAAAACAAAAAAAAAATTTTTGGTCTGCCAATAGCGGCCAAAAATCTTATTTTTTCAGCAAAAAAGTTTATTGCTCTCTTATTTATTTCCAGCAAGAAAATTAAAAAAAAAAATATTTTACCCTAGTTATTAAGTGATAACAAATCTTTCTTTATTTAAAATCATTATTAAGGCTAGTTATTTATTTCCTATTTTGCACCACCTTGATATTTTATTTTTAGTATTTTTAATTCGGAACTTTTGGGGCTGAAATTTTTACTCAACATTAAGGACTCAATAAGGAGGTTACACAAAAATTTCCATAATTTTCTAGCTTCATTTCGTTGGTCCAAAAAAATCGTAAATGTTATCATAACAGATTTTTTTTTCTGTGCTGGACAGATTTCTAGTGTCCACTAAATTAGGCATAACTTTCTCCTGCTACGTCCGATTTCAGAAATTTAAAAACCTGTGGATCCGTATAAAAGTTCTCTACAAGTTTTATATTAATAATATTTTCGAAATTGGCACTATTTCGGGTCCTAAAATTATTCTTTCCAGCACTATACGTGTATCAGATTTGTGCACATGAAAATCCAATTATTATAACTTAAAAAAAAAATTTGTCACCTCACTCCGATTATGGCCCAAGACGTTTATGCTTCCCGATTAGAATATTCGTATGCTAGAGTTATGGCTAATTACACCTCAAGGAAAACCCACCGTCCCCACACTCTTCCTCCCACTTATGACGGTTATGGGAATCCATAAATTTTTACGGACTGGCTTAAGGAAATGGAATTTTATTTTGATTGTCACGATTGGGATGACCACGAAAAGGTTGTCGTCGCCCGAGAGAGGTTAATAGGTCAAGCCCATGTGTTTTGGCTAAACGAAGAGCGTCGTGTGGGTGACTATCAATATGCTTGGCCGCACATGCGTAGTATTCTCACTAACCAATTTGGCCCCACCGTGAGAGAGTATAGTTATGGGAATAGACCCGCATCTGCTTATAGGAGTGACCATATACCTCAGGCTAGAACCTTTCCCCACAAAGCTAGTACTGTTCATGGTGTGTCTACCTCCACCTTTAGGGAAAATAAACAGTTTAGGCCCAATGTTTTAGATTCGAAAGATTTTTTTGACAGGCTCGAAGAGAAAATAAACAATTTAGGGAAAATATTTTCATCTCTTATGAATGTCATTAGCCCACGGGGTGAGAGTATTCCGGTCAGTAAGAGTAATCCCATGATACTTACACACGATGCTGGGGAAATGTCTGAACCCCATACTGTCGAGTGCCCTGTGCAGCCAACAACCTTAGAGTCTCCTCCCGAACATTCTGATGTTGTTTTTGAGTCTTTTGATGATTCTGAAAGTGAGGGAATCCCTAGTGATTTAGAAGACGATGTATGGGATGATTACATTTTGATCGGTGAGAATAGTACGTTGTCTATTATTAGCCTTACTAGCGTTGTGACTGATCACCCTAGTATTGAGAGCCCTCTCCAAACTACGATCCCCGTCATGTTAAAGCCTACGATTACACCTACTAAGGATATATCTGAGTTGTTTGAGGAGCCTGTGAGTGTGGGTTTCCCTATTATTATTGATTACCCTGACTTAAGGGATGTTTCAACAGTGTTGGAAGAGTCACCTTGGGATGATCTTAGTGATGCACACCCGGGAGATAGTTCTTTTATATTATCATCAATGCTTGAGGTTCAAGCTAGATTAGATTCTCCCCGGGATTCGATTTGCCCAATCCTCTATCCTGATTTAGACGATGTACCTACTTCATGGGAAGATTTGGTTGGCGAAGGTTGTGTTGTTTTGGAAGCTTTTCCCTGTGTAAGAGAGTTACTTTTGGATGACGTAGCGCTGGGGATCCGAAAGATAGTTCTTTGATGTTATCTCCTTTGCCTGTAGACCAAAGTGAATTAGAAAATTTGTCGGGTTCGATTTTGCCTACTACTGAGACCGTTACTGATCATGATTTGGATGAAATATCTAGTGGGTTGGAAGACATTTTGGCTGAGTTGGTAGAGTCATCTTGTGATGAATGTTTATCAAAGAGTGAACTAGGTGATGACGATCGAGCCGAGTTTTCTTTGAGGACAAATCCACTGTTTGATCTTCCCGTTGATTTTGATGGCTTACCGGAGGATTTTTCCTGGACATTAAATCCGTGTTTTGACGGTGAGTATGACTTAGCTCCTCCTCCGGAATCGTCTATATCAACTCTCCCTCCGGTTCACTTGACTCGTTTAGATGATTTGTTAGGAGACGAGCTCGTCATTTCTAGTCCGAGATATTTGGAGATGCGTATGTACCTAGCTCCCCCATTAGGCTTACATAAGCGGTTGTGTGTGGGCGAGTTATTAGTTGTCATGTTCGGTCTTTCCATTCCATTTCGTAGATCTGACTATGCTTTTCCTAGGACGGACCATTCAATTGACCGATTGGCATTGGGTAAGGTTTCGTGTTGGACTGCTAGTGATTCCTTGGCTATGGTGCTTTTTTATGAGGTGTCCCCTAGACACACTTATTTTCCAAGCCCGGTCGCACGCATTTATCCTCCACCTTTTGATGATCCATGCATGCACACGTTAGTGAACGTAGTTGGGTATGTTGAGTTGTGTCGCACGCATTTCCTTTCGAATCCGGGAGTGTCCAAATCTAAAGTTGGTGGTGAGTGTTTCCCGCTGGCATTTCCTTATGACATTTTTAAATCCAAATTTAAATCAAAATTTAAAACTACAACGTTGGACTCCACGGAATTTAAAGCACCCGTGCCACCTGACTTAGTCCTGTTATTTTTTATTGTTGATTCAAGTCAATTCGCACAAGAGTTTGCTTCGCATGTTCACCACTTGCATAAGCACATTAAAGACATGCTAGCCACACAATATGCGACTAATCAATCTAATGCTAACGTACATAAGAGGGTGTCTCCTTTTAAAATTGGCGATTTAGTTATGGTGCGTCTCATCCCTGAACGGTTACCTTCGGGCACCATAAAAAAGTTAGCGAATCGGAGAGCTGGTCCATTTCGAATCTTAAAGAAATTAGGAGAAAACACATTTTTATTAGAGTTACCCACTGATTGGGGAATTTCCCCTATTTTCAATGTTTCGGATTTAACGCCTTATGTTTCTCCACCACTTGAATTATCTGCATGTCTGTTTGGGTCCACTGAAATTTCTAATGGGTTTGGGGGTGAGCTTGTTCCTGGATCGCTCTCTACATCAGTCTCCACTGGAGGTATGTTGGATGTTGATGTAGAAAATTTTTTTCCTTCCTTGATTAATGCTTTTCCAAGGTTCCCGAGGACCACCTTTTTGCCTGACAGGTTTCTTCGAGATGAAGTGCTCTCCTCTCCAAGTGGTGTCATTCACCGCTACTTGTTACGATGGCGTGACCGCCTAGGATGGTGTGATCGTTTGGTCTCCGATGAGTCTTGGATACTTTAATCGGAGGTGGCTCTTTTGGATAATGATCTTCTACGACAGTACATTCAAGGCAACTCATCGGAGATGAGTACTTTCGAGCAGTGGAGGATTGATGGCGACGACGGCCCTTAACTTGATGATGGTACCGGCATTCTTACGGATGAATGTGCTCCTCCAATCAAAAACGCGCGTCGCCGTGACAAATATTTTGATAAGCATCATCGCCGTTACAATCTCCGCCCACGGCATTTTAATGATTAATTAGTACATATAATTATTCTATTATAAGTATTAATTAAATATTCTGTTATTGTTTTTATTTAATAATTGTTTGTTTGGACTTTATTATTATTTTCATGTTGTTGGGCTGCATTTAGCCTTGGGATGTTGTAAGCCTATAAATAGGCATGATGTTGTAGGATTTATTATTGAAGAATTGAAGAGAACTTTTAAAATTTGAAATTTCCTATTGATTTGGAAATCTCCTCTTCCCTCTCTCTTTCCTTCTCCTCTATAGCCGAAATTGGCTTCCTTCCCCCTATAGGGTTCGGCCATCCTTGGAACCGCCGCCCTCCTCCTCTTCTCTCCCCCTTCAACGCCGCTGGCCATCCTCAATCTCCACCGTGTAACCGGCCCCCTCTCCCACCGTCGGCTCCTCCTAGGTGTGGCCCCCCATAGAGACAAAGGTTCACCACCTTTTCTCTCTCCCATCCCACTGGCCGGCCGAGTGCAAGAAGACGTGGAATTCGGGAACGTTGCTCTAGCGTGACGCAAGGAGGGCGACGAGTTTTCTCTCCATCCGCCGTGACTCTGGTGGAACCGTTGCGAGGCGATCAACTTTTCTCATAGATCAACTTCTAGATCTATCTCCGAGCGGGGTAACGAAATTTCTAAAAACTTTGAGATTTATTTTCCCTCTAGATAATTTATGTGGTGGAAAACGTTGGCATGTAATCTTGATAGCTTTGGAATCATCGTGGTTTTCTTGAACAAATTTTGCGTCTATCTTGATTTGTTTAAATTCGAGAAGGCTTGGCGGGCCTCGTTTCTTTTTGTTGGGAGAGATCTACCATTTCTTGCGAATCGTATTTTTTTTGGTAGATCTCTTTTGGTACAACTCCGCTCGTTTGGACGCAATAGTCGTCCTTTTAGCTTGATCGAATCTCGGCCTATAGCCGTTGTTCGGTCTATAACGGATTGGCTACCCGTACGTTAGCATCAGAACGGTAAAAATTGCAAACGTGTGGGCTAGAATAATTTTCTGTGCGAGTCGCAAATTAGTTGGGACGTCGAGAGAGAACCTTAACTGCGCTAATATTCGTGTCGCGCGTATAATGCTACATCAATATTCATGGGCTATAGTAGCCATAGCCGGGCTTTTAGGGTTTTCAACAAGAACACCCTAGTGGTAGAGGAATCAATAAATGTTGTATTTGATGAAGGAAGTTTGCTTAACTGCAATTCTTCCAGTGGTCCTCTTGAAGATGCAGGTGCGAGACTCGAAAAGCTACACCTGGATGTGCCCGATAAAGATGCAACTCCAAAGTACGTCAAGGTCTTCACCTCAACACCGATCAGGGAGGATGACGGTCAGGATGGAGTAGTCCTCCCTGAAGAGGAAGGTGCCCCATAAATTGCCAGAGCTCCTGATGTAAGACTACTAGAGCTCCGACACGTGAGGGATCATCCAAGAAATCAAATCATCGGAGATCCCCGAGACGGTGTCAGAACTCGCCGAGGTACTCTTAACGAGATTCTGCATTTTAGCTTCCTGTCGCAGGTTGAGCCAAAGAAGTTCGACGAAGCGAAACAAAGATGCGTCATGGATATTAACCATGCAAGATGAGCTGCATCAATTCGAAAGATGCAACGTTTGGACGCTGGTTCCCAGACCTAAGACGCAAAACGTGATTGGCACCAAGTAGATCTTCAGAAATAAGCTGGATGAACACGGGGTCATCATGAAGAACAAGGCCAGACTGGTGGCTCAAGGATACAGACAGGAGGAGGGGATTGACTTCGACCAGACGTTTGCGCTAGTTGCTCGGCTCGAGGCAATCCGACTGTTCTTAGCCTATGCCTCTCACAAAGGATTCACAGTCTATCAGATGGACTTGAAATCGGCATTCTTGAATGGAGACTTGAAAGAGGGAGTATATGTCGCTCAACCCCCAGGTTTTGTCAATCCTACTTATCCGAATCATGTATACTTTCTTAATAAAGCTCTATATAGGTTAAAACAAGCTCCTCGAGCTTGGTATGAGACCTTGTCTAGCTTTCTTATTGAGAACAAGTTCTCTAGAGGAAAAATAGACAAGACATTGTTTCTCAGGGAAGTCAAAGGCAAGATCTTGCTGGTGCAAATCTATGTCGATGACATTATATTCGGCTCAACGGGCAACAATCTTTGCAAAAAGTTTTCTAAACTTATGCAAGGAAAGTTTGAAATGAGCAGTATGAGAGAGCTAAAGTATTTCTTGGGACTTCAAGTGAAACAGTCGTAGGAGGGAATTTTCATTTCTCAAACGAAGTTCACCAATGAACTCCTCAAAAAATTCGTAATGGAGAATGCAACCTCTATGAGGACACCAATGGGATCTACCATGTCTCTGGATAAGGATGAGAAAGGGAAACCTTTTGATGAAACCAAATACAGAAGCATCATTGGATCCCTGCTCTATCTTACTGCAAGTAGACCGGATATCATGTTCTCCACATGTGTTTGTGCCAGATATCTGGTGAACACTAAGGAATCTCATTATGTCGCTGCAAAGCGAATTTTTAGATACCTTAAAGGTACCCCTAATCTTGGCTTGTGGTACCCGAGAAACAATGATGTCGAGCTAATAGGTTTTTCAGATGCTGATTTTGCAGGGAGTAGGGATGATAGGAAAAGCACTTCCGGGACGTGTCAATTCCTCGGAAGAAGGCTTATCTCATGGAACAGCAAAAAGCAGAATTGTGTAGCGACCTCCACAGCTGAATCTGAGTATATCTCAGCAGGCAGCTGTTGTGCAAAACTCCTATGGATCAGAAATCAGTTAGTAGACTATGACCTTCAGTTCAAGGAAGTACCAATGTACTGCGACTCCTCCAGTGCAATTGCTATTGCCAACAATCCAGTATCGCACAGTAGAACGAAGCATATTTAAGTGCGCTACCACTTCATTCGGGAGCACGTGGATAACAAGGACATCTCTCTGTGCTATGTCCCAACAGATCAGCAGATTGCAGATTTTTTCACAAAGAACCTAGACGAGGCCAAGTTCAGTCTCTTCAAAACTGAACTGGGGATGCTAAACTATAAAGAATGAAAACTTCAGAAGCCCCTGGCTCGTGCATCTAGGGGGAGCATCTGCTAGGAACTCAAGTGTAAGGACAGGTGAAAGAACTGAGGGGGAGCATGGTATCAAGTGCAACAGTCCCAGATTTGCAGAAGCCGAAAAGGGGGAGATTACGGTATGGAACTTCTATTCTCATCTTTCAAAGTTGTGTTTTCTTCCAGCCATTATTTTCACCTTAGCATGTAGGGTTTAGGCTTCTTCAAATAGATGGAGGTTGTTGGGTATTGTATCCACAATGTACCTGATTTGAAGAAGCTCCTGAACAAGCTAAGGTAAATTGACAATGTATTTGATCACTTGTCTTCAAGTTGTGCTTGCAGTTATTCCTCGCTAAGTACACACCAATGTCAGGGTGTAGTAGGTCAATATACACGGGTCTGTGCAACATAATCCCTCGTTGAGCAGATCAGTGTGTTGGCTTATGTATACTCTCTCTATTGGAGTGTACTTACTTTCAAGAAAAGGGTTAAGAAAGATCAAGAGCAGACAAGGAGCAAGGATGGGCAAAAGACCAGCTCAAGGGAAGAAAGGCGAAAATTGTCTAAGTAGAAATCGTCGAGAATCACAAAGTGATTCTCGCCGATTCGACGAGAATCACTAGTGATTCTCGCCGAATCGATGAGAATCACTCGCTGACTCTCGCCGAAGGCTGCCGGCTGTCTCGACGCCGCCCTGAGTTCTTCTAAGGTAGAATCGTCGAGAATCACGAAGTGATTCTCGCCGATTCGTCGAGAATGACTCTGCATTCTTGACGATTCGGCAAGAATCAATTGTGATTCTCGCCGTTTCTCTCCGGCTTGCGATTTCAATGAAGCTAGAATTCTGCTAAGTGAAATTTGGCGAGAATCGTAGGTGATTCTCGCCGATTCGTCGAGAATCGTCTTCGATTCTCGCCGAATTTGACTTGGGCAAATTTCTGCTATTCTCTGGACCGGTCCAAGTTAACATGCGCCGTTTGGAGCCGGTCTTAGGGCTTCTTTTTGGTGGGGCCCACAACGGTCACTTTGGATGACCTAATTTATAAATGCATCGGTATTATTGAGCAGAAGACATACGAAAACACGAATTAAAAAAGGCGAGCCGCCGACGTGACCTAGAACGTGAATCTTGCTCCGCCGCCGTCGCTGCTCGTGCCAGCTGATTCCCGTCGCTGATCGAGGTTTCTTCCAGATCTCCCGGCTACAGAAGCTCAGCCAAGCACAGCATCTCACGCGTCTAACAAGAGATCCTTTGTCTCTTGATTCGTAGATCGGGAAAACCTTCCCCTTCCGAATCGATCGAGACGATCGATCCTAGTGTGACCGTTGGTAGACCTTGCCGGCTTTGCTACGAAGTTTGAATCTCCAAAGAACAGCCGCAACACTCCGTTGTCGCCTCCAATCCCAAGAGCCTAGCCGCCGCCCTTCTTGCCGCCGCCGGTTTCGGGGAGATTCACTCCAAGTGAGATCTAGGGTCGTGGACTCTTCGTCGACTTCAAGAACACGTTATCGTACGAAGAGGGACACCCTATTGTCCATAAGTAGTTTGTATTTCTAATACACTCCATTTTCAATTTTGTTGTAAAGGAACGTTGGTTCCTAGTTGTAAGGGTTGGGTGCAACCCGTGGTGTAGGAGTGGTGACTCCTTCGTCTGGAAGGGTTCCTTCCGTTAGTGTGAGGATTGGATTTCAATCCTGTTGGTGAAGTGACCGAGTCATCCCTGGTTGGGAGATAGGTCAAAGGGGGAGAGTGGACATACCCAAATCGGGGAACCACTATAATTTGCTGTGTCTTTCTGGTGTTGTTTGATTTATTTGTGCAGGAACAATTCTAATTCCGCAAAAACGCTGCAAGACACCTATTCCCCCCCCCCCCCATAGGTGAAGGTAGTTGGCACTAGGTGGACTTTCAGCATGTGCATGGGATCCTCCACCAAGAGGTGGAAGCTGTAAGCAATTCCAGCAGTTGAGTGTGCATTTAGGTCCGGAAGTGTGTAGTACGAAATAGGCATGCTGTGTGAAGCCCATCTTGATGGATGTTTGGATTGGTGATGCTGCGAACCGGAGAAGACTCCGTGTATAAATCGATTAGCTTTTAGAGATTGTAAAGATGATTGTGAATTGTGATAAGGATTATTTTCATAGCTCCTTTTGTTGTATGCTCGTCACGAGCTGTAGTGATTGAATTAATAGTGGCACTATGTGCTTGTGTTATGAGATGTATTGCGAGCACCTCTTAGTGGATGGGTATGAGAGTCTTCCAACAAGGGTTTGGCGGCTGATGCCCATGACCAACAAGTAAAGAACCTTTGAGTGGGTGGGCCACCCAATATGTTCAGTGGTAGGATCGGGTGAGCGGTTGATTGGTGGCAATGCTGCGGGGCGATTTCCCTAATCTTATTACACTACTTGGGTTGGTCAACTGATAGTGCTCACGGTTGCCGTGAGGTGCGTGCCTCTGAGTGAGATGGGTACGTGAGGTATTAAATAGGGGTTTGGAGGCTTATACCCGACCAATAAGTACACACCCCGAATCACTGGTGCAACCTTGAGGAGTTCGGTCCACCATAATCGTGCACTGAGTGCATGGAGCGTCTGGCACGAAGGACAACATTTGTGTTGTGATGATGTGTGTGATATAGATATATGTTTTGCATGAAGGGAAGGAACCACTGCCCTGGGTAAGGGGTAGGGACGTTATATTTGGTCAGCTGAATGTTGACCATTGCTTTGTGGATCACCCTTGGTGTGGACGTTCTTATGCAGGTGTTGCGGGTTGATTGGAATTAGCGGACTGAAGCCTTTTCTATTGCTATTAGGCCCTCGAAGGCCATGCGAAGATTTGGATTTCATGTGTGGCCGGTGCCGATGTATGAAGTCATATGTTTGTAAAGAGAAACTTGTAAGGCCTTAAGGCCGTGAGCGGTGTGTAATTGTATATATTCCTGGTCTTTTATATAAATGTGTTATTTATATAGTAGTGGACATTCATGGATTGAGTTCGTGTAACTTATAAACTTTTGGTAGAATTCTCTGGGTTAGGGTGCGATGGTATTTTGCTATTAACCTGTGACCTCGCCATTTTTTTGTGGCATATAATGCGGTGCTCCAGTCGGACCTTCTATTATATGTTGTTTAACGGGTCCGGTTGTTACACATTGTACCCCCGAGAGCCCTTCACAGGGAATACCCTGGGCATTCTAATATTAACCCTAAACCGTAAGACTAAAATGATAAAGAGCAATTAGTAAATACTAGTATTTAACTTTCACTCACCCCGTTGACTTGGGAGGTTAGCTTGGTTGGGTTCTCCGAGTAGTAGGCTCGGTGGTTGTGGAAATGGGCAAGTTAGCCCGGCGAGCCAAAGACTCTGAATGTAGTTGTAACAGACAGGTTAGTTCTGGGAGTCGATGGCTCAAGAAGATTGGATATCATGTTTGCATGTGCATAAGGTGGTGGGTCTTTGCCATTAGAAAATCATTCACACCGATGTCAATATGATGACTCATCTTGTGTGGTTTATACTTAACCAAGGAAAAGATTGGCGGGTTTGTCAGAATTAGTACGTGGTGACTCTGGTGTGTCCTTTAAAGGCGTACGTAAGGGATAGGCCTGGCAGTATGGATACCCACCTAGGAGAGGGGTGGCCTAACCTACTATCTCCATTGTCCACTACGGTGTCTCCTGGGAGTGAAGCTATCTTCCAAAAACCGGGGAACTAAAGTTCTTGTGTATAGAGTCATGTGGGTGTGTTGCACTTGTATGAACATAGCATTAAGCCAACATAACATAACATATCATATCATCATTGAATTTAAACACCTACCCCTATCATAAAAATTAGTATGGGACTTTTAACATGATACGCCTTGCAAAATGACCCCTTGATCTTTAAGTTTGTATGGGCATTCTTATAAAATCAGGTTACTATTAATATTGTTTGTTCACTTTGCTACATTTACTGCTTTGTACTTTACCTGTTTGTATTACTGCTTCATAACTATAGTTCTTTTACTCCTTCTCTAGCTAGGTTAGTCATCACCTTCCTTGTTTGTACTCTCCACCTTAATAAGCTTTCATTTCATTCCTACCGCACGGTTCCTAGGAGCCACTGGGGGAGGGGTGGTAGAAATCAGGCTTAGTCTTTTGACTAACGGTCGGTGGACCAAACAATTAAGTGGCTCAGAATGGGGGACAGGGAGCAGCAGTACCAGATACAGCACCGGCGGAGTACGATGCACATGGAGGTGGGCCAGTTTAGCATAGGAGCACCAACCTCTGGCTCCGTGAGCTTTAGTTTTACTTAGCTTCCACGAGAGTGTTGTAGCGAGGTTATGTTGTATCAAGCATGAGCACATTAATATTTCTATATTTCTGTTCGATTTTAGTACTTCTATCATTGATATTCAGCTTCTATATCATGTGGACTTTGCTATAATTTTCATGCTCATTTATATATTTGATGTGATTTGTGGACTTGATTATATTGTCTTCACTATTGTACTTCTACTTCTTTAGTGATCACTAATGACATCAGGATTGATGTTTTGTAGTGATGACCTACCCGAGTGTTGGTGTCCCCGCAAAATGGCGAATTTGGGCGTAAGACCGGGTAGCATAGAAAAAAATGGGGTCTTACAAAAGGATCATTGGAGAATTTATCTCTTAATCCTAGCCAAAGTCCCATGTTGATACCACTAAGGAAATTATCCTAGTAATCAAACTACTTGATTAGGATTCATACATTTTGTGTTGAAACATTGATATAACACATCAATGTAGAACTTGAGCTAGCTGCTAATATAGTTCCACTTGAGCCAATGCCATTCCATATACCACTTAAAGCTTCTACAGAATGGAGATATAGTAAGAGAGGTGCTGGCCTTTCCACTTGAACTGCAGCAGCATGTCTTTACTGTAGCAGTAGTGATTGTACAACAGCAACCATCAACTAGGGTTGATCTCCCCCTGAGACTGTGAATAGTCCTGAGGACCTATTGATCAGCTGTGTTTATCTTTGATCATCTCCAGCAGCTGGCTGCCTCTAAATAGGAAGTTTTGATCCTACAATTCCTAGATTTACTTCCCCACAACAGGAGCATCTATTGTCATTACCTTTACTGGACACTTGAGTTCATCTTAGTCTTAATACCACTTGATATTACCTAATAGTCTTGATATTAAATGCCAGACTTGATAGACATAATACCATATTGGAGACTTGTCACATGCAAGAAAAGTAAATCATGCAACCAAAATATTATAGGGAGCAACTGAAGCTATACTAAGTTCAACATACCCAACTCAACCTTGTAGATGTTTAACTTGACTTCATCTAGTGGCTTAGCAAAGATGTCGCCACTTTCTTGTTTGTGAAGAAAAGCTCAAGACTTTTGTCTACCTTCTCCACATGCACCCTATTAGAATGATACCTAATCCTTATGCATAATCCTGCTATGAGCGACAGGATTCCTAGCAATGAGGATTTAACTACTTGGCTTACAGTCTAAGAGAATGTTACTTTTCTCAATGTAGTAGAGCTGGAGTTGATGCTGGATTCACAACAACTGTGCACAGCAGCTCCCTGTAGAGATATATTCGGATTCTTGAGTTGATATTGAAAGACTGGTTTGTTTCTTGCTGCTCCAATGACATTAGCCTACTCTCTTAGAATAGATTTGTTCCATCCTTGCTTTTCCTATCTTCCTTGCACCCTGTGGTGGAGATGATTCTTCTCACCTATTCTCCATTCATCTAACTTGGTAGTCAGTAATGAAATGCCAACCCTTGCTACAATAATAACATGTTATGTTAGAGAAATATGTATTCTAGGTTTAGGATCTTACTTGTCTCCTATGGAGAGCATCTTTCAAGATTTGTTGTCTTCTTTCTTGTAATGTGAGGAGGTAGAAGATTTTTTTATTTCACTGATTTCACTTCTAACTGATGTAGACCTTTTACCAACCACTTGAATGTATCTTCTTACTAAGCCAGATCTCTTCTACTTCTTCAAAAACAGATTTACCTCTGGCTCTAGTTACCTGACTATTTGAGTTGACTGTATACCACTTTGACAATTTTTTCTTTTTTGTATACCATCTCTGCTTGCACAACATACTCCCTCTTGATCATGGCCATATCCCAATTAATGACTTCAAATAGGACAGGGAGATCTTAGCCAAATCTATCTCTTCATCCAAATGGATCACTATCCTTTGAAGCATCTATATTTAGTTCAATGACACTCTCATTAATTTAAGAAGGGAGATTTTTTGGAATTACCCCCTCAATCTTAGCAATGTCCATAGAGACATTACTGAACTTCAGCAGTATTGATAATCTATTTAAAGTAGGAAATTCTCTGACACCAATTCTCTAGGAAAGACTTAAGCTTTCCCGCTTACCAGACTTTACTAGCTTTCCCATTGCATTTGTACAGATCTTGTACATCCTTACATTAATTTACCATTTTAGCTACCTCATCTAGATTGTTTTCTGATTGGTATCCACTGACATGGACTGCCTTTGTTGCAGGTTTAGATGATATTAAACCCTTAGCATACATTTCTTTTCTTGTATCCTCATAAGAGTCTAACAGCTGAGAATACCACTTGAGAAACTTTTCAGCTGAGCTTTTTGTGCTCTTTCCTTACTGCTCTCAAATGAGCTACTTCTAGTGCTTTCCTCAGTGCAGTAGTACTTTGTCCCATCAGTTAGATATCTTAGGGCTTCAATGGCTGGATTGTGCTTGTCTGATTATCCAGTCAGATACCACTTGAAGGACATTACCCAACATATGTGTGCTTTATCCTCTTTCAGGAATGCACACAACATCACACCATCCTCTTCCTTTTGGGTAGTAGTAGGAGTAATCTTGATGGTCTGTTTCACCATATCAAACTTCACAACTACATATCTTAGGTCCATTACTCACTAGAGTATGATCATTAAGATAACACACTTGTTCCAATCCTAAGTCAGGACCATCAACTATCCAAATACAACATTGGGGAATGGGCACTTGGACTATCCTGCAAAATGGAGTTTACCTTACCTTAAGACCCCAATAATTATTGGGCCCTAGGTTAGATTAGCATAAACATGCACATGCCTTCCTACAGATTTTCTGACAGGAAAACTAACACTATCTCTATCCTGAAGACTTACCCTTGCCCTTAGCAAACTTGGGTTGTGCAAAAAATCTATGGCAAAGTGGCGTACTTTGCCACAAACCAACACTCATGGATGTTATATCTCCTCTTCTAAACATTCTTTGAAGAGTGCAATCCATCACTAGCTGCTTGTTAAGAGGTGAGTGGTGTAGTCTTCTTCTTGTTTCTCTCAACAAGATCCTGACTAAAGGTGATTTGCTAGTAGAAGTACTTGGCTTTCTCTGATTTTCATTAAAAGCAATCTTCTTTGTAGTTGGCATACTAGTAATGGCCTTAGAGCTAGCCGAGTCAGCCTTACTGACTGCCTTACCCTTTGTTTGGGTTATTGCTGGAAGATCCTTTGAATATTCCACTGTCTTCTCCTTGATTGTAGGGGCTGAAGCACCAAATACAAATAGTCCATGATGGGCCATTTGGACTTCTTCGCGGGGAGCCATCTGTGCACTCAAACCCATGCCCTTCCTTCTTCAATTGTAAGGTACACTTGTGCTCTTACAAGGAGAATTCTCATTCTTCTAGTGACCAAACATGCAATATTGGTCATACTTGTTGGAAGTGAGGATTATCTTGTGAAAGGTGGCCTGAGGCACTACAGGAGCCTTGACTTTCATTTTGGAATGGACAACTCAACAATTCCACTTAGACCCTAAGCCTCTCTCATCTTTTTGAGAAGTAAAGGATTCAATCAATGGAAGCACAGTTTTGGGCTTATTAAATTCAGCTGCAATCTTTCTCTCCTTTAGGAGCTTCTCTTCAAGATCTAAGATGATCTTGTTCTTTTAGCATATGTTCTCAATTTGGATGATTGAGATTACCTTTAGCCGGCTGACTTCCCTCACTTTCTGATCCAGCAAGGATGCGGTCTCAGACTGTTGGGCAACAGTTAGCTATAGAGAGATAATATTATTGGGTATTGCATCCACAATAGACCTGATTTGAAGAAGAGCCTGAACAAGCTAAGTTGAATTGACAATGTATTTGACAATTCTATTAAGTTGTGCTTGCAGCTATTCCATGCTAAGTACACACCAATGTAAGAGTGCAATAGGTCAATATACACGGGTCTGCGCAACGTAAGCCCTCCCTGTGTAGATCAGTGTGTTGATCCACGTGTGCTATCTCTATTGGAGTATACTTATTTTCAAGTACAGGGTCAAGGTAGATCAAGAGCAGAATAAGGAGCAAGGATTGGTCATAGACCAAGCTATCAAAAGAAGGAAGGAGAGAAGAATAAGGAGCAAGGATGGTTCAAAGACCAAGCTATCAAAAGAAGGAAGGAGGAAAGTTCTTCCAAGTAAAAATCAACGAGAGTCGTTAGTGATTCCCGTCGAATTCGACGAGAATCACTAAGTGACTCCCGCCGACTACTTCTGGCCGACCAAAGTTCAAAAATTCTGCCAAGGCAGAATCGACGAGATTCGGAAGTGATTCCCGCCGACATCGACAGGAATCACCAACGACTCCTGCCTATTTTGCCTTAGGCATATTTCGCCGCTCGTTGGATCGGTCTAGGACGCCATGCGCTGTCTCGGCCGGGGTTAGGGCATCTCCTCGTGTGCCCCACAACGGCTCTTAGGGTTTGCTCCTAGTATAAATATATGGGTATTTTGAAACTCTACAGTACCAGAACACCGGAATACGAACTCACGCCACCGTGACCTTGCGCAGTGCGAGCTCCTCCCGCGAGCATGTCGCCGATCAGAAGTTGTTGCCGCCGCTGATCTCAGCTTGTCTCTGATCGCTCGACGACAGCACTGAGGCAAGCACCCGGTCTCACGTGTCACTCTCAAGATCTCTTGTCTTCCGATTCATTGAACGAGACTTGTTCTCCCTTCCGAATCGGTTGAGACGTTTGATCCGACTGAGATCGTTTTAAGACCAACCTTGCTTCGTCAAGAAGTTTGGATTTACAAAGCATCGCCGCCACACTTGCTTGCCGCCGCTGATCTTGACAAGATGCATTCTAAGTGAGAAATCCGGTTGTGCACTCTTCGTACTTTTCGTGCAAGCTACAACGAACGAAGAAGGACATCAGAATCTCCATAAAGCATTATTTGTATTTTTATTTACATTCAATTTTGTTGTAAAGGAATTTTCATTCCTATTTGTTAGGGTTTGGTGCAACCCATTGTGGTGGAGTTGTGACTCCGTTGTTGGAAGGGTTCCTTCCGTGGTTAGGGGAGCGTTGCTCCTAGTGTGAGGATTGGATTTCAATCCGTTTGGAGAAGTGACCGAGTCATCCCTTAGTGGGAGTTAGGTCGGAGGTGGAAAGTGGATGTACCCAAATCGGGGAACCACTATAATTTTTTGTGTGTTCTTTGTGTTTTGTTTGCTTAAATGTGCAGGTTAGTTTAATTCCGCAAAAGACTGCACGACACCTATTTCCCCCCCCCCCCACTATTGGTGGATTAGGTTGACACTAGATACTTTCAAGTGGTATCAGAGGGAGGTTACTCATCAATAAGGTTAACACCTTGAGTGAGATCCTGTATCTAGTGTCAAGAAGAAAACAAGATTCAAGCATGGAGCTATACATAGATGTCTCTCCCCTGAGACTTCCTGCATGCACAAAAGAATATTTTCCCATCTGGAAAATTAGAGTTTAGTTTCATCTAGAAGCCATTGACCATCGTGCTTTATACATTGTGTAAGAGGGTCCGTTAATTCCCATGAATTCTTCTGACCCTGGAGAATATCTCCAAATCCCAAAGAGTCCCGCATAGATGTCTGAAACTGAGTTCTCACTATTCAACTTGGACAAGCTAGTTCGATAGATCATTTCTGATATTTGGTCAGGATCATCTCTTACAAGGTTGGATAAGTGAAAGACTGCAAAGTTCATGTGGGAAACAATCTCTGACCTCATTACGGGAAAGAAGACTGCCTGCACTGAATGCCAGCAAGAAGATTAAGCATACATGGGGTTCCTCATCTCTGAAGATGAAAGTCAAGAACAACCTTTCAAAATCTGGGCTCCGGTTTCTCTATCAGAGACTGAAGAAGAGATTGAGGAATGCAGTTGTGATGAAGCGAAAACATCAGCTTCTTCAAACCATAACTCTAATCCTGATCAGCCCAATCAGGACCAGGTATCTTCCTCCTCTTGCTCTTTCCCACATGAATCTCCTGAAGGCAGGAGAAGTTCGGAGGATTGTCCATCAATTGATGCCAGGGATATTGACTTCTTCGATCAATAGATTGAAACTCTAGATTCCATTCGAAGATACCTTCAGGAGAGCAACTTGCTTGTTGAGAAACAAGCTAAGGAAATTGCTTAGTTGAGGACCATTATGGACCTCTAATTGGAATCCTTCAAGGTGAAGGACTCAAAGATCTCGGATCTAGAGTTTTATCTAGAGACCAATAAGAGGATAGTATCTAATTTTTCTAAGGTAGATGCTATTAAGAGAAAGGAAGAAAATGGGTGGATCTCGCGAATTATAAATTCGTGGAGAAATGGGGAAACTATTTACAGACCCCCCACACCGAGTAGGAAGGGCATACATCATTCCTTCAGGTATTACCATAAGAACGACTATGGTCACTACAAAAATGGTCGGCCCTCATGTGGAAACACCCATAGTGCAAGTGCTGTTATGGATACCCATGAGAAAATACACACGGCTCATCATGAACCGTTTGTATTTATGGCCTCAGCCCCCACACTTCATGATATTGTAGGAACCAGCTATCATAGGATATCTTCCCACCCTAGGACCAAGGGAAAGGGAGGTTGCAAACATGTATCAAGTATCACAGGGGCCCACGGATGTGTGCTGACTTAAAAGAAAGCACCACCTCCCAGGCCTCATGATACTCACCACATGTTAACCATCAGACCCACCTCAAGTCTCGGTGGAAAGGGAAAATCTGAGAGCAGAACTAGCTCTTCCCCTTTCAGACCTTGGATCGTGACTAACTCCGTTAGTAGATCCAGTCAGAAAAGGAGGTACAATATCCATGAGTGGTTGTGTTGTTGCAGAGTGGGTCACTTTGCCATAGACTGTTGGCACAATCCTTCCACGCCAAGGGAAAGGGTTTGTCCACATCCTCTGGTTAAGAGACAGCCTTCCTATCAGAGATCCTGTTGGAAGGAATGCTGTATGTTATACTAACAAGAACCTAGGACCCAATACCTATTGGGTTCCTAAGGTAAGTAATTTTATTTTACAGGATAGTCTAGGTACCCATGAACATGATGGGACTTGGACAAGAGATGTTCAAGGCTTGTTCTAGAACAAGGAACATGAGGAAAGATATAATGCTAACTACAGTGTCCTTCATGTACATGACACTCTTCGTGCTCCAAATAGTGGATCTGAATGATCATCCTGGTAATCCCAGAGGCTGACTTTACAGGAAGCAGGGATGATAGGAAAAGCACTTCCGGGACATGCCAATTCCTCGGAAGAAGGCTTATATCGTGGAGCAGTAAAAAGCAGAACTGTATCGCAACCTCTACGGCTGAATCTGAGTACATCTCAACAGGCAGCTATTGCGAACAACTTCTATGGATCAGAAATCAACTCGAAGATTATGACATGCAGTTCAGAGAAGTTCCCATGTATTACGACTCCTCGAGCTCAATTACAATTGCGAACAATCAAGTGTCGCACAGCAGAACAAAGCATATTGAAGTGCGCTACAACTTCATTCGGGAGCATGTGGAGAACAAAGATATATCTCTCTGCTATGTCCCCACGGATAAGCAGATTGCTGATATCTTCATGAAGCCACTAGACGAGGCCAAGTTAAATTCCTTCAAAACTTAACTCGGCATGCTGAACCTTGAAGATTGATGACTGAAAGGCTCCAGACTCTTGGATCAAGGGGAAGAATCTGCTAGGAACTCAAGATCGGGCATAGATGCAAGAACTGAGGGGGAGCATTTTGCTCCAAGTGAATTCCTAGGTTTGTAGAAGCCGAAAAGGGGGAGATTACCCTCTCGGCCAAGACTAAGGTGGCTGTTAATGCTAAGTAGGCCACAAAGGCTATGTTGCTCTCAGATAGGGGGAGATCAACTCTGCTAAGGCTATGTTGCTCTAAGGAATATGGAAATGAATTACACACTCAATTGAATTTTCACTTTATGATTTTCATTTCCATATGTTCTATTCACCTTAGCTTGTAGGGTTTAGGCTTCTTCAAATAGGGGGAGATTGTTGCGTATTGCATCCACAATAGACCTTATTTGAAGAAGAGCCTAAACAAGCTAAGTTTAATTGACAATATATTTGACAATTCTATCAAGTTGTGCTTGAAGCTATTTCATGCTAAGTACACACCAATATCATAGTGCAGTGGGTCAATATACACGGGACTGCGCAACGTAATCCCTCGTTGTGTAGATTAGTGTGATGATCCATGTGTGCTCTCTCTATTGGAGTATACTTATTTTCAAGTATAGGGTCAAGGTAGATCAAGAGCAAAAGAAGGAGCAAGGATGGGTCAAAGTCCAAGCTATCAAAAGAAGGAAGGAGAGCAGAATAAGGAGCAAGGATGGGTCAAAGACCAAGCTATCAAAAGAAGGAAGGAGGAAAATTCTTCCAAGTAAAAATCGAAGGGAGTTGTTAGTGATTCCCGCCGACTTCGACAAGAATCACTAAGTGACTCCCGCCGACTACTTCCGGCCGGCCAAAGGTCAAAAATTCTGCCAAGGAAGAATTTACGGGAGTCGGAAGTGATTCCCGCCGACATCGACGGGAATCACCAACGACTCCCGCCGATTTTGCCTTAGGCATATTTCGCTGCTAGCTGGACCAGTCCAGGACGTTGTGCGCAGTCTCGGCCGGGGCTAGGGCATCTCCTCATGGGCCCCACAACGGCTCTTAGGGTTGGCTCCTGGTATAAATACATGGGTATTTTGAAACTCTACAGTACCAGAACACCGGAATACGAAATCACGCCGCCGTGACCTAGCGCATCGCGAGGTCCGCCTGCACGGACGTCGCCGATCGGAAGTTGTCGCTGCCACTAATCTCATCTTGTCTCTAATCGCTCGACGACAGTACCGAGGAAAGCACCCGGTCTCACGTGTCTCTCTTGAGATCTTTTGTCTTCCAATTCGTTGAACGAGACTTGTTCTCCCTTCCGAATCGGTTGAGATGTTTTATCCGACTGAGATCGTTCGAAGACGTAGCTTGCTTCGTCAAGAAGTTTGGACTTACAAAGCATCACCGCCGCACTTGCTTGCCGCCGCCGATCTAGACAAAATCCATTCCAAGTGAGAAATCCGGTTGTGGACTCTTCGTACTTTTCGTGTAAGCTTCAACGAACGAAGAAGGACATCGGAATCTCCATAAAGCATTATTTGTATTTTATTTACATTCAATTTTGTTGTAAAGGAATTTTCATTCCTATTTGTAAGGGTTGGGTGCAACCCGTTGTGGTCGAGTTGTGACTCCGTTGTTGGAAGGGTTCCTTCCGTGGTTAGGGGAGCGTTGCTCCTAGTGTGAGGATTGGATTTCAATCCGTTTGGAAAAGTTACTGAGTCGTCCTTTGGTGGGAGATAGGTCAAAGGGGGAAGTGGACGTACACAAATCGGGTAACCACTATAATTCTTTGTTTGTTTTTTTGTGTTTTGTTTGCTTACTTATGCAGGTTAGTTTAATTCCGCAAAATACTGCACGACGCCTATTCCCCCCCATAGGTGGATTAGGTTGACACTAAATACTTTCAAATCTCCTCAGCCTGCATCGTGACAACCTTCTTACATCTTCTCAAAGAATCAAAAATTTCACCAGACTTCTATTTTAATTAATTGACATCTACCTCAGACTCCGAGTCATCTTCATCACTGGATGAGGATGCATCCAAGTTTTGACTGGTCTCATAATCTTAATAATAAGAATAAATAAACATAGAATGCACCTTTTCTGGACCAGGCTGATCCTGGCAGGATTCTTCTTTTGTCATGGCTATTAGCACATAACTTCTGTATTCATCTACTTCGTCATTGTCCTCCTCTGAATCACTATTTGAATGTGATAGAGGGGCCCTGATCTCTATTCTTGCATCTTGATAGACACAATCTGATGGACTAATGGCATCTTCTTCCTTATAATTCTCCTCTTTGCCTTCCATGTAGACAATCAAAGAGTCCAAATTTCATAGGTAGTCTTGTAGTGGATCGAGTTCTAGAAGTTGGAGTATTCCATGGCACTTACAATGAAGTTTTGTGCCCTCTTGTCCAAGGTAGCGAAGATGATTCATCTTCAGTAATTTCAGCATAACTCTTTAGAGTCCTTACTTCTACATATAAGATAGAGACCTTCATGGGGATGAAGGATCTTTATTGAACTGTTACAAAGATCCTAGGATCAGTGGCTGCCATGATCTGTCCGACCCTCTCTTTCCAGTTCCCAAAGTTCTCCTTGTTGTAGACTTGAAGCTCCATTGAGCACCACAACTAATGGTTCACTCTGAAACCTATAAGTACAAACCTTTTAGCTATCCTTGGGGATCACTCAGACTTTTAAGTCCTTTTTGATCTATCTCCCTCTGATACCACTTGAAAATCTTTAGTTTCTAGGATAGCTAAATAACCTAGAGGGGTGGGTGACTAGGTTTCTTAGTCTCTTGTGACAATCTTTATTTTTCCTTCTTTAAGTGCTTTGTGAGTTAGTAGTTTTCTGCTTTCAAGACACCACAAAGAGCATACACAAAATTTATAGTGGCTCCCTATATTATGGGTACGTTCACTTTCCCTCCCACCTTTCTAACTACTTGTTAGACAAGGAACTTCTCCAATATCGGCTCCTAAGAGCTTACAACACGATCCCGTAGGAACACTCAGTCTCCTCCAAGACTTACAGCTCAGTCATAAAACCCTACAACTCATTTATATAAAGATCACCTACCTCAGGCCCAAAGGCCCTACAACTCAGGCTGGGAACACAACCCTAACTCAGAGAGAATAACTTTCCTATAGCTCAGGCACAAAGGCCCTACCTCTGATCCAAAGTATCCTACAACTTAGGCACAAGTGCCCTATAACTCAAAAAGAATGACTCTCCTACCTCGGGCTCAATAGCCCTACCTCAGATAAAAACTAGATCCTACACTTAGGTTAAATCTCTATCTCACGAACCTATGATGTAACATCCCTCAAATAACTAGACCCCTAGGTCTTTGTTTTGTCATGACTAGGTCATGAAAAAACCATCAGATGCTCTAGATCAAGTGGGCAAGGCCCAATGTGAAAACCACATTGGTATGCCTATAGCACATCCTCAACATCATACGTAAGGTTTGAATTTAGGGCTTCTACTTGACCCCAGAACCCTACCACAACACCCTTAACACTTTGGCTTGTCCATTGAGTCACTAAGGACCCATTGGGGGCAGTCAAAGTGGTTAAGTTAACCTAAGATAACTCTAACCCTAAATGTGTCAAACTGACCTACAAAGGGTCAACTGACCTTCCCTTAGCCAAGTGGATCTCACTCATGTCCTCCTAACCCTAGAGTGAGGTCAATGGGTCACCTAGGACCCATTGGGGTCAACAAAGGACGCTAAGTTGACCCAAGTCAACCTTAGCCCTAAAAAGGTCAAAGTTCCCTAACTAAGGGTCAAGTGACCCCCATGATGCCCAACCAACCCAACCCAAGTACTTCTAGACCTTAGGGGAGGCCAATGGGTCACCAAAGACCCATTGGGGTCAACCCAAATGGTCATGTTGACAAAAGTCAACTTGTGTGTCAAAGTGGTCAACTTAGGTTAACATAACCCAATTCAAGTGGGCTAAGCTCAAATGGTGTGGCCCATTAGTCTAAGGAAGTTGAGAGGAACATTTTGGGCCCACCAAATACAGAAAAGTGACTAGGAGAGAGAGAGAAAGGAGTTACCCACTTTGGAGGAGAGAGAAAGTAAGAGCTTAATGGCCATCATGGCCATGGACTCTCCATAACCCCTCTTTTTGATGGAGCTTTAACTCCTTGGAGGCAGGGGAGAAGTTTTCAGAAGATGGCCGACCAGTGGGGTGGCTCAGCCCATCAATTTGGGTGAAACCGAAAACTAGGTTTAATGGCCAATAATGGTGTTTTGAGAAATTGGGGAGTTACAAACCTCCTCTCCTCAATTCCTTCTTCAAAAGCCTTCACCAGGTCGAGAGCAAGCGTTTCCCCCGTTCCAATTCACATTTACTTACTTTTACTGTGGAGGTTGTAGAGAAGCCCAAACCGGCGGTTGGAAATGGCAAGGAGGCACAACACTCGCTCTCAGGCCGCAATTCAGGTCCTCCTCCTCTCCATTCTTTATGGATAGATCTTAGGATTCATTTAGAATGAATATCAGGCTCAATTGAGCCTGTTCAAACCTTCCTTTTTCCTAGTTTTTCCAAGAAAATCAACTTGTTGGGATCACCAAAATCTACACCTCCAGCGGCGGTGCCGCTGCCTAGCAATAGCCACCACCTGGACAGAGGTGGTGGTGGTGGCCGGCCAGGGAGGTGGCCGGATGGCCTGGTAATAAGGGTGGATCAAGCTCCAGGTCGGTAGAATCCTAGCCATTGGCTGGAGCTTGAAAATGACTGGAGGCCGCCTGTTTTGCGCCAAGATTCGTGCCGCTTTAGATATTTAACCTTAGGTTTAATAATTTCATTTCAATAATTCTGTCACACCTTTTGAGTTATTTTGTAAATTATTTTAAAATATCTAAAAGTTAAATCAGTGAAAGTGGTCAACAAATAAGATGTAGCCCTATTGGTCTACTTTATTTTCAAATTGATTTGACTCTATTTGGACAGCTGGTTTGAGCAGGGCACCCATTTTGGTGGTGTCTATACCGAGAGGCTATACAGAGATTAAAATGTGTGCCCCCACTTCATATCTTGTCTAAATGACTTGAAATTTGTACAGGGAGTCTCCCTAACATATACCTAGGTCCTGCCCAAAAATGAGAATTTTTGGCGACAATTTTTCTGTAGGTTTTGAAATTAATTAATTAATTTAGGGTAAATTAATTAAGGGACCAAATGATCTCCAAACTCTCCAAAATTTTGGTTAGAGGTCCTTGGGGTCATAATAAGTCTCTGGATAAAATTTCATCTCATTTTTAGATGATTTGGGTTGAATTTTTGCAAACCCTAGCCTTGCCAAAATAAGGGTATTTAGGTCAAAAGTGCACTTTGAGTTTTGAGTGGCCAAATCCCCTCAACAAAGGTTGAGATTTGGGTCACTGAATTGGCATGACATATAACACCCTCATATGTGGTATGGGGTGGTTTGGGATTGATTTGCCTTAGGACCCAAGTTCAAATCCTATGTTTGGACTTCGGGGGTTTGAGAAGGGCATGTGGTCAAATGCCCTTGTATAGACTTGAAATTTGGTAGGGAGGATACTATGGTAGCTAAAGTCATTTTGTAAAAATCATAGAGGATTTGAAGATGGGTAGACCCCTCAAAACCCTAACCCTAGTTTAGGTCACAAATTTAATAGTGGTATAGTAGGCTAACAAAACTCTGTGAAAAGTTATGAAATTTGGGTAGTGTAGTCATAGGGTTAGTATGAGTCCTTGGAAATTTTAATGGGAATTTTGGAGCAAATATTTTGGTACATCCTTTGTTATGCAAGTGTTAGACCTTAATTTTTTATTTTTTATTTTTGACCTCCCTAACCATAGGAGATTTGTGTAATTTCGGAATGGGAGTTTTGGGTTATTAACTTCACACTTTAATTTTATTATAATTTGTAGATACATATTTACAGTACTTACTTCACAAGCTCATAAAATGGAAACTTGTTTAATAATTTTTTCAGAGCTAATTATTTGTTGTAAAATTGTGAAACCTGATTAGTAGTGTTATTAGGTCATTACTTTCATGAGGAAATTTATTCACAATTTTTGGATGTACAATTTCTATACTTACTTCATTAACATATCAAAATGGAATATGGTTCAAAAAAAAAATAAGACTTCTTTATTTACTGGAAATATTGGGAGACCTTGAATTTATAGTAACAAAGATGCCTAGTATTTATCTTAATTTTGTGATGCATCTTGCATGACTGAAAATGGTACTTCATGTTCAAAACCATGGAATTTGGAGTTCTTAGGAAATTAAATAAGTTATCAGATAAATTAGAAAAATTATGTATTTCAGGATTTAGGCTAAACATGTGATGATAGACCCCCAATAATAATTATAGGGATATTGGATGATAATTTTAAAGTACCTCCCATTGAATACATCATATAGCTTAGGATGATCTGCATTTAGTAAACTGCAGAAATCATGATAAGGTGCAAAATGAACCAAGAGAGTTGAGATGTTGGTGTGTTGATCTGGTAAGTGAAATGAGCGCATCATCGGGATTTGTGGTGAGGACTGGGAGGTTGGACTAGTGATAAGAGGTGCTCGGGGTCGAGGAAACATCGTTTTCCCCGTGGGGAGAGAGAAAGAGTCAAAAAACATTAGGATTAGATCCAGAGTAATACTAAGGGATCAGGAATTTAGCAAGGGAGCTTTGGGCTTCAGCCCATCGTAGTTCCTAGTAGCCTTTGAGGGACCTTCATGGGGTATGCCAGGGTTAGTCCTGGGCTAACCTAAACTATAGGTAAAACTGAATTGCAAAAGTAACTAGCATAAATAGGGATTCACTTTCACTCACCTCGATGTCTCGTGATTTTAGGATGGGTCACTCAGGCTGTATGCTCGGTGGATTTGGTGATGGGCAGGTTGGCCCGACGATCTTTGGCTCAGTTGTTTACAGTGATAGACGGGATGGTCCGGGGAGCTTTGGCTCGGTAGTTGATACATAAGTTGCATGTGCATAAAGTATAAGATTGCGGGTCTTCTGTATTGGAGGGTCGATGCACCGACGCCAATATGTTGACTCGACAAGTGTGGTTCAGCACTTTGCCATAAAAGTCTGGTGCGCAAGCCAACAAGAGTGTGCAGGAGCTCCGCTTAGGTCACCGGCATTGAGGCATGCGATAAGTCTAACTGGTAGTGCAATTACCGGTTTAGAGGTGGGCGAGGCCCAACCCATCGCTTCTGTTTGCCACTACAGAGGTATCGTAGGAGGTTCGGCTCCAGAAAGGGGGAACTAAAGGTCTATGTACACAGAGTCGGGTGGGTGAGTTGCAGTTGCATGTGCACATCATGGCATAATTGAATGTCATAGCATAACCATTGCATATAACTCTGACACCTATTGTATAAAGTGGTATGAGACGCTTTATACAATAGGCACTACAAAATGACCCCTTGGTTTATAAGTTCGCACGAGCTTGCTTATAAGTTAATGTTTTTATACAGTAAATATATATGTTTGCTTGCTAAAACGCCGACACCCTATCTTATAAATTGGTATGGGACTTTTTATACGATATGAGCCTTGTAGAAGATCCCTTAGATTATGCGTTTTTATATAAGTTAAGGTTACTTATTTCTTGATCAGTTTTCTTGCTTTTATTACTACTGCACATACTTATAGAACTGCTAGACTAGCTCCGTCGTCACCTGTTATTTGTTATTCTCCACCTTCATTACCTCTCCTTTCATCCTCCCCGCTCGGTGCCTAGGAGCCATGGGGGAAGGGGCGGGGGATGATAGGACTTAGACTTTTAGACTAACGATTTTCGAACCACATCATTTTAGGGGACCGTGGAGCCATGCATGGAGGAGCAGCCACGAAGGTCGGTAGGCTTGGAGATGGGGCAGTCTAGTACTGGAGTTCAGATAGCTGGGACTGTCAGTCCCGACCGTTATTAGATGATAGTTTTGCTTCCTCGCTGAGTTATATGTACTGAGGATATTGATGTACCGGGCATGAGCCCTATTTTCTGTACTTTTATTATATCTGTGGACACTACCTTCGTGGAGAATATTTACTATATATGTGATATTTTTGGACTTGCCCTTTATTATTTTGCTACTGTTGTGATCGAATCGGTCGACAGGATCGGCGTTTTGTAGTGGTGACCTTCCCAGGTGTGAAGGTGTCACCGCAAACCAGCGGTTCTTGGCCTAAGACCCCGGTGGTTTAAAAAGAAAAAAAAATTGGGGTCTTACAAGTTGTATCAGAGGAAACCTCGATCAGAAAAGTAGCAGTCCACAAAACCTGGGTCACCCCCGCGCAAGTTTAGTTTGGGGATAAACTAAGCAGCGAAAGCAGTGGTGTGGCCATATGGGGGATCACACGTAAATTGTCCACTTTTAATTAGGCTTTAACGATTACTTACAAATGGCTTTTGTTACGCAGCCACACACATAACCTACAGCACAGGGCGGAGTACAGCAGACTCCGAATGTTCCACCACCTCCCCCAGTCCCCACTCAGTTCCTACAGTCAGAGATGGGGAAGACTCTGACAGTTATTTTGGAGTCTTTCAGGGCCAAACATCTTCCGTCTCCACAGCCAAACCCCGAGGCCAACTTGTTTAGTTTCTTCCGAGGACTTTCTCCCCGGTCTAACTTGGGGACAGAGTCGGCTATTCTGAAAGAGGAGTGGTTGGATATCATGTATGAGATGCTGAGTGGGATACAGTGCCCTTGGCAGGAGAGGGTTCCTTTGGCGGTCTCTTGCTTGGAGTCCCATACCAAGAGATGGTGGAAGACATCACTGGATACGACGTTTATCGATAGAGAGGTTGGAAAGAATGCTTGGGTGGAGTTCAGGGCCATACTGTTGGAGCATTTTGTTCGGAAGTCGGCCATAGATGAGCTAGAAGACAGATTATTACAGTTTAGACAAGGCAACAAGACAGTGGTGGAGTACAACCTGGAGTTCAATCATCTGGCCTGGTTTGCGGATTCCTATCAGTTGGATGAGGCAGGATACACCAAGAGGTTCTATAAGGGCCTGCGAGATGATCTAAGGGAGGCTCTGCTATTCGTGTACGACGGCCCTATTCCTCGGATATTGGATATGGTAAAGAGGATCAAGACAGATTGGCACACTACCCGAGGCCGGAAGCGGCTAATTGAGGATCAGGGTCGGGGAGCAAGAAATTATCAGTGACGGGGCCACATTACTGATGGGAGAGATGGAAGAAGAGAAGAGGACCAGCCTAATCAGGAGGTGAGACAGGAGCAGAGGGAACCACTAGTGATGGACCCTAATCCTCTCCAGATGCGGGAGATGCAGAGACCCAGTGGTATGGGATATCCCACCAAAGTGCTTCAATTGTCATCCCTACCAGCACCATCAGCTGCCCCGCCTACTCAGTATTTTGGAGGCCGGGGACATGGCCAAGTACGTGGATACCAGGGCGAAGATCGCAGGCAAGAGAGGGAGCAACTATATGTACTGGATATGGCTCAACCACGGAACCCGAAGCAAGTGATCATAGGTATGCCAGTAAATTTTAAGTTTTCTTTCCTAAATATTTAGACTCATGGATATAGAATTTATAAACTAGGAAAGAAAACCACAACTAGATTTCTAAGACACTACCCCAGGCATAGTCTTCATCAACGATAAGTCCGCTTATACACTATTCGATACGGGTGCTTCGCACTCGTTTGTATTGGAAGCCTTCGTGGAATGGCTGGAAGGCGTGGAGCGATTCACAGGCTTTATGATGAGGATACGGCTACCTTACGGATCGGAACTATTCATCTCCGCCCACTAAAATTGGGAGGCGGAGATCGGTGGAAAGGCATTCGAAGTACCAGCAATGATCTTAAATATGTCAGTCTTTTATTTGATCCTAGGCATGACAAGGTTGCATTGGAACCATGCCCAGATTGACTGCCTGTTAAAGAGGATCACTGTGAGGCATGGGGATTCCCATATCGTCATCGAAGGTATTAGACCTATTCCCCCTCTCTTGTTATCATCTGTGTAGGCCGTCAAGGCTCACTAGTAGGGGGAGAAATTCTATGAAGTGCTGTTTGAAATGGCTGAGGCCAAGGATTCCATCACTGATATCCCGGTGGTGCGGGATTTTGCTGACGTATTCCAAGAGAAGCTGTCAGGGCTATCCCCGCACTGGGAGAAGGATTTTCGGATACAACTAGTGTTAGGGGCTAAGCCGTCATCCAGAGCCCCTTACCAGATGGCCCCGAAGGAGTTGATAGATTTTCGAAGCCAGCTGTAGTAGCTAGTGGAAGCCGGATTTGTCCGGTCGAGCTCTTCATCATGGGGATCCCCGGTATTATTCGTCAAGAAGAAGGACGGGACACTTAGATTGTGCATCAACTATCGAGCACTGAACCGACTGACAGTCCGGAATACCTATCATTTGCCAAGGATAGATGAGCTTTTTGATTAGCTAGAGCGGGCGTATTTCTTTTCAAAACTATATTTGAGGTCTGGATACTACCAGCTGCAGATCCAGGAGGAGGTCATTCCTAAGACTTCCTTCAGTAGCAGATATGGGTTTTTCGAGTTTACCGTGATGCCCTTCAGGCTCACGAATGCACCGTCAACGTTCATGAGCCTCATGAACTGGGTGTTCGAGGCGTATCTGGATGTATTCATCATTATGTTTATTGATGACATCCTCATTTACTCTAGGACAGAGGAGGATCACACACGACATTTGACGCTGACTCTAGAGAGACTGCGGGAGCACCATCTTTATGTGAAGTTCAGTAAATCCCAGTTCTGGTTGAAGCAGGTGGCTTTCCTAGGCCATATCATCAATGGAGCAAGGTTGGCAGTGGACCCGACCAAGATTCAGGTAGTTTGAGATTAGGCGCAGCTAAAGGCGGACACAGACATGCAGAGTTTTCTAGGACTTGTTGGTTATTACCGGAAGTTCGTGGAGGGATTCTCTCATATTGCTCTTCCACTCACATCCCAGATAAGGAAAGATGTGCCCTTTCTTTTGACCCCGGAGTGCGAGGTGGCTTTTCAGGAGCTAAAGGATTGACTCACCTTAGCTCCTATACTTTCCCTTCCTTCGGGGAAAGAAGGATTCCAGGTCTATACCGACACTTCCTACTAAGGCATGGGAGCAGTACTGATGCACAAGGGTCATGTGATTACTTATGCTTCCCGCCAACTAAAGAAGCATGAGCAGAACTACCGTGTTCATGATATAGAGATGGGAGCGGTCGTGTTTGCTCTTAAAGTCTGGTGACATTATCTATATTGTATCCACTGCGACATATACTCAAATCACAAAAATCTGAAGTATGTGGACACGCAGAAAGAGCTGAACATCAGGCAGAGGTGATGGGTGGAATTTCTAGCAGATTACTAGTACGAGATGCATTACCACCCAGGGAAGACAAATGTGGTAGCCGATGCGCTGAGTCGGAGAGCCGCCACCACCGCAGCGGAGCCCCAGATTATTTCCATGGAGCTTGTACAGATATTAGAGGATATGCACATCACACTGGTGTCGTATAACTTTATGAGAAGTATCTATCTACGTTGAGCGCTACTGATGACATTCGAGACTGAGTTAGAGATGGGCAGAGGCAGGATGTTAAGCTAGAGCCAATATTCCGGGCCTTGGATGCAGATACTGCTGGGGATTACACATTGAGAGATGACTTGGTGTGCTTCAGAGGATGGGTTTATATACAAGAGGGTGGTCAGGTCTAGGAGGATATAATGATGGAGGCCAACAACAGTCAGTATTCAGTGCACCCGGGAGTTACGAAGATGACTGCGGATCTGAAGAAGACCATGTACTGGCAATGCATGAAGAAGGATTTCACCTACATCGTGACCCACTATGAGACATGCCAGCTAGTGAATGCAGAGTGCAGAAACCCAGCAGGATTGTTGCAGCCACTCCCAGTGCCGGAGTGGAAGTTCGAGGACATTGCGATGTACTTCATACATGGTCTTCCTCGATCAGAGACAGGGAATGATTCGATCTGGGTAATCGTCGACCGACTGACAAAGGTAGCCAGATTTATCCCTATCAGGAAGGATGACTCAGTTGGTGTGCTGGTTCAGAAATTTGTGGAGCAGTTCGTTCGTTATCATGGCGTACCCAGGACGATTGTATCGGATCGAGATGGACGGTTTATGTCCAAGGAGTGGAGATCAGTGCAAACTTACTTGGGCACCCGGCTGACATTCACTACAGCTTTTCATCCCCAAACCAACAGGCAGACGGAACGTACAAATCGGACTTTGGAAGACCTACTGCGACTATGCATTCTGAACTGCGGAGAGCCTTAAGAGAAGCAGTTGTGACAGATCGAGTTGAAATATAATAACAGCTACCAACCAGTCCAGTATAGGGAAGGATCCTTATAAGGCCCTATATGGATGAAGGTTTAGAACTCTGCTGTCATGGGTACAGGATGAGGATCCTAAGGCTTTGGGTTCACAATTTGTTGAGGACACCGTGGCTCAGGTGAGGCTGATACAGGATAAGATGTTAGAGGCACAGAGCTGACAGGCTAAGTTTTACAATGCTCGGCATTGTCAGGTGAAGTTTCAGGCGAGGGATCGAGTATTCTTGAAGATCCAACCGATGCGTGGGGTTTCACGGGTATGTGGTCGGAAGAAGAAGCTCAGCCCGAGATATATGGGGCATTACAGGATCATGGAGCGGATCGATCCCTTAGCATACAGACTGGAGTTGCCACCGGAGCTTGAGGGTCTCCATTATGTGTTCCACGTATCTTCTCTCAGGTGGGCTCTACTATACCCGGAGCAGCAGATTACGACCATGGATGGGCTGGTAGCATTTGATTGGTCAGTTCACCTAGAACCAGTCTGGATTGATGACAAGGGGATACGAGTCTTGCAATGCAACAAGGTTCCATTGGTCAAGGTCTTATGGAGAAATCATGGGCGAGAGGAGCACACATGGGAGCCTCAGGACTTGATGCAACTAAGGTATCCCCAGCTTTTCAGTCAGGTATTACTCACAACCTCTCGGGATGTTACAATTTACCTTTCATACAAAAAACCCCGTAGGCCTAACTATAATTTCGACGATGAAATTTTTTTGTTTATATATTGGGATTTGTAACATCTCTGAAATAACTAGACCCTTAGGTCTTTGTTTTGTCATGACTAGGTCATGACAAAACCTTCAGAAGCTTTAGATCAATTGGGCAAGGCCCAAGGTGAAAACCATCTTGGTCTGTCTATATCACATCTTAAACATCAGACCAAAGGTCTTACTTTAGGGCTTCAACTTTGTTGGTACCCTAGTTTTGATTTGAGTTTAGTTTTCTCCTTTGTGCCCCTTGACCCAAGAAATACCTATGGTCAATGGTTAGGAGTCTAGCTGTAGAGTCCTCACTTTTCCAGATTGAGAATTTGGTTAAGTAAGTTTTTCGTTCGACGATAGTCGAACGCCGCTCGACTATCGTCTATCGGCTGATCGACGATCGTCTATCAGTTGGTCGACGCTTTGTCTGCGTTGATAGTTCGACTATCTGTTGATAGATCGACTATCTGTTGATAGATCGACTATCTGTTTTGCGTCGATAGTTCGACTATCTGTTGATAGTTCAACTATCTGCTTGGCGAGGTAGTTCGACTATCTGTTCTGATAGTTCGACTATCTGATAGTTCGACTATCTATTGATAGATCGACTATCTGTTTCGTGTTGATAGTTCGACTATCTGTCGCCTTTGATAGTTCGACTATCTGTCCTGATAGTTCGACTATCTGATAGTTCGACTATCTGCTGATAGATCGACTATCTGGTTTGTTTTGATAGTTCGACTATCTTTTGATAGATCGACTATCTGTTTTCTGAGGTAGGTCGACTATCTGCTTGATAGGTCGACTATCTCTGTGTGCTTGATAGTTTGACTATCTGTCCTAGATAGATCGACTATCTGATAGTTCGACTATCTGTTCTGATAGTTCGACTATCTGCCAGGGTAGTTCGACTATCTTCTTCGATAGGTCGACTATCTGGATCGTTTGACTATCTGCCCGATAGTTCGACGATCTCCGTGCGTCGTTCGACGATCTTCGAGGGTCGTTCGACGCTTTCTGTCTGCCTTTGTATTTTGTATTTATTTATTATATTTAATTAATTAATACATTTTCTGGCACATTATTTTAAGCTGTATGATAAAATAACCAGGCAATATTTGCTCCATCTCTTTTGCCTGAGTCAAATCTTTTTAAGATAAAGTTGTTTGTCTTATTAGCTGTCTTTATAAATTACTTTATCTATTGTTAGCCCTTTATAGCCGTTAGACTGAAAAGTCCTCTTTTTGCTATAAAGAGATTATTTCTGATGTGACTTTATTTAGTCCTTCTGTTATTTGATTTAAGCCTGCAGCTTCTTAGAAAGAGGTTCATTCCTTTTATAGAATGTTTTGCTGCAGAGTTGTTTCTGTCTTCTTGATATTTACAGCCCAGGTCTGAAGGCTTAGAAGAAGACAAATAATTCAAATGGAAGAGAGCCGTTGCTTGCTGATGCTATAAAAAGGACCCTTTGAAGAAGGATTCAAGCTAGCTAATAGCTAGTGTTACACATATTCTCAAGCACTCAAGCCTTCATCAAGTTCAAGCTTCCTGCTCTCAGCAATTTCCATCTAACTGAGAAGTGTTAAGATCTTCATCTCTTCTTCACCTGAGTTCTCCTACTTTCAGGAAGTTCAACTCAGAGTTCCTTTGAAGAAGAAGAAGAAGAAGATAGCTGCTTGAAGATCTTTTAATTTTATTATTTACTTTCTTCCTATAGCTTTTCCTTCAGAACTTTCTGAAGAGTTTTCTGCACTGAAGCAAGACTTCACCTGGACATCTTTGAGCCAGGGGGAGCCTTGATTCCTTAGAGCATTCTAGCTCAGTGCAAGCTTTTGTGCTTCTCTAATCTTTGTAAAATAGAGAAGACATCTTAACCTTCTTCCCCCTCCTGTACAGGGTTATTACTCCCTTCAAAAGTATCCCTTGGTGGCAGGGCACCTGATCAAAAACCTGTGCTTAGTTTTTAGACACCTGATCAAAAGTCTAAAGGGTTTCTGGATCTACCTGAAGCAGATCCTGTTGGTGGCAGGGCACCTGATCAAAAACCTGAGTGGATTCCTACCGTGTGGGTAGAAGAGTGGACGTACCCAAGTTGTTTGGGGAACCACTATAAATTTCCTTGTGTCGTCTGGATTCCATTGTTTTATTCCTGTATTGTGGCTGTGATTAGATATAACTAGGTTGCTAGTTGCTGATTAGGTTTTTCCAAGCTTAACTGTAATTACAGTTAGCTTGTGTTTGTACACATCACTTGTGTTAGGCTTTAAGGTTAAATCAATATCTATAATCTTTTCATTCCGCACTTCACTACAAGGGAGTTGGGTAGACTATTAAGTTTTGTCTGTGCAAAATTTGATAACTCTATTCACCCCCCCCCCTCTAGAGTAGTATCTATCCCTTCACTTTCAATTGGTATCAGAGGGAGGTTGACTGACTGTATAGGCTAACACCTAAGTCACAAGATCCTGATAGATACCAAGAGCTTATAGATATTCACTATCATGGCCCAGTCCAAGGATTATTCTAGCACCAGACCTCCAGCATGCAACTTAGCAAAGTTTGGCATCTGGAAGGCAAGGATTAAATTATATATGAACTCTATTGATGAAAGCATCTTTGCTTCTATTTTGTCAGGTCCCCCAAGAGCAACTGCTGCTGCCACTGCCTCATCATCTGATATGAGTGCAGTGCCTCCTCCAGACTACAATGATGAATACAAGAAGGCCAAAATTGCAGATGCTAAGGCAATGAACATACTGGCTCAGACAATGTCTGATGAGGTGTTCCAGAAGGTGGCTGACTGCTCCTCAGCTAAGGCCATGTGGGACACACTGAACCAGATTGTAGCTGGTTCAGCTGATGAAAGGAAGGACAGAAGGTCCAACCTGATCTCACAGTATGAGAACTTCAAGAAAACTGATGCTGAATCAGTTGAAGCTATGTACACCAGGCTCAGCTCAATCATCAATGAGCTGAGGACCCTGGACAAGGACATATCATTGACAGAGGTCAATGATAAGATTCTTATGTGCTTCCCTAGCACATGGGATCTAAGAATCTGGCCCATCAAGGAAGCCAGAAGTACTAATGAGATCTCAACTGAAGCTCTCCTCGGCAAGCTCAAGTCTTTTGAGCAAGTGCTGAAGACCAGAGAAGCAGAAGCTGAAGCCAAGACCCCCACTCCAACAAGAAAAGAGCAATCTCTAGCTCTTAAGGCTGCAGATGTTTCTGAAGGCAGCCAATCTAATGAGGAACTTATGGCATTGTTTGCCAAAAGATTTCTCAAGATGGGAAGAAAGGAGTTCAGAAAGAAGTCTTCACGATATGAAGACAAACCAAGGTATGATCGCTCTCCTGCTAAAGAAATCATTTGTTATGGTTGCAGGAAGCCTGGACACATCTTGCCAGAGTGTCCAGAGGAGAAGAACAAAGAAAAGAGAAAAGAAAAAGAACAACACAGGAAGCACTCCAAGCCATCCTCCTACAAAAACAAGAAGAAGGAGAGAGGTTTCATTGCTGAAACCTGGAGTGATTCTGATGAAGAATCCTCCTCATCAAGCTCCAGTGAAGATGAGGAAGAGACGAAGGCAAAAGAAGTTTGCCTAATGGCAATAGATGCTTGCAGCAACCACTCTGCTGCAGAGAGTTCTGATTCTGATGAAGAGATGCCTACTGAAGATGAGGTACTTTCTTCTTATGATTTTACTTCAGAAGAATTTAAGTTAGAATTTAAATCTTTATGTTTAGATTTAATTAGCTCAGAAAAGGAAATAAAAGAACTTAGAAATAGGTTAGCTGACTCAGAATCAATAGCCTCTGAAAACATTAGGTTAAAGGAAGATCTCACTACTTGTAGTGAAGAAATTAAATTTCTCAAAATAGAGTTAGCTAAGTCTAAGAGATTAGAAGAATCCCTTAATGGTAGAAGCCTTAAGCTGTTAGAAATTACCAGCATGACTAACACTAGGTCAGGTAATGATAAACTAGGCTTAGGAGCTTCTCCCAGTGAACCCCCAGTCCTTCTTAAAAATAATCTTTCAACTCCAGTGAACTTCATTTCAGCTAGTGGAAAGAAGAACACTGAGCAAGTAAATCTGGTAAATAAAACCTTAAATAAAGCTAAGAGAGAAAAGAGAAAGAAGTTTTTCAAAGAAATGCAAAGAGCGTCGAACGCCGCTCGACGATCGGAAGCTCAATGGTCGAACGAAGCTCGACGATCTGAGCGCCCATCGTCGAACGTCGATCGACGATTTCAATATGATTTTCAAAATCATAATCAATTCCATAGAAACCTAAATGAGAATAGAAACCCTAGGTTTGTTGACCCATCATCTGCATGGAGAATCCCACCTAGGAGATCTCACCCACTAGGTTATCACCCTCAGCCTGCATTCTCTTATATTTCCAGTTTTTCTTATGTTAAAAACAAGGGACCCAAGGTTACCTGGGTCCACTCTGTCTAAATAATTGTCTTGCAGGTGAAGGCCTATCCAATCACTCAAAATAAGTGGTATTTGGATAGTGGATGCTCTAAGCATATGACAGGAAATAAAGATCTACTGTCAAAGTTCAAAGCTAAGCTCGGCCCAAAGGTTATCTTTGGAGACTCCAGCTGTGGTCAGACAGAAGGCTATGGCAAGATCACAATTGGAGCAGTTACTTTCAAGAGAGTTGCTTATGTCAATGGACTGAAGCATAATCTGATTTCAGTCAGCCAGCTATGTGATGCTGGCTACCAGGTTTCATTTTCTAATTTCTCTTGCAATATTACTGTAAATAATAATGTTGTTTTAGTAGGTATTAGAATAGGTAATATTTATTTAGTAGATTTCAATTCATCTCATTCTGAAATCTGCCTGTTTAATGAAGTAACCCTTAATAATAATTCCCTATGGCATAAAAGGCTTAGTCATGTAAACCTTAAAAATATATCTAGGTTATCTAAGCACAACCTTGTTAGAGGTTTACCTTCTTGCCCCTACAAGAAGGAGAACCTATGCAAGGCTTGTCAGCTAGGCAAGCAAACCAAGAACTCTTTTAAATCTGTAAATAAAAGTGATTCTCCTAGAATCCTGTATTTATTACATTTGGACCTTTTTGGCCCAATAAATGTACAGAGTTTAGGAGGGAAGTATTACACTTTAGTAATTGTAGATGACTTCTCTAGGTTCAGTTGGGTTTTCTTTTTGAGAACTAAGTCTGATAACTTCAAAGCCCTTACAGACTTTCTATTATGTGTGCAGACTGAATACTCTACTCATGTGGCCTTGATCAGAAGTGATCATGGTACTGAGTTTGACTCTCTTCTCATGCAAGAATTCTGTGAGAGAGAAGGTATCAAACATAGCTTCTCAGCTCCTAGAACTCCCCAACAAAATGGGGTAGTTGAAAGGAAGAATAGAACACTAATTGAAGCTGCTAGTACATTGTTGGCAGATGCTAACATGCCTCTATCCTATTGGGCAGAAGCTGTTAGTACAGCCAACTATGTCTTGAATAGAAGTTTGATACACAAACTTAAGTGTAAAACTCCTTATGAGTTGCTTAAAGGAAAGAAACCAAAAATTAATTACTTTAGAGTTTTTGGTTGTATTGTTTATATTCATAATAATAATAAAGAATATATTAGAAAATTTGAAGCAAAAGCTTCAATGGGAATCATGCTTGGATATTCCCAAGTAAGCAAAGCTTATAGGGTTTATAACAAGTCTACCTGTAAGATAGAAGAATCTGTGCATGTGAATTTTGATGAGTCTCAGATGTTTTACAAGGAGAAGGAAAATTCTCCTTCCTCCAGTTCATTGCAGGTACATGATGCCCCTCAAGAAATTCTTCAAATATCAACTCTTCAGATCACTGAATCAGACAGTGATGAAGACATTGCTGAAGCTGTTGAAGCTGTTGTTGTACCACCAACAGTAGATCAAATTCCTCCTGAGGAATTAATCCCAACTGTTGCTGAAGATCACATCCCACCTGCTGATATTGTCACACTTAGAGATCACCCCACATCTCAAGTGATTGGAGACATATCAGCTGGTGTGCAAACAAGACACCAATTAAGGCAGGATGTGATGCATGCTTGTTTCCTCTCACAGGTTGAGCCCCTCACCTTTAAAGATGCAGAGCTAGATCCCCACTGGATCATTGCAATGCAAGAGGAGCTCAATCAGTTTGAGAGATGTAAAGTTTGGACTTTGGTTCCAAGACCTAAAGGCCAACTGATCATAGGCACCAAGTGGGTGTATAGAAACAAGTTAGATGCAAATGGAATTATAGTAAGGAATAAAGCTAGGCTTGTAGCTCAGGGATACAGACAGGAGGAAGGTATAGACTATGACCAAACCTTTGCTCCTGTTGCAAGGCTAGAAGCAATAAGGATCTTCTTGGCCTATGCAGCCTTCATGAAGTTTAAGGTGTTCCAAATGGATGTCAAAAGTGCATTCCTAAATGGTGAGCTTAAGGAAGAGGTGTTTGTTGAACAACCACCAGGGTTTGTTTCTTCAACTCAGCCTTCTCATGTTTTTAAGTTACAGAAAGCTCTTTATGGACTAAAGCAAGCTCCTAGGGCCTGGTATGAGACCTTAGCTAGTTTCCTGTTAGAGCACAACTTTACTAGGGGAGTAGTTGATAGAACCCTTTTCGTCAAGCATCACAAGGACACAATCCTGTTAGTTCAGGTGTATGTAGATGATATTATTTTTGGCTCCACTGATCCCAAACTGTGCAAAAAGTTTTCCAACTTGATGCATTCCAAGTTTGAGATGAGTAGTATGGGTGTGCTGTCTTACTTTCTTGGTCTCCAAGTTAAGCAAGATGCTGATGGTATCTTCATCTCCCAATCCAAATATGCCAAGGAATTGGTAAAGAAATTTGGGATGGCTGATGCTTCAGCAATGCCTACACCCATGGCTACTAATGTAGTTATTGATTCTGATGATCACGGCAAGCCAGTTGATCAAAAGAATTATAGGGCCATTGTTGGTTCCCTATTATATCTAACTGCAAGTAAGCCAGATATAATGTTTGCTACATGCCTTTGTGCTAGATTCCAGGTCAACCCCAAGGAATCTCATCTGATTCTTCTAAAGAGAATCCTGAGATACCTGAAGGGATGTCCAGATCTAGGACTTTGGTACCCAGCTGAGTCAGAATTTGAATTAATTGGATATTCTGATTCTGATTATGCTGGTTGCAGAGTTGACAGGAAGAGCACCTCAGGAACTTGCCAGTTCCTGGGAGAGAGATTTGTCTCTTGGTTCTGTAAGAAGCAGGCTTCTGTCTCAACTTCAACTGCAGAGGCTGAATATATAGCAGCTGCCAGTTGTTGTTCACAGATCCTGTGGATTCAAAACCAGCTTGTGGATTATGGTTACTCACACAAGAACACCAAGATCATGTGTGATAGTACCAGTGCCATTTCTATTGCACAAAATCCAGTGCACCACTCTAGAACGAAGCACATTGAGATTAGGCACCATTTCCTGAGAGATTGTGTGGAAAAGAACAAGATCTGTCTTGAGTTCATATCCACTGAGTTTCAGAGAGGTGATATATTCACCAAGCCTTTAGATGAACAGAAGCATCTGTTCTTTTTAGTTCAACTAGGCATGATTAATGGACGAGACTAAGTGTGACTGTATCTGCCTATGTTGAAATCTGCTTGAAGATCGTCGAACGATGATCGAAGATCGTCAAACGGATTAAGCCTATCGTCGACCTCTGGTTAATGATAGCTTATCTGTTTGAAGATCGTCGATCGACGTTCGACCATCGTCGAACAGGTTGAGCTCATCGTCGATCTCTGAACGACGACAGCTTGTTGCTTGTGAAGCCAGAAATAGCCGAACGATGGTTCGACTACTCTGCTTTTGAGCCGATCGTCGAACGGCCGTTCGACTATCGGGTCAAGTATCTTTTTAATAGATCGACTATTCCCGGTCTAATATAAAGCCGATAGTCGACCTAGGTTAAAAGATCTTGTGTTTTATCGTCGACGGAGCGTGCCCTTTCGCATTCTGCTTTCCCGCTTGCGATTTCCGGGCGTTTCGTCTTCTTCGTTCTCTGCAGCTTTCTCGAGCTTTCTCCAGCAAATCAATGGAGGTTTCCCCAGCAGCTCTAGCCGTCGTGAAGTTTGATGCAGGATTTAGCGTGGATTTCGACGCATTCAGCAGCTGCGATGCAGGAATCGTAGAAGTTCTACAGCTATGCAGGGATCAGGGATTAGAGAAATTAATGTCTGCAAGGATTAAGATCAACATTCCAGAAATCAAAGAATGGGCTTTCACGTCGTCTTCCACAGATGAATCGATGATCGGTACCATCAGCGGAGAAGAGGTAATCCTGACTCCGGCCGTTTTATCTGATGTTTTTGGATTAGTTATTGGTGATGAGGATTATGAGCAAGATGCTCAGGAATTTGGAAGAATGCTGGTTGAGCTGGGACATGCTGAGGGCATTCCCACGAAGCTGCTCAAAGTGAATTTTCCTTTCAAGATCAAGTTTCTGGCTGAGTTAGTAGGAAAAGTGCTTCTGGGTAAGCACTCTGCCCACGACAATATAACAAGGCAGCAATTCGCACTCATGTGTGCGATTGTTAATCGAAAAAGGATCGATTGGGCAGCAGTTGTGTTTGATTTAATCAGGAAAAAGACTGGTAAGAAGGAAGTCACCCTAGGAAGGGTCATTGGAATCTTCCTTAAAGAAAAATACCCCCAGCTGCTAAGTTCAACTGCAACAACAATCAATGCAAGCAAGAAGATGGACCCCAACTTGTTCTCTAAGTGGAAGAGAACTTTTGTGAAATCTGCTCCAGCAACATCTGAGGACACAAGGACTGAATCAGTCACTCCTCACCATGTTGAAGCTGGCTCAGCTCTTCCTTCCTCCTCCTCTGCATTGCTATCTGCCTCAGTTGAAGTTCCATCAACTTCAGCTGAAGTACGACCTTCTTCCTCTGCTGCTCCAGAAACAACTACGGTTGTTCCTCTTTCCCCTCCAGCTTCTCCTCTACCTGCTCATCTGGCTAGGATATCTGCTCCTAGCTTTGATTTGTTAGGATCAGAGAGAATTCCTACTCCTCCTGTATCTCCCGTTCATTCCCCAGATCATTCCCCAATTAACTCTCCTGCTCCATCACCTGCTCCATCTCCTGCTCGATCCCCTGTCCACACCATTTCTCATCCCAGCACCACTACCATCTCTGCTGCAGCTCCATCCACCTCACATCCTTCATCTATTGAGATCTCTCCTGAGCTTATCTCCCGCATTGTGGAGCTGATTACCCCCTCAATCAAAACCATGATTGAAGAGGCAATTGCTCCCCTATCTGCCTCCATTGATCTCTTATCTGCCTCCATCAAATCCCTTTCAAAATCTGCTGAGCCATCTTCCTCAAGGGGCCTGGTTTCAGTATCCACTGAAATCAGGCAGGGGGAGATGTTCCATGAAGATGCCTCAGACCATCCTGCCTCCCCTCCAGCTATAAAGGATACAGTCATGTCTGCCCAGGAAGAATCTGCTCAAGCTGAGATAGAAATAGTTCCAGTTGTTGTAATGACTGCCCAGGAAGAATCTGCTCCTGCTGAGGAAGAAATAGTTCCAGCTGAGAAAGATATAGCTCCAGTTTTGTCTGATAAGGAAATAGCAGATGGAATCTTGCTATCTGAGATTGCAGTTAAAGTCTGTTTAGAAGATCTTACCTCTCCTGTGATTGCTAGATTCCTAGAAGGAATTATAACTTCATATCTGAATGAATCATGGGAGATGGTTAAGTATGAAGGTAACTCTTTCATTCGTTTTGTTGATGAGTCGATTAATTTGATAGTTTGTGAATACCTTGAAGGAATGATTATCGCTTATTTAGCAGATATGTATTCATAATTCTACAGATATTATTAGAGAAGATCTAGCTACTCAGATCGTAGCAGTTGTTTCTGAAGCTGACCCAAGTATTCTTGCTACTCAAGTAGATCCTGAATTGGAGTCCTTTTTAGATGATAGAGAGGATGAATCTGAAAATCAAGATGAAGTCAAAGTTGACTCTCCTGTTCTGAATTTGGAAGAAGTTCAAGCAAGAGCAGCCTGGGATTTAAGAGTACAATCTTTAAAAGAGAAAGAGAAAGATATGCAAATTGAAAAGTCAACCATCTAGGATGACTCTCCAGGGTTGGACTTAGATTCCCTTCTGGCTCTGGATGCCATGGAAGAGGAAAAAGAGAAATCTGCTCTAAAGCTTAAAGAAAAGGCTGTTTCAGAAGCCTATGATCCTTATGAAAATCCTCCCTCATCTCATTCTGATGAAGATGATGATTCTGATGTTTCTGAGAAGTCAAAGAGAAAGAAAGCTGCCTCAAAGAAAAGAAAAGCTGCTCCTCCTCCACCTCCCATTAAGGATAATGATATTCCCTATTACATTCTGAAGGGCATTGACCCTAAATCCAAGGATTTTCAGCACTGGATGAGTTTTTCAAAGAATCAGCAGAAAGAAAGAAAAAGAACTAAGAGGTATGATAGTCCTGTCTCTAGATGGACTCCCAGAGGTCCTCCTCCTCCTCCAGGTGCAGGAGCCTCTGGGAACCTATCAGCTAATCCTGCTGCCTCCTCTAGAAGATCTGCGTCTTTTCAGCCCCAGCCAAGACAAGGTTATCAAAGCTCGCAAGGCAAATCATTTTATGGTTCTCAAAGACAAATGAAGGAGACTGTGGTTCAAAGACCAACCTTTTCCCCACCTCCTTCTCCAAAGAAGAGAATTTCATCTCCATCTCCAGTTCAGTCAGAAGAAACTGTTTCAAAAGGTAAATAGTTTACTTTGTTCAAAAATTTCTAGCAAGAACCCCTTTTGCTAAGTATACTCTAATGTCTTATCTAGTTATTCAAGATAAAATAGCTGATGCTGCTTCTCCTGAGCCTGTGTATGAAAATCCTGAGCTCGATCCTAACTTTAGGATGGCTCGCTTTCAAGAACTAGTAGGAGCAGCCCAAATAAGAAAAGCTAGAGTAGAAGGAAAAGATGCGACTGGTCTAACTACCATGTCTGCTTACAGAAAGATAGAATTTGAAAAGTTCCAGGTTAATCCTGAGATCTTTGATCCATCAAAATATATGGAAAAACATCCTGAAGCAGTAGTCCCAAGAGCTACAGAGCTGAAGATCATTGGTGCGCAGGACCTGAAAATGTCAAAGAAAGAATCTGATGATCCCTTAAGGAAAATCTCTTTTGTTTCTAGTTCTTCTGTTTCTAAGCCTGACTCTGTTGATCCATAGTTTGATTAATTGTTGTGCTATATTTGTTTATCTGTTTGATAATCTGCTAGTTAATTGTTAACTATTTTCTGTATTATTTTATTGCTCTTTAGCTAGCTTTATGTTTTAGATGTTGAGAGACTTAACTCAAATAGGGGGAGATTGTTGGTACCCTAGTTTTGATTTGAGTTTAGTCCTCTCCTTTGTGCCCCTTGACCCATGAAATACCTATGGTCAATGGTTAGGAGTGTAGCTGTAGAGTCCTCACTTTTCCAGATTGAGAATTTGGTTAAGTAAGTTTTTCGTTCGACGATAGTCGAACGCCGCTCGACAATCGTCTATCGGCTGATCGACGATCGTCTATCAGTTGGTCGATGCTTTGTCTGCGTTGATAGTTCGACTATCTGTTGATAGATCGACTATCTGTTTTGCGTTGATAGTTCGACTATCTGTTGATAGTTCGACTATCTGCTTGGCGAGGTAGTTCGACTATCTGTTCTGATAGTTCGACTATCTGATAGTTCGACTATCTGTTGATTAGATCGACTATCTGTTTCGTGTTGATAGTTCGACTATCTGTCGCCTTTGATAGTTCGACTATCTGTCCTGATAGTTCGACTATCTGATAGTTCGACTATCTGCTGATAGATCGACTATCTGGTTTGTTTTGATAGTTCGACTATCTTTTGATAGATCGACTATCTGTTTTCTGAGGTAGGTCGACTATCTGCTTGATAGGTCGACTATCTCTGTGTGCTTGATAGTTCGACTATCTGTCCTAGATAGATCGACTATCTGTTCTGATAGTTCGACTATCTGCCAGGGTAGTTCGACTATCTTCTTCGATAGGTCGACTATCTGGATCGTTCGACTATCTGCCCGATAGTTCGACGATCTCCGTGCGTCGTTCGACGATCTTCGAGGGTCGTTCGACGCTTTCTGTCTGCCTTTGTATTTTGTATTTATTTATTATATTTAATTAATTAATACATTTTCTGGCACATTATTTTAAGCTGTATGATAAAATAACCAGGCAATATTTGCTCCATCTCTTTTGCCTGAGTCAAATCTTTTTAAGATAAAGTTGTTTGTCTTATTAGCTGTCTTTATAAATTACTTTATCTATTGTCAGCCCTTTATAGCCGTTAGACTGAAAAGTCCTCTTTTTGCTATAAAGAGATTATTTCTGATGTGACTTTATTTAGTCCTTCTGTTATTTGATTTAAGCCTGCAGCTTCTTAGAAAGAGGTTCATTCCTTTTATAGAATGTTTTGCTGCAGAGTTGTTTCTGTCTTCTTGATATTTACAGCCCAGGTCTCAAGGCTTAGAAGAAGACAAATAATTCAAATGGAAGAGAGCCGTTGCTTGCTGATGCTATAAAAAGGACCCTTTGAAGAAGGATTCAAGCTAGCTAATAGCTAGTGTTACACATATTCTCAAGCACTCAAGCCTTCATCAAGTTGAAGCTTCCTGCTCTCAGCAATTTCCATCTAACTGAGAAGTGTTAAGATCTTCATCTCTTCTTCACCTGAGTTCTCCTGCTTTCAGGAAGTTCAACTCAGAGTTCCTTTGAAGAAGAAGAAGAAGAAGATAGCTGCTTGAAGATCTTTTGATTTTATTATTTACTTTCTTCCTGTAGCTTTTCCTTCAGAACTTTCTGAAGAGTTTTCTGCACTGAAGCAAGACTTCACCTGGACATCTTTGAGCCAGGGGGAGCCTTGATTCCTTAGAGCATTCTTTCTCAGTGCAAGCTTTTGTGCTTCTCTAATCTTTGTAAAATAGAGAAGACATCTTAACCTTCTTCCCCCTCCTGTACAGGGTTATTACTCCCTTCAAAAGTATCCCTTGGTGGCAGGGCACCTGATCAAAAACCTGTGCTTGGTTTTTAGACACCTGATCAAAAGTCTAAAGGGTTTCTGGATCTACCTGAAGCAGATCCTGTTGGTGGCAGGGCACCTGATCAAAAACCTGAGTGGATTCCTACCGTGTGGGTAGAAGAGTGGACGTACCCAAGTTGTTTGGGGAACCACTATAAATTTCCTTGTGTCGTCTGGATTCCATTGTTTAATTCCTGTATTGTGGCTGTGATTAGATATAACTAGGTTGCTAGTTGCTGATTAGGTTTTTCCAAGCTTAACTGTAATTACAGTTAGCTTGTGTTTGTACACATCACTTGTGTTAGGCTTTAAGGTTAAATCAATATCTATAATCTTTTCATTCCGCACTTCACTCCAAGGGAGTTGGGTAGACTATTAAGTTTTGTCTGTGCAAAATTTGATAACTCTATTCACCCCCCCCCCCCCTCTAGAGTAGTATCTATCCCTTCACTTTCAATTGGTATCAGAGGGAGGTTGACTGACTGTATAGGCTAACACCTAAGTCACAAGATCCTGATAGATACCAAGAGCTTATAGATATTCACTATCATGGCCCAGTCCAAGGATTATTCTAGCACCAGACCTCCAGCATGCAACTTAGCAAAGTTTGGCATCTGGAAGGCAAGGATTAAATTATATATGAACTCTATTGATGAAAGCATCTTTGCTTCTATTTTGTCAGGTCCCCCAAGAGCACCTGCTGCTGCCACTGCCTCATCATCTGATATGAGTGCAGTGCCTCCTCCAGACTATAATGATGAATACAAGAAGGCCAAAATTGCAGATGCCAAGGCAATGAACATACTGGCTCAAACAATGTCTGATGAGGTGTTCCAGAAGGTGGCTGACTGCTCCTCAGCTAAGGCCATGTGGGACACACTGAACCAGATTGTAGCTGGTTCAGCTGATGAAAGGAAGGACAGAAGGTCCAACCTGATCTCACAGTATGAGAACTTCAAGAAAACTGATGCTGAATTAGTTGAAGCTATGTACACCAGGCTCAGCTCAATCATCAATGAGCTGAGGACCCTGGACAAGGACATATCATTGACAGAGGTCAATGATAAGATTCTTATGTGCTTCCCTAGCACATGGGATCTAAGAATCTGGCCCATCAAGGAAGCCAGAAGTACTAATGAGATCTCAACTGAAGCTCTCCTCGGCAAGCTCAAGTCTTTTGAGCAAGTGCTGAAGACCAGAGAAGCAGAAGCTGAAGCCAAGACCCCCACTCCAACAAGAAAAGAGCAATCTCTAGCTCTTAAGGCTGCAGATGTTTCTGAAGGCAGCCAATCTAATGAGGAACTTATGGCATTGTTTGCCAAAAGATTTCTCAAGATGGGAAGAAAGGAGTTCAGAAAGAAGTCTTCACGATATGAAGACAAACCAAGGTATGATCGCTCTCTTGCTAAAGAAATCATTTGTTATGGTTGCAGGAAGCCTGGACACATCTTGCCAGAGTGTCCAGAGGAGAAGAACAAAGAAAAGAGAAAAGAAAAAGAACAACACAGGAAGCACTCCAAGCCATCCTCCTACAAAAACAAGAAGAAGGAGAGAGGTTTCATTGCTGAAACCTGGAGTGATTCTGATGACTGAACTATATCACATCTTGGTCTGTCTATATCACATCTTAAACATCAGACCAAAGGTCTTACTTTAGGGCTTCAACTTGACCCCATAACCCTACCACAATACCCTTAAAACCTTGGCTAGTCCATAGGGTCACTAAGGACCCAATGGGGGAAGTCAAAGTGGTTAAGTTGACCTAAGTCAACTTTAACCCTAAATAGGTCAAACTAACCTACATTGGGACAACTGAACTTCCCTTAGCCAAGTGGATCCCACTCATGTCCTCCTAACCCTAAAGTGAGGTTAATGGGTCACCTAGGAGCCATTGGAGTCATCCAAGGAGGCTAAGTTGACCCAAGTCAACCTTAGCCCTAAAAAGGTGAAAGTGCCCTAACTAAGGGTCAAGTGACCCTCAAGATGCCCAACAAACCCTACCCAAGTACTTCTAGACATTAGGGGAGGCCATTGGTCACCATGGACCCATTGGGGTCAACCCAAATTGTCATGTTCACCAAAGTCAACTCATGGGTCAAAGTGGTCAACTTAGGTTAACATAGCCCAATTCAAGTGGGCTAAGCTCAAATGGTGTGGCCCATTAGTCTAAGGAAGTGGATAGACACATTTTGGGCCCACCAAATTCAGAAAAGTGACTAGGAGAGAGAGAGAAAGGAGTTACCCACATTGGAGGAAATAGAAAGTGAGAGCTTAATGGCCATTATGGCTGTGGAGGCTCAATAACCCCTCCTTTTGATGGGGCTTTAACTCCTTGGAGGCAGGTGAGAAGTTTTCAGAAGATGGCTGACGAGTGGGGTGGCTTAACCCATAAATTTTGGTGAAACCGAAAACTAGGTTTAATGGCCATTAATGGTGTTTTGAGAAATTGGGGAGTTACAAACCTCCTCTCCTCAATTCCTTCTTCAAAAACCTTCACCAGGTTGAGAGCAAGCGTTTCCCCTGTTCCAATTCCAATTTCCTTACTGTTACTGTGGAGGTTGCATAGAAGCCCAAACCGGCTATCGGAAATGGCAAGGAGGCACAAAACTCGCTCCCAGGCCGCAATTCAGGTCCTCCTCCTCTCCTTTCTCTATGGATAGATCTTAGGATTCATTTAGAATGAAGATCGGGCTCAATTGAACACGTTCAAACCTTCCTTTTTCCTGGTTTTTCCAAGGAAAAAACTTGTCGGGATCGCTGGAATCTGCCCCTCCGGCGGCGGTGCCGCAGTCTGGCGATAGCCATGACCTCGACGGAGGTGGTGGTGGCAGTGGCCGGCCAGGGAGCTGGCCGAATGGTCGGGAAACAAGGGTGGAACAAGATCCAAGTCGGGAGAATACTCGCTGTTGGCTGGAGCTTTTAGATGACTGGATGCCGCCTATTTTGCGCCACAATTCCTGTCGCCTTAGATATTTAACCTTAGGTTAAATAATTTCATTTCAATAATTCTGTCACACCTTTTCAGTTATTTTGTAAATTATTTTAAAAATATCTAGAGGTTAAATCATAAACACTGGTCAACATATAATATGTAGCCCTATGGGTCTAATTTATTTTAAAATTGATTTGACTCTATTTGGACAACTGGTTTTACCAGGGCACCCATTTTGGTGGGGTCTATACCTAAGGCTAGGCAGAGATTAAAATGTGTCCCCACTTCATCTCTTGTCCAAATAACTTGGAATCTGGACAGGGAGTCACCCTAACCTATAACTAGGTCCTGCCCAAAAATGAGAATTTTTGGGACAATTTTTCAACTATTTTTGAAATTATTTAATTACTCTAAGTTAACTTCATTAAGGGACCAAATGAGCTTTAAACTCTCCCAAATTTTGGTGAGTGGTCCATAGGGTCATCATAAGGCTCTGGATAAAATTACATCTCATTAGGAGATGATTTGGATTGAAATTTTGCAAACCCTAGCCTTGCCATAATAAGGGTATTTCGGTCAAAAGTGCACTTTGAGTTTTGAGTGGCCAAATCCCCTCAATAGAGGATGAAATTTGGGTCACTTGTTTGGCATGACATATAACACCCTCATATGGGGTATGAGGTGGTTTGGGATTGAATTGCCTTAGGACCCAAGTTCAAACCCTATGTTTGGACTTTATGGGTTTGAGAAGGGCATGTGATCAAATTCCCTCTTATAGACTTTAAATTTGGTAGGGAGGATACTATGGTAGCTAAAGTCCTCTGATAAAGATCTTAGAGGATTTGGAGATGGGTAAACCCCTCAAAACCCTAACCCTAGTTTAGGTCAAAATATTGTAATGGTATAATAGGCTAACAAAACTCTGTGAAAAGTTGTGAAATTTGGGAAGTGTAGTCATAGGGTTAGTATGAGTCCTTGGAAATTTTAATGGGAATTTTGGAGCAAATATTTTGGTACTTTCTTTGTTATGCAAGTGTTATCCCTTAATTGATTATTTATTATTTTTGACATCCCTGACCATAGGAAATTTGTGTAATTTGGGCATAGGGAGTTTTGGGTTATTAACTTCACGCATGAATTTTATTATAATTTGTAGATGCATATTTACGGTACTTACTTCACAAGCTCATAAAATAGAAACTTGTTCAATAATTTATTCAGAGCTCATTATTTATTGTAAAATTGTGAAACCTGATCAGTAGTGTTATTAGGTCATTACTTTCATGAGGAAATTTTTTTTACAATTTTTGGATGTACAATTTATGTACTTACTTTATTAACATATAAAAATGGAAAATGTTTCAAAATAAAATTTAGAGTTCTTTATTTACTACAAAAATTCGGAGACCTTTAATTTACAGTAACATAGATGCCTAGTATTGATCTTAATTTTGTAATGTATCTTGCATGACTGAAAAGGGCACTTCATGTTACAAACTTGGGCATTTGTTGTACTTAGGAAAATTAATAAATTATCAGATAAATTAGAAAAATTAAGAATTTCTGGATTTAGGCTAAACATGTGTCACAACCCGCATTTTCTCCGAAGAAAACGGATTATCAGAGTAGGAGAAAACACGCGTCATGATGCCTCGTCGAACAGGGGATAACTGCCAACGCTCAGGCAAACCACTATCAACTATACTTTATGAAAATTCATAAGTTATATGATTTGAAAATCAGTTATATTTTTAAAGGCTGTATCCCTCGGCTCGATGGATCACCTAGTCCACAATTTAAAAACTATACTTATACGCTGCGGAAAATACTTTATTCAGGTTTGACATCCTAAAAGAGTGCATAAGTGTCCCCAGAGGACAACTTATACTATGCAGGACCCTACTTTTAATTTATACTATATATATAGGAAAATGAACTTTTTACGTTATTTGAAAAATAGTGATGAGTTTTATAAGACATGCTGGTTATGAGGTATACTTATAATAGTGTTTTTAGGTTTAAAAGTAACTAGAAACCTAGCATAAATCATCCCAAGTGCAAGTAGACTAACTCTAGAAATGTAGTAGCAAAAAGTAACACATCTAGTATCAAGGTAAAACTACCAGTGGGCGCCAACAAACAGACACGAACCCACTAGAAAATATGTATGTCTGTAAGAAAAACAATAAAACTACCTCACAAGACCAAGGAACTAATCTCCACAGAACGAGAGACCACCAGCAACAACACAGCACAACTAGCTGCTTAATCGGCTACTAACCAGAACCAGAGTCATTCAAAGAAGAAAAGAATACCTCAGCAAGCTAAACAAGTAAGCTGTACGGAAATGTTAGGTTATAAAGTAAGCAAGAAGAGTAAGTAAACCGAAAACCAACACCACTTTTCAAGGCAAGACAAAAGAAATGCACTAAGTGCGAGGAAACAGCAACAACCCTGCCCAAAAATAAATCATGCAGAGTTTACCAGGCTACCATGAGCCCAAACGTTGCAAATTTATAAAGGAAGAAACGTCTAACACACTAAGCTTTGAGAGATGGTAGTAGCAAAAACAATGCGGATCCGGGTTGGAGGAAAACTCAGCCCCCAACCACCATTTCCAAGAAACAAAGCTCAGGGGTCTACATGTGAAAGCACTAGGGACCTCCCACCCCCTTGCCCAGCCCGTACCTGGAGCAATATAAATGAAAAAGGGTGGCCTTGGCTAAATTACACCACACCTCCCCCATTAAGAGATTCAAACCACCACTACTAACCACGACCAACGATTCTGCCTTTTTGGAAAAAAAGAAAATAGCCGACAAGGAACCTCAAAAATCAAGGAATTCACTCGGGGGAGAATATCAAGGTACGGGAAAAGCATTGAGATGACTCAACATGGCATGGCATTGAGTGAGCCCCACTGACTCAACGCCTAAATAAACAGTGGCGTTGAGTGAGCTAGCCTCACTCAATGCCAAAACAGCAATGGCGTTGAGTGAGCTTCACTCACTTAACGCCTTCTAAAACAATGGCTGTGGCATTGAGTGAGCTAACCTCACTCAACGCCAAAATAGCTATGGTGTTGAGTGAGGTCCACTCCCTCAATGCCTTCCGCAAACAGTCTGTGGCGTTGAGTGAGCAACCTCACTTAAAGCCAAAACAGCTATGGCGTTGAGTGAGGTACACTCCCTCAACGCCTTCAACAACACAGGCTGTGTCGTTGAGCGAGCTAACCTCACTCAACGCCAAAACAGCTATGGCGTTGAGTGAGGTCCACTCCCTCAATGCCTTAACACTTAACGGCAAAACCCAACTGTGGCGTTGAGTGAGTCCACCTCTCTCAACGCCAAAATAGCTTTGGCGTTGAGTGAGGTTGACTCACTCAACGCCAAAGTACTTAGCCGCAAAAACAAACTGCGGCGCTGAGTGTGCCAACAATTCTTAATGATAGAACAGCTTTGGCGTTGAGAGAGGTCGACTCACTCAACGCCAAAGTACTTACCTGCAAGAAAGGGCTGCGGCGTTGAGTGAGCCCGCCTCACTCAGTGCCTAAACCGCCATGGCGTTGAGTGAGGCCCACTCACTCAACGCCATCCAGAAGAGTTCGGCGGAAATGCAGATTGATTCTCGCCGAATCGGCGGGAATCACTAATGATTCTCGTCGAAGTCGCCGAGAATCACTAAGTTATTCCCGTCGATTTTGACTTAGAAGAATTTTCTCACTCAACGCCACACTACTTAGCCGTAAAAGAACAGATCAAGGGGCAATGGCGTTGAGTGTGTGCACCACACTCAACGCCAAGTCCCAGCAGACCCGACGTTGAGTGTGTGCACCACACTCAACGCCAATTCCAAGCAGACCCGACATTGAGTGTGTGCACCACACTCAATGACAACCCCTGAATTCTCCAATGCTAACTCCAGCAAGTCTAAGTACCGGGAAGGCTTCTAATACAGCCACTACACAGGCAAACACATATGCATCCCAACTCGAGCCTAGGCAAGATAGATTCGCATAAAAATTAAACTATAGCCTTGCCCCTCTTCCCGGCTACAACTAATGCATAGGAAGAATCGACCCAACCCTCATGCCCTCACACAGCCCGAGAACAAGAGTACTCTATCAACGGTATGGTATTTGTACCCGATTTCAAGCAAGAATAGGGTTTCTAACTTAGGGATAACAGGGGCTTGAATAACAGCAGTTACTGAACAAAAGGCTTTATACAGCCGCAAGCTTTAAGAAGAAAACAAAAAAAAGACTTGGCAAGGGAAAGAATACCACTTTCCTCGATTTCAAGAAGAAACTTGGCCGGCTCCTCCTCTTCCTCACGGACCTAGCGGCAAGGTACTAAGCTGAGCAAACTAGACATTTTTGACGGAAAACATGGTCAAAACCCGAAATTCGAAACCACAAGTAAGGCCACGAAACTCAGAAATCTTACCGTAGGAGCGAAGGTCTAGGCGAGAGCAATACAAATCCGCTTCTGGAAACGAATTCCGTCCACAAACGCTCCCTAAATCAGCATCCGAAGGGGAGAAGGTTCGGCGGTTGCTCCGTTTCGCGAACAGGCGCAGGCGGGTTCGGCTTCGGGAAGATGAATAGGAGCGGTTTCCTCTAAGTCTAAACTATCCTATATATATAGACCCCTATCAACCTTAATAGCTAATTAATTAAATAATGAACAAAAAGACAAGACAAAACCGCCAAGTACCCGCACCCTTTCAAAATAATATTTAATATAATATTTATTAAATAGTTTAATTTTCATAAAATACCAAAACGACGCGAAAACCGAACATCCTGGGAATTCGGCGAAATTCGCACCGTAGCTAAATATCCACGCTACGAACACAACAGCGAAGTCGAAATTAAATTTCGACAAACAGAACTCGATTTATACCCACCCAAAGCCAAAACACAAGCATCCCCTGAGAGGCCACACCGGGTCACCCAAAACGACTCGGCTTGCTAGGGAGATCTTATCAATAGGCTACAAATTGGGCCACTCAGTTCTAAGGAGTTAAGACCACACTCCATAGATGGCACAAGTGTAACACCCCAAAAAGGCCCCAAAAAGACTCATCTGAAAGTTTGAGTAGCAGGCTGTTTGACACGGCCTGGGACACGGGCGTGTCCCAGGGCGTGTCGGGTGTACACGGCCTGGGACACGGGCGTGTCCCAGGGCGTGTTCGAATTATTTTTCGAAATTGGCCTATTCAAGTCAGAGCCGGACACGGCCGTGAACACGGCCTTGAACACGGGCATGTCAGGATGGACACGGGCGTGTCAGCTGCCGTGTTCCGACCCGTGTACTGGTTTTGGAAATCGGTGAGTACCGGGTAGCAGGAGACACGGGCATGTCTCAAAAATGACACGGGCGTGTCAGGTTCGACACGGGCGTGTCGATGCCCGTGTTGTTCAGTCGGTTCAAACTGTGTGTGCCGCTTAAGGGTACACGGCCTGTGACACGGGCGTGTCACAGGCCGTGTCAGCCAAAAATTGGTTTTTTGGGAAAATCTTGGCCGTTCAGTTTTCTCTCTTTTGATCCAAGGGCCAAGGTGGTTTCCTGGCTGGATTAATACGTGAGGGAAGAATGAAGAAGTCATTCTTCATTTGTCCTTAAGGAAGAGAGAAGGAGAGAGGAAGAAGAAGGAGGAGGAGAGCAAGCCACCGGCGGAGCTCCCGTGGTCCGATTCGTGATCCGAAGCCGGCGTTGTGAAGGCAAGGCTACTGCGGTTCTTTCTTACCGGCTAGTTTTCGATGGCTCCGAAGAGATCGACAAGGGTAACGATCTCCCTCCTTGGACATGTGAAGTCCTTCTTTTCTGCATTGCATAGGGAAAACCCTTCCCGCGAGTGTGCGGTGGGTTATGGTGTCCCTTGGGGTAGATATGTGAAGTCCCCCTTGTTAGAGGCCGGAATTGGAGTACGGCTCTAGGCATGCTGTGTGAAGCCCATCTGGATATGTTCTGGATTGGTGATGCTTGTTTGCATATCGGAGAAGGCTCCGTGATTATGGCTTGTGATGCCTTGTTCCTACCTGTTGCTTGGTGCGGCAGGAAGTACTGGACGATGTCCAGGAAATGAAGAGGGTTGGATGCAACTCTTGTGGCCGTACGTTGCCACTGTATGAGCAGTTGATCCGTTGGGCTGCAACTCGATGAAAAGGCAGATTGCCGAACAGGAAAGGTGAAACCGACCCGCGCCTATAAATAGCCATGGATACTTCCGTATTCGAGGTGGCACGGCGACTTGAGCAACGGGGGGTGGCTGATCCGTACCTGCATTAGGTCCGTCCGACTTGGAAGCCTGGTTATAGGTTTTGTTGGAGCGCCTAATGAGAGTCTTAGGCCCGCACGCCGGAAAGACTAGAATGCTCAAATACCGTGTAGACGGTGGTGTTGACCCTGGTATTCCGGTACACCAAGAATGTGCCCTGAGTGCACGGACCGTCGGGCCGTGTGGCCGATGGTTGTGATGGCTTGAATGTGCCTGCGCGCACATAGTTGCTATTTGATGATGCTATGCTTGCAGGGAAAGAATGCTCATGCCCCGAGAAAGGGGTAGGATTGTTATAATTGGGTCAGCTGAATGCTGACCGTTGCATTGTTTGCCACCGGTTGGGTGGATTGTTCCCGTGCAGGTGCTGGAGAGCCAAGTGGTAAGTGATGGGCTGAAGCCCTACTACTGTTGCTGCTGCTGCTGCGGCTAGCCCTTGAAGGCTAGCGAATATGTTGCTTATTTCTCTTTTACTCATGTATGGCCGGCCTGCGCGCCAAGGTTTGTAAAACATGGTGTATGTAAAGAGGAACTGTAAGGCCTTAAGGACAAACCTTTGTTGTACATTCCATGGTTTTATATATAAAGGTGGTTTTATATATATTGGACATTCCGGTTGCGAGTTCAAAGTTGTAACTTAAAGCTTCCGCTAGAATGCTCTGAGTTAGGATTCGTATGGTTTGGTATTATCCTGTGACCTCACCGTCTGTTTGTGGCATATAGTGTAGGGCCCCGGCCGGACCTTCTACTATACGTCATTTAACGGATGGGGTCGTTACATTTTGGTATCAGCTTTTGTCGGTCTTCCTCTTTCGAATTCGTGGTCGAATTCTTTTGTGGGGTGGCGAGCACGTGTTTGTGCGACCTGCTGTAACGCTAATGAACTCTGGAATGTCCATTAAGGAATGTACAAAATCTTGTTTGAGGAATCTGCGCGTTCCTTTTTGTGTTGTTTTGCTTGCATACGTTCGCTAATGTGTGTCTTGTCCACCTATAGGTGACACGTAGTGGTGCTGGGTAGTCTGAGCCCCAGTGCTCTGATGAGAGTGCGGCACCAGCTGAGGTGCCAACACCCCCTCCATCTGTGGAAGCTGTTCGCTTAGTGGCTGAGGCGCTATTTGCCATGATTCAGCCAACCGGGCAAGCGCAGCCGGCAGTAGTGCCAGTTCGTGTTGATGTAAGACCCGAGCCGGTTGAGGCTGTAGATCCACGAGCAGCTGACCGACAGTTAAAGCAATTCATGAGCTTCAGTCTTCCTACGTTTGCGGGAATGGGATCCCCAACGCAGGCGGAAGATTGGTTATCGCGTGTCAAGCGGATAATGACAGCGATCAGGGCGGAGGAAACTCTAAAGGTCACCTTAGCCACCTTCATGCTTGAAGGGGAGGCGCGGTTGTGGTGGGACGAGGTTGAGCTACACCATTTGGCGGGCAGGCAATTAACACAAGTGTCGATTGAGGAGTTCTATCGATTATTTCTGGCGAAACATGTCCCAGCGGCGCAACGCATTGCTATGGAAAATGAGTTCCAATGGTTAAAGCAAGGGGAAAATAGTGTGGATATCTACTTGCATGAGTTTACCAGGTTGGGACGATATGCGGGAACAATCTTTGCGGATGACCAAAGGAAAACGAATCGGTTCTATGAAGGATTGCGGGATGAGTTGCGATTCCTGCTTTCGAGTTCTGTGAGCCAAGGGTTTCAGGCATTGGTTGATACTGCGTGCGCGTTGGAGAAGGACATGAAGCGAGTGCAAGGGAATAAGGGCTTGGTTGCGTCAAAGCCAGAGTTTCAAGCACCTCGCCCGAGCAAGTCGTTTTACCAGAAGAAAGGGGGCAAGAGGTCCAAGCCATCTGGGCAAGTGACTACGACCGTTGTGTCGGGAGCGACATCAAGGCCGGATGCTCGGACATGCTATAACTTTGGCCGGGTGGGGCATATAGCTCGTAACTGTCGGGTTGTGCAGCCCAAAGGGGAGAAGAAGACGTGTGCGTCGTATGCTGAGAAGGGCAAAGCGGTGGTTGATTCCTCTGCGTCTCAGGTGCAGCCCCGAATCTATCAACTTGGCCAACAGGAAGCGATTAAGCAAAGTGACGTCGTCACAGGTACGAGTGGATTTAGTTTACTTGCTGTGCTATTGGTTTTGGTTATGTTTAGCTTGTGCATGATGTGTGTGTTGCAGGCTTTGTCCTGATTCAGAATAATTTGGCGAGAGCCCTGTTTGATACGGGTGCTTCGCATTCTTTTCTGGCTGAGGATTTCGTATCTCAAATTGGGGTACCGAGTCATGTGACGGTGGATAGTACAAGGGTGCTATTGCCGAATGGCTGTGTGATGCTTGCGGATAGGGCTTGCGATGTGGATGTGCAAATAGGAAGTCGGGATTTCGGTTTGAGTGCAGCTGTGCTACCGTTATCGGAGTTTGATGTGATCTTTGGTATGGACTGGCTCTCGGAGCAGCGTGCCTTTATTGATTGCAACTCCAAAGAGATTACACTGGGTCAGAATACCGGGCTTGTGACGAAGTTCGCTGGTATGCGAGGAGTTGGCGGAACGTTGTTGTCTGCACTCCAAGTCGTCAATGCTGTTCGGAAGGGCGCGGAGTTATTCTTCACGCTAATTCAGGCTGTTGAGCCAAAGGCCAGTGTCGGTGAAGTGCCAGTTGTGTCAGAGTTTGCCGACGTGTTTCCTAAAGATCTTCCTGGGTTACCACCCCAGTGGGAGATTGACTTCTCTATTGAGTTGGTGCCAGGTGCGAAACCTGTGGCCCGCTCTCCATATCGCGTCGCGCCAAAAGAGATGGCTGAGTTGAAAGTCCAATTGCAAGAGTTGTTGGAGCAGGGATATATACGCCCAAGTATGTCACCTTGGAGCGCGCCTGTTCTCTTTGTGAAAAAGAAAGACGGTAGCTTACGGTTGTGTATTGACTACCGCGAGTTGAATAAGCTGACGGAGAAAAATAAATATCCGATCCCGCGGATTGATGACCTCTTTGATCAGCTGGCGGGATCAACGGTCTATTCCAAGTTGGATTTGAAATCGGGATATTATCAGCTAAGGATCGGGGAAGGTGACATTCCCAAGACGGCGTTTGGAACACGCTATGGTCATTATGAGTTCACGGTAATGCCGTTTGGCCTATGTAATGCGCCTTCGGTATTTATGGACCTAATGCATCGAACGTTCCGAGAGTACTTGGATTTGTTTGTTATTGTGTTTATCGATGACATCTTAGTATACTCTCAGTCGGAAGAGGATCACGCAAACCATTTGCGGTTGGTTTTGCATACCCTGCGGAGGAATAAGCTTTTTGCCAAGTTCTCAAAGTGTGAGTTCTGGCTCTCTTCAGTAGCCTTTTTAGGCCATGTGGTAAGCGGAGAGGGTATCGCGGTGGATCCGTTGAAGATAAGTGCCATCCGAGATTGGCCAGAGATGTCTTCAGTGGCCGAGGTCAGGAGCTTCCTTGGACTTGCGGGCTACTATAGACGGTTTGTGGAAAACTTCTCACGGATTGCTTTACCTCTGACCACGCTGACGAGAAAAGATCAAAAGTTCATTTGGACGCCGGAGTGCGGGCGAGCTTTTGAAGACTTGAAGAGTCGTTTGACCACGGCGCCTGTGTTGACATCGCCATGTGGTACCGATGGGTATGAGATCTATAGTGATGCATCTGGGAGCGGCTTAGGCTGCGTTCTTCTGCAATTTGGTAAAGTGATTGCTTATGGCTCGCGTCAGTTGAAAGTGCATGAGCGGAATTACCCCATCCATGATTTGGAGTTGGCGGCGGTAATCTTTGCGCTCAAGTTGTGGCGGCACTATCTATATGGCGTGAAGGTGGATATCTATACGGATCACAAGAGCCTAAAGTGTTTGTTGGATCAGAAGGATCTGAATATGCGACAACGAAGATGGATGGAGTTCCTTGGGGACTACACCTTCGAGATTCACTATACTCCCGGGAAGGGAAATGTGGTCGCTGATGCTTTGAGTCGAAAGACTCCGGTACGGGCAAGCTGGTTGCAGAGGCATGATCAGCGTTTGATCCAGGAATTGGAAGCATTGGAGATATCTTGCGTTGACAAGGGTTCGTCAACCGATGCATGCTTGAACTGGACGGAGGTGCAGTATGACCTTACGGACAGAGTTCGGCGAGCAACGGAGCTTGATGAAAGTCTCCAGCGCTATGCTAAAGATGGGCCGGAGGACCAATTCTCTGGGGCTAACGGCTTGTTAAGAAGTAATGGTCGAGTGTGCGTCCCAAGTGTGGGTAAATTGAGGGAAGAGTTGATGTACGAAGCTCACTTTGCAAAGTACTCAGTTCACCCAGGGAGCACAAAGATGTACAGAGATCTGAAAAAGCTGTTCTGGTGGCCCGAACTAAAGAAAGATGTCGCACGTTATGTGGCTGAATGCACTACCTGTGCGTTGGTGAAAGCAGAATGCCAGAAGCCTGGCGGTTTCCTGAAGTCGTTACCTATTCCGGAGTGGAAGTTCGATGATATTTCGATGGATTTCGTGCACGGGTTGCCGAGATCTCAACGCGGTCATGATTACAGCTGGGTGATTGTGGACCGGTTGACAAAAGTGGCGCACTTCCTTCCAAACAGAAGAGACGATTCAGTGGAAACCTTGGCCAAGCTTTATGTGGAGCAGGTTGTTCGACTGCACGGTGTTCCTCGGAGCATTGTTAGTGACCGTGATGGGCGGTTCACATCGAATGATTGGCGGCTCGTTCATCAAATGTTGGGTACAAAATTAGCGTTTAGTACGGCCTTTCATCCCCAAACGGATGGCCAGACTGAACGAACCAACAGGACGATGGAGGACATGCTCCGCATGTGCGCGCTTGACTTTGGTAAGAGATGGGAAGATTATATATTTCTCGTCGAATTTGCCTATAATAATAGCTACCAAGCGAGTATTGGTATGGCACCATTTGAAGCGTTGTATGGTCGGAAATGCCGTACACCGTTAGCTTGGGCAGAAGCAGGCGAATTTAAGCTGAATGGGAAAAAGGAAGTCGAAGAAGCGACCTCGCTCATACGCTCTATTCGGGAGAGGCTATTAATAGCCCAAGATCGTCAAGCAAAGTACTACAATGCCAAACACCGGAACGTGGAGTTCGTGGTGAGTGATTGGGTATATTTGAAGATCAAACCCTTCAAAGGTGTGTCCAGGATTCGGCATTTGAAAAAGCTAAGTCCGAGGTATCTTGGTCCGTTTGAGGTGGTGGAGCGAGTTGGGGAAGCTGCTTATCGACTAGCACTTTCAGCGGACTTGGGTGGATTACATGATGTATTTCACATCTCAGTCCTTCGTAAGGCGGTGAAGGATCCAGCTCAAGTGGTGGAAAATGATCGGGTACCGGTCGAGTATGGGCTAATGACGAGGGTTAGACCCATTCGGATCGAGGATCGAGCCGAGAAACAGTTGCGGAACAAAGTGATCGGGATGGTCAAGGTCCGATGGGACAATTGTGGCCGTGAAGAGCTAACATGGGAGAGAGAGCAGACCATGCGAGCTGAATTTCCCGAGTTGTTTGTTTAAACTGTAGACCGTGTACTTTTTGTTATAACATGGTTATAGCATTGCTGGTTTTTGTTTCCTTACCGTGCAAATTTCGGGACGAAATTTTGTTAAGGGGGGGAGGGTTGTAACACCCCAAAAAGGCCCCAAAAAGACTCATCTGAAAGTTTGAGTAGCAGGATGTTTGACACGGCCTGGGACACGGGCGTGTCCCAGGGCATGTCGGGTGTACACGGCCTGGGACACGGGCATGTCCCAGGGCGTGTTCGAATTATTTTTCGAAATTGGCCTATTCAAGTCAGAGCCGGACACGGCCGTGAACACGGCCTTGAACACGGGCGTGTCAGGCTGGACACGGGCGTGTCAGCTGCGGTGTTCCGACCCGTGTACTGGTTTTGGAAATCGGTGAGTACCGGGTAGCAGGAGACACGGGCGTGTCTCAAGAATGACACGGGCGTGTCAGGTTCGACACGGGCGTGTCGATGCCCGTGTTGTTCAGTCGGTTCAAACTGTGTGTGCCGCTTAAGGGTACACGGCCTGTGACACGGGCGTGTCACAGGCCGTGTCAGCCAAAAATTGGTTTTTTGGGAAAATCTTGGCCGTTCAGTTTTCTCTCTTTTGATCCAAGGGCCAAGGTGTTTTCCTGGCTGGATTAATACGTGAGGGAAGAATGAAGAAGTCATTCTTCATTTGTCCTTAAGGAAGAGAGAAGGAGAGAGGAAGAAGAAGGAGGAGGAGAGCAAGCCACCGGCGGAGCTCCCGTGGTCCGATTCGTGATCCGAAGCCGGCGTTGTGAAGGCAAGCCTGCTGCGGTTCTTTCTTACCGGCTAGTTTTCGATGGCTCCGAAGAGATCGACAAGGGTAACGATCTCCCTCCTTGGACATGTGAAGTCCTTCTTTTCTGCATTGCATAGGGAAAACCCTTCCCCGCGAGTGTGCGGTGGGTTGTGGTGTCCCTTGGGGTAGATATGTGAAGTCCCCCTTGTTAGAGGCCGGAATTGGAGTACGGATCTAGGCATGCTGTGTGAAGCCCATCTGGATATGTTCTGGATTGGTGATGCTTGTTTGCATATCGGAGAAGGCTCCGTGATTATGGCTTGTGATGCCTTGTTCCTACCTGTTGCTTGGTGCGGCAGGAAGTACTGGACGATGTCCAGGAAATGAAGAGGGTTGGATGCAACTCTTGTGGCCGTGCGTTGCCACTGTATGAGTAGTTGAGCCGTTGGGCTGCAACTCGATGAAAAGGCAGATTGCCGAACAGGAAAGGTGAAACCGACCCGCGCCTATAAATAGCCATGGATACTTCCGTATTCGAGGTGGCACGGCAACTTGAGCAACGGGGGGTGGCTGATCCGTACCTGCGTTAGGTCCGTCCGACTTGGAAGCCTGGTTATAGGTTTTGTTGGAGCGCCTAATGAGAGTCTTAGGCCCGCGCGCCGGAAAGACTAGAATGCTCAAATACCGTGTAGACGGTGGTGTTGACCCTGGTATTCCGGTACACCAAGAATGTGCCCTGAGTGCACGGACCGTCGGGCCGTGTGGCCGATGGTTGTGATGGCTTGAATGTGCCTGCGCGCACATAGTTGCTATTTGATGATGCCATGCTTGCAGGGAAAGAATGCTCATGCCCCGAGAAAGGGGTAGGATTGTTATAATTGGGTCAGCTGAATGCTGACCGTTGCATTGTTTGCCACCGGTTGGGTGGATTGTTCCCGTGCAGGTGCTGGAGAGCCAAGTGGTAAGTGATGGGCTGAAGCCCTACTGCTGTTGCTGCTGCTGCTGCGGCTAGCCCTTGAAGGCTAGCGAATATGTTGCTTATTTCTCTTTTACTCATGTATGGCCGGCCTGCGCGCCGAGGTTTGTAAAACATGGTGTATGTAAAGAGGAACTGTATGGCCTTAAGGCCAAACCTTTGTTGTACATTCCATGGTTTTATATATAAAGGTGGTTTTATATATATTGGACATTCCGGTTGCGAGTTCAAAGTTGTAACTTAAAGCTTCCGCTAGAATGCTCTGAGTTAGGATTCGTATGGTTTGGTATTATCCTGTGACCTCACCGTCTGTTTGTGGCATATAGTGTAGGGCCCCGGCCGGACCTTCTACTATACGTCATTTAACGGATGGGGTCGTTACAACAAGCTAAGAAAATGCGTCGACGTAACTCCAAGAAAGAATTAAATAATCGTAAAAAAATCAGGGGCGTTACAGTCACTCCCCCTAAAAGAAAGTTTTGTCCCGAAACTTTACGCTCAACGCCTCAATTATTGAAGGAAAAGTAACAAGCCAAACATTATTAGAAGAAAACAAACCAATCTAATCAGGGAAACAATTGTGGGTGAGCCTCCCTCATAGCCGACTCTAACTCCCTAGTCGCGCTTTCCAAACCCTAATTCTTCCATAGAACTTTGACCATCGGGATGGACTTCCTTCGCAGCACCCGATCTTGAGTATCCAAAATGCGGACCGGGACTTCAATAAAAGAGCGGTTAGGCTCCAACTGGGGCACAACCACCAAGACTTGCCCACTACTGCGCACACACTTCCGCAATTGGCTTACGTGAAATACATTATTAACAGTTGGGAAGTTTGCTGGCAATTCCAACATATAAGCTGACACGTCAATCCGTTCAACAATCTTAAACGGGCCCTCATACCTCGGGTCCAATTTTTGGTTCTTACCGAACCTCTTAACACCAACCATCGGGGAAACCTTAAGAAACACAAGGTCCCCTACAGAAAAATCCAAGTCCGACCTACGCCGATTGGCGTTCTTTTCATATCTCTCCTAAGCTATACGAAGCTTTTGTCGAACAAGCTTCACCGAGACTTCCATCTCCTCGAGCGCATCCAGACCCAACAAGGGTCTCTTACCTGCCTCAGCCCAAAACAGGGGGGTTCTGTAGTGCCTCCCATACAAAGTTTAAACGGAGCCATTTGCAAACTTTCAGATAACTGTTATTGTATGCAAACTCCATAAGTCGCAATCGCTCATCCCACGCTCCACCGTGGTCTAGAATGTAGCATCTGATCATATCCTTAACTATCTAGTTCACCCGCTCTGTCTGCCTATTGGTCTGTGGGTGTTAAGCAGTAGAATACCTCAGATCTGTACCCAAACCCTCCTACAGACTCTGCCAAAAATGAGAAGTAAATCGGGAGTCTCGATCAGAAATGATGCTAACAGGCACACCATCCAATCTGATGACCTCATTCAAGTACAACTCTGCTATCTTCTTCAACAGATTGTCAATCTTATACGACACGAAGTGAGCACACTTCGTCAGTCTATCCACTATGACCCAAACAGAATCAAATTCCCTTGGAGATTTCGGTAAGCCCGTGATGAAGTCCATAGAAATACTTTCCCACTTCCAAGTCGGGATCTCTAGTGGAGTCAACTTGCCACCAGGCCTTCTGTGATCGTCCTACACACGCATGCAAGTGTGGAACTAAGCAACTAATCGGGCTATATAACTCTTCATCCCATACCACCAGGAAATTTGCTTCAAATCACGATACATCTTTGTAGATCCCGGATGGTAGGCAACACTGGATAATTAAGCCTCTCTACATATCATACCCTAGATGTCTCCGACAGCGGGGATGAAAAATCTGTCGCGGTACTTCAAAGTACCCGCATTATCGATAGAAAAATCTAGCAACTCCCCTCTCTCAATCCTGAGGTATAAGTGCAGAAGGACCGGATCATCCTTCTGGTGCAACCTAGTAAGGGAAATCCAAGACGGCTCTGCCACTACCAAACTACTCTGCATGACACAACATCCCACTGAGATATCCATAAGGAGGAACTCTTCCACTAAATGATCGGCGGAGAGATTAAAGATCTTCCCCGTCTTCCGTCTCAGGGCATTGTCCACAACATTGGCCTTGCCTGGATGATACTAGATCTCTACGTCATAATCGGCCACATACTCTAGCCACCGCCGCTGGCACAGATTATACTCCTTTTGCGTGAACATGTACTTCAGGCTCTTATGATCAGTGAAGATCTTGCACTTATCCCCATAAAGTTGATGCCTCCACAGTTTCAACGCATAAATCACTGTTGCAAACTGAAGGTCATGCGTAGGGTAATTTCTCTCATGAGTCTTTAATTGTCTTGACCCATACACAATCACTTTTCAAACTTGCATCAACACGCAACCTAGACCAACATACAAAGCATCCACGTGCACATCATACTCCACACCCTCAGTAGGTAGGGTCAGGATGGGAGCAGAGCACAATGTTTTCTTTAGCTCTAGGAAGGCTTCTTCGTACTTCTCGCTCCAAACAAAGGCCGCGTTCTTCCTAGTCAACCTGTTCAAAGGTGCAGCCAGGGTAGAGAAACCCTCCACGAACCTCCTGTAGTAGCCGACCAACACTAGGAAGCTTCCGATCTCCTTGGGCGTGCCCGACCTGCTCCAATCCATCACTGCTGCGATCTTTTCTGGGTCGACTGAGATCCCATCCTTGTTAACCACGTGGCCCAGAAACGAGACCTGAGGCAACCAAAATTTGCACTTGCTTAACTTGGCGAATAACTTGTGATTCCTCAACTCTGATAGAACCAAGCGCAGATGCTGCTCATGCTCCTCAGCATTGCGGGAATAGACCAACACGTCATCGATGAAAACCACAACGAACTTTTCAAGGAAATCCTTGAACACCCGGTTCATCATATCAATGAAAGCTGATGGTACGTTGGTCAGACCAAATGACATCACCAAGAACTAAAAATGTCCATTCCTCGATCTAAACGCAGTCCGTGGAATATCTGCCTCACGGATCCTGAGCTGATGATAGCCAGAATGAAGATCGATCTTGGAGATCACCGGGCTACCGCGCAACTGATCAAATAAGTCATCGATCCTTGGTAAAGGGTACCTGTTCTTAATAGTGACTTTGTTCAACTCCCTGTAGTCGATGCAAAGCAGCATCGACCCATCCTTCTTCTTTACAAACAAAACAGGAGCACCACAAGGCGACGAACTCTGCCTGATAAACCCTTTTGCCAACAACTCATCTAACTGGATTCACAACTCATCTAGCTCACGAGGGGCCATCCGGTTCGGCGCCTTAGTAATAGGACGCGTACCCGGTTCCAAATCAATCACAAACTCAACATCCCGATCGGGAGGAAGACCAGGAAGTTCCTCTAGAAAAACATCAGCGAAACAACGAACAACAGGAATCTACTCTTGGCGTGGTATACTAACAGCGGTCCCAACAACCGAGACTAAACAAGCAAAACAACCAGAAAGAAACAACTTCTGAGCACATACCGCAGAAAAGAGAGAAGAATCTTGGCACGGATCAGCATACACGCTTCCCGGCTGACCATTTCCCTTGATGAAGTCCAAGCGCTTCCCTTTGCACTGAATGACCGCATCATACTTAGACAGCCAGTCCATGCCCAGAATAACATCGAAGTACTCCAGATCAATCATCTTCAAGTCTGCCTTCGCAAGAAAATCCCCTAATAAAATAGGGCAATCTAGAATGCCCAAATCTGATAACATAAATTCACCAGAAGGGAGTATCATGAACTTGATCTAGAGTTAGCCGATGTCGCTCCACAACGGCTCTATACACAAATGAGTGGGTAGCGCTGGAGTCGAACAGAATGCATGCCCAGCGGTTCTTCACCTTAAATTTCCCTATAGGAGTATATACAACTAAGGATCTACCAAAACCCAATTGTAACCATTCTAACAAATAAAACTTTCAAGCTGGAAAAAGAAACAACTAACCTGAGATGACCTAAGTCAAAGCTTTAGCCTCCTCAGAAGAGATCACGTTCAACTTTCCTTTACCCTTGTCCACACGCTGAGGCGGAGGTAGTGCCTGAAGTAGAACTGCATCAAGAGAAGGATGGACCTGAGGACACCTAGACTTGATGTGACCCTTCTGCCCGCACTGATAGTAGACTTTATCCTTGGACCAGCACTGGGCAGCATCATGCCTGGGTCGCTTGCAAACAAAACAGGAAACATCCCTCCAAGGAGCACCCTGAATAGCATGAACATGGTCCTTCTTTTGAGCTACTGCCTTCTTGAAACCTCTTTCAACAGGGTTGCCTGACCGGCCACAGAAGCTACACACCACCTTGCTCTTCTTTCCCGAAATAGCACCTGGTACTTGGGGATTCTTCCCCTCAATATACTTCCTCTTGTCCTTCCTCATTTGCTGGCCTCTGCTCTTTGCGGTCTCGATATCCTCCACCGTCAGAGCAGCCTCCACTACCCCTGCATAAGTCTCTGATCCATAAGCACTGGTCAACTACTGAACCTCGCTCCTCAAGCCACCAAGAAATTGCTTGACTCGATCAGCCTCAACACTCACCAACCCAGGAGCAAACCGGCTAACCTTGCTAAACTCTACCTCATACTCCCTGACCATGAGTTGCCTTCGCTTCAGGTGGAGGAAGTCGTTCATAAGATGGTCACGCTCGACCGAAGACAAGAACTTCCTCAGCAGCATTTCCTTGAACATGTCCCAAGTGCAACCAGCTACCAAGCTCTCGTTTTGACTAAGCCACCAACTCTTAGCCAAACCCATGAGCTGATAGGCAGCTATCATCACCCTCTGATCATCTAAAATACCGGAGTACGAGAACATCTCCTCCATGGAGATCAGCCAATCGTCTATGACCATGAAATCTGCCTTCCCATCGTAAGTAGGAAGGTTAAGTATCTGAAACTGTGAGATAAATTCCATCTCCGCTGGCACCAATACTGGAGGTCTCAGGGGTGCAGGAGGAGGAGGAACAGCTAAACCGCCTGCAGGGCCTTGCACTCCCTGAGTCTGTCCTTCCACAACTGCCACCAGAGACTAGATCTGGGCTCGCACCTCTACCATCTGCCTGCTAAATGAATCGCTACTCTATCGCAGGCTCTCGATCAACGCATTATTTTGCGCTCCCGATGACTCACCCTCAGATAGGGGGGTCGATCTAGTCAAAGGGCATCTCTCCATCCTAAAATCATAGCAACCATAGCCAGATCCTAGTACAACAACTGCAACTAACTACAAGTACAGATAATACATACATAAATATGAACTTAAAGCTACAAAACTTGCTCTGGGAGTTTATTTTTACAAGAATTGATGTTATGCCTTAACCTAGGATGGTTAACCACAACCATACTAACTCTTGTGCCTAGATCGGGAATGCATGACTTATATTATTTTGACTCGAAAACTTATGTGTGTGCATATGTCATCCTGCCAGTCTTAAGCTTGGCACGCTGTGCTTATGCAATGTTATGCTATGCATGCTTGTGCTATGCATTCTAAAAAGGCCCTAATGCATGTTATGAGCGACGTATACATGATAATGTTATGCATCCCATACTACATAACTGTTGGAGTTACCATGGTGATCTAGAAGTGGTCAAACATGTAATCTCACTGCCAACGCGATATGAGCCTGCAAGGTCGCACATAAGAGCTTGGAGAAGTTGGAGGACTGACTGTGTTGGTAAGGGTTACCAATCACCACACAGAATGGGTAGGGCAAACGTTGCCTAAGGCAAAGTCGTCAAGAGTCGACGGGAGTCTTCGAGTATGTCTCGCCGACTAAGGCAAAGTTGTCGAAAGTCGACGGGAGTCATCGAGTATGTCTTGCTGACAAAGGCAAAGTCGTCGAGAATCGACGGGAGTCTTCGAGTATGTCTCGCCGACTAAGGCAATATCGTCGAGACTCAATCTGCTGATTTGTCGAGAATCGAGGAAAGTGTCGTCGAGACTGTCTGCTGATTCTCGCCGAATCTGGCTGCTGATTCTCGCCGATTCTGTCTATTGATTCTCGCTGATTCTGTCTATTGATTCTTGCCGATTCTGTCGAATGATTCTCGCCGATTCTGTCGACTGATTCTCGGCGAACCTGGAGGTGATTCTCGCCGAACGATCCAGAAACCCTATGCTGTGTGGTCTGCGGATAGCGATTCTTTTAGGTCTGTTTATACCATTGGTATAAATAAGGACTTAGGGTTTTTGGGAGCATAAGGGAATACGTGCTTTTCTCCTGCGGCCGTATAGAACCCGACGGAAGCGTTCCGCTGTCCCGATCCGCCGCATCCCGTACCTTGCCGGACGGAAGTGTTCCGCCTCCGCCGATCTCTTGCTCTGCCGACCTTCTCTCCTGCGATAGTCACCAGTGTTGCTCTTCCTAGAGCGGACCTAGCAGTCTGTGGAAGTGCAAGGTACAGTTGATCTCCTTCCCGACCCTTCGTGCGACGAAGCTCGGTGTTCTCCTGCTCATGTGGGTTTCTGCAGAGACCTAGACGTTATTCTACGTAGAACTCGCAACCGACAAGGACTCAAAGCTTGGAGCATCTCCGTTGAGTTGTGACTCAACACCACTAAGGTAATTTTTGCCCAGTTGTTTTTTAACTTCTTGATTCAATATTCATGGCCCGATCCCATCTCTTTTGGGTTTTTATTGATGTTTTATTTCCTCTGCTGCGTGCACAAGCGTTGTGCCATCCTCATAGAGAAACCCAACAGTGGTATTAGAGGGAGGTTTCAGCCATGATTGTTGTTTTGGAAGTTAGGTTATTCCAGTACGTGTAAACCTAAGGATTTAGAAGCGTTCAAAATGTGTAGATTTAATCCTGGAACATCAATTGTTGAAGGATTTTCCAAAGGAAATCGGTGGGCACATAACCCATAGGTTAGGGGCTCTGCCCCTTCGAACCCGGCCAGGAACGTCTGGGATTTCGTGGTAATTTATAATTGTTAGAAATTGTTGTCTCCTTAGCAGTAACTGTCCCTCGAGTGGTTAATGAACCAATACATTGTTTTGGATTTTGAATCCAACAATGAGAGACGAGCTTGTTTACTACTTTAAGTTGAGTTGCCTTTGTCTTTGTCCAATGCATGTAAATCTAAAGATTTGGAAGAGTCTGGATGTTCACACTTAGCCCTTTCTTCTATCAAATGTTGATAGTACCATGTTGTGCACATAAGGGATGCATGTTGTTTTTAGAGATTGTTTTTTTGTGGATGTGCACATTGATCAAATGTTGATCATGGTTAATTGTTAGCCAATAATCAAAAAAATCCCTTCCTCTAATATTAAGTGCTCGGATGCCTTCCGATGGATGACACTCTTCCTGCCTCGATCGATGAAGTGTGGGCTTGCCAAAGCAAGGTGCATTAATCTATCTTGGAAAGGGTGTGAGAGGATAATTGTGATATCCCACTGTCGACATTGAATCTAACTTAACTAGGTGACCTCAAAGGTTGAGTGCCTAGGGGCATAGGGTTGGTTTGCTCCATATGATGGATGCGAATAAGGAGTTATTCACAAATCATACAAGAATTGCATGAGGATGCAATTGGCAAGCGTTGCCTACCTAAATAACCACATCGTGAGAGAAAATCCAAAGCTGACTCATTGTGTTAGTGAAATACGAATCTTGTCAACTAAGAGAGTAGCTCGCATGAACTCTCCGAATTTATAGTGAGGTCTATCATTTCGAATAAAATAGTGGGAGTTTTAATTGAAGTCCAAGTTAAAATAAATTGTATTTTGAAATTTTGGTACTGATATTATTCTGCATGAATTCTTGTAGAATTCCATGGAAAGTGGTTCACACTCCACTTTGTCTCTGAGAGCCATCCTTGAAAAGGATAAGCTCAGTGGGACTAATTACATGGACTGGTACAGGAACCTGAGAATTGTTCTCAGGCAAGAGCAAAAGCTCTATGTCTTAGAAGAAGAAGCCCCCGAGGTGCCGACCGGGAATTCTTCCCGTGCTTATAAAGATACTTATAAGTAGTATACTGATGATGCCTAAGACGTCGAATGCCTTATTATTTCCACCATGAACTCTGAGTTTCAGAAGCAACATGAGAACATGGGGTGCAAGGAGATTGACGAGCATCTCAAGAAAATGTTTCAAGGGCAAGCTCGTCAAGAGAGGTTTGACGTCACAAAAGCATTGTTTCAGTGTAAGATGGGAGTTCGAGACTTAGTAGGGACTCACGTACTCAAGATGATTGGGTATATAGATAACCTTGAAAGCCTCGGTTTTCCTCTTGGTCAAGAGTTGGCCAAAGATCTGATCTTGCAATCATTGCCGGATAGTTATGAACAGTTTGCCTTGAACTACAACATGAATGAAATAGATAAGACACTGCCCGATATCCTAGGCATGTTAAGAACTGCCGAGATCAACATGAAGAAGGCCAAGCCTGCTAGCCCCATACTGATGGTGCATAAGAGCAAGGGCAAGGCCAAGGGCTCAAAGAAGATGAAGGTGGGACCTAAGTCATATCTTGAGCCCAAGTCTTCTGCACTGTAGAAAAAGAAGAGCACGGTGAAGGAAGGGAAATTCCACCACTGTGGCAAGGCTGGTCATTGGAGGAGGAACTGTCCTTCTTACATTGAGGGTCTGCAGAAAATGAAGGGAGGTATGAATTCTGCTTCAAATAATTATGTCATAGAAATAAACCTCTCTGCTCCTTCATTTTGGGTATTGGATACAAGATGTGTTTCACACATTTGTACAAATGTGCAGGAACTGGAAAAGAGAAGATTGCTGAGTAAAGGGGAGGTGGACCTGCGCGTCAGCAATGGAGCAAGAGTTACTGCTGTAGCCGTAGGGGTTTACCGTCTTTCTTTGCCCAGTGGGCTTGTAATAGAACTAGATAATTGTTATTTTGTTCCGGTAATAACTAGAAACATTATATCCATTTCATGCTTGGACATGATTGTTTTTTATTTTATAATTAAGAACAACTATTGTTCTATATTTAAGAATGATGTTTGTTATGTTGTAGCCCAATTGTTTAATTGTCTTTATGTTTTGAACTTGGATCATCTGATCTATAATGTAGAAATTAATAAAAGACTAAGAACAAATGACTCAAACCCTACATATCTCTGACATTGTCATTTGGGCCATATAAACGAGAAGCGCATATCCAAGCTCCATAAAGATTGTCTTTTGGACTCATTTGATTATGAATCATTTGAGCGATGCGAATCTTGTTTGTTAGGCTAGATGACTAAAGCCCCTTTCACTGGTTTTACTGAGAGGGCTTAGGATCTCTTGGGTGTTGTACGTAGTGATGTATGCGGACCCATGAGCTCCATGTCTAGAGGTGGGTATTTCTACTTCGTTACATTTACTGATCATTTCAATAGATACGGATATGTGTATCTTATGAAGTGCAAATACGAGACCTTTGAAAAGTTCAAAGATTTCAAAAATGAAGTAGAAAACCAGTTGGGTAAAAGGGTTAAAGCACTCCGATCTGATCGAGGTGGCGAATATCAGAGTCATGAGTTCCGTGATCATCTGAAAGAGTGTGGTATTGTATCACAACTCACTCCACCTAGAACACCACAACATAATGGTGTGTCTGAGATGAGAAATCGTACTCTGTTAGACATGGTATGTTCGATGATGAATCATGCAGACTTTCCTGTTTATTTTTGGGGTTTTGCTTTAGAGACTGCTGCTATGACACTGAATCGCGCTCCAACGAAAAAGGTTCTGAAGACACCATATGAGATATGGACTGGGAAGCGTCCTAGTATGTCGTTCATTAAAATTTGGGGCTGTGAGGCATACGTGCGACGTAAAATGCCTGGCAAGATGGAACCCAAATCGGATAAATGTTTTCTGGTGGGATATCCTAAGGAAATGAAAGGGTACTATTTTTACCTACCATCCGAGGGCAAAGTATTTGTCGCAAGGACTGGTGTCTTCTTGGAAAGAGAATTCTTATCAAGAAAGACTGAAAAGGTAGAACTTGAAGAAGTTCAAGAACCACAGGTAGTGAATGAACCGGAATTGGATTTTGAGACAGGACTATAAGATGTTGTAGCAAGAGAACCTACTCAAGAAACACAAGTCCTACGTAGATCTGGTAGACCGAGATTTGAGCCTGAGAGATATGGATTTCTCATGTCTCAAATAGGTAATGTGTTGCTTATGGATCATGATGATGAACCAGCAACCTACCAAGAGGCTATGAATGGACCGGACTCCGACAAATGGCTTGAGGCTATGAAATCCGAAATGGACTCCATGTATGCAAACAAAGTTTGGAACTTGGTGGAACCACCTAAAGGGGTACGACCCATAGGGTGCAAAATGGGTATTCAAGAAGAAGACCGTCATGGATGGGAATGTACAGACATTCAAAGGGCGACTGGTGGCAAAGGGTTTCAAGCAAATTCATGGTATTGACTATGATGAGACCTTTTCCCCTGTTGTCATGGTAAAGTCCATAAGGATATTGCTTGTTATTGCTGCGTATTATGACTACAAGATCTGTCAGATGGATGTCAAAATGGCTTTCCTTAATGGAAACCTCTTTGAGGAAGTGTACATGACACAACCCGAGGGTTTTGTATCCCCAAATGAAGCCACTAAAGTATGCAAGCTGAATAGGTCCATTTATGGACTAAAGCAGGCGTCTCGAAGTTGGAATCTTCATTTTGATGAGAAAATCAAAGAGTTTGGTTTCATGAAGAATGAAGATGAGCCTTGTGTTTACAAGCAAATCAGTGGGAGCGTTGTTATCTTCTTGATATTGTATGTAGATGACATACTGTTGATTGGGAATGACATTCCTTTCCTGAAAGTTGTTAAGAACAACCTAGGGAACTGCTTTTTTATGAAGGACTTGGGTGAAGCGACTTATATACTTGGTATTAAGATCTATATAGATAGATCGAAGAAGTTGATGGGTTTGACCCAGAGTACATACATCGAGAAGGTGTTGAAGCGGTTCAACATGCTTGGGTCCAAGAAAGGATTCTTACCCATGACTCATGGTGTGAATCTCTCTAAAGACCAGTGTCCAAAATATTATGAAGATAAGGACCGCATTAAGTTGATTCCATATGCTTCGGCAATTGGATCAATCATGTATGCATTGTTATGTACTCGACCCGATGTCTCCTTTTGCTTTGAGCATGACTAGCAGGTATCAGTCAGACCCCAATGAGTGTCACTGGATTGCAGTCAAGAATATCCTGAAGTACTTGAGAAGGACAAAGGATGTGTTCTTGGTGTATGGTTGAGAGGAAGAGCTCGTTGTAAGTGGTTACACGGATGCTAGCTTCCAAATTGATAGGGACGATTCAAAGTCTCAGTCAGGGTTTGTGTTTTGCCTTAATGGAGGAGCTGTGAGCTGGAAGAGTTCCAAGCAAGAGAAAGTTGTTGATTCTACAACAGAGGCCGAGTATATCGCTACAGCTAACGCAGCGAAGGAGGCTGTATGGATTAGGAAATTCATCGGCGAGCTTGATGTAGTTCCTAGCATTATTGGTCCCATAGTTCTCTACCGTGATAACAATGGTGCAATTGCACAATCTAAGGAACCAAGATCTCATCAGCTCTCCAAGCATATACTTCGGCGGTTCCATCTTATTCGTGAGATTGTCGAGCGAGGAGATGTGAACATTTGCAGAGTGCCGACTGAGGAGAATATTGCGGATCCACTGACAAAGCCTCTCGCGCTGAGAAAGCATGATGGTCATACTAGATCAATGGGTATGTGATACCTAAATGATCAACTCTAGTGAGAGTCTTGTGGGTTGCATGTAAACATATATTCTGTTGGCTGTTTATTGTTTATTCATATGATGAATCTTGTACCGGGATTTTTCCTTTTACAATTATTGGCATGTTCTTTTATTATTGTTTCTCTATGTGACAGTTAAATGTTAACATAATAAATACCCTTAGAATGGTCGCTTCCATAGGGCATCAAGTACGTGACTTGAATATGAGAGCCTGTGATTTATTTGAAGCTTCATTCTTAAAAGGTCCCTGGTCGTTGTATCATCATAGAAACTAAGGGTGATGATGATACATTAAGACTAGCACGTGTGTTGACTGATGACCAGTTCTCATATGTCATGATATTGTGATATCAAGTAATCACGTGGGTACTTGTTAATGAACAAGTTGTATTGGATAGACCCAACCTGAGACTACTCTGTGTATTGTTATCTTAACGTGTCATGAGTAGGTCTCAATTGACAATGGTGTTGTGGTCCTTTGACCTGAAGTCACAACATTCATCAAGTGAGGAAGAGCGTGCTTTGATGCCATCTAAAGTCTTCCTTGAGAAAGGTTGATGATAAGGATGGTTGTTGGGTACGTTACAAATCATTTGGGTGTTTGTGTGTGAGCAGATATGGGATTTGTCCTCCTATATGATAGAAGTTGCATCCATAGGCCCCTTGATGGAACTGGACTGAGAAATGCATGGCCATGCTTGGTTGAGTCAATATGTGATATTGGACTCACCAGTCTCTTGAAGTCCGTTCTAGATCAAGAAACTTGGATTGAGCTATTATGAGGGTGACACGGTCCATACCTCTAGTTCTTTCCAGATGTAAGGGACAAAGGGACAAAGACAATGCTGGGACATTATTCATAAAGGCTTATGAGTTATGAACTCATATTTCTTGGAGCAATGATGCATTGCTAGAGGCCGCTCATTGTTTGTGAGGTTTTTGGTTAGATACTTTCAAGATCAAGTGGGAGACTGTTGGAGTTACCATGGTGATCTAGAAGTGGTCAAACATGTAATCTCACTGCCAATGCAATATGAGCCTGCAGGGTCGCACATAAGAGCATGGAGAAGTTGGAGGATTGACTATGTTGTTAAGTGTTACCAATCACCACACAGAATGGGTAGGGCAAACGGTTCCTAAGGCAAAGTCGTCGAGATTCGATGGGAGTCTTCGAGTATGTCTCGCCGACTAAGGCAAAGTCGTCGAGAGTCGACGGGAGTCATTGAGTATGTCTCGCCGACTAAGGCAAAGTCGTCGAGACTCGACGGGAGTTTTCGAGTATGTCTCGCCGACTAAGGCAAAGTCGTCGAGAATCAATCTGCTGATTCGCCGAGAATCGAGGACAGTGTCGTCGAGACTGTCTGCTGATTCTCGCCGAATCTGGCTGCTGATTCTCGCCGATTATGTCTATTGATTCTCGCTGATTCTGTCTATTGATTCTCGCCGATTCTGTCGACTGATTCTCGTCGATTCTGTCGACTGATTCTTGCCGAACCTGGAGGTGATTCTCGCCGAACGATCCAGAAACCCTATGCTGTACTGTCTGCGGATAGCGATTCTTTTAGGTCTGTTTATACCTTTGGTATAAATAATGACTTAGGGTTTTTGGGAGCATAAGGGAATACATGCTTTTCTCCTGCGGCTGTATAGAACCCGACAGAAGCATTCTGCCGACCCGATCCGCCGCATCCCGTACCCCGCCGGACGGAAGTGTTCCGCCTCCGCCAATCACTCGCTCCACCGACCTTCTCTCCTGCGACAGTCGCCAGTGTTGCTCTTCCTGGAGCGGACCTAACAGTCTGTGGAAGTGCAAGGTACGGTTAATCTCCTTCCTGACCCTTCGTGCGACGAAGCTCAGTGTTCTCCTGCTCGTGTGGGTTTCTGCAGAGACGTAGACGTTATTCTACGTAGAACTCGCCACCGACAAGGACTCAAAGCTTGGAGCATCTCCGTTGAGTTGTGACTCAACGCCACTAAGGTAATTTTTGCCTAGTTGTTTGTTAACTTCTTGATTCAATATTCATGGCCCGATCCCATCTCTTTTGGGTTGTTCTTGATGTTTTATTTCCTCCGTTGCGAGCACAAGCATTGTGTCATCCTCATAGAGAAACCGAACAATAACATCCTCATGCAGCGAAAAAGAAAATGAGCTAGTCGCAGCCATGTGGTGAAGTTATGCATCCCATACTACATAACCCTCATATGTTGCCCCTATGGTGGATCCATATACGAACACATATTATGCATCCCATACTATATAATATGCCATGTATACTTCATGTTATGCTATGAGTGTAGTGTTCATGCTTTTGCCAAGACGTGCTGATGACATAACGGTGTGTGAATGACATGATGCTAAACTGCTAATGCAATCAAAAGGGACGGTTGCTCGAATAACTTGTCAAGCAACCTCCCTCTGATACCCACTATCACAACCCGCATTTTCTCCGAAGAAAACGGATTATCAGAGTAGGAGAAAACACGCGTCATGATGCCACGTCGAGCAGGGGAAAACTGTCGACGCTCAGGCAAACCACTATCAACTATATTTTATGAAAATTCATAAGTTATATGATTAGAAAATCAGTTATATTTTTAAAGGCCGTATCACTCGGCTCGGTGGATCACTTAGTCCACAATTTAAAAACTATACTTATACGCTGCGGAAAATACTTTATTCAGGTTTGACATCCTAAAAGAGTGCATAAGTGTCCCCAGAGGACAACTTATACTATGCAGGACCCTACTTTTAATTTATTCTATATATAGGAAAATGATCTTTTTACGTTATTTGGAAAATAGTGATGAGTTTTATAAAACATTTTGATCATGAGGTATACTTATAATAGTGTTTCTAGGTTTAAAAGTAACTAGCAACCTAGCATAAATAATCCAAAGAGCAAGTAGAATAACTCCAGAAAGGTAGCAGCAAAAAGTAACACATCTAGTATCAAGGTAAAACTACCAGTGGGCGCCAACAAACTGACACGAACCCACTTGCAAATATGTATGTCTGTAAGAAAAATAGTAAAACTACCTCACAAGACCAAGGAACTAATCTCCACAGAACGAGAGACCACCAACAACAGCACATCACAACTAGCCGCCTAATCGTCTACTAACCAGAACCTGAGGCATTCAAAGAAGAAAAGAATACCTCAGCAAGCTAAACAAGTAAGCTGCACGGAAATGTTAGGTTATAAAGTAAGCAAGAAGTGTAAGTAAACCGAAAACCAACACCACTGTCCAAGGCATGACAAAGAAAAAGCACTAAGTGCGAGGAAACAGCAACAACCCTACCCAAAAATAAATCCTGCAGAGTTTACCAGGCTACTATGAGCCCAAACATTGCAAATTTACAAAGGAAGAAACTTCTAACACCCTAAGCTGTGAGAGATGGTAGTAGCAAAAACAACGTGGATCCGAGTTGGAGGCCAACACAGCCCCGCAACCACCATTTCAAAGAAACAAAGCTCAGGGGTCTACATGTGAAAGCACTAGGGACCTCCCATCCCCTTGCCTAGCCCGTACCTGGAGCAAGATAAAAGAAAAAGGGTGGCCTTGGCTAAATTACACAACACCTTCCCCATTAAGAGCTTCAAACCACCAGTACTAACCATGACCCATGATTCAGTCTTTTTGGAAAAAAAGAAAATAGCCAACAAGGAACCTCAAAAATCAAGGAATTCACTCGGGGGAGAAAATCAAGGTAAGGGAAAAGCGTTGAGATGACTCAACACGGCAGGGCGTTGAGTGAGCCCCACTCACTCAACGCCTAAACAAACGGTGGCGTTGAGTGAGCTAGCCTTACTCAACGCCAAAATAGCAATGGAGTTGAGTGAGGTTCACTCACTAAACGCCTTCTACAACACTGGCTGTGGCGTTGAGTCAGCTAACCTCACTCAACGCCAAAATAACTATGGCGTTCAGTGAGGTCCACTCCCACAACGCCTTCAGCAAAGCAGGCTGTGGCGTTGAGTGAGCTAACCTCACTCAACGAGAAAACATCTATGGCTTTGAGTGAGGTCCACTCCCTCAATGCCTTCAGCAATGCAGGCGTGGCGTTGAGTGAGCTAACCTCACTCAACGCCAAAACAGCTATGGAGTTGAGTGAGGTCCACTCCCTCAATGCCTTCACACTTAACCGTAGAACCCAATTATGGGGTTGAGTTAGTCAACCCCTCTCAACGCCAAAATAGCTTTGGCGTTGAGTGAGGTCGACTCACTCAACGCCAAAGTACATAGCCGCGAAAACAAACTGCGGCGCTTAGTGCGCCCACCATTCTCAACGATAAAACAGCTTTGGCGTTGAGTGAGGTCGACTCACTCAATGCCAAAGTACTTACCCAAAGGAAAGGGCTGCGGTGTTAAGTGAGCCCGCCTCACTCAGTGCCTAATCTGCCATGGCATTGAGTGAGGCCCACTCACTCAACATCATCCAGAAGAGGTCAGCGAAAATGCAGATTGATTCTCGCCGAATCGGCGGGAATCACTAACGATTCTCGTCGAAGTCGGCGAGAATCACGAAGTTATTCCAGTCGATTTTTACTTAGAAAAATTTTCTCACTCAACGCAACACTACTTAGCGGCAAAAGAACAGATCAAGGGGCAATGGCGTTGAGTGTGTACACCACACTAAACGCCAAGTCCCAGCAGACCCGGCATTGAGTGTGTGCACCACACTCAACTCCAAGTCCAAGCAGACCTGGCATTGAGTGTGTGCACCACACTCAACGCAAAGCTCTGAATTCTCCAATGTTAACTCCAGCAAGTCTAAGTACCGGGAAGGCTTTTGCTACAGCAACTACACAGGAAAACACATATGCATCCCAACCCGAGCCTAAGCAAGATAGATTTGCATAAATATTAAACTATAGCCTTGCTCTTCTACCCGGCTATAACTAATGCACAGGAAGAATCGACCAAACACTCATGCCCTCACACAGCCCGATAACAAGGCTACTCTATCAACAGTTGGGTATTTGTACCCGATTTCAAGCAAGAATAGGGTTTCTAACCTTGGGCTAACAGGGGCTTGAATAACAGCAGCTATTGAACAAAAGGCTTTATACAGCCACAAGCTTTAAGAAGAAAACAAAAAAAGACTTCGCAAGGGAAAGAATACCACTTGCCTCGATTTCAAGAAAAAACTTGGCCGGCTCCTCCTCTTCTCACTGACCCGGCGGCAAGGTACTAAGTCGAGCAAACTAGACATTTTCGGCAGAAAACATGGTCAAAACCCGAAATTCGAAACCACAAGTAAGGCCAAGAAACTCAGAAATCTTACCATAGGAACGAAGGTGTAGGCGAGAGCAATACAAATCCGCTTTCAGAATCGAATTCTGTCCACAAACGCTCCCTGAATCGGCATCCGAAGGGGAGCAGGTTCGGCGGTTTCTCTGTTTCGCGAACAGGCGCAGGCGGGTTCGGCTTCGGGAAGATGAACATGAGCGGTTTCCTCTAAGTCTAAACTATACTATATATATATACCCCTATCAACCTTAATAGCTAATTAATTAAATAATGAACAAAAAGACAAGGCAAAACCGCCAAGTACCCGCACCCTTTCAAAATAATATTTAATATAATATTTTTTAATTAGTTTTATTTTTCATAAAATACCAAAATGACGCGAAAACAAAACATCCTCGAAATTTGGCGAAATTCGCACCGTAGCTAAATATCCACGCTACGAACACAACATCGAAGTCGAAATAAACTTTCGACAAACAGAACTCGATTTATACCCACCCAAAGCCAAAACACAAGCATCCCCTGAGAGGCCACACCGGGTCACCCAAAACGACTCGGCTTGCTAGGGAGATCTTATCAATAGGCTACAAAATGGGCCACTAAGTTCTAAGTAGTTAAGACCACACTCCACAGATGGAACAAGCCAAGAAAAGGCGTCGACGTAACGCCAAGCAAGAATTAAATAATCGCAGGAAAATTGGAGGTGTTACAACATGTCATAATAGACCCCCAGTAATAATTATATGTATATTTGATGATAATTTTGAGTACCTCCCATTGTATATATTAGCTTAGAATTGTCTGCATTTAGTTAAACTGAAGAAATCATGATAAGGTGCAAAATTAACCCAGAGAGTTTAGATGTTGTTGTGTTGATCTGGTAAGTGAAATGCATGCATCATCGGGAGTTGTGATGAGGAGTGGGAGGTTTGAATAGTGATAAGAGGTGCTCGGGGTCGACGAAACGTCGTCTTCCCGTGGGGAGAAAGAAATAGTCAAAACACATTTGGATTAGGTCCAAAGTAATACTAAGGGATCAGGAATTGGGTAATAACAAATAATAATAAGTGGATTGCGAAAGGGAGCTTTGGGCTTCAGCCCAACATAGTTCCTTGTGCCCTTTGAGAGCCCTTCACGGGGTATGCCGGGGGCAGTCTTGGGCTAACCTAAACTGTAGGTAAAACTGAATTGCATGAGTAACTAGAATACATTGGGATTCACTTTCACTCACCTCGATGTCTTAGGATGTTTGGATGGGTCACTCGGGCTATAGGCTCGGTGGATTTTGTGATGAGTTGGTTGGCCCGGCGAGCATTGGCTCGGTTGTTGACTATGACAGACAGGATGGTCCGCGGAGCTTTGGCTCGGTAGCTGATACATAAGTTACATGTGAATAAAGTATAAGGTCGTTGGTCTTTGGTATTGGATGGTCGATGCACCGACGCCAATACGTTGACTCGGTAAGTGTGGTTTAGCACTTCGCCATCAAAGTCCGGTGTGCCAGACGGAAAGAGTACGCAGTAGGTCCGCTTAGTGCACCAGTGTTGAGGCATACGATAGGTCTGACTAGTAGTGCAATTACCAGTTTAAAGGTGGGCGAGCCCCAACCCACCTCTTTCGTTTGCCACTACGAAGGTATCCTGGGAGGTTTAGCTCCAAAAAGGGGGAACTAAAGTTCTGTGTACACAGAGTCGAGTCGGTGAGTTGCACTTGCATGTTCACATCATGGCATAATTGCATGTCATAGCATAACCATTGCATATAACTCTTACACCTATTGTATAAAATGGTATGGGATGCTCTATACAATAGGCCCTGCAAAATGACCCCTTGGTTTATAAGTTAGCGCGAACATGCTTATAAGTTAAGGTTTTTATTCAGTAAATATATATGTATGCCCGCTAGAACATCGACACCCTATCGTATAAATTTGTATGGGACTTTTTATACGATAGGAGCCTTGCATAAGATCCTTTAGCTTATGTGTTTTAATATAAGTTAAGGTTACTAATTTCTTGATCAGTTTTATTGCTTTTATTACTGCCGCACATACTTATATAAATGCTAGACTAGATCTGCCATCACCTTTTATTTGTTATTCTCCACCTTCATTACCTCTCCTTTACTCCTCCCCACTCGGTGCCTAGGATCCGTAGGGGAAGAGGAGGGGGATGATTGGACTTAGTCTTTAAGACAACCGGTTTTCGAACTACATCATTTTAGGGGACCGTGGAGCCCAGCATGGAGGAGCAGCCCCAGAGGTTGGCACTCATAGAGATGGGGCAGTGTAGTACCAGAGTTTAGATAGCTGGGACTATGAGCCCCGATTGTTATTAGATGATTAGTTTTCCTTCCATGCCGAGTGATATGTAGTGAGGATATTTATGTACCGGGCATGAGACCTATTTTCTGTACTTTTATTATATATGTGGACACTCCCTTCGTGGAGAATATTTACTATATATATGATGTTTTTGGACTTGCCCTTTATTATTTTGCTACTGTTGTGAATGAATCGGCTGGCAAGATCGACGTTTTGTAGTGGCGACCTTCCCGGGTGTGAACGTGTCACCGCAAAGCGGCGGTTCTGGGCTTAAGACCCATGAGGTTTAAAAAGGAAAAAAAGGTCTTACATATGCCCTACCTTATATTCTCAAAAGAATCCTACCACTTAGCCTTTATAAGTTCAGACTTACAACTTAGATCCAAAAGGATCCTACAGGATGAAAATTGGTTCGTGATGTGATTTGACACAGGAGAAATTTCTTTGTGCCTAACTTCCCGAACCTAGAAAGTCTCAGCCCTACCTTCTTCACAGCAATAAGAAACTTATCTTTAGATTGACTTGGATTGTTCTGGAAGTGTTGCAACTAGGGTTGGCACTTTGCTACTTTTGAGCTGAGATAAACTCAGCCCTATCAACTTGTTCTCAGTACCAGAAATTGTTCTTCAGAAATAACCTGCTGGAACTAAGAAGTAACTGAAGCTTGACTTGCTGCTACTTGAGCTGAGAAAATTCTAGCCCCAACTTCTTCTAAGTAACAAGAGTGTTGATCTTTAATAAGTAGTTGCTTGTGCTAGAAGTAACTTACAGAACTCTATTCTGCTTCTCATTTCCTACTTGGACTAAACCAGAAGCTCAGTCCTTTCTTCTCCTTCAATGCCCAAGGTTTTCATTTTCAAGATTAGGCTTGATTGAACTATAAAGAAACTTGAAGAACTCTTTTCTACTTCTTCTTGAACAGATAATGAAACTAAGTCCTAAATTCTTCTTTATAACTCCCAGAAAATATTCTTCAGGATAGATCAGCTGGAACTATGAAGGACTACATTTACGGTTAGCCCTTGCTTCCTCTACAATTTCAGCAAATCACTCTGATCTTGCAATTGCAGCTGATAATTGCAACGGCTTACTTGTTTCAGCTTCCAGATGCTGCAGCTAGGGTGAGCCCATACTGCTACCTCTTTTCTCGAAGAAGTACTCGGAACTTGATGGTGAAGACAAATGAAATAACCGTTCTAAGTATTCTTCACACAGCTAAACTTGAATATAAAAAATAGTTATCTCTACTGCTTCTTCTTCCTCGAAATGTAAACTTTCTGAACTTATTGGTGTAGGTGAGAATGACACTATCTATCTCTTTGAACTCATAGATCTGAAGCTTGAACTTCTTCTCCAGGGCCCTGTAATAATGGAAGAGGAAGAAGATGACGTCTAAAGCTTTTTTCAAAAGTTAATCTCTTCATTCTAAACTCCCCCTTTTCTATTGTGCCGATCAACAGCTATTTTGACCCATGTGCCCCACTAAAGTTGATAGCTGCACCTTTACTTTAATAGCCAAAAGTCGAACAGTAGGCCTGCAGTGCCATTTGTCGCGTACTATAGCCATCCCGCCTCATTTTGAATTTTGTTAACTGTGTTGACTTTTGCTGATGCCAACATCTGTGGAGTTAGTCATATTCAAGCACATTAGTATAGTCGTTGACTGAATAAGCTTCACTCAATGGAAAAACACTTAGACAGATTTTCTGTCACTAGGCGTTGAGTGAGTATGCTTTTTTTCGACGCCAAACACCTAGAAAGATTTTCTGTCACTAGTCGTTGAGTGTGTAAGCATGACTCAACGCCAAAATACTTATACAGATTTTCTGTAACTAGGTGTTGAGTGAGTAAGCTTGACTCAATGCCAAAACACAAAAAAAATTTCTGTCACTAGGCGTTGAGTGAGTAAGCTTGAATCAACTCCAAAACACTTAAACAGAAATTTTTTCCATTTTATCCTTGAGCTTTGAGTGAACACGTTACATTATTCTCTAGAGTTGAGTGAGCCATCATCACTCAATGCCGTCTAGATTGTGTAGTCATAAGTTCTTAGGCAACGAGTGAGCCTTCACCACTCGACGCTTCTGGACTTGACCATATTTCATTACTGTCAAAGACAAAGCTTTGATATCACACTATGCCTTTGATGTATTCACTCGACGCCAGTGGAATTAGTCACTGATTTGCTTTGCAAACTTGCTGGGCTTTCACCATCAACAGCTTTAATCGATGCTTTTTGTTATATGGCTTTGAGTGAGCTGTATTCACTCAACGCCTATGGACTTGGTCGATTTTTCTGTTTGCCAATGCAGAAGCTTGACAACACAGGATTCTTCTTGGCATATGGCATTTAGTGAGCTCGCTTCACTCAACGCTTGTGGACTTAAACCACATTTCTTTGCATCTGGCATTGAGTGATCTTGCTTCACTCAATGCTTGTGGAATTAGAAATATTTCTCTATTGCTGGATGAGTGAGCTTGCTTCACTCAACGTCTATTGACTTAAACACATTATCTGTCTCTCCACCTACCTACCTTGTGATCGCCTGTCACAATCACTTAGTTAGCTTGTCTAACTTTGTTCCAAAGAACATCCTGCACATGATGAGCTTAAATAACATCAAATACAACTATGCTCTTAGTGTTGTGGGTGATGCCTCTTCAAATCAAGTCCAGGGAACATTGAGGGCAATATTCTGAACACCCGGGGAGAACAAAGATGTATAAAGACATGAATACATTATTCTTATGGCCGGTTTGAAGAAGTACATAGCTCCTTACATGGCAAAGTGTCATAATTGCGCACTAGAGAAAGCTGAATTTCAGATACCTTGTGGATTTCTAAAGTCTTTGCTGATACAGGAATGGATGTTCGACGACAAATCAATAGATTTTGTGCATGAATTATCGAGATCGTAGTATGGGAACAATATTGTTTGGGTAATCATAGTCTGTTTGACAAAGGTGTCACACTTCATTCCGAACCAAAAAGATAATTTTGTGGAAAATCTACCAAAGTTCTAAGCAGATAACATAATATGAATACACGGTATGCACCGTATCATTATAAGTGACTGTGATGGGTGTTTAACTTCAAATGATTGGAGGCAAATCCACCAACTATTGGGAACCAAGTTGAAATTTACTATGGCCTTCCATCCTCAAACTGATGGGCAGACCGAAAGGACCAATAGGAAAATGGAGGATATGCTCTGCATGTGTGACTTGGATTTTGAAAGGCGGAGGGAGGATAATCTCTTTATGATCGAGTTGGATTACAACAACAATTACAAGGTGAGTAGATGAATGGAGACTTTCAAGGCCCTTTATGGTAGAATGTGTCATACCCTATTAGCTTGGGAAGAGAAGGGCAAAACAAAGTTGTTTATGTGAAAGGAAGTTGAAGATGATACTTTAATCTTATGAATAATCCATGAGCAATCGTTGATCGCTAAGGATAGGCAGGCTGAATACTAAAACACTAAGCACACGAACATCGAGTTCGTTGTAGGCATATGGGTTTATATAAAGATTAAACGTTCAAGGGCGTGTCAAGGATTAAAACTTGAAAAAAACATAGTCCATAATACCTTTGACCGTTTGATTTTGTGGAGCCTATTTGTGAAGCTGCTTATCGGTTCACTCTTTCGATAGAGTTGAGTGGATTGCACGATGTGTTTCACATATCAGTGCTAAGAAAGTCATTGAAAGAGCCTATTAAATTGTGTTGGCTCCATTGCTCATAATATCCCAGATTTGTAGAAGTCAAACAAGTCAAAGGTATACACATAGTTGTATTTGATGTATGTTCAAGTTTTTGTATGTAGGTTGTTCCTTGTCACATTGAATGGATAGGTATTCCAAATGGTTGTGATAAGTGGTCACAAGGTAGAGAAGTGGAGATACAGAAATCTGTCTAAGTCCAGAAGCATTGAGTGAAGTCAGTTCACTGAATGTTAGATGTCAAAGAAGGGTGCTGGAAAGGCTGAAAAATTGCTTGTCCATAGGCATTGAGTGAAGTCAGTTCACTCAAAGCCAAATGCCAAAAAGCAATTAGTAAGGTGTGGACAGTCAAAGTCTAGCAGTGTGCAAAGCAATTCTGCGGCAAAGTCCACAGGCGTTGAGTGAAGATAGTTAACTCAACGCCATATAACAAGAGGCATTTAATAAAGCTGAGTCTATTAAAACCTCGGCATTGGCAAGCTGAAAAATTGACTAAGTCCAGATGAGTCGAGTAAAGCCTGTTCACACTACGCCCAAAGAATAAAGCATTGAGAAAAGCTCACGTAGTATAAGCTTAAAGAAGAAAGAAAAATCTGTCTAAGTACAAAATAATTGAGTGAGGAAGGCTCTGTAAGACCCCCCTCCCGGAACACAACACACGGCACGAGGGGAGTCTTATGCCCGAAATAGCCGCCTTGCGGTAGCACTAACACACGGGTTAGCCTTTACCACAAGACGCCTATTCCGCCAGCTACAATCCATATCACAACAATTATGCCAACCCAACCATAACAGAAAAGTAAAGCTAAAAGCAGTTCAGTTCACAGCTAAGTTAAAGTCCAAAAGTAGCGGAAGATAACAAGCACAACAGGCTTGTACAAAAGAAACAAGAGTCTAGAAATGTTTTGCCAAACGGCTACATGAAAACACTCACTACTGTCACTGACGGTGCCGATGGCACCACCACCTCACGTCCTATCATCCGGGCCTGGCTGTCCTGCTGCATAGTCCGTTGCCGCTCTACCTGCGGGGTTTCCTCCTAAAAAGGAAGACGTAGCAACCGTTAGTCATAAGATTAAGTGGCTTCACATCCGCTCCCCCGGCGACTCCTCGGCACCGGGCGGAGAAAGGAACACAGGTACAATATATATACATAAGCAAGTAAACAAGCAGGTGACAGTAAGTATGGTGAAGTATAACCTACGCTACACAACTAGCAGTTCTACGAATATCAATAATATATAAATGACAGCAGGTATAATTAATCAGAATAGTAACTTAACTTATAAGAGTGCCCATACAAACTTATGAGTTAAGGATCGGCTTAACAGTAAAGTAACTCATCGTATAAGAGTGCCCATACAAACTTATACGATGAGGATCTTGTGTATGCAATGAATGACATGTTATAAATGTTATGGTATGACCGAATCATGCGCACGCACATGCAAGTTGCTATGTCGACACAGACTAGAAGTTCCCACTTTTCGAGCAGGTAGCTAACCTCTCAGGCGTCGTCCGTCGTGGCCAGACGGCGACAGTGGAGCGGGCGTCTCCACTACTAGGTGGTATCACACTACCTATCCTAGGCCCCCGTACGCCTCAACGCTAAGAACACAACAGCGGAGCTCACATGCGTACTACGGCTCAGAAGGGGTCTTGGGTAAATGTGCACCAAGAACACAGCCCAACCTGGACTTGATTTCGAACCGGATGGAACCTCGGAAACGCACGAGGTGCAAGCCCAACCGTTCTCATGGCACGGAGGAGATCTCGGGTTATGGACACCAAGTATCTAACCCTACCGTCCAAGGTCTACCCATTGGTTCCCATCGGTGTGACGACTGGCGAACCCGTAGACCTGCCACAATCATTATCTCAACGTCGCGACACGATGAATCGTCGCACATCACATGCCCCAAAACAACTCACTCGATGCTACCCGTAGGGAGACTTCAACTCTATGCATCGGATGTTAATAAACCCCTTGGGCTCGGATTACAGTTACAAAATACTCTTCACATAGTGTTCATCATGTTCACGCCCACCTATTCAATGGATTCACCTCAACACTACGCATAATAGATATGTTCAACACCAAATTGTATAATATAACCTATACCAATCTCAACTCCTAATATCTAACCTTCCCATCCAATCCATTTCTCTACCATTACATGGTTATTCCCCAATACACAACCAAATGAGTAACCATGCTAAATTATAGCAACAACAACATTATAGATATATGGGAGCAAGATATCAAATGAGCAAATCACAATCATTGCAAGAGTGCTAACATTATAAATTAACAAGTGCAATAATATAGGATAGCCCAATACTAAAACTGGGATTCCCGGAGCTACAGGAATCCGATCACAATGCACAACCCCTCGTTGGAAAGGTATTCGCGAGGGCTACGACTTTCTTGTTGAGTCGATCGCGCAGATCTGGTTGCAACATACCAGAAATTCAACTCGAATACGTATAGGAAACAGTTTCCTGTACAGGAATTTTCCCGAACGCAGCGGGCTCGAACCAGCTTTCCCGTGGCTACAGGTATCGCATGGAAACGAGCAACCCCTCGTTGGAAAGGTAATTTCAAGGGCTACGACTTTCGTGTTGAGTCGATCACCCATATCTGGCCAGAACACCTCCGAAATTGGCCACGAAGGTCGCCGCGTGCAGAAATCAGATTTCTGCACGCATCTTAAGGCGAGATGAACGGCATCCGTTCATCTTCTTCCTTGCAACGACCTCGCATAAACTTCTCCAGAAATCACACCCAACCTTATTTCTCCTTTCAAAGCCAAACCCCCAACGAAAACCCCTCTCATCTCCACTTTGAATGATGAGAAGGTTGAGGGAGACTAAGCCTAAAACCTAGGCATGGCTTATCCTAAGAACTCTCCTCCTCACCATCAAGACTCTATGGAGTCGATGTCTCTCCTAAAATAACTATAGATCTAGCACCAAGGGAGAGGGGAGGAAGCTCACCACAAGTCCAGCGGTACCACCATGGCCGGCCATGAGCCTCGCACTCCTTCGCGGCGACATTGTTTTTCCCTTGACGGTGGCGGCGTTTTGATTCCTCCAAAGATGGCTCCGGCAAGCTCTTCCTCCTCCTCCAGCCAAGAATCCTCTCAGAAATTTCGGGGCAGAAGAAAGGAGATGAAATGCTAGGGTTTCCCAACTTTTTCCTTTTTATACATCGCAGACACGGGTAGGCACACGGCCGTGTTCCTACCCGTGTTCAGGTGACACGGCCGTGTGGCATGCCGTGTCTAGGGCCGTGTTCATACCAGAACCACTTTCTGCCGGGTCAGGGTTGCGGCACACGGGTAGGGACACGGCCGTGTCCCGACCCGTGTCCTAGGCACACGGCTAGGGACACGCCCGTGTCCCTACCCGTGTCCTTGGCACACGGCTAGGGACACGCCCGTGTCCCAATACCCGTGTACCTCTCTGACTGGTAAGCCTATTTTTATGAGGCACACGGGTATGGACACGGCCGTGTCCATACCCGTGTCAGCCAAAAATGCCGTTTTGCCTTGTTTTCCTCATTTCCCGTACGTCCGCACCTGTTCACCCACATCCCCCATTGGGCTCACCACAGCCCCCTTAACTCAAATACGCAATCAAGGGGCCTAGCGCGAATTGGGACGTTACAAATCCTATAAACAAAATAAAAGATTTCGTCCCCGAAATCAGGGTAGGGCTATGGGGGTGAAACACATAAAATGGAACTATGCTTTCAAATAAAATTTTTACCTAGAGTAAATAATTCCGGGTAGCGCTCTTGCATCAAATCCCTTGGCTCCCATGTGCACTCTTCCTTCCCATGATTAGACCATAGCACTTTCACCAAGGGAACACTTTTGCGGCGCAAGGTTCTTGTCTCGTTATCAACGATCCGCACCGGCTCCAGTCGCACAGACCTATCAGACGCCACGGCACCATCCGCCGTGGGGATATACTGTTCAGGCCGCAACAAAGCCTTCCGAAGCGACGATACATGGAACACGTCGTGAAGGTTCTCCAGCTCCGGTGGTAACTCCAATCGATAGGCCAGAGGGCCAATCCTTTCCACTACGACATAGGGCCCAACATACCTTGGGCTGAGCTTCTTGACTCCACGCACCCGCGACACTCCGTGCATCGGTCGAATCTTCAGGAACACTTTATCACCCACTTGAAACTCTACCATACGGTGCCTTGCGTTGTAATATTTCGCCTGTCGGCTTTGAGCCTCTAGCATTCGATTCCGGATCAACCTAACCACCGCGTCCGTGTCATCAATATACTCATTTCCCAATGTCTTCGGATCTTCGTCTTGCACCCAGGACAAGGGTGTTCTACACCTCCTTCCATACAAAGCTTCATGAGGTGCCATTCCAATACTGGCTTGATGACTGTTATTATAAGAGAACTCCACGAGAGGTAAGATTCTCTCCCATGGTTCTCCTTTATCTAGCACACACAACCTCAATAGGTCCTCCAATGTTCGGATGATTCGTTCAGATTGCCCGTCCGTTTGTGGGTGAAAGGCTGTGCTAAAGGCGAGGCGCGAGCCCAAATAAGCCTGTACAGCCCTCCATTCTCTTGAAGTAAACCGACCATCCCTGTCGGAGACGATCGTCTTTGGCACACCATGGTACCGCACAAATTGTTCCACAAAGAGACGCACTACGACGCCCACTTGCGCCTCCTTCTTCATTGGGATAAAGCGGGCTACCTTGGTCAACCGGTCAACTATCACCCACACAGAATCATTCCCCGAGCGCGAGCGAGGTAACCCGTGGACGAAGTCCATGGAGATGTCCTCAAATTTCCATTCGGGGATGGGCAATGACTGTAGCATTCCACCGGGGCTTCTGCATTCCGCCTTCACCATTTGGCAAGCCACACAATGAGTAACGAAGTACTTGACATCTCTCTTCATTCCCGGCCAACACATTGTTTTTCTCAAATCGGTGTACATCTTCGCGATCCCCGGGTGTACCGAGTACTTGGAACAATGGGCCTCCTTTAGAATATCCTCCCGAATGTTGTCACCTTCGGGGATGTAAAGCCGGCCACGAAAATGGACGAGGCCGTCTTTTAGGGAGTATTCTTCCGTAGTCCCATCCTCCATTGACTTGAAAACTGGGGTTAAAGCCGCATCCTTTCTTTGTTCCGTACAGATCCGGTCTCGTATGTTGCAAACTATACTCATCGCGGCCAAATATTCTGTATACTCTTCCGGTTGATTCTTAAAGACCAAAGTGATTTCCATCTCTTGCAGTGTCCGGATTAACTCCATCCTCATCAAGCGGGATTCCGTGCTCGTTCCCGGTGCCTTTCGGCTCAAGGCATCAGCTACGGAATTAACCTTCCCGGGGTGGTAGTTCAAGGTGAATTCATAGTCGCACAAGAACTCCAACCACCGCCGCTGTCTCAAGTTTAACTCCTTTTGGGTGTGAACGTACTTCAGATTTTTGTGATCCGAGTAGATCTCGCAGTGGACGCCGTATAAATAATGCCTCCACATCTTCAAGGCGAATACCACCGCTCCCAACTCTAGATCATGCACCGGGTAGTTGGCTTCATGCTTCTTCAACTGTCTTGAAGCATAAGCGATCACATGCCCATTCTGCATCAACACAGCTCCCATCCCTTGATACGACGCATCCGTGTAAACTTGAAAGCCCTCCTTCCCAGATGGAAGAGCTAGGATGGGTGCAGTCGTCAATCTGTCTTTCAACTCTTGGAATGCAGCTTCGCACTGGGGTGTCCATTCAAACGGCACACCCTTCTTGGTCAGCGTAGTAAGGGGAAGGGCGATCTTCGAGAAGCCTTTCACGAACTTGCGATAGTACCCGGCAAGTCCAAGAAAGCTCCGTATGTCGGCCGCTGACTTCAATGGCGACCACTCCTTCACGGCCCGCACCTTGGCCGGATCTACAGCTAGCCCCGCCCCACTAATCACATGTCCCAAGAACGCGACCTCTCGAAGCCAAAAACTCACATTTGCTGAACTTGGCAAACAAAGTGTGCTCCTTTAGTTTCCTCAGCACTAAAGTTAGATGCTCGGCGTGTTCTGCCTCAGTCTTTGAGTAGACTAGGATATCATCGATGAACACGATGACAAAGACGTCCAAATAAGGGCCGAACACCTTGTTCATCAGGCTCATAAAGGCGGAAGGGGCGTTTGTGAGCCCAAACGGCATCACGGTGAATTCATACAAACCGTATCTCGAACTGAACGCCGTCTTCTGAATGTCATCTTCTTGTATCCTCAGCTGATAATATCCCGGACGCAGATCTAACTTGGAGAACCAATACGATCCCACCAATTGATCAAATAATTCATCAATGCGCGGTAGGGGATAGGTGTTCCGCACCGTTAACCGGTTCAACTCTCGATAATCAATACATAACCGCAAGGTGCCATCCTTCTTTTTGACGAACAAAACGGGCGCTCCCCAAGGCGACGAGCTTGGGCGAACGAACCCTGCTTCCACCAATTCCTGAAGCTGGACTCTAAACTCTGCAAGTTCCTTCGGAGCCATTCGGTATGGAGCTCGCGAGACGGGCTTGGCACCCGGAATTAGCTTGATTTGGAAGTCCACTTCCCTATGCGGGGGTAGTCCTGGCAATTTCTCGGGAAATACCTCGGGAAATTCTCGCACCACCCGCACATCCTTGACCTCTAATGTCAATTTCTTCAACTCGAAGCAAATTACATAGACCTCGTCCCCTTCCATATGAGATTTCATAACTTGGATTGAAGATAATAATTTACGGGGTGCGAATTTAATACCTTGGAAGATGACTTCCGAGTCTCCATGCCTCAACATAACTTGCTTCTCCGCACAATTGATCCTGGCGTGGTGCCAGTCCAACCACTTCATGCCCAGGATGAGATCGAACTCCGGGATTCTTAACACTGTAGCCGGAGTTTCAAAGAACTTTCCTCCAATAAGGGTGTCGAAGTCGCAACTTGCTGACGACGTCATCTCAGAGCCGTCCGGAAGGCGCACCCTTTGAGTAATGCCCGTGAAGTGTTGCACTCCCTCCAAGTCCTTCACGAAGTCCTCCGAAATGAACGAGTGAGACGCACCCGTGTCAAATAACGTATAGGCGGGTCTCCCACTAACCACGACAGTGCCTAGGTTCCAAAAGGGTAATCACTATTCAGAATAGCGCGTATCTTTGTATCATAAATCTAACAAGTCATATAATATTAAAACAATTTTGCACGTACCGGTGATGACTTCCTGCGGATTTCTCTCCTGAGTCATATCCAATGCGAATACATGCTCCCGTGCATGTCCTTGATTTCTCCCTGGTGGTCCTCTTCCTCGGCCACGCATGTGCCCTCGTCCCCGTGGAGCTACTGGAGGGGGAGCAATAGGGGCACCCCCGATCAGTCGCGGGCAAACTCGTCGGACATGCCCCGGTTGGTTACACTCAAAACATATCATCTCACGTCGGCCCCCAGGTTGTTGATAATATTGCTGCTGCGGTGGTGGTGGTAAAGGTAGTGGTTGCGGAATTGGGTACTCCACCCGATAGTTCCGGTTGACCCACCGACCGCCTCTGTGGTTTCCCCTTCCTCTGCCATGATCATTCCGCCTTCTATTACTAGGGCCGACTTCAATTACTCCTTCCGCAGGTCTCTTGCCACATCCCATGTGGTCCGCCTCCAGTCTCTTTGCCATGTCAATGATTTCTGCCAGGCTTCCATCGGCTATAAACAAAAGGGCCTGCCTCAGGGGGTCCCTTAACCCTTTGTAGAAGCGCTTCGCATAGCCTCTATCGTCCAAATCATAGGAATCAGCAAACCTAGCGAGGTGTTGGAACTCCCTCTGGTACTCCGTTACTGATTTCGATCCCTGCTTCAGCTGCAGAAATCTTTCTTCAAGTTCATCCCGAGCAGAAGAAGGAATGAAGTGATCCAGAAAAGCCTCAGTGAACTCGTTCCAACTGATGTCCGTGTACAACCGCCCTTGGAAGGTGGAGCCCATGAGGGACTTCCACCACCTTTTGGCGTGTAGCTCTAGCAGCGTCACTACCAATGTCACCGCCATGTTGTTCGGACATCTTATGCCAGCCATCAATTCCTGCACGGTATCAAGCCATTCCTCGGTGCGCACCGGCAATTCTGTCCCAAGATAGGCAGGAGGGGACAGGGCACGGAAGGTGCTCACCCAGTTGGAGCCTGGCGCCTGTTGTTGCACCGGAGCTTGCTGGGCTTTAAATGCATCCAATATGGCTGACAGCGTTTGTCCCAGTTCCGACTGCTGGAATTGTGAAGGGACGGAAGGGGTAGGAGTGCCCCCAACCTGCTCCACCTGCGCTGGGACCTATACGCAAGGTACAAACTAGGGTCAGGTTGGCTAAAACTAATGTCAAAGTTGGACAACTTAGTGTGAATTACATATGGGCACACCACTGCTTCCGCTAAGTCGGTTTGTCCCCAAACCGACTAATCGAACGGGAGTGGCCCATTGTTACCTGACTGCTGTAGGTGAAGATCGGCTTAGTCTAATACCATTTGTAAGACCCCCCTCCCGGAACACAACACACGGCACGAGGGGAGTCTTATGCCCGAAATAGCCGCCTTGCGGTAGCACTAACACACGGGTTAGCCTTTACCACAAGACGCCTATTCCGCCGGCTACAATCCATATCACAACAATTATGCCAACCCAACCATAACAGAAAAGTAAAGCTAAAAGCAGTTCAGTTCACAGCTAAGTTAAAGTCCAAAAGTAGCGGAAGATAACAAGCACAACAGGCTTGTACAAAAGAAACAAGAGTCTAGAAATGTTTTGCCAAACGGCTACATGAAAACACTCACTACTGTCACTGACGTTGCCAATGGCACCACCACCTCAGGTCCTATCATCCGGGCCCGGCTGTCCTGCTGCATAGTCCGTTGCCGCTCTACCTGCGGGGTTTCCTCCTAAAAAGGAAGACGTAGCAACCGTTAGTCATAAGACTAAGTGGCTTCACATCCGCTCCCCCGGCGACTCCTCGGCACCGGGCGGAGAAAGGAACACAGGTACAATATATATACATAAGCAAGTAAACAAGCAGGTGACAGTAAGTATGGTGAAGTATAACCTACGCTACACAACTAGCAGTTCTACGAATATCAATAATATATAAATAACAGCAGGTATAATTAATCAGAATAGTAACTTAACTTATAAGAGTGCCCATACAAACTTATGAGTTAAGGATCGGCTTAACAGTAAAGTAACTCATCGTATAAGAGTGCCCATACAAACTTATACGATGAGGATCTTGTGTATGCAATGAATGACATGTTATGAATGTTATGGTATGACCGAATCATGCGCACGCACATGCAAGTTGCTATGTCGACACAGACTAGAAGTTCCCACTTTTCGAGCAGGTAGCTAACCTCTCAGGCGTCGTCCGTCGTGGCCAGACGGCGACAGTGGAGCGGGCGTCTCCACTACTAGGTGGTATCACACTACCTATCCTAGGCCCCCGTACGCCTCAACGCTAAGAACACAACAGCGGAGCTCACATGCGTACTATGGCTCAGAAGGGGTCTTGGGTAAATGTGCACCAAGAACACAGCCCAACCTGGCCTTGATTTCGAACCGGATGGAACCTCGGAAACGCACGAGGTGCAAGCCCAACCGTTCTCATGGCACGGAGGAGATCTTGGGTTATGGACACCAAGTATCTAACCCTACCGTCCAAGGTCTACCCATTGGTTCCCATCGGTGTGACGACTGGCGAACCCGTAGACCTGCCACAATCATTATCTCAACGTCGCGACACGATGAATCGTCGCACATCACATGCCCCAAAACAACTCACTCGATGCTACCCGTAGGGAGACTTCAACTCTATGCATCGGAGGTTAATAAACCCCTTGGGCTCGGATTACAGTTACAAAATACTCTTCACATAGTGTTCATCATGTTCACGCCCACCTATTCAATGGATTCACCTCAACACTACGCATAATAGATATGTTCAACACCAAATTGTATAATATAACCTATACCAATCTCAACTCCTAATATCTAACCTTCCCATCCAATCCATTTCTCTACCATTACATGGTTATTCCCCAATACACAACCAAATGAGTAACCATGCTAAATTATAGCAACAACAACATTATAGATATATGGGAGCAAGATATCAAATGAGCAAATCACAATCATTGCAAGAGTGCTAACATTATAAATTAACAAGTGCAATAATATAGGATAGCCCAATACTAAAACTGGGATTCCCGGAGCTACAGGAATCCGATCACAATGCACAACCCCTCGTTGGAAAGGTATTCGCGAGGGCTACGACTTTCGTGTTGAGTCGATCGCCCAGATCTGGTTGCAACATACCAGAAATTCAACTCGAATACGTACAGGAAACAGTTTCCTGTACAGGAATTTTCCCGAACGCAGCGGGCTCGAACCAGCTTTCCCGTGGCTACAGGTATCGCATGGAAACGAGCAACCCCTCGTTGGAAAGGTAATTTCAAGGGCTACGACTTTTATGTTGAGTCGATCACCCAGATCTGGCCAGAACACCTCCGAAATTGGCCACGAAGGTCGCCGCGTGCAGAAATCAGATTTCTGCACGCATCTTAAGGCGAGATGAACGGCATCCGTTCATCTTCTTCCTTGCAACGACCTCGCATAAACTTCTCCAGAAATCACACCCAACCTTATTTCTCCTTTCAAAGCCAAACCCCCAACGAAAACCCCTCTCATCTCCACTTTGAATGATGAGAAGGTTGAGGGAGACTAAGCCTAAAACCTAGGCATGGCTTATCCTAAGAACTCTCCTCCTCACCATCAAGACTCTATGGAGTCGATGTCTCTCCTAAAATAACTATAGATCTAGCACCAAGGGAGAGGGGAGGAAGCTCACCACAAGTCCAGCGGTACCACCATGGCCGGCCATGAGCCTCGCACTCCTTCACGGCGGCATTGTTTTTCCCTTGACGGTGGCGGCGTTTTGATTCCTCCAAAGATGGCTCCGGCAAGCTCTTCCTCCTCCTCCAGCCAAGAATCCTCTCAGAAATTTCGGGGCAGAAGAAAGGAGATGAAATGCTAGGGTTTCCCAACTTTTTCCTTTTTATACATCGCAGACACGGGTAGGCACACGGCCGTGTTCCTACCCGTGTTCAGGTGACACGGCCGTATGGCATGCCGTGTCTAGGGCTGTGTTCATCCCAGAACCACTTTCTGCCGGGTCAGGGTTGCGGCACACGGGTAGGGACACGGCCGTGTCCCGACCCGTGTCCTAGGCACACGGCTAGGGACACGCCCGTGTCCCAACCCGTGTCCTTGGCACACGGCTAGGGACACGCCCGTGTCCCAATACCCGTGTACCTCTCTGACTGGTAAGCCTATTTTTATGAGGCACACGGGTATGGACACGGACGTGTCCATACCCGTGTCAGCCAAAAATGCCGTTTTGCCTTGTTTTCCTCATTTCCCGTACGTCCGCACCTGTTCACCCACATCCCCCATTGGGCTCACCACAGCCCCCTTAACTCAAATACGCAATCAAGGGGCCTAGCGCGAATTGGGACGTTACAGGCTCACTCAATGCATTCAATGCTTCCATAATAGAAATATTGGCTAAGTGTTTTGGCATTGAGTCAAGTTTACTCACTCAACACCTAGTGTAGAAAACTGGCTCAGTGTTTTGGCATTGATTCAAGCTTACTCACTCAACGCCTAGTGACAAAAAACTGACTATGTTTGTTAGCGCTAAGTAAAGCTTATTCAATCAACGCCTAGTGACAGAAAATCTATCTATGTATTTTGGCGTTAAGTCAAGCTTATTCACTCAACGCCTAGTGACATAAATTCTTTCTATGTTTTTTGGCGTTGATTGAGGGTTGCTCACTCAACGCCTATAGTAAATTTCTTTGAATTTTACTAACTCCACAGGTGATGATGTCAGCAAGATTTCAAATGTTGCGGGAAGTCTACAGTACATGTCAAACGGTGTCACAAGCCTACTGTATGACTATTACTGTTAAAGCAAGTTGCAGTCAACAATAATAGGTAGTCCCCATTGCTTTTTTGAACCATTAATTGGCGGAAGATACAAGGGACTTGATCGGGACATGGAACTAAACTTTTAAGGTTTTATTCATTTTGAAAAAAGGCTGTTGAACTTCATCTTCCTCGTCATTGTTGTCAAGCTTCAAACCTAAAAGTTTAGCAAGCTATTCAAAAGGTTCCAGCAAGTTAGTTGTAGATAATTTCTTTTGCTATAGCAAGTTCAGATAAGGTTTGATAAAAAAGAAGAACCGAAGCCATCTGTTTTCTCCATTCCAGGTTTGCTGACTGAAAAGAAAATCAACAGCAAGTTCAGAAACTTGTTTCTAAGTTTCTTCCAGCACAGGAAACTGCTTACTGAAGATCATATTTTTATTACTGTGAAGAAAGATAGGGCTGGGATAACTCATTCCAGGAAGACATGAATAGAGAAATTTTCTCTAGTGTGAAATCAACAACAACAAACTCCTTTATTTTTGTAGGATCAATTCTTGGATCTTATGCCCAGAACCGCTTCTTTGCGGTGACACCAACACACACGGGAAGGTCATCACTATAAAATGCTGATCCTGCATGCCATACCGATCAAAGAAAAGTAGAACAAGTATAAGAGTAAAATCAAACTAGTCCATTAGAATCACATATATATAATATAAGTCTTCACGAAGGGAGAGTCCACAAAAAGGAATAATAAAATAAATAATCAAAAAATTATGGAAATATTACCAGAACGTATGAGTGACCAGAAAGGTCCCTCACCAAAAATTATAATTTTCCATGTTCAATGGGTACAAAAATAAAATCATCTAGATTAAATAAAGAACAACCACTTTTTTAAGCAACCCGTAGAAATAGACATTCAAAAATTCCATAAAAATTCACAGAGCTTTGTAATGTCATAAAAGGTCCTCTGACTTAATTTCAAGAAATTCCAAGGTAAGAAAGCTACTTAGAAAAATACATCAAGGGAACCTACTATAGTGCACTTTGTGAATAAATATGCTTGTAAATTCATCAAAACAACTTGCAACAATTTCCAATGCCTCGATATGCCCCAAAAGGCTTCCTGGCCATGTAATCTAATTTTCCAACAAGTTATGATATTTGTTACATATTTTTCAAAATTTGGTGCACAAATTAACTTAATAAATGAAGTGCAATGAAAATAAGCCCAATCACTCTGAATACTTTACAAGAGAACTTAAGAGATATTTGATTAACTTTTCCAGAATTTCAAATCATTCAAAGACAATTAAACCCAAGATACTTCAATTTCATCAAAGTAGATAAGATGGAGATTAAACCTATAAGTTTGGTTTTCTGATTTCAAAACATCCTAAAATAAATCTAAGCGATTAATAACGCTATAAATTTACTCTAACCAAAGTTCCATGAAGACCCATGGTCATTTCACCCCTTAGGTATTCTACAAAGTGTAAAGTCCTAAACTAACCCTCATTGGCTTAAGTAGTGTGCCTAAGTCTAAGTGTCACCAAATTCAATCCTAGGGCATTTAATCACCCTAAGATCAGATAGACTAAACACCAAGTCCAAACAAGGACATATCACCCCATGTCCTTCACAAACCCCCAAAGTTCATCCTTAGGGTTTGAACTAGGGTTCTAGTGAAAATCAACCCTAATACACCCCAAACTCCAGGTGAGGTGTTTAATGTATTAATAAATCAGTGGCCAAGTTTCAACCTCTGTTGAGGTGATTTGGTCACCCAATACCACAAAGGGCATCTTAACCTAACTACCCCTTCTTGGTCAAAATTTGGGTTTGATTCTTTCCAAACCCAATCATCTCCAAATGGGATGAAAATTTGTAAAAGCCTTATGATGACTCCAAGGACCAATCACCAAAATTTGGGAGGGTTTGGAGGTCATTAGACCTTATAAATAATTCATACATGGATTGTTAAATTTCTACAAAAACTTTAGGAACATGTTTTCCATAAATTAACTTTTTTGATATGTTTTAGTTATAGGTAAGAGGGACCCCCATCCAAAATTTCAAGTCATTTGGATAGCTGGATTGATGGGGGCACTAAAAATAATATCTGGTCTAGCCTAGGTATAGACCTCACAAAAATGAGTGTTGTTGTCAAACCACTTACCCAAATGTGTTGAAATAAATTTTAAATTAAACTAGAATTCAAGAGCTACAATATTCATGTTGGTCATGTTTTCTTTAGGTGTCCCTAGCTATTTGTAATATTTAATTTAAGACAGCCCAATAAAGAGGACCGAAAATACCAAAAAAAATCATAAATATGATCAGCACAGATCTTAAAGCAGATTATTGGGCTCCTGGTCATCTTCTTCCTCCAGCCAAGGGCCGTGATTGACCGAACCTGGAGCAACTTTTCAAGCAATTTGCCGGCCTTCCAGCCACCTCCCTGGCCGGCCACCACTAATAACACCTCCGTTGAGGTGGGGCTATCGCTCGGCGGTGGCACGGCTGCCAGAGGGGCGGTTTCCGGCGAACACGCAATGTATAAAAACCATGACAATTCTGAAATTTTTCTCACCCAATGGAGCTCAATTTAGTACGATTTTCTCCTAAAAGATCTAAGAATCTAGACCACGAAGAGAGGAGTATAGGAGGACCTTTAACCGGGCTTGCCGGAGAGTGTGGTGGTGGTGCGTGTTGAGTCCGATTTATATAGTTATTTTCGAACTCATCTGGGCTTATTATCTTGCATGTGCACTACTTTTTAAATTGGAAAAGTTATATTTTATTTAGATCTTCATTGGCCACTAAGTGCATTATTTTAGCCCTTGGGTGTGCAATTGCGCAATCTTTTGTTGAGGGTAAGCACATAGTGCTCCCCATGGTTCTTTTTGTTCATTTTATGCTTTGGTTTGGTGATGCGGGTTTGTACTCCAGTTTTGGTTTTTGTTGTGAATGTGGTGCATTTTCCCAAGGCCGGAATTCTGATTTGTGGAAAATGTACGGTCGTGCGTTTCCTTAGCGCATGGTTTCTTCGTAATCGTGCGTTTAACTTGGTCGAGTGGATCTCAATGCATTTCATCGAGATGGGCTGGAAGAGTATAAACACATGGTTAACGCACGGTTTCGACAAAACCGTGCGAAAAGGAAATGCACGGTTTTCCTGTACCATTCGTTTTGGCACCATTCTGTGGTTAATCATGCAATTTGTTTATGCACGGGCGGAAGTGTCCGTGCGCGAGTAAAACGTATGGTTCCACTATTTTCTCCTGCATTCCTGCGCTCTATGTTTACCTGTGCGATTTCCTTCACGTACGGGGAGAAGCGCCCGTGCGTGAGTAAAATGCATGGGTAAACGCATCTTCATCCGCAAGCTTGGCCTAGATGTTTAATTCCACACGGTTAACGCACGGTCGTGCGCCAAACCGTGCGTGACCAATTTTTTGACCTGTTTCTATTTAAGCATAGATTTTCTTCCATTTTAGGATCCCACATATTTTCTCTGACATTTTCATCTCCGATGAAGGGTTCCACTGTTCCCCTTCATCTTCTACCGTAAGGAGGTGCTCCGGGCAAGCTTTCACCTCCAAATCCAAGCCGGAGCTTCCTCTCCACCTCCTCCTTCATCCTTGAGCTTTAAGAAGAGTTTAACCTAGCTTTCTTCATCAAGCTAGGAGAAATTTTTGCCATCCTCCACCGGGTTGTGACACAAAGAAGACGAGTCCATTGGGAGTGAGTGACAGTCTCCTCTACCCCATACGCAGTTGAGGACCGAGCTAAGATGTCGATTGACAACCCGACAAATCTTACCTTGAATTCTCAGCAAGGCTTCATATCCGATCGATTTCATACACTTTTCTTCTCTTGTTGTTGATAGTTTAGTTGATCTCTTGTATATGATGAAGTTGTTCTTATTTTAATAAACATATGTATACAATCATGTCTATGTGATTTCATATTAATGTTATTTTGCTTGAGGCGCGCCTTTATTTTCCATACTCCACCACACCGTGCCGTACTTGTAATTGATAGTGGCGTGCGTAGCGAAGAGGTGCTTTCAACCCTCACTTCGTAAGCCTACTCGTCCATCCACCCAGCGACTCGTTGCATAGCGGCCCTTCTTGTATCCATCCCGCCTTGCGAAGCATTGCATAGCGGTGTTGCATAGGAGTAGTTTGTTAGCATTTTAATTTATTTTTCAGCATCTATCAAAACCCCCTTCGTTAGCTCTGACCTAAGGACTTCAATCTCAAGTCCTCCTCAAAATTAACTCCCCCTTTGATGTGTTCCCTCGAGATCGATACTTGGGGAAATTATCCCATTTTATATTATTTGTGCGACCGGTACACTTGTCGTTCAACAACACAAGTTTTTGGTGTCCTTGCCGGGGAATACAATCATGTGAGTTTTTGAAGAGGGAGATTCGAGATAGAATCCCTTTTCCATTTGTTCATTTAATGTTTTTTTTTGCTTTAATTTTTAGAATTTGCTGCTTATTTTTTTCTTTGTTCCTTTTCTACTTTTTATTTTTCTGCAGCAGGCATTCCTTTTCTTTTATCTACTAGTGTGTAGTTTATTTTTGCTTAGAATATTTCTGTTGGAGAATTATTTCTTGTTGCATCATATTTTCTTATATGAATATCCGTTGTTGATGGTGCGAGGATTATAGACATCGTAGTGATAAGTGCCCCAACGAAGATAGTGAGCATAATTCTCGTGGTTTAGTGTACGGAGCACCCTCCTCTTATTGTACTTCATACACCATACCCATGTCTTATAGTCACATCTCTTCTACACCTTCACCTATTTCGTATTCCTAACCGGTCCGCCCTGGACCGATGAGTAATGGAAAATGGTGTTTGTGTTGTCGTAGCACCGAGCACGAGTTGAAAGATTACGCAGAATTTCATCGCTAGTTGGAGGAGGAGGAGGATGAACCGACAATCCGATTCGTTCCATCCACCTCTCAATCAACTGCCCCTTTCTATTCTGATGATATATTTGTAGTGCCACCTTGTCTATGGGGGACTGCTGCGGATATACCCATCAGACTTTCTACTGATCGGTGTGATGACATTGTGGTGTCATTTCTCACCATGCATTCTTCCTCTCTTTTGTATTCACCAACGGAGGAACCCATACACATTTTCTCTGATGTTGTTGTTCCTCCGCTTTCCTTGCAAGAATTATCTATCCTAATTTCTAGTGAGTTGGTTGATGATACCAACGATGACCTATGCTTGGATCCTACTGGGAGTGAGACCGGGACCACTCCCCTTATGTTTAATTATTTAAGTTCTTCTTCTCCTTTATTTCTTGATCACCTTTCTGTATCTGAGCTTGTGCTGGTTGAGTCTCCGCAGGTGCTTCAGGAGGGCTTGGAGCATTCAGCTCGAGTTGTGGATGATAACATCCTCTTTCATGAGGACATTTATTGCTCCTCTATTGAGGAAGCTCCACTCATCGCTTTCTCCTCCTGCCATCTCCCTGTAGACGATACCTTGCTGGGCAAGGATTTATTTTGTGGTGAGATGAGGGAGGACCAGCGCTCCTCCTCTTCTTACTTCCTATTTCATCTGCTTGTGAGGAGCAGGTATGATTAGTTGGGCAGAGGGGTAACTGCTTTATCGCCGTATCAGTACCTATTTTCGCAACGGATAAAGGAACAGTTACATGTGCACATTTATTTTCATAGGCCTAATAGCTAGAAATGTATAGTATTCAATAAGGCATACTGAGATGACAATAACCCCAGTAGTTATCTTATATTTCCTGCATTTTTATTTTTCATGTCTATCTTAGTTTTAGTATTTGTTTGTTTTTTGTATATTTTTCTTTTGTTTTTGCAAAGCTCACCCATGCAGGTATTCATGACAACTTAGTATTGGCGGGGTTGCGATTCTTCATATAGCAGACCTGCTTGTGTTTTTCACGTGTCTTCTGGTATGCTAACTTGCTGAGCATTTGGTAACCTCTCCCCTTATGTTTATATGATTTAAATTTCAAAATCATTTGTTGTGTAGCTTTGTTTAAGTCTGAAGGAGAGTCATTATTTGTTATCTTTTGCACGCGCACATTTCTTGTGCATAATAGAATCTTTTATTGTTTTATTTTGATTAGTTCATTGCATTGCACACCACTACACCAATATGAGTGCATGCTTAGCTGTTAGCATGCTGCGAGTTAAACTCATTTCTATTATATAATTTGGGAAAGTTATTGTGCTAGTATAGGATTGTGAGATAGAGTAAAATGTTGACTCCTGCATTGCTCCTAGTCGAGTGCTCTCGTCTCGTTTATAAATTGGAGTAGATATAATTTTTCTGTATGCTTATATGTTTATATTTTTCAATTTGCGTAAATACTGTTTATTCTACTCAAAAATTGGTGAATCCGGTGTGAATCGAATTGTAGTGTAGGGATGTGTGTAGTTGTCACTAAACTTGTTTTGCTCGAGTCGGGAGGAAGGATCATGTTTCTCGGTGGCTATGAACTTGCCCCAAGCTACTCTCAAAGCGTTTGTGCATGGTTAGTCTAGCGTGAGCATGATGTAGGCCATCATTTTGGCCCGGTTGAGCTTTGTACCATTCCTAGCGTCTTATACTCGCTAAGCCCCATTGTGTCTACCCCTACATTTGATTTAGCTCCACAATTATTTCATTAAAGCCTTATAGCCAATTCCAGTCACACACCCAAGTCGAGCAAACTATGCGTGACCAATTTTGTGACCTGTTTCTATTTAAGCGCAGATTTTCTTCTATATGAGGATCCCACATATTTTCTCCGTCGTTTCATCTCTGACGAAGGGTTTTGCCATTCCCCTTTATCTTCCACCGTTGGGAGGTGCTCCGGGCAAGCTTTCACCGCCAAATCCAAGACGGAGCTTCCTCTAGGCCTCCTCCTTGATCCTTGAGCTTCAAGAAGAGTTTAACTTAGCTTTCTCCATCAAGCTAGGATAAGTTTGTGCCATAATCCACCGGCTCTTGACACGAAGAAGACGGGTCCATTGGGAGTGAGTGAAAACCTCCTCTACCCCGGACACAGTTGAGGACCGAGCTAGGACGCGGATTGACAACCCGATGAATCCTACAGTGAATCCTCAGCAAGACTTCAGATCCGGTCGATTTCGCACACTTTTCTTCTCTTATTTTTCATAGTTTAGTTGATCTCTTATATTTGATGAAGTTGTTCTTATTTTGATAAATATATGTATACAATCATGTCTATGTTATTTCATATTTATGTTATTTTTTCGAGTTGCACCTTTATTTTCCATCCTCCACCACACCGTGCGGCACTAGCAATTGCTAGTGGCATGCGTAGCGAAGAGGTGATTTCGACCCTCATTTCATAAGCCTACTCGTCCATCCGCCCAGCGATTTGGTGCATAGCGGCCCATATAGTTTCCATCCTGCCTGGCGAAGCATCGAATAGCGGCGTTGCATAGGAGTAGTTTGTTAGCATTTTACGTTATTTTTCCGCAACTATCAAAACCTCCATCGTTAGCTCCGACCTAAGGACTTCAATCTCAAGTCCTCCTCGAAATTAACTCCCCCCTTACTGTGTTCCCTCGAGATCGATACTTGGGAAAATTCGCCCATTTTATATTACTTGTGCGACCGGTACACTTGTCGTTCGACCGCATCAGGGCACCATGGCCGGTGGTGGTGCCACAAGGTATGTTGCAACCGTATAGTGGGAGAGCTCGATTTCTTCAGAAGAAGTGTGGAAACTCCTCCCATCTGCTTGGTGAGGCTTTTAAAACACTCAAATTGGGAGGGGAAGGGTCATAGCTTCAAAGCCATTAATGGCCATGAAAGTAATTTTTGGCCAATGAAAAACCCACTGAATCCAGCACCTGTACAGCCTGGACAACTTCTTGATCTCCTCCTAATTCATCAGAGTAGATGAATCTTGTAATTGGAGGTGAAGGGGGAAGCCCCTTGGACTTCCAAGCCATGAATAGCCTTCCCTCTCATTTTCTCTCTCCACCAATAAAAGGGAAAAATGGAGTTCTTTCTCTCGTGATCATTAAGGCCAATTTTGATCTTTCCTCTAGCCTATTGATACCCCAATAACCCATTTGAATAATGAAAATGAGGTTAGCCCAAGTGGGGGAAATGGGTTTTAGCTTGGGTTAACCCATTTGGGATAATTTGACCTAACACTAGAGTAGAGTTGACCTTGGTCAACATTACCATTTGGGTTGACCTCAATGGGTGCTTGGTGACCCATTGGCCTCCCCTAAGGTCTAGGAAGACTTGGGTAGGGTTGGTTTGGCATCTAGTGGTCACTTGACCCTTAGTAAGGGCACTATGACCTTTTTAGGGCTAGGGTTGACTTGGGTCAATATAGCCACTTTGGTTGACCCCAAGGGGTCCTTGGTGACCCATTGATCTCCCTTAGGGCTAGGAATGTCTATGTATGGTCAATTGGGCATATTAGAGGACAATTTCCCTTAGTTAGGGCACCTAGCCCAATTTAGGGCTATGGTGGACTTGGGTCAATTTGACCACTTTGGGTTGACCCCAATGGATCTTTATGGCTCTAATGGACCCTCTAATGGGTTTGAGGTGTTGTGGTGTGGTCATGGAGTCATGGTGAATCCCAATGGTCATCCTAAACTAGTGTTTAGAATTCTACTATTTGAAGACCATGTTGGTTCACACCCTAATTCCCAACTTCACCCCAACCTTTTGATACTTCTCAAGGTTTTGTCATGACCCAGTCTTGACAAAACCATCCTAGGCATCTAGAAGTCTGAGGGATGTTACAAATCCCAATATATAGAAATAAAAATTTCGTCCTCGAAATTCAAGTTAGGCCTACGGGGTTTCAAGTATGAGAAGTAAAACGTAACATCCCGAGAGGTTATAGGGAATACTTGATGTGAAAAGCTATTGGTATCTTTGCTGCATCAATTCCTGTGGCTCCCACTTGTGATCCTCTTATCCGTTATTCCTCCACAAGACCTTGACCAGGGAAACCTTCTTGCATCGCAAGACCCGCATCCTAGTATCGTCTATCCAGATCGGCTTTAGGTTCACCAATCGATAAGAATCTATGGTCCCATCTATCATTGTAATTTGTTGCTTCGGGCAAAGTAGAGGTATCCTGATGGAGGAGACATAGAAGATGTCGTGCAAACTTGCTGGCTCTAGTGGCAGCTCTATTCTGTATGCCAAGGGACTGATCCGCTCCAGGATCCTGTAAGGCCCCAAGTATCTTGGACTAAGCTTCTTCCGACCACGCACATGCGAGACTCCATGCATCGATCGTATCTTTAGAAACACCTGGTCTCCTACCTGGAACTCAACCTGATGGTGCCGAGCATCGTAGTACATAGCCTGCCTGCTCTGGACCTACAATATTCTGTCTTGAATCAACCGCACCTGAGCATCTGTATCCTCGACAAACTTCGAGCAAAGTGCCTTCGGATCCTCATCCTGGATCAAAGACAAAGGAGTCCTGCATCTCCGCTCGTATAAAGCTTCATAATGGGCCATGCCGATGCTGTACTAGTGGCCGTTGTTGTACGAGAACTCGATCAATGGTAGCTTCCTCTCCTATGGATCCTCGCGGTCGAGTATGCAAAGACGCAACAAATCCTCCAGTGTCTGATTGGTGCGCTCTGTCTGTCCATCCGTCTGAGGGTGGAAGGTGGTAATGAATGTTAACAAGGTCCCCAAATAGTCCTGGACCGACCTACACTCCTTAGACATAAGTCTTCCATCACGATCGGACACTATTGTCCTCAGCACTCCATGGTGTTGGACGAACTGCTTACAAACCTCGGCACCAATTCACCCACTAAAGCATCCTTCCTGATCAGTAAAAATCTTGCCACCTACTTCAGTCGGTCACGATCACCCATATCGAGTCATTCCCCGCATGTGAACGAGGAAGACCATGTATGAAATCCATGGCGATATCGTCGAACTTCCACTCCGGCATCAGTTGTGGGTGAAACAACCCGGCCAGACTCTTACTCTCGGCATTTACTAACTGACACGCCTCGCAATGAGTCACGAAGTATGTGATATCCCTCTTCTTACCCGACCAGTACATTGTCCTCTTCAGGTCATCTGTCATCTTAGTGATGCATGGGTGCACCGAGTACCTGCTGTAGTGAGCCTCAGTCATAATGTCCTACCTAATCCTTCCCCAGCACGGTATGTACACCCATCCTCTAAAACATATCAACCCATCTCTCTTTGTATACTCCCCGGCCGTGCCTGCCTCCAAGGCCCAGAATATTTGCTCCAACTTGTCAGCCCTTATCTGCTCAGCCCTGATGCGATATCGAATATCATCGTTAGTGCTCATTGCGGCCAGATACTCCTCATAGAGTTCTGAGTCATCCGAGGACAATAAGATAATCTGCATATCCTCCATCATCTGCACCAGCTCCATGGCCATCAACTGGGACTCTGCTCCTGAAGTGGTAGCCCTCCGGCTCAGTGCGTCCACCACCACATTCGCCTTCCACAGATGATAGTGTATCGTATACTAGTAATCAGATAGAAATTCCACCAATCGCCTCAGGCGGATATTAAACTCCTTCTGCGTATCAACATATTTCGGAATCTTGTGATCCGAAAATATGTCGCAGTGCACTCCAAAGATGTAATACTGCCAAATATTTAGAGCGAACACCACTGCCCCCATCTCCAAGTCGTGGATAGGGTAGTTATGCTTGTGCTTCTTCAGATCGCGGGAGGGGTATGCTATCACATGTCCATGCTGCATCAATACAGCACCCATCCCATGAAATGACGCATTACTATACACCTGGAAGCATTCCTTCCCAGACGGAATAACGAGGATAGGGGTCTACGTAAGTCGAAATTTCAACTCCTAGAAGGCCATCTCACACTACGGTGTGCAAACGAACAGACTGTCCTTCTTCATCAATGAAGTGAGTGGAAGAGCTATCTGAGAGAATCCCTCCATAAACTTCTGGTAGTACCCGACCAATCCCAGCAAACTTCGAACATCCGTGGCCTTCTTTAACTGAGGCTAGTCTCGCACTGCCTGAATCTTCGCGGGATCTATTGCCAACCTTTTCCCCATGATAATGTGTCCTAAAAAGGCTACCTCCGTCAGCCATAATTTGCACTTGCTAAATTAGGCATATAACTGGTGCTCCCTGAGCTTCTCCAAAGTCAAGCCCAGATGTTATGCATGATCCTCCTTTGTCCTCGAATAAATGAGGATGTCATCTATGAATATAATGACAAACCTATCGAGGTTTGGCTCGAACACCCGTGAAAGTTAGGGGGTTAGATCTGGTATACTCTAGAGAGGGGTGGGGGGGTGGGGGGGGGGGTGAATAGAGTATTCTTTGGGTTTTAAAACTTTTGCATAAAATAAAAAGTTGTTCCTAAACCTATATGATTTGTCACAGGCAAACAACAAATATAAGTAGTCACAACCACAAAAACCTAACTACCACAGCCATAACAAGAACAAAAAGAAAAGGGCATCCATACAACACAAGAATTTTATAGTGGTTCCCCAACCTGGGTACATCCACTCTTCTACCACCCTGGTAGGATTCCACTTTGGTTTTTGATCAGGTGACTGCCACCAATGAGCTTTTGGTTAGGTGCTCAACAACTAAACCTCAAGTCTTTTGATCAGGTGACTTGCAACGAGGAATAACTTTTGAAGGGAGTTAAGAACCCTTTATATAGTGGGGTGAGAGAACGATTTTGTCTTCTCTTTCTCAAATACAACTGAGAAGACTTTGTGGATATTGACTTTAGCAAAGAGCTCCCCCTGAGATATTGAATAGTTCAGGAAGGTGGAGCTTTGCTGCAGGGTGATAGGCCTTCCGACTTTTTGCTTTGACCAGAAGATCTCCAGGAACTTCTTGACTGATACTGTAGTTATTGTACTTTGAAGAATCCTGGGATGAGGACAGAAGAAGACTTTGATTTTTTGAATGTTTGTTCTTTTTCTTCTTCAACTTAATGTTCTTCCTCTGGTCTAGCACTTGTTTCTCTTCATCACTTTATTCTGTGTACTCTGCATCTCAACGTGCTGTATAGAGAGAGAGAAAGAGAGCAGAAGATCCTTGTTCACTGTTGTTCTTCTTCTATATGTCTTGTTGTTCTCTGTGTGTTGCCAAAAGGAGGAAAATTCTTTTATATATTACATATAAATTTGCTTTTTGAATTTTGAATTCCTTCCTGCATTCAATGTTGATGGCCTTTAGAACGTTTGCATTGATTGATTTCCCCAACTGTCTCTTTGAAAAACGACAAGCAATAATGCTGATGAAGACAATAACTAATGCTCTGTCTAACGGTAATATTCAGATAATATTTTAGCATTAATTACTCAGGAATTATTGCATTATAATAGGGACAAAAGTATGAAAATAACCAAGTCTGGATTCGTCAAGCTGAGATCCACGATCGTCGACCTGAGAACTGCTGACTGCTTCTAGATTAATCTTTCCAATTTTGTGGATCAAGATTGTCGAGCGGAGAACCAAGTTCGTCGGCTGGAGTTTGATTCTGGACTTAGAAATATTGAGATGTTTTCTGGACTTGAGTGTTGAAGCGGATGATCAAGAAATAATCAAACTGAGAATTGAGTTCGTCGAGCTCAGCTCAGAGAATTTTTCTTTGATTTTTGTCGAGCTGAGGATGACTTTCGTTGACCTGAGTTCGACGAACGTCGAACTCTTTTTCTGAGTCTTGATATTTTTCTAAGTCTTGAATCTATGGCTGACTGTTGATGGTTGGTCCATGCATTGTTGACTCTTAGGACTTGGCCTAGACTCTAGGACACAGCCATGACCCTGCTATACATGTTTAGTCATATGATCCTAATTTAGTAAACCTAGCCCAAATCTAACTAGGGATCCAATAATCTCCCTCTATTTGGGTGAGGTCACTAATTACAGACTCAAAACAAAAAAATGTACAAAGCAAGAAAAACATATACCTGGCAGAAAAGAAAATAACATATGCAGTAGATATATATATATATATATATATATATATATATATATATATATATATATATAGTAAGCTTTGTATCATGAATGAGAAAATAGTTTTAACAATACCATAATAAAAACAGTTCAAAATTTATTTATTCTGCTACTTCTCCATGTGCTTCTCCTCTTTACTTTTGTTCCCAGGCTGAGTGAATATGATTTCCCTTTTGAGATTGGCTGCTTCTTTCTTTGACATATACAGATCTGATGCTCCAATCACAGTCAGGGTTGAGGTTCTAGGCACAAAAGCCTCTGGGTGCAGTGCCATGTACTATGCTGGATTGAAGACCTTCTTGCTTACTTGAAGTTTATTCAGTTCCTTTTCTCTATAAGATGACATAGTGGTGAATTTTGATGGATCTTATCCTTCTTCTATAAATTTCTTTATTTATGATTTGCCAATTAACTCTTGGAGCCTTGCCATTCTGAAATTTGGATCAACATCCTGATTAACAGTTGATTGATCATCTTGAGGAGATAGCAGGGTGACTGGTTTGAATTGTGTAGATTGAGCTTGAAAACATGTCATGCTATGCTTTTCATCACTTTGAGTATAAAGAGATTTAGGAGGAGCAGCTTCACAAAACATCCCTTTTGTCTTATGAGATTCACTATGCCTTCTGGATTGATGTTGAGGAGCTTGTTGTTGAGGAGGAGAGAATGAAGGCTTTTGGTAAACAACTTCTTTTATTTGCTCAGCTGAACTTATTTTCCTTTGCTGCTGACTGCCACCTTGGGATTGATGTCTGAATGATATTTCCTGCCTTTGATAGGTTCTTGTGAAAGATGTAGGCTTAGAGGATAGATCTTAACTTTGAGGAGCAACTCCTGAGGCACCAGCAGCAGGCGGAGGAGGAGGACCTCTCCAAACCTTCTAAGATGGAGGAGAGTATCTCCTGCTCTTCTTCCTTGCTTTTGTTCATTCTTAGATAGACACATCCATGCAGGCATACCCTTATAGGGGGTAATATTTTGCAGAATATAGTATGGTGTTTCATTTGCAGGATTGGGTTTAGGGGCTGGAGGTGGAGGAGCGTTCCTCTTCTTAGAGACTTTCTTTCTATTGGGATCCTCATCTGAGTCTTCATCATCATCATCATCTGACTCTTATAGATTATCAAATAGTGCATTATTTCTCTTATTGTCTCATCAGGTATTGCAGATTTTCCAGTCTTGGAGGGAGCTAGCGGAGGAGCTGGAGAACTATACACATCAGTGCTTTCAGCAGATTACTTATTTTATTCTTCTATGTCAGCCATGACCAGTGCATCTAGATCAGGCATTGGAGAATCATCCATAACAAAAATTGGTGCAATAAGGGATGAGATTGTGGAGGAAATAACTATGGGAGGAGACTCTGGAGTAGCAAAAGTTACCTTGATCCACACTTTGGGGCTTATTGGTGTGGTATAAGGAATTATAGCCATGGATGGCTTAGTGCTGTCTCCTGGAAGGTTATTAAAATAGACTGTATCTATTGGTTCTGCTGCTGCATCTGCTATTTCTGATGATGCTTCTGCTATTACATCTGCTGTTACTTCTATAGCCATCAATGGCTTTGTGCTGTCTACTGGAAGGTTATTAAAATAGACTATATCTATTGGTTATGCTGTTGCTGCTTCTATTGTTTCTGCTGTTGCTGCTTCTGTTGTTTCTTCTGCTACTTCTTCGTCAAGTATCTCCCCCTGCCTGGTTTCAGTGGTAACTTAAGTTAGGCCCCTTCCTGAAGAGGGAGCAGTAAAGAGAGCTGAAATTTGGGCAACAAGGGTGGAAATGGATGCAACAAGATGGGAAATTGCCTCTGCCATGATGGTCTTGAGAAGGGGTTTGAGTAGTTCAAGGAGTGGTTTGATAAGGGAGGGATCCAATTGTGGTGAGGCCGAGGTTGTGGCAGGGGTTTTTTAATGGGGATAGAGGTTGGGATGATAGTAGTTGGTGGAGTTAGATATGGAACATCTTGCATATAAGTGTCTTGAGGAAATTCATTTTGAGGAGAAGGAGTATTTATGGGGGATGATAGTAGATTGAAGGTTGGTAGGGATGACAGATTGGATAGGGGAATGTCAGCCAAGGGTGATGGAAGAGGAGATGAAGGTTGTGATGGTGTTGATGTATCATGATGGGGGGAAGGAATATGAGAGGGAATATGGGGTTGAGAAGTTTGTATTGGGGATGATGGAGGTGTGGGAGTAGAGACTGTAATATTAGTGGAAGGTGGGGTTTGTTTATTTGATGGTTGAGATGGAGTTTGGAGAGCTAGAGGTTGTGTAGTGGTGGATGGAACCTCTTCAGTAGGGTGGGAAGTGGCTGGAGTAGCCCTAGTACTCTCTAAAGTGTTGATGGAAGAGGAGGTAGCCTTGGAGGGCTTAATGATGGTCCTCTCCCATTTGCCAAAGAGGGCACATGTGAGCCTCTTGCTAGAATTTATGAATGTGGTCAGGGAGACCAGGGATTCAGCAGCCTTTTCCTTTAGGAAGATCCCTAGGATCCATCCAAAACAAACCTCTTTCTTTGTATTCTTTTTCTTAATCAGATCAAACAGGTTTTGAGCCCAGTTAACTTGTTACTTATTCACCACTGCACACATGACCAGGAATTGGTGCCTCGTGATGTAGTCATGGGCAGTATGCTTGCCCAACAAGACTTTCTCTACAATGTATGCTAGAACCTTGAATTCAGCAGCCAATTGTTTCTTCAGCAATTTGTTAGGGTTATCTCATGAATAACCCATTTGGCTGGGCATCACAGTATATTCCTTATTCTCAATTTCTAATTCTTCTGTGCCATTATTCAAACAAAAAATTATAGTTAAAACTTCAGGGGTAAGGGAGACGGCATTACCCGATATAGTTCCAGTCATCGTATTCTCTTCTATTTTGGAGGATATATAGACCCACTCCCTGATTTCAGTGCCAGGTATTTTAATCCTTGTAGAGAGAAGATTCTTCAACTATTGTCCTTCAAAAAGATGCAGGATTTCTAGAAAGATCGGGGCAGAATATTAAAATGACTCGAAACCAACATCAAATCCAGTGTCAAATTTCATTACCGCGAGAGCTCCTGCTGGAATCGCCATGAGAGCACGTGCAAGACAAAAATTAAGATCAAGTGTAAGGGAACTGAAAGGGAGGGGCGAAGGTCGAAGAAAACCTAAATATAAGGTTTTCCAGAATATGAATCGACAAACTCCGTTCCACTAAAAGTAAAAAATTCTTCGATCTGAGGGCGACGAAATAATTTGGAGTTAATAAATTCGTCGAGCTTAGTCTGAAGGTTTGAAGACATTGCACCGAGCTCCGTTCGATGAATGTTTCTGAAGTAGTTTCGTCAATCTCAGGTCGACGAAACTAACTTCACTAACAGAGAGTTCGTCAATCTCAGGTCGCCGAATATCTCAAGAACCTTTCCCAGTTCATCGACCTCCATTCGACGATCTTTGAAAAATTTGTCGAGTGCAGACAGAAACTAAACTAAGTCTTTTCCATTGATCATTCCTAGCTGATTTATAAAGAACATGTGGTTTCTTTCTTCCAGGGGTTTGGTGAAAATATAAGATCTTTGTAAATCAGTGTAGATATAGACAAGTTTAATTTTGTTTTTGTCTACACACTCTCTAATGAAATGATGCCTAATGTCTATATGTTTAGTCCTACTATGATGGACTGGATTATGTGTTATAGCTATAACACTTGTGTTATCACATAAGAGAGTTGAATTATTTAAGTTGATGTCATAGTCTAGGAGTTTGTTTTGGATCCACAGCATATGGGAATAGCAACTGCCAGCTACAATATATTCTGCTTCAGTAATTGATGTTGACACAGATAACTGCTTCTTACAAAACTAGGACACTAATATCATACCAAGGAACTGCCAGGTTCCTGAGGTACACTTTCTATCCACTCTGCATCTAGTAAAGTCAGCATCTAAGTATCCAGTTAACTAAAATTCTGACTCAGTAGGATACCAGAGTCGTAGACTGGGACAACTATTTATATATCTCAAAATTCTTTTTAGAAAAACTAGGTAAGATTCTTTTGGGTTCACCTGAAACCTAGCACAAGGACATATGGCAAACATGATGTCAGGTCTGCTTGCTGTAAGGTATAGCAGGGACCAAATCTCATTAAAGCTTATGGTGCGTTCGTGAGCCCAAAGGGCATCACGATAAACTCGTATAGGCCATATCTGCTGCTAAACGCCGTCTACGGGATGTCTTCTTCCTAGATCCGTAACTGATAGTACCCCAACCTCAAATCCAGCTTTGAGAACCAATGTGCTCCCACTAGCTGATCAAATAATTCATCAATCCTTGGCAGTGGATAGGTGTTCCGGACTGTCAACCGGTGTAGTGCACAATTGTTGATGCATAACCTGAGAGTCCCGTCCTTCTTCTTCATAAATAATACTGGAGCTCTCCAAGGCGAGTAACTCAGCCTAACAAATCCATCCTCCACCAGCTCCTTCAACTGACTCCTGAACTCCACCAGCTACTTTGGAGCCGTTCGGTAGGGAGCCCTAGACACCGGCTTAGCTCCAGGCACTAACTGAATCTGAAAGTCCTTTTCCTGATGCTGCGGAAATCTTGGTAGCTTCTCTGGAAATACATCCGCAAAGTCCCGCACCATTGATATATTGGCAACTATAGTATTGGCCTCGACCATCTCGAAGAATACCTGATATACCTCATCTCCCTGCATGTGGGCCTTGATGACCTTGGTAGAAGATAACATCATACGAGTGATGGGAGAAATACATTCGAAGGTCGCGAAGGTGCCGTCATAACTCAGTATAACATTCTTTGTCGGGAAATCTATCTAGGAATGGTTCCAAATAAGCCATGTTATGCCCAGAACCAGGACAAAGTCTGTCATCCTCAAGACCGTAGCTGGGGCCTTGATTGTCTGTCCATTAATAGTCACCTTCAGGAGGCACTTAGCAGTAGCTAATACATCCATCCCGTTGGGGAAACACACCCTCCTGTCTACTCACGAATAATGTCTAACACCTTCCAGTCCCTTTATGAACTCCTCGGAGATAAAATTGTATGACGCCCCCGTATCCACCAAGGTGTGAGAGGTTTGCCGCACACCATAACTATTCCTATTTATTTAAATAAGTTTAGGTAACTGAACCAAGGGTTTTCTTTCCTAGTATGCTACTGTTGTTTGTAGTTTCAAAAGTTCTAAAAGTAAATAACAATAGAAAATTACTAGCATACCTGCAATCACCTGGCCCGGGTCCCGAGGTGGAGCCAAGTCTAGAGCATACACCTGCTCTCCCTCCTTCCTCCGATCTCTGCTATGTAAACCACATCCTCTTGCACGGCCTCAGCCTGCAAACTACTTAGTGGGCAGGGAAGCCTGTGGTACCGGTAAAGGTGCTCCTTTCATAGGATAGTTCCTTTGAATGTGCCAACCCTGACGACAGTTATATCACTCAGGAGGGGGAAGAGCCATACCTCCAAGCCTCTATATCTCACGCATCTGAAGAGGTCGAGGGGCCAATATCACCGGCTCCCTCAGCTCCTGTCTCACTTCCTGGAGGGGTTGGCCACTACCCTTCTCTCCTCAGCAAAGCGGCCCCTCTGCAGATCATTCATGCCTCCCCGACCCTGATTCTCAGTTGTCATCTTCTGACCTCGATTCGTGTGCCAATCAGCCTCCATCCACTTTGCAATCTCCAGGATCCAAGGTATAGGTCCGTCGGATACAAACAGAAGAGCTTGTCTCACATCCTCTCGAAGGCCCTTATATGACCTTTTGGAATACCCTGCTTCGTTCAGAGTATAGGAGTCCGCAAATTGTGCTAAGTGGTTGAACTCCCAGTGGTACTCCACCACAGTCCTATTTCCCAGCCTCAACTGCAGGAACCTGTCCTCCAGCTCATCCCTTGTCGAATGTGGGACGAAGTGCTCCAATAGTGCGACCCTGAAATCCTCCCAAGTGACGTCAGCAACCTCCCGATCTGCAAATGTCATATCCAGAAGAGTCTTCCACCACCTCTTGGCATGAGACTCTAAGAAGGAGGCCACTAGAGGAACCCTCTCCTCCCACGGGCATCGTATCCCCATCATCATCTCGAACATGATAAAAGCGACTCTTCCATCCGTACTGCTGACTCCTTCCCCATGTAGGATGGGGGAGAGAGTCCTTGAAAGATGCTCAACCAATTGGCCCCTGGGTTCGGCTGCGGAGCCGGAGAATGCTAGGTCCTGAAAGCTCCAGAATGGCCGTCAAACTCTTCCCCATCTCCAACTATAGAAATGGTGTGGGGGCCAGGGGAAGTGGTGCAACATTTGAATTTTTTTGATCTTCGCCCTGCGGTGTAAGATGTGTCGGGGGCTGCATAACATAGGTCAATTATAAGAAATTTTACCTAACCTAGTCAAAAGTGGACAATTACATGTGATCCTCCATATGGGAATACCATAGCTTCCGCTGCTTAGTTTTTCCCCAAACTAAACTCGAACAGGGGTGACACAGGGTTAGTGGACTTTTTTTTTCCGATCGAGGTTTCCTCTGATTTTAGTTTGCAAGAACCCATTTTTTTTCCTTAAAACCACCAGGGTCTTATGCCTAGAACCGTCGCTTTGTGGTGACACCAACACACCCGGGAAGGTCGTCACTACAAAACGCCGATCCAGCCGGCTATATCGATCATAGAAAAGTAGAACAAGTATAAGAGTAAAATAAAACTAGTCCACCAGAATCACATAAATATAATATAAGCCTCCACGAATGGAGAGGCCACAAAAAGGAATAATAAAATAAATCATCAAAAAATTGTGGAAAATTTACTAGAACATAAGGGTGACCAAAAAAGGTCCCTAACAAAAAATTATAATTTTCCAAGTTTAATGGGTACCAAAATAAAATCTTCTAGATTAAATTAAGAACAACCACTTTGTGAAGCAACCCTAAGAAATATACTTTCAAAAATTCCGTAAAAATTTGCAGAGCTTTATAATGTCATAAAAGGTCCTTTGACTAAATTTCAAGAAATTCCAAGGTTAGAAAGCTACTTAGAAAAATACTTCAAAAGAACCTACTATAGTGCACTTTGTGAATAAACATGCTTGTAAATTCATCAAAACTACTTGTAACAATTTCCTAAGCCTCAATATGCCCCACAAGACTTCGTGCCCAAGTAATATAATTTTCCAACAAGTTATGATATTTATTACCTATTTATCAAAATATGGTGCACTAATTCTCATAATAAATGAAGTGCCATGAAAATAAGTCCAATCACTCCTAATAATTTACCAGAGCACTTAAGTGATATTTTGGTAACTTTTCCATAATTTCAAATCATTACAAGGCAATTAAACCCTAGTTACTTCAATTTCATCAAAGAGGACAAGATGGAGATTAAACATATAAGTTTGGGTTTCGGATCTCTAAACATCCTAAAATAAATCTCAGAGGTTAATAACAATATAAATTTATTCCTACCAAAGTTCCATGAAGACCCAAGTTCATTTGACCACTTATTCTACAAAGTGTATAGGCCTAAACTAACCTCATTGGTTTAAGTTGTGTGCCTAAGTCTAAATGTCACAAAATTCCTTCCTAGGGCATTTCACCACCCTAAGATCAGATAGACAAAACACCAAGTCAATAGAAGGACATATCACCCCATGTCCTTCACAAACCCCAAAGTTTATCCTTAGGGTTTGAACTAGGGTTCTAGGTAAAATCCACCCAAATCCACCCCAAACACCAGGTGAGGGTGTTTAATGTCTTAACAAATTAGTGTCCCAAGTTTCAACCTCTGTGGAGGTGATTTGGTCACCCATTACCACAAAGGGCATCTTGACCTAACTACCCATCTTGGTCCAACATAGGGTTTGCTTATTTCCAAACCCAATCATCTCCAAATGGGATGAAAATTTTTAAAAGCCTTATGATGACCCCAAGGACCACTCACCAAAATTTGGGAGGGTTTGGAGGTCATTTGACCTTTTAAATAATTCATACATGGATTATTAAGGTTACGCAAAAACTTTAGGAAAATGTTTTACATAAATTTCCATTTTTGGATATGTTTTAGGTATATGTAAGAGGGACCACCATCCAAAATTTCAAGTCATTTGGATGGCTGGATTGATGGGGGCACAAAAAATAATCTCTGGCCTAACCTAGGTATAGACCTCACCAAAATGAGTGATGTGGTCAAACCACTTACCCAAATGGGTTGAAATTTTTTTTAAATTAAACTAGACTGCAAGGGCTATATTATTCATGTTGTCCATGTTTTCTTTAGGGAGCCCTAGATATTTGTAATATTTAATTTAAGACAGCCTAGTAAACAGACAGAAAATACAAAAAAAATCAAAAATAGGATCAACACAGATCTTAAAGCATATCAGAGGGCTCCTAGTCATCTTCTTCCTCCAGCCATGGGTCGTGATTAACCGAAACTGGAGCAACTTTTCAACCAATTTACCGGCCTTCCTGCCACCTCCCTGGCCGACAACCACCACCACCCCCTCCGTTGAGGTGGGGGATATCGCCGGGCGGCGGCAAGGCCGGCGGAGGGGCGGTTTCCGGCGAACCTTCAAGGTATATAAACCATGAAAATTCTGAAATTTTTCTCACCCAATCAGGCTCAATTGAGCCCGATTTCTCTCCTAAACAGTCTAAGGATCTAGCTGACGAAGAGATTAGTAGAGGAGGAGCTTTAACCGGGCTTGCCGACGAGTGTGGTGGTGTTGCACCATGGTCAGTGGTTGTGTAGTCAGGTATGTTACAACCGCATAGTGGGAGAGCTCGATTCCTTCAGAAAAAGTGTGGAAACTCCTCCCCTCTGCCTGGTGAGGCTTTTAAAACACTAAAAGAGGGGAGGGGAAGGGTCATTGCTTCAAAGCCATTAATGGCCATAGAAGTAATTTTCGGCCAATGAAAAGCCCACTAAATCCTGCCCTTGTATAGCCTGGACAACCTCTTCATCTCCTCCTAACTCATCAGGGGAGATGAATTATGCAATTGGAGGTGAAGGGGGAAGCCCCTTGGCCTTCCAAGCCATGAATGACTTTCCATCTCATTTTCTCTCTCCTCCAATAAAGGGGAAAATGGAGTTTTCTCTCTCCTGATCATCAAGGCTAATTTTGATCTATCCTCCAGCCTATTGGCACTCCACTAACCAATATGAATAATTAAATTGTTGTTAGCCCAAGTGGGGGAAATGGGTTTGAGCTAGGGTTAACCCATTTGGGCTAATTTGACCTAACACTAGAGTAGACTTGACCTTGGTAAACATGACCATTTGGGTTGACCCCAATGGGTCCTTGGTGACCCATTGACCTCCCTTAAGGTCTAGGAAGACTTGGGTAGGGTTGTTTGGGCATCTTGGAGTCACTTGACCCTTAGTTAGGGCACTTTGACCTTTTTAGGGCTTGGGTTGACTTCGGTCAACTGAGCCTCTTTGGTTGACCCCAAGGGGTCCTTGGTGACCCATTGACCTCCCTTAGGGCATGGGAAGATCTAGGTATTGTCAATTGGTCATATTAGAGAATAATTGCCCATAGTTAGGGCACCTTGCCCAATTTAAGGCTATTGTGGACTTGGGTCAAATTGACCACTTTAGGTTGACCCCAATTGATCCCTATTGCTCTAATGGACCCTCTAATGGGTTATAGGTATTGTGGTGTGGTCATGGAGTCATTGTGAAGCCCAATGGTCATCATAAACTAGTGTTTAGAATTCTACTATTTGTAGACCATGGTTGTTCACACCCTAATTCCCAACTTCACCCCAACCTTTTGATACATCTCAGGGTTTTGTCATGACCCAGTCATGAAAAAACCATCATAGGGGTCTATAAGTCTGAGGGATGTTACATCTGAGCTATAGGATCCTATTGGATCTTAGTAGTAGGCCGGATTTATAAAGGCTGAGGTAGGATCATTTGTTGATCTTAGTGTAGGGCATGTGTGCCTGAGGTAGGGACTTTGGCATGAGGTTGCATCTTAATAGATCTGAGATGTAGTAGATTTTTATACTATGATTTCTAGGGATAACCTCCATAGCCCGAGCTTTAAGAGTTGTGTTCAAGTCTGAGGTAGGTGGTCTTTTGATCACTAAGTTGTGGGAAAAAGGTTACTCTGAGCTAGGGCCTTGTGCCTGAGTTGTAGGTCTTTGAGGAGTCTGAGAGATTCTACGGTTTATGGGTTTTAAGCTCATAGGATACAAGTTTTGGAGATGGTCCTTGTTGAAAGTCAATCTAGTGTCAACTACCTTCACATATGGGGGGGGGGGGTAGGTGATTTGCAGTCTTTTTGCGGAATTAAAAATAAACCTGCACAGGAAAACAAAACACGCACAACACAGAAACACACAGGCAGTTATAGTGGTTCCCCGATTTGGGTACGTCCACTCTCCCCCTTCGACCTATCTCCCAACAAGGGACCACTCGATCACTTCACAAACAGGATTGAAATCCAATCCTCTCACTATGGAAGAAACACTTCCACCCAAAGGAGTCACTAATCCTCCACCACGGGTTGCACCCAACCCTTACAATGTGGAACCAAAGTTCTGTTACAACAAAAGTAAAAATTGAATTTAAAAAATACAAACTATGTTTGGAGCGCTCGGTGTCCCTCTTCGTTCGATGAAGAGTTCTTGAAGTAGATGAAGAGTCCACGACCTAAGCACTCTATTGGAGAGGATCTCACCGAGATCGGCGGCGGCAAGGATTGCGGCGGCGATGCTTTCGAGATCCCAACTTCATAACAAAGCTAGCAAGGTCTACCAACGATCTTACTTGGATCGATCATCTTAATCGGTTCGGAAGGGGAAGGTATTCCCGTTCAACAAACTAAGAGACAAAGGATCTCAAGAAAGAAATGTGAGACGCATTGCTTGGCTAAGTTTTTGTCGCCGGGAGATAAAGAAGAATCCAAGACCAACAGCGGCAACAACCTCTCGAGCGGCGACGGCGGCGGAAGAGATTCCGCGATTAGCTAGGTCATGCGAGGCGGCCGACTTGTTCATTTTCTTCGTTGCATCTTACATTAAAAATAGGAGAGTATTTATACTGTAGAATACTCCTTTATGACCGTTGTGGGCCCCATAAGACGAAACCCTAATTCCGGTTCAAACAGCGCTTGAGTACATGGTCCAGTCCAGCGAGTCGACGGAAAATGCCTAAGGCAAATTCGGCGGGAATCATTGGTGATTCTCAACGAATTGGCGAGAATCACTTATGATTCCCATCGAATTCTCCTTAGAAGAATTCTAGCTGAAAAGCAAGCCATCCAGAGAGAATCGACGAGAATCACAATCCATTCTCGATGAATCGGCGAGAATGCAAAGTCATTCTCGACGATTCGGCGAGAATCACTTAGTGATTCTCATCGATTCTGCCTTAGCTGAATTATAGACGGCGTTGAGACAACCGGATGCATTCGGCGAGAGTGGGCTAGTGATTCTCGACGATTCGATGAGAATCACTAGTGATTCCCGTCGAATCAGCGAGAATCACTTAGTGATTCTCATCGAATTTTCCTTAGACGATTTTTCGTCTATCTTCCCGTGAACAGTCTTTAACCCATCCTTGCTCCTTGTCTGCTCTTGATCTATCTCAGCCCTGTACTTGAAAATAAGTACACTCCAATAGAGAGAGTACACGTAAGACAACACACTAATTTGCTCAACGAGGGATTACGTTGTGCAGACCCGTGTATATTTACCTACTGCACCCTGACATTGGTGTGTACTTATTGTGGAATAACTGCAAGCACAACTTGATAGAAAATCATCAAATATATTATCTATTCACCTTAGCTTGTTCAGGGGCTTCTTCAAATCAGGTGCATTGTGGATACAATACCCAACAATTTCCCCCTATTTGAAGAAGCCTAAACCCTACAAGCTAAGGTGAATAGGACATATGGGAATGAAAATCATAACCAAAGAATCCAGTTGAGGGAGAAATTCATTACCATTTTCTTTAGAGCATACTTGGAGACACCTTAGCCGAGAGGGTAATCTCCCCCTTTTCGACTTCTACAAATCTGGGAATTCACTTGGAGCCACATGCTCCCTCTCAGATCTTGCGTCCATGCTCGAGCTTGAGTTCCTTGCTGATGCTCCCCCTTGATCCAAGAGTCTCTAGATGCATAGTCTTCATTCTTCATAGTTCAGCATGTCGAGTTCAGTTTTGAAGAGACTAAACTTGGCCTCGTCTAGGGGCTTTGTGAAGATATCTGCTACCTGCTTATCCGTGGGGACATAGCAGAGAGATATGTCTTTGTTTTCCACATGCTCCCGAATGAAGTGATAGCGCACTTCAATATGCTTCATTCTGCTGTGCGACACAGGATTGTTCGCAATTGCTATTGCGCTCGAGGAGTCATAATACATCAGAACTTCTCTGAACTACAGGTCATAATCTTTGAGCTGATTTCTGATCCATAGAAGTTGTGTGCAACAGCTGCCTGCATAGATGTACTCAGATTCAGCCGTGGAGGTTGCGACACAATTTTGCTTCTTACTGTTCCAAGAAATAAGCCTTCTTCCGAGGGATTGACACGTCCCAGAAGTGCTTTTCCTATCATCCCTGCTTCCTACAAAGTCAGCATCTGAAAAGCCTATCAGCTCGACATCATTGTTTCTTGAGTAGCACAAGCCAAGATTTGGTGTACCTTTAAGGTATCTAAGAGTCCGCTTTGCAGCAACATAATGAGATTCCTTAGTGTTCACCTAATATCTGGCACAAACGCATGTGGAGAACATAATATCCAGTCTACTAGCAGTAAGATAAAGCAGGGATCCAATTATGCTTCTGTACTTGGTTTCATCAAAAGGTTTCCCTTTCTCATCCTTATCCAGAGACAAAGTGGATCCCATTGGAGTCCTCATAGAGGTTGAACTCTTCATTCCGAATTTCTTGAGGAGTTCATTTGTTAACTTCGTCTGAGAGATGAAAATCCCATCCTCAGACTATTTCACTTGAAGTCCCAAGAAATACTTCAGCTCTCCCATACTACTCATTTCAAACTTCCCTTGCATAAGTTTGGAAAAATTCTTGCAAAGGTTATTATCCGTTGACCCGAATATTATGTCATCGACATAGATTTGCACCAGCAAAGTCTTGCCTTTGACTTCCCTAAGAAACAATGTCTTATCTATTTTTCCTCTAGAGAACTTGTTCTCAAGAAGAAAACTAGACAGAGTCTCATACCAAGCTTGAGGAGCTTGTTTTAAGCCATATAAGGCTTTATTAAGAAAATAAACATGATTGGGAAATGTAGGATTAAGAAAACCTTGGGGTTGTGCGACATATACTTCCTCTTTCAGGTTTCAATTGAGGAATGCAGATTTCATGTCCATCTGACAGACAGTGAATCCTTTGTGTGAAGCATATGCCAAGAACAATCTGATCGCCTCGATCCTTGCCACTGGTGCAAAGGTCTGGTCGAAGTCAATCCCCTCCTCCTGTCTGTAACCTTGAGCCACCATCCTTGTCTTGTTCTTAATGATGACACCGTGTTCATCCAGTTTGTTTCTGAATATCCACTTGGTGCCGATCACATTCTGGTTCTTTGGTCTGGGAATAAGCATCAAGACGTTGCATCTTTCAAATTGATGCAGTTCATCTTGCATGGCTAGTATCCATGCTACATCTTGTTCGATTCGTCAAACTTCTTTGGCTCAACCTGTGACAGGAAACTAAGGTGCAAAATCTCGTTAATCGTACCTCTTCAAGTTCTGGCACCGTCACGAGGATCTCCGATGATCTGATCTCTAGGATGATCCCTCACGTGTCGAAGCTCTAGGAGTCTTGTATCTGGAGCTCTTGTATCTTCTCGGGGCCCTCCTTCTTCTAGGAGATTTTTTCCATCCTGATCGTCAACTTCTCCAGTTGTCATTTAGGTGGAAATCTTGACGTACTTTTGAGTTACATCCTTAGTAGTCTCATCGAGACTTAGTTGTTCAAGTCTTGCACCTGCATCTTTAATAATGCCACTAGAAGAATTGCTGGGATCAAAAAATTGATCATTCAGATCTTCTATTTGAGGAACACAAGGTGTCCAATTTGAGTAGGCCATTGTAGTTAGCACTGCTCTTATCCCAAATACTTGTTCCATGTCATTCTTGGAACATCTCATGCCTAGTTCCCATCATATTTATGGGAACCTAGACTATCCTGCGAAATAGAATTACCCTACCTTAGGAACCCAATATGTATTGGGTCCTAGGTTCTTGTCAGCATAAAATATCGAATGCCTTCCTATAGGAATCCTTTCAGGAAGACTAGCTCTTCCCATAGGAAGTGGACATACCCTTGCCCTTGGCACATAGGGATTGTGCCAACAATCTATTGCAAAGTGACCCACCTTATCACAGCACTAACAATCATGAATGTTGTATCGCCGTTTCTGACCCTATCTACTAACTGAGGTGGTAATGATCTTGGGTCTAAACAGGACCGGGCAGGTTCTGCTCAAAAATTTGCCCTTTCCACCGAGACACGAGGGAGGGAGGATAGAGAGCTTGTTGTGAGTGTTATGAGGCCTGGGAGGTGGTGCCTTCCTTTAAGTCAGAAAAAATCCGGGGGCCCCATGGGTACTTACTACATGGGTACTTACTACATGTTTCCCAACCCCCTTTCCTGTGTCTTTGGGTGGTAAGAGATGCAGTGAGAGCTAGTTCCTACAGATTCATGACGAGTTGGGGCTGTGATGGAGACGACGGCCCACAACATTTCAAGGACGGCGATGGCATGCTTGCGGACGACCAAGCGGAGCGTCGGCATAATAGCCATCCGGAACGCAAACCCATATATTATTAATTAATAATAATTATTAATAATAAATTATTATTAATTAATAAGTCATTTCTATGTTTGGTATTTTTATGTCGCAAAGTTATTTTCATTTCATGTATGATGAGTACTTATAACCATCATTTGTTATTTTTATTTCATGTTCTTTATTTTTGTAATTGTTATGTCATGATGGGTGCAAATAGCCATCATGAGTGGTTTAATTTTCTAAGGTGGAGATTGAGTGGTGTAGCCTATATATAGGCATGTATGTTTCATATTTTAATTAGTGAATGAATGAAAAATTAAAACCCTCACTTTGAGAAGTTTCCCTCCTCCCTCTCTTGGCAAATTTCGGCCTCCCTTGGTTCTCCCCCTCTCTTGGCCGCCGGCCACCCTTTCTTCCCCCCCTCTTCCTCCTCTCCTTCTAGCAACCCGAGCCCCTTCCTCCTTGCAACTTCTAGATCGGCCACCATCCCCCCTCCACTTCATAATCTCGGCCACACACCACCTTGCCAAAACCGACCACCACCTTCCATATTGAGCCCTCAAAACCTTCCATATTTGCTCTCTCCTTCCATATATATATATTTATTGCCAAATATAAGATCTCTTCGTGGGAATTTCCAACTCCGGCGTGACGCGAAGAAGGCGGATGAGTTTCTCTCCAACCGGCGTGACTCCGGCGGAGCCTTTGAAGAAGCGATTCAAGTAGAGTGAAATCGGAATCACCCATTCCGATTGGGTAACGAAACTTTTCTACCGTTGCGTGTTTTCTATCCTTAGATTAATTCGTGTGGTGGATTTTCTTGGCGTTAATTTTGATAGCATTGAAAATATCGTGGATAACTTTCATCGTTTTGTGTCTTTTTCTTGATTGATCTAATTTTCGTAAAGGGGTTTGGCGAGCCCTCGTTTTTCTTTTGTTGGGAGAGATCTACCTTTTCCGGATCGTCTTTTATTCGGTAGATCTCTTTTGGTACAATACCGCTCGATCGGATCGTGTAGGTCCCTTTAGCCGGAAAGAACATTGGTTTATAATCCTTGTTCGATCCCTATCGGTTTGGCTACCCGTACGCTAGTATAAAATTGATAACATTAATTACGTGGTGCCGCGTAGATCGATTCTGCGAGTGTAGAATTTGGTTCGTAGAGAGCTAGTCGTGCGCGTCCGTAATTATATTTCGGTCCAAACGTGTACGCCTACATCAATTTGGTATCAGAGGGAGGTTCTCGTCGATTTCCTAACTGGCACTCCTCCCCCTCTCAAAATTTAAAATTCAAAATTCAAATTTCAAATTTCCAATTTCAAATTTCAAATTTCAAATTTCAAATTTCAAATTTCGAAATTTCAAATTTCAAATTTCAAAATTCAAAATTCAAAATTCAAAATTCAAATTTCGAATTTTAAAGTTCAAAATAAAAAATTTCAAATTTCAAATTTCAAATTTCAAATTTCGAATTTCAATTTCAAAATTTAAAATTCAAATTTAAAATTTCAAATTTCAAATTTCGAAATTTCGAAATTTCAAATTTCAAATTTTAAATTTCAAATTTCAAATTTCAAAATTTAAATTTCAAATTTCAAATTTCAAAATCTAAAAAAATAAAATTCTGGAAATTCTCTATCTTATTTTTAATAAAAAAATCCAAAAAAAATTATTTTTTCATTAAGTCATTATTTTTATTAAGTTATTTTAAAATTTAATAGTTGGTCTGCCAATAGCGGCCTATATTTTTATTTTTCAGCAAAACATCAAAAAAAAAAATTTATTAATAATCTTCATATTTTGTTTAGGAAGAAAATCTATTTTCTATAAGTATTACCCTAATGGTTAAGCGGGAACAATTCCGACAATCCTAATTTATTTGGGTCAGTTTACTTTTCTTTGCATGTACACAAGTATCGAATCGAGTTTTCTCTCCAGTTCTTACGATTATGGCCTATGACGTTCACGTTTCCCATTTAGACTATTGGTATGATAAATCCATGGTTAAGCCTCCCCCTAGGCAAAGCCACATTAATCTTACCTATGACGGTTTAGGGTACCCTACAAATTTTAGGGATTGGCTTAAGGAGATTGAACTTCATTTTGACTGTCGCGAATGGGATGACTTCTAAAAGGTCCACTTCGCCCGAGAGCGGTTAATAGGTCGAGCCCAGTCATTCTGGATAAACGAAGAGCGTCGTGTTGGCAATTATACACACACGTGGTGGGCGATGCGTAGCCTCCTCTCAGATCAATTTGATCCCACCAATCTTCGTACTACTAACGCCAAACCTTTGAGTGAGTATCGTTATGGCGCTAGTTCTATACCAACCATTAGGACTGACTATAAACCTAATGCCCAGATCAAACGACACATTGTTGAGCGATCTTCGCCGATTATGCCTGTAGACCCTTTTGAGTCTCCCCCTGAGTTGTCTAGTCTAGTTGTTGACTCTACTGTTGAGTCTAAGGTATTGTCTAGGATCGTGCCCGTCACTGAGGTCGAGGCTGTTATCTCTGATGATGATAGCGACGATGAGGAGATTGGTTACCCTAGTGATTTGGATGAGGATTCCACCACCGAGGAATCATCTCCACTCCCCGTCGATGACATTTTGGAGCCTACGGTTACTCCTGCTGAGATTACACCTGAGTCGGTAGGCATTTTACCTGATGATGAGAGTTTACTTAGTAGTGACATAGGAGATGTTCTATTCGGACTCGAGCTGGTTCCTCTTAGACCGAGATATTTTGAGGACTGTTCTGATGATACTGATATATTGGACGTTCCGACTGATTGGGAAGACTTACCATTGGTGAGCGAGTTATGCTTGGATGATTTTAGTGCTATGAGCCCGAACGATATTTCTTTGATGCAAACATCTTTATCTGACGTTCCTAATTTAAAGCTTCCGTTGGGCTCAATTTTACCCTTGTCTGAGACCATAATTGATTCTAAATTAAATAACTTGGATAGTGTGTCAGAAGAACTTGTAAGCAAGGAAGTTGCATTAATTGACGACTTTTTGGATTGGACCCCGGGTTTGATTTTACCGACTCGTCCCCCTGACCCGTTGATTCGACGTACTGATCATTTAGGACATGAGTGTGGTACGATTGATTTCAGGAGTTCTACAGTGCCCCCTGAGTTTATTCTGCCAGTACCCCCAGATGAGGTCCCGTTAGTGCCGCCAGCTCACATATTGTTATTGCCGACCTATGACCCGACGACTGATTCTGATTTACATGATATATCTAATGAATTGGTAGACATGTTGGACGAATTTTCTGTAAGGGCAAATCCATTGTTTGAATTTTCATATGACTTTTATGGCTTACAACCGGGTGATCTTTCTTGGACGTTAAACCCGTGTTTCGACGTTGAGAATGACTTAGCCCCTCCTTTAGACATGTCCCCTTTGACGGCCTATTACCCTTCGAGTCCATCGTTGGTCACACCCTCAGATGTTTTAGATTTTATTTTTGTGCTGACTATTTCCTTTGTCCTAATTTTATCCTCCATGAATTTTAAAGAAAATCATTTATCGAATTATACGTTTTGGATAGGGCTGCTTATAGTGCCTCCTGATGAGATTCCCTCGGCGCCACCAGATTTAGTTCCGTTGGTGTCGCCTTATGTCATTCTGTTACCACCGAATGCACTAAGTACGTTTGCGCATGATGATGCTCGCAATGAATTTTATTTACGTAAGCACTTTAGTGAAGCGCTGTCCACATCACAAAATCCTTATCAATTTCTTGCCAGCTTACATAAAAGGGCGTCTTACGGTATAATTGACGATTTTGTTTTGGTGCGTCTCATCCCTGAACGGTTGCTTTCGGGCACTATAGAAAGTTGGCGAGTTGGCGAGCTACACCTTTTGCGGACATTAATGATATTAGGAGAACACGCATTTCTTTTGAGGTTTTCCACTGATTGGGGTAATACCCCTATTTTTAATGTTTCTGATTTAACGCTGCATGTTTCTCCACCACTTGAATTATCTGCCTGTCCGTTTGGTTCCACTTCGTTCTCTTATGGTTTGGGTAGTGAGTTTGTGCTTGGATCGCTCTCTTCTTCGGTCTTCACTGGAGGTACGTTGGTAATTGGTGTTGAAACTTTTCTTCCTTTATTGCCTAATGCTTTTCCAAGGGTCCCCAGGACCAACATTTTGCATGACAGGATAGTCCAGGTTAAAGTGCTCTCTTATCCAAGTGGTGTTGTTCGCTGCTACGTGTCTCTTGTGGATGATGCTCTCCTGCACTGGTATTCTAAGACCAACTCATCGGTGATGAGTACTTTTGAGCGGGGGAGGATTGATGGAGACGACGGCCCACAACATTACAAGGACGGTGATGGCATGCTTGCGGACGACCAAGCGGAGCGTCGGCATAATAGCCGTCCGGAACGCAAACCCATATATTATTAATTAATAATAATTATTAATAATAAATAATTATTAATTAATAAGTCATTTCTATGTTTGGTATTTTTATGTCGCAAAGTTATTTTCATTTCATGTATGATGGGTGCTTATAACCATCATTTGTTATTTTTATTTCATGTTCTTTATTTTTGTAATTGTTATGTCATGATGGGTGCAAATAGCCATCATGAGTGGTTTAATTTTCTAAGGTGGAGATTGAGTGGTGTAGCCTATATATAGGCATGTATGTTTCATATTTTAATTAGTGAATGAATGAAAAATTAAAACCCTCACATTGAGAAGTTTCCCTCCTCCCTCTCTTGGCAAATTTCGGCCTCCCTTGGTTCTCCCACTCCCTTGGCCGCCGGCCACCCTTTCTTCCCCCCCTCTTCCTCCTCTCCTTCTAGCAACCCGAGCCCCTTCCTCCTTGCAACTTCTAGATCGGCCACCATCCCCCCTCCACTTTATAATCTCGGCCACCCACCACCTTGCCAAAACCGACCACCACCTTCCATATTTAGCCCTCAAAACCTTCCATATTTGCTCTCTCCTTCCATATATATATATTTATTGCCAAATATAAGATCTCTTCGTGGGAATTTCCAACTCCGGCGTGACGCGAAGAAGGCGGATGAGTTTCTCTCCAACCGACGTGACTCCGGCGGAGCCTTTGAAGAAGCGATTCAAGTAGAGTGAAATCGGAATCACCCATTCCGATTGGGTAACGAAACTTTTCTAGCGTTGCGTGTTTTCTATCCTTAGATTAATTCGTGTGGTGGATTTTCTTGGCGTTAATTTTGATAGCATTGAAAATATCGTGGATAACTTTCATCGTTTTGTGTCTTTTTCTTGATTGATCTAATTTTCATAAAGGGGTTTGGCGAGCCCTCGTTTTTCTTTTGTTGGGAGAGATCTACCTTTTCCGGATCGTCTTTTATTCGGTAGATCTCTTTTGGTACAACACCGCTCGATCGGATCGTGTAGGTCCCTTTAGCCGGAAAGAACATTGGTTTATAATCCTTGTTCGATCCCTATCGGTTTGGCTACCCGTACGCTAGTATAAAATTGATAACATTAATTACGTGGTGCCGTGTAGATCGATTATGCGAGTGTAGAATTTGGTTCGTAGAGAGCTAGTCGTGCGCGTCCGTAATTATATTTCGGTCCAAACGTGTACGCCTACATCAGGCTGAGGCCGAGAATACAAAGGGTTCAGGATGTGCCTTGGGTATTCTCTCATGGGTAGCCATGACAGATCTTGCACTGTGGGTATTTTCACCTGAGGTCCGATCACTCTTGCAGTGACCAAGGTTGTTCCTGTGGTCATACCTGAAAGCATGATGTGTGCCCTTCCTACTCGGGATGGGGGGTCTGAACATAGTTTCCCATTTCTCCATGAATTAATGATTTGGGAGATCCACCCATTTTCTGCTTTTCTTTTGATAACATCTATCTTGGAAAAGTTAGAAACTATCCTCTTCTCAGTCTCTAGACGACTCTCTAGATCCGAGATCTTGGAGTTCTTTACCTTGATGGATTCCAATTGGAGATTCATCAAGGTCCTTAGCTGAGTAATCTCCTTAGCTTGTTCCTCAACAAGTGAGTTACTCTTCTGAAGGGAACTCTCAAGGGAATAAAGATTTTCAATCTTTTGATTGAAGCTATCCATATCCCTTGCATCACTGGAAAGACAATCCTCTAAACTATTCCTGTCTTCAGGAATTTCAAGGGGAGAGGAGTATGATGAAGATGTTACCTGATTATGACTTTGATGTTCTGGGTCAGCGTTAAGATCGGTAGAGACTGTTGTGTCAGCTTCATCAGAACTGTGTTCCTCTACCTCTTCTTCAGTCTCAAACAAGGATACAGGAGCCCTGATATAGAGAGAATGGTCTTGACCTTCATCTTCAGAAATGAGGACCCCCACATAGGTTTCATCCTCCAGCTGGCACCTGGTCCCAGCTGTCTCCGATCCCTCCATGAGGTCTTAGATGGTTTCCCACATGGACTTGGCAGTCCTACAATTGTCCACTCTTGAATGAGATATACCAGACCAGACGTCAATGGTGATCTGACGAATCAACTTGTCCAAGTTGAACAGTGAGAGCTCGGTCTCAGACATCTCTTCGGGACTCTTGAGGGTTTGGAGATCCTTTCCTTAGCTGAAAGCCTTCATGGGAATGAAAGGACCCTCTTCCAAGATGAGTGATGCTAGAGGGTCGATGGCCTCCAGATGAAACAACACTCTCATCTTCCAGATGGGATAATATTCCTTTGTGCATGCCGGGATTCTAAGGGGAGACACCTCAGAATACAACTCCATGCTTGAGTCTAATCTTCTTGTTGACACTAGAGGCGGGATTCTTCTCAAGGTGTTAACCTTTTTGATGAGTAACCTCCCTCTAATACCACTTGAAAGTCAATCTAGTGTCAACTACCTTCACAAATGGGGGGGGGATAGGTGATTTGCAGTCTTTTTGCGGAATTAAAAATAAACCTGCATAAGAAAACAAAGCACGCACAACATAGAAACACACAGGAAGTTATAGTGGTTCCCCGGTTTGGGTACGTCCACTCTCCCCCTTTGACCTATCTCCCAATGAGGGACGACTCGGTCACTTAACCAACAGGATTTAAATCCAATCCTCTCACTATGGAAGAAACCCTTCCACCCAAAGGAGTCACTAGTCCTCCACCACGGGTTGCACCCAACCCTTACAATGAGGAACCAAAGTTCCGTTATAACAAAAGTAAAAATAGAATGTACAAAATACAAACTACGTTTGGAGCGCTCGGTGTCCCTCTTTGTTCGATGAAGCGTTCTTGAAGAAGACGAAGAGTCCACGACCTAAGCACTCTCTTGGAGAGGATCTCCCCGAAATCGGCTGCGGTAAGGATTGCGGCGGCGATGCTTTTGAGATCCAAACTTCGTAACAAAGCTAGCAAGGTCTACCAACGATCTTACTTGGATCGATCGTCTCAATCGATTCGGAAGGGGAAGGTATTCCCGTTCAACAAACCAAGAGACAAAGGATCTCAAGAAAGAAACGTGAGACGCGTTACTTGGCAAAGTTTCTGTCGCCGGGAGATCAAGGAGAATCCAAGACAAACGGCGGCGACAACCTCTCGAGCGGCGACGGCGGCGGAAGAGATTCCGCGATTAGCTAGGTCACGTGAGGCGACCGACTTGTTAGTTTTCTTCGCTGCATCTTACGTTCAAAATAGGAGAGTATTTATACTGTAGAATACTCCTTTATGACAGTTGTGGGCCCCACATGACGAAACCCTAATTCCGGTTCAAATAGCGCCTGAGTACATGGTCCGGTCCAGCGAGTTGATAGAAAATGCCTAAGGCAAATTTGGCGAGAATCATTTGTGATTCTTGACGAATCGGCGAGAATCACTTTCGATTCCCGTTGAATTCTCCATGGAAGAATTCTAGCTGAAAAGTAAGCCATCCAGAGAGAATCGGCGAGAATCACAATCTATTCTCGACGAATCAGCGAGAATGCAAAGTCATTCTTGATGATTCGACGAGAATCACTTAGTGATTCTCGTCGATTCTGCCTTAGCTTAATTCTAGATGGCTTTGAGACAGCCGGATGCATTCGGCGAGAGTATGCTAGTGATTCTCGACGATTCGACGAGAATCACTAGTGATTCCCGTCGAATCGGCGAGAATCACTTAGTAATTCTTGTCGAATTTTCCTTAGACGATTTTTCATCTATCTTCCCGTGAGATGCTCTTTGACCCATCCTTATTCCTTGTCTGCTCTTGATCTATCTCATCCCTGTACTTGAAAATAAGTACACTCCAATAGAGAGAGTACACGTAAGACAACACACTGATCTGCTCAACGAGGGATTACGTTGCGCAGACCCGTGTATATTGACCTACTTCACCCTAACATTGGTGTGTACTTATCGTGGAATAACTGCAGGCACAACTTGAAAGAAAATCATCAAATACATTATCTATTCACCTTAGCTTGTTCAGGTGCTTCTTCAAATCAGGTGTATTGTGGATACAATACCCAACAATTGTCTAACAAACTTTTAGAAAGGTGAGGGACTGTGGACGTACCCAAAATCTAGGGAACCACTATAAATATTATGTGTGCTTTTGTGGATTCTCTTGAAAGAAAGCTAACTAAGCTAACTCAAAACACACCAATTAAAATAAAATCTTAAAAGACTAAAAAAATCCTATTCACCCCCTCTAGGTGTTTAGTGTCACAACCCTCATTTTCTCCGCATTTAAACGATATATCAAAGTAAGAGAAAACACGCATCGTGATGCCATGATGTATAATGGATAACTACAGACGCTCAGGCAATAACCCGAACCTAACACTTTATATGAAATACTCAAGTTATTATGAAGAAACTGCAATTTTAAGTTATGTTTTGATAGTGGTATCTCTCGGCTCTGTGGATCTACTAGTCCACAAGAGAAAGCATGAATATAAGCTGCGGAAAATACTTTGTTTATATTGATTAACATCCTTTATGAGCATAAACATCCAAATAAGAAAACTAATCATATGCTTGTGTCTACTAATCGTGAAGAGAATAAAAATTGAACTAGCAATACAACTAGGCAAGTATACCTATAGAACTGTAATTAGGGACACAAGTGTCGTATTGAAATCTGAGAACTATTGAGTAAACCTACTCACACAAAGACTATTATCTTATCGAAGGATTGATTTTAGGATTAAAGAGAAATCTAAATGCGATTAAGGAAGGAAATATTACCATTAAAAGAGAACTAGTTGCAGTTAAATAGAGAGCTAATAAAAATGACTACAACGAAGGGTTGGAACAATGAAATGGAAAAGCACTCGATCAAGAATAACCTCGACAAGATTTGACTAAAAATGCGATAAAATAACCTAAGCTTAATAGGGTAAAGGTCCTTGACCGTGGAGGTTCCTAAAGCTTGAACACGCTTCTCTCAAAGTCGTACCCAACTGAGTTTAGGAAGGTCCGACAGACTCGCGTCTAAATCGGAGGCCTAAAGCTCGCTTTACGCGGTGAACCACACTATTGGATTTTACTCCAATCTGAGAGATTTGGACGTTTGCCTCTCTCCAGGGGTACGTACAACTCTCTTTACTCTTGAGTGTTTCCTTCAAACTACGAGCCTCTCGGCTAGCTAAGAGTTAAAACAGAAATGGAAATTATATATCGATGATATAACTCCAACAATGAAAAATCAAGAGTAATTCGAAGGCCTAAACCCTTAAAAGAAAAAGTAAATTAAAAGAATCATAACTTAATCAACTCAAACCTCTGATCATCAAGATCGAGTACAAGGAGGATTAGTTAATCATAGCGAAGTGGAGGAGGATGGATGAGTAGAAAAGCATTAAGAACACAAAGTAAACAAAGGGCACTTTATATTAATAATGAAAGAGAGCTACACTTGAAAAAGAAAATTACACTTGCAATGAAATGAAAACCTAAACTAGCATTACATTTAGCAACTAAGGGAGGTGCAAAAACTATAACAAAAGCTAATACAAATAGAACACTAATATAGGATTAAGAAAAAATAAAATGAGAAAGAGAGAGGGGGATAAAAAGAATAAAAAAGACTAAGAAATAAAAGGGCAGCACCTCCCCTGTCAACCCAAATTTTTCTGGAATGCAAGGGGTGGCCTTGTATTTATAGGCAAAAATCTAGGGTTGGTCACGCCATTTGACACGCCCGGGGAGGGCGTGTTATGGGGGCATGACATGTATGGGGTTGACCTCGGGCTCTGGATTCTGTTGAGAAGGATGATTGGCTCTGTACGATGGTGGACACGCCCTAGCTCATGAGGGTGTATTGGGAAGGACGTGACACGCACGTCGCGTCGAAATCATTGGTCAGAAATCCGTCATTCTTCTTTAAAGGTTGAACACACCCACGTACATGCCCGTGTAGGGGGGAGTGTCAGTACTGTTGGCATGCAGGGCTGAAAATCTTTAATTGCGACAGCAGGCTTCGGGATGAGGGAGACACGCCCCATGACACGCCTGGGGAGGGCGTGTCATGGGGGCATGGCAACGGTTTTTCTCGTTATATTGGCTTTGAAGAAGAATTCCTCGGGATTGGGTCACACGCCCTGTGACATGCCCAGGGAGGGTGTGTCATAGGGGCGTGTTAGGTCATTTTTGGCCAAAATTCTGGAAACCTGCAAAAAGAGAAGAAAAGATTAGCTGCAATAATATATACATAAGGAAGATAAAAAATAAGCTTACAAGACATGATTTACACATTATAAACTAGAAAATATCCTAATAGTTTAGATAACAAAACGCACTATCAAATTCCCCCATGCCTAAGCTTTGTTTGTCCCCAAGCAAAGATATAAAAACTAGATAACAATAAAAACATGACTAATCAAAAAGTTCTAATTATGCCTACAGAAGTACTATGCGAAATTCTTAGTAGGGAGAAGGTGAAACGTAAACCTAAAACAAATATTTAAACATGGTTTACAGTTTATAAATTTTACTAACGAAAATAAATCATCCAAAATTTTAACAAATTATTTTATATAGATTTAAGCAAAGCAACAAAATGAAAAATGCATTGAGTTGTTACTAGATCCAAGCAACGTATTTTGACTATATCAATTAAATTACAAAAATCCAAATTTAAAACCAAAACTAATACTGGTTTACTTCTCTTTTTTTCTTAGCTAATAAATAAAAATTAAAAGCATAAATCAAAAGGACTTATTAGGACCGAAATGTTTAGTTTTGGAATTTTATTCGGAGTGGAATTCAAAGATAAATAAGGAGGCTCAAAAATCACACAAAACCAAAACAAAGAGTTTCAAAATTTTCATTTTAAATAAAATATTTTTTTCTTCTTTCTTTTTCTTCTTTTCCATTAATTTTTTTTTTCAAAATAAACGCCATAATATTTTACTTTCATTTTGAAATTGGGCAAACAAAATCAAATACTTCTTTTGAGAAAACTTTTTCAAAATTTTCTTTAAGAAAATCACAAAACAACCTATCATAATTATGGAAATTTTTAAATGAAACTCAAAAGGTTAGCGTTATTAGATAGGTTGGAAAATTTGGCTTTGGTGAAGATGAAATGAAAAGTAGAGCTATCAATTGAAATTGGAAAAAGGCTCAAAAGTGGATAACTAGGGGTAAAAATTTTTAGGTTGGCAAGAAGGCTCAAACGAATATAAAAACGGCCTAAGTCATTTTCATGCTTTTAAATTTATTTAAAACATTGATTTGAAAATTTTCAAAAAAAAAAGTTCTAGATAATAAAAGAAGATTGATGAAATTATCTTAAAAATAGAAAATAGGTGACTTGGATCGTTCACATCTACTATGCTAATCAAAAGTTGACCATACAAAAATTATCCAAAAATGAAAAAGAAAATAGTGGATGAAAATTTTTCGAGAAAGTAAAGAAAATAAAGAACGAAAACCATAATAAAAATGCGAGTTTTAGAAAAAATGTTTCACATTAACATGCTACCATGAATTAGAAACACAGCATGACCAATCTTTTACTTGTGAAACATAATAAAAAAGAACGATTAGAAATATTATAGTTCGCTAAATCGTTATATGAAATTTTTGAAAAAGCAAAACAAAAACAAGTTGTACTACTGAAATACCAAAATTAGCATATTAATTTTTTTTATTTTTAAATATTCTCCTTTTTTTGGATTTTTAAAGATATTATCTTTTTTTTTATTAATTTTTACTGGGAAACAAAAAGAGAAAGAGGAAATCCTCCCCCAAGCTTAAGATATACATTGTCCTCAATGGAGAAGGGAGATTAGAGAGAGAGAAAAATGAAACTAGAAATAAAAGTACATAATTGAAAAACAGGAACTTCCCCAGATTTATGCATTGCGAATGATGACTGATGCCGCTCCCCCAAGCTTGCATTTTGGATCTTCATTAAATATCTTCTTTGGACTTCGTGATGGAATCAACAGCGTTAGAGCAGGCAATCGCAAAAGCATCATCTTGTCGGAGCCGTCCTAGGCAAAAATTGTAAATTAAAGAAAATAGAAAAAGATTACTTGGGCTGCCTCCCAAGAGCGCCCTTTGTTTAAAATGTCGTTTGAGCTCCACGCAACAAAATAATATTTTCCAAAAATATTTTGTCCAAAATAAGAATAATTAAAGTTTTTAACAAAAATAAATAGTCTTAAGTTATTACAATTCGTGCAGCAGATATTTAATATTGTTTGAATTGACATCATCATCACCAGAAAAATATCGTCTAAGACGCTGACCATTAACTTTGAAAATACCTTTAGTAGGGTGTGGAATTAAAACAATACCATAAGGAAAAACATCTAAAACAGAAAATGACCCAGACCAACGAGACTTTAATTTGCCCGGAAATAAACGTAAACGAGAGTTATAAAGAAGAACTTGGTCGCCCGGCTTAATGGTTTTTGGGTGCCTTAAGCGCTTGTCGTGAAAACATTTCTTCCACTCTTTATAAAATTTATTGTTCTAGTAAGCGTAATAGCGCCACTCGTCGAGTTCGTTAAGTTGAAATTTTCTAAGGTCAACGATAAAGTGGGGATCGAAATTTAAAAATCGCAAGGCCAAAAAAGAGTTGTGTTCTAGTTCTACGGGTAAATGGCACGATTTTCCATAAACCAACCGATATGGCATACATCCGAGGGAGGTTTTGTAGGTTATTCGGTAGGCTCATAGAGCATCGTCTAATTTGGCTGACCAGTCTTTCCTAAAAGTTGAAACAGTCCTTTCTAATATTCTTTTAATCTCTCTATTCACTACTTTGACTTGTCCGTTAGTTTGGGGGTGGTAGGCAGTTGAAATCTTATGTGTAACGCCGTATTGAATGAGGATTTTAGAAAACTGCGCGTTACAGAAATGAGAACCCCTATCGCTAACGATGGCTCGCGGCATACCGAATCGAGAAAATAAATTTTTTAAAAAAGTAATTACGACTCAGGCATCGTTAGTAGGAAGAGTTTGGTCTTTAGCCCAACGTTAAATATAATCGACAACAACTAAAATATACTTATTTCCGAAGCTAGGTGGAAGATGGCTAACAAAATCAATTCCCCAAAGGTCGAAAACTTCGCACTCGAGGAAATAATTTTGTGGCATTTCATTTTTATTATAAAAGTTGCCCAACTGTTGGCAACTATCACACCTACTCACAAAGGCTTGTGGATCTTTAAACATGCTAGGCCAGTAAAAACCCGCACAAAGCAGTTTGTGGGCGGTGCGAGTAGGTTGATAGTGACCACCAGTCGGTCCTTCATGTAGGTGTTTTAAAATATCTAATCCTTCTTCAAAAGAGACACATATCCTTATCACATGGTCCGCACAAACTCTGAAAAGATGTGGGTCCTCCCAAAAATAGTTATTCAACTCAGAAAAGAATTGGCACTAAATAGTTGGTAATGTGTGCAAAATAAGGAGAAGGAGAAGTGCTAATTGAAAGCAGATTCTAACCAGAAAAATAATCATTAAAAGATTTTTCATCTAAATTTTCAATAAAGGGATTATCTAATCGGGAGAGATGATCGGAGACCAAATTCTCGGCTCCTCGCTTATAACGGATTTCTAAGTCAAACTCTTGGAGGAGTAAGACCCAACAAATCAGGCGCGGCTTGGCATCCATCTTAGCAAAAAGATACTTGAGTGTCGAGTGGTCCGTAAAAACAATAATTTTTAAAAACGTAATATAAAAGCGGAATTTATCAAAATTGAATACTAAAACTAGGAGCTCCTTATCAATCATGGTGTAATTTTCTTGTGCCAACGTAAGGGTTTTACTTGCATAATATATGCGGTGGAAGTTTTTATATATTCGTTTACTTAATACGGCTCCTACCGCGAAACTATTCACATCACACATAATTTCAAATGGAAGGTCCCATATCGGAGCTGTCATAATGGCGGCGTTAATTAGTTTATCTTTTATTAATTCGACGGTAGACAGACAAAGGTCATCAAAAATAAATAAGGCATCATTTTCTAAGAGTTGAGTAAGAGGTTTGGTGATTTTGGAGAAGTCCTTTATGAAACGACGGTAAAAACCAGCGTGTCGTAAGAAACTTCTTAAAGCTTTGACGTTCATAGGCGGTGACAGCTTCTCGATAACTTCTATCTTAGCAATGTCTACTTCAATTCCACTCACAGAAATTTTATGACCCAAAACTAACCCTTCCCTCACCATAAAATGACATTTTTCCCAATTCAGGGCAAGTTTAGTCTCTTCGCATCATTCTAAGACTTTTTCTAAATTTTCCAAACAACTATCGAAGGCATCGCCGAAGGCAAAGAAATCATCCATGAATACCTCCAAAATGCTTTCTACGTACTTGTCGAAGTACCGAGCATACATCGCTGGAATGTAGTTAGCGCATTGCACAATCCAAACGACATTCTTCGGTTGGCGAAGGTGCCTAAGGGACAAGTAAACGTAGTTTTCTCCTAGTCCTCAGAAGAGTTGGGGATTTGAAAATACCCGGAGAGGCCATCAAGAAAACAATAAATGCTATGGCCGGATAATCGCTCTAAAATTTGATCGATAAACGGAAAGGGAAAGTGGTCCTCGCAGGTGGCGTTGTTTAACTTACGATAGTCAATACACATTTGCCACCCCGTCACCGTCCGTGTTGGGATTAAATCATTATTTTCATTTATAATTATAGTTATCTCAGCATTTTTTGGCACTACCTGGACAGGGCTAACCCACTTACTATTAGATATAGGGTAGATAATTCCTGCGTGTAAGAGTTTCATAACCTCGCCCTTTATGAATTCTTTCATGTTCGGGTTTATACGGCGCTGAGGTTGTATGGAGTTACGTGAATTATCTTCCATTAAGATTTTGTGAGTACAGAAAGATGGGTTATGCCCTTGATATCATAAATTTGCAAGGCAATAGCCCGGTGATGCTTACGTAAAACTATAATGAATTTATAATTTTGTACTTCAGTTAGGTGGGATGAAGCTATCACTGGCTGTTTGGAATCCTTTTCAAAGAAGGCATGCCTAAGATGTTCGGGTAGTTCCTTCAACTCTAGGGTAGGGGGTTTGCATACGAGGTTTTAGAAATTCTATCTTTTCCAAATACTATGTCTTCGTAGACTTTTTTAAACGGAAAATTAAAAGGGGCGGGGCTAGCGGCCATGGCAGATTCTTCCAGAAATTCATTTGGAAGAGTACAGAAAGAACAAAAATCAGAAGATTAATTTTCTCTATCAGAAGGGCAGTAGGAAGATTCATCACCTAGGGATTCTAAGAAGAAACAGAATTCATCATTTTTCAGGGTATTTTTCATCGAAGGGGTGATAGAGAAGGTCACTTCATCATCGCCTACTCTAAGGAAGAGCTTACCATTGCTTACATCAATGATGGCTCGAGAGGTGGCAAGGAGGGGTCGGCATAGGATCAAGGGAACCTCGACGTCTTCTTTGATGTCCAATATGATGAAATCCACCAGGAAGATGAATTTGTCAACTTTGACTAGAACATCCTCCACTATTCCTATCGGGTACTTAACGGATTTATTGGCAGGTTGGATATTCATGCGTGTGTTGTTGAGGCTACCAATTCCTAACTTCTTGAACAATGAGAGGGCATTAGGTTGATACTCGCACCTAAGATGGCTAATGAGTGCTTGACAAAAAGATCACCAAAGACACACGGAATAGAAAAATTACCTGGATCACTGATCTTCTTTGGTAAACCATTTGTCAAGACAGCAGAGCACTCGACGTTTAGCGTGATGTGTGACAAGTTCTCAAACTTCTTCTTGTTATTCAGGAGGTCTTTAAGATACTTAACATACTTTGGCATCTGGGAAATAGCTTCATGGAAGGGTAGGTTTATGTGGATTTGCTTAAATATTTCTAGGAAGCGAGAGTATTGATCATCCTGACATTTTTATCTAAGTTCGGAAGGGTATGGTTGAGTTAGATTATTTTTAAAGATTGGTGGTGGAGGGAGATCTTTTTTCTAAAATAGAGAGCAGAGTGATAACTTATTTTTTAGCGGGTGGCGGAATTTTAAAAACAGGAGCGGAGCTTGCCTCAGGCTCTTTGCAAACCATACCAGAAACTTGATCCCACTCCGAAGAGTTATAGATTTCGCTTGATCTCACGGGTTGGGCTTGGTATTAGAAGGAAGAGACCCTGCGGGCCGCTCATAAAAAAATTTTGCGAGTTGTCCTACTTTATTTTAAAGACTTTTAACGCTTTCGGTTAAGGTTCTTATAGTTGCATCATTTGTGGTTATATATTTACAAATTAACTCCAACAAGATTGGATGTTTTGGATAGTTTTGAAGAGGTGGAGGTTGTGCATAAAAATTATTTTGAGGTGGTGGGCGCATCGCGTTAGAAGGGTTACTCCATGAAACTTTTTAGTGGTTTCGTAATGCAGGATTATAACTATTCAGAAAAGCAAAACCCAGAGCATGAAAATTCGCAGCAAAACAATTATTAAAAGCATTTCTAGGATTATTATTAACATAATCTAATTATTCGGGTGTAGGGGTTGCAGATTCCCATACCTCAGGGGCGGAGGCAGCAATCATCTTTGTAATTTTTTTGCTTAATATTTCTACTTGTAGAGCTAGCTGCTAGACGTTGTCCACTTCAAAGAAACCTGCAGGTTTGTTCGGGTGGGACCTAGGCACATTCCACTGATATGTATTCATGGCCATGTCATCAAAAAGCTCAAGAGCTGCTTCTGGTGTCTTATGGTTTAAGTTACCAACATAAGCTGCGTCTATCATTTCCTTTGTACCTTGATTTAGCCCGTTATAAAATGTCCGCACTTGTAACCATACAGGCAATGCGTGATGTGGGCATCATCTTAACAGTTCTTTAAATCTTTCCCAGGTATCATATAAGGTGTTAGAGTCTATTTGTCCAAAGACAGAACTGTCATTCTTAAGTTTTGCAGTTTTAGCTGGCGGAAAATACTTCGTCAGAAATTTTTCAGTTAATTAATCCCAAGTGGTGATGCTCCCTCTTGGCAGAGTCATCAACCACTATTTTGCTTAAATCCTTAGAGAGAAGGGGAAGAGTCTTAGCCTAATAGCATCATTTCTGACACCATTGATTTTGAAGGTGTCACAAATCTCAAGAAAGCTTGCTATATGTGCGTTCGGATCTTCATCTTGAAGTCCGTCATATTGCACATACTGCTGCACCTATTTAATTATGTTAGGCTTAAGTTCAAAATTATTATTAGCTATAGAAGGGAGAATGATGTTTGATTCTATTCCCTCAAGATTCGGTCGTGCATAATAGGACATAAGCCTTTACACGGATTCCTCCACATGGGGTTCTTCCATTCTTAAAGTAGAAAATTACTCGGAATCCTCAATCGGTATTTGGAAAGTAGGGCCTTGAAATCACGATCTTCTCCGAAGAGTACGCTCAATTTTTTGGTCCAAGTCCAAAATATCTGAAGGATTCCCGTGGGTCATGAACTAAAAGAAGAGAAGTTGAAGAAAGAGAAATAAATAAACTAGAAAAAAGAGAAGCTAAATTTTTTTGAAATAGATTTTTTTATGTTTTAACTCCCGAACTTCCCAAGGGCTACCCAATAAAGGGTTCGCAAGGTACTAGACAAGATAGTAGCATTTAAAGCCATATTGCCCTTTTCCAGAGAATACGGTGGCTTAGAAAAATTGTGAAGTGGATTTCTATTAAAAGCGATAATAGAAAAAAAAATGTTGATTATTTTTTAGAAGGATGAGAAAGAGAAATGATAAAAGTAATAGATTCGAGTTTTCAAATTATCAACAAAAGATGATCCCCGGCAACGGTGCACAAAACTTGGTGTCTACAAATTGTGAAAAGAATAAAAACCGAACTAGTAATCCAGCTAGGCAAGTATACCTATCGAACTGTAGCTAGGGTACACAAGTGCCGTATTGAAATCCAAGAACTGTTGAGTAAACCTACTCACACGAAGAATATTATCTTATCAAAGGATTGATTTTAGGGTTAAAAAGAAATCAAAATACGATTAAGGAAGGAAATATTACACTAAAAAGAGAACTAATTACAGTGAAATAGAGAGCTAAAAATGATTACAACGAAGGGTTGGAATAATGAAATGGAAACGCACTCGATCAAGAATCACCTTAGCAAGAGTTGACTTAAAATGCGATAAAATAACTTAGCTTAATAGTGAAAAGTTCCTTGACTGCGGAGGTTCCTAAAGCTTCAACACGCTTCTCTTGAAGTTATGCCCAACAGAGTTTAGGAAGGTCCGACCGACTCTCGTCGAAATCAGAGGCCTAAAGCTCACTTTATGCGGTGAACCCCAATATTGGATTTTACTCCAATCCGGGAGATTTCGACGTCTGCCTCTCTTGAGGGGTGCATACAACTCTCTTTACTCTTGATTGTTCACTTCAAACTACGAGCCTCTCGACTAGCTGAGAGGGAAAACAGAAATGATAATTATATATCGACGATATAACTCCAACCATGAAAAATCAAGAGTAATTCGAAGGCCTAAACCCTAAAAAGGAAAAGTAAATTCGAAGCATTATAACTTAATCAACTCGAACCTCAAATCATCAAGATCGAGTACAAGGAGGATTAGTTAAGCATAGCGAAGTGGAGGAGGAGGGATGAGTAGAAAAGCATTAAGAACACAAAATAAACAAAGGTCACTTTATATTAATAATGAAAGAGAGCTATACTTGAAAAAGAAAATTACACTTGCAATGAAATGAAAACTTAAACTATCATTTTATTTAGCAACTAAAGGAGGTACAAACACTATAATAAAAGCTAATACAAAAGGAGCACTAGGCTAGGATTAAGAAAAACTAAAATGAGAATGAGAGAGGGGGAGAAAAAGCATGAAAAAGACCAAGAAATAAAAGGGCAGCACCTCTCCTCTCAACCCAAACTGTTCTGGAATGCAAGGGGAGGCATTGTATTTATAGGAAAAAATCTCAGGTTGGTCACGCCCTATGACACGCCCGGGGAGGGCTTGTTAGGGGGAGTGACACGTACGGGGTTGACCTCTAGCCTTGGATTCTGGCGGGAAGGATGATTTCCTCTGTACGATGGTTGACACGCCCTAGGTCATGCCCGTTTAGGGGGGCGTGACACGCACGTCTCATCAAAATCATTGGTCGGAAATTCGTCAGTCTTCGGAAAAGGTTGAACAAGCTCAGGGACACACTCGTGTAGGGGGCGTGTTAGTACTGTTGGCGTGCAGGGTTGAAAATTCTTTAATTGCTACAACAGGCTTCTGGATGAGTGTAACGCCCCTGATTTTTTCTCGATGATTTTATTCGATTTGGTATTGTCATATTTATGACATCGAGGTGTTACCCCCGCTTTCTTTTAATAGCTTTAAACCGTTAGGGAGTTTCCGCGTCCCTTGGGTCTATTTGACCAGATTCTTTTAGGTTTTTAATTTGGGTTTCTTATTCTTCCCTGGTTGAAGGGGGTGAAGTTTTGATTTCTTTGGGCTTGTCTAGTCTTATTTGCGATCCGAGCATTTTGGAGTCTCGGTGCGTGTTTGGATCCTTGTGATGATTTTGCTCGATTGAGCTTCTGAAGTTTTTGTCTCAAGATTTGGTGTGTCAGATTCTAGGGTCGTCCTCGCTACCAATTCATAGGGTCGACGTTTTTATTCCGGAATTTTGGACAAAAAATTGTTATTTTTAATTTTACTTTTATTTTTATTTCTGCCTTAGCTCTTCAGTTCTCCTGATGCCCTAGTATCTGAGAAGTTTTCTCCAGATCTCGAGAACTGGTTCGTTTCTCGAGAAGACTTGGTGAGTTCTCGAGAACCAGCTTGTCCTCGAGAAGTCCTTGTGTGCTGCATATAGCTAGCGTTGAGTGTCACTCGAAGCCGTCTCGAGAGCATTGAGTGGCACTCGACGCCGCATCGAGAGCATTGAGTGGCACTCAATGCCGTCGACTTTTATTGTTTGTGTCGAGTTTTCCTCTTGTACTCGAGTTGCTGCTCTTGGTTCTCATGTAGTCTCCTACTGTTCTCGAGAAATGTCTTAGTTCTCGAGAAGTCCCCGTAGTTCTCGAGAAATTCTCTCTCTTGTTCTCAAGAAGTGCCTTAGTTCTCGAGAAGTTACAGTAGTTCTCGAGAAATCCTCTCTCCTGTTCTCAAGAAATGCCCTTATTCTCGAGAAATGCCTTTGTTCTCAAGATGCAGTACTCGAAAATCTGCCTCCCACTCGAGTAATCTTGTCTTCACTTCGAGTTTTCCGGTTCAGTAAACCCCGGTTTGTTTTCTTAAGTAGTGTTACGCTAATATTACATCTAGTATAAATACCTTCTTCGTCTTCCTACTTAAGCCGACCAAGTCGATCTCCTGAACCAGAGTGGCGTGAGCGAGAAAAGTGTTCATTCGTGACTCTACGGTGGCCGCCGATGGTGCTCCCGTACTCAAAATATTCAACCGAGTATAGATCTAGAAAGCTCTCGGCGAGAGCTTCGCTATCGTGGTAAATTTTTCCCCATTCCTTGAGTTTTCTTGTTAGGGTTTTTCGGCCCTAACCCCTCTTTCAGCCATTTTTGTTTAGATTTCAACTTCTCCCGTGTTCTTTTGCATCGATCTACAACGTGGAGTGAATCGGAGGACTTTTTCGGTAAAACCAAGGCATGTGATGGTTTACCCTCTTTCCTCCTTGCCCGATTTAGATGGTAATGGTTAAGTTTTGTTACTTTAATTTCTATGCACTTTGTTATGCTAATTAGTAGACATGTTCAATCTTCCTAGAAGTCCATTTAATATTGCAAGTTCTTGTCATGATAACTCAACCTTGTAGCGTATTGCGATTTAGCGAAAGGTTATGTTGCTGGCTTTTACTGCTCCTAGTTATTGTTGTAGTGCGTGTTAGAGATTATTTGGGATAGTAAATCGTCCCTAGGGGTTTATCAACCGTGTCTTTAATCTAGGAAATGTCGAGTAGATTCCGATGTGCCAAGTCTTGAGATTTATTTCATGGTATTTCTTTGTTGAGGGTGTTAGTGGGCAAATCCACCGACCGCAAGGTTTGTTTCCTTTATTAGTACCTCATGGAACTATAATGGGTTTTGCACATCTACGATGATTGGTGGAGTGTGTAAGTTTCCCCCATAGTTAGACGGAGTTTAACATCTGTGAGGGGTGTATCTAGAGAAGTGACCACCCTGCATGTGTTTATGGTTAGAGTTTACCACAGGTGGCTAATAAAGTTTTGGAGTACTCTTTCTTATGATTTTATCATGCCCTCCCCTTGCTTTGGGTATCGGGCATGATTTGTTGCATGTGATGATTCATGTAAGTTCTTTTCTTCTGATTTATTTCTTGAGTTTTATGTGTGTACCTTACTTCAGCGCATTTGGTCTTGGGTTGGTACCCCTTTTGACCCTTATTTATTTGGCTTATTTTTCTGCCACCATTTGTATCTTCTTGCTGAGGTGTTCTGTTTTTGGAATGCCTCAGGTTCAGAGCAGTAGCAGGTAGTGGAGCTGGTTTTTGGACTCTTTGAGTGGTAGTTTTGGCTGTGGCTTTTACACCTCGCCGTAGTGAGGTAGTTTGTTGTTTTAATTTTCTTTCCTAGATAAGACATACTTTGTATTGTTGGTTCATGTCAGGTTGTTGAGGCCCAAAGGATTGTTGATTTTTGACACTTGCTAGCTGTAGTTGTCTCATTTATGCTAGATTCAGATTACTTGCTATCTGGGATGATTTATTGCTAGGATAGCATGTTAGATATTTTTAACCTATAAAACCCTACTATTTGTATAGCATACATGCAATCTCTTTCAAAACTAAGTCACTACTTTCTGGTTAGCGTAAAGAATTTTTCCTATACTTATTATAAATCTAGAGTTGTATAGCATGAGTTGTTCCTCTAGGACATTTATACTCATGTAGGGTGTTATAGTAAATTTAAACAAGTATCTTCCGCAACAGTATAATTATATTTTGAATCGTGTACTAGTTGATCTAATAAGCTGAGGGATATGACTATCTTCTTTACTTAAACTGAACTTCAATCATAACAACATATATTCTCCTTTTAAACTATCAATTTTGGAGTCTTGCCTGAGCATCTGTAGTTATCCACTACACGGCGTGGCATCATGACATGTATTTTTCCTTGCTCTTATATAATTTAATTGTTGGGAAAATGCGGGTTGTGACAGTTGGTAAAAGAGGGAGGTTGCTTGACAATTGGTCGGGAAACCTTCCCTTATTAGTGTTAGTTGTTTAGTGTCATATCATACACACACCGATGTGTCATCAGTACGTATTGGCTGAAGGATTAAAAATACACTCATAAGCATGATTAGAAGTACACGAGGCATATTATTTAGTATGGGATGCATAATATGTGTTTGTAAATACATCCACCATAGGTGGCAACATGTCAGGGTTATGTAGTATGGGATGCATAACCTCATCACTTGAATGCCCATTAACACGTTTTCTTTTTCGTTGCATACAATGTTATGTAGTATGGGATGCATAACATTTCATGTGTACGCCGCTCATAACATGCATTAATGCCTTTTTTATGATAGATAGCCCTGCATACATATCATAACATAACATAAGCACAACATGCCAAGCTAAAGATTTACATGATGACATATGTACACACATGATTTTAAATAAGAATAAAGAATCCATGCATTCATATCATTGGCACATGAGTCAATAGGATGATAGGATATCATCCTGAGTAGAACATATCATCTTTATAAAATCCCAGAGCAAGTTGCAACATATGCAAGTGTCTTTTAAGTATGGTCTGAACTAGTTTTGTTTGCCCTCGTCGTAATCTAGGATTTTGATGGGTTTTTTGTTTTCATTTTTTAGAAATACTGCCAAAGATTATTGCGATGAGGTCGACTCCCCAGTCGGAGGGTTAGTCTTCAGGTGCACAGAGTGATGCGTTGATCGAGAGTTTGCGCTAGAGCAATGAGGCTCTGTCAAGGCAAGTAGTTGCGATGCAATCACAAATTCAGACAATATTGTCTTCCGCTCCCACGTAACAACCCTTAGTGCAAGATCCTGCTGTGGATCAAGCCGTACTTGATGCCCCTGCTCCTTTTATTCCCCCGGTGATGCTACAACTAGAGATGAATTTCATCTCGCATTTCCAGCGATTGAGACCTCCTACTTATGATGGGAGTGCTGAATTCATGATTTTATATGATTGGATCATCTCCATCGAAGAGATGTTTTCATATTCTAAGATTCTAGAAGCCCATAAGGTAATGATTGCAGCCTATCAGTTAAAAGGCTTGGCAAATTTTTGGTGGATTCGAGAAAGGGAAAGTGTGAAGGAAGGCTGTTCTTAAGAATCTTTTAAGAAGATGCTGCTGAAGAAGTTTCTACCCTCGGTTGAGCGGGACCGCCTGATGAATAACTTTCTGCATCCTAGGCAGAGATAGCTCACAGTTAGCGATTATGAGATTGAGTTTAGCAAACTGAGTAGGTTTGCTCCTGATTTGGTAGCTTCGGAGGAGGGTAGAGTGAAATGTTTCCTGAGAGGACTAAGAAGCGATGTCCAGCAGTGGGCATGCGCTTATGGATCTGACAGTAATGATGTAGTTATGGAAGCCGCACTGAAAGTGGAGGCGATTAAAAATGGCAAGAATCTAGGTGTTGGGACAAGGAAAGAGAAGAGGAATGGTGGTGAGGATGGAAGCACTAGGGAATCCAGCCCTTCTTCGAAAAAGATAAGTGGAAAAATTTGTAGCTTCTGTGGACGACCTGGACACCCTTATGAACGGTGTCTCAAGAGGACTGCCACCCTGAAGCAGCAACAGGTGCACGCCATCCCGGGTGCACCCAAGGGAGATTTGGTGTGCTCATTCTGTTCTTGGAAGGGGCATGACGTGAGTCGTTGCTGGATGAAGGATAAGGCTTGCTTCTAGTACGGGAAGAATGGGAATCTGAAGTCTTCGTGCCACCATGCTCAGTCCCCACTAATGTCTGCCCCGCTTCGACCTCTGCCGCCGCCACCAAACCAAGACAAAGGCAAAGGAAAGCTGAATGTAGTGACCAGCGAAGAAGCTAAAACCTCTACGCAAGTTTTTTAAGGTTAACCCCAGTTTATCTCATCCTTTTTACTTATCGTTGTCGCCCTAGTTATCTTTCGTTTAGTTATGTATGCTACGATTTTAGGGGAGTTTAAGGTGCGGAATAGGTGGGCGCGCGTTATTTTAGATTCAAGTGCCACCGAATTTTTTGTGGCCCGGAGGTTTGTAGATAAACATCGTCTGGATGTGGATCAATTAGGAGACTCCTTCAACATCAAGCTTCCCTATGGTGATTCAGTGGTATCTAATCAAGGAGTTCTGAGATGCCCTATATACCTAGGCGATTTCCTAGCCTTTGAAGATTTGATGGTGTTTGATCTGGCAGACTTTCACGTGATTTTGGGCATGGACTGGCTGTCCAAGTATGATGCGGTCATCCAGTGCAAGGCAAAGAGACTGGACTTCAGGATGGACAATGGCCAACCTATGAGCGTCTATGGATTTCAGGATAGGGTTTCCCCTATTATTTCTATGGTACGTGCTTATCGTACTATAGAGTCTGGTTGCGAGGCATTTTTTGTTTATATTTCTGCTTTGGAAAATGCTTTTGTTACACCCGTCTTGAGGATATCTCGGTGGTGCGAGAGTTTCCAGATGTTTTTCCTGACTGTCTTCCAGGACTTCCTCCGGTGAGGGAGATAGAGTTTATGATAGTCCTTGAGCCAGGTACTCGTCCTATTGCCAAAGCACCGTACCGTATGTCTCTGTGTGAGTTGGATTAGTTGTGTACTCATCTCGATGAGTTGCTGAGGTGTGGTTTTATTAGACCAAGTTCTTCTCCGTGGGGTGCTCCTATTTTATTTGTCAAGAAGAAAGATGGATCAGTGAGGCTTTGCATCGATTACAGAGAATTAAATAAAGTGACCATTAAGAATAGATATCCCTTGCCAAGAATTGATGATCTGTTTAATCAGCTGCATGGTAGCTCGGTATTTTCAAAGGTCGATCTTTGCTCAGGCTACCACCAGTTGAGAATTAGTTAGGAAGATGTCCCTCAGACAGCTTTTCGTTCGCAGCATGGGCATTATGAGTTTTTGGTTATGTCTTTTGGTCTGACCAATGCACCCTATGCTTTAATAGACTTGATGAATAGGGTGTTTAAAGACTTCTTTGACTGATTTGTTATTGTGTTCATAGATGATGTCTTGGTGTATTCCCGCCGTGTTTAGGAGCATACTCAGCATTTGAGTTTGGTTTTGTCGACCCTGAGGGAGCATAGGTTATATGAGAAGTTGATTAAATATTAGTTCTGGCTACCCCAGTTGTCCTTTCTGCGTCATGTTATGAGCAAGGACGGTATTCTAGACCCAACTAAAATTTCTGCTGTGATGTAATGGGAGAGACCTTCTACACCTAAGGAGATTAGGAGCTTTTAAGGCCTGGCTGGCTATTATAGAAGATTCATGGAAGGGTTTTTGGTGTTGTTTGCTCCTTTAACTAGACTTAACCAGAAGAATACTACATTAATTTTGAGCGATAAGTATGATGAAGCCTTCCAAGGGTTGAAGAAGAGATTATGTACTGCTCCAATTTTAACCTTACCTACTGAAGGAGTTGAGTATATTGTGTATGTTGATGCATTATGAAAGAAAAGGGATAGATACTACTCTAGAGGGGGGTGAATAGAGTAATCAAAAATTGCACTAGCAAAGTTGACTGTCTACTCAACTCCCATGGAATTAATTGCGGAATGAAGGTTATAAATATTTGAGAAGTAACCCAAAAGCCTAACACAAGTGTTGTGCACAAAAGGCAGCCAACTGAAATTACAGTTAAGGCTTGGAATCCTAAACTGCAACTAGCAACCTAGTTAAGACTAATCACAGCTAACAACACAAGTAATAAATCAAACAACCAGACGACACAAGGGAATTTATAGTGGTTCCCCAAATAACTTGGGTACGTCCACTCTTCTACCAACAAGATAGGATTCCACTCATATTTTTGATCAGGTGCTCTGCCACCAACAAGATCTGCTTTAGGTAGATCCAGAAACTCTTTAGACTTTTGATCAGGTATCTAAAAACCAACACAGGTTTTTGATCAGGTGCCCTGCCACCAAGGTATAATTTTGAACGGAGTAATAACCCTTTACCGGAGGGGGAAAGAAGGTTAAAATGTCTTCTCTATTTTATGTAGAATTAGAGAAGCTCAAGAACTTGCACTGAGCTAGAAAGCTCTAAAGAGTCAAGGCTCCCCCTGGCTAAAAGAATGTCAAGGTGAAGTCTTTCTTCAGTGCAGAAAACACTTCAGAAAATCTGAAGGAAAAAGCTATAAGAAGATAATAAATATGAAATGAAAATTCTTCTTCAGACAGCTATCTTCTTCTTTTTCTTCTTCAAAAAACTCTGAGTGAAGATCTTCCTGGAGGCAGGAGAACTCAGGTTGAAGAAGAGTGAAGAGCTAAAACTTCATCTCAGTTGAATGTGAATGAGCTGAGAGCAGTTGTAAACTGTAAGTAAGTTTGAATGCTGTTGTTAGCTTTTGAACTCCTTTTCCTGAATGAACTGGTTTTTGCTATCTGAACTAGTTTATTTCTTTTTCCAAAGAATTCTTTATATAGCAAAAGCAGCAACGGCTCTAATTTGAGTTTGAATCTTGTCTTCTACTAAAATCTGCAAGCTGGGCTGCAAATAGCATAAAGCAGGAACAAAAACTACAGACAGATATCCTATAAAAGGATAAAGCTTTCTAAGAAGTTGCAAGTAACTCTGATAAAATAATACTAGAGAAAGTCACATCAGAAGAGACTCTTTACGTCCAAAGAAGACTTTTTGAGTCTAACGGCTATAAAGGACAGCCTGGCAGATAAAGCCGAAAACATATTTCAACTAATAAGACAAACAACATTGTCAGAAAAAGATTGGCTCATGCATAAGGAATGGAGCAGATATTGTATGGAAATAATATCATAAATTTATTCAAATAATCATTTATAAAATATGCCAAAATAAATATGAAATAAATCACGTCATAGAAGGTGACAAAATTACTCAAGACATACAGCAAAACGTCGAACGACCCTCGGAGATCGTCAACCGAAGCACCGAGATCGTCGACCTATCAGACAGATAGTCGAATGATACAGATAGTCGAACTATCAAAGAAGATAGTCGAACTACCTCAGCAGATAGTCGACCTATCAGAACAGATAGTCGAGCTATCAGATAGTCGATCTATCAAGGCAGATAGTCGAGCTATCAAGCCAAACAGATAGCCGACCTATCAAACAGATAGTCGAACTATCAAAGAAAATAGATAGTCGACCTATCAACAGATAGTCGAACTATCAAAGAGAACAGATAGTCGACCTATCAACAGATAGTCGAACTATCAAAGAAAATAGATAGTCGACCTATCAACAGATAGTCGAACTATCAAAGAAAACAGATAGTCGACCTATCAACAGATAGTCGAACTATCAAAGAAAACAGATAGTCGACCTATCAACAGATAGTCGAACTATCAGATAGTTGAACTATCCAAGCAGATAGTTGAACTATCAAGAAGAGCAGATAGTCGACCTATCAACAGATAGTCGAACTATCGAAGAGAACAGATAGTCGACCTATCAACAGATAGTCGAACTATCAGATAGTTGAACTATCCAAGCAGATAGTTGAACTATCAAGAAGAGTAGATAGTCGACCTATCAACAGATAGTCGAACTATCAAAGAGAACAGATAGTCGACCTATCAACAGATAGTCGAACTATCAGATAGTTGAACTATCCAAGCAGATAGTTGAGCTATCAAGAAGAGCAGATAGTCGACCTATCAACAGATAGTCGAACTATCAAAGACAACAGATTGTCGACCTATCAAGCAGATAGTTGAGCTATCAGGAAGACGATCGTCGATCGGCTGATCGACGATAGTCGAGCGACGTTCGACTATAGTCGAACCAGAAATTACTTAACAAGATTTTCATCTGGACAGGCAATTCTACACAACTAAAGAATCTATCCTATCAACTAACCTTTGACCATAGAAAAATCTTGGGTCAAGAGACAGAAAGAGAAGACTGAACTCAAATCAAAACTAGGGTACCAACAATCTCCCCCAATTTGAGTTAAGTCTCTCAACAACAAATAAATACAAAACTAATTACTGAAAACAATAAAAAAACATGAAGGGAAATAATTAAGCAGATAACATTAATCAAACAGATAAGCAAATAACTGTTAATCAATGAAATTTTAAGATGCTTCAGAATTAGGTTTAGGATCAGAAGAACTAGAAACAAAAGTAATCTTTCTAGAAGGATCTAGAGCTTCTTTCCTTGACAACTTCAGGTCTTGTTCTCCAATGATTATCGTTTCTGACGCTCTTGGGACAACTGCTTCAGGATGCTTTTCCATGTATTTTGAGGGATCAAATACCTCAGGTCTAACCTAGAATTTACCGAGCTTCTTCATTCTGAATTTTGACATAGTGGTTAATCCTGCAGTGTCTTTGCCTTCAGCTTTAGCTTTCTTAATTTGAGCTGATCCAACAAGTTCAAGAAAACGAGCCATCCTGAAATCAGGATCAAGCTCTAGGCTTTCATACACATTTTCAGAAGATGTATCAACAGTTTTCACAGCTTTAAACTTAATAGACATGTCTAGTAGACTTTCAGCTGGCTCTTTATCCTGAATAACTAGATAAGAAGGAGGAGCAAACTCAGCAAATATCTTGCTAGATTTTTTCTGAGAAAATAATTCGCTTACCTTTTGAAACAGCCTTCACAGTATGATCTGGCTTTGGAGAGGTTGAGCTCTTGAGTTCTTTGGAAGGAGGAGGAGAAAAAGTTGGTCTTTGATACACCACCTCCTTTACTTGTTCCTTATCATCAGCATCAAGTCTTTGATAGCCAGATTGCGTTTTACCTTGATATCCTTGAGAACTTTTCCTTTGTGATGACTGAGATGGGTTGAACCTGTCAGACTAAGCAGCAGGATTTGCAGATAGGTTTCCAGAGGCTCCTGCACTGGGAGGTGGAGGAGGAGGACCTCTAGGAGTCCATCTTGGGACATGACTGTCATACCTCTTTGGCTTCTTCCTTTGCTTCTGCTGATTTTTAGAAAATGCCATCCAGTGTTGTAATTCTTTAGATTTTGGATCAATGCCTTTTAAGACATAGTAGGGAACATCATGGTCAGGATTTGGAGGAGGAGGAGCCATATCTTTCCTTTTCTTTTTAGCAGATCTCTTTCTCTTAGACTCATCAGATTCATCAGAATCAATCTCATCCTCAGAATTTGAAGAAATAGGAAGATAATATGGATCAATTGCCTCTTGCACAGCTCTTTCCTTCTCCTTTAGGGCAGCTTTTTCTAATTCTTCTTCCATGGCATCTTATGCCAGAAGGGTATCTAAATCCAATCCAGGAGAGTCATCCCAGACGGTAGACTTTTCAATTTGAACATCTGAAGCCTTTTCTTGTTGATCAGAAACTGTCATGGGGACCAGTTCTACTTGCACTGCTAGCTGAGCTGGCTGAGCAGCCTCAGAAACTTGAACAACTGGTTCTGTTTCAGATTGAACTTCTGGAGCTGGTTGGTGATCAAGCTCTTGGACATCTAATACTTCTTCCATTAAATCTGTAGTATTATGAACAAAAATTTGCTAAATGACATCGAATCATTCCTTCCAGGTATTCCCATACTAGCATAACAGTTATCAAGTCTAAAAAGTGAGTAAAAAGGATACCTTCAGAATTGTACTTTGAGTGTCCTAACTCCCATAATTCATCTAGGAAGGAAGTGATAACTCCTTCTAGGTATAGGGCGACCAGGGGAGTGGAGCATTCTTCTAGGCAAACTTTGACAATGAATTCAGACTTCATTACAGCATCAGAAATTTCTTTTTCAGACAATGGAGGAGGAGCTGATTCTTCTATCTCTTTCTCTGCAACTGCAGGAGGATCTGCTGGAGGGGAGGCCAAGGGCAGCTCAGAGGCATCTTCATAAAGCATCCCCCCCTGCCTGATTTCAGTAGATACTGAAACCAGGCCCCTAGATGAAGAGGGCTCAGCAGATTTGGATAGAGTTTGGATGGCGGCAGTCAAGGAAGAGATGGAGGAAGCAAGGGGAGCAATTGCCTCTTCAATCATAATTTTGATTGAAGGAGTAATTAGCTCCAAGATGCTAGAAATGAATGCTGGAGTGATTTCAAAAGATGAAGGGGGAATCTCAGTGGATGGATGATCAGCAGGAATGGTGTATTCTTGATGAACTGGAGAGTGAACTGGAGATGGAGAGTGAACTGGAGATGGAGAGTGAACTGGAGAATGATGAGTAGTAGCAGGATGATCAATATGATCTGAAGAAGGAATTGGAGAATGAGGAGGAGTAGAAATCTCAGAAACCAACAAATCAAAACTAGGATGAGATATCCTAGCAAGATGAGAAGGGAGCGGAGATGTATGAGGTGATGCATGGAGAATTGTAGATGAATCAGGAAGATGAGAGGCAGAAGGTCGTACTTCAATTGAAGTTGATGGAACTTCAACTGAAGTAGACGGTAATGCAGATGAAGAAGATAGAAGGGAGAGATTTGCTGAGCCAGCTTCTTGTAGGAAAGGAGTGACTGAAGTAGTCCTGGTGCTCTCAGATGCAGCTGGATCAACCCATGCAGGAGCAGGCTTCAGAAAAGTCATTTTCCACTTGGCGAACAAGGTTGGGTCCATCTTCTTGCTGGCATTGATGGAAGTAGCAGCTGAAACTAACAAATGGGGATATTTTTCCTTCAGAAAAATCCCAACCACCCTACCCAGGGTGACTTCTTTCTTGCTGTTCTTTTTCCTTATTAAATCAAACAATACTCCTGCCCAATTAATTTTCTTTTTATTCACAATTGCACACATCAGTGCAAACTGCTGCCTGGTAATATTGTCATGGGCAGAGTGCTTTCCCAGTAGCACTTTTCCGACGAGTTCAGTAAGGAACTTAATCTTAAACGGAAAATTTACCTTAAGCAGCTTAGAGGGAATGCCTTCGGCATGTCCCAACTCTGTCAGCATTCTCCCAAACTCTGGGGTATCTTGCTCGTAATCTTCTTCCCCATTTATCAATCCAAAAATTTCAGTTAAAATGGCGGGAGTCAAAGTTACCTCTTCTCCGCCAATTGTTCCGGTCATAGAATCATCATTTGAAGGTAAAGTAAATGCCCATTCTTTAATCTCTTGAATGTTTATCTTTATCCTGGAGGACATGAGCTTTTCCAAACCTTGATCTTTGCATAAGATGAGAATTTCCACTATTCCAGATTCGTAGCAACTGAAAGAATCGAAATCCACACTGAAGCCTGCATCGAACTTTACCACTGTCAGGAGAGCTGGAGCTATCGCCATCAAGGGGGCTGTTGATGACGAGGGAGATGGCGAAGGCGAAACGACAGAAATCGCGAGACAAAGAGCAAGCAGGAAGACGGAATGCGAGAAGATGCTCTCCGTCGATGATAAAAAGAAAGATCTCTTAACCTAGGTCGACCATCGGCTTTATATGAAAACAACGATCGTCGATCTATTTAAAAGATACTGGAGACGATGGTCGAACGGTCGTTCGACGATCGTTCCTGAAGCAGAGTAGTCGATCAATCGTTCGACTATTTCTGTCTTCACAAATAGCAAGCTGTCGTCAACCATAGATCGACGATAGGCTCGACCTGTTCGACTATCTTCGAACGCCAGTCGACGATCTTCAAGAAGATAAGCTATCATCAACCATAGGTCGACGATAGGCTTGATCTGATCGACTATCTTCGAACGTCGTTCGACGATCTTCAAACAAGTTTCAATAAGGCAGATGTCACACTTAATCTCTTCCATTAATCATGCCTAGTTGAACCAAAAAGAACAGATGCTTCTGTTCATCTAAGGGCTTGGTGAATATATCACCTTTCTGAAGGTCAGTGGATATGAACTCAAGGCTGATCTTGTTCTTTTCCACACAATCTCTCAGGAAATGGTGCCGGATCTCAATGTGTTTCGTTCTAGAGTGGTGCACAGGATTTTGTGCAATAGAGATAGCACTGGTACTATCACACATGATTTTTTTGTTCTTGTGTGAGTAACCATAATCTAAAAGTTGGTTTTGAATCCACAGGATCTGTGAAAAACAACTAGCAGCTGCTATATATTCAGCCTCTGTAGTTGAAGTTGAGACAAAAGCCTGCTTCTTACAGAACCAAGAGACCAATCTCTCTCCCAAGAACTGACAAGTTCCTGAGGTACTTTTCCTGTCAACTCGACAACCAGCATAATCAGAATCAAAGTATCCAATTAATTCAAATTCTGATTCAGCTGGGTACCAAAGTCCTAGATTTGGACATTCCTTCAGGTATCTCAAGATTCTCTTGAGAAGAATCAGATGAGATTCATTGGGGTTGACCTAGAATCTAGCACAAAGGCATGTAGCAAACATTATATCTGGCCTACTTGCAGTTAAATACAATAGGGAACCAACAATGGCCCTATAATTCTTTTGATCAACAGGCTTTCCCTGATCATCAGAATCTATAACTGCATTAGTAGCCATAGGTGTATGCATTGCTGAAGCATCAGCCATTCCAAACTTCTTTACCAATTCCTTGGCATATTTGGATTGGGAGATGAAGATGTCATCAGCATCTTGCTTTACTTGGAGACCAAGAAAGTAAGACAGCTCACTCATACTACTCATCTCAAACTTAGAATGCATCAAGTTAGAGAACTTTTTGCACAGTTTGGGATCAGTGGAACCAAAAATAATGTCATCCATATACACTTGAACTAACAGGATTGTGTCGTTGTGGTGCTTGACGAAAAGGGTTCTATCAACTACTCCCCTAACAAAGTTGTGCTCTAACAGGAAACTAGCCAGAGTCTCATACCAGGCTCTGGGTGCTTGTTTAAGTCCATAAAGAGCTTTTTGCAACTTGAAAACATGTGAGGGCTGAGTTGAAGAAACAAACCCAGGTGGTTGTTTAACAAATACCTCTTCCTTTAGCTCACCATTTAGAAAGGCACTTTTGACATCCATCTGAAAAACCTTAAACTTCATATAGGCTGCATAGGCTAGAAAGATCCTTATTGCCTCTAGCCTTGCAACAGGTGCAAAGGTTTGGTCATAATCTATACCTTCCTCCTGTCTGTAGCCCTGAGCTATAAGCCTAGCTTTATTCCTTACAATGATTCCATTTGCATCCAACTTGTTTCTATACACCCACTTGGTGCCTATGATCAGTTGGCCTTTAGGTCTTGGAACCAAAGTCCATACTTTACATCTTTCAAACTGATTGAGTTCCTCTTGCATAGCAATGATCCAGTGGGGATCTAGCTCAGCATCTTTAATGGTGAGGGGCTCAATCTGTGAAAGGAAACAAGCATGCATCATATCCTGTCTTAATTGATGTCTTGTTTGAACACCAGCTGATATGTCTCCTATCACTTGAGATGTAGGATGATCTCTAAGTGTGACAATATCAGCAGGTGGGATGTGATCTTCAGCAATGGTTGGGATTAATTCCTCAGGAGGAATATGATCTACTATTAGTGGAACAACAACAGCTTCTGCTAAGTCTTCATCAATGTCTGATTCAGTGATATGAAGAGTTGATAGATGGAGAATCTCTTGAGTGACATCTTTACTAGATTCTTGTACCTGCAATGAACTTGAGGAAGGGGAAGTTTCTTTCTCCTTGTAAAACTTCTGAGATTCATCAAAAGAAACATGAATAGACTCTTCAATTTTAGAAGCTGATTTATTAAAAACCTTATAAGCTTTGCTTACTTGGGAATATCCAAGAAAAATTCCCATTGAAGCTTTTGCTTCAAACTTTCTAAGGTATTCTTTATTATTATTATGAATATAAACTACACAACCAAATACTCTAAAATAATTTATTTTAGGTTTATTTCCTTTAAGCAACTCATAAGGAGTTTTAAACTTAAGCTTGTGTATAAGACTTCTGTTCAAGACATAGTTGGCTGTACTAACAGCTTCTGCCCAATAGGAAAGAGGCATATTAGCATCAGCCAACAATGTGCCTGCAGCTTCAATCAGGGTTGTGTTTTTCCTTTCCACTAACCCATTTTGTTGGGGAGTTCTAGGAGCTGAGAAGCTATGTTTGATACCTTCTCTCTTACAGAATTCTTGCATGAGAAGAGAGTCAAACTCAGTACCATGATCACTTCTGATCAAGGCCACATGAGTAGAGTACTCAGTCTGCACACATAATAGAAAATCTATAAGGGCTTTGAAGTTATCAGCCTTAGTTCTCAAAAAGAACACCCAACTGAACTTAGAGAAGTCATCTACAATGACTAGGGTGTAATACTTCCCTCCTAGACTTTGTACTTTTATTGGGCCAAATAGGTCCAAATGTAATAAATACAAGATTCTAGGTGAATCACTTTTATTTATTGATTTAAATGAATTCTTGGTTTGCTTGCCTAATTGACAAGCCTTGCATAGGCTCTCCTTCTTGTAGGGGCAAGAAGGTAAACCTCTAACAAGGTTGTGTTTAGATAACCTAGATATATTCTTGAGGTTAACAAGGCTAAGCCTTTTATGCCATAAGGTATTGTTATTTGTTACTTTATTAAATAAGCAGATTTCAGAGTGAGTTGAGTTAAAATCTACTAAATAAATGTTACCTTGTCTAATACCTACTAACACAACATTATTATTTAAAGTAATATTACAAAGAGAGTTAGAAAATGATACCTGGTATCCAGCATCACATAACTGACTTACTGAAATGAGATTATGCTTCAGTCCAGTTACATAAGCAACTCTCTTGAATGTTACAGCTCCAATGGTAATTCTGCCATAGCCTTCAGTTTGACCACAGCTTGAATCTCCAAAGATTACATTTGGGCCAAGCTTGGCCTTGAACCATGACAGATGTTCTTTATTTCCTGTCATATGCTTGGAGCAACCACTATCCAAATACCACTTATTCTGAGTGATAGGATAGGTTTTCACCTGAAAATAAATCAATTAAACATTATGGACCCAGGTAACCTTGGGTCCCTTGTTTTTCACATAAGAAAAACTGGAAATAAATGAATAAGCAGGTTGAGGGTGATCACCTAACGGGTAAGATCTCCTAGGTGGGATTCTCCATACAGATGATGGGTCAATGAACCTAGGGTTTCTATTTACATTTGGGTTTCTAAAGTTCTGGTTGAAGTTTTGAAATTCATGTTGAAAACGTCGATCGGCGTTCGACAATGGATGCACAGATCGTCGAGCTTCGTTCGACCACTGAGCATGCTATCGTCGAGCAGCGTTCGACGCTTTTTGTATTTCCTTAAATTTTTGTTTTCTTTTCTCTCTCTTAGCTTTATTTAAAGCTTTATTAACCTGATTAACTTGCTCAGTGTTCTTTATCCCATCAGCTGAGATAAATTTCACTGGAGTTGAAAGATGGTTTTTAAGAATGATTGGGGGTTCACTAGAAGAAGCTCCTAAGCCTAATTTATTATTGTCTGACCTAGTGTTAGACATGCTGGTTATTTCAAGCAACTTAAGGCTTATACTATTCAGAGATTCTTCTAACCTTTTGGACTTAGCTAATTCATTCTTAAGGAATTTTATTTCTTCGCTAGAATTAGTGAGTTCTGCTGTTAACCTAATGTTTTCAATAGAGATAAATTCAGATTCAGCTATTTTATTTCTAAGGTCCTTAATTTCCTTTTCAGAACTAATTAAATCTAAACACAAAGATTTAAAATCTGATTTAAATTCAGCAGATGTAAAATCGTAAGAAGACAATACCTCATCTTCAGTTGGCATTTCTTCATCAGAATCTGAACTCTCTGCAGCTGAGTGATTGCTGCAGGCATCAATTACCATCAGGCAAACTTCCTTTGCCTTCTTTTCTTCCTCATCCTCACTGGAGCTTGAGGAGGAAGATTCCTCATCAGAATCGCTCCAGGTTTCAGCAACAAAACCTCTCTCCTTCTTTTTGTTCTTGTAGGATGATGGCTTGGAATGCTTCCTGTGCTGATCCTTGTCTTCCCTTTTCTCTTTATTCTTTTCCTCTCGACAGTCTGGAAGAATATGTCCAGGCTTCCTGCAACCATAGCAAATTATTTCTTTAGTAGGAGTGCAATCATACCTTGGTTTTTCTTCATATTTTAAAGATTTCTTTCTGAATTCTTTCCTTCCCATCTTGAGAAACCTTTTGGCAAATAATGCCATCAGTTCCTCATTGGACTGGCTTCCTTCAGAAGCATCAGCAACTTTGAGAGCAAGGGTTTGCTCTTTTCTTGTGGGAGTTGGAGTTTTTGCTTCAGCCTCAGCTTCCCTGGACTGCAGCACTTGCTCAAAGGACTTGAGCTTGCTGAGAAGAGCTTCTGTTGAGATTTCTGTTGTGCTTCTGGCCTCCTTGATAGGCCAGATCCTCAGATCCCATGTGCTAGGGAAGCACATAAGAATCTTATCATTGACCTCTTTCAATGAAATATCCTTATCAAGAGTCCTCAGCTCATTGATGATTGAGCCGAGCCTTGTGTACATTGCTTCAACTGATTCAGCATCAGTTTTCTTGAAATTCTCATACTGGGAGATAAGGTTGGACCTTCCGTCCTTCCTTTCATCAGCTGAACCAGCTACAATCTGGTTCAGTGTATCCTACATTGCTTTTGCTGAGGAGCAGTCAGCAATCTTTTGGAATACTTCATCAGACATTGTCTGAGCCAGAATGTTCATTGCCCTAGCATCTGCTATCTTTGCCTTTTTGTATTCATCATTGTAATATAGAGGAGGCACTGCACTCATATCAGTTGATGATGAAGCAGTAGCTGCAGCAGGTGCTCTTAGTGGTCCTGTCAAAATAGAAGCAAAAATACTCTCATCAATAGAGTTCATATATAGTTTAATCCTTGCCTTCCAGATACTGAACTTGGCTAAGTTGCATGCTGGAGGTCTGGTGCTAGAGTAATCTTGAACTGGGCCATGATAGTGAAAGTGAATATCTATAATCCTTGGTATCTATCAGGATCTTGTGACTTAGGTGTTAGCCTATACAGTCAGACAACCTCCCTCTGATACCAATTGAAAGAAAAGGGATAGATACTACTCTAGAGGGGGGGTGAATAGAGTAATCAAAAATTGCACTAGCAAAGTTGATTGTCTACTCAACTCCCTTGGAGTTAATTGCGGAATGAAGGTTATAGATATTTGAGAAGTAACCCTAAAGCCTAAAACAAGTGTTGTGCACAAAAGGCAGCCAACTGAAATTACAGTTAAGGCTTGGAATCCTAAACAGCAACTAGCAACCTAGTTAAGACTAATCACAGCCAACAACACAAGTAATAATTCAAACAACCAGACGACACAGGGGAATTTATAGTGGTTCCCCAAACAACTTGGGTACGTCCACTCTTCTACCAACAAGGTAGGAATCCACTCAGGTTTTTGATCAGGTGCCCTGCCACCAACAAGATCTACTTCAGGTAGATCTAGAAACCCTTTAGACTTTTGATCAGGTGTCTAAAAACCAACACAGGTTTTTGATCAGGTGCCCTGCCACCAAGGTATACTTTTGAAGGGAGTAATGACCCTTTACAGGAGGGGGAAAGGAGGTTAAATGTCTTCTCTATTTTAAGTAGAATTAGAGAAGCTCAAGAACTTGCACTGAGCTAGAAAGCTCTAAAGAGTCAAGGCTCCCCCTGGCTAAAAGAATGTCCAGGCGAAGTCTTGCTTTAGTGCAGAAAACACTTCAGAAAATCTGAAGGAAAAAGCTACAAGAAGATAATAAATATGAAATGAAAATTCTTCTTCAGGCAGCTATCTTCTTCTTCTTCTTCTTCAAAAAGCTTTGAGTGAAGATCTTCCTAGAGGCAGGAGAACTCAGGTTGAAGAAGAGTGAAGAGCTAAAACTTCTTCTCAGTTGAATGTGAATGAGCTGAGAGCAGTTGTAAACTGTAAGTAAGTTTGAATGTTGCTGTTAGCTTTTGAACTCCTTTTCCTGAATGAACTGGTTTTTGCTATCTGAACTAGTTTATTTCTTTCTCCAAAGAATTCTTTATATAGCAGCAGCAGCAATGACTCTAATTTGAGTTTGAATCTTGTCTTCTACTGAAATCTGCAAGCTAGGCTTCAAATAGCATAAAGCAGGAACAAAAACACCAGACAAGTATCCTATAAATGGATAAGCTTTCTAAGAAGCTGCAAGTAACTCTGATAAAATAATACTAGAGAAACTCACATCAGAAGAGACTCTTTACGGCCAAGAAGACTTTTTGAGTCTAACGGCTATAAAGGACAGCCTGGCAGATAAAGCAGAAAACATATTTCAACTAATAAGACAAACAACTTTGTCAGAAAAAGATTGGCTCATGCATAAGGAATGGAGCAGATATTGCATGGATATAATATCATAAATTTATTCAAATAATATTTTATAAAATATGCCAAAATAAATATGAAATAAATCACGTCATAGAAGATGACAAAATTACTCAAGACATACAGCAAAACGTCGAACGACCCTCGGAGATCGTCGACCGAAGCATAGAGATCGTCGACCTATCAAACAGATAGTCGAACTATCAAAGAAGATAGTCGAACTACCTCAGCAGATAGTCGACCTATCAGAACAGATAGTCGAGCTATCAGATAGTTGATCTATCAAGGCAGATAGTCGGGCTATCATGCAAAACAGATAGTCGACCTATCAAACAGATAGTCGAACTATCAAAGAAAACAGATAGTCGACCTATCAACAGATAGTCGAACTATCAAAGAGAACAGATAGTCGACCTATCAACAGATAGTCGAACTATCAAAGAAAACAGATAGTCGACATATCAACAGATAGTCGAACTATCAAAGAAAACAGATAGTCGACCTATCAACAGATAGTCGACCTATCAACAGATAGTCAAACTATCAATGAAAACAGATAGTCGACCTATCAACAGATAGTCGAACTATCAGATAGTTGAACTATCCAAGCAGATAGTTGAACTATCAAGAAGAACATATAGTCGACCTATCAACAGATAGTCGAACTATCAAAGAGAACAGATAGTCGACCTATCAACAGATAGTCGAACTATCAGATAGTTGAACTATCCAAGCAGATAGTTGAACTATCAAGAAGAGCAGAAAGTCGACATATCAACAGATAGTCGAACTATCAAAGAGAACAAATAGTCGACCTATCAATAGATAGTCAAACTATCAGATAGTTGAACTATCCAAGCAGATAGTTGAACTATCAAGAAGATCAGATAGTCGACCTATCAACAGATAGTCGAACTATCAAAGACAGCAGATAATCAACCTATCAAGCAGATAGTCGAGCTATCAGGAAGACGATCGTCGATCGGCCGATCGACGATAGTCGAGCGACGTTCGACTATAGTTGAACCAGAAATTACTTAGCCAGATTTTCATCTGGACAGGCAATTCTACATAACTAAAGAATCTATCCTATCAACTAACCTTTGACCATAGATAAATCTTGGGTCAAGAGACAGAAAGAGAAGACTGAACTCAAATCAAAACTAGGGTACCAAAACATCACACATCGGACTTGGCTATGTTTTAATGAAAGATGGTAAGGTGATCGCGTATGGATCGAGGCAACTAAAGATACACGAGAGAAACTATCCTACGCATGATTTGGGGTTTGATGCTGTAATTTAAGCACTGAATCTTAGGCGACACTAATTGTATGGCGCACTACGCAAGATCTATATGGACCATAAGAGTTTGAAGTACGTCTTCACTCAGAAGGAAAAAAAACCTGTGCCAGCGTCGGTGGTTAGAATATGTGGCTGATTATGAAGTGGAAATTCTTTATCATCCAGAAAAGGACAATATAGTAGCTGATGCTTTGAGTAGAAAGACTGCCAAAAAATTTAATATGTCGGTACAGTCCTTGGTAGAAGAATTCTTATTGATGGTTATTGAGGTTTGGAGTAGTACTGTGCCTGCTAGTCTAGAAGCTGAAGAACCCTCTTGGATTTCATTTACTCGAACACATCAGAAGGATTATCCTGATTTGTTGCATCTCCAAAATATAACTATGAAGGGAGAGATATCGGATTTCTCCTTGGATGAGTTGGATACCTTGAAGTATCGGGGTAGATTTTGCGTCCCTTCCTTTGGCGACATTCGGGCTAAGATCTGTGCTGAAGCTCATGGTTCAAGTGTAGCATACCACCCGGGTTCTACTAGGATTTATAAAGATCTAAAGCAAATTGTTTGGTGTTCAGGGATGAATAGTGATATCGCGAAGTGTGTATCAGAATGTTATACGTGTTAGCGTGTTAAGGCTGATCATAGAAGGCCTAGTGGTAAATTGACACCGCTTGATATTCCAAGTTGGAAATTGGAGAGTATTTCAATGGATTTAATCACTTGTTTACCAAAATCTCCCTGTGGGAACGACTCTATTTGGGTGATAGTCGATAGATTGACAAAGTGTGCTCACTTTGTTCCATTTAAGATTGGGTATTCGATGAAGAAGATAGCTGAGCTATATCTTGAAGAGTTCATAATATTACATGGAGTGCCTGTTAGTATTGTATCAGATCAGGAATCCAGATTTACATCTCGCTTTTGGAAGAGTTTACAGGAGGGGTTGGGTACCGATTGAAGGTATTCCATCGCCTATCATCCGCAGACGAATTGTCAAACGGAAAGGGTAAATTAGATCGTAGAAGATATGATCAGGTGTTATATTTTGGATCATGGTGGTGCTTGGGACAAGCATCTCAGACTCATGGAGTTTGCGTACAATACTAGTTATCAAGAGAGTCTGCAGATGGCCCCGTTTGAGGCCTTATATGGGAGGCGTTGTTGAACTCCTTTGTTTTGGGCTGAAGTTCGTGAGAGACAGTTGCTAGGTCCAGAAGCCCTTGAGGAGATGAATTTTGCCGTGACTCATTCGAGAAAAGCTCCGTGTGGCTCAAGAGCGCTGTGAGAAGTATGCTAATCAACGATGGGTCGATCTGGAGTTTGTCGTTGGAGACTTAGTCTTCCTGAAGGTTTCTCCAATGTCTGGCATTAAAAGGTTTTGAAGGAACCACAAGTTAGACCCCCGGTACGTGGAGATTTTCAAATTCATGAACGCATCGGAGTATCAACTTATAGGCTGGAGTTGTCTGCTACCTTCCCTGGTGTCCCTGTTGTGTTCCATGTAAGCCAGTTGCGGAAGTGTATTCGAAATGATCGTCAAGTCCTCGACTCAGTGCCCCAGATTCAGCCAAACCTTACGTATGTGGAAGAACCTATTCGTATTCTGGAATCTCAAGAGCGTGTGTTGTAGATGAAGAGCATTCACATGGTCAAGCTTCTATGGAGGAATCAAGATGCCGAGAGTGCAACGTGGGAATTGGAATCAGCGATGAGAGAATCTAATCCACACCTCTTCTCTTAGTTTGGGTATGTATCTGTGTGTTTGGTCACATTTAATTTTTCTCGTTCTGACTTGGGTTTCGGAGTTGAGGTAAGTTTCGGGATGATACTTCTTTTTAGGGGAAGTGACTATAACGCCCCAGATTTTTTCTCGATGATTTAATTAGATTTGGTATTGTCATATTTATGACGTCGAGGCGTTACCCCGACTTTCTTTTAATGGCTTTATACCATTAGGGCGTTTCTACGTCCCTTGGGCAGGTTTGACAAGATTCTTTTAGGATTTTAATTTGGGTTTCTTATTCTTCCCTGGTTGAAGAGGGTGAAGTTTTGAGTTCTTTGGGCTTGCCTAGTCTTATTTGCGATCCGAGCATTTTGGAGTCTCGGTGCGTGTTTGGATACTTGTGATGATTTTGCTCGATTGAGCTTCTAGTGTTTTTGTCTCACAATTTTGTCTGTCGGATTCTAGGGTCGTCCTCGCAACAAATTCGGAGGGTCAACGTTTTTAATCCGAAATTTTGGACAAAAATTTTGTTATTTTTATTTTTACTTTTGTTTTTATTTCTTCCTTAGCTCTTCAGTTCTCGTGATGCCCTAGTATCTTTGAAGTTTTCTCCAATTCTCGAGAACCGGTCCTGTTCTCTCGAAGACTTGGTGAGTTCTCGAGTACCAACTTGTTCTCGAGAAGTCCTTATGCGCTGCCTATAACATGCATTGAGTGGCACTCGACGCCGTCTCGAGAGCGTTGAGTGGAACTCGACGGTGCATCGAGAGCGTTGAGTTGCACTCAATGTCGTCGACTGTTGTTATTAGTATCAAGTTTTCCTCTTGTAATCGAGTTACTACTCTTGGTTCTCGGGTAGTTCCTGCTGTTCTCGAGAAATCCGTCTTGTTTTCAAGAAATGTCTTAGTTCTAGAGAAGTTCCCATAGTTCTCGAGAAATTCAATCTTGTTCTCGAGAAGGGCCTTAGTTCCCGAGAAATCTAGTTGTTCTCGAGAAATCCTCTCTCATGTTCTCGAGATATGCCTTTGTTCTCGAGAAGCAGTACTCGAAAACTTGCCTCCCACTCGAGTAATCTGGTCTTCAATTCGAGTTTTTTTTCAGTAAACCCCGATTCGTTTCCTTAAGTAGGGTTACACTAATATTACATCTAATATAAATACCTTCTTCTTCTTCCTCCTTAAGACGACCAAGTCGATCTCCTGAACCAGAGTTGCTTGAGCGAGAAAAGTGTCAGTTTGTGACTCTCCAGTGGCTGCCGACAGTTCTCCCGTGCTCAAAATCTTGATTCGAGTATAGTTCTAGCAAGTTCTCGGCGAGAGCTTCGCTATCATGGTAAATTTTTCCCCATTCTATTTGTTTTCTCGTAAGGGTTTTTCGGCCCTAAACCCCCTTTCGGCCATTTTTTGTTTAAATTTCAACTCCTCCCGTGTTCTTTTGCCCTGATCTACGACGTGGAGTGAATCGAAGGACTTTTCCGGTAAAACCAAGCCAAGTGTTGGTTTACCCTCTTTCCTCCTTGTCCGATTTCGATGGTAACGGTTAAGTTTTGTTTCTTTAATTTCTGTGCACTTTGTTATGCTAATTAGTATACATGTTCAATCTTCATAGAAGTCCATTTAATTTTGCAAGTTCTTGTCATGATAACTCAACCTTGTAGCCTGTAGCGATTTAGCGAAAGGTTATGTTGTTGGCTTTTACCGCTCCTAGTTATTGTTTTAGAGCGTGTTAGGGATTATTTGGGACTGTAAATCATTCCTAGATGTTGATCAACCGTGTCTGTAATCTAGGAAATGTCGAGTAGAATCCGAAGTGCCATGTCTTGAGATTTATTTCATGGTGTTTCTTTGTTGCAGGTGTTAGTGGGAAAATACACCGACCGCAAGGTTTGTTTCCTTTATTATTACCTCGTGGAACTATACTGGGTTTTGGGCTTCTGCGGTGATTGCTGAAGTGTGTAAGTCTCCCCCGCAGTTAGACATATTTTAACATCTGTGAGGGGTGTATCTAGAGAAGTGACCACCTTGCCTGTGTTTATGGGTAGAGTTGACCACAGGTGGCTAATAAAGTTTTTGAGTAATCTCTTTTATGATTTAATCATGCTCTCACCTTGCTTTGGGTATCCGGCATAATTTATTGCACGTGACGATTCACGTAAGTTCTTTTCTTCTGATTTATTTCTTGAGTTTTATTTATGTACCTTACTTCAGTGCATTTGGTCTTGGGTTGGTACCCCTTTTAACCCTTATTTATTTGGCTTATTTTCTGCCACCATTTATAGATTCGTGTTGAGGTGTTCTGTTTTGTGAATGCCTCAGGTTCCGAGCAGTAGCAGGTAGTGGAGCTGGTTTTTGGACTCTTTGAGCGGTACTTTTGGCTGTGGCTTTTCCACCTCACCGTAGTGAGGAAGTTTGTTGTTTTAATTTTCGTTCCTAGTTCAGACATACATTGTACTGTGGGTTCGTGTCAGATTGTTGATGCCCATAGGATTGTTGATTTTTGACACATGCTAGCTATTGTTGTCTCCTTTATGATTGATTCAGATTACTTACTATCTGGGATGATTTATTGCTAGGATTGCATGTTAGATATTTTTAACCTATAAAACCCTACTATTAGTAAAGCATACGTGTCATCTCTTTCAAAACTAAGTCACTACTTTCTGGTTAGCGTAATGACTTTTTCCTATACTTATTATAAATCTAGAGTTGCATAGCATAAGTTGTTCCTCTGGGACATTTATACTCATGTAGGGTGTTAGAGTCAATTTAAACAAGTATCTTCCACAACGTATAATTATATTTTGAATCGTTGACTAGTTGATCCAATAAGCCGAGGGATATAGCTATCTTCTTAACTTAAACTGAATTTAAATAATAACAACATATGTTCTCCTTTTAAACTGTCAAGTTTGGAGTCTTGCCTGAGCGTCTGTAGTTATCCCCTGCACGGCGTGGCATCACATCGCGTATTTTCCCGTGCTCTGGTATAATTTAATTGTTGGGAAAATGCGGGTTGTGACAATGAGGGCGACACTCCCCGTGACACGCCCAGGGAGGGTATATTATCGGGGAGTGACAGCCATATTTCTCGTTATATTGCCTCTAGAATCAGACTTCCTCGGGATCGGGTCACACGCCCTGTGACACACTCAGGGAGGGCATGTAAGGGGGGCGTGTCAGGTCATTTTTGTCCAAAATTCTAGAAACCTGTAAAAAGAGAAGAAAAGATTAGTGGCAATAATATATACATAAGGAAGATAAAAAAATAAGCTTACAAGACATGATTTGCACATTATAAACTAGAAAATATCCTAATTGCTTAGACTACAAAACACACAATCATATGCATACCTCTAAATATAATATAAGTATAGAAATTACTTTTACGTTCGTTAAAATATAATTGCTTGGGTTAAAAGATGTTATACATGATATTGCCAAAATGATAGTTTTATAATTTAAAATAACTAACCTGCAATCCTTGCTTTAAACCTTCCTAAAGAGCAAGTAAAACCAATAATTCTGTCAGAAATTGACTTAGTAGCTAGCAAGTAACTAATCATTCAACCAAATTCTTCAGTGGGTGTCAACAACCCGACACGAACCCACTAAAAGCAAATATGTCTGATCTAAAGTAAAAAACAACAAAAATATCTCACAACGGTGAGGAAAAGACAACTGCAATAGTTGTAGACCACTAGCCACAACCAACCCTAGGCGCTTAACCGGCTACTGCTCCAAACCCTAAGGCATTAAAAAAAGTATACCTCAGCAAGAATAGAAAAGTGGCAAAAAGATGATCACTAGATGAAAGCAAATGAGTTTAAGGGTTACCAACCAGAACATGAAATGCTGCCAAAACATAGAAAATGAGAAAAAAATAGTAATAAATTATTAACTTATAAAGTCCAAGATTATGGAAATTGCACCAAGTGCGAAAGGAAGCCATGTTTCGAGAATATCTGCACGAGTAAGCATAAAGACATATGTCCAAATAATAAAAATGAAGAGACTGAACTACTCTAAACACGTGTATCATTAACACTGATAAAAATGGATCTGAGTCAGCGGCCATAATGTCTAACACAAACTAACAGACCCAAACATCTCCCAAATGTTACTGTGGTGGTGGCCACAATGTCTAACACAACCCAACAGTCCAAACATCTCAAAAAGGCGTTGTGGTGATGGCCACAATGTCTAACAGTCCAACAGTACATGAGAAAACAACCAAAAAACCCACCAAGTGCAATGATTCATGAGACGACACTAGGTTGGTGGTCCTTTATCCATTTCCAACCATGGGATACACTTAAAAATCCATAAACAACTATAAAACCCCAATTAAAACCCCAGGCTTCTCCAATGACAAGAAGGAAGGAAAAAATTCTGAAATTCACCCTAAGGTCCATACTCGACGAATTGGCTCAATTCGGAGAGAACAATACTAAGTCCATACTGATTTGTCTAGTATACTCGACGAATCTAGTACACACTCAACGAATTATACTTAGAAAAATTGACTATCTTAACAATACTCGACTATTCGGGTAACATTACCTTGATACTCGACGAATCGACGTAATTTACCCAAGTCCACGGGAAATTCGTCGAGTATACTCGACGAATCTGGAGTTCACTCAATGCTCTCAAAGCCAAAGCAGTCTCACTCCATGCATGGGCTTAACTCAGCGAAAACTACTTCACATGAAGCCTTCACTCGACGCCTAGCTGCATTCACTCAGTATAATCGACGCCAAAGGCAGTATCACTCAAAGCACTCAATTCCATATGGTTCACTCGATGTTCTTGACTCTAAGCTGACAATACTCGATGAATTAGACTTAGCCTCACCGGCACTCGATTCTCTCAACACCAAAAACATATCACTCAATGGCAAGCTTGTAACTCAACGAACTCAATGCCTAAAACTCAACTAATGTAGAATCACTAAATGCTGAGAATGATACTCGACGAATTCGTCGATATTACTCGACGAATCTAACTGAGACTCACAGATCACTCGACGCTCATGATGCAAAGTTACAATCACTCAACGCCAGGGATGATTCTCTACGAATTCGTCGAGATTACTCAATGAATCTGACTTAACTCAACGCCTAGCCTATTCGATGATTTTGACTTAGTCCAAAATAAATACTTGACGAGTTTTACTCACTGACATATACGACGAATTTAACTTTGCTTAGACTATCATATGCGACAAAATTATCTTAGACTAACTATCATATAATCGATGTATTAAACCTAGGTTAACTGTTATATACGACCGATTAAACTTAACCCGAAATCCTACACCATACAACAGATCAAGCTTGGCTAAACCCTACACTACTCCTAACTTCGAGGAGGGAAGAAAATATATAATAACACATAAAATGGAGATATAACAAAAGTTTAAATCATGACTTGCCTTTTACCGCCCGAAATCCGTCCACGCAAGCTCCTCCTCAAGGATCTTGCCGCAAGAACACCTAGGAAACGATTCCTGAAACTTTTCGGGGTAAACAAGGGTCAAAAACGAATTCTTTAATGCCCAAAAATCCAAGAAATGGGAAAACCTCACAACTCACATGTAGATCTCGGCGAGAGTTATCCGAATCTACCCTCCAACGACGATTTCGCGCACCGGATCTCCTACAATCGACGGTCGATAGATTGTGAAGTCCGTCGCTCTCCCTCTTCTACAAAATAGTCTGACATCTTTGGGAAGATGATGAATAGGGTTTCCGTCATAACGTATGATTATTTATACTTATAATATTTAAATAAAATAATATAATATTATATTATTACACTAAACATCCAAATGACCGGGAAGTCCGAATCATCTCGGATTTTTACGAAATTTGCACCAAAACTAAATATCACTGCTACGAATCTAATGGCGAAGTCAAAATCTGAAAAACAAAAATCAGGTAAAAACTCCCCGAAGTCAAAACAACAAATATCCCAAAAAGGCTCCACCGAGTTCCAAAAAAAATATGCCTCGCGAGGGAAATCTCAAAAACACACTATAATTTAGGAAAGCTAATATTCTAAGTAAAAACCTCGGATAAAAATGAGCAAAAGTCACACTAGAGCAATGGTACCCATCAACTATGCGTCAACGTAATGCTCTGACGTCAAAAATATGCCACTAAAGGAATAAAAATAAACATCAAATAAGCAGGGGCATAACATTTAGCTATCTTGGAATTAAAGACTTTTAAGTGGTGTCAGAGGGAGATTGCTCAAGTAGGACCTAACAGTCAGAGCAAACCTCAATGGGTAGTTGAAACATATATACTTTATGGGTTCAGGAGAGAACCATAAGAACCTGGGTTCTATGAAACTTCCTATCTACGCAAAGGAGAGTTTTGGAATCATGAAAGAGAGGGTCAGACTGTTTATGGAAGACTCAAACCCAAGGATATTTGTGACTGTCAAAGAGGTACGTTTCATCCATATGAAGGTCTAAGCTCTGGATGGAACAATCCAGACACCAAAGAAATATTTTGAAATGACCAAGGATGAGTTCATACTGGCTACAATGGATAAGAGGGCACAGAATATTATTGTTAGTGCCATAGATGATTCAACCGTTCAGAATCTAGTCCACTATAAGACCTCCAAAGAGATGTGAATCACTCTAGTTAACTACATGGAGGGTACTGAAGAGGTCAGAGATGATAGGATGTCCATGCTCAACCAAGAGTATGAGAATTTCATGCAGGCCCAAAAAGAGAGCATAAGTGGATGCTATGAAAGGTTCTTCAGGATAGTGAATGAGCTGAAGACATATGGGAGGGTCTTCAGCCATTATGAGCTAAATGAAAAGTTTCTCAGCACTCTAACGAGAGAATGGGACACCAAGATCTATGTCATCAGAGATGTGGCCAAGCATGTTGATACTCCTCCTAATACTCTGTTTGGAAAGCTTCCCTATTATGAGATGCAAGGGTCTGCCAGGAACGAGGAGAGACCATAAGCAAATCCCAGGCCAAGGAAAAGTCATTGGCATTCAAAGCAGACTTCACCAAGAGGAACAAGGAGAGGATTCCCTCTCCTATAAGAAGACCCGTTGATTCAGACAGCACAGGGACAAGATCATCTAACAATAGCTTGTCAGATATAGAATTTACTGGCTTCTCCAGGCAGCTTCAGAAATTGATGATGAGGAAGTAGTGGAGGAGAAGACCTTCTTCCTCCTCTCATCACAAGGAGGATTACTATAAGGCAGAGAAGAAGCACTCAAAGGGAGGAAGGTATGATTCTGAGCCTTGTAAACATGTATCCTCTTAAGTAGTTTGATACTGTTATAGCAAACCTGCGTATACAATAGCTGATTCCATAGTCAAGAAAAAGGAGGCTTGTTAGAAGAAACTACACCAACATAAGGGGAAGAAGGACAAGTCCTTTATTACAAATAAGGAGAAGTGCTGGACTGACTTATCTTTATCTGAGTTTGAAGAAGAAGCCCTCATTAGGCTGCTGGTTACAATTGCAGATGAAGCTGAAGACTATCTTGATGCCAAAAGAGGTAATAGGGCCCCTCTATCACACTCTAGCTGTGAATCGGAGGAGGATGATGAGGATGAAGATGCCTACAGATGCTGAGGGCTGATGGAAATGTCTGATGAAGAATACAACAAGGATCATCCTTGTCCAGCAAAGGTACACTCTGTATCTAGCTCATCTCTCGAATAAGATTATGAGACTAGTCAAAATTTTGAGGCATCATCATCTAGTTGTGATGATGGATCAGAATCTGAGGAAGATGTCAATCAATTGATTGACAGGTATGGGGAACTTCTTGATGACTTTAAAAAGTGCAAGAAGTTTACTAAGAAGCAGGCTGAAGAGATTACCTCTCTTCAGCTAGCTATTGCCTAGCAGACTAAGATAGCATCCTTGTTGGATTAGAAGGCTATGGAAGTCAGCCAACTCAGTAACATTACTCTCATCCAGATTGGCACCATCAAGTACAAGAATAGTTTCATTCGAGATATTGAAGAGAAGCTCTAGTGGAAGAAGAAAATTGTGGCTAGTTTCTTTAAGCCCAATACTGTGTTGCCCATGATAGATTCCTCCTCTCAGAAGGGTAAGAAGGGTTTGAGGTTTACGGGAAACACTAGAGTTGCCCCTTCAAAAGTTAAAGGGAAAGCTCAAGTCCAGCCTCTAGCTTCTAAGCCTCCCATCAATTTTATGAAGGTGATATTGCCTTCAAACAGGAATGATCAAGAAAACATCAATGATCACTGGATAAATGTTAGATCCACTAGTGTGAACAAAGATGTTCACAGCTATGGTGGAAGGTATAATAGGGGAATGAGTTCCTTTAAGGCTACCCAAAAGGAAATTCAAATGTCCCATCTTGGACCATTTGTTTTTGGTATCCCAACCCCCACTCTCAATAACATGGCAGTAGCCTCACTCAAGCCCCTCCAGCAATGTTTCAGACCAAGCATAAGTCTATTAGCAGGCCAATTCTAGCTATCTTTGAAGCTATAAACACATGTCATCTACAAAGAACACTACTGGAAATGGCAGTTAGAGCTAGGCAAGAAAGACACTCTTAAAGGCACACATTCAGTAAGATCCTTGCTGAAAGGAACTTGAATAAACATGATGCACCTCTTCCTTCTATTCAGTCAGCAGTTAACCATACTATTGGGCCTGCTCAGAAAAGAAGATACAATATTCATGAGTGTTGGAGTTGTGGTAAGGTGAGGCATTTTGCCTTATATTGCTGGCATAATCCTACTGTGTCAAGAGCTAGAGTTAGTATTCCTGTCAGAAAATCTACAGGAGGACATGTTCATTTTCGTTTTAATCAAAACCTAGGACCCAATAATTATTGGGGTCCTAAGGTAAGGTAAATTATGCGATGCAGGATAGTCCAAGTGTCCATACCCCCATATGGTACTTGGATAGTGGTTGTTCCAGGCACATGACTGGAATAAGGAGCAACTTAAAGGAGTACACTCCAGTGAAGGATGGAACCAAAGATATCTTTGGCGGTTCAGATAGAGGAGTAATAAGAGGCTATGGTAAGATTACCAATGGCATTGTCACAATCTCAAAAGTGGCTTATGTTGAAGGGTTGCAACACAACCTTATAAGCATAAGACAAGTCTCTGATCTTTGTTATTTCATTGTCTTCCATAAGGATAAGTGTCAGATAAAGATGTCAAATGACCAAGAGGTCATCTTGACAAGCACTAGGAGTGGAAATGTTTATTGTTTAAACTTTATATGTCTAGATACAGACTCTCCTATTTTTCTAGTGGCAAATGAGAAAGTCTAATATTGTGTGCAATGGCACAAGAGACTAGAGCATTTAAATTATAAGACTATTAGCAAGCTCTTTAATGAAGAGCTAGTTAGGAATGTCCATAAGATTAAATACACCAAGGAAGGCATTTGGTACGCTTGCCAAAAGGGCAAGCATACCAAAGCTTCCTTCAAGGGCATTGGAACCAAAGACTCTATGAGGTGCTTATATCTCTTGAATATGGACTTGTTTGGACCTATGTTTCTTCATAGTATAGGTAGGAAAGTCTGCACCCTTGTGGTTGGTGATGACTATTCTAGGTTTGCTGCAGTGTCCTCTCTTAAGAATAAAGAATGAAACCCTTGATATCTTCATAAAGTTTGTCAAGCAAACTCAGAATGAGTTTAATAATACTGTTGTCAAAATCAGAAGTGACCATGAGACTGAATTCCAGTCTGATAGCATGAAAAACTTCTGTGAAGAGCAAAAGATTCATCATGAATATTCTTCTCCAAGAACACCACAACAAAATAGGATTGTTGAGAGGCAAAATAGAACTCTCATAGAGGCTGGAAGGACCTTGTTGAGTGACACATCTCTCCCAAAATATTTCTAGGCTGAGGCAGTAAATACTGCATGTCATGCGCTTAACATATCCTCTATCACTAAGAGACACAAGACGACTCCCTATGAGATCTTGAAGGGCAGAAAACTAAACCTAAGCTATCTCAGGATCTTTAGTAGCAAGTGATATGGGCTTCATAATGGGAAGTCCTATCTGACTAAGTTTATTTCCAAGTCCTTTAATGTGATTTTTCTTGGGTACAAAAATCACAGTAAAGCCTATAGGATGTATAACTTGAAAATACAAGTTATAGAAAGTTCGTACATGTGTTCTTTGATGAGTCTACCATGATTAACAGTGAGCTGCCAAGTTCCTCTTCTAGTACTATAGTTATAGAGCTGATGATGGACAAGCTAACCATCAAGAAAGCTGCTCCAATAATCCTAGATGGAGTGGATATTCCAAAAGAACTACAAGGCACACTTAAAGTGGATGAAGATCAACAAGAAGCTGTTACTAAAGCTGATGCTGAAAGAAGATTGGCTCAAGCTATCAGTCATCTAAGAGATCATCTATGTCACCAGATTATTAGTGATGCAAACCAAGGAGTGGTGACAAGAAGAAAGAGCCTTAATACATCAATTTATGCAAGTTTCCTGTCACAGGTTTAGCCCAAGAGATTTGAAGAGGCCAACATAGATCAGTTTTGGATTTTAGTAATGCAAGAGAAATTGAACCAGTTTAAGAGGTGTAAGGTTTTGAAGCTGTTTCCTAGACCACAATGATATAATTTCCATGGATTCAAGTTGATCAACAGGATTAAACTTGATGAAAATGAAATTATATTCCAGAATAAAGCTAGGATAGTAACTAAGGGGTATAAATAAGAAGAAGGTATTGACTTTAAATCAAACCATTGCACCTGTAGAAAGATTTGTAGACATCAAACTCATCCTTGCATATGTTGCATTCAAAGGATTTAAAGTCAACTAGATGATTATGAAGTTGGCCTTATTGAATGGTGACTTAAAGAAAGAAGTCTATGTTGAGCAGCCTACAAATTTTGTTATTCCTAACTCACCTGATTCTATTTATAGACTTTGGAATGCTCTATATGAGCTGAAACAAGCCCCTATAACATGGAATGAGACATTGTCTAGCTTCCTCATTGAGAACAAATTCTCAACGGGGAAGATAGACAAGACCCTATTCCTAAGGGAATCTAAGAGCAAGACCATCCTATTCCACATTTATGTAGATGACATAATCTTTGGATCTACTGATGACAACCTTTGTAGGAAGTTTGCTAAACTTATGCTAGGGTTGTTTGGGATGAGTAGTTTTGGTGCACTTAAGTTCTTCTTGGGCATCCAAGTAAGACAGACTGTAGATGGATTATTTATATCCCAGTCAAAGTTCACAAGGGAGTTGATCAAAAAGTTTAGTATGGGGAATTCCTCCACCATGAAAACTCCCATGGGGTCAAGTTTGCCTATAGGCAAAGATAAGGCAGGGAAACCTGTTGATGAAACTTTGTTTATAGGGATAATAGGCTCCCTTTTATATCTTACTACAAGTAGGCCATACATCATGTATGATACATGCGTTTATGTTAGGTATCAGGCTAGCCCTAAATAATCTCACTACTCTACTGCTAAGAGGACTATGAGGTATCTTAAGGGCACACCAAATTTTGGCCTATGGTACCCTATAAATAGTGATTTTGAACTAACAGGCTATTTAGATGCAGATTTGGCAAGCTTCAAAGAGTATAGGAAGAGTACTTCAGGAACCTATCATTTATTTGGATGAATACTAGTGTCTTGGAGTAGCAAAAAGCATACCAGTGTTGCAATCTCAACAGCTTAGTCAAAGTACATCTCAGCAGGTAGCTGATGTACACAGTTGTTATGGATCCAGTATCAGCTCTAGGACTATAACCTTCAGATATGTCGAACAACTTTGTATTGTGATTCTACTAGTGCAATCTCAATTGCCTGGAATCCTATCTCTCATAGCAGGACTAAGCACATTGAGATTAGGTATCATTTCATTAGGGAGCATGTGGAATGTGAAGATATCATTCTTGAGTTTGTCCATACAGACAAAAAGTGGATAACACTTTCACTAAGCCACTGGATGAAACAAAGTTCAACACCTTCAAGTTTGAGTTGGGTATGTTTAACTTGGTATAGCTTCAGTTGCTCATTATGTTGTTTTTGTTGTAGGTTTTACTACTTCTTGCAGGTGGAAAAGACCTTCAATGGTATGAAGATTTTTCAAGTGGTTCAAGTGCTATCTAGAATGGAATACATAAAAGTGTCTACAAGGAAGAATGATAGAAGAGGTGAAAGTTATTTGCTTAAGGTTAGCTAGTCACCTAGAGGGGGGGGGGGTGAATAGGTCTTTGAACTTTCTTAAGTCTTTTGGTTGTTCTCTTAATAAGTTATTTAGAGCTTGTCCTTAGTACCTGCAATATGAAAGAAAAACAAGCAACACAGCAAAGCACACCGATATTTATAGTGGTTCCCTAACTGGGAATATCCACTTTCCCTCCCACTTTTCTAACTTATGTTAGACAAGGCACAAACTCCTCCAAATTCTCCTCAAATCTAACACCACAGTCCCTCAGCCTTACACTCTGGTTCTCTTCAAAACCTACCTTAGAACTACAAAGTTTCCTACCTCAGAGACCTATAGTGATCTTACAGCTCAGTGGTCCTCAAACCACCTACCGCGGCCTTATCTCTAAGACCTGTAACTCAGGATTTTTAGTCGTACAACTTCAGGCACAAAGCACTTCTCTTAGAGTGCTGCAGCACTCCTACAGCTCAGTACCCTCCCAAGTACCTACCTAAGTGCCCTTTCAGGCACCTGCAGCTCAGTGACAAACTTGTCACCTAACTCAGGCCAAAAGTCCCTACACTCAGTCTCCTCCAAGACCTATAACTCAGTGACACACTTATCACATACAGCTCAGTAACTAAACAATCACCTACCTCAGGCACTTGGCCCTATGACTAAGGATGGGAGGATAGCCCGACTCTTAGATCCACACTTGGATCCAACCTTAGTACCCCAATAGGACACCTACCTTAGTGACAAATTAGTCACCTACAACTCAGGCACAAAAGGCCCCACAGCTAAGATTCAGACAACCTGAATCCTAGAGGAATTTAATCAATAATTTAAATAAATTAAAACACTGACTCAGAGATAAATCTTTTTATCTACCTTACTGGACTGAGCAGATATCAGTCCAGACCTCTTGATATAAAAGGAATTAGTCTTCTTCTACAGCTGATTGCTTCCCTGTTGTAGTAAGAGCATCTACTTGTTATTGAAGGCTGACGACCCTTCACACTGCTATCTCTCCTTACAGATTAGATGAATTAGCCACCTTGTTCTCCAAAGAACAAACTTGCTGAACTTGAAGAGCTTCAGCTATCTTTTCTTTGCCTTCAGGCTTGCTCTACTAGACTTGGCTTTCAAGCTTGTCGGAGAAGATGAAGTCCAGTCGTGTCTATTTTCCGTAACCCAAATCCCCTTTTCTCTCTTCTTTTTATATCTGTTGATTTCAATCAATGACACTCTTTGAATGTGGGCCCAGTCAAGGATAATGAACTCCACCTCCCTCAGAAAAGGACAAATAGTAGCTTTTGATGCTACTGTAGCTTTCCCATAATGGCTCATGAAAAACTTTGTCTTTATAGACTTTTGGTGATGTTAGTAGTGGTCATTCGGTGCTGCTGTAGTTTCCCGCAATGGTATGAAGAACTTTGACTTGTTGACTTTTGGTGACGTCAGCAGTGGTCATCACTTTCTGGACTTAGACAAATTCCAGAACACATTAAGCGTTTAGTGAACTTAAGTCACTCAATTCACGCTGACTTGGCTCTTCATTAGAGGCATTGAAGTAACCTGCTTCACTCAACGCCTCTAGACTTAGAGAATTTCTGTTGTCTTTGTCTCAACGGTTTCTTCTCAACTGTCTTAGCAGTTTCTTCTTCACAGCTGAGACAATCTCCTATCTTAGCAGTTTCTTCTCAACTGTCTCAATGCTTTCTTATTTACAGTTAAGACTATCTCCTATTTCAGCGGTTGGGCTGAGACCGACACTTCTCTCAACGCTTTGCATATAGCTTCTTATTTGTCTCAGCAGTTATGCTGAGACATTCTTCTTAGCTGTGTTAGGTGTCTCTACGCTTTTTCCTTAGTCAAATTATATAACTTCCAGCTTACTCTTTTTGTTCACCTGTCAAATCAAGGATAACGCATGCATGAACATTAGCACACACCAAATACAAATATATGTGTGTCTTTGACCAGTTATAATTCTTACAAATCTGGGACATTGGGATCAATAGACTCAACAATCCCCCCTATTTGAAGAAGTCAAAACTTTTCTTGATTAATACTACTAGTCATTAACATACACAGTATATTTAACATAAAAACTAAAATTTGTGTAACATCATTAGAGTTTGGAAATTTTACCACATTTCTCTAGCCTGTGGAGAATTACTTAATCCCCCTGGCTTGCTGCCAGTCTTATAGCTTGTTGTTGTCTGGCATTGAGTGAGTTTACTTCACTCAACGCATGTAAACTTGGCCACTTTCACAGCTTGCCACTGCTTTGGTATTTATTGTATACGCTTCACTCAACACTATAGGTCATCTTGCGTTCAGTGAGTCATCTTCACTCAATGCCTGTGGACTTAGACAGATATCTGTCAGTCCACACCTTAGGTAAGTGATTACCTGTGTTTTCCATATAAGCAGCCTATCCAATCTGTGCACAATATTCACAAGTTAGATTACTTCATGTGTATACATTTATGCAATCTATTCAGTAGGAAATTTATACTATAAATCTTAGACATAAAATGAACACATACAAAACAAGTGTAATTTCATTTAACATATGAGAAATTACGTAAAATAATATGTTCCTTAAGCCCTGTTGGGCATTGCATCCATAATAACGCAGATTTCCATAAAGTCACCCTTGAACAAAGATGAATTAAGTTGTATTTGATATCCTTATTTAAGTGGTGTGTTTGCAGACTATCAGTGCTAAGTGTAGACCAATGTCAGTATATAGTGGGTCATGAACACATGACCATACAGTGTAATCCGTCACAGTGTGATCCAAGGTGTTGACTCATGTGTAGCCTCTAAATTGGGATACACTTCATATTCAAACACTTGGAGCATGGGATGAAGATTGGATTCTTGAATATAATGATTTTCAAAAGTCCAAAATTTCTCAAAGTCCACTTCTCGAGAAGTCTATGATAGTTCTCGAGAAGTAGAGTTAGCAGAACTTTAGAAGTTCACCTAGTTCTCGAGAAGCCGAGACTAGTTCTCGAGAAACATTCTTGTTGTTCTCGAGAAGGTCAGTCTAGGTTCTCGAGAAGTCCCAGCCTCTATTTCTCGAGTATTCAGAGGCAGCCGCAAAAAATTATTATAAGTCCCTCTCGATAAGTCCATCATAGTTCTCTAGAACTTAGTCTCTATTTCTCAAGAATTAAGCATAGTTCTCGAGTATACGATTTAGCTTTTGAGTAATAGTTCTGGAGAAGTCTATTTATTTCTTAAGAAGAATCAACGCCATTTGTTCTCGAGTACTTACATAAGTTCAGGACGTATAGTTCTCGAGAAGTCAACCTATTCTCGAGAACTTATTCATACTTCTCGAGAACTGCTTTCAAACTTTTCAAAAAATTTACTTAAGTCCAGATCGACGGGATTTTCAAATGAGACATCGTGATTGGTCCACGTGTCGTCATTAATGTCAATTCTAACCGTTAGGGGAAATACTATATAATGTATTTTCATGAAGACTAACCCTAAGCCGAAATCTATACTATCTATTATTCGGAATCGACCGTCTCTCTCCAAGAACAAACTTTCAGAAGCTGCCGCCGCTGCTCAACATGAAGATCTACACAACTGTTTTCGATCAAGTTAGACTTGTTCAAGGAATCTTCATCTTCTCCTTGATCGAGTAGGTCCTCAGTTTCTCAGATCAAATTTACAGAGGTTCTTCTTCAACAAATTTTGAAAAAGCCGCCAAGTTCAAAAGAAGACCTAGAGTAAAATTTTTCAAGATCTGAGACAAATCTTTGTTTGTATTTCAAATCTCTTTGTAATTTTGTAGGAGATTATTCTATGAGTGTAGGTGCAATGTTCTCCGAGTTGTAGGACATTTTCATCTTCCGAGTGTAGATCCATTTGGATCGAGATTGTAGGAACTTGGTTTTGAGACGTAGGATTGGTTTTCAATCCGAGATAGTGGAGTGGCCAGATCTTGTGATTTGCTAGATCGATGAGGGAAAGTGGACGTACCCAAGGTTGGGGAACCACTATAAATCTTCTTGTCGTCTGTGATTGCTTGATTGTTTGTGCAAATTCTTTTAAATTTTTTATTCCGCAGATAGACGCACAATTCACCTATTCACCCCCCTCTAGGTTATTTAGGTAGACAACTTAACACTTTCAATTGGTATCAGAGGGAGGTTGGTCGTTAAAAGGTTAACAAATTGATCAATTTCCTCTCTAAGTTATCTTTGAGAATTTTCAAGCAATGGAAAAGGCTAAGGATTTTGCCAAGCTTGCCCTGTGCACAAAGAACAACTTTCCCATGTGAAAAGAGAGAATTTAATTTTTCATGGAAGCTGTGGATCTCCGGATCTTCATGATTGTTGAAGAAGGTCCATACGTGCCCATGACCATCTCCCCTATAGATCCAACCAAGAAGGTTCGAAATAAGTTGATGGATCTGTATAAGGACGAGATTGCACTTGTCTCTCTGTGTTGGAACCCTCTATTACTAATTTGGGCAAGGATCACTATATTATTAGGAAAATTGTTTGACCTAGTTGTATAGTTGAAAAGGTCAAATTAGAATGAGTCTAGGGCTTAGGACTTAGGTTTGGAGCTGCCCCCAGGACCATTCAGAGATCAGGACTAAGTACAGAGACAAGACAATTTTCGTCGAGCTCAGGTCGACGAAACGTCGAACTCAGTTCGACATTCTCTGAGCTCAAGTCTGCAAATCGTCGAACTCAGGTCGACGATCTTCGAGCTCAGATCGACGTTTCGTCTTCAGCTATTTTCCAAGTCGCTGAGCTCAGGTCGACGATCGTAGAGCTCAGGTCGACGTTTTCTGTCTGCTGTGAAAATCCAATCTCTAAGCTCAATTCAACGATCGTAGAGCTCAGATCGACGATTTCTGTGAGAGATCGACGCTTTCAGAATTCAAATTGAAGAACAGTTATGGAATTAATTCAAATTCTTTCAGAGTTATTTTCTGCATTTATTACGAAGGATTTTCTAGCCGTTTCAAGCAATCTGATGCAAGTTTCAAGGAAGGACTAAATGGAATGTTGCTTAGGACTTTCCCCAGAGACAATTGTCATTTATGGAAGTCATTTATGACTGAATAACGGCCATCTAAGTCAGATTTTTGATATACTCCTGCAGAAGAGAATAGAGATAATAACAACAATATACAGAGATTAAAAAGAGATACAGAAGAATTAGATTACAATACAGAAGATTGAACAATACAACTTATCTGATCGATAGTTCATCTTTTGTGATTTTCAAATCTACTGAATCTTCAAGAACACAAGAAAATTCTGTTGTAGAGGAGATTTTCTGCTACTCAACTCCTCCAAATCTTCAAGTGTTCAAAAGCTTCAACATCAAGGACTCAAAACACCAAACATTTCAGCATCTGCTAGAATCATATTCTGCTGTAGATCTGAAGCATCTGAAGACCTATCACCCTAGCAAAGCTTTCACTCCTGAACCATCTACATCTCAGGGGGAGTTTTGACAACAACAACAATCCACTAGTCTTCTCTCAGTGATTTGAGACAGAGAAGACATCATCACCTTTTTATTTTACCACCATCTGTACAGGGTTATCTCTCCCTTCAAAAGTGAACCCTTGGTTTCTTAGACCTGATCAAAACTCAGTGGTGGCAAGACACCTGATCAAAAAATCATGTTTGGTTTTTGAGCACCTTGTCAAAAGCTTATTGGTGCCCAGGACACCTGATCAACCCTTCCTGTAGTGGATTCCTACCAAGGGTGGTAGAAGAGTGGATGTACTCAGGTTGTTGGGGAACTACTATAGATCCTTGTGTCTTCTGGTTGCTATGTGTTTGTCTTTGTTGTGTGCTGTGTTATTCTTTATTTCTTGCTTTAGTTTTTACTTCACTGCAAGCACCTTACACATATACATAAATTTAAGTCTTCCACTGCTATACTTTTTTTAATTGTGAATTATTTTAAATTACTCTTTTCACCCCGCCCCCCCCCCCCCACCTCTAGAGTTAAGGTAGATCTTTTCCTCACTTTCAATTGGTATCAGAGGGAGGTTGGTTATTCAACATCTAAATTTTCAATAGATTGGTTGAACAGGCTAACACCTGAACCAAAAGATCCTTGATAAGATAAACCTTCTATAGAGGATAGTTATTACTTTTTATATTATATTTATTTTCATACAAAACCATGGCATAGAACAAAGATTATGCTAGCACCAAACCTCAAGGGTGCAACCTCTCTAAGTTTGCACTTTGGAAGGCAAGGATTAAGCTTTACATGAATTCTATTGATGAGGACATTTTTAACTCTGTTTTGACAGTTTGTCCAAGACCTCAAGTGATCACAAGTACAAGTGATGTTCCACCTCCTTCAGGAATAGATGCAGAAATAAAGAAATGGAAAGTTGCAGATGCAAAGGCTATGAATATTATTGCTCAGACCATGTCTGATGAGATATTCCAAAAAGTGTCTGAATGCAGTTCAGCAAAAGAGATATGGGACAAGTTATCTGAAATTGTCTCAGGATCTGCTGATGTAAGGAAGGACAGGAGATCCCATCTCATAAGTCAATATGAGAATTTCAAGAAAGGAGAAGCTGAGTCAGTTACAGATATGTACAACAGGCTCAGTCTAATAGTTAGTGAGTTGAAGACATTGGATAAGGAGATCACACTCATTGAACTAAATGACAAAATCCTAATGTGCTTCCCCAGCACTTGGGATTCAAGAATCTGACCAATTAAAGATGCCAGAAGTCTAACTGAAATAACTACAGAATCTCTTTTGGGCAAGCTCAAATCTTTTGAACTGGTCATTAAGAATAGGGAAGAAGAGCAAAAGACTACTTCTCCAGTCATCAGAAAGGAGAAGACTATAGCTTTCAAAGTCATAGAAGAGAAGCCCGAAGACAAGGTCACAGACAATGAAGAATTGATGAGCATGTTGGCCAAAAGATTCTATAAAATGGCCAGGAAAGATTTCAGAAATAGGTCACCAAGAGGGCATGAGAAGGCAAGGTATGATAAGTCAAATAATAAAGAAATAATAATTTTTGGATGCAGGAAACCTGGCCATATTGTGACTGACTGTACAGAAAATCAGAAAAAGGACAAGAAGGACAGGAAAGATAGGAGAAAAGACAAGGACTCCAGGGGAAACAACAGCAATAAATCCTTCTCCAGCAAAAATAAACATATAAGGAAGGGGTTTGTAGCTGAAAGCTGGAGGGATACAAAAGAAGAATCAGAAGCCTCATCCTGCTCAAGTGATGATGAGGATGATGCTGAGGAAAAAGAATTCTGCATGATTGCAATCAATGCCTCCCAGCAATACTCTGATGCAGAACAATAGTCTGATTCTGAAGCTGAAACTGGATCTGAAGAGGATGAGGTAATAACCTCTTTTGATTTTACTTCTGAGGACTTTAAAATTGAATATAAGACACTGTGTTTAGATTTGCTAAAGTCTGAGAAAGAGATAATCTCTCTCTGAAATAAATTATCTAACTACAGTATCCTAAAGTCAAATAACCTCAAACTCTCTGAGGAGTTAGAATGCTGTAGGGAGGAGATAGCTTCACTGAAAAGTGAGCTATCCCAGGCAAAGAAGTTTGAAGAATCCCTTAATGGGAGAAGCATCAGACTGATGGACATTACATGCACAGTGAACTCAAGATTCAACAGTACACTGGGCTTGGGTGCTTCATCCAGCCAACATATAGTATTAACAACCCCAATTAAATTTATTTCTGATAAAGAAAAGGGTGTTGTAGAGGTAGCTAGGAATAATCCAGATTTACCTAAGGAAAATTAAGTTCAACAGAAAATGTCGAATAGAGCTCGACGATCGTCGAACAGAGCTCGACGATCCAAGGCTGGATCGTCGAACTCAGATCGACGACTTTTGAACTCTAAACTCTGGTATAGTCGATCTTCAAACAGAGCTCGACGATCTGACCCAAGATCGTCGAACTCAGGTCGACGATCGTCGAACGGAGCTCAGAGCTTTGAACCTTCTTTCAGATGTAAATCTCAAGTTAATCCAAGAAGTCCCTCATCCCAAAGCTTCTACCCTTATACTGAATGGATAGTACCTCCTAGGAGATACCATCCTGAAGGATATAAGAGTCAGCCAGGGATTTCTTTTATTTCTGAATTTAAAGGATATCAACCTAGGCCCAAGGTAAACTGGGTCAAAAACATATAAGCTAATTATGTGGAGGTGAAGACCTATCCAAAAGTGAACCAATAATGGTATCTGGATAATGGGTGCTCAAAGCAAATGACAGGGAGCAAGGAAAATCTCACATCTTTCAAAGCCAAACTTGGACCCAAAGTGATCTTTGGAGATTCAAACTTTGGTCAAAGAAAAGGATATGGTGCTGTTCAGATTGGCTCAGTCACATTCAAGAAGGTGGCTTATGTGGAAGGACTAAAGCACAACCTAATCAGCATCAGTCAACTCTGTGATTAAGGATATCAAGTGACATTCAACAAATCCTTATGCCAGATCAAGTCAGAGGATAACACAATAGTGTTAACAGGTAAAAGGAAAGGTAACATTTATCTTGTAGATTTCCTTTCAACCAACATAGATATCTGCTTATTTAATTCAGTTTTCAAACCAAATGATTTATGGAATAAGATACTAGGACACTTAAACCTTAGAACCATTGATAGGCTGTCCAAGGACAATCTTGTTAGAGGACTACCTTCTGGCACCTACAAGAAGGAAGTACTCTGCAGGGCCTGTCAATTAGGCAAGCAAACAAAAATAGTTTTAAGTCACTTAATAAGAGTGATTCACCTAGGATTTTGTATCTGTTACACATGGATCTTTTTGGACCCATTACAGTGCAAAGCTTAGGAGGAAAATCTTATGCTTTGGTGATTGTAGATGACTTCTCCAGATTCACTTGGGTATTCTTTCTGAGGAAGAAGTCTGATAACTTTAAGTGTCTGACAGAGTTTCTCAAATGTATACAGATTGAGTTCAATACTCACATTGCCATGATCAGAAGTTATCATGGGACAGAGTTTGATTCTCTTCTTATGCAAGAGTTCTGTCAGAGTGAAGGGATCAGACATACTTTCTCATCTCCTAGAACTCCTCAACAAAATGGGGTAGCTGAAAGGAAAAATAGAACCCTAATTGAATATGCTACTACATTGTTGACAGATGCTCACCTACCTCTATCTTTTTGGCCTGAGGCAGTGAACACCTCCAACTATGTGTTGAACAGAAGCCTAATACATAAACTGAAGGGCAAGATTCCCTATGAATTGCTCAAAGGGAAGAAACCTAAGGTAAACAATTTTAAAATTTTTGGTTGTATTTGTTATATTCACAAAAATGACAAGAAATACTTAGTAAAATTTCAAGCTAAGGCTGATGAAGGAGTGTTTCTGGGATACTCCATGATCAGTAAGGCTTATAGGGTGTATAATAAATCTACTCTTAAAATAGAAGAATCTGTTCATGTTTCTTTTGATGAGACTAACATGTTTTATAAGGAGAAGTCTGCTTCTACCATAGAACCTATGTAGGTACACTCTCTTTCAAAAAGTATGGATAGATTACAGGTTAAAGAAAAGGATACAACTCCTCCACCTATCAAGCAAAAGGATGAGAGCAGTGATGATGAAGAGGATGTGTAACATCTAAAAGTGCCAGTTGTTGTTCCACAAGAGGAAACAACTACAATGGTTGGTTAACAATCAACACCCCCTGTTGATTTAGTAACAACAAGAGATCATCCAATCTCCCAAGTGATTGGAGACATCTCAGCTGGTGTGCAAACCAGAAATCAGGTCAACCAGAACCTGATGCTTACTTGCTTTCCATCTCAAGTTGAGCCTCAATCCATTCAAGATGCAGAACAAGATCCACACAGGATCATTGATATGCAAGAGGAACTACATCAATTTAAGAGGAATCAAGTTTGTGAACTAGTGCCAAGGCCTAAGGATCACTCAATTGTTAGAACAAAGTGGGTGTTCAGAAATAAGTTGGATGATCAAGGAGTTATTGTAAGAAACAAGGCAAGGCTAGTTGCTCAAGGCTACTCTCAAGAAAAAGGGATAGACTATGACCAGACCTTTGCACTAGTGGGAAGGTTAGAGGTCATAAGAATATTCCTTGCTTATGCTGCTCACAAAGGATTCAAGGTCTACCAAATGGATGTGAAGAGTGCATTTCTCAATGGAGACATCAAAGAGGAAGTCTATGTTAGACAACCTCTAGGTTTTATCTCTCCAACTTATCCTGACCATGTTTTCAAATTGCATAAAGTATTATATGGTCTCAAGAAAGCTCCTAGAGCATGGTATGAGACCTTAGTATGCTTTCTTTTGAAAAATGATTTTATAAGGGGTAGATTAGACCAAACTCTTTTTATTAGAACCAATAAGTCCCATACCCTACTAGTACAAATATATGTAGACGATATTATCTTTTGTTCTACTAATTCAAATTTGAGCAAGAAGTTTTCCAACCTAATGCATTCTAAATTTGAAATGAGTAGCATGGGTAAGCTTTCCTTCCTTCTAGGATTGCAAGTTAAACAACATGCTGAAGGCATATTCATTTCTCAAACCAAGTATGCAAAGGAACAGGTTAAGAAATTTTGTATGTCTGAAGCATCTTGTATGAAAACACCTATGCCTACTAATGCTGTATTAGATGCTGATGAACATGGAAAACATGTTGATCAGAAAACATATAGAGCAATGATTGGCTCTCAATTGTACCTTACAGCTAGTTGACCTGATATAATGTTTGCTACATGCATATGTGCTAGGTTCCAAGTAAGCCCTAGAGAGTCACATTTAACTTTAGTAAAGAGGATTCTCAGGTATGTGAAAAGTTGTCCAAATCTAGGGCTCTTGTATCCAAAAGACTCAAGATTTGAATTAACTGGATTTTTAGATGCTGATTATGCTGGATGTAGAGTAGACAGGAAAAGCACCAGTGGAACTTGCCAGTTCCTTGGTGACAGACTTGTCTCCTGGTTCTATAAGAAACAGACATTTGTGTCCACTTCAACTGCTTAAGCTGAATACATAGTAGCAAGCAGTTGTTGCTCATAGATTCTGTGGATTAAAAACCAGCTCCTAGACTATGGCTACAACTTAGAAGGGTCAAAAATATTTTGTGATAATACTAGTGCTATCTCCATAGCACAAAATCCAGTCCTCCATAGTAGGACAAAACATATAGAGATTAAGCATCACTTTCTAAGAGATAATGTAGAGAAAAATAAAATTGAAATTCAATATATCCCAACTGAATTGCAAAGGGGAGATATTTTCACCAAACCTTTGGATGAAAAGAAACACACCTTCTTCCTAAATCAATTAGGAATGTTAGATGGAGGAAGTTTAAAATAAATCCCAAGATTTTTAAATCTAAAAACAGACCAAGACTAGGCTAAAAACTTATATTTTCTAATGTCTGTAGGTTCAGTTTTGTCTCTGAACTGCGCTCGACGTTTTTCCAAATATCGTCGAATGGAGATCGACGCTTTCCAATAAGCGTCGACCGGAGTTCAGCGTTTTCCAGGCAACGCTAGGCTATCTTCCTCTGGTCAACGATCATCGAACGGAGTTTGACGCTCTCCAGTATCGTCGAACGGAGATTGACGTTATTCAAGACTCTTCAGATTCCATTAGAAGCCCAGATCGTCGAACAGAGTTCAACGATCCTTCCTTTCTGCCGTCGAACCCTAATATAAAAATCATTTTTCGTCATCATTCTTCGATTGCGCATTCATACTCTCTGCAATTTCTTTCTTTCCCTCGAAACTCTACTGCACTTGGTTGTGTTTGGTAATTTTTTTTGCAGGTCTTCAATGGCGGTGAATGTTGCGGCTCTCGCGAAGATGAAGTTTGATACCGGGTTTGATATTGATATGGATTTATTCGATGGCAGCGATCAAATATTCAAGGATATCCTGGAACTATTCAAGGAACAACAGCTAGTGGATATTATGTCGACCAGAATGAATATTGCGGCTGACGAAATAAAGGAATGGGTATTTACTACAAACAATCTGGATGAGAATACCCTAGTCGGTTCTATCAGCGGGATTCAGGTACAATTGTCCCCTACCCTTCTGACTGAGGTATTGAACTTAAGTTCTGGAGATGATTCTACTAATATGTCTGGAGAAGAATTTGATTCTATGTTTGATAGAATGGGTCACTCTGCTGCAAACCCTAATAAGTTATTGAAAAAGAATCTATCTATTGAATTTGGTTTTTTGGCTGACATTGTGGGGAAAGTGCTGCTGGCTAAGCACTCAACACATGATACCATATCAAGGTATTAGTTCTGTCTGATGGGAGCCATAGTGGACAAGAAACATCTGAATTGGGGAACAATCTTCTTTGATTTGATCAAGAATAAAATTAATAAAAGTTTTGTCAATTTTGGGAGGATTTTAGGGGTTTTCCTGCACTCCAGGTGCCCAGAGCTGCTGGTTTCCAATGGGATGCACATTAATGCATCTAAAATATAAACATGTGCCCTATTTGGGAAATGGGACAGGCATATCATCAAACTTTCCAGGACTACTATAGCTTCAGGCATAAGGACTCCTGTAGTCACTTCCCCTCAAGCTCCAGCCCTCATAGAAGAACTGCCTGCCTCCACCTCTGCTCCTCCTTCTCGTCCTCTTGTTTCTACCTCCACCTCCACATCAACCACAACAATCTGCTCAACCATAACCATCTCTTCCCCCATTACCATCTCATCACCTCTTTTACCTCCAGCCACCTCAGAATCATTCCATCCACTCCACTACTATCCACCTCTTACCATTCCATCCTTCAACATATTGGAAGATTCCTTCATAGATGATTCCACTTCCTCTCCTCCTGAGCTTCCCTCTACCTCCTCCTACCAACAACTTCTTCATGATATACTCTCCCAACCATCCTTCACTCCATCCATCTCCATACCCATACCATCCATCTCCACCATCCCTATATCTCAACCATCAATAATCCCATCCACCACAACATCAACTGCAACCCATTCACAATCAGTTCAAGCAATTTCATCCTCCACCTCTACTCAAGTCCCACTTGAGCATGTGGATTTATCAGCTTTAGCAGATAGGCTATATGGGATACTAGCCCCCAAGCTAGTAAGCCTACTGGAGACCACCATGGCTCCACTCCTGAAATCAATAAAGGAGCTATCTGACAGGCTAACCTCTTTTTCCTCTCCTCAGGAAGTTCCTTCTATGGAGTGCTTTGATCCAGTCATGACTAAATAGAGGCAGGGGGAGATGCCTTATGAAGCTGAAGTAATGCTTGCTGCTCCAGAACCAGTTCTCACAGTGGACCTCAGGTCACTGTCGTCTGCTTTTGATCTTCTTCACAGAAGAAGCTTACAAACTCAGGGAGTTGAAGACCTCACTAAGGCCATTGTGCCTATTTCTGTATGTGATCCCAGCCTGATCATATCCTATGTCAAGTCTCTTAAGGATGAGGAAACTGTTGCTACTTTTAGTGCTGCTACTGCTAATATTTCTATTGAATCTACTGATATTGAGATGTTGTCTGCTGATACTGCTGTTGTTGAAGAACTGGCAAGTTATCTTGAAGAATACGTTTCTGAGAATCCTGTTGATGCAACTGCTCCACAAGTGTCTGTTATTCTAACTGCTCCTGCTGAGATTCCTGCTGCTGTTCCAACACCTCCTGCTCCTGCTGATTCTGAGAAATCCAAACTTCAAGAGGAATATATAAAAAGAATTGATGATCTTTATGACAGACCACAAAGCTCTGACAGTGACAAATTCAATAATGAATCTGATGACTCTGCTGGCACCATTGCCAAAAAGATGAAAGAGAGAAGAAAAGCTATGATGAGAGTTCCTCCTGCCAAGGACAAAGATGCAAATGAAATACCATATTATATTCTGCATGACTGCCAGATTACAGAGCCCTGGATGCAATATTCCAAAAATCAGTCAAAGGCTATGAAGAAGAAAAGGAAACTAGACAAATATGAGAAAGGATCCTCTCAGTATCAACCTCCTCCTCCTCCTCCTCCTCCAGATTCAGGATCTGGTGGAGGCTCTGCATTTCAATCTTTAGATTCAAAGCAAAGTTCCTCTCAACCCTCTCAAAGATATCAGCCCAGAGGACAGTATCAAAAAGGTTATCATTCAAGAAGAGGACAACACAGAGGAAGTCAGAGAGAATATAGAACCTATTCCAAACAGCAAAGGGAAGGACAAGGGCATATGGATTCAACTCAAGGTCCTTTTCCTTACAAACTCAGAGATATTGTTGTTACAAGAACATCTACTGCTTCAGAAACCATAAATTGATATGAACCTTCAATCCCTTTTGAGGATCCAGAAAACAATCATTTATCATGGACTGCCAGGATGAAAGAGCTTGCTGCTCTAGATTAGTTTAAAAAGGCCAGAGAATAAGGGAAAGATACTTCTAACATCACTACACTTTCAGAACAAAGAAAGACAGAACTGGAGAGAAATGCTTCAAGAAAGTTCTTTGATCCAGAAGATTACATGAAACTGCATCCTGAGGCTGTAGTTCCAAGGCCCAGATCCCAAACCTCCTTAGGTGCAGAATATGACAGAAGATCAAAGAAAGATGCTCTCAATCCCAACAGGGAGATTTTATTTAAGAAAGGCAGTGAAAGGAAATGAATTCTGTAAGCAGACAGTACATCTATATATCTGAACATTTGCTGATTTCCTTTTGAGTTCTGCAATACTGCTTTGATTATCTTTTCTGCATTGTTAGTTTAATTTTTTTGTTTCTGTATGTATGATTCTGTATTTCCTGATTATGTCATGTAAATAGTAATCCTAACCCAAATAGGGGGAGATTGTTGGAACACCCTATTACTAATTTGGGCAAGTATCACTATATTATTAGGAAAATTGTTTGACCTAGTTGTGTAGTTGAAAAGGTAAAATTAGAATGAGTCTAGGGCTTAGAACTTAGGTTTGGAGCTGCCCCCAGGACCATTCAGAGATCAGGACTAAGTACTGAGACAAGACAATTTTTGTCGAGCTCAGGTCGACGAAACGTCGAACTCAGTTCGACGTTCTCTGAGCTCAAGTATGCAAATCGTCGAACTCCGGTCGACGATCTTCGAGCTCAGATCGACATTTTGTCTTCAGCTATTTTCCAAGTCGCTGAGCTCAGGTCGACAATCGTAGATCTCAGGTTGACGTTTTCTGTCTGCTGTGAAAATCCAATCCCTGAGCTCAGTTAAACGATCGTAGAGCTTAGATAGATAATTTCTGTGAGAGATCGACGCTTTCAGAATTCAAATTGAAGAACAGTTATGGAATTAATTCAAATTCTTTCAGAGTTATTTTCTGCATTTATTACAAAGGATTTTCTAGCCGTTTCAAGCAATCTGATGCAAGTTTCAAGGAAGGACTAAATGGAGTGTTGCTTAGGACTTTACCTAGAGACAATTGTCATTTATAGAAGTCATTTATGACTGAATAACGACCATCTAAGTCATATTTTTGATATACTCCTGCAAAAGAGAATAGAGATAATAACAACAATATACAGAGAATAAAAAGAGATAAAGAAGAATTAGATTACAACACAGAAGATTGAACAATAAACTTCTCTGATCAACAGTTCATCTTTTGTGATTTTCAAATCTACTGAATCATCAAGAACACAAGAAAATTATGCTGTAGAGGAGATCTTCTGCTACTCAACTCCTCCAAATCTTCAAGTGTTCAAAAGCTTCAACATCAAGGACTCCAGACACCAGACATTTCAGCATCTGCTGGAATCATCTTCTGTTGGAGATCTAAAGCATCTGAAGACCTATCACCCTAGCAAAGCTTTCACTCTTGAACCATCTACATCTTAGGGGGAGCTTTGACAACATCAACAATCCACTATTCTTCTCTTAGTGATTTGAGACAGAGAAGACATCATCATCTTTTTATTTTACCACCATCTGTACAGGGTTATCTCTCCCTTCAAAAGTGAACTCTTGGTTTCTGAGACCTGATCAAAACTCAGTGGTGGCAAGACACCTGATCAAAAAATCTGGTTTTGTTTTTGAGCACCTTGTCAAAAGCTCATTGGTGCCCAAGAAACCTGATCAACCCTTCCTGCAGTGGATTCCTACCAAGGGTGGTAGAAGAGTGGATATACCTAGGTTGTTTGGGAACCACTATAGATCCTTGTGTCTTCTGGTTGCTGTATGTTTGTCTTTGCTGTGTGTTGTGTTATTCTTTATTTCTTGCTTTAGTTTTTTACTTCACTACAAGCACCTTACACATATACATAAATTTAAGTCTTCCACTGCTATACTTTTTTTAATTGTAAATTATTTTAAAATACTCTATTCACCCTCCCCCCTCTAGAGTTAAGGTAGATCTTTTCCTCACTTTCACTCTGGATAAGAAAGCTAAAAATATAATAGCGAGTGCAGTTGATGACTCTATGCTGCAGAATCTGATTCACTGCCAATCTGCTAAGGAGATGTGGCAGTCTCTCATCACTCTGATGGAAGGTACAGAAGAAGTGAGGGATGATAGTAGATCCCTATTGAACCAAAAGTACTAGTCCTTCAGGCAAGGTCCAAAGGATACCATTGAAGATACATTTGAGAACTTTTTCAAGATTGTTAACGGCCTCAGAGTATATGGCAGAGTCTTCAACAACGGGGAACTGAATGACAAGTTCCTAAGATCCTTAACCACGGAATGGGACAACAAGGTCTGTGCTATCAGGGAATTTGGAAAGTTAACTGAGATAAATCCTCAGAATCTCATCGAGAAGCTGATGTCATATGAGCTTCAACACAACACGAGAAAAGCCGAAGAAGAGAAGAGCAGGTCTGCATCCAAAATATAAGTCTGTTGCTTTAAAGGCAAACACCTGCAGGAATTCAAAGGCTTCCTCTCCAGCCCCAGCACAAGAAGTTAGTGAAGAAGAAATCTCGGAGCCAAGTACCTTGGGATCTGAAATATCTGAAGGAGAGTTTTCCTTACTCTCACGGCAATTCAAGAAATTCTTGAACAAGAAAAGCAATGAAAGGGAAAGGATGCCTCTCACACAAGATCACAACATGACAGTGATCGACACAGAAAAGGCTCAAGTAGACACAACAGGTATGGTTCTCAACTGAACAAACATATTTCGACTGACATAGTTTGCTACTATTATAACAAGTCAGGTCATGTCATAGCTGACTGCCCCCATAATAAGAAGGAGGGTGGAAGGAGAGAAGAAAAGAAGTCCTCGAACAGCAAGAACACGACTGAGAATATCTTGATAGCCAAGAAGGGCAAGACTCTTAGTGACTCAGACTCATCTAAGTCAAGTGAAGCAGAGGAAGCCTACTTTGGACTTATGGCTCAATCAGATGATGAACAAGAGCCCTGGTTCACTGGGGAGGTAAAATCTCACACCCCTCTTTCAGAATCTGAAGTTTCTGAGCATGATCATGAGGACAGCTCCTCTGACGATTAGTCTGAACTCATGGCCCAGTATAAGGAGTTGATCATGGCTTACGATAAATAATGTCGAAAGGTTGTGAAAACTCAGGCAAAAGAGATTAAGTCTTTAAAGGCCATAGAAAGCTCTCTGAGAGAGCAAGTAGTTAAGATGGACTCACTCAGATAATACTTAGATACTGATGTTGATGAGTTCAACAAGGATATCAAGCACCTTGATATGAAGGATGAAATCATCAAAGGATAAGAGGACTTATTAGAATCAAAAAAGAAACTTGTTCAGGGTTTCTCTAAGCAAAAGGTAGTTCTTCCTCTTGTTGTTGTGTTCTCTGCTCAGTCCAAGGGTGATGGGCTAGGCCATGTAGGAGCTCCTAGTAAATCTTCTAGGAGGAATAAGGCTCAGAGAAGGAATAAGGCCGCCAAGAAGGCCTTGGCCAAAGTAAAAGGGAAAGCCCCTCAAGATCAGACTGACTTTAAGAAAGTCATATTTCCAACAAATGAGTTTAATCTTGACTCATCCTACGGCCACTTGAATAGGCCTACTTATGTAGAGCCAAAGTCTCATTACCAATGATGGACTCGCCCTAGAAACTTTGGTGAGAGTTTCTTTAAGGCACCTTATGAAGAAGTCATTCGTCAGGACTAAGGCCCTTATGATTATGGTAATAACTTCAAGAAAGCACCAAAAGTAAAAACAATTGTGGAAAAGCCTGTGATGGAGAAGAAATCATGTGATTGTCATCATCATGAAGCTTCTTCCTCCTAGAATGAGACCCCTTCTGGACCAGTATCCCATAAGGTCAAGCAAGAGCTCCTAAGGAAAAGATACAACAAGTTCGACTGTTGGTGTTGTGGCAGAATTGGTCATTTTGCCATCGATTATTGGTTTAATCCAAGAAATTTTGCAACTCCTCAAGTTGGCAACATGAGAATGACCACTCATGATGTTAATCCTCATAGGGAGAGTGTTCTAACATGAGACCAAGGACCCAAACATGTTTGTGTTCCTAAGACAAACTGATTATGATTGCAGGGATGTCCAAAGGCCACCAAAACGCCAATCTAGTACTTGGACAGTTGATGCTCTCGATACATGACCGAGACAAGAAGCCTACTTCAAAATTAATCTCCAGTGTTTAACAGAACAAAGGTCATCTTTGGAGGTTCAGAACGCAGGATAACAAAAGGCTATGGTATGATCACTAACGGTAGTGTATCCTTTTCTGATGTAGCTTATTTTGAGGGATTGGAACACAATCTTATAAGCATAAGCCAACTATGTGACAAAGGCTACATAGTTGAATTCCACTCTAACAAGTGCCTGATAAAGTCTGTTGACAATATGGAAATGATTCTATCTGCCACTCGAAGCAGGAATATATTTTGTTTAAATATCATTTTTATAGATTCTTCTACACCAGTGTGTCTTTTGGCAAAAGATAGTGCGTCTCTTGGAGACCAATGTCACAAGAGGTTAGCACATATTAATTTTAAAACTATTAATAAGTTATTCTCCCAGAACATAGTATGTGATGCCCCAAATATCAAGTACGTCAAAGATAAACCTTGTCATGCATGTGTAAAAGGCAAGAAAACAAGGTCTACCTTTAAAAGCTTTATTGACAAAAATTAAAGTAGATGTCTCCGTATACTTCATATGGACTTGTTCGGTCCTCTGCAAATTATAAGCTTGGGAGGTAAGGATTATACAATTGTTATTGTTGATGACTACTCGCACTTTGCGTGGGTGTTCATTCCGAAACACAGGTGAGATACCTTCGTCATCTTTACTAATTTTGTAAGGCAGGTCCAGAATGAATACAACTGTTCCGTAGTCAAAATCAGAAGTGATAATGGAAAAGAGTTCAAGTTTGGGTCCATGAAATAATTCTGTGAAAACTTAGCTATCTTTCATGAGTTTTCCTCTCCTCGCACTTCACAGTAAAATTGAGTAGCTGAGAGAAGGAACAGAACACTCATAGAGGCATGCCGAACTATGTTGAGTGATGCTTCACTAAGGGAGTACTTATAGGCTGAAGCCGTCAATACTGCATGCCAGGTGCAAAATCGAGCACTCATCAATAAGAATCATGATAAGACACCTTACAAACTTCTAAAAGGCAGGAAACCAACTATTTCATATTTTAGAATTTTTGGCTGTAAATGCTTCGTGCTTAACAATGAAAAGTATAATACTACCAAGTTTAGTGAGAAAAGTTTTGAAGGTATTTTTGTAGGTTATAGTAAACATAGTGAGGCATACAGGATTTTCAATAGAAAAACTCTGATTGTAGAGTAATCCACACATGTTGTATTTGATGAGAAGAGCTTGCTACAAAGCAAATCGTCTAGTGTGCTTGTTGAAGATGCAGGTACAAGGCTGAAAGAAATCAGCTTGGATGAACTAATTGGAGGTGAAAGAGAAAAGTTCATCATGATCACTACTCCAACCCCCATTGGATAAGCAAATGATCAAGATGAAGAAAACATCCAAGTTGATGAAGTCACTCCAATGGCTGAAGATGTTCCAGATGCTAGAAACCTAGAGCTCAGACATCTGAAGGATCATCCATTAGACCAAATCATAGGAGATCCCCGTGATGGTGTCAGAACTCGTCGAGGTACAACTAACGAGAATTTTTATTTAAGTTTTCTCTCACAGGTTGAACCAAATAAGTTTGAGGAAGCAAACTCAGACGCATCATGGATCTTGGACATGGAAGAAGAACTGAACCAGTTCAAGTAATGCAAAGTTTGGAAACTAGTTCCTAGACCCAAAGGTATGAATGTCATCGGAAAAAAGTCGGTCTATCGGAACAAGTTGGACGAGGATGGAACAATTATAAAGAACAAGGCCAGACTCATCGCCAAAGGATATCGTCAAGAATAAGGGATCGACTTCGACCAAACATACGCTCCAGTGGCAAGGCTGGAGGCCATCAGATTGTTCCTAGCTTAAGTTTCACTGAAGGGCTTCACTTTCTACCAAATGGACGTGAAGTTCGCATTCCTCAATGGTGACATAAAGGAAGAAGTGTATGTGGAACAGCCCCCAGGTTTTGTTGATCCTAACTTTCCTGAGTATGTTTATTTATTATCGAAAGCATTGTACGGTTTGAAACAAGCTCCTCGAGCTTGGTACGAAATGCTATCTACCTTTCTCCTCGAGAACAAGTTCACATGGGGAAAGATAGATAAGACATTATTTCTTAGGGAAATTAAAGGCAAGATTTTGCTAGAGCAAATCTATGTCAACGACATCATTTTTGGTTCTATAGATGACAACCCTTGTCAAAAAGTTTTCTAAACTTATGCAAGGGAAGTTTGAAATGAGTAGTATGGGAGAGATGAAGTATTTCTTAGGACTTCAGGTGAAACAATCTGAAGATGGAATTTTCATCTCACATACGAAGTTCATCAATGAGATGATTAAGAAATTCAGAATGGAGAGTGCAACCTCTATGAGGACTCCAATGGCCTCAACTATGTCTCTGGAAAAGGATGAGAAAGGGAAACCTTTTGATGAAACGAAATACAGAAGCATAGTTGGATCCTTTCTCTAACATACTGCCAGTAGACCATACATAGTGTTCTCTACATATGTCTGTGCTAGATTCCAAGTTAACTGCAAGGAATCTCACTATGCTACAGCAAAGCGGATCTTGATATACCTTAAAGGTACACTGAATCTTGGCTTATGGTACCCAAGAAGTAATGACAGCGAGCTAATTGGATTTTCAGATGCAGACTTTACAGGTAGCAAGGATGACAGAAAAAGCACTTTCAGGACGTGTCAGTTCCTTTGAAGAAGGCTTATCTCATGGAGCATCACAATGCAAAATTGTGTCGCAATTTCAACGGCCGAGTCAGAATATATTTCTGTCGGCAGTTGTTGTGCACAATTTCTTTGGCTAAAGAACAAGCTAGAAGATTACAATATGAAGGTTAATGACCTTCCATTATTTTGCGACTCCTCCAGCGCAATAGCAATTGCAAACAACCCAGTCTCGCACAGCCGGACAAAGCACATCGATCTCATATATCACTTCATCCGGGAGTATGTGGAGCAAGGGAATGTGGATCTGCAGTACGTGCCAACAGATCGACAAGTTGCAGACATTTTGACAAAGTCGTTGGACAAGACCAAGTTCAATTTCTTCAAAGCTGAACTTGGGTTGCTGAACAGAGAAGTATAGACCAAAGTGGATCACCTCAAAGCTCAAGAATCGAGCACACTTTAAAAAGTTCAGGAATTTCTCAAGTGGAAGGCAGTTCTCGAGAACTATTATCACTTCTCGAAAAGTATAGAACTAGTTCTCGAAAACTTCAAGTCTACTTCTCGAGGACTACAAATCTGTCTCTCGAGAAGTACTGAAAGTTTTCGAAAACAAGGCTTATACTTTTCGAGAACTATTATTATACTTCTTGAGAATTAACCCTACCTCTCGAGAAATGACCCGTCTCTTTTCGAATTCTGTTCATTTCTTTTCGCAAACCGACTTATTTTCGCTTTATTAAAAGGCTTATCTTAGATTGATTAGACACTTAATTATCATAACTAGAGTAATATATATATATATAACTTTAGAACTCACATTTCAACCGACATTTCAAATCCATCTCTGTCGAAAAATCTTCATCTTCCACTGACTCAGAGCTTCGACACAACTGTTCTCTCGCGCTCCGTTCGTCGCCATCTTCAGAATCATTGGCACAGCAATCCAGGATAACAGTTTGAAGTGAGATAGTGGTGTCCGGGATTGCCGATATTTCAGATGACTACAAGAACCTTCTACTTCTTCTCGATAGCGCAGGTCTCAACTTTGTTCTCCAAGAACCTTGTAAAATCCTCTTCCCAAAGGTAGAAGAGTTTTATCAGAATGCCAAAGTCAGGAGGAATAACACTGTTCTGAAATCAAAGGTAAAGGGAGTTAAGATCAAGTTAAGCCCGACCATTGTGTCAAAACTTCTAAGATTGCCGATTGGAGATGATGAATATGAAATTACAAGGGAAGATACTGACAGAACATATCATTTTTGTGGAGTACCAGTAGACATCACCTCTCTCAAGAGGACAACCTTGAATGATGTTAGCAAGCTCTTGGTAAATATTATTGGAAAAATACTATGGATTAGAACAGGGTCTATTGGATTAATTAGCAATGTTATATTTGATGTAATGACCGCCATAGCTTGCAGGAAGAAATTTCCTTATGGGATGATGATCCTTGACATGATAAGGGACAACATTCAAGAACCAAAATTTGCCTGGATAATCTCCTTGATGTTGCATGAGATTGATCCCGTTGTCTTCAAGACTTCCAAAGGTACACCTATTCAACACATGAAAAATATTTCCTTAGCTTCTATTCAAAGGTGGGAGTTAAAGCTGAAGAACCCCAAGCAGATTTCTAAAGAGCATGCAGCCCCTGCTTCAGAGGTCAGGACACCATCTCCCTCCTCTCATCAAGTTGCTGAACCATCTGGTGCAGCACCTGAGGTGGAGTCTGCTTCCTCTGTCCCAGTTGACGGAATTTCCTCTCCTCCTCAAGCTCAATCTCCAGTCAGAACTCCAACTACATATCTAGTCAGAAGTCCTATCAGAACTCCAGTTCCTTCTCCATCTCCAGTTCCATCTCCATCACCAGCACATACTCCATCTCTAATACCATCACCCAAGTCTCAAACTACTCAATCCCCATCTGCTAAGAAAGATCTACCAGATACTATTCTTCTTTCTGATGAAGATAGAATTTCTCCAGAGGCTGTTGAAACTCCTCTAAGGAGACTTGACTTCTCCATGCCCACCTTCCTTGATGAATAAGGAGATGCAGTCACTCATACTGTCAGAGACAATAGTTCTATGGTGGTTGATGATATTCCTCCATGGACTGCACCTCCTCCTTATGCTGTTGCTGCCCCTTCAAGTTCAGATATTCTCTGTAAGATTAAAGTTATGTTTGCTAACCAGAGAAAATATTTTGATGATTCTCTGAAAATAGTCCAAGATAAAGTCACTACTCTAAAAAAAGAGATGAGCAGAGGATTTGCAGAAATATAGCACAATAAAAACTCCCTCAAAGAAATGTTTCATATTAGTGGAAAAGATATAGACAACACCATTACTAGTGTCTGTCAGGTAATGGAACAATCTGTAACTCTTGCCAACAATCAGATCCAGTTAGAGAAGAAAGCCCAATAACATGTTATGAAAATCTGTGAAGAAGTGGGAACCTTCAAGGAAGATGCCATAAGAAAGCTATGTGTAGAATTCAGAAAGGGGGAGTGCATGGTTAAAGAATATGTGGAAAGACTTGTGGATAAGTTTACTACTGCTACAAAAACAGCTTGGTCTGACAAGATAAGTGAAATCAACAAGAATGTTTTAGAGCAGATTCAATCTGTGAAATTTCATTCGTATGACACTGCAGTCTGGATGCATAACAAAAATATTGCCTGAATTTCAAGTTGATCCTAATGTCATTCCTCATAACCTGAACCCTCTTACTAAAGGGTAGTCCAGTCAGATGTCAGCTCAGATACAACAACCTCAGATGCCCTATTTTTCTCTAAGGCCAGAAGATCAAAATCCACCTCCTGCTTCTTATGACCAAGTATGGGAGGATGATGTGATTCCTCAGGATTTGCCTGAAATCCACACTTCTAAGAAAAGTAAGTATGGGGAAGGCCCCTCTGCTAGCAAAAGTGTTCCTAAGACAGATTTAGAGAAAAGAAAAGCTCAAGAATTTGCTGAAGTTTGGAGCACTACCTCCAAAGCATTGATTATTGATAGTCTAAAGTTAGTAATGGACTATAATGAAAATAGGAATCTCCACTACAGATCCTTTGAGTGGGAACTTTATGAGAAGTCCATGACTAAAAGAAGGATATATGACAGAGAGTATGGCAAGAATAATCCTTAGGCTCCTCAAAAACCTCCTAGATACTACCCAAAGCCTTTCAGCTATAAGAGGAGACAACAAGAGAAGCAAGACAGGCAGCATCAGAGCTAGGAATGATTTTCTATGTATATTTTTTTTAGACTATGGATGAAATGAATGTTGAATTGGAAATCTAAAACATTATATATATACAATTTCTAGTTTTGCTAATTGTGTGTTTAATTTTCTTTCTTGCATTTGTATTCTATTTCTTCATTTACAGTTCTTTCTTTATTGGTATTATTCACCTTAGTATAGAGGGTTCGGACCTCTACAAATAGGGGGAGATTGTTGGGTATTGCATCCACAATAACCTAGATTTGCATGAAGTCACCCTTGAACTAAGATGAATTAAGTTGTATTTGATATACTTGTTTAAGTTGTGTGTTTGCAGACTATCATTGCTAAGTGTAGACAAATGTCAGTATACAGTGGGTCATGAACACATGACCATACAGTGTAATCCCTCACTGTGTGATCTAAGGTGTTCACTCATGGGTAGCCTCTCAATTGGGATACACTTCATATTCAAGCACTTGGAGCATGGGATGAAGATTGGATTCTTGAAGAGAAAGATTTTAAAAAGTAAAAAATTTCTCTATGTCCACTTCTCGAGAAGTCTATGATAGTTCTCGAGAAGTAGAGTTAGCAGAACTCGAGAAGTTCACCTAGTTCTCGAGAAGCCGAGACTAGTTCTCGAGAAACATTCTTGTAGTTCTCGAGAAGGTCAGTCTAGGTTCTCGAGAAGTCGAAGCCTCTATTTCTCGAAGATTTAGAGACAGCAGCAAAAAATTATTCTAAGTCCCTCTCGAGAAGTCCATCACAGTTCTAGAAAACTTAGTCTCTAGTTCTCAATAAGTCAGCATAGTTCTCGAGTATACGATTTGGCTTTCGAGTAATAGTTCTCGAGAAGTCTAGTTAATTCTTATGTAAACTCAATGCCATTTGTTCTCGAGTACTTACATAAGTTCAGGATGTATAGTTCTCAGGAAGTCAGCCTGTTCTCGTGAACTTATTCATACTTCTCGAGAACTGCGTTCAAACTTTTCAAAAAATTTACTTAAGTCCAGATCGATGGGATTTTCAAATGAGACATCGTGATTTGTCCACGTGTCATCATTAATGTCAATTCTAACCGTTAGGGGAAATCCTATATAATGTCTTTTCATCAAGAATAACCCTAAGAGGAAATCCATACTGTCTATTATTCTGAATCGGCCGTCTCTCTCCAAGAACGAACTTTCAGAAGCAGCCGTCTCCATTCAACGTGAAGATCTACACAACTGTTTTCGATCAAGTTAGACTTGATGTTCAAGGAATCTTCATCTTCTCCTTGATCGAGTAGGTCCTCAGTTTCTCAGATCATATTTACAGAGGTTCTTCTTAAACAAATTCTGAAAAAGCCGCCTAGTTCAGAAGAATACCTATAGTCAAATTTTTCCAGATCTGAGACAAATCATTGTTTGTATTTCAAATCTCTTTGTAATTTTGTACAGGATTATTCTCCGAGTGTACGAGCGTTGTTCTCCGAGTTGTAGGAAGTTTTCATCTTCCGAGTGTAGATCCATTTGGACCGAGAATGTAGGAACTTGGTTCTAAGATGTAGGATTTATTTTCAATCCGAGATAGTGGAGTAGTCGGATCTAGTGATTTACTAGATCGGTGAGGGAAAGTGGACGTACCCATAGTTGGGGAACCACTATAAATCTTCTTGTCGTCTTTGATTGCTTGATTGTTTGTGCAAGTTCTTTTAAATTTTTTATTCCTCAGATAGAAGCAAAATTCACCTATTCACCCCCTCTAGGTTATTTAGGTAGACAACTTAACACTTTCAAGACCTATAAGAAGAACCTGAACCTTTTCAAGTTTCAGTTTTTCTTATTACAATTCCACTACCTTTGGTCTTCTTTCCTGGTTTGTCTTCTCAATCATCTGGCATCTTTCCCTTCTTATCAGCCTTCTCTGCATCACCACCTACCTTCTCCTTTGTTGCTTTTTCCAATTCTACCTCTTCTCTTTTAACTTTTTGCCTTTAGAAATAGCTGAAGGACTTGGAAAATACATGGTGGGCTCAACCTCACCAGGCTTCAAAAGGTTGGCATTTATGTTTTTCCAGTAGATTCTTCTAGAAATATCCCTCTTTTCCATTTTCCCCCATTCTGAGGAGCTATACCATTTTCCTTTGTCTACATTCTTATTTTTGACAAGATCCCAAGTCGTCAGAATGAAGGTTCTGGATTTTGGGCACCATACCTCAAAATCAGGCCTCTGTTCCATTTCTTTTCTATATCTCTTTTTTCTTAGCCTGGCCACCTCTTCATCATCAGCAGTGATTCTTTATTTGACCTATAGTGATTGGTCTACAGAGGGGCTGATGGAAGGATTCTGAGTAATAGTTGTTGTCTCTCTCCACTGAGCATTAACACTATCACCCTCTTAAATGTACTTAGTATATTCTTGATTGTCTTGACCTTGGCAGACAAATTATTCAAGGCTTCTTGTACATGATAAGGCATCATTGGGATGTTATTATATTATAGTGGCTCCATTCCCAATGAGCCTCTCATTGAATTTGTGGCCCAGATGATGTTCTCATTATTTGTCCTGATGACATGTCTCTCCCCCTTTTAGACTTCTTCAATTACTTGAGTAGTCTGGGAGGTGCTAGCTTCTGTTCTTTTGAGCTCTAGATGATTAACTACAACAATTACATTATTTTTGACCACAAGTAAGTGGTCATCTAGCAGTTTGGTGTATTCATCTACTTTGGTTAGAATAACAGCAGTCTGCTAATTCAATAGTACTTGAGTAGCATTATGTACAACCAGTGAGCTCTAGCCCTAAATCTCTTGATTCTGTATGGTAATGATATGGTAATGAACATATTATTGTTCTCGTCATCCACCTTTTCCATTGTATAGTCGATAGCTGGTGCAGCCCTGGTGAAAAACTTCATAGTTTCACCCTTTAGTAAGTTAACTTCAAATCAAATTTATTGGATTTTAGTAGCCAGCTCATTTCTGATGGACTTTAAGGCATCATCTACAAAAGTTTCCAGGGTTCTTCTCTGCTCATCTAACAAGCTTTTCAGCTAGGCCAGGAGAAATGGTGAAATTTGATCTGTACCAGCTTATGTGCCTTCATTTTTTTTCTGCTAGACTTGCCTGGCCTCTGTTCTTAGAGTAGCGTCAACCACTGTATGAGCTGAGGATTGTTCCTTCTCATGATTAGATTCTTCTTCCTCTAATTCTGAGGAAACCAGATCATGCATAAATGAGGAGGGATATAAGATGGTGTCTCCCCCTCAATCTCTACCATGCTTTCATTTGGTTGTAGGTCTGCAGCAATAATAACCTCTTTATCTGCTGTAGCAGATAGTACCACTATTTGAGGAACTTTTAGTTGCCCCCCATGAATAATGCAACTTGCATTATCTCTTATATCAGCTGCTCCCCCTCAATTTGAGCATTCCTTTCTTCTGCACTTGTATTTTATATTTCTTTATTCAGTGGACGTTCTTCTTCAAACATCACCATCTCTTTATTTGAGGTATGTTTGATCTCCATCTCATTCTAAGGCCGAGGAGCATCACCATTATCAGATATAGGCATGGGCACATCTATATCATCCAGTCTAGAGGTATCTTCCCCCATTCTTGCAGATATCAAGTCAACATCTTCTTTTGTAGATATTTATTCTAACTTAGCAGCATGCTCATAATTATCAAGGATAATGACTGACTCTAGTCTACTTGTATGACTAAGTGGGGTAAGATTAGAAGAGGCAGATACCTGAATATTCATGTCCCTCCTGGACACTTCTGCAGATGATGATAGTTATGGATTGTGAGTCTCTTCCTCCTCAGATGAGCTGCTAGAGGAGCTGGGCTCAATAACATCAATCTCTTTTCCTTTCCCTTGCACAGCTAATGGTATATGGGGTTAAAGTACCCTATCTATCTCTCCAACATCTTGATAACCATTCTTATCATGTGGTGTATCCTTGCACCAAGCTTCAAGTTCAGAATTTTTGGAGCTATTTCCCAAATAAATTGTGATAGGATTCTCCCAAGATTTGATTCAGCCATGCAGTCCACTATTCGATCAACTACTATCCTTCCCCATTCAATCCTTTTGGTCAGAATGACCCGTGCCATCAACTCAAACATCTTTTTTGAAATTTTATAATGTGGCCCTATCTTGCAGAGCAAGACTTTTCCAATTACATTGGCTAAGAACTTACTTCTCAGGTTAAGTTATTTCTTTAGGATGCAGCCGGTGGTGTACTTGGATAGTCTGCACCATTTTATGGCAGCTTTGATGTCATCCTTGGCCAGTTCGTCTTCGTCGTTTGCGGCAGAGAACTTGGGCATCTTGAGTCCTTTGCTCACCCTCCTTAGGGTTATCTTGAATTCATTCAATTCACAGTCATCTTATGCTTTCTAGCAGATATATTTCCCTTGACATTGGCGAACAACTCCAATACTTCTCTTTTCCACAGAAGACAAGGTTCTAACAGGACGAATTCTAGGTCAGAAGTCTGGAGTAGATGAAGAACCAATTGTATCTCTTCTAGGGCATCCTTAAATCCATTCTTCACCAGTTCTGAACCTTCGAAGAGGAAATCTGGCCCCTTGGGCGCAATTTCACTTTGGTATTCCTGAAACCTAGTGAGAGAAGCTTTCCATCATTTTAGCAAATGCGGGAGGGAGAGGGTAAGGAATAATGACTTTTCTTATTGTTCAAGCTATTCTATTTATAGTTATTCCTAAAAAGGAAGACGGAAAGTCAGTATCCTATTTCGATGATTAATTTGGATAAAGGGTCGGGTTAATCCCGATACTCTGATACCACTTAAGTAAGATTAATTTGCTCAAAAATTGTTTTCTTTGAGAATTAGATTGCAATTAGAATAATTTCAAAATCCTAAAATTAATTTCTACTAAGAATGTGTTTGCCCCACAATCTCAATTGACTTAACCTAAGTTTTGAAACTTATCTATCCTAGTATTACACATGTAATATTTTTCTTTGTGTATGATGAGATTAGTAACTTCTTATGGCATAGTGAGTAAGTGAGCCACTAACATATTTATTTGGAATGATTGTTTAGACAAATGTTTTTACATTTTCTCAGACATTTGTTTCAATGATCTTATATTTAACAAGCATAATCATTTTATCAATTAAAATAGTAGAATTAAAGGCTGGGTGAATTCTACTTATCTCTGCCATGTAGACTTCAAACTCAAATTAGATTCACAGTCTTTGAGCATACCAGCAACCTTGCTTATGAACTTTAGCCTTTTATGTGTATCTGGGTTTTCTTTGCAATCTCCCCCATAATTGTCGCACATGTCCTTGACATCTTATGCACTATGATTAGTTGAGTCATTCCTTGTACCAAGACTAAGCCCTTGTACACTTCTATCCAAGGACCACACATGGTTATGGCCACATGGACTATCCTACAAAACAGAATTATCTTACCTTAGGAACCCAATAGGTATTAGGTCCTAGGTCCTGATTAGAATGAATTCTAATTAGCCTTCCTACAGAATTTCTGATAGGTCGGCTAACTCTTGCTCTAGGAACAACAGGATTGTGCCAACAATCTAGGGCAAAATTCCCCACCTTACCACTACACAAACACTCATGGATATTATATCTTCTTTTCTGAGTAGGGCTTGTAGTGTGGTTAACTCTGACTTAATATAAGGAAGAGGAGCAGCAGTTTTCTTCATGTTCATTTCAGCATGGATCTGATCGAAGGTTATTGTTGAAGCCGACAAACCCAACTCCTCATAAAGCTCAAGTCTAAAGGTGCATCTCACACCTACTCTTCTCGAACCACCCCTTGGATGAAAGTATCAAAGGAACAGACCGTGGGCTTCAGCTCGGAGGTCCCACCTCTTACCCGGAAGAATTAGAAATTCCCCCACTACCTAGCCAATACTGAGCTAGGTGTCGTAATGGAAGAGAAAGAAGGGTCAACAACCTTCTACCTGGCACCTTATAAGTCTATTTATAGGACACTCAGTTTGAACTGCCAATAACAAAACACAACCGACCTGAAATTACCAAAATACCCTTGGTCGGGTCTGCCAACAGCCAAACTCCTCTTCTGAAGGGATATATTCAAACCACCAAGGGCAAAAGTGTAAAATAACCTGGATCTAAAAGGTAAACCACCTTCCAACTTAACCGGCACTCGACCAACCACTAAACTGGTGTCAGGCCTCTCGCCGAACCGGCACTTGGCAAGAGCGTCATCTCGCGGGCGAGATCTCTTCCCTCCGTAGCCCTCTTTCCAAGCGAGCAGCTCTCGCCTCGCGTGTGGCCCTATCCCTGGGATTCAGTTGCCTAGCTGATGGCATGGCTCTCGCTTGGGCCCCTCTTACCTAGTGAGCAGCTCAGGCCCCGCGAGTGGCCCTTTCCCTGGGATCTACTCGTCTAGCGAGTCGGCTCTCTCTTGGGCCCGTCTCTCCAAGTAAATAGCATTCTCCTTAAACTCATCTCATATTCTTTTCTTTGAGCCTTCTACTCCTGTGAGCCCGAGGTTGTACACAATCCCCGCTCTTTTCGAGGTTGCCTCAAACTCTTAAAGAAAGTCCAACCGAAGCTCGTGTTTTTAATGTAAATTTATGACAGAATATTTTTGTGGGGCCTGATGCGCGTAAAATACGGCAAGCGTACCGGTCGCTCAAGTAATAAAGTTGGGAATGAATCCCCGGATGTCGGTCTCTTGAGGAATGCAATTGGCGTCGAACGATTTAGACTCTGAAACTATCGTTATGAGAGTTAAATGAAATAAACAGAAAAAGAAAGGGGCTTTGGTTGGTGGTCTTACGACCGATTACACTAACGAGAGCTTTGCGGGTCGCAATCACCGCTTCGCAAGGCGAGATGGATGTAGCGGCCGCGATGCCGTACTTCGGTGGGCGAGTGGGCGGTAAGCTAGTGAGTGAAGTGTGGGATGTGAAGTGAAATGAAGTGAAGCAAAGGCGTGGAGTGGACGAAAGAGAGGGAAGCGCATTAACAACGAATCTCACAAGCAAGATGAATGCATAAACATTTCATTACAAAAGAGATTAATCCGTTCATACATGCATACATAAACCATACAACAAGAAAGGTTGGAGAAAGCTAAACCACAAGAGTGAAGATCCTTCGCGGGTGTTGGCCGGAGGTGCGGGTTGTCAAACCGCTTCCAAGCGCAGTCCGTGGAGGGCTTCCGGTACCGCCGAGCTGTCACTTCGGTGGCCTTTAAGTCCGTTCTTGAGGCAAGCTTCGTCGTCTTCCTCGGTGAAGAACTTGGAGAAGAGCTTTAATGGCCGGAGGATCGCCGGAGGATGAGGGGTGCTTCGGAATCACGGGAGAAAGTCCTCCCGTTGGTAGGAATGGAGGTGGAGGTGAATGGGACTGCTGGAGGGCGAAAACGGCGGAATGGCGAAGGTTCCGTAACGATTGTCTCGCCCTAATTCGCGGAACAGCGTATTTATAGCTTGCAGAATAAATAGCGCGCACGACCACTGGCGCACGACCAGTGATCGTGCGCGACCAAGGTCAGCGCCCGTGCGTGAGCAACCTGCAAACCTGCATCAGAAAATCAGTAGTCGCGCACGATCAGCAGCGCACGATCAGTGATCGTGCGAGGCAAGGCTGATGATCGTGCGGAAATAGCCAGACAGACTTTTGCAAAATGGGTATGACTGCGCACGATCGTCGGCGCACGAGCAGTGGTCGTGCGCGGTATGGCAAGTGATCGTGCGGATGGTTCAAGACAGAGTTTCACAAATGAGACCGGGCTGCGCACGATCAGTGATCGTGCGCAGGAGGTCGATGGTCGTGCGTGGGAAAAAACGCACGACCACTGACTCCTTTGCCAAAAATAGTGAAACGCCTATCCCGAATGCCCTCACGATCCCCAAACCTGCAGGAAAACTGCACGGGGCATCGATCGCAGCAGCCACAGCGAACAGTGATAAACATAGCAAGAAAGTAAATGCACACAAGCACGGAAATGGGCTAAAAAGGTGCACAGGGCGTGGAAAACCGTAGCGAACCAAAAGGAGTGCAAATGGCGCTAAACGGTGTGCAAAGACATGGAAATAGGCCTAGATGAGTCCAAAATATAGTATAAAATAGGGACTCATCACACCCCCAAACTTAACCATTTGCACGTCCCGGGCAAATAATCACGTTGTGGGCTCTAAAACGGCTAGCTGACGTAGTAATTACAACCTACAGTAGGACGAGAAATCGAGAAGCTCACATGCGTAAAAAATATAATAGAAGGAGTTTCTAATCATGCAATGCAATTTATATTTTTCGAAAAACGTAAATAGATACTGTCACTACTCAAAGAATGAATTCCGGAGAATCGCACGGTCATGGGAAGGCAGAAAGTAGGCAAGTCGGATGGCGAGGTATTGCCAAAGACGGGGCTCATGATCACCTCCAAAGGAATCCACCAATGTCGGGGGCCATATGCTTGCCCGTTCGCACTTTCTCCACGATGCGGGTTTGACTCGAGCGTAAATCCGTAGGACTTGAGGTGAAGAGTGGGGCTTGGGTGTAGATGTAGGTATGGATGGACAAGATGAAGACGAAGGCTACGCACAACCCAACGGAGCTCGCACACATCAGAATTCTCGCTAACAACATGAATGCGAGTGCACCACACCCCCAAACTTAGCTTTTACAACATGAGTGGGTGCACCGCCTACCATAAAACAAATTTCTCAATTTCAGAATTTTTTATTTATACTTTTTCTTTTCTTTGTCACATTTTTCTTTTCTCTTTTCTTTTCTCAATAATTCAGCATTTATAAACTTTGCGGCATATCCACACGTTCACAAAATCCGCCCATCACAACAACCCAACGAGAAATTAACGAAACAAGAGCTCAACGCGGGTGTGCGACTAGGAGTGGCTTGAGGCTTTGGTGACTTGCATGTGGAGCTGATCAAAAGGGAAGGTAGGCTCAACGGGGCTAGCGAGGGCTATGTTAGGACGGGTGCAAGGATCAACCGGGCCAAAATGATGGCCTACGTCACGCTCACGCTCGACTAACCGGGCACCAATGCTTCGAAAGTCGCTTGGGGCAAGTTCTTAGCCACCGAGAAAAGTGATCCGTCCTCCCGACTCGAGCAAAACAAAGCCAGCGACGCTTACACACATGCCTACACTACCGCGAGATCACTCCGGATTCAGAAGTTGAGTAGGACAGACAGTATTTACGAATATAGAAAAAATATAAAATGCAAGCATGAGAAGAAACTAGCTCTATACAATTCCTACACAACGTGAGCACTCGATTAGGAGCACTGCACGAGTTTCGAACTACTGTACGACAAAATCCTACGTCAGCACCACAATCTTAAAACTTACACAACATAAGTACTCAACCCGAGCCGCGCGCGTGGTAAGAGTGCGCGCTCATGTGGGTGCAAATGTGTGCGTGCAGCAGGAGTCTAACATAATGAAGCGAAAAAAGAAAAAACTACTGGCATGCGAAATTAAATGTGCTCGTGGAGTGCACAAGCGGCTCTCCCCCCCAGACTTGAATGAAAACATAAGCAAGAAAAATAAACATTCAACCAGAAAATGAAATCTGAAGCGAGAGAGAGTACCAATGCTCCAAAGAGGGGAGCATGCCAGAAGATTGCATGATGATTCGCGGGCAGTGCTGCATCGCACAAAGGATAAGCTGAACCTGCGAATTAGGCCGAACAAGAGAAAATACAAAAAATAGAAAGCATAAACTAAAATCAATCATAAACAAGGGGACCAAAAGGTCCAAGCTTGGGTTGTCTCCCGAATAGCCCTTTTGTTTACCGTCCTTAAGGTGGACCAAATACCTGTATTAGCAATTGTATATAATGTTTATGCAGCAAAATAAAATAAAGCTCAAAATGTTCCAACACAAAATAAAAGATCCGCAGCGGAAATTGGGATCAAGGCGCCACCCCGTCACCAAGTAGTGGGTCGCCGAGCTGTACGCTTTGAGGTTTGCCGATGATAGCACCTCCATCGTACAACTTTAGCCGATGCCCGTTGACCTTGAATTTGTCGCCGCCCTTCCCGGATATTTCAATAGCTCCAAAAGGGGAAACTCCGATCACTGTAAAGGGGCCGCTCCACCGCGATTTTAACTTTCCGGGGAATAAACGGAGGCGGGAGTTGTACATTAGGACTTGATCGCCCGGTTGGAATTCTTTTGGGATGATGTGACGGTCGTGCCATTTTTTTGTTCTTTCTTTGTAGATCCGCGCGTTTTCATAAGCAAAATGCCGTAGTTCTTCCAGTTCATTCAGTTGGGAGCGGCGTTCGCCTGCTGCAGTCTCAATGTCCATGTTAAGAAATCTGGTTGCCCACAGCGCCTTGTGTTCCAATTCGACCGGCAGATGGCAAGCCTTTCCATAGACAAGTTGAAAGGGGGTCATACCGATAGGGGTTTTGAAGGCGGTTCGGTATGCCCATAAGGCGTCGTCGACCTTCTTAGCCCACTCTTTTCGGTTGGAATTTATGGATTTTTCAATTATTCTTTTTAGCTCCCTGTTGGAGACTTCAACTTGCCCACAAGTCTGAGGATGGTAGGCGAGAGAGACTTTGTGATGAACTCCAAACTTCTTCATGAGTTGTAAGAATGACTTGTTGCAAAAATGACTCCCGCCGTCACTGATGATTGTGCGCGGAGCGCCAAATCTAGAAAAAATATTTCTGTGTAAGAAGGTTAGAACAGTGCGAGCGTCATTGGCAGCAACAGCTTCGGCTTCGACCCACTTGGAGACATAGTCAACCGCAACAATGATATAGAGTTTGCCGTGCGACATGGGAAAGGGTCCCATGAAATCTATCCCCCAAACATCGAATGGCTCACAAACGAGCATGTTATTGAGGGGCATTTCGTCCCTCTTAGAGATATTTCCTGTCCGTTGGCATTCATTGCATTTAGTAACATAACTGTGGGCGTCTCTGAAAAGGGTTGGCCAAAATAGGCCACATTGCAGAACCTTGCGTGCCGTTCTTGTGGCGCCGTAATGTCCGCCGGCCTCCCGATCATGACAGTGGTTTAAAACGGATTGAAATTCACTCTCGGGTACGCAGCGCCTGATAACTCCATCATTGCACGTGCGAAAAAGTAGCGGGTCTTCCCAGAAATAATGTTTAGCATCAGATAAAAGTTTCCGCTTTTGCTGCGATGATAGGCTTGGGGATACCGATTTGCATGCAAGATAGTTGGCCATGTCTGCGTACCACGGGGTTGTCGAGGGGAGGGAAGAGATGGAAAATAATCGCTCATCCGGGAAGCATTCAGCGATCGCATTGCGCTCATTCTCTAAAACAGATCCGCCACTATCATTTTCCAATCTAGATAAGTGATCGGCTATGACATTTTCCACTCCTTTCTTATCTCGGATCTCAATGGAGTATTCTTGCAGCAGGAGAATCCATCGGATTAGCCGAGGCTTGGCATCTTTTTTTTTGAACAAATACCTTAGAGCTGCATGGTCGGTGTAGACAATGACTTTGGATAACACCAAGTACGAATGGAACTTCTCGAAAGCAAAAATCACGGCCAGAAGCTCCTTTTCTGTGGTAGTGTAATTGAGCTGGGCATCGTTGAGGGTTCGGCTCGCATAAGAGATGGTGTGAAATACTTTGTCTCTCCTTTGACCGAGCACCGCACCAACTGCAAAATCGCTGGCATCGCACATGACTTCGAAGGGCAAAGTCCAATCCGGCGCCACCAAAATGGGAGCGGAGATTAGCCGTTCCTTGAGAGATGTGAAGGCCTGCATGCAATTCTCATCGAAGACGAACAAGGCGTCCTTAGTCAACAGATTCGTGAGAGGTTTGGATATTGATGAAAAATTACTAATGAATCTTCGGTAAAAGCCGGCATGTCCCAAAAAACTGCGGATTCCCTTGACAGAAGATGGAGGGGGAAGATTCTTGATGACACCGATTTTTGCTTGATCGACTTCAAGCCCCCGACGAGAGACCTTGTGGCCTAAGACGATGCCCTCACGAACCATGAAGTGGCATTTCTCCCAATTCAGGACAAGGTTGGTATCATCACAACGCTGCAAGGCCTTGGCTAAATTAGCGAGGCAGGAGTCAAAGGTGTTCCCGAAAAGAGAGAAATCATCCATGAAGACTTCGAGAAAATCACCGATCATGTCGCCAAAAATGGCGATGACGCAACGTTGGAAGGTTGCCGGGGCGTTGCACAAGCCAAACGGCATTCTCCTAAACGCGAAGGTGCCAGATGGGCAGGTGAATGTTGTCTTGTCTTGATCTTCGGGGTCGACTGCGATTTGGTTGTATCCCGAATAGCCATCCAGAAAGCAGTAGTATTCCTGACCAGCCAATTTTTCCAGCATTTGATCGATGAAAGGGAGCGGGTAATGATCTTTGCGTGTAGCTTCATTCAGCTTCCTGTAATCGATGCAAACTCTCCACCCAGTGACCACACGGGTAGGCAGTAGTTCATTCTCGTCATTAGCTACCACAGTAATTCCGCCCTTTTTGGGCACAACTTGGACCGGGCTTACCCATTTGCTGTCACTGATGGGGTAAATTATACCGGCGTCGAGCAATTTTATGACTTCCGCCTGGACTACCGCATGCATCTTGGGATTCAGTCTTCGTTGCGGTTGTGCCGATGGTTTGTATTGATCTTCAAGGAGGATCTTGTGCATGCAGAACGCCGGGCTGATGCCTTTAATGTCAGCCAGAGATCGTCCAAAAACATTCTTATATTTTTTTAACACGTCGACCAATGCACGTTCGTTGTCGGCGGAGAGAGTAGCGGAGATGATCACCGGACATGCTGTGCCTTCCTCCAAGAAAGCATATTTCAGGGATTCGGGCAACGGCTTCAAGGTTACGGTAGTAGCAGTGACAGAAGAAGTGATGGTGGGTTCTTTGATCAAATGCGGAGTCCCAGACGAAGCAGCGGGTGGTGTGTCCTCAATTTCCCATTCTGGCTCATCATGGTCAAGAATCAATTCGCTGCTCGTTCCCGGTTCGTCAAACAAGTCAGCGCTGTCACAATTAGTGATTCTGAGTTGTTGCGGAGGTTCATGGACATTGAAGGAAATTGAATCGTCTCCCAGGCTTAGGGTCAGTTCTCCCCGGTCGACATTGATAATAGCCCGGGCAGTGGCAAGGAAGGGCCTTCCCAGAATTATAGGGACTTTGGGGTCAGCCTTCATGTCAAGGATGACAAAATCGGCCGGGAAAGCAAGGTCGTTAACCATGACAATGAGGTCTTCAACCATCCCAGCTGGCGTTTTTATTGATCGATCGGCTAGCTGTAACTTCAGATGGGTGGGCTGGAGAATCCCAACTCCCAGCTCCTGGAAGATGGAGAGGGGCATCAGGTTAATCGACGCTCCCAAATCACAAAGTGCGTGGCCAAACCTGTGGAGACCAATTCGGCAAGGGATGGTGAAGCTGCCAGGATCTCTGCGTTTGGTAGGAAAAAAGTTGGTGAGGAGAGAGGAACACTCTTCGGTGAGGTTAATCATATTCAGACCTTCCAAGGATCGACGCCTCGAGATGAGGGTCTTGAGGAACTTGGAGTATCCTGGAATCTGCGTGATAGCTTCTGTTAAAGGTATGCTAACTTGAACTCCTTTCATGATTTCCAGGAACTTCTGAAAATGCCTTTCAGTCTTTTCATTATTTAGCCGATGGGGAAACGGCGGCCTCGAGGTGTTCCTCACGAGTGGCGGTACTGATACGGGTTCTTGCGCGATCGGTGCAGACAGAGGTTCAATTGTTGAGTCAGAAATGGGTACACCCGGAGATTGTGTAGGAGGATCGGGCGGCAAGACTCTCTCGAGACTTTTTCCACTTCTCAGCCTCATTGAATGCACTGTTTCCTGTTTCTGACTGGTAGAGCTGAGCAACGTTTCCGTAAGAATCCCAATGGCCGTTTGTAGGCGCTGAATGGTGGCAGCTTGATCGTTGAACACATCCATTATTTTGCAGAAGTACGCGAAAAAACGCTCCATCACAGACGCGGGAGGATTGGCGGCTTCATCAGTGACCACCGACTTTGCCTCCACGGAAGGGTCGGGGAAAGGTGGGGAATTCCAGTGCCTGCTGGTTTGGGCAATGTTGTCAATTATTTCCCAAGCATCCCGACAAGGTTTGTTAAGCAGAGTTCCGCCAGCTGCAATGTCAAGTGCTGGCCGGAATCTGTCTAGGATCCCAAAATAGAAGGTTTGGAGCAGCAAAATATCTGACACTCCCTCTCTGCAGCATTCCCTCCGCAGATACTGAAAACGCTCCCAGGCTGCGAATAAGGATTCTTCATCTCTTTGGAGAAGGTGATGAGCTCCTTGTAATCGTCCGTGGTGAGCAGTTGCTGTCGGAATTTGGCCAAGAAATTTCCTTCGAGTTGCTTCCACGAATGAAACATTTCCTTCCTGGTATCATGATACCATCGTTTTGCGCTGCCTTTCAAGGAAAAGGAGAAGAGTCGAATCTTCTGCTGCTCACCGTTGGCAGTGTTCGAAGAGCATGTGTCATAAATTTCTAAAAACCTGCGCACATGGCACAAGGCATCAGCATTTCCGTCTCCGTTGAATTGACAATTTTCGATAATGTATTCGATCAAATCAGAGGAAATCTCGAAACTGTCATTTCCCGTTTCCACTCGATTGGTGAGACGGGCTTGATAAATTAGCTGCTGAATAGAAGGCATTGATAGAATATTGACCCTGTATTCACTGAAACAACAAAACAAAGAAACAAGAATCAAAAAGCACTAACTCTTATACCAATACTTCCAGAAATCATAATCGTTCAACAGTTGCACTCCCCGGCAACGGCGCCAAAAACTTGATGCGCGTAAAATACGGCAAGCGTACCGGTCGCTCAAGTAATAAAGTTGGGAATGAATCCCCGGATGTCGGTCTCTTGAGGAATGCAATTGGCGTCGAACGATTTAGACTCTGAAACTATCGTTATGAGAGTTAAATGAAATAAACAGAAAAAGAAAGGGGCTTTGGTTGGTGGTCTTACGACCGATTACACTAACGAGAGCTTTGCGGGTCGCAATCACCGCTTCGCAAGGCGAGATGGATGTAGCGGCCGCGATGCCGTACTTCGGTGGGCGAGTGGGCGGTAAGCTAGTGAGTGAAGTGTGGGATGTGAAGTGAAATGAAGTGAAGCAAAGGCGTGGAGTGGACGAAAGAGAGCGAAGCGCATTAACAACGAATCTCACAAGCAAGATGAATGCATAAACATTTCATTACAAAAGAGATTAATCCGTTCATACATGCATACATAAACCATACAACAAGAAAGGTTGGAGAAAGCTAAACCACAAGAGTGAAGATCCTTCGCGGGTGTTGGCCGGAGGTGCGGGTTGTCAAACCGCTTCCAAGCGCAGTCCGTGGAGGGCTTCCGGTACCGCCGAGCTGTCACTTCGGTGGCCTTTAAGTCCGTTCTTGAGGCAAGCTTCGTCGTCTTCCTCGGTGAAGAACTTGGAGAAGAGCTTTAATGGCCGGAGGATCGCCGGAGGATGAGGGGTGCTTCGGAATCACGGGAGAAAGTCCTCCCGTTGGTAGGAATGGAGGTGGAGGTGAATGGGACTGCTGGAGGGCGAAAACGGCGGAATGGCGAAGGTTCCGTAACGATTGTCTCGCCCTAATTCGCGGAACAGCGTATTTATAGCTTGCAGAATAAATAGCGCGCACGACCACTGGCGCACGACCAGTGATCGTGCGCGACCAAGGTCAGCGCCCGTGCGTGAGCAACCTGCAAACCTGCATCAGAAAATCAGTAGTCGCGCACGATCAGCAGCGCACGATCAGTGATCGTGCGAGGCAAGGCTGATGATCGTGCGGAAATAGCCAGACAGACTTTTGCAAAATGGGTATGACTGCGCACGATCGTCGGCGCACGAGCAGTGGTCGTGCGCGGTATGGCAAGTGATCGTGCGGATGGTTCAAGACAGAGTTTCACAAATGAGACCGGGCTGCGCACGATCAGTGATCGTGCGCAGGAGGTCGATGGTCGTGCGTGGGCAAAAACGCACGACCACTGACTCCTTTGCCAAAAATAATGAAACGCCTATCCCGAATGCCCTCACGATCCCCAAACCTGCAGGAAAACTGCACGGGGCATCGATCGCGGCAGCCACAGCGAACAGTGATAAACATAGCAAGAAAGTAAATGCACACAAGCACGGAAATGGGCTAAAAAGGTGCACAGGGCGTGGAAAACCGTAGCGAACCAAAAGGAGTGCAAATGGCGCTAAACGGTGTGCAAAGACATGGAAATAGGCCTAGATGAGTCCAAAATATAGTATAAAATAGGGACTCATCAGGGCCCTCCACCAGAGCCTATAAATATAGGATTCCCACCCCGCGTAGAGAATACCCCCTTTCCACATTTTTTCCTTCTCTAGCTATGCTGCGATCATGTCTCACAACCAGAGCATCCGCAAACGCATTGTGATGGTGTGTAAGCAGAACAAGGACAATGTAGCTGCTTTGACCTCGGCTCTGGTTCGCACCCTCCCCCCTCCTTACCATCATCAACATCTCACCTGAAGAAGGCAAAAACAACTAACCCCTCCTCCTCGGTAGAGGAGCCCTCTCGTACTTCCTCGGAAATCCACGCCCCTCCTCCTCCCTCGTCTCCTAGAGGGAGAGAGGTGAATTTTCACTTCTATCAATTTTTTCCTACCTCTGCATCTTCTTAATTGTTATTTGCATTACTAGGGAGATCTCGAACCGCAACATTGACCTGAAAGTCTGTGAGATGACACCGTCCCCCATCGCCAAAACTCTGACTCGCATCAGCCATCCACTCCTACCTCTACTCCTCCAAGCGCGAGGAAGGATGATCCATCTCAGGTCGTTGGGACCTCTTGCTATCCTGGTAAAAAACATTCCCTCTCGGTCTTCTTTCCCGCTCGCTACTCCCATACACTCCTGTAATAACCCCCCTTACTCTACCCTTCAGCTCCTTGCGCAGGAATCGAAGTAGACTCACCTACTGAGGAATTTTCTAGGCATCTCGTCGCTCCTTCCTCCCATAGACGAGATTGATGACTACCTGGGCGACCCCATGGACCCGTTAGAGATGAAGCGTAGGATAGCTGAGATGTTCCGGAAGCATGTGTGCATTATCCGCGAGTTGGAACAAGATAAGGAAGCGGTCGACCGGCGAATCAACTGGCTAGAAATTGAATGTGCTCGCCTGTCTTCTGAGATCGATGCCGACATCGAGATAGACGAGACTGACCCTCAGGCCATCCTAAGTGAGGCCGATCAACAACTTTGTCTCGTATGTCGTGGTGTCGACGCTGCTCGCGCCTTCCACCTCCCTAACCGGCCCCCATGTGCAGGATCTCGTAGTGGCCGCTGGAAATGGCACAAACAATGAAAATCTCCTGGCTCGTCTCGCTTACTTTAGTAGTCTCGCTTTCTTTTTCTTTCGTAAAGATTATAATAACTCTGTAACATATATTATGATGCCGTCTCCCCAGTAGCTTAGGATCTACGAATATGGAGCCCACCTTGTGCGGGCTGGTTCAATTAAGTAATCATTATTTCTTGTTTATTTTCATGCCTTGTTTAATTTCTTTTTGTTCCTCCTTTGTTATTCGCTTTTTATTCTGCCTGGCTGAGGAAGCCTGCGATGGGCCGCACCCGAATTGATGTAGAGAGAGAGCGAGAGTGAAATGTTAGCCGACTCCCCCCTTCTTCCATATATTTTCCCGTCTATTTTTATCATTTTTCTCCCTGACTATGTCCTCTATAAATACCCCCTCCCCTGGATTAGAGGGGTATCTACGCTCTCACCCATATTGCTCCAAAGCTCTCTTCCACCTACTTCTTCTATCTCGCATCTAGTTCTCACCTTTTGTTCTTCTCGCTCCTTTCTCCCTCGGCCGTCTCGCCGATTCTCCTTCTTACTACTCTTTTTTAATTGCCTTGTCCCCATCCGTCTTGCCTAGAATGGGGAAGAAGAAAGTTGACGAAGGCGAGGGGCACAACCCCTGTGGGAAAAGTTTCACAGACCACGACTTCCCTCTTGGAAGGCTTTCTGACGAGGACTATAGCAAATTTGTCCCCGAGTTCATGAGGGTGGGGTTCAAATCGTAGCCCCCCAAGGTCGGCGAGGTGATCAACACCTATTATCCTAGAGAACTTGCCTTCCCCATCTCGCACTTCGAGGTGGGGTTGAGACTACCCCTCTAGCCGGAGATAAAACAGGTCTTGAAATATTTCGGCGTCATCCTCGCGCAGCATAACCCGAATGACATTTCGGTGTTAATCGCTTTCGCCAGCTACATGCGCCGAGTGCGCAACGAGTTTAGCTTGACGTTCTTCCGTAAGCTCTTCATCTTCCATTCCAACGCCGACGGAGTCTCGTACTTTACGGGGAAAGGGCTCAAGGTGTGTGATACGCCAAATAAAAACCATCTTTGGCTTACCAGGTTTATGTTCATCCGCGACAACTTCGGGGGCATCCTGCTCGTGCCCGTGTGGACTGCTGAGATATTTTATGTGTCCCCACAGGTGGGCGGCACTGATAAGTTGCTGTGCATTTTATTTATCGGCAAAAAGTTCGAGGTTGATTTATTGTGGCGGGGCCTCGACTCGCTACTTCCTATTCTCCCCGGCGAAGGTACTCTCGTTTTCATTTATCTAGCATTTATTATTCTTCGTCCCGCCAACTCATCACCTTATTTCTTGCTTTTTAGGAGAGCGCAACGTTCCCGTCCACCATCCTTATCGGAGCAATGCCAAGCCGTCCAAGGGCCTCTCTCTCTCCAGTATGGTGGCGGAGGCAGTGAAGGAGTCGCTGGCTCTTGCCCCGAGAAGAGGTCTGTAGAATACGCTGCTCCGTCTCGCTCCATCCCTCCTAATAAAAAGATAAATAAAGTCGTGGTCTTCCCTAAGTAAAACAGGGAGAAGGCCTTGAAGGAGAGGAAGGAGAGTAAGGGGACCCTGAAACCCATCTTAATACGGGAGTCCCAATCACCCTGCTGGCCCCCTCGGCATGTCGTCTCGCCTGACCGCGAGACGTCCCTAACCTCCTAGCTTGCTGCTACTCCTGGCCGATTGGCCCCCTCGCTGCCTCGCAAAGCCGCTTCATCCAACCACCCGGACCCTACCTCCCAAAAGAACTATAATATGGGCCCTATGGTGCCAGATGCTGTCGGCGACCCGGTCCTCATATGGGAGAAGGACGGGAATAGGGTGTCCATCTCCACCCTCCTTACTGTGTGGAAGGAGCAGGACCCCCCTAAAATTCATGCCTTTTCTCTAGGATACGACTTGTACGGAGGTCCAAAAGCTGATTTCTTTGAGGGGGAGTCTTCGCAGGACCTAGTGCTGAAGACCTCCCACGCCCAACTCTGTGCCTTAGAGCTCTCGCACATCCTCTCGCGCCGCCTAGTCTTCAATAATAGAAAGTGGAAGGAGACTGAGGATGGGTTAGCGGCAGAGCGTGAGAGGTCGGGAGACTTAGAAAAGAGGCTTGCAGTTTATGAGGCCCTTCTTACCAAGAGCCATGGTGGTGTTGTAAGTTTTAGCCCTTACTAGTGATTAGTTTCTCTACAACACACCCTTTGATAACTAGAGATCATTTTGCAGGATGCCGAGGTGGCTGAGCGAATGCATCTGCGCGGGGCGGCCCTGGAGGAGGAAAATATGTATTTGAAAACTCAGGTCGCCTGCCTCCGGGATAGCGCACCGTCGTCGTCTCGCCATGGAACCCTCCAGGAACCTCCGCCCCACTATTCTCTGGACGAAGTCGAGGAACAGTGCTAAGACACCAGTATCAAGGAGGCAGATCTTGTTCTGAAGGGGATGAAGGAGCTGAGAGTCATTAAGGAAGACTCTGAGGCAGTGAACATTCACAATTTAGTCCCCGAGCTCTACGGCGTGGAAGGTGAAGATATAACACCCCAAATCCCAATTTGGAGTTCAGGATGGGTGACACAATACAGTCGACGATCATTGAGAGGCGACACGGCCTGGGATACGGGCGTGTCACAGGGTGTGTCCTGCTCGGGTTGGAAACCGGGCGGCGTCGACTATGGCACACGGCCTGTGACACAGATGTTTCATAGGGGCGTATTTGGCATACAGCCAAGGACATTGGCGTGTGACTTAGCTGTGTCCTTTTTAGGAGAGTTGATCTTGTTTCATTGAGGGATACGGCCCTGAACAAGGGCATGTACATTGTGACACGGGCATGTCAGGTGCTTGACACGGGCGTGTCTAGCCCATGTTCTGGTCAGAATTGAGTATGTTCTGTTGCCACTTAAGGGACACGGCCTGTGACACGGGCGTGCCACAGTCCGTGTCAGACTTGTTTAGATGCTTTTCAAAGAAGATAAAGGCCGTTCATTTCCTACTACTTAGATCATGTAATCCAAGCCTATTCCTGCAGGGATAAGGCCATGGAATTAGATGTATTTCTTATTATACTTGTGATCATTCTCTTTCTAAGCTAGAGAGAAGGGAGAGCTTGAAGGAGGAGAAGAAGCTTTCCGGCCGCCGGTGGAGCTTCAGCGGTCCGAATCGAGAGACGAGTCCAGCGTTGTGGTGGCAAGACCGTCGCAGTGATTTCTAACCGGACAGTTTTTCATGGCTCTAAGCAATCGTTAAGGGTAACGATCTCCTTCTTGGACAATTGAAGTCCTACTTTATGCATGTGCATGAGATCCTCCTCTAAGAGGTAGAAACTTGATGCGCGTAACATACGGCAAGCGTACAGGTCGCACAAGTAATAAAGTTGGGAATGAATCCCCGGATGTCGGTCTCTTGAGGAATGCAATTAGCGTCGAATGATTTAGACTCTAAAACTATTGTTATGAGAGTTAATTGAAATAAACAGAAAAAGAAGGGGCTTTGGTTGGTGGTCTTACGACCGATTACACTAAAGTAAACTATGCGGGTCGCAATCACCGCTTCTCAAGGCGAGATGGATGTAGCGGCCGCGATGCCGTACTTCGATTGGTGAGTGGACGGAAGTCTAGCGAGTGAGGTGATTAGTGCGGAGTGAAAATGAGTGAAACGAACATGTGGAGTGGAGCGAGATGGAGCAAGGCGCATCAAAGAATAATTCTCATAAGCAAGATGAAACACAAACCATCAAATTAACACTAGAAATTGATGGTCATTACATGCATAAACATTCCATGCGACAAGAAAAGATAGAAAATGCAAAACCACGAGATTGAAGATCCACCGCGGTTGTTGGCCGGAGGTGCGGGTTGTCAATCCGCTTTCAAGCGCAGTCCGAGGTGGGCTTCCGGTACCACCGAGCTGTCACCTCGAGGGCCTGTAATTCCGTTCTCTAGGTTTGCTTCGTCTTCTTCTTTGGTGGAAAGCTCGGAGAAGAATGCTTCAATGGCCGGGAGGATCACCAGAGGATGCGAAATGCTTTGGAATCGCCGGAGAAGGTCCTCCCAATGGTAGGGATGAAGGTGGAGGCGAATGGAACTGCTGGAGGGCGAAACGGTGGACTGGCGGAGGTATCGTAACAACGTCCGTGCCCTAATTCGCGGAACAGGGCTTTTTATAGCTTGCAGAATAAATAGGGCGCACGACCACTGGCGCACGACCAGTGGTCGTGCGCGACCAAGGTCAGCGCCCGTGCGCGAGCAACCAGTAGACCTGCATCAGAAAATCAATGGTCGCGCACGATCAGCAGCGCACGATCAGTGATCGTGCGAGGCAATGCTGATGATCGTGCGGAAATAGCCAGACAGAACTTTGTAAAATGGGTATGACTGCGCACGATCGGCGGCGCACGAGCAGTGGTCGTGCGCGGTATGGCAAGTGATCGTGCGGAAGGTTCAAGACAGAGATTTCACAAATGAGTCCGAGCTGCGCACGATCAGTGATCGTGCGCCAGGAGGTCGATGGTCGTGCGTGGGTAAAAACGCACGACCACTGACTCCTTTGCCAAAAAAATAGTGAAACGCCTATCCCGAATGCCCTCACGATCCCCAAACCTGCAGGAAAACTGCACGGGACATCGATCGTGGCAGCCACAACAAACAATAATAATCATAGCAAGAATGTAAATGCACACAAGCACAGAAATGGGCTAAAAAGGTGCACAGGGCGTGGAATGCCGTAGCTAACCAAAAGGAGTACTAATGGTGCTTAAAGATAGTGCAAAGCTGAGGAAAAAGGCCTAGATGAGTCCAAAATAAGGTATAAAATAGGGACTCATCACATCCCCAGACTTAACCATTTGCACGTCCCGGGCAAATAATCACCTTGTGGACTCAAAAATGGCTAGCTGACGTAGTAATTTCAAAATACAGTAGGACGAGAAATCGAGAAACACAAGTGCAAAGAAAATACAATAGAAGGAGTTTTTAATCATGCTATGCAATTTATAATTTTCGATAAACGTAAATAAATACTGTCACTACTCAAAGATTGAATTTCCGGAGAATCGCGCGGTCATGTGTAGGAAGAAAATAGGCAAGTCGGATGGTGGAGCATTGCCAAAGAGTGGGGCTCGTGATCACCTCCAAAGGAATCCACCAATGTCGGGGACCATATGCTTGCCCGTTCACACTTTATCCACGATACTAGTTCGACTCGAGCATAAATCCGTAGGACTTTAGGTGAAGAGTTGGGGCTTGGGTGTAGACGTAGGTATGGATAAAAAAGATGAAAACGAAGGCTACGCACAACCCAACGGAGCTCGCACAATTACAGATTTCCCACTAGAAAAATGAATGCGAGTGCACCACACCCCCAGACCTGGTTTTTACAACATGGGTGTGTGCACCGCCTACCCCAAAACAGATTTCTCAAAAACAGATTTTCATTTATACTTTTTATTTTCTCTTTTTCGTTTCTTTTTCACAATTTTTGCTTTTATAAATTTTCTTTTTCAAATTCTTGAATTTCAGCAAATATAACAAGATGGCAAATCCACATTTTTCACAAAACCACTTCCCACATCAACAACTCAACGAGAAAATGCTTGGAACTAGAGCTCGACGCGGGTGTGCGACTAGGATTGGCTTGAGGCATTGGTGAATTGAGTGTGGAGCTGAAACAAAAGGAAGGTAGGCTCAAAGGGGCTAACGAGGGCTATGTTAGGACGGGTGCAAGGCTCAACCGGGCCAAAGTGATGGCCTACGTCACGCTCACACTTGACTAACCGTGCACCAATGCTTCGAAAGTAGCCTGGGGCAAGTTCTTAGTCACCGAGAAAAGTGATCCGTCCTCCCGACTCGAGCAATACAAAGCTAGCGACGCCTACACACATTCCTACACTACCGAGTGATTACTCCGGATTCATAGATTTGAGTAGGACAGACAGTATTTACGAGTGCAGAAAAAATATAAATTGCAAGCATAAAGAAAAACTAAATCTATACAATTTCTACACAACGTGAGCACTCGATTAGGAGCACTGCACGAGTTTCGAACTACTCTAAATCAAAATCCTACGTCAGCACCACCGTCTTAAAGTTTACACGAAATAATACATCAACTCGAGCCGCACGCGTGGTCAAGTGCGCGCTCATGTGGGTGCCAAAGTGTGTGCAGCAGGAGTCAAAAACAATGAAGCAAAAAGGAAAACTACTGGCATGCGAAATTAAATGTGCTCGTGGAGTGCGCAAGCGGCTCTTCCCCCCAGACTTGAATGAAAACATAAGCAAGAAAATAGACATTCAACCAAGGAATGAAATCTGAAGCGAGAGAGAGTACCTATGCTCCAAAGAGGGGAGCATGCCAGAAGATTGCGTGATGATTCGCGGGAGTTGCTGCTTCGCACAAAAGATAAGCTGAACCTGCGAATTAGGCCGAACAACAAAAAATACAAAAAAAATTGAAAACATAAAATAAAAAGCATAAACGAGGGGACCAAAAGGTCCAAGCTTGGGTTGTCTCCCGAATAGCCCTTTTGTTTACCGTCCTTAAGGTGGACCAAATACCTGTATTAGCAGTTGTATATAATGTTTTTGAAGCAAAATAAAAGCTACGAAATAGAGAGCGAAATAAGGTCCCAAAGCAACTAGGAAAATAAGCAGGAAAAGCGAGGCAGAGCGGCAAAGAAGCAATCAGCTATATGGCGATTTGTGGTAAGTCTTTCCGGTGGAGAGCGAAGGAGAAGCAGAATTTTTCATAGCATCTTGAGAAGGGGATTTCCCCTTACTCAGATGGTGCGTGTCTTCGCGCCGGAAGGAAGAATAACGCTTATCGCGCAAGCGCTTGGCCTCCTTCAGCTTCTCAACCGATGGAGACTTCCAAGGAGTGGATTCCACAGTTTTCCCAGATTTTATGATCGATGGCGTCATTTCCGGCACCGTGACGGCGATCGGATCAGCCCAAGCGACAGAACTCTTAGCACAGTCATGAATATTATTACAAGAATAAATGTCTAGGGATTTCTCCCGCATGGAACTAGGAATGTCATGCTCAACAACAGCATCGGTGGGAAATGGCATGGTCGTCGTGTCTTTGGTGCACTCGAACATCTTCATGGTCAATAAGTCATTCTTCTCATCAGTCATCTCGGTCAATCCTCCCTTTGTTTTCTCATCCGTAAGGGTTGCCTTCAAAGCTTGGATTCCAGAATCTTCCTTGAATTCTGCACTACTCCGAAAAATGTCATTTTGAACAAGAGAGGGGTGTACGGAATTATCATCGAGGGCGAAATCATCGGCCGGCCAGGTGACGCGTCCTTTGGAAAAATCTAGGGATGCGCCACTGGCCGTCAGGAATGGGACCCCAAGTATCGGAATGGAGTCATTTTCTTTTGGTCCCATGACCTTAAAATCAGTGGTAAAATGTTTGTCGTTAACCTCGATCTCAACTTCCCTCACACCACCTTCAGTATCAACCACATTTCCATTAGCTAAAATAAGTGATTTCCGGTCTTCGGTGTTTATTTGCAATTGCATCTTCGCGACATCCTGCAGAGTGAGGATGTTGCTAGATGCTCCGGAATCACATAAAGCAGTGGTTTCAACATTGTTGATCATACAGCTAATCATGAGCTCGTTGTTATTCCCCAGCCTTTCCTCCCCAAGGATTTTCCCTTGTTCGTGGGGATTTTTTTCGGTGTTGCTTGGAAGAGTACCATGAGTGCGCTCGGAGACCATTTGAGCCAATTGGCCTAACTGTGCCTCAAGCTTACGCATTGAAGCGGCTTGGTTTGTCATGTTCGTCTGGGAAACTTCAACAAAATTTTCAAACATTTCAGCCAATGAATTGGTTTTTACGGCGGGGGGCCCTTGGGGGTAATTCGGGTGAGGCGGCCGCGGTTGGCTTCCGGAGGCGGAGGCATCATTTTGATGCTGACCCGGTTGCCATCGTTGGCCCGGTGCATTTTGATTCCACGAGAAGTTCGGGTGATTTCTCGCACCCGAATTATACGCATTTCCATAAGCCGCGCCCCTGTTTTGATTCGCGATAAAATTAACAGTTTTATTGGAAAAGGCGGGGTCATACGTAACCTCCGCTCTAGGGCACTCAAAGCTATGATGATCGGTTCCTCCGCCTCCTTGACACGAAATGGCCAACACCGGAGCAGCAGCAGCGGGCCTTGATGCTTCCACAGCAAAGACTCCACTTGTCCCACGGGGGGTATTCCTTCCTGCGGTCCAAAAGGCGTTGTGCGTGGCGGTGTCCTGTAAAACTCTCAAAGCATCCTCAGGAGCAAGGTTCATAATTGTTCCACCAGAGGCGGCATCAATCATGGCGCGGTGTTGAGGTTCGATGGAGAAGTAGAAGCTTTCCAGAGATTCCACGTTTGGAATCCGTGGTTGGGGCACTTCCGCAGCAACTCATTGAAGCGCTCCCAAACTTCCGCTAAGCTCTCTTGGTTGTTTTCCTGAAATTAACGATGGCACGTCTCAAGCTCACGATACGGTCGACCGGATGGAATTTGGCTAGAAACTTTGTGGTAAGAGCCTCCCAGGTTGTGGCAGTTCTAGGAGGAAGGGCATGAAGCCATGACTTGGCTTTGTCACGTAGAGAGAAGGGGAAGAGACGGAGCTTGACCGTATCATCAGGAATCCCAGCATAGCGGAAAGTAGCGCAGATTTCCGAAAAGTCTGCCAAGTGAAGATGGGCATCCTCCGTGGCCATTCCGGAGAACTGTGCGTTGTTCCGGATGATGTTAAGAATTGCTGGTTTGATCTCGAACTGCTGGTTTGCGATCGCCGGTCCGAACCCAGGGTAAATGCTCCCTATAGTGGGAGTGGTGTAGTCTCTCATGGTTCGGACATGCGGCGGATTCACCTCATTCTCATCCCCGTTCCGGTTATCATGGAGGTTCCCTCCAACACAAACTCCGTTGTCATTGTTCAACTGATCTCCCATTGTGATTGGATTGATAGCAGCGGCATGCCTTTGCGCACGAAGAGTTCGCTCGATCTCAGGATCGTAAGTAATGAGATCTCTTGCAGCACGTCCCTGCATCCACTGAAGCAACAAAACAAAGAAACATAAATAAAAAAGCACTAACTCTTATACCAATACTTCCAGAAATCATAATCGTTCAATAGTTGCATTCCCCGGCAACGGAGCCAAAAACTTGATGCGCGTAACATACGGCAAGCATACCGGTCGCACAAGTAATAAAGTTGGGAATGAATCCCCGGATGTCGGTCTCTTGAGGAATGCAATTAGCGTCGAATGATTTAGACTCTAAAACTATTATTATGAGAGTTAATTGAAATAAACAGAAAAAGAAGGGGCTTTGGTTGGTGGTCTTACGACCGATTACACTAACGTAAACTATGCGGGTCGCAATCACCGCTTCTCAAGGCGAGATGGATGTAGCGGCCGCGATGCCGTACTTCGATTGGTGAGTGGACGGAAGTCTAGCGAGTGAGGTGATTAGTGCGGAGTGAAAATGAGTGAAACGAACATGTGGAGTGGAGCGAGATGGAGCGAGGCGCATCAAAGAATAATTCTCATAAGCAAGATGAAACACAAACGATCAAATTAACAATAGAAATTGATGGTCATTACATGCATAAACATTCTATGCAACAAGAAAAGATAGAAAATGCAAAACCACGAGATTGAAGATCCACCGTGGTTGTTGGCCGAAGGTGCGGGTTGTCAATCCGCTTCCAAGCGCAGTCCGAGGAGGGCTTCCGGTACCACCGAGCTGTCACCTCGAGGGCCTGTAATTCCGTTCTCTAGGTATGCTTCGTCTTCTTCCTTGGTGGAAAGCTCGAAGAAGAATGCTTCAATGGCCGGGAGAATCACTGGAGGATGCAGAATGCTTTAGAATCGCCGGAGAAGGTCCTCCCGATTGTAGGGATGAAGGTGGAGGCGAATGGAACTGCTGGAGGGTGAAACGGCGGACTGGCGGAGGTTTCGTAACAACGTCCGTGCCCTAATTCGCGGAACAGGGCTTTTTATAGCTTGTAGAATAAATAGGGCGCACGACCACTGGCGCACGACCAGTGGTCGTGCGCGACCAAGGTCAGCGCCCGTGCGCGAGCAACCAGTAGACCTGCATCAGAAAATCAATGGTCGTGCACGATTAGCAGCGCACGATCAGTGATCGTGCGAGGCAATGCTGATGATCGTGCGGAAATAGCCAGACAGAACTTTGTAAAATGGGTATGACTGCGCACGATCGGCGGCGCACGAGCAATGGTCGTGCGCGGTATGGCAAGTGATCGTGCGGAAGGTTGAAGACAGAGATTTCACAATTGAATCCGAGCTGCGCATGATCAGTGATCGTGCGCCAGGAGGTCGATGGTCGTGCGTGGGTAAAACGCACGACAACTGACTCCTTTGCCAAAAAATAGTGAAACGCCTATCCCGAATGCCCTCACGATCCCCAAACCTGCAGGAAAACTACACGGGACATCGATCGTGGCAGCCACAACAAACAATAATAATCATAACAAGAATGTAAATGCACACAAGCACATAAATGGGCTAAAAAGTGCACAGGGCGTGGAATGTCGTAGCTAACCAAAAGGACTTCTAATGGCGCTTAAAGATAGTGCAAAGCTGAGGAAAAAGGCCTAGATGAGTCCAAAATAAGGTATAAAATAGGGACTCATCAGAAAGCGTAAGCGATTCCAGCGGTTGAGTCTGCATTTAGATCCAGAAATGTGTAGTACGGAATAGGCATGCTGTGTGAAGCCCATCTAGATGGATAGTCTATATTGGAGATGTTTATATTGTGATCTGCAAAAGACTCCGTGTATGTAATGAGTAGGTTGCGGAGGTTTTGAGGATGCATGTGAGCTCCTGGTGTGCTATGCTCTATATGAGCTGAATGCATTGTGGTCATGAGAGCCAGATCATTTGATTGGTTGAGCAGTGTGCTCCCAAGATCTTGTGTGGCAATGGAGTTGTGAACTCCTATGCGAGAGCTGTGAGCTCTGATGGTTGTATGGACAGGAAAGGGAAAGCAGACTCGCGTCAAGATCTGCGTTATTCACGAGTTGGGCAATGGGAAAAGGCTGACCTGTACCTGCGTTATGTCCGTCCTAGAAAAGGCTGGATCCAGTCGCGTCGGAGCTCATAATGAAAGATCGATTAGAATACTGGAATTGCTAATCAATCTGAAATGCTCAAGTGTTGTCGTGAGGTTACTACCTCTAAATGGGATGGGCGAGAGGGTCTCCAGTCTCCGCGTTGTAGTAGTTTATGCTCCATTGCCAACAAGTTTAGAACCTCTGATCGGTGGTGGGACCAAAAAAATGATCTGGTACACCGTATGCGTTCCACGAGTGCACGGAGCATCTTTAACGAAGGCCTGCATGGGTGTTGTTGTCGTGTCTGAGTGCACATGTTGTGATATATATATATTGTGATTACAATGCATGTAGGGAAGGAACCACTACCCCTGGTAAGGGGTAGGGTCGTTTTAATTGGTCAGCTGAATGCTGACCGTTGCTTTGTATATCACCTATATGGTGGACATCCATATGCACGTGCTTCCCTTGTTGATGCTGAACTTGATTGAGCGGGCTGAAGCTCTTGCTGCTGCTGCTTATAGGCCCTTGAAGGCCATGCGAAGTATTGGATTTCATGTGTGTCCGGCCTGCTTGCCGATGTATGAAACCTTTTTTTGTAAAGAAAAACTTGTAAGGCCTTAAGGCCGGGATCATTTGTGAGCTTGTATAAATTTCTTGTGTTTTATATAAATGTGTTATTTATATAGTAGTGGACATTCATATTTTGAGTTCTACCAAGTAATAATCTTCCGCTAGAATGCTCTAAGTTAAGATGATCGTAGAAAGGTTTTGATATTCATAAGTAATCCCACCGTTTGTTTGTGAAATATGGCCTGAGGCCCCAGCCGGACCCTCTGTTATATTTTAAGTGACGGATGGAGGCATTACAAAGTGGTATCAAAGCTTCAGGTCTTGTAAGGATCACATAATTGAACTCAAGAATGTCCACTAGGAATGTGAGCGCGTATATTCGGTATGTTTGCCGTTTTGGAATGGACGTTAACGATGTCTTGTTCCCATATAAGTGTAAAGGGATGGAGCTGGGCATTCTAAACCCCAGCATTCGGATGAGAGTGCGACACCAGCTGAGGTGCCCATACCTCCTCCTTCTGCGGAAACCATGTAACATCCCATTTCCGACCAGTCCCCTAGGAGAGGTTTTGCCATGACCAAGTCATGACAAAACCCTAGGAAGTACAAGGAGGCCAAGTGACCCGGGATCAAGGTGAAAATCACCTTGGTCTGAAAATAGTAGGTCAGAAATTTACCTAAAACAGGATTTGGGCTTGGGCGTTTAGTGCGTCGAGTGCACTCAATGCCAAACGCTGGCTGGCGTTGAGTGCGTCGAGTGCACTCAACGCCATAAGAAGAATGGCGTTTAGTGCAGTCTGCGTTTAGTGCACTTACTGCACTCAACACCATATTTTAGGCTGGATGTCGTGTAGTGCGTCGAGTGCACTCAACGCCATAAGCTGAATGGTGTTGAGTGCACTGACTGCACTCAACGCCATCTTTCAAGATGGATGGCATTGAGTTCGTCGAGTGCACTCAATGCCAAAAGCTGAACGGCATTCAGTGCACTGACTGCACTCAACGCCATCTTTCAAGCTGGATGGCGTTGAGTGCGTCGAGTGCACTCAACGCTACAAGCTGAACGGCGTTAAGTGCACTGACTACACTCAATTCCATACTGTCTAGACTGGATGGCGTTAAGTAAGCTGAGCTCACTCAACGTTGTAGTCTGGATGGCGTTGAGTGAGCTGAGCTCACTCAATGCCGTAGTCTGGATGGCGTTGAGTGAGCTGAGCTCACTCAATGCCGTAGGAGGGATGGTGTTGAGTGAGCTGAGCACACTCAACGCCGTATGCTTGATGGCATTGTGTGAGCTGAGCTCACTCAACGCCATTTTACTTAAAAAAATTTTCGATACTTTTGGCTTGGCTGCTGTTTCAATTGAACCGGGCCGTTTCGGAAAGCGGGCAAGGATGTCTTAAATTAGTTGTTCCTCTATATTGATCGGTCAAGTGGAGGAAATGCCACATGGCCGACGGTTATGAATAGTCATTGCCATGGCCGAGAGCCAGCTTTCGCGGCCAGAAATGGCACTTGATGCCGTGGCCCCCTTCCCCTCCTCTGTAATGGCTGGATTCAACTCCTCTAGGGAAGAGGAGGATTTTCCAGCTGTTACTTGGCTGGATTAAGCCAGGTTCACCACACCTCCTCCATGGCCGAGCCAAGCTTTCAATGGCATTAATTGTCATTGAAGTTTTGGCATCTCCACTCCTTAACCGAGCCTTTAAACACCATCAGTGGCACAAGAGGAATGTTTCCCAGCCTTTACCTGAATATTTCGATCCCTCCCACCATGCTGTTGCATGAGACGAGCGACGCCACCATCGAAAATGGCTTTCCGTCATTCTGCATGCCTCCAGCCCGCGAACAAGGTCCTCCTCTACCACTTCTTCTATGGATAGATCTTAGGAATTATTAAGAGAGATATCGGGCTCAACAGAGCTAGATTGGGTGAGCGTTTACATGGTTTTTCCGAAATTCATGGTGGTCGGGTTCGCTAGAAACCACCACCTATGGCGGCCAAACAACCGCCGACCGATAGCCACCACCTCGACGGAGGTGGTGGTGGCGGCTGCTGGCCAGGGAGGTGGCCAAATACCCGACGGTGTCTCATGCAAAGCTACAGGTTTTATGCATCTTTTAGGGTTGCTTGTTTCGGGTTTTTGAGAAGATGAACAGTGCCATGCTATTTTATTATATTTAAATATATTATATAGTGTATTATTCTCACTAGTATTCTTCTCCTTTTAAATTAAATAAATGAGGCCCTTATAGGCCTCTTAGGAAAAATGGCCAGTCACAGAAGTTATAGCCCTTCGAGTCTAGATTATTTTAAAATTTATTTCAACTCGTTTGGGTAAGTGGTTTGAACACATAACCCATTTTGGTGGGACATATACCTAGGGCTATCCTGAGATTCAAATTGATGCCCACCCTTCATCCCTTGTTCAAATGAACTGAAATTTGGGCAGGGAGTATACCCTAGTTATACTTAGGGCCTGTCCAAAAATGGTAATTTTTGTAGAACATTTTTCTATAGTTTTTAGAAAAATTTAATAATCCATGAATAAATAAATTAGGTGTCCTAAACATCTCAAAACTCCCCCAAATTTCGGTGGGTGGTCTTAGAGGGCATGTTAGGGCTCTGGTAAAATTTTCATCACATTTGGAGATGTTCTGTTTAGGTATTGATCCAACCCTAGGTATACCCTTATAGGGTTATTTAGGTCAAAGAGCTATTTTTGATGTTTGAGTGGTCAAATCACCTCAACAGAGGCAATGATTTTGACCACTTACTTGGTAGGACCATTATCACCCTCTTAGGGAATATGGACTGGTTTAGGATTGTTTTACCCTTGGATACAAACTCAAACCATAAGAGAGGGCTGTTGAGGGTTGTGAAGGGAAAGGGGTAAGTTTACCTTGAAAGGATTTGAAACTTGGGAGAGAGAATTCAAGGGTAGGTAGAATCCTCTGGAAGAAATCTAAAATAGATTCTAAGGTGAATAGGTCCCTCAAAACCCTAACCCTAGTTTATGGCACAAACCTTTTTTTGATAGAAAGTGTCACTAAAACACACTGAACAGTGATGTGATTTTGGTAGAGTAGTGTTTAAAGTTAGTACAAGCTTTGGAAATTTTGTTATGAATTTAGGATTATTATTTTGGATACTTTATTAACAATTTACTAATTTATATTATTTACTTAGAAATTTATTATGGAGTAACTACTTGCTGGAAAATGATGAACTTTAGCCAGACAACTTTCTATTATGTTTTAAAGCTCTGTAAATTTTTATGGGATTTTTGGAAGATTATTTCTAAGGGTTTGTTCATTAAGTATTGTTTCCCATGAAAATTTAATTAAATTTATATTGGTGTCTAGAAAGCCTGTAAAATTATGATTTTTTCACAATGACCCTTTCTATACCATATTAAGATTCTGTAACTTTTATATAATTTTCTTGATTAATAATTTTGGTACTTCCTTCTTTACATATGATTAAAGGAATTATTTTGGATATATTAATTCGAGGTCAAATAGTTTCTGAAAAATTATAGAAATTAGTATCTAGTAATATATTTCTGTTATTTAGTGATCAAAATTTTTGGGTGCCATTACTTGAGTAGATCATATAGTTCATGTTAAAAATTGCCCATGGCCAAACATTTGGGAAAATTCAATAAATATCAAATTAATTAGAAAAAGTTATGAATCTATGATTTTAGACTAAACTTGTTTTGATAGACCTCCAGTAAATTTTATAGGAATTTTTGAAGACAATTTGGTGTACCTCCCTTTGTGCATCTCATATAGCTTAGAATGGTCTGCATTTAAGTCAAAACTGCATAAGTTATATTAAGATGCAAAATGATCTTAAGGATTGGAGTATTAGCAAGATGACTAGGAATGAATAAGAATGTACACTCAGTGGTCAAGACAGGGATAGGGTGGTAGGTTGTAAGAGGTGCTCGGGATTGACGAAAGATCGTCCTCCCTGGTAAGAGCGGAAGAGTCTTAATACACTAGGGTTAGATCCAAAGAAATTTAAAGTGGATCAGGTAATGAGTATTAATAAATAAAAGTAAGTGCCTTGTGAAAGGGAACGATGAGCTTCAGCTACCATCATAGTTCCTAGTGCCCATTGAGAGCCCTTCACGGGGTATGCCGGGGGAAGTCCTCTGCTAACGTAAACTGTAGGAATAATAAACTAAAAGAGCAAATAGTATAACTAGAGTTTCACATTCTCACACCCCGGTAGTTTGGGAGGTTGAGTAGGTTTGTTTAATTGTCTTTCAGTCGGTAGCTTCTGAAGGTAGATGCACGGACGGAATAGTCCGGGGAGCCGAGGGATCTAGGGTTTAAATACAGAATAAGATGGTGGGTCTTCGGTATTTGACTGTCGTTCACACTAACGTCGGTACATAGACTCGGTGGTGTGGGACACATAGCCAAAGAAAGTATAGTGGATACAGCCAGCACTAGTACGCGGATACTCTAGGTTGTGTTCTTCTAGGGGCGTACGGAAGGGCTAGGCCCGGTAGTGTGGATACCCGCCTAGGAGTGGGGGGGCCAACCCACTCTCTCCGTTTGCCACTATGGTGGTTCGTGGGAGTGAAGCTAGCTGCCCGAACAGCGGGTACTAAAGGTCTGTGCGCATAGAGTCGTGTGCGTGATTTGCACTTGCATGAATCATAGCATAGAATATCACTACACTCATATTTGCATACAACCGACACCCCAACGTATAAATCAGTATGAGACTTTTTATACGATGAGAGCCTTGCAAAAGACCCCTTAACTTATAAGTGTGTATGGGAATTCATATAAGTTAAAGTTACATATTAATTTCTACTTGTCCTTTCATATATATATATATATTGATTTACTACATGTTTACCTTACTGCTCACTATTTAAGAACTGCTAGATATACCTTTCATACGTAGCTTCTTATACAATTTATATTTACTGCTAGACTAGTTCCGCTATCACACGCATTGCTTATTCTCCACCATTGTAGCTTCACATTCCTCCTCTCCGCTCGGAGCCTAGGAGCCGTGGGGGTAGGGGTAGGGGATGATAAGACTTAGTCTTTATAACTAATGGTTTTTGAACCACAACATTACAGGAGCTCCGTATGGGAGACAGGGACCAGCAGCCCAGGGACCAGCACCAGCAGAGCACGCTGCGCATGGAGGTGGGTCAGTCTAGTTCTAGAGTACCTATGACAAGCTCCGTGAGTGTTTAACACTATCTTATAGCTTCCGCGATGAGTGTTTTGTAATGAGGACTCTGATGTACCGGGCTTTAGCCCATTGTTTTAATATTTCATCTGTACTGATCTTTTGCAGTACTTTCTACTCTCTTTATTTATATGGACTTTTTGTGATTTCCATTTACAAGTGATTTTGTGGACTTTCTGTATTCAGTTTGTAGTTTACTTCTCTTTCTTATGATCGAAAAAGGCCGGCAGAATAGGCGTTTTGTAGTGGCAGCCTTCCCGAGTGTCGGTGCCACCGCAAAGCTGTAATTCTGGGCATAAGACCCCGTTGGTGAAATAAATGGGGTCTTACAAGTGGTATCAGAAGAGACCTTGATCGAAAGAGAAGTAGTCCACAAAACCTTGGGCCACCCCCGTGCGAGCTTAGTTTGCGGACAAACTAGTAGCAGAAGCAGTGGTGTGCCCATAAGGGAAAATACATGTAAAGCCCAATCTTACCCCTTTCTTATATTCCTTTCATACGCTGTCTAACGAATGGAAATTTCCTTGTAGCCTGCAACGAACCCTACTCCATAGCAAGGGACACCTCATGCTCTGAATGTGGTCCCACCTCCGCCGGCTCTAGCTCTGTTCCAGCAGGCGGAGATGGGGCAAACACTGACGGCCATTCTGGAGGCCTTCAGAGCTCAGTAAGCCGCAGCTCCGCAGCCAAACCCTGGGGCCAACTGGATGAGTGTCGTTCAGGGACTTTCCCCTCCATCCTGTTACGGGACGGAGTCAGCAATACGCACGGAGGAATGGTTGGATACCATATATGACATGCTTTTGGGGATTCGATGCCCCCACTGAGGAAGCGGTTGCTTAGGCAGTCTCCTGCCTGGAGTCACATGTGAAGAGGTGATGGAAGTCACAGCTGGACCCCACCTTTGCGGGTATGGATTACGCAGATATTACTGTGGAGGAGTTTAGAGAAGCGCTCCTGGGACATTTCGTAACTCAGTCGGCGAGGGATGAGCTGGAGGATCAGTTCCTGCGGTTGAGACAGGGGAACAGGATGGTGCTGGAGTATTATTAGGAGTTTACTCACCTTGCCCGCTATACAGACGCTTATCTGTTGGAAGGCGTTGTCTATGGTAGGAGGTTATACAAGGGGATGCAAGACGATAGAAGACAAGACCTCCTCTTCATCTTAGAGGGGAGTTTGGCCAGGATTCTGGAGATGGCTAGAAAGAGAGAAGCAGATCAGCTTACAGTCAAGAGCTGGAAGAGACCGGATGACGATGCAGTGATTGGAGGTCGTAGAGACCGTCCTCGAGGCCAGGTTATTGGGGAGAGAAGGAACGGGGATCAACCTCGTCAGGATATTGGGCATGAGCAGAGGAGTAAGGGGGTATTAGCTCCCCAGCCCTAACAGATGGTGGAGATGCCAAGGACAGCAGAGCAGGCACCGGTGTGCTTTCAGTGTAATCAGCCGGGGCATATCAAGAGGAACTGTCCTATTAGGTGAGCACCCCCACCAGCACTTCAGGGCTCCCCACCTCCCCAGCTATTTGTAGGCCGAGGAAACGATCGAGGACGAGGATATTAGGGCCAAGGCCACAGGCACAAGAGGGAGCAGGTGTATGCTCTAGACTTGACACAGCCCAAGAACCCGGAGCAGGATATCGCAGGTATGTCAGTACAGTTAAATTTTTCTCTCCCTTTCTAGGAACTAGTCTTCTAGACATAATCTTGTTTGAAACTAAGAGAAGACAACTATAACCAGAATTCTAAGACAATTAATTACCTCAGGCATAGTTTTTATCGGCGGCAGGCCCGCTCACATGCTCTTCGACACCGGTGCTTCGCACTCGTTTGTGTTGGAATATTTTGTGGAAGGACTTGCATACGTGGAGCAGTTCACTGGAAAGGTAATGAGGGTGCGCCTACTCGATGTATAAGATCTAATGACCTCTTCTCATTACAATATGGAGGCGGAGATCGGCGGGAAGGCGTTTGAGGCACCAACGACGATCCTGAGGATGCCAGATTACGATCTAATCCTGGGCATGATATGGCTGTACTGGAACCATGCCCAGATTGACTTCGTGGCGAAGAGGATCACCGTGAGTCATGGGGACTCCTTCATTGTTTTCGAAGGTATTATACCAGCACCCCGCATATTATTATCACATGTGCAGGCCATCAAGGCCCATGTGTAGGGGGAGGAGGTTTATCAGGTTCTTTTTGAGGCGGTCGTGGCCAAGGACTCTATTTCAGATATTCCAGTAGTGCGAGACTTTGCTGATGTTTTTCAGGGGAAGCTACCAGGGCTACCCCCGCACCGAGAGAGGGAATTCTAGATTCAGCTCATACCGGGGGCTAAGCCAGTATCCAGAGCTCCCTATCGAATGTCCCCGAAGGAGTTGGTTGAATTTCGAAGCATACTTTAGGAGTTAGTGGAGGCCGGGTTCGTCCGGCCTAGCTCTTCACCATGGGGAGCTCCGGTGCTATTCGTCAAGAAGAAGGACGGGACTCTTCGACTGTGTATAGATTACCGGGCCCTGAACAGGTTGACGGTCCGGAATACTTATCCCTTGCCAAGGATAGACGAGATATTTTACCAGTGATGGGCTAAAACCCAATCAGGCAAGTGTACCTGTCTAATCGTAGTATCAAGGTCATATTTAAACTCGCGGTAGGCAAGTACTATTACTCACAACGACTCTATTATCCTACCGAACGATTGATGAGTTTTGAAAATAAAATAAAATAAACTTAGTTAAAAGGGAAATAACTATTGCAAAAAGAGTGCTCGATCGACGATTCACTTTGAAAGAAAATAATGGAATAATTTAGTTTTACATTTGCAATACTATTAAGACCGTGACGGATCCGATATTAGGAATTAATCTGGCTAGAGTGCTCGGTCAAAATGTCCTAAAGTCGCATTACCGAAGTGACCTGCACTATTGGATTTGACTCCAATCCGGAGGATTTACGTCATCCTATCTCTAGGGTTGCGTTCAACTCCTTCCTTCCTTGAGTGACCTTTCATATTCACGAGCCTCTCGGCTACTCAAATATGAGATCGGAATCTACTACCGTATACCGGAATACGGAGTCGACACGATAAAAATCAAAGAAGGATCAAGAATAGGAAAAATACAAATGCAAACATAAAATTTAAGATGAGTTATTTTATCGCAAAGCTCATCGCGATCGAGCACAAAACAATGTTAGCTATGCATGATAGAAAGGGAAACCATGAAAGAAAAAGAAAAAGTTTTCATTTGTATTGCTTGATAAAGTGAAAGAGTACACAATATTAAAAAGACTAGGCTATATTATGAAGAAAAATTACAACAATAAAAGAAAACAACAACAAGTAAAGAAAAGAAGAGAACTACTAACACTCTTGAACTAGCACTCTCTACCAAAAACTACTTCTTACTAAAACTACTTATAACATGAGGCAAGGTATTCCTTTTATAGGAGAGGGAGAAGGATCTAGAATGAAAATGAAGAGGAGAAGCCAAGGGGGGTGGCCGGCCATGTATATGGAAGGGTTCATGCATGATAATAAATGAAGGGGAGAGAGAAAGGAGGAGGTTCAATGTATTATATTTATGGGAATGAAAATAAAAATATAAAATAGAGAGGGGGAATGGATGAGTCTTAAATGAGAACTAAAGAGGGGAAAAGAGGGATGAATGAGAAATAAAGAAGGGAGAGAGAAGTGGAAGGTGCATTCATGTAATTTAAAAGAAATAAAAATAGAAAATGCAAGGGGAATGAATAAGAAATAAAGAGGGGAGAAATAAATAAAAGAGGAGAGAGGGGGAGATGAATGAGGAGGGTAGCTCTTGAAGAGGGCTCGGTTTTGGGCTTGCTTGGGCTTTATTCTTCATGTGCTCGGGTATTCCATGGGGGACGCATCATTATGTGGACTTGAAAGGTTGAAGTGGGCTGTACCTTGTAGCATTAAAACAACAAGAAATAAAGCAAAAATGTGTTAGATATTATAATATAATATTAATAATTATAACTTAACATAACATAATATAACAATAATTATTAAAGATTAAACTAAACATAATAAGACATAAAGAAAATAACATAACATAAAATAAAAGATAAATAAAATTACAGATTATTATAACATAAAAGACTTTTAAATAAGAAATAAAACATAATAAGTATAATAATAAAAATATATATAATAAAACTATATATTTTATATCATAACACAAAATAAAATTGCAACATGACAATAAAACTATAATAAAACTAGGAAGTATATTATCCTAACACAAAAAAGACTTTGAGAACAAAACATGCATAAAAATACTTAAAACATTCAACTAAACTAGGAATTTTGCATATTAAACTATACCAAAAAAAGATGACTAAAACAAGTCATCAAACTCCCCCATGCTTAGGCTTTTGCTATTCCAAAGCAAAAATGTGTGAGAAATATTTATAAGACAATAATAAAATTTTCAATTAAACTAAAAATTTATTTACACCAAAATCTAGCCAAAATTTTTTTTTTGGGATTTATGAATTAAGTCCTAAATTATGAAATTAAAGTGAAAAGAGAGAAATATTTAGCCAAAAATTCTCTAATAAATTAACTAGCTCTCAAAATTGAGTAAATTGCAAATAAGGTTAGATTGAGATTATAAAAACCATAACTTAAAAGAAACTTAATGAAAAAAATGCAACCTACTACTTATGCTCTCCCAATATTTTAGTTTAAAAACTAAGATAATAATATTGCCTAAGGGGTTTAGGGAGGAAATTAATGTGAAGAGGTCTTTGATTGGAGGTGATAGTCATTATATTTTTTTCTTCAGACCCCACAAAATTTGTTTTTTTAATAATATATGTAATACCAAAAAATGATAGGCAAGCATCCTATCACTTCCCCCGACATATATGAACTTTTAATTCATCTCTTCAACAGGGTTGCATATGTGTACCAGAGAATAAGGAACTAACATCTCCTTATTCTCATGACATATGATCTAATAATAAAAGAAAGAAAAAGAGAATTGGGTAAGGATAAGGGGTTAAACAAAATTTTAGAAAATAAACTAAAATACTATAGAGAAACTACTAGTAGATTGAGATTTCCTAATAATCTAAAAGCATGAGTTAATAATCATTAGAATCCAAAATTGTTAAGAAAAATAACTTCAAAATTGAAACTATTTAAAATAAAAGAGACAAAGTGCTAAAAAAATTACACTAAGCAAATTAAAATCATAAGATTATCCTCAAAACTAAATCACTAAATATTAAATTTAACTAAATATGATGAAATAAAAGATTAGCAAACAAAATAAAAAATGCTTATAAACAAACTCAAACTAAATTTCTGAAAATAACAAAAGGCTAAGCATGAGGTTTATTATATATTTGATTTTTCTAAGATATTTCAATTTTTTGGGTTTTGAAATATGCTCTTATTTTTTGGAATTTTTTATTTTTCTAATTTTTTGGGTTTTTTGATAAGGCTAAAAAAACAGTACTAAAGAAACTTAATAAAACTATACTAATCTTTTTTGAATAAATTTAAAACATTTTTAGAAAAAAAAGAAAAAAGAAGTAAAACAACTAAACCCTCCCCCATGCTTGAATTTTGCTTTGTCCTTAATGAAAAATAAAAACAAGAAAGAAAAAAGTAGAAGAAAGGGGAGGGGGGATGCAATAAAGAAAATAAATAAAAAGAAATCGACTTCCCCGGATTTGGAAGGCCGAATGCAGATGTAGCTCCCCATGCTTGAGCTGGACACCGGCTCAGGCCTAAGGAAGAGAGGAAAGGATGGAGCCAAACGAACCGCCGGGGGTTTTATTCCTGCAAAACAAAACAAGCAAACAAAAAGAAAAAGAAAGAACAAAAAGTGATAAGCAAGGGGTGCCTCCCAAGAGCGTTCTTTGTTTAACGTCATCTGAGCCCGACGTTATTTGTTAGCCAAATGGAGAATAAAAACTGAAATGAAGAGGTAACTCCCTAAGTATGCGCTTAGGGGAGTAAATCAAAAAAAAGAAAAATTGAAGAATCGCACCGACATGCGGTGGAATCTTCAAGGGAATGTCGCCCAAGAATGAACGGACGGAGTTATAGAAGAACTCCGCCGTATGTAAAATGAGAAAGAAGGGGTCGTCAAAAGAAGAAGAAAATAAAGAAGAAGAAATAGAAAGAGAAATAACAGAAGTAGAAGAAATTTCATCAACGAAAATTTCACAAGGAGAAGGAGAGACTTGTGAAATTTCGGGAGAAGAAGGGGCAGAATGAACTAAAGGAGAGTCATCTAAAACAAAAGAAGAAGAAGAAAAAGATTCGCTAAAAACAGATAAATTTGGAACAGTTGAAATTTGAAGCGAAATGGAATCACAAACGTCTTCGAAAAAAGAACTAAGGGACGTCTCGTCATCCTCAACGGGTAAGAAGCACACCGGAATATCCATAGAGGTGTCTTCCAAAGGTGGAAGGAAACAATCCGGGATATCCGAATAGTTATCCATCTCGAGAGGAACAAGACAAGTCGGGATATCTGGTGACTCATTACATGAAGAAATTGGAGGAGACGGAGAAGAAGACGAAGAAAATGAAGCTGCCTCACGAGAAAAATAATTCATAATGGTTTTGAAATGCAAATTAATATTATCAAGAGAAGTTTGCATTTCAAAATACTCATTATCGATAGAATTAAAATTTGGAGCCGCGGCGCTTTACGGGGCAAAATCATAAGAAAAATAAGACGGGTTCCCCATCTCCTAAGTAGGATAAAAATATGAGTAAGGGTCAAATTGGCCATTTTGACCTTCCCCAGAAAAATTAAAATCAAAAGAGGGAGGGGTTCCCGAAAGACATTCAGAATAAAAGTGGTCGGGCGACCCGCAAAAAGCGCAAAAATATGATGATTCCATAAAAAAAACTGTTACCAAAGATTAAAAATAATTTTTTTTGATATTTTTTTTAGAAAGTAGAAAAATTAAAATAATAATAAAAAAAAATTAGTAGAAGTAATAAACTCGATGCTTTCGTAATATTGCCAAAAATATCCCCGACAACGGCGCCAAAAACATGATGTGCTAAAACCCGAACAGGCAAGTGTACCTGTCAAATCGTAGTATCAAGGTCGTATTTAAACTCGGGGTAGGCAAGTACTATTACTCACAACGACTCTATTATCCTACCAAACGATTGATGAGTTTTGAAAATAAAATAAAATAAACTTAGTTAAAAGAGAAATAACTATTGTAAAAAGAGTGCTCGATCGACGATTCACATTGAAATAAAATAACGGAATAATTTAGTTTAACATTTGCAATACTATTAAGACCGTGATGGTTCCGATATTATGAATTAATCTAGCTAGAGCATTAAATCCCCTAACTTATAGACGTTTTGACCGAAATCTCTTTAGAAGTCAAAATGGCCTAAAGTCGCATTACCGAACTAACCCGCACTATTGGATTTGACTCCAATCCGGAGGATTTACGTCATCCTATCTCTAGGGTTGCGTTCAACTCCTTCCTTCCTTGAGTGACCTTTCATATTCACGAGGCTCTCGGCTACTCAAATATGAGATCGGAATCTACTACCGTATACCGGAATACGGAGTCGACACGATAAAAATCAAAGAAGGATCAAGAATAGGAAAAATACAAATGCAAACATAAAATTTAAGATGAGTTATTTTATCGCAAAGCTCATCGCGATCGGGCACAAAATAATGTTAGCTACGCATGATAGAAAGGGAAACCATGAAAGAAAAAGAAAAAGTTTTCATTTGCATTGCTTGATAAAGTAAAAGAGTACACAATATTAAAAAGACAAGGCTATATTATGAAGAAAAATTACAACAATAAAAGAAAACAACAAAAAGTAAAGAAAAGAAAAGAACTACTAACACTCTTGAACTAGCACTCTCTACCAAAAACTACTTCTTACTAAAACTACTTAAAACATGAGGCAAGGTATTCCTTTTATAGGAGAGGGAGAAGGATCTAGAATGAAAATTAAGAGAAGAAGCCAAGGGGGGTGGCCGGCCATGTATGTGGAAGGGTTCATGCATGATAATAAATGAAGGGGAGAGAGAAAGGAGGAGGTTCAATGTATTATATTTATTGGAATGAAAATAAAAATATAAAATAGAGAGGGGGAATGGATGAGTCTTAAATGAGAATTAAAGAGGGGAAAAGAGGGATGAATGAGAAATAAAGAAGGGAGAGAGGAGTGGAAGGTGCATTCATATAATTTAAAAGAAATAAAAATAGAAAATTCAAGGGGGATGAATAAGAAATAAAGAGGGGAGAAAGAAATAAAAGAGGAGAGAGGGGAGATGAATGAGGAGGGTAGCTCTTGAAGAGGGATCGGGTTTGGGCTTGCTTGGGCTTTATTCTTCATGTGCTCGGCTATTCCATGGGGGCCGCATCATAATGTGGACTTGAAAGGTTGAAGTGGGCTGCACCATGTAGCATTAAACCTACATGAAATAAAGAAAAAATGTGTTAGATATTATAATATAATATTAATAATTATAACTTAACATAACATAATATAACAATAATTATTAAAGATTAAACTAAACATAACAAGACATAAATAAAATAAAACATAAATAAAATTAGAGATTATTATAACAAAAAAGACTTTTAAATAAGAAATAAAACATAATAAGTATAATAATAAAAATACATATAACAAAACTATATATTTTATATCATAACACAAAATAAAATTGCAACATGACAATAAAACTATAATAAAACTAGGAAGTATATTATCCTAACACAAAAAATACTTTGAGAACAAAACATGCATAAAAATACTTAAAACATTCAATTAAACTAGGAATTTTGCATATTAAACTATACCAAAAAAGATGACTAAAACAAGTCATCAACCAGTTGGAGGGAGCCCATTGGTTCTCAAAGCTGGATCTAAGAACGGGGTACTACCAGCTTCGCATTCGGGAGGAGGACATCCCAAAGACGGCCTTCAGCAGCAGATATGGTTTGTACGAGTTTACCGTGATGCCTTTCGGGCTGATGAATGCACCCTCCGCATTCATGACCTTGATGAACCGGTTGTTCGAGGAGTATATGGATGTCTTTGTTATTATATTCATCGATGACATCCTTATCTATTCGAGGTCGGAGGAGGAGCACGCGAGGCATCTGTCCTTGACTTTGGAGAAGCTCCGAGAGCATAAGATGTATGCCAAGAACAACAAATTCCAGTTCTGGTTAAAAGAGGTGGCCTTTTTGGGCCATGTCATCAATGGAGATGGCTTGGCAGTAGATCCGGCGAAGGTCCAGGCAGTACGGGATTGGCCACCACTAAAGTCGGCCTCAGATGTTCGAAGTTTCATAGGACTTGTCGGTTATTACCGGAAGTTCGTAAAGGGGTTCTCTCAGATTGCCCTCCCTTTTACATCTCTGACGAAGGAGCAGTCTCCTTTTATTTGGACGCCACGATGCGAATCTGCTTTTCTGGAGCTGAAGGATCATCTTACCTCGGCTCTCATCCATGCTCTTCCTTCAGGGAAGGAAGGATTTTAGGTGTACATAGATGCTTCCTATAAGGGGATGGGTTCCGTTCTGATGCAGAACAGGCACATAATAGCCTACGCCTCACGTCAGCTGAAGCAGCATGAACAGAACTACCCCGTACATGACTTGGAGATGGGGGCAGTTTTTTTTGCTCTTAAGATCTGGCAGCACTACCTCTACGGAGTTCACTGTGACATCTTCTCAGAGCACAAGAACTTGAAATACATAGACATATAGAAGGAGTTAAACATAAGGCAGAGATGCTGGGTGGAGTTTCTGTCGGACTACCATTATACCATGCACTACCATTCGGGGAAGGCAAACGTGGTCGCAGATGGTTTGAGCCAAAGATCGAGTACGTCAGGAGTATGCCCGCAACTGATGGCCTTGGAGTTGATTAAATCATTTGAGGAGATGCATATATCACCGGTGTTCGAGGATGACCCAGAGTTATACATGGAGTACCTGGGATCGATGGTTACCACTGATGATATTCGGGATCGCATCATAGATGGTCAGAAGCTTGATGTGAGGGCTGAGCCGATATTCAGAGCCTTGGAGGAAGGCACGACAGGAAATTACTCTTTTAGGGATGGTCTCCTGTGTTTCAGAGGCAGGGTCTACATACCGGCAGGAGGCCAGATCCAGGAGGACATTATGACAGAAGCTCACTGCAGCCAATACTCGGTGCACCCGGGAATCAACAAGATGGTAAAAGATTTGAAGAGGGCGATGTACTGGCCGGGTATGAAGAAGGACATTACGTACATTGTGACGCATTGCGAGGCCTACCAACTCGTAAAGGCCGAGTTTAGGAATCCGGCCGCCTTGTTGCAGCCACTTCCGGTGCCAGAGTGGAAATTTTAGGATATAACCATGGATTTCATACATAGGCTACCTCGATCCCGTGCGAGAAATGACTCGATCTGGGTGATAGTGGATAGGCAAACGAAGGTGGGCAGATTCATTCTAGTGGCGAAAGACACCCTGGTTGGTGTATTAGTACGGAGGTTCAATGAGCAGTTTGTGCATTTTCATGGGGTGCCCAAGACTATCATTTCAGATCGGGATGGGCGGTTTACATCAAGGGAGTTGAGGTCAGTTCTGTCCCATCTGGGTTCTCGGTTGACATTCAACACGACTTTTCACCCTCAGACCAACGGAAAGACGGAGCGCACCAACCGTACAGTGGATGATCTTTTGCGCCTGTGTATTTTGGACCGCGGCAAGCCTTGGAAGAGGTTGCTACAACTGGTCGAGTTTTCGTATAACAACGCCCATCAGTCCAGCATAGGCATGGCTCCATATGAGGTGTTGTATGGACGAAGGTGCAGGACCCCACTATCATAGGTTCAGGATGAGGATCCGCAGGCACTATGCTCGGAGTTTGTGGGGGATACGGATGCTCAGATTAGATTGATCCGGGACAGGATGTTGGAAGCCCTGAGTAGGCAGGCCAAATATTACGATGTGAGGCATCTTCAGGTGGAGTTCCAGGTGGGAGACCAAGTTTTCTTGAAGATACGGCCAATGCACGGAGTATCGCGGGTTCGTGGGTGGAAGAAGCTCAGTCCGAGATATATTGGTCCTTAGAGGATCCTAGAGCGGATCGGCCCTTTGGCTTATAGACTGGAGCTACCGCCAGAGTTAGCGGGATTGCATGATGTCTTCCATTGCTCCTCACTATGGAGAGCTCTGCAACTCCATGAGCAGCTGATTTCCAAAGCAGACGGCTCGGTGGCCACGGATCGATAAGTCAACTTGGAGCCAATCAGTATCAATGACACGGCAGTGCGGGTCTTGCGACGTAAGAAGGTTCCGTTAGTCAAGGTTCTGTGGAGCAATCATGGGTAGGAGGAGCATACAATGGAGCCACAGGACTTGATGCAGCAAAAATATCCGGAACTCTTCGAGTCAGGTATACCTTAAACCATTGGGATGTTACAATTTCTTCTATTCTAGTAGAAACCCCCGTAGGCTTAACCTTAATTTCGGGGATTAAATTTTTATTTTTGTATATTGGGATTTGTAACATCCCATTTCCGAGCAGCCCACTAGGAGAGGTTTTGCCTTGACCAAGTCATGACAAAACCCTAGGAAGCCCAAGGAGGCCAAGTGACCCGGCCTCAAGGTTTAAATCACCTTGGTCTGCAAATAGTAGGTCAGAAATTTACCTAATATAAGATTTGGGCTTGGGCGTTGAGTGCGTCGAGTGCACTCAACTCCAAAGGCTGGCTGGCGTTGAGTGCGTCGAGTTCACTCAACGCCATAAGCCGAATGGCGTTGAGTGCACTGACTGCACTCAACACCATCTTTCAGGCTGGATGGCATTGACTGTGTCGAGTGCACTCAACGACATAAGCTGAACGTCGTTGAGTGCACTGACTGCACTCAACGACATAAGCTGAACGTCGTTGAGTGCACTGACTGCACTCAACGCCATCTTTCAAGCTGGATGGTGTTGAGTGCGTCGAGTGCACTCAACGCCATAACCTGAATGGCGTTGAGTGCACTGACTTCACTCAATGCCATCTTTCAAGCTGGATGGCGTTGAGTGCATCGAGTGCACTCAACACCACAAGCTGAACGACATTGAGTGCACTGACTGCACTCAACGACATCCTATGTATACTGGATGGAGTCTAGTGAGCTAAGCTCACTCAACGCTGTAGTCTGGATGGCGTTGAGTGAGCTGAGCTCACTCAACACCGTAGTCTGGATGGCATTGTGTGAGCTGAGCTCACTCAACATCATAGTCTGGATGGCGTTGAGTGAGCTGAGCTCACTCAACGCCGTAGTCTGGATGGCGTTGAGTGAGCTGAGCTCACTCAACATCGTAGTCTGGATGGCGTTGAGTGAGCTGAATAGGAGGGATGGCATTCAGTGAGCTGAGCTCACTCAACACCGTATGCTGGATGGCGTTGAGTGAGCTGAGCTAACTCAACGCCATTTTACTTAGAATTTTTTTCAACAGTTTTGGCTTGGTTGCTGGTTCAATTGAACCGTGTCGTTTCGGGAAGCGGGCCAGGATGTCTTAAATTAGTCATTCCTCTATTAAGACCAAATTAAGTCTTATTTAAATTAATTTTGATCGATCAAGTAGAGGAAATGCCACGTGGCCGACGATTATTAACAGTCACGACCATGGCCGAGAGCAAGCTTTCACGGCCAGTAATGGCACTTGATGTCGTGGCCCACCTTCCCCTCCTCTTTAATGGCTTGATTCAACTCCTCTAGGGAAGAGGAGGAGTTTCCAGCTGTTACTTGGCTGGATTAAGCCAGGTTCACCCCACCTCCTCCATGGCCGAGCCAAGCTTTCAATGGCATTAATGGCCATTGAAGTTTTGTCCTCTCCCCTACTTAACCAAGCCTTTAAACACCATCAGTGTCCAAAGTGGCATGTTTCCCAGCCTTTACCTGAAGATTTCGAACCTGCCCACCGTGCTGTTGCAGAAGCCGAACGGCGCCCCCATCGAAAATGGCTTTCTGTCGATCTGCACGCCTCCATCCCGCAAAAAAGGTCCTCCTCTACCTATTCTTCTATGGATAGATTTTAAGAATTATTAAGAGAGACATTGGGCTAGAAAGAGCTGGATCGGGTGAGCGTTTCCATGGTTTTTCTTAAATTCATGGTGGTCGAGTTTGCCGGAAACCACCACCTCCAGCGGACAAACCACTACCGACCGATAGTCACAACCTCGACGGACGTGGTGGTGGCGGTGTCTGTCTAGGGAGGTGGCCAAATGGCCTATGGTGGCTCATGCAAAGCTACATGTTTTATGCATTTTTTTAGGGTTGCTGGTTTCGGGTTTTTGAGAAGATGAACAGTGTCATGCTATTTTATTATATTTAATATATTATATAGTGTATGGTTTTCACTAGTATTCTTCCCCTTTTAAATTAAATAAATGAGGCCCTTATAGGCCGTTTTAAGAAAAATGGCCAGTCACAGAAGTTGTAGCCCTTCGAGTTTAGATTACTTTAAAATGTATTTCAACTCGTCTGGGTAAGTAGTTTGACCACAGAACCCATTTTGGTGGGACCTATACCTACGGATATCCTGAGATTCAAATGTATGCCCACCCTTCATCCCTTGTCCAAATGATCTGAAATTTGGGAAAGGACTCTTCCCTAGTTATACCTAGGGCCGTTCCAAAAATGGGAATTTTTGGAGAACATTTTTCTATAGTTTTAAGAAAAATTTAATAAACAATGAATAAATTAATTAGGTGTCCTAAACATCTCAAAACTCCCCCAAATTTGGGTGGGTGGTCTTAGAGGGAATGTTAGGGCTCTGGTAAAATTTTCATCTCATTTGGAGATGTTCTTGTTAGGTATTGATCCAACCCTAGGTATACCCTTATAAGGTTATTTAGGTCAAAGAGCTATTTTTGATGTTTGAGTGGTCAAATCACCTGAACAGAGGCAGTGATTTTGACCACTGACTTGGTAGGACCATTATCACCCTATTAGGGAATATGGAGTGGTTTAGGATTGTTTTACCCTTGGATCCAAACTCAAACCCTAAGAGAGGGTTGTTGAGGGTTGTGAAGGGCAAGGGGTCAGTTGACCTTGAAAAGATTTGAAACTTGGGAGAGAGAATTCTAGGGTAGGTAGAATCCACTGGTAGAAATCTAAAATAGATTCTAAGGTGAATAGATCCCTAAAAACCCTAACCCTAGTTTCGGGAACAAACCTTGTAGTGATAGAAAATGTCACTAAAACTAATTGAACAGTGATGAGATTTGGGTAGAGTAGTGTTTAAAGTTAGTACAAGCTCTGGAGATTTTTTTATGAATTTAGGATTATTATTTTGGATACTTCATTAACAATTTAGTAATTTGTATTATTTACTTAGAAATTTATTATGGAGTAACTACTTGCTGGAAATTGATGAACTTTAGCACGAGGATTTTTATTATGTTATAAAGCTCTATGAATAATTATGGGATTTTTGGAAGATTATTTCTAAGGGTTGGTTCATTAAGTATTGTTTCCCATGAAAACTTAATTAAATTTATTTTGATGTCTAGCAAGCCTGTAAAATTATGATTTTTGCACAATGGCCCTTCTTGTACCATATTAAAATTCTGTAACTTTTATATAATTTTCTAATGAATAATTTTGGTACTTCCTTCTTTACGTATGATTAAGGGAATTATTTTGGATAAATTAATTAGAGGTCAAATAGTTTCTGAAAAATTATGGAAACTAGTATCTAATAATATATCTCTGTTATTTAGTGATAAAAATTTTTGGGTGGCCACTACTTGAGTAGATCATATAGTTCATGTTCAAAATTGCCCGTGGCCAAACATTTGGGAAAATTCAATAAATATCAAATTAATTAAAAAAAATTATGAATCTCTGATTTTATACTAAACTTGTTATAATAGACCTCCAGTAAATTTTATAGGAATTTTGGAAGACAATTTCGTGTACCTCCCTTTGTGCATCTCATATAGCTTAGAATGGTCTGCGTTTAGTCGAAACTGCATAAGTTATATTAAGGTGCAAAATAATCTTGGGGATTGGAGCATTAGCAAGATGACTAGGAATGAATAAGAATGTACCCTCAGGGGTCAAGACAGGGATAGGGTGGCAGTTTGTAAGAGGTGCTCGGGATCGACGAAAAATCGTCCTCCCTAGTAGGAGAGGCCGAGTCTTAATACACTAGGGTTAGATCCGAAGTAATTTAAAGGGGATCGGGTGATGGGTATTAACCAATAAAAGTAAGTGCCTTGCGAAAGGGAACGATGGGCTTCAGCTAACATCTTGGTTTTAGTGCCCTTTGAGATCCCTTCACGGGGTATGCCGGGGGCAGTCCTAGGCTAATGTAAACCGTAGGAATAATAAACTAAAAGTGCAACTAGTATAACTAGAGTTTCATATTCTCACACCCCGGTAGTTTGGGAGGTTGAGTAGGTTTGTTTAATTGTCTTTCAGTCGGTAGCTTCTGAAGGTAGATGCACGGACGGGATAGTCCTGGGAGCCGAGGGCTCGAGGGTTTAAATAAAGAATAAGGTGGTGGGTCTTCGGTATTTGACTGTCGATCACACCGACGTCGATACGTAGACTCGACGGTATGGGAAACTTAGCCAAAGAAAGTCTGGTGGATACATCCAGCATTAGTACGCGGATACTTTAGGTTGTGTTCTTCTAGGGGCGTACGGAAGGGCTAGGCCCGATAGTGTGGATACCCGCATAGGAGTGGGGGGCCCGACCCACTATCTCTGTTTGCCACTACGGAGGTTCTTGGGAGTGAAGCTAGCTTCCCGAACAGGGGGAACTAAAGGTCTGTGTGCAAAGAGTCGTGTGTAACATTCCGATTCGCGATAGGCCCCTTGTGTGTGTTTTTTGTGTTGGGAGAGCTGGTGTAGGCTCAAGGGGGTGCAAGCGATCAGGTGCACACTCGCGGAGTACAAGGAAATAGGCTGAAAATTGTGTTGAGTATTACACGGGTAGGGACATGGGCGTGTCCCTACCCGTGTTCAGTGGTGTTGAGTGACTAACATGGCCTTGAGTGGAATGACATTGAGTGTATTGTCCCGAGCAGGACACGGGTAGAGATACGGGCGTGTCCTTACCCGTGTTCAATGACATTGAGTTCCATGCCTTTAAGTTCCATGTCTTTGAGTCTGTCAAGAGAAGGACACGGGTAGAGACACGACTGTGTCTCTACCCGTGTACGATTGACACGGGTAGCAACACGGGCGTGTCCCTACTCGTGTGCTTCAATCCCAGGCCAACGAGAAGTGTCCCGACTAGGACACGGGTATTGACACGGCCACAACCACGGCCATGTCACATGGACACGGGTAATGACTCGGGCGTGTCAGTACCCGTGTAGGGGCACGACATGGCAGTCGAGCCGTTTCGCCAGAGCAGGACACGGGTAAGGACACGGTGTTTCCCTACCCGTGTCACTTCTGTATAAAAAGGAAAGAGTTAAACCCAAGTCGTTTTATCTCTTCATTCCAGCCATTTTTCCTGAGAGAACTTCCTGGAGGAGGAGATCTTGCTGGAGCAAACCTTAGAGGAGGAGAAACGCCATCGTCGTCAAGGAAAAAGCAATGCCGCCGAGGAGGATGACAAGATCCATGGTCGGAAATGGTGGTACCGCTGGAAATGAGGTGAGCTTCCTCCCCTCTCCCTTTGTGCTAGATCCTTATATATTCTTAGGCGAGACATCGGCTCAAATGAGTCTTGATGTGTGAGGAGAAGGTTTCTTAGGAAGGCCTATCTAGAACTTTGTTCTAATGACTAGTCATCTTCAACCTCCCCTTCTTCAAAGTGATGATGGGGGTGGATTCGTGAAGAGGAATGGCCTTGACAGGGAGAATAAGGATAGAGGAACTTCTGGTTGCGATTTGGGGTGATCGGCTTCAGGAGGAAGAAGAACCGATGCCGTTCATTCCGCTTACAGATGCGTGCAGAATCTTTGTTCTGCATGCAGCGACCTTCTTGTCTGTTTTCAGGCATGACATGGTCTGATCTAGGCTTTCGACTATACATGAAAGTTGAAGCCCTTGAAATTACCTTTCCAACAAATGGTTAAACGCCTTCGGGTTAAGTCTGTAGCAACGGGAATGTCTGATCGAAGTAAGGGCTATAAGCTAAGTGCACAGAAATTATATTCTGTACGCTTCAGACTTTGGAGCCAATTTCATGTGGGTTATAGCATGATCTGGGTTGCAGGCTAAACATGAAAGTTGTAGCCAATGGAAAGACCTTTCCATCGAGGGGTTACACGCACTCACTAGATTCCTTTAGCCACGGGAATCTTTGGTTGAAGTTGCTATCCAGATTATTGCTGCACCTAAATTTTTGGGTAGTGTATAACATGGATTTAGATTTGGTGGAATTAATGTTGCAATCTAATTTGAGGTTCGGGTGAACTCTTTTATGATAACCACCGTAGTGTTATGAAGGTTGAAATTTGGTAGTCCAATTATTAGAGAGTCGTCTCCCTACGGGTAGCATTGTGTAAGTTAGTGAGTGCGAAGTTTGCCGTCACTAGTCGGGATGTTGTTGTGATGAGTAAAGTTCGAGGTTGGGCTGGTCCCTCAGTGTTCATGTCCCGGGGCTCCTTCCATACCAAGTGGATGGTTTGGCTTGTTCCTCGTAGTTTCTTCGAGGATCCTTCCATGCCATGGTGTGGTGGAATTGCATGCGGTGTGAGTCGACACGCTGTGTCATAATCCTGGGTTAAGGATAATGTGGCAGGTCTACGGGCTCGCCAATCGTCACACCGATTGGAGTTGACTGATAGACTTTTGGAGGTTGGGCTTGTACCTCGGTGTTCATGTCTCGGGGAACCATCCGTACCAAGTGAATGGTTGGGCTTGAACCTCGTGCTTAATTTCGAGGTTCCTTTCGTGTCAAGCATAGGCTAGTTTGGGGCTAGGATCTTGGTGCACATCTACCCAAGTGAACTCGTTGGGTTGTAGTACGCATGGGCTCTACTATTGTGTTCTTAGCGTTGAGGCGTACAGAGGCATAAGTGAAGTAGTGTGGATACCCACTTAGTAGAAGAAGTGCCCGTTCTACTGTCACTGTCTAGCCACGACAGTTAGTGCCTGAGAGGTTAACTATCTGCTCGAAAAGTGGGAACTACTAGTCTGTGTCGACATAGTAATTGCATGTGCGTGATCATAGGTGAGTCATTGCATCGCATACATACATTGCACTTCATTACATACACAAGATCCTCATCGAATAAGTTTGTATGGTCACTCCTATACGATGAGTTACTTACTGCTGAACGATACTCAACTTATATGCTTGTATGGGCATCCATATAAGTTGAGTTACAGACTATTATAACTCTATATTCATATGATGTGATAGATGGTAGAAATGTTAGAATATCTTACTACATGTTATACCACTTGCTTGTTTATACTCCTGCTTATATACTTATATTGTACCCTGTCTATTTCTCTGCTCGGTGCCGAGGAGTTGCCGGGGGAGAGGATCTGAAGACACTTAATCTTTATGACTAACAGTTGCTACGTCTTTCTTTTTAGGAGAAAATCCTGTAGATGGTACAGTAGGTCGTGGAGCCGATCAGCCAGTCCAGGACGACCGGGCCTAAAGGGGCAGTGCCGTCACTACTGTCTGTTGCAGATGTGAGTATATGAGGGTTTATTGTAGCCCTTCGGGGCAATTTTTTTAGCTACACTCTGATTTTGTAAAAGCATGTTTAGTTTCTCTATTGTTGTACTTTTGGACTTATAGCTTTGTGTGGATTTGACTTCTTCTTATTATTATGGTTGGGTTGGCATATATATATATTGATATTGGTTGTAGCCGGCATAAAAGTTGTCTTGTGGTAGAGGCTAGCCCGAGTGTTAGTGCTTCCCCAAGGCAGTTGTTCTGGCCATAAGACCTCTTTCGTGTCGTGTCTTGTGTTCCGGGAGGGGGGTATTACAAATGGTATCAGTTTGCCACGATCCTAAACTTAAGAAGTAATTCAACAATGGGCCACTCCCGTTCGAATAGTCAGTTTGCGGACAAACTAACTTAGCGGAAGCAGTGGTGTGCCGATATGTAATTCACACTAAGTTTGTCCAACTTTGACCTTAGGATTAGCCAACTTGACCGTAAATTTGCATTCTTCGTATAGATTCCAGTGCATGTTGATACGTTGGGGGGCATCACTGCCCCTTCAATACCCACTCAGTTCTAACAGTCCGAGTTGGGGCAGACGCTCACCGCCATCTTGGATGCTTTTAGGGCACAGCAGCCTCCTGTGCTACAAGAGGCCCCGGGATCTAACAGTCTGAGCACCTTCCGGGCTCTCTCCACTCCCACTTACCTTGGGACGGAGTCAGTCATGCGCACGGAGGAATGGCTTGACACGGTACAGGAGTTTTTGGCTGCTATCGGTTGTCCAGCCAACATGGCTGTGTTACTGGCAGTGTATACCTTGGAGCTACATGCTAAAAGGTGGTCGAAGTCACTCATGGGCTCCACCTTCCAAGGCCGAGTCTATACAGAGATAAGTTGGAGGGAGTTCTCGGAGGTCTTCTTGGAGCACTTCATTCCTTCATCCACTCGAGATGAACTTGAGAAAAGGTTCCTTATACTGAAACAAGGATCGAAGATGGTTACGGAATACCAACGGGAGTTCCAATATCTCACAAGGTTCGCGGACTCATACGAGTTGGATGATAGAGGTTATGCCAAGCATTTTTACAAAGGACTGCGAGACCCCCTAAGGCAGGCCCTTCTGTTTATAACGGATGCTAGCTTGGCAGAGATCATCGATATGGCAAAAAGATTGGAGGCGGACAACTTGGGTAGTGGTAAGAGACCTGCAGAGGGCGTCATAGAAGCTGGCCCGATCAATATAAGGAGACAAGACTTCAGAAGAGGAAGGGGATATAAGGAGGTTGAGGGCGTGTCCACCGAAACTATAGGGTGGAGCATCCAGTTCCACAATCGCTTGCGTTGCCTCCACCGCTGCAGCCTTAGTAATTTCAGCAACTCGAGAGGTGTCCTTGGCTGGTGTGTTTTGAATGCAACCAACCGGGTCACATTCGACGCTTTTGCATGCAATTGTTTGGGAACGCCCCTCCCGCTCTCCCTCCGGTGGCCCCTCGAGGGCGGGGTTACATGCATGGTTGAGGGCGGGGTTAACCCCGGCCCTGACCGGGATCAAGTGTACGTGCTAGATATGGCGCAAGAAAGGAATCCCCAGATTTTTATTGCAGGTACGTGCAGTAAGCTTTCATGTTTTCTGTGTTAAACTAAAGTTGCTTACGACATACTAGCAATCTAGCAATAAGTGTTGATTATTGGTACTTAGGCACCGTGATAATTGGCGGAAATATGGCCTAGGCGCTATTCGATATCAGTGACTCACACTCCTTTGTGTCCTAGGATTTCATTAAGGACATGGGGGTGTGCAATATTTAACTGGAATAGCCCGACTAGTGCACCTTCCGGATGGCTCGGATATGGTTGCAACCGCTAAGTGCGAGCTTGAGGTACTTATTGAGGGAAGGAATTTCGGTACACCTGCCACTGTCTTGAAAATGCCAGAATTTGACATCATTCTGGGCAAGACATGGTTGGACTGGCACTTTGTAAGGATCGACTGCGCAGAGAAGCGGATCTATTTGAGACATGAATACTCTGACGTCATCTTCCAAGGTATAAACTTCGCACCCCATTTGACATTATCATCCGTTCAGGTTGTAAAAGCGCACATGAAGGGGGATGAAGTTTTTTTGATCTGGTTCGAGTTGAAAGAAGTAGCATTGGACGTAAAAGACGTACGGGTGGTGCGGGACTTCCCGAGGTATTTCCTGAGAAACTGCCGGTATTACCCCCGCACAGCAAGGTGGACTTCCAAATTAATCTCGTATCGGGTGCCAAGCCTGTATCCAAGGCCCCTTACCGAATGGCGTCAAAAGAACTCGCGGAGTTTAGAGTTCAACTACAAGAACTGGTGGGGTCAGGGTTCGTTCGCCCCATTTCGTCACCCTTGGGATCCCCTCTATTTTTCGTAAAGAAGAAGGACGGAACCCTGCGCTTGTGCATAGATTATTGAGAACTCGATCGGTTGACGGTGCAGAACACTTACCAGCTACCTCGGATCGACGAGTTGTTCAATCAACTAGTTGGAGCGCATTGGTTTTCTAATCTAGACTTGCACTCGGGGTATTACCAGTAGAGAATACAAGAGTGGGACATCCAGAAAATAGCCTTTAGTTAAAGATATAGGTTGTACGGGTTCAGCGTAATGCCGTTTGGGCTCACAAATGCCCCTTCCGCTTTTATGAGCCTGATGAACAAGGTATTTGAGCCATATTTGGACATCTTCATCATTATTTTTATCGACAATATCCTAGTCTACTCAATGACGGAGGAGGAGCATGGCGAGCACATGACCTTGGTATTGAAGAAACTAAAGGAGCATGCCTTATACGCCAAATTTAGCAAGTGCGAATTCTGGCTCAAGGAGGTTGCCTTGTTGGGTCATGTGATCAGTGGAGCTGGGCTAGCTGTGGATCCGGCCAAAGTGCGTGTCGTAAGGGAGTGGTCACCCTTGAAGTCGGCGGCCGATGTGCGTAGTTTCCTTGGACTTGCCGGGTACTATCGATAGTTCGTAAAGGGATTCTCAAAGATTGCTCTTCTTCTTACTTCCCTAACGAAGAAAGGTGTGTTGTATGAGTGGACACCCCAATATGAAGCTCCATTCCAAGAATTTAAGGATAGACTTACCTCTGCCCCCATCCTTGTCCTTCCATCTGGGAAGGAAGGATTTCAAGTTTACACGGACGCATCATATCAAGGGATGGGAGAAGTATTGATGCAGCATGGTAACGTGATTGCTTATGCTTCATGACAATTGAAGAAGTACGAAATCAATTACCCGGTTCATGATTTGGAGCTGAGAGCAGTGGTGTTCGCCTTGAAGGTTTGGATGCATTATTTATATGGCGTCCACTGCAAGATCTTTTCAGACCAAAAAAACTTGAAATATGTCCATACTCAAAAGGAGTTGAACTTAAGACAACGGTGGTGGTTAGAATTTTTATGCGACTATGAGTTCACCTTGAACTACCACCCTGGAAAAGCAAACTCGGTAGCCGATGCGTTGAGTAGAAAAATACCGAACTCGATCCCAGAGTCCCGGTTGATGTGTATGGTGTTGGCTCAGATGATTGAGGAGATGGAAATTACTTTGATATTTAAGGCTCCTTCAGCAGAATATGCGGAGTACTTGGCCAGCATGAGTATAGTTTGTGATATCCGGGACCAGATCTGGGTGGAGCAAGGAGTGGATGCGGCTCTGGCCCAGACAATCAAGTCAATCAAAGATGGGACTACCGACGAATACACACTAAAAGACAGCCTCATTTATTTTTGCGGCCTGCTATACATTCCCAAGGGCGGTAAAATCTGGGAGGTTATCCTGAGAGATGCGCATTTCTCTCAGTATTCATTGCACCCGGGAATTGCAAAGATGTACGCTGGCTTACGAAAGACCATGTGTTGGCCGGGAATGAAGAAGGATGTCTGATATTTTTTTACACATTGCGAAGCCTGTCAAAGGGTGAAGGCGGAGTGCAGGAGTCCCGTCAGCTTGTTACAGTCATTGCCCATCCCCGAGTTGAAGTTCGAGGATATTTCCATGGACTTCGTACATAGGATACCTCGCTCACGCTCAAGGAATGATTCAGTATGGGTGATCGTTTATCGACTGACGAAAGTAGCACGGTTTATTCCTATGAAGAAGGAGACTCACGTGGATATCTTTATACGCCTCTTTGTGGAGCAGTTTGTACGGTATCATGGCGTGCCTAAGACGATAGTTTTTTACCGTGATGATCGCTTTACCTCCAAGGAGTGGAAGGTGGTACAGGCGTATTTGGGCTCGCGCCTTACCTTCAGCATCGCGTTCCATCCTCAGACAGACGGGCAGTCTGAGCGGACCATCCGGACATTGGAGGATCTGTTGAGATTATGTGTGTTGGATAGGGGAGAGCCGTGGGAAAGGCTCTTAACCCTTATGGAATTCTCCTACAACAACAGCCATCAGGAGAGCATCGGCATGGCACCCCATAAGGCTCTTTATGGAAGGAGGTTTAGGACCCTCTTTAGTTGGGTGCAAGATGAAGACCCGAAGACTTTGGGAGTTGAGTATATAGATTACACTGATGCGATAGTTAGGATGATACGAGATAACATATTGGAGGCTCAAATTTGGCAGGCGAAGTATTATAATGGAAGGCACCGTATGGTGGAGTTTCAAGTGGGTGATAAAGTATTTCTGAAAATCTGGCGGATGCATGGAGTGTCGCGGGTGCGTGGTGTGAAGAAGCTCAGCACGAGGTATGTGGGTCCTTATACTATACTAGAAAGGGTTGGCCCGTTAGCCTATTGGTTGGAGCTACAGCCCGAGCTAGAGAATCTCCACGACATGTTCCATATGTCGTCGCTTCGGAAGGCGCTGTTGCGGCCAGACCAACAAATCCCTACAACTGATGGTATTATGGCGTTGATGCGCGTAAAATACGGCAAGCATACCGGTCGCACAAGTAATAAAGTTGGGAATGAACCCCCGGATGTCGGTCTCTTGGGGAATGCAATTAGCGTCGAACGATTTAGACTCTAAAACTATTGTTATGAGAGTTAATTGAAATAAACAGAAGAAGAAGGGGCTTTGGTTGGTGGTCTTACGACCGATTACACTAACGTAAACTATGCGGGTCGCAATCACCGCTTCTCAAGGCGAGATGGATGTAGCGGCCGTGATGCCGTACTTCGATTGGTGAGTGGATGGAAGTCTAGCGAGTGAGGTGATTAGTGCGGAGTGAAAATGAGTGAAACGAACATGTGGAGTGGAGCGAGATGGAGCGAGGCGCATCAAAGAATAATTCTCATAAGCAAGATGAAACACAAACGATCAAATTAACACTAGAAATTGATGGTCATTACATGCATAAACATTCCATGCAACAAGAAAAGATAGAAAATGCAAAACCACGAGATTGAAGATCCACTGCGGTTGTTGGCCGGAGGTGCGGGTTGTCAATCCGCTTCCAAGCGCAGTCCGAGGATAGCTTCCGGTACTACCGAGCTGTCACCTCGAGGGCCTGTAATTCCGTTCTCTAGGTATGCTTCGTCTTCTTCCTTGGTGGAAAGCTCGGAGAAGAATGCTTCAATGGCCGGGAGGATCACCGGAGGATGAGGAATGCTTTGGAATCGCCGGAGAAGGTCCTCCCGATGGTAGGGATGAAGGTGGAGGCGAATGGAGCTACTGGAGGGTGAAACGGCGGACTGGCAGAGGTTTCGTAACAACGTCCGCGCCCTAATTCGCGGAACAGGGCTTTTTATAGCTTGCAGAATAAATAGAGCGCACGACCACTCGCGCACGACCAGTGGTCGTGCGCGACCAAGGTCAGCGCCCGTGCGCGAGCAACCTGTAGACCTGCATTAGAAAATCAATGGTCGCGCACGATTAGCAGCGCACGATCAGAGATCGTGCGAGGCAATACTGATGATCGTGCGGAAATAGCCAGACAGAACTTTGCAAAATGGGTATGAATGTGCACGATCGGCGGCGCACGAGCAGTGGTCGTGCGCAGTATGGCAAGTGATCGTGCGGAAGGTTCAAGATAGAGATTTCACAAATGAGTCCGAGCTGCGCACGATCAGTGATCGTGCGCCAGGAGGTCGATGGTCGTGCGTGGGTAAAAACGCACGACCACTGACTCCTTTGCCAAAAAATAGTGAAACACCTATCCCGAATGCCATCACGATCCCCAAACCTGCAGGAAAACTGCACGGGACATCGATCGTGGCAGCCACAGCAAACAATAATAATCATAGCAAGAATGTAAATGCACACAAGCACAGAAATGGGCTAAAAAGGTGCACAGGGCGTGGAATGCCGTAGCTAACCAAAAGGAGTACTAATGGCTCTTAAAGATAGTGCAAAGCTGAGGAAAAAGGCCTAGACGAGTCCAAAATAAGGTATAAAATAGGGACTTATCACACCCCCAGACTTAACCATTTGCACGTCCCGGGCAAATAATCACCTTGTGGACTCAAAAATGGCTAGCTGACGTAGTATTTTCAAAATACATTAGGACGAGAAATCGAGAAACACAAGTGCAAAGAAAATATAATAGAAGGAGTTTTTAATCATGATATGCAATTTATAATTTTCGATAAACGTAAATAAATACTGTCACTACTCAAAGATTGAATTTCCGGAGAATCGCGCGGTCATGTGTAGGAAGAAAATAGGCAAGTCGGATGGTGGAGCATTGCCAAAGAGCGGGGCTCGTGATCACCTCCAAAGGAATCCACCAATGTCGGGGACCATATGCTTGCCCGTTCACACTTTCTCCACGATGCTAGTTCGACTCGAGCATAAATCTGTAGGACTTTAGGTGAAGAGTTGGGGCTTGGGTGTAGACGTAGGTATGGATAAAAAAAATGAAAACGAAGGCTACGCACAACACAACGGAGCTCGCACAATTACAGATTTCCCACTAGCAAAATGAATGCGAGTGCACCACACCCCCAGACCTTGTTTTTACAACATGGGTGTGTGCACCGCCTACCCAAAAACAGATTTCTCAAAAACAGATTTTCATTTATACTTTTTATTTTCTCTTTTTCGTTTCTTTTTCACAATTTTTGCTTTTATAACTTTTTCTTTTTTTTCTTGAATTTCAGCAAATATAACAAGATGGCAAATCCACATTTTTCACAAAACCACTTCCCACATCAACAACCCAACGAGAAAATGCTTGGAACTAGAGCTCGACGCGGGTGTGCGACTAGGATTGGCTTGAGGCATTGGTGAATTGAGTGTGGAGCTGAAACAAAAGGAAGGTAGGCTCAACGTGGCTAGTGAGGGCTATGTTAGGACGGGTCCAAGGCTCAACCGGGCCAAAGTGATGGCCTACGTCACGCTCACGCTCGACTAACCGTGCACCAATGCTTCGAAAGTAGTCTGGGGCAAGTTCTTAGTAACCGAGAAAAGTGATATGTCCTCCCGACTCGAGCAATACAAAGCTAGCGACGCCTACACACATTCCTACACTACGGAGTGATTACTCCGGATTCATAGATTTGAGTAGGACAGACAGTATTTACGAGTGCATAAAAAATATAAATTGCAAGCATAAAGAAAAACTAAATCTATATAATTTCTACACAACGTGAGCACTCGATTAGGAGCACTGCACGAGTTTCGAACTACTCTAAATCAAAATCCTATGCCAGCACCACCATCTTAAAGTTTACACGAAATAATACATCAACTCGAGCCGCACGCGTGGTCAAGTGCGCGCTCATGTGGGTGCCAAAGTGTGTGCAGTAGGAGTCAAAAACAATGAAGCAAAAAGGAAAACTACTGGCATGCGAAATTAAATGTGCTCGTGGAGTGCACAAGCGGCTCTTCCCCCCAGACTTGAATGAAAACATAAGCAAGAAAAAAGACATTCAACCAAGGAATGAAATCTGAAGCGAGAGAGAGTACCTATGCTCCAAAGAGGGGAGCATGCCAGAAGATTGCGTGATGATTCGCGGGAGTTGCTGCTTCGCACAAAAGATAAGCTGAACCTGCGAATTAGGCCGAACAACTGAAAATACAAAAAATAGAAAACATAAAATAAAAAGCATAAACGAGGGGACCAAAAGGTCCAAGCTTGGGTTGTCTCCCGAATAGCCCTTTTGTTTACCGTCCTTAAGGTGGACCAAATACCTGTATTAGCAGTTGTATATAATGTTTTTGCAGCAAAATAAAATAAAACTCAAAATGTTTCAACCAAAATAGGAGATCCGCAGCGGAAATTGAGATCAAGGCGCCGCCCCGTCACCATGTAGTGGGTCTTCGAGCTGTAAGCTTTGAGGTTCGCCGATGATAGCACCTCCATCATACAATTTTAGCCAATGCCCGTTGACCTTGAATTTGTCGCCGCTCTTCCCGGATATTTCAATAGCTCCAAAGGGGGAGACTCCGATCACTGTAAAGGGGCCGCTCCACCGCGATTTTAACTTTCCAGGGAATAAGCGGAGGCGGGAGTTGTACATTAGGACTTGGCCTCCCGGTTGGAATTCTTTTGGGATGATGTGATGGTCGTGCCATTTTTTCGTTTTTTCTTTGTAGATCCGCGCGTTTTCATAAGCAAAATGCCGTAGCTCTTCCAGTTCATTCAGTTGGGAGCGGCGTTTGCCTGCTGCAGTCTCAATGTCCATGTTCAGAAATTTGGTTGCCAATAGCGCCTTGTGTTCTAATTCGACCGGCAAATGGAAAGCCTTTCCGTAGACAAGTTGGAAGGGGGTCATACCGATAGGAGTTTTGAAGGCGGTTCGGTATGCCCATAAGGCGTCGTCGACCTTCTTAGCCCACTATTTTCGGTTGAAATTTATGGATTTTTCAATTATTCTTTTTAGCTCCCTGTTGGAGACTTCTACTTGCCCACAAGTCTGAGTATGATAGGCGAGAGAGACTTTGTGATGAACTCCAAACTTCTTCATGAGTTGTAAGAATGACTTGTTGCAGAAATGGCTCCCGCCGTCACTGATGATTGTGCGCGGAGCGCCATATCTAGGAAAAATATTTCTGTGTAAGAAGGTTAAAATAGTGCGAGCGTCATTTGCGGCAACAGCTTCGGCTTCGACCCACTTGGAGACATAGTCAACCGCAACAATGATATAGAGTTTGTCGTGCGACATCGGAAAGGGTCCCATGAAATCTATCCCCCAAACATCGAATGGCTCACAAACGAGCATGTTGTTGAGGGGCATTTCGTCCCTCTTAGAGATATTTCCTGTCCTTTGGCATTCATTGCATTTAGTAACATAACTGTGGGCATCTCTGAAAAGGGTTGGCCAAAATAGGCCACATTGCAAAACCTTGATTGCCGTTCTTGTGGCGCCGAAATGTCCGCCGGCCTCCCGATCATGACAGTGGTTTAAAACGGATTGGAATTCACTCTCGGGTACACAGCGCCTGATAACTCCATCATTGCACGTACGGAAAAGTAGCGGGTCTTCCCAGAAATAATGTTTGGCATCAGATAGAAGTTTCCGCTTTTGCTGCGATGATAGGCTCGGGGAGACAGATTTGCATGCGAGATAGTTGGCCATGTCTGCGTACCACGGGGTCATCGAGGGGAGGGAAGAGATGGAGAATAATCGCTCATCCGGGAAACATTCAGCTATCGCATTGCGCTCATCCTCTAAAACAGGTCCGCCACTATCATTCTCCAATCTAGATAAGTGATCGGCGATGACATTTTCCACTCCTTTCTTATCTCGGATCTCAATGGAGTATTCTTGCAGCAGGAGAATCCATCGGATTAGCCGAGGCTTGGCATCTTTTTTTTGAATAAATACCTTAGAGTTGCGTGGTCGGTGTAGACAATGACTTTGGATAACACCAAGTACGAATGGAATTTCTCGAAAGCAAAAAATCACGGCCAGAAGCTCCTTTTCTGTGGTAGTGTAATTGAGCTGGGCATCGTTGAGGGTTCGGCTCGCATAAGAGATGGTGTAAAATACTTTGTCTCTCCTTTGACCGAGCACCGCACCAACTGCAAAATCGCTGGCATCGCACATGACCTCGAAGGGCAAAGTCCAATCCGGCGCCACCAAAATGGGAGCGGAGATGAGCCGGTCCTTGAGAGCTGTGAAGGCTTGCATGCAATTTTCATTGAAGACGAACAAGGCGTCCTTAGTCAACAGATTTGTGAGAGGTTTGGATATCAATGAAAAATTGCTAATGAATCTTTGGTAAAAGCCGGCATGTCCCAAAAAGCTACGGATTCCCTTGACAGAAGATGGAGGAGGAAGATTCTTGATGACACCGATTTTTACTTGATCGACTTCGAGCCCCCGACGAGAGACCTTGTGGCCTAAGATGATGCCCTCGCGAACCATGAAGTGGCATTTCTCCCAATTCAGGACAAGGTTGGTATCATCACAACGCTGCAGGGCCTTGGCTAAATTAGCGAGGCAGGAGTCAAAGGTGTTCCCGAAAAGAGAGAAATCGTCCATGAAGACTTCGAGAAAATCACCGATCATGTCGCCAAAAATGGCGATAACGCAACGTTGGAAGGTTGTCGGGGCGTTGCACAATCCAAACGGCATTCTCCTAAACACGAAGGTGCTAGATGGGCAGGTGAATATCATCTTGTCTTGATCTTCGGGATCGACTGCGATTTGGTTGTATCCCGAATATCCATCCAGAAAGCAGTAGTATTCCTGACCAACCAATTTTTCCAGCATTTGATTGATGAAGGGAAGCGGGAAATGATCTTTGCGTGTAGCTTCATTCAGCCTCCTGTAATCGATGCAAACTCTCCACTCGGTGACCACACAGGTAGGCAGTAGTTCATTCTCGTCATTGGCCACCAAAGTAATTCCGCCCTTTTTGGGCACAACTTGGACCGGGCTTACCCATTTGCTGTCACTGATGGGATAAATTATACCGGCATCAAGCAATTTTATAACTTCCGCCTGAACTACCTCATGCATCTTGGGATTCAGTCTTCTTTGCGGTTGTGCCGATGGTTTGTATTGATCTTCAAGGAGGATCTTGTGCATGCAGAATGCCGGGCTAATGCCTTTAATGTCATCCAAAGATCGTCCAAAAACATTCTTATATTTTTTAACACATCGACCAATGCACGTTCGTTGTCGGCGGAGAGAGTAGCGGAGATGATCACCGGACATGCTGTGCCTTCCTCCAAGAAAGCATATTTCAGGGATTCGGGCAGCGGATTCAAGGTTACGGTAGTGGCAGTGATAGAAGAAGTGATGGGGGGTTCTTTGATCAGATGAGGAGTCCCAGACGAGGTAGCGGGTGGTGTGTCCTCAATTTCCCATTCTGGCTCGTCATGGTCAAGAATCAATTCGCTGCACGTTCCCGGTTCGTCAATCAAGTCAGCGCTGTCATAATTAGTGATTCTGAGTTGTTGCGGAGATTCATGGACATTGAAGGAAATTGATTCTTCTCCCAGGCTTAGGGTCAGTTCTCCCTGGTCGGCATTGATAATAGCTCGGGCAGGGGCAAGGAAGGGCCTTCCTAGAATTATAGGAACCTTGGGATCAGCCTTCATGTCAAGGATGATGAAATCGGCCGGGAAAGTGAGGTCGTTAACCATGACAATGAGGTCTTCAACCATCCCAGATGGCGTTTTTATCGATCGATCGGCTAGCTGTAACCTCAGATGGGTGGGCTGGAGAATCCCAACTCCTAGGTCCTGGAAGATGGAGAGGGGCATCAGGTTAATCGACGCTCCCAAATCACAAAGTGCGTGGCCAAACCTATGGAGACCAATTCTGCAAGGGATGTCGAAGCTGCCAGGATCTCTGCGTTTGGTAGGAGGAAAGTTCGTGAGGAGAGAGGAACACTCTTCGGTGAGGTTAATCATCTTCAGACCTTCCAAGGATTTACGCCTCGAGTTGAGGGTCTTGAGGAACTTGGAGTATCCTGGAATCTGAGTGATAGCTTCTGTTAAAGGTATGCTAACTTGAACTCCTTTCATGATCTCCAGGAACTTCTGAAAAAGCCTTTCAGTCTTTTCATTATTTAGCCGATGGGGAAACGGTGGCCTCGAGGTATTCCTCACGAGTGGCGGTACTGACATGGGTTCTTGCGCGATTCGGTGCAGACGGAGGTTCAATTGTCGAGTCAGAAATGGGTACACACGAAGATTGTGTAGGAGGATCGGGCGGCAAGAATCTATCGAGACTTTTTCCACTTCTCAGCCTCATTGAATGCACTGTTTCCTGTTTCTGAGTGATAGAGCTGAGCAACGTTTCCGTAAGAATCCCAATGGCCATTTGTAGGCGCTGAATGGTGGTGGCTTGATCGTTGAACACATCCATCATTTTGCAAACGTACACGAAAAAATGCTCCATCACAGACGCGGGAAGATTGGCGGCTTCATTAGTGACCACCGACTTTGCCTCCACGGAAAGGTTGGGGAATGGTGGGGAATTCCAATGCCTGCTAGTTTGGGAAATGTTGTCAATTATTTCCCAAGCATCCTGACAAGGTTTGTTAAACAGAGTTCCGCCAGCTGCAATGTCAAGTGCTGGCCGGAATCTGTCTAGGATCCCAAAATAGAAGGTTTGGAGCAGCAAAATATCTGACACTCCCTCTCTGCAGCATTCCCTTCGCAAATACTGATAACGCTCCCAGGTTGCAAACAAGGATTCTTCATCTCTTTGGGAGAAGGTGATGAGCTCCTTGTAATCGTCCGTGGTTAGCATTTGCTGCCGGAATTTGGCCAAGAAATTTCCTTCGAGTTGCTTCCACGAATGAAACATTTCCTTCCTGGTATCATGATACCATCATTTTGCGCTGCCTTTCAAGGAAAAGGAGAAGAGTCGAATCTTTTGCTGCTCGCCGTTGGCAGTGTTCGAAGAGCATGTGTCATAAATTTCTAAAAACCTGCGCACATGGCATAAGGCATCAACACTTCCATCTCCGTTGAATTGACAATTTTCAATAATGTATTCGATCAAATCAGAGGAAATCTCGAAACTGTCATTTCCCGTTTCCACTCAATTGGTGAGACGGGCTTGATAAATTAGCTGCTGAATAGAAGGCATTGATAGAATATTGGCCCTGTATTCACTGAAACAACAAAACAAAGAAACAAAAATCAAAAAGCACTAACTCTTATACCAATACTTCCAGAAATCATAATCGTTCAACAGTTGCATTCCCCGGCAACGGCGCCAAAATCTTGATGCGCGTAAAATACGGCAAGCGTACCGGTCGCACAAGTAATAAAGTTGGGAATGAATCCCCGGATGTCAGTCTCTTGAGGAATGCAATTAGCATCGAACGATTTAGACTCTAAAACTATTGTTATGAGTGTTAATTGAAATAAACAGAAAAAGAAGGGGCTTTGGTTGGTGGTCTTACGACCGATTACACTAACGTAAACAATGCGGGTCGCAATCACCGCTACTCAAGGCGAGATGGATGTAGCGGCCGCGATGCCGTACTTCGATTGGTGAGTGGACGGAAGTCTAGCGAGTGAGGTGATTAGTGCGGAGTGAAAATGAGTGAAACGAACTTGTGGAGTGGAGCGAGATGGAGCGAGGCGCATCAAAGAATAATTCTCATAAGCAAGATGAAACACAAACGATCAAATTAACACTAGAAATTGATGGTCATTACATGCATAAACATTCCATGCAACAAGAAAAGATAGAAAATGCAAAACCACGAGATTGAAGATCCACCGCGGTTGTTGGCCGGAGGTGCGGGTTGTCAATCTGCTTCCAAGCACAGTCCGAGGAGGGCTTCCGGTACCACCGAGCTGTCACCTCGAGGGCCTGTAATTCTGTTCTCTAGGTATGCTTCGTCTTCTTCCTTGGTGGAAAGCTCGGAGAAGAATGCTTCAATGGCCGGGAGGATCACCGTAGGTTGTGGAATGCTTTGGAATCGCTGGAGAAGGTCCTCCCGATGGTAGGGATGAAGGTGGAGGTGAATGGAACTGTTGGAGGGCGAAACGGCGGACTGGCGGAGGTTTCGTAACAACGTCTGTGCCCTAATTCGCGGAACAGGGCTTTTTATAGCTTGCAGAATAAATAGAGAGCACGACCACTGGCGCACGACCAGTGGTCGTGTGCGACCAAGGTCAGCGCCCGTGCGCGAGCAACCTGTAGACCTGCATTAGAAAATCAATGGTCGCGCACGATCAGCAGCGCACGATCAGTGATCGTGCGAGGCAATGCTGATGATCGTGCGGAAATAGCCAGACAGAACTTTGCAAAATGGGTATGACTGCGCACGATCGGCAGCACACGAGCAGTGGTCGTGCGCGGTATGGCAAGTGATCGTGCGGAAGGTTCAAGACAGAGATTTCACAAATGAGTCCAAGCTGCGCACGATCAGTGATCGTGCGCCAGGAGGTCGATGGTCGTGCGTGGGTAAAAACGCACGACCATTGACTCCTTTGCCAAAAAATAGTGAAACGCCTATCCTGAATGCCCTCACGATCCCCAAACCTGCAGGAAAACTGCACGGGACATCGATCGTGGCAGCTACAGCAAACAATAATAATCATAGCAAGAATGTAAATGCACACAAGCACAGAAATTGGCTAAAAAGGTGCACAGGGCGTGGAATGCTGTAGATAACCAAAAGGAGTACTAATGGCGCTTAAAGATAGTGCAAAGCTAAGGAAAAAGTCCTAGATTAGTCCAAAATAATGTATAAAATAGGGACTCATCAGGCGTTTGATAGGTTTTTGTGACTGGAGCCGGTGCGTATTATAGACAACGAGATAAGAACCTTACGCCGCAAAAGTGTTCCCCTGGTGAAAGTGTTATGGTATAATCATGGGAAGGAGGAATTCACATGGGAGACAATGGATTTGATGCAAAGACGCTACCCGGAGTTGTTTGCTCTATGTAATTTTATTTAAAAGCATATTTTATTTTCTATATGCTTCACTCCCCATAGCCTTAGCCTGATTTTGGGAACAAAATCTTTTATTTTGTTTATAGGATTTGTAGCGTCCCGATTCGCGCTAGGCCCCTTGTGTGTGTTTTTTGTGTCGGGAGAGCTGGTGTAGGATCAAGGGGGTGCAGGCGATCAGGTGCGCACTCGCAGAGAATAATGAAATAGGCTGAAAATTGTTTTGAGTATGACACGGGAAAGGACACCGACGTGTCCCTACCCATGTTTAGTGGCATTGAGTGACCAATATGGCTTTGAGTGAAATGTCATTGAGTGTGTTTTACCGAGCAGGACACAGGTAGAGACACGAGTGTGTCCCTACCCATGTTCCATAGCGTTGAGTGCCATGGCTTTGAGTGTCATGTCTTTGAGTCTTGCCAGAGAAGGACACGGGTAGAGACACAACCGTGTCTCTACCCGAGTGCGATTGATACGGGTAGCGACACAGGCGTGTCCCAACCCGTGTGCTTCAAGCCCAGGTCGACGAGAAGTGTCTCGACCAGGACATGGGTATTGACATGGCAAAAACCACGACCGTGTCACATGGACACGGGTACCTACACGGGTGTGTCAGTACCCGTGTAGGGGCATGAAACGGCAGTCAAGTCGTTTTGCCAGAGCAGGACACGGGTAAGGACACGGTCGTGTCCCTTCCCATGTCACTTCTATATAAAAAGGAAAGAGTGAAACCCTAGTCGTTTTCACTCTTCATTCCAGCCCTTTTTCCTGAGAGAACTTCCTGAAGGAGGAGATCTTACTGGAGCAAACCTTGGAGGAGGAGAAACGCAACCGCTGTCAAGGAAAAAGAAATGCCGCCTAGCAGGATGACAAGATCCATGGCCGGAAATGGTGGTACCGCTGGAAATGAGGTGTGCTTTCTCCGCTCTCCCTTGGTGCTAGATCCTAAGATATTCTTAGGCGATACATCGGCTCAAATGAGTCTTGAGGTGTGACGAGAAGGTTTCTTAGGAAGGCTTATCTAGAACTTTGTTCTAATGACTAGTCATCTTCAACCTCCCCTTCTTCAAAGTGATGATGTGGGTGCATTCGTGAAGAGGAATGGACTTGAGAGGGAGAGTAAGGGTGGAGGAACTTCTGTTTGCGATTTGGTGTGATCGGCCTGAGGAGGAATATGAACCGATGTCGTTTATTCCGCTCAAGATGGGTGCAGAATCTGTGTTCTACAGGTCAAGGCTGGGAAATCTTCAGGTCAAGGCTGGGAAACGTTCCTCTTGGGCCACTGATTGTGTTTAATGGCTCGGTTAAGGAGGGGAGAGGCCAAAACATTAATGGCCATTAATGCCATTGAAAGCTTGGCTCGGCCATGGAGGAGGTGGGGTTAACCTGGCTTAATCCAGCCAAGTAACGGCTGGAAACTCCTCCTCTTCCCTAGAGGAGTTGAATCAAGCCATTAAAGAAGAGGGGAAGGGTGCCACGACATCAAGTGCCATTACTGGCCGTGAAAGCTGGTTCTCGGCCATGGCCGAAACCGTTCTTCATTTTCAAAGACGTCAGCCATGTGGCATAACTCTACTTGACTGGTCTACATTTTAAAATAAGACTTAATTAGGTCTTAATAAAAGATACGACTAATTAACACCTACTGGCCCACTTCTCGAAACGGCCCGGTTCAACTGAACGAACAATAGGCCAAAACTTTCAGAAAAATTCTTAGTAAAATGGCATTGAGTGAGCTCAGCTCACTCAACGCCATCCACCCTACAGCATTGAGTGAGCTCAGCTCACTCAACGCCATCCTACCTACGGCGTTGAGTGAGCTAAGCTCACTAAACTCCATCCATACTACGGTATTGAGTGAGCTCAGATCACTCAATGCCATCAAGACTACGGCATTGAGTGAGCTCAGCTCACTCAATGCCATCCAGACTACGGCATTGAGTGAGCTCAGCTCACTCAACGGCATCCAGACTATGGCGTTGAGTGAGCACAGCTCACTCAACGCCATCCAGACAATGGCGGTTAGTGAGCTCAGCTCACTCAATGCCTTCCAGACTTTGGTGTTGAGTGATCTATGCTCACTCAATGCCATCCAGTCTACACAGGATGGCGTCGAGTGAAGTCAGTGCACTCAAGGTCGTTAAGCTTATGGCGTTGAGTGCCCTCGACGCACTCAATGCCATCCAGCGTGAAAGATGGCGTTGAGTGCAGTCAGTGCACTCAATGCCATTCTGCTTATAGCGTTGAGTGAACTCGACGCACTCAACGCCAGCCAGCCTTTGGCGTTGAGTGCACTCGACGCACTCAATGCCCAAGCCCAAATCCTATTTTAGGTAATTTTCTGAACTACTATTTATAGACCAAGGTGATTTTCACCTAGAGCCCGGGTCACTTGGCCTCCTTGGGCTTCCTAGGGTTTTGTCAAGACTTGGTCATGGCAAAACCTATCCTAGGGGTCTGGTCGGAAATGGGATGTTACAAATCCCAATATACAAAGATAAAAATTTTGTCCCCGAAATTAAGGTTAAGCCTACAGGGGTTTCTACTGGAATAGAAGAAATTGTAACATCCCTACGGTTTAAGGTATACCTGACTCGAAGAGTTCCAAATATTTTTGCTGCATCAAGTCCTGTTGCTCACATATATGCTCCACCTGCCCATGATTACTCCACAGAACCTTGACTAACGGAGCCTTCTTACGTCGCAAGACCCGCACTATCGTGTCATCGATCCTGATCGACTCCAAGTTGACTGATCGATCTGAGGCCACTGGGCCGTCTGCTGTGGAAATCAGCTGCTCAGGGCATAGCAGAGCTCTCCATGATAAGGAGACATAGAAGACGTCATGCAATCCCTCTAACTCCAGCGGTTGCTCCAGTCTATAAGCCAAGGGGCCGATCCGCTCCAGGATCCTTGAAGGGCCCATATATCTCGGACTGTGCTTCTTCCGCTCGCAAACCAGCGAGACTCCGTGCATTGGATGTATCTTTAAGAGAACTCGGTCTCCCACCTGGAACTCCACCTGACGATGCCTCGCATCGTAATATTTTGCATGTCTACTCTAGGCTTCAAACATCCTGTCCCGGATCAATCTAATCTGAGCATCTGTATCCCCCACAAACTCCGAGCCTAGTGCCTGCGGATCCTCATCCTGAACCCATGATAGTGGGGTACTGCACCTTCGCCCATACAATGCCACATATGGAGCCATGCCTATGCTGGACTGATGGGTGTTGTTATATGAAAACTCGACCAGTGGTAGCAACCTCTCCTAAGGCTCGCTGCGGTCCAAAATACACAGGCATAAAAGATCTTCCATTGTACGGTTGGTGCGCTTCTTCTGCCCGTCGGTCTGAGTGTGAAAAGTCGCGCTGAATGTCAATGGAGAACCAAAATGGGCCTGAACTGACCTCCACTCCCTGCATGTAAACCGCCCATCCGGATTTGAAATGATAGTCTTGGGCACCCAATGATAATGCACAAACTGCTCAAAGAACCTCCGTACCAATACACAATCCGGGGTGTCTTTCGCCACTGGAATGAATCTAGCCACCTTCCTTAGCCTGTACACTATCACGCAGATCAAGTCATTTCCCGCACGGGATCGAGGTAGCTCATGTATGAAATCCATGGCTATATCCTCAAATTTCCGCTCCGGCACCGGAAGTAGCTGCAGCAAGCCGGCCGAATTCCTACACTCTACCTTTACGAGTTGGTAAGTCTCGCAATGCATCACAAAGTACGTAATGTCCTTCTTCATACCCGGCCAGTACATCATCCTCTTCAAATCTTTCACCATCTTAGTGATTCCCGGGTGCACCGAGTATCGGCTGTAGTGAGCTTCCGTCATAATGTCCTACCGAATCTGGCCTCCTGCAGGTATATAGACCCTACCTCTTAAACACAGGAGAGCATCCCTCAAAGAGTAATCTCCTATCATGCCTTCCTCCAAGGCTCTGAATTTCGGCTCAACCCTCACATCCAGCTTATGCCCATCTCTGATGTGGTCCCGAATATCATCAGTGGTAACTATCGATCCCAGGTACTCCATGTATAACTCCGGGTCATCCTCGGACACTAGTGATATCTGCATCTCCTTGAATGATTTAACCAAATCCAAGGCCATCAGATGTGGGCCTAATCATGACGTACTCGCTCTCCGGCTAAAAGCGTCTGCGACCACGTTTGCCTTCCCCGGATGGTAGTGCATGGTATACTGGTAGTCCGACAAAAACTCCACCAAACATCTTTGCCTGATGTTTAACTCCTTCTGTGTGTCTACGTATTTCAAGTTCTTGTGGTCTGAGAAGTTGTCGCAGTGAACTCCATAGAGTTAGTGCCGCCAGATCTTAAGAGCAAAAACAACTGCCCCCATCTCCAAGTCGTGCACGGGATAGTTCTGCTCATGCTGCTTTAGCTGACAGGAGGTGTAGGCTATTACGTGTCTGTTATGCATCAGAACGACACCAATCCCCTGATAGGAAGCTTTTGTGTACACCTGAAATCCTTCCTTCCCTGAAGGAAGAGCAAGGATGGGAGCCGAGGTAAGACGATCCTTCAGCTCTTTAAAAGCAAATTTGCATCGTGGCGTCCAAATAAAAGGAGACTCCTTCGTCAGATACGTAAGAGGGAGGACAATCTGAGAGAACCCCTTTACGAACTTCCGATAATAACCGGCAAGTCCTAAGAAACTTCGAACATCTGAGGCCGTCTTTAGTGGTGGCCAATCACGTACTGTCTAGAGCTTTGCCAGATCTACTGCCAAACCTGCTCCACTAATGACATGGCCCAAAAAGGACACCTCCTGTAGACAGAACTAGCATTTGCTGTACTTGGCATACATCTTATGCTCTCGGAGATTATCCAAAGTCAAGGCCAGATGCCTCGCATGCTCCTCCGACCTCAAATAGATAAGGATGTCGTCGATGAATATAATAAAGAAGACCTCTAGATACTCTTCTAACACCCGGTTCATCAAGGTCATGAATGCGGAGGGAGCATTCGTGAGCCCGAAAGGCATCACGGTAAACTCATACAAACTATATCTGCTGCTAAAGGCCGTCTTCGGGATGTCCTCCTCCCGAATGCGAAGCTGGTAGTACCTCGATCTCAGATCCAGCTTTGAGAACCAATGGGCTCCCTCCAGCTGGTCAAATAGCTCGTCTATCCTTGGCAAGGGATAAGTATTTCGGACCGTCAACCTGTTCAGGGCTCGGTAATCTATATACAGTCGAAGAGTCCCGTCCTTCTTCTGGACGAATAACACCAGAGCTCCCCATGGTTAACAAATAGTCCGGACGAACCCTGCCTCCACGAACTCCTGAAGCTGGCTTCGAAATTCCACCAACTCCTTCGGGAACATTCGATAGGGAGCTCTTGATATCGGCTTAGCCCCCGGTATGAGCTGAATCTGGAAGTCCCTCTCTCGGTGCGGGGGTAGCCACGGTAGCTTCTACGGAAAAACATCAGCAAAGTCTCGTACTACTGGAATATCTGAAATGGTGTCCTTGGCCATGACCGCCTCAAAAAGAACCTGATAAACCTCCTCCCCCTGTAGATGGGCCTTGATGGCCTACACAGGTGATAATAATATGTGGGGTGCTGGTATAATACCTTCGATAACAATGAAGGAGTCCCCGTGCCTCACGGTGATCCGCTTCGCCACACGGTCAATATGGGCATGGTTCCAGTATAGCCATGTCATGCCCAAGATAATATCGTTATCTGGCATCCTCAGGATCGTCGCTGGTGCCTCAAACGCCTTCCCGCCGATCTCCGCCTCCATATTACAAAGAGCAGAGGTCATTAGCTCTGATCCATCGGGTAGGCGCACCCTCATTACCTTTTCAGTGAACTGATCCATACCTGCCAGTCCTTTCACGAAATCTTCCGACACAAATGAGTGTGAAGCACCGGTGTCGAAGAGCGTGTGAGCGGGCTTACCGCCGATAAAAACTATGCCTGAGGTAATTAAGTGTCTTAGTATTCTGTTTACAGTTGTCTTCTCTTAGTTTCTAACAAGGTTATGTCTAGAAAACTAGTTCCTAGGAAGGGAGTGAAAAATTTAACAGTACTGACATACCTGCGATAACCTACTCCGGGTTCCGGGGCTATGTCAAGTCTAGATCATACACCTGCGCCGTCTCTGGCCTATGGCCTCAGCCCTGATATCCTCATCCTTGATCGTTTCCTCAGCCACCAAACTGTCGGGGAGGTGGGGCGCCCTGAAGTGCTGGTGGTGGTGCTCGCTTCATTGGACAGTTCCTCTTGATATGACCCGGCGGATTACACTGAAAGCACACCGGTGCCTGCTCTACTATCCTTGGCATCTCCAGCATCTGTAAGGGCTGGGGAGCCAATACCCCCTGACTCCTCTTCTCCTGTCCAATCTCCAGATGAGGTTGATCCCCGTTCTTTCTCTCCCCAATAACCTGGCCTCGAGGACGGTCTCTACGACCTCTAATCACTACATCGTCAATCGATTTCTTCCGGATCATTACTGTAAGCTGATCCGCTTCTCTCTTTGTATCCATCTCCAGAATCCTGGCAAAACTCCCCTCTAAGACGAAGAGGAGGGCCGATCTCATGTCATCTTGCAGCCCCTTGTAAAACCTCCTAGTACAGCCAGTGTCGTCCAACTTATAAGCTTCCGCATAGCAGGAAGATAACACGTTTTGTAGCCTAAACTATTATCGTATTTTCTATTTTATATTGAACAAATCATGTCTATTATTAGTTTATTTTTTATCTTTTTTATGTAAATATTATTGCCACAGACTTTTTCTTGTCTTTTTGCAGGTTTCCAAAAAATTGGCCAAAAATGACCTGACACGCCCCCCTGTCACGCCCTCCCTGGGCGTGACCTAGGGCGTGTCACCCGATCCCGAGGACTTTTGTTGGAAGGGTCAGGAAAACGAAAAAAACCGCTGTCACGCCCCCCTGACACGCCCTCCATGGGCGTGTACCCATGCGTGACCAAGGGAGTGTTGCCCTCTGCCGCAAAGCCTGCTACCGCTTTGAATGCAGGTTCCGCCACAGCACGCAATAGTACTGTCACGCCCCCCGTCACGGGCATGACCTTGGGCGTGACATCAACTTTTCCGATGACTGACGGATTTCTGACCAATGATTTCGATATGACGTGAGTGTCACACCCCCCTACACGGGCATGACCTAGGGCGTGACCACCGACGTACAAAGGCAATGATCCTTCCCGCCAGAGTCCAGAGCCTGAGGTCAATATAGTACTGTCACGCCCCCTGACATGCCCCCCCCCCCAGGGCGTGTCGAAGGGTGTGACCAACCCGTGAGAAAAAATCTATAAATTGAGACCCCCCTCTTCATTTCAACAAGCTTTGGATGAGTGGGGGAGGTGCTGCCCCTTTGGTTCTTGATCTTTTTTATGATTTTCTCTCTCTCTCTCTCTCTCTCTCTCTCTCTCTCTCTCTCTTTGTAAGTTTTGTTTAACCATAGTTTAGTTTTTAGTTTGCCTTACCTCTTGTTGTAATCTTGCTTTTTCTTATTGCTTAATATAGGGCTAGAATAGGACTTTAATTCATGCACTTGTAATTTCAATTTCATTAGTGTAACTTGCTCCTTTTAATTAATATAAGTGCTCTTCATTTAATAGTGTTCCTTTTATATGCTTTACTACTCATCACCCCTCCTCCACTCAATTATGATTAACTAATCCTCCTTGTACTCGATCTTGATGATCCGAGGTTAGAGCGATTAAGTTATGATGTTTTAATAAATTTTTTCTTTTTAGGTTAGGGCCTTGAATTACTCTTGATTAATCACGGGTTGGAGGTATATTATCGATATTTACTCTCCACCTTTGCTTTCATTCTGGGCTAGCCGAGAGGCCGATAGAATGAAGTGAGCATTCAAGAGTAAAGGGAGTTGTACGCACCCCTCGAGAGAGGCAGACGTTCAAATCTCCCGGATTGGAGTAAAATCCAATAGTGGGGTTCACCGCGTAAAGCATGTTTTAGGCCTCCGATTTAGACGAGTGTCGGTCGGACCTTCCTAAACTCAGTTGGGCACGACTTCGAGAGAAGCGTGTTCAAGCTTTAGGAACCTCCATGATCAAGGACCTTTATCCTATTAAGTTTAGATTTTTATCGCATTTTCTTAATCGTCTTTAGCCGAGGTGATTCTTGATCGAGTGCATTTCCATTTCATATTTTCAACCCTTCGTAGTAATCGATTTTCTTATGCTCTTTAATTAATTGTAATAGCTTTCTAGCTTTAGCTTTATTTTCTTTAGTTGTACTTATTTTCTCAAAACCCTAGTTTTTCCGCCGATAAGATAATAGCGTTCGTGTGAGTAAGCATACTCAACAGTTCCCGGATTTCAATACGACACTTGTGTCCCCTAGCTACAATTCGATAGGTATACTTGCCTCATTGGGTTGCTAGTTCGGTCGCTTATTTTCTTCGAACCCTAGCGCGCAACAAGTTTTTGGCGCCGTTGTCGGGGACCCAACTTCCGTTGATATATTGAAAACACGAACCTATTAATTTTATCTTTTCTCTTTCTCATCCTCTTTCTTTAAAGTTTTAAAAATAAAAAAAAATTTATCACCGCTCTTAATAGTAACCAACTTCACAATTTTTCTACGCCACCTAATTCTCTCGAAAAGGGCAAAGAGCTTTAAGCGCCACTATCTTGTCTAGTACCTTGCGATCCCTTCACGGGGTAGTCCTTGGGAAGTTCGGGAGTTAATCTATAAAAAAAATCTATTCCAAAAAAAAAATTTCTAATCTTGTTTTTTTTTCTAGTTTATCCTTTTTCTCTTTCTCTTCTTCTTTTCTGTTCATTTAGTGCATGACCCGAGGGAGTCCGTCGGTTATTTTGGACTTGGACCACGAAATTGAGCGTACTCTTCGGAAAAGATCGCGATTTCAAGGTTCTACTATCCAAGTGCCGGTTGAGGACTCCGAGTCATTTGCTACTTTAATAATGGAAGAACCCAACGTAGATGAGGTCGTGCAAAAGACTATGTCCTATTATGCACGACCAAATCTCAAGGGAACAGAATCAAGTATAGTCCGCCCTGCTATAGCAAACAATAACTTCGAATTAAAGCCTAACATAATTCAAATGGTGCAGCAATATGTGCAATTTGACGGACTTCAAGATGAAGATCCGAACGCACAAATAACTAACTTTCTTGAAATTTGCGACACCTTCAAGATAAATGGTGTCACAAATGATGCAATCAGGCTAAGACTCTTCCTCTTCTCTTTAAGAACTAAAGCTAAGCAATGGATTAACACTCTACCTAAAAATAGCATAACCACCTGGAATGAATTAACTGAAAAAATTTTGGCGAAGTACTTTCCGCCAGCTAAAACTGCAAAACTTAGGAACAACATCTCTGACTTCGGACAAATAGACTCTGAAACCCTATATGAAACTTGGGAGAGATTTAAAGAATTATTAAGACGATGCCCACATCACGCGCTACCTGTATGGTTACAAGTGCAGACATTATATAATGGGCTAAATCAAAGCATGAAGCAAATGATAGATGCAGCTTCTGGCGGTACTTTAAATAAAAAGACCCCGGAAGCAGATCTTGAGCTTTTTGAGGACATGGCCATGAACACTTATCGGTGGAATGTGCCTAGGTCCCTCCCAAACAAGCCTGCAGGTATCTATGAAGTGGACAACGTCTCCCAGCTCGCTCTACAAGTAGAAATCCTAAGCAAAAAAATCACGGAGATGACTGCTGCCTCCGCCCCACATGTATGGGAATCTGCAACCCCTACTCCAGAACATTTAGATTATGTTAATAATATGCCTAGAACTGCTTTTAATAATTTTTCTGCTGCGAATTTTCATCCTCCTGGTTTTAATTTTCCGAATAGTTATAACCCTGCTTTAAGAAATCATCCGAACTTTTCATGGAGTAATCCACCAAATGCGATGCGCCCACCACCGCAAAATGATTTTTATGCACCACCACCACCACCACCTCTTCAAAATTATCCAAAAACTCCAAGCTTGGAGGAATTACTTTCTAAATATATCACCAAAAATGATGCTACTATAATAACGTTAACCGGAAGCGTAAAAAGTCTAGAAAATCAGGTAGGACAGCTCGCGAAAATAATTTCTGAGTGACCCGCAGGGTCTCTTCCTTCCAATACCGAACCCAACCCGAGAGAGCAAGCGAAAGCTATAACTCTTTGGAGTGGGAAGCAAGTCTCTGGTATGGTAAGTGAAGAGCCCGAGGTAAGCTCCGATCCTGCCTTTAAAAATCAAAGGTCCACTCCGCTTCAACCCTCTGCTGAAGAAGTTATCACCCCTATTTTAAAAAATAATCTCACTCCACCACCCATCTTCAAAAATAATTCAACTCCTCCAAACCCCTCCTAACTTAATAAACAACGTCAAGATGATCAGTACTCCCGCTTCTTAGAGATCTTCAAGCAAATCCACATTAATCTTCCCTTCCACAAGGCTATTTCGCAGATGCCAAAATACGCCAAGTATCTTAAGGACCTCCTCACCAATAAGAAGAAGTTAGAGAATCTTTCGCATGTCATGCTAAACGCCGAGTGCTCTGCTGTTTTAACAATCGGTTAGCTGAAGAAAATCAGTGACACGGGTAGTTTCTCTAACCCGTGTGTCTTCGGTGATCTTTTTGTTAAACACGCGTTAGCCGACTTAGGCGCGAGTATAAACCTGATGCCCTTTTCATTGTTTAAAAAGTTAGGAATTGGTAGCCTTAACCCCACGCGTATGAGTATCCAGCTAGCCGATAGATCCGTAAAGTACCCGTTAGGAATAGTGGAGTACATTTTAGTAAAAGTCGACAAGTTCATCTTCCCGGTGGACTTTGTCATTTTGGACATCGAAGAAGACGTCGAGGTTCCCCTGATCCTTGGCCGACCCTTCCTTGCCACCTCCAGAGCCATAATTGATGTAAGCAATGGTAAGCTCTTCCTTCGAGTAGGCGACGACGAAGTCACTTTTTTTATCACACCTTCGATGAAGAACACCCTAGCAAATGATGACTCATGTTTATTCGTAGACGCCGTGAGTGATGAATCTTCCTTCTGCCTCTCCGACTTTGAAAAGGAACTTTCTGATTTTTGTTTTTCTTCTTCTCTTCCCGCTGAATCGCTGCAAGGAGGTGATGAACCTTCTGATTATCTTTCTGAGTTTGAAAAAGAATTTTCTGATTTTTGTTCTTCCTCTTTTCTTCCAACTGAATCGCTGCGAGAAGCCTTCTTGGCTGCTAGCCACAGCCCTTATTACATTCCTTATAAAAAAGTTTATGAAGATATTATTTTTGAAAAAGAAAGAATCTCTAAATCCTCTTATGAAGAACCCCCTACCCTAGAACTTAAAGAACTTCCTGAACACCTTAAGTATGCTTTCTTAGAAAAAGATTCCAAGTTACCAGTTATCGTTTCGGCCTACCTCACGGATACGCAAAATGATAAACTACTTCTAGTTCTACGTAAGCATCGCCGGGCTATTGCTTGGAAAATTTCTGATATCAAGGGCATAAGCCCATCTTTCTGTACCCATAAAATTTTAATGGAAGATAATTCACGTAACTCTATTCATCCTCAGCGCCGTATAAACCCGAATATGAAAGAAGTAGTTAAGGGCGAGGTTATGAAATTATTAGACGCAGGAATTATCTACCCTATATCAGATAGTAAGTGGGTTAGCCCCATTCAGGTAGAGCCAAAGAAGGGAGGGATAACCATAGTTAGTAATGAGAATAATGAATTAATCCCGACACGGACGGTGACGGGTTGGCGTATGTGTATAGATTACCGTAATTTAAATGACGCCACCCGCATAGACCACTTTCCTTTACCGTTTATCGACGAGATTTTAGAACGATTATCCGGCCATAGTTTTTATTGTTTTCTCGATGGCCTTTCGGGGTACTTTCAAATACCCATCTCTCCCGAGGACCAAGAAAAAACTACGTTTACTTGTCCCTTCGGCACCTTCGCTTACCGAAGAATGCCGTTTGGATTGTGCAATGCGCCAGCTACATTCCAGCGATGTATGCTGGCAATATTTGACAAGTACGTAGATATGATTATGGAAGAATTTATGAATGATTTCTCCGTGTTCGGTGATTCCTTCGATAGATGTTTAGAAAACCTCGAAAAAGTCTTAGAACGATGCGAAGAAACTAACCTTGCCCTAATTTGGGAAAAATGCCATTTTATGGTGAGGGAAGGAATAGTTTTGGGTCATAAAATTTTTGCTAAAGCTATTAAGGTAGACGTTGCCAAGATAGAAGTTATTGAGAAGTTACCGCCGCCTACAAACATAAAAGCTATAAGAAGTTTCCTAGGCCACGCTGGCTTTTATCGTTGTTTTATAAAGGACTTCTCCAAAATCACTAAGCCCCTCACCCATCTCTTAGAAAAAGACGCTCCATTCATTTTTGATGACTCTTGTATTTCTGCCGTTGAATCAATTAAAGAAAAGTTAATTAATGCACCGATTATGATAGCTCCGGTGTGGGACCTTCCTTTCGAGATTATGTGCGATGCGAGTAGTTTTGCGGTGGGAGCCGTATTAGGTCAACACATATCTAAAAACTTCCACCCCATCTATTTCGCTGGTAAAACCCTCACATCTGCACAAGAAAATTACACCACAACTGAGAAGGAGCTCTTAGCTGCAGTATTCACATTTGATAAATTCTTCCCTTACATTACACTTTCAAAAATCATTGTTTTTACGGACCACTCGGACCTCAAGTACCTTCTTGCCAAAACGGATGCCAAGCCTCGCTTGATTCGCTGGGTCTTACTCCTCCAGGTGTTTGACTTAGAGATCCGTGATAAGTGAGGAGCCGAGAACTTGGCTACCGACCATCTATCCAGATTAGATAACCCCTTTATAGAAATATTAAATGAAAAATCTTTTAATGATTATTTTCCTGATGAGAAGCTGCTTTTAGTTAACACATCTACTTCTCCTTGGTTCGCGCACAACGCCAACTATCTTGTGGCCCGAGTGCTCCCAAAAGAGTTCTCCTCTCAGCAAAAGAAGAAATTCTTTTCTGAGCTGAAGAACTACTTTTGGGAAGACCCGCATCTTTTCAGAATTTGTGTGGATCAAGTGATAAGGAGATGTGTTTCTTATGATGAAGGAATTGATATTCTAAAACATTTGCATGAAGGTCCGACAGGTGGGCACTATCAAGCTGCTCGCACCGCTCACAAGGTGCTTTCCGCGGGTTTTTACTGTCCTAGCCAGTTTAAAGACGCGCAAGCCTTTGTGAGCAGGCGTGATAGTTGTCAACGGTCGGGCAACATTTCTAATAAAAATGAAATGCCACAAAATTATTTCTTAGAGTGCGAAATTTTCGACCTCTAGGGAATTGATTTTGTTGGCCCCCTTCCTTCTAGCTTCGGAAACAAATTTATTTTAGTTGCTGTTGATTATGTTTCACGATGGGTTGAGGCCCAAGCTCTTCCTACGAATGACCCCCGAGTTGTAGTCAGGTTTTTTAAAAAATTATTTTCTAGATTCGGTACGCCACGCGCAATCGTTAGCGATAGGGGTTCCCATTTCTGTAACGCATAATTTTCAAAAATCCTTACCAAATACGGCGTTACGCATAAGCTTTCCACTGCCTACCACCCCCAAACAAATGGACAAGTCAAAGTAGTTAATAGAGAAATAAAAAGAATATTAGAAAAGACTGTTTCAACTTCTAGGAAAGACTGGTCAGCCAAGCTTGACGATGCTCTATGGGCCTACCGAACAACGTACAAAACCGCCCTCGGATGTACGCCGTATCGGCTAGTCTATGGAAAATCATGCCATCTGCCCGTAGAGTTAGAACACCGTGCATTTTGGGCCTTAAAATTTTTAAACTTCGATCCCCACTCAGTCGGTGGCCTTCGAAAATTTCAACTAAATGAACTCGATGAGTGGCGCTCTTATGCTTATGAAAATAATAAACTTTATAAAGAGCGGACGAAGCGTTTACACGATAAACACTTAAGGCACCCTAGAAACTTTATGTCGGGCGACCAAGTCCTTTTATCTAATTCTCGTTTACGTTTATTTCCGGGAAAATTAAAATCTCACTGGTCTGGCCCGTTTTCTATCTTAAAAGTATTTCCTTATGGAACTGTTTTAATTTCTCACTCTAATAACAGTAATTTTAAAGTGAATGTTCAGCGTCTTAAACTGTATTTCTCTGGGGATGATGATGTCAGTCCAAACATTATTAAGTTTCTGCTTCATGAACTCAAACTTTCAACTCTTAATTTTTGTTAAAATAAATTTTATTTCTGGACAACAATATTTTTGGACAATATTATTTTTTTGATGTGTCAAGCTCAATGACGCTTTAAACAAAGGGCGCTCTTGGGAGGCAACCCAAGTTAACTTTTTCTATTTTCTTTATTTTACAATTTTTGCCTCGGACGGCTCCGACAAGCTGAAGCTTCTGCGATCGCCTGCTCCAACGTTGTTGAATCCATCACGAAGTCCAATGAAGTCATTCGGAGGAGAGGCATCACTCAGCTTTCGCAGCAAATAAATCCGGGGAAGTACCTGTCTTAAAATCATGTCTTTCAATTCAGTCTTTCAATTCTGTACTTTATTTTTCTCTCCTTCTCCAATCCCCTTCTTTAGCCATTGAGGACAATGTCTATTTTAAGCTTGGGGGAGGACTTCCTCCTTCATTTTTTCTTAGTGTACAAATTTTTCTCTTTGTATATATTTTAAATATTTCCAAAAAAAAATCAATATCTTAAAATTCCAAAAAAAAGAGAAAAAGTTTCCAAAATCCAAAAAAAAAGAGAATATTTCACAAAATTAAAAAAAATATATGTGTTTTTGAATAGTTTAGACATTTTGGTATTTTAATAGTACCCCTAGTTTTTGTTTTTGTTTTACTCAAATTTTCTATAAACAACGTAGTTAATTATAATATTTCTAATCGTCCTTTTTAATTATGTTTCACAAGTAAAATGTTGGCCATGCTGTGTTTCTAATTCACGGTAGCATGTTAAGGTGAAATATTTTTTCTAAAACTCGCATTTCTATTATGGTTTTTTGTATTTTATTTCCTTTACTTTCTCAAAAATTCATCATCGACTATTTTCTTTTTCATTTTTGAATAATTTTTGTAAAGTCAACTTTTAAATAGCGTAGTAGATGTTAACGATCCAAGTCACCTATTATTTCTATTTTCAAGTTAATTTCATCAATCTTCTTTTATTATGTAGGACTCGCTTTTTGAAATTTTTCAAACCTTTGTTTTAAATAAATTCAAAAGCGTGAAAATGATTAAGGCCGTTTTTGTTTTCGTTTGAGCTTTCCTGCCAACCTAAAAACTTTTACCACTAGTTAGCCGTTTTTGAGCCTTTTTTCGATTTCATTTGATAGCTCCTCCCTTCATTTCAGTTTCACCAAAGCCAAAATTTCCAACATATCGAATCACACTAGCCTTTTTGAGTTTCATAAATTATTTTGACGATTTTGATAGGATATTTTGTGATTTTTTGTGGGAGAAATGTTTTTGAAAAAAGTATGCTCAAAAGTGATGTTTATTTTTGTTTGGCCAATTCAAAAGGAAAATAAAAATATTTATGGCCTTTGTTTTGAAAAAAAATGGAAAAAAGAAGAAAAAGAAAAAAATATGTATATATATTTTTATGAAAGTTTTTGAAACTCTTTGCTTTGGTTTAGTGTGATTTTAAACATTCACGTTTATCTTTGAATTCCACTCCTAATCATATTCCTAAACCAAACGTTTCTGTCCTATTTTAGTCCTTTCGATTCACGCTTTTTGATTTTTATTTAACAAATAAGAAAAAAAAAGTAAATCAGTTTTATTTTTGGATTTAAACCTAGATTTTTGTTAATTAAATTGAAATAATTATTATGCGTTGCTTTGATCTAGTAACAACTCAATGCGTGTTTTTCATTTTCGTTGCTTTGCTAAAGTCTATTTAAAGAATTTCGTTAAAATTTTGGATGATTTGTTTTTATTGAGTAAAGTTTATAAAAGTTTTACCATACCTAAATAATTGTTTTAGACTTACATTTCACCTTTTCCTTACTCAGAATTTGGCATAGTACTTGTGTAGGCATAATTAAAACTTTTTGATTAGTCATTTTTATAAATATCTAGTTTTTATATTTTTGCTTGGGGACAAGCAAAGCTCAAGCTTGGGGGAATTTGATAATACGTTTTGTAGCCTAAACTATTATCGTATTTTTTATTTTTTATTGTACAAATCATGTCTATTATTAGTTTATTTTTTATCATTTTTATGAAAATATTATTGCCACTGACTTTTTCTTGTCTTTTTGCAGGTTTCCAGAAAATTGGCCAAAAATGACCTGGCACGCCCCCTGTCACGCCCTCCATGGGCGTGACCTAAGGTATGTCACCCGATCCCGAGGACTTTTGTTGGAAGGGACAGGAAAACGAACAAAATTGCTGTCACGCACCCCTGACACGCCCTCCATGGGCATGTCACCAGGCGTGACCAAGGGCGTGTCGCCCTCAGCCGCAAAGCCTGCCGCCGCTTTGAATGCAGGTTCCGCCACAGCACGCAACAGTACTGTCACGCCCCCCGTCACGGGCGTGACCTGGGGCGTGACATCAACTTTTCCGACGACTGACGGATTTCCGTCCAATGATTTCGACATGACGTGAGTGTCACGCCCCCCTACACGGGCGTGACCTAGGGCGTGACCAGCGACGTACAAAGGCAATGATCCTTCCCGCAAGAGTCCAGAGCCCGAGGTAAACATAGTACTATCACGCCCCCTAACACGCCGCCCCCCTAGGGCGTGTCGGAGGGCGTGACCAACCCGTGAGGAAAAATCTATAAATTGAGACCCCCCTCTTCATTTCAACAAGCTTTGGTTGAGTGGCGGAGGTGCTGCCCCGTTGGTTCTTGATCTTTTTTATGCTTTTCTCTCTCTCTCTCTCTATATATATATATATCTTTGTAATTTTTGTTTAACCATAGTTTAGTTTTTAGTTTGCCTTACCTCTTGTTGTAATCTTGCTTTTTCTTATTGCTTAATATAGGGCTAGAATAGGACTTTAATTCATGCACTTGTAATTTCAATTTCATTAGTGTAACTTGCTCCTTTTAATTAATATAAGTGCTCTTCCTTTACTAGTGTTCCTTTTATATGCTTTACTACTCATCCCCCTCCTCCACTCCATTATGATTAACTAATCCTCCTTATACTCGATCTTGATGATCCGAGGTTAGAGCGATTAAGTTATGATGTTTTAATTAATCTTTTCTTTTTAGGTTAGGGCCTTGAATTACTCTGGATAAATCATGGTTTGGAGGTATATTATCGATATATACTCTCCACCTTTGCTTTCATTCTGGGCTAGCCGAGAGGCCAATAGAATGAAGTGAGCATTCAAGAGTAAAGGGAGTTGTACGCACCCCTCGAGAGAGGCAGACGTTCAAATCTCCCGGATTGGAGTAAAATCCAATAGTGGGGTTCACCGCGTAAAGCGAGTTTTAGGCCTCCGATTTAGACGAGAGTCGATCTGAACTTCCTAAACTCAGTTGGGCACGACTTCGAGAGAATCGTGTTCAAGGTTAGGAACCTCCACGGTCAAGGACCTTTATCCTATTAAGATTAGATTTTTATCGCATTTTCTTAATCGTCTTTAGCCGAGGTGATTCTTGATCGAGTGCATTTCCATTTCATATTTTCAACCTTTCGTAGTAATCGATTTTCTTATGCTCTTTAATTAACTGTAATAGCTCTATTTCTAGCTTTAGCTTTATTTTCTTTAGTTGTACTTATTTTCTCAAAACCCTAGTTTTTCCGTCGATAAGATAATCGCGTTCGTGTGAGTAAGCATACTCAACTGTTCCCGAATTTCAATACGACACTTGTGTCCCCTAGCTACAATTCGATAGGTATACTTGCCTCCTTGGGTTGCTAGTTCGGTCGCTTATTTTCTTCGAACCCTAGCGCACAATACGGGACAGGTTAGTAAACTCCTAATAATATTCCAGCACCGTCCTGTTCCCCTGCCTCAACCGTAGGAACCTATCCTCCAGCTCATCCCTCGCCTACTGAGGTACGAAATGTCCCGGGAGTGCTGCTCTAAACTCTTCCTAAGTAACATCTACGCAATCCATACCCGCAAAGGTGGTGTCCAGCTATTACTTCCACCACCCCTTCTCATGTGACTCCAGGCAGGAGACTGCAAAAGCAACCGCCTCCTCATTGGGGCATCGAATCCCCACAAGCATCTCATAGATGGTATCCAACCATTCCTCCGTGCGTATTGTCGACTCCGTCTCCAGGTAGATGGAGGGGAAAGTCCCCGAAAGACACTCATCCAGTTGGCCCCGTGGTTTGGCTGTGGATTCGGGGCTTGCTGAGCTTTGAAGGCCTCCAGAATGTCCGTCAGTGTTATCCCCATCTCTATCTGCTGGAACGGAGCTGGAGACGGCGGAGGTGAAACCACATTCGGAGCCTAATGTTTCCCCTGATGTGGAGTAGGGTTCGTCGCAGGCTACAAGGTAAAATTCCATTTGTTAGACAGCGTATAAAAGGAATATAAGAAAGGGGTAAGATTGTACTTAACATGTAATTTCCTTATGGGCACACCACTGCCTCCGCTGCTATTTTGTATGCAAACTAAGCTCGCACGGGGGTGGCCCAAGGTTTTGTGGACTACTTCTCTTTCGATCGAGGTCCCCTCTAATACCACTTGTAAGACCCCATTTTTTTTTCTTTTTCAACCCCGGGGTCATATGCCCAGAATTGTCGTTCTGCGGTGGTACGGACACTCAGGAAGGCCGCCACTACAAAATGCTAATTCTGTCGGCCTTTTAGATCATAAAAGAAAGAGAAGTAAACTATAAACTTACTACAGAAAGTCCACAAAATCACATGTAAATGGAAATCACAAAAAGTCCATATAAATAAAGAGAGTAGAAAGTACTGCAAAAGACCAGTACATATGAAATAAAAATGGGCTTATGCCCGGTATATCAGATCCTCACTACATATCACTCGCGGAAGCTATAAGATAGTACTAAACACTCACAGAGCTGGTCACAGGTGCTCCGAAACTAGACTGGCCCACCTCCATGCACACCGTACTCCACCAGTTCTGGTCCCTGTCTCCCATCCGGAGCTCCTGTAATATTGTGGTTCGAAAATCATTAGTCATAAAGACTAAATCCTATCATCCCCTACCCCTACCCCCACGGCTCCTAGGCACCGAGCGGAGAGGAGGGAAGGGAAGCTACAATGGTGTAGAATAAGCAAGGGGGGTGACAAGCGGAACTAGTCTAGCAGTAAATATATATTGTATAAGCAGCTCAGTATGAAAGGTACATCTAACAGTTCTAAAATAGTTAGTTGTAAGGCAAACATGTATTAAATCAATATATAAATAAGAGGACAAGTAGAAATTAAATATGTAACCTTAACTTATATGAATGCCCATACAAACTTATAAGTTAAGGGGTCTTCTACAAGGCTCCCATCGTATAAAAAGTCTTATACCATTTTATACGTTGGGGTGTCGGTTGTATGTAAATATGAGTGTAGTGTTATGTTATGCCATGATTCATGCAAGTGCAACTCACGCACACGACTCTATGAGCACAGACCTTTAGTTCCCCCTTGTTGGGTATTGTATCCACAATGTAGCTGATTTGAAGAAGCCCCTGAACAAGCTAAGGTGAATTCACTATGTATTTGATGAATTTCTTCTAGTTGTGCTTACAGCTATTCATTGCTAAGTACACACCAATGTCAGGGTGCAGTAGGTCAATATACACGGGTCTGTGCAACGTAATCCCTCGTTGAGCAGATCAGTGTGTTGACTTACGTGTACTCTCTCTATTGGAGTGTACTTATTTCCAAGCACAGGGTCATGAAAGATCATGAGCAGACAAGGAGTAAGGATGGGCCAAAGACAAGCTCACGGGTTGAAAGACGAGAATCGTCTAAGTGTAAATCGTCGAGAATCAATAAGTGATTCTCGCCGATTCGTCAAGAATCACTAGTGATTCTCGACGAGTCGTCGAGAATCACTAGATGATTCTCGCCGGGTTGGGCCGGCTGTCTCGACGCAGTCAGAAAATTCTCTAAGGAAGAATCGTCGAGAATCATTAAGTGATTCTCGCCGATTCGTCGAGAATGACTTTGTATTCTCGACGATTCGGCGAGAATCAAATGTGATTCCCGCCGATTCTCCCCGGCCTCTATAACCTGTGCAGCCAGAATTTGCCAAGTAGAATTTGGCGAGAATCGTAAGTGATTCTCGCCGATTCGTCGAGAATCACCTACGATTCTCGCCGATTTTGCCTTGGGCGATTTTTCCGAATTCCTAGACCGGTCCATGTTACCTGCAGCTATTTGAACCGGACTTTGGTCTTTGCTTTGGTGCGGCCCACAACGGTCATCTCCAAGACCTATTGTATAAATATACAGGTATTTGTGTACAGTGGTTTACGGATTTAGAATACGAAAGCCGAGCCGCCGACTAACCCTAAAATCGCGAACCAGCTCCGCCTCCGTCGGCGCCGCTCGTGCAGTGGTCACCGTAGCTGATCTTGATCTCCTCCAGATCCCCGGTGATAGAAGCCAAGTCTTGCACAGCATCTCACGCGTCTAACTAGAGATCTTTTGTCTCTTAATTTGAGATAGGGAAATCCATCCCCGTCCGAATCGGTCGAGACGATCGATCCTAGTGTGACCGTTGGAAGACCTTGCCGACTTCGCTAAGAAGATTGAATCTCCAGTGCATCGCTGCTGTTTTCAGTTGCCGCCGCCAACACCGAGAGCCTTGCCGCCGCCCTTTGCCGCCGCTGGTCTCGGGGAGATTTTCTCCAAGAAAGATCAAGGGTTGTGGACTTTTCGTTGCCTACAAGAACAAGTAGTCTAACGAAAAGGGACACCTAGATCTTCAAGTTGTTTGTATTTCTTATACACTCCAATTTCTTTTTCATTGTAAAGGAACATTTGGTTCCTAGTTGTAGGGTTGGGTGCAACCCGTGTTGTGGGAGTGGTGACTCCTACGTGTGGAAGGGTTCCTTCCGTTAGTACAAGGATTGGATTTCAATCCTGTTGGTGAAGTGACCGAGTCATCCCTGGTTGGGAGATAGGTCGAAGGGGGAAAGTGGACGTACCCAAATCGGGGAACCACTATAAATTTCTTGTGTCCTGTCTGTGCTGTGTTGTTTTGTTTTCTTGTGCAGGTACAATTTTAATTCCGCAAATACACTGCAAGACACCTATTCCCCACCCCCCCCCCATAGGTGAGGGTAGTTGACACTAGGTGGACTTTCAAGTTGTATCAGAGGGAGGTTGCTCATCAAAAAGGTTCACACCTTGAGTAGAATCCTGCCACCAGTGTCAAGAAGAAGACCGATATCTTCCATGGACGGACTCAAGCACTCCGGCAAAATCCCAGTGTGCACCAGACTAAACTTTCCTATCTGGAAGGAAAGAATCAGATTTTACATGGAAGCAGTCGACCGCCGGCTCTTCATGATAGTGGGGGAGGGACCTTACATTCCCACTAAGGCCTCCACCATTGATCCTACCAAGAAAGTGCCCAAGAAACTTTCGGAAATGGACAAGGATGAAATGGTGTTGTTCGGACTCGACAAGAAACCTCAGAACATCCTGGTAAGCGCAGTTGACGACTCTATGATGCAGAACTTTTGCAACTGCAGAACAGCCAAGGATCTCTAGAGCTGCCTGATTGTATTAATGGAGGGCACAGATGAAGTGAGGGACGATCGGAGATCCCTCCTCAATCAGAAATATGTGGCCTTCAGGCAAGGGCCAAAGGAGGAGATCGGAGTTACATTCGAAAACTTCCTCAAGATCGTCAATGCACTCAAAGGATATGGAAGAGTGTTCACTGACGGTGAACTCAATGATAAGTTCCTTAGGTCCCTCACTAAGGAATGGTACACAAAGATCTGCGCCATCCGCGAGTTTGGCAGACTTGAGGAAACCGACCCTCAGATTTTGTTCGAGAAGCTCATGTCCTATGAGCTTCAATTGAACACAAGGAAGGCCGAAGAGAAAGCAGAGAAAGCCGCAGCCAAAGAAAAGACCGTGGCCCTAAAATCCATTCATTCCAGAAAGGGCAAGGGTGCTGCTTCTTCCCGTGCATGGAAGAAGGATGAAGAGGAAGACTCTGAGCCATGCTCCTCCGGCTCAAAATTGTCTGAGGAAGACTTATCCCTTATCACACGGGAATTCAAGAAGTTCCTCAAGCTGAGGAATCAGAGAAAGAGAAACAGCTCCTCTTCAAGGGATCAGAAGAAGAACTATTCTTCTGATAGATATGTTTCCAAACCGAACAAGCACCGCTCATCTGACATTATTTGCTTTGGTTGCAACAAGCCAGGACACGTCGTGGCCGACTGCCATCAAGGCAAGAGGGAAAAGGGAAAGGGAGAGGAGCACAGGTCCTCAAAAGACAAGAAGAAGGAGCGGAGTTACATCGCGAAGAAGCCAAAGATGCTGAGTGAATCTGACAGATCAGACACCAGCGATGACGAGGAAGCCTACTTTGGGCTAATGGGTCGCTGTGACTCGGAAGGAGATTGCCACCCATTTACTGGGAAGGTAAAATCTCACACCCCTCTCTCCGACTCTGACTCTGATCCTGAGTCTCAGGATGATGACCCTGAGGATAGCCCTTCGGCCCGTGAAGCTGAGCTCCTCGATAAGTATGAGCTTCTGCTCAATACCTTCGTGGAATGTCGAAAGAGACTGAAGGCTGAGAAAAAGGAAGTTAAATTCCTTAAAGGTGAGAGTGTATCCCTGAGGGAAGAGATCACCAGTTTGATCTCCCTCCGACAGGAGCACTTGGACCTGACTTCAAAGTATTCAGAGTCTCTTAAGCTCCTTGATCTTAAGCAGGAGGAAGTCGACAAGTTGGAAGAACTACTTGCGGTAGAAAGGAAGATCGTCAAGAGCTTCTCTATGCCAAAAACTGTTCTTCCATTAGTTGATACCTTCTCTGCTCAGGCCAAAGGAGCTGGTTTGGGGCACGTAGGGGCACCTAGATCCTCATCCAGGAGAAACAAGAACAAGAGGAAGAATAAGGCTTCCAAGAAAGCCTCTGCTGCTGAGAAAGGAAAGGCCCCACTCAGCCCTGTTGAGTTCAGAAAGCCTAGCTTTCCCTGTAACCAACATGACTTTGAATCAACATATGGCCATCACTTCAGGCCCTCGGTTGCAAAGCCGAAGAGCCGGTATGATGGGTGGACCTTTCCCCGTAACTACAGTGAGAGTGTCTTCAAGGTACCTTTTGAGGAAATTTGCGTGGAACATTATGGTCACTTCTCTAGCGGCCATAATAGGAAGCAGGCACCTAAGGCCAAGCCTGTTACACTGAAAAGCCAAGAGGTGAAGAAGTCATGTGACTGTGGACATCATGATGCCTCCACCTCCAGGTCTTCGGCCCCGGCTGAACCCCACGTTTCAAGGGTGAAGCAGGCGCCCAAGAGGAGGTATAACAGGTTTGACTGCTGGTGGTGTGGCAAAATTGGTCACTTTGCCATGGATTGTTGGTTTAATCCAAGGAATATCGAGACTCCTCATGTTGGCAATGCGAGGCCGACCTCTCGTAGGGCTAACCAACCGAGGGGAAGTATGCTAACGAAAAATCTAGGACCCAAGTACAATTGGGTTCCTAAGGCAAATTAATTTTGTTTTGCAGGAATGTCCAAAGGCCAACAAAACTCCTATTTGGTATTTGGACAGTGGATGCTCCCGTCACATGACCGGGATAAGAAGCCTGCTGCAGGAGTACTCTTCCGTCGAGAATGGACCCAAAGTCATATTTGGGGGATCTGATCGGGGAGTCACCAGAGGTTACGGTACGATTTCCAACGGTATACTCTCTATCACTAACGTAGCTTATGTTGAAGGGTTAAATCATAACTGATCAGCGTAAGCCAGTTATGTGATAAAGGGTATGACGTTAAGTTCTGCAAGGATAAATGCCTGATAATATCATGTGATTCTTCGGAGACTGTATTAACTGGCTTTAGGAGCAGAAATATTTTCTATTTAGATTTTCTTAGTTTAGATTCTTCTACCCCAGTATGCCTCGTTACAAAAGGCAGTGCATCTCTTTGTGAACAATGGCACAAGAGATTGGCACACATTAATTACAAGACAATTAATATGCTGTTTTCCAAAGACTTAGTAAGGGATGCTCCCATTATTAAGTGCATTAAAGATAGTCCATGTCCTGCATGTCAGAGGGGCAAGCAAACTCGGGCTACCTTTAAGGGCATCCCAGACAAAGATTCCTCTAGATGTCTTTATCTTCTGCACATGGACTTGTTTGGTCCTATGCAAGTTCATAGCTTAGGAGGGAAGTCTTACATGCTAGTGATTGTAGATGATCACTCTCGGTTTACGTGGGTGTTCTTTTTAAAGCGCAAGTCTGATATGTTTGACATCTTCACCAGTTTTGTCAAGCAGATATAGAACGAACTTAACTGCTCAGTGGTCAAAATCAGAAGTGACCACAGAACAGAGTTTGAGTCTGGGGCTATGACAGAGTTCTGTGAAGAACTTGGTATCTTTCATGAGTTCTCCTCCCCTCGCACTCCTCAAAAGAATGGAGTGGCGGAGAGGAGGAATAGGACACTCATTGAGGCATGCACGACAATGTTGAATGACGCTTCTCTCCCAGAATACTTCTGGGCCGAGACTGTCAATACCGCTTGTCATGTACAAAACCGGGCGTTGATCAACAAGATCCATCGTAAGACTCCTTATGAGCTACTGAAAGGCAAGAAACCAACCATGTCCTATCTGAGGATCTTTGGCTGCAAATGTTATGTACAAAATAATGGGAAGTACCCTCGTACTAAGTTTGGTGAAAAATTCTTCGAAGGCATATTCATGGGCTATAGTAGCCACAGTCGGGCTTATCGAGTTTTTAACAAGAAAACCCTAGTGGTAGAGGAATCAATTAATGTTGTTTTTGATGAAGGAAGTTTGCTTAATTGCAACTCTTCCAGTGGTCTTCTTGAAGATACAGGTGCCAGACTCGAAAAGCTACACCTGAATGAGCCCGAGGAAGATGCAACTCCGAAGTACGTCAAGGTCTCCACCTCAACACCGATCGGAGAGGATGACGGTCAGGATGAAGCGGTCCTCCCTGAAGAGGAAGGGGCCCCAGAAATTGCTAGAGCTCCTGATGCAAGACTTCTAGAGCTCAGACACGTGAGGGATCATCCCAGAAATCAAATCATTGGAGATCCCCGAGACGGTGTCAGAACTCGTCGAGGTACTCTTAATGAGATTTTGCATCTTAGCTTTCTGTCGCAGGTTGAGCCAAAGAAGTTCGACGAAGAGAAAAAAGACGCATCAATTCGAAAGATGCAAAGTCTGGATGCTGGTTCCCAGACCAAAGACGCAAAATGTGATTGACACCAAGTGGATCTTCAGAAACAAGTTGGATGAACATGGAGTCATCATCAAGAACAAAGCCAGACTGGTGGCTCAAGGATACAGACAGGGGGATGGGATTGACTTCGACCAGACGTTTGCACCAGTTGCACGGCTCGAGGCAATCCGGCTATTCCTAGCCTATGCCTCTCACAAAGGATTCACAGTCTATCAGATGGACATGAAATCGGCTTTCTTGAATGGAGACTTGAAAGAGGAAGTATACGTCGCTCAACCTCCAGGTTTTGTCAATCCTACTTATCCTAATAATGTATATTTTCTTAACAAAGCGCTATATGGCTTAAAACAAGCTCCTCGAGCTTGGTATGAGACATTGTCTAGTTTTCTTCTTGAGAACAAGTTCTCTAGAGGAAAAATAGACAAGACATTGTTTCTCAGGGAAGTCAAAGGAAAGATTTTGCTGGTGCAAATCTATGTTGATGACATTATATTCGGCTCAACGGACAACAATTTTTGCAAAAAGTTTTCCAAACTTATGCAAGGAAAGTTTGAAATGAGCAGTATGGGAGAGCTGAAGTATTTCTTGGGACTTCAAGTGAAACAGTCTGAGGAAGGAATCTTCATTTCTCAGACGAAGTTCACAAATGAACTCCTCAAGAAATTCGGAATGGAGAATGCAACCTCTATGAGGACTCCAATGGGATCCACCATGTCTCTGGATAAGGATGAGAAAGGGAAACCTTTTGATGAAACCAAATACAGAAGCATCATTGGATCTCTGCTCTATCTTACTGCGAGTAGACCGGATATCATGTTCTCCACATGTGTTTGTGCCAGATATCAGGTGAACACTAAGGAATCTCATTATGTCGCTGCAAAGCGAATTCTTAGATACCTTAAAGGTACCCCTAATCTTGGCTTATGGTACCCGAGAAGCAATGATGTCGAGCTAATAGGTTTTTTAGATGCTGATTTTGTAGGAAGTAGGGATGACAGGAAAAGCACCTCCGGGACGTGTCAATTCCTCGGAAGAAGGCTCATCTCATGGAATAGCAAGAAGCAGAATTGTGTTGCAACCTCTACAGCGGAATCAGAATACATTTCGGCTGGGAGCTGTTGCCCACAACTTCTATGGATCAGAAATCAGTTAGCAGACTATGATCTCCAGTTCAAGGAAGTACCGATGTACTGCGACTCCTCCAGTGCAATTGCTATTGCCAACAATCCGGTATCGCACAGCAGAACGAAGCATATTGAAGTGCGTTACCATTTCATTCGGGAGCACGTGGAGAACAAGGACATCTCTCTCTGCTATGTTCCCACTGACAAGCAGATTGCAGACATTTTCACAAAGCCCCTTGACGAGGCCAAGTTCAGTATATTCAAAACTTAATTGGGGATGCTAAACTACGAGGAATGAAGACTACAAAAGCTCAAGGCTCATGCGTCTAGGGGGAGCCTCTACTAGGAATTTAGTGAAAGCAAAGTTACAAGAATTGAGGGGGAGCATGGTGTCTCATGCTTTAGTCCCCAATTTGCAGAAGCCGAAAAGGGGGAGATTACCATTACCCTCTCGGCTAAAGTGCTAAGGTGATAGCTCCACAAGCTCTAAAGATAACAGTATGGAATTTCAACTTTTTATTTAAAGTTTTGTTCTTCCAAGCCGTTGTATTCACATTAGCTTGTAGGGTTTAGGCTTCTTCAAATAGGGGGAGATTGTTGGGTATTGTATTCACAATGTACCTGATTTGAAGAAGCCCCTGAATAAGCTAAGGTGAATTCACTATGTATTTGATGAATTTCTTCTAGTTGTGCTTGCAGCTATTCATTTCTAAGTACACACCAATGTCAGGGTGTAGTAGGTCAATATACACGGGTCTGTGCAACGTAATCCCTCATTGAGCAGATCAGTGTGTTGGCTTACGTGTACTCTCTCTATTGGAGTGTACTTATTTCCAAGCACAGGGTCATGAAAGATCATGAGCAGACAAGGAGCAAGGATGGGCCAAAGACAAGCTCACGGGTTGAAAGACAAGAATCGTCTAAGTGTAAATCGTCGAGAATCAATAAGTGATTCTCGCCGATTCGTCAAGAATCACTAGTGATTCTCGACGAGTCATCGAGAATCACTAGATGATTCTCACCGGGTTGGGCCGGCTGTCTCGACGCAGTCAGAAAATACTCTAAGGCAGAATCGTCGAGAATCACTAAGTGAATCTCGCCGATTCGTCGAGAATGACTTTGTATTCTTGACGATTCGGCGAGAATCAAATGTGATTCCCGCCGATTCTCCCCGGCCTCTATAACCTGTGCAGCCAGAATTCGCCAAGTAGAATTCGGCGAGAATCGTAAGTGATTCTCGCCGATTCGTCGAGAATCACCTACGATTCTCGCCGATTTTGCCTTGGGCGATTTTTCTGAATTCCTGGACCGGTCCATGTTACCTGCAGCTATTTGAACCGGACTTTGGTCTTTGCTTTGGTGGGGCCCAAAACGGTCATCTCCATGACCTATTGTATAAATACACAGGTATTTGTGTATAGTGGTTTACGGATTCAGAATACGAAAGCCGAGCCGCCGACTAACCCTAAAATCGCGAACCAGCTCCGCCTCTTTCGCCGCCGCTCGTGCAGTGGTCACCGTAGCTGATCTCGATCTCCTCCAGATCCCCGGTGATAGAAGCCAAGTCTTGCACAGCGTCTCATGCGTCTAACCAGAGATCTTTTGTCTCTTGATTTGAGATAGGGAAATCCATCCCCGTCCGAATCGATCGAGACGATCGATCCTAGTGTGACCGTTGGAAGACCTTGCCGACTTCCCTAAGAAGATTGAATCTCCAGTGCATCGCTGCTGTTTTCAGTTGCCGCCGCCAACACTAAGAGCCTTGCCACCGCCCTTTGCCGCCGCCAGTCTCCGGGAGATTTTCTCCAAGAAAGATCAAGGGTTGTGGACTTTTCGTTGCCTACAAGAACAAGTAGTCTAACGAAAAGGGACACCTAGATCTTCAAGTTGTTTGTATTTCTTATACACTCCAATTTCTTTTTCATTGTAAAGGAACATTTGGTTCCTAGTTGTAGGGTTGGGTGCAACCCGTGTTGTGGGAGTTGTGACTCCTACATGTGGAAGGGTTCCTTCCGTTAGTGCAAGGATTGGATTTCAATCCTGTTGGTGAAGTGATCGAGTCGTCCCTTGTTGGGAGATAGGTCGAAGGGGGAAAGTGGACGTACCAAAATCGGAGAACCACTATAAATTGATTGTGTCCTGTTTGTGCTGTGTTGTTTTGTTTTCTTGTGAAGGTACAATTTTAATTCCGCAAATACGCTGCAAGACACCTATTCCCCCCCCCCCCTATAGGTGAGGGTAGTTGGCACTAGGTGGACTTTCACACCTGTTCGGGAAGCTAGTTTCACTCCTAGGAACCTCCGTAGTGGCTAACGGAGACAGTGGGTTGGGCCCCCCACTCCTAGGCGGGTATCAACACTACCGGGCCTAGCCCTTACGTATGTACCTAGAAGAACACAACCTAGAGTATCCGCATACTATTGCTTGCTGTATCCACCAGACTTTCTTTGGCTAAGTGTCCCACAATTCCGAGTCTACGTACCGAAGTCGGTGTGAACAACCGTCAAATACCGAAGACCCACCACCTTATTCTGTATTTAAACCCTCGAGCCCTCGGCTCCCCGGACTGTCACGTCCGTGCATCTACCTTCAGAAGCTACCGACTGAAAGACCATTAAACCAACCTACTCAACTTCCCTAACTACCGGGGTGTGTGAATATGAAACTCTAGTTATACAAGTTGCTCTTTTAGTTTATTATTCCTATGATTTACGTTGGCCCAGGACTGCCCCTGGCATACCTCGTGAATGGCTCACAAAGGGCACTAGGAACTATGATGGTTGTTGAAGCCCATCGTTCCCTTTCTCAAGGCACTTACTTTTATTGGTTAATACCCATTACCCGATCCCCTTTAAATTACTTTGGATCTAACCCTAGTGTATTAAGACTCTTCCTATCTTACCGGGGACGACGATCTTTCGTCGGTCCCGAGCACCTCTTATGACTAGACAACCTACCAACCTATCCTCATCTTGGCTACTGAGGGCATTCATACACATTTCTAAACCATTATCCCAATATCCAAATTCTCTAAGTTCATCCTACAACTTAATATGATTTCAGCAGTTTTTACAAAACGCAGACCATCCTAAGCTATATGAGGTATACAAAGGGAGGTATTCCAAAATGTCTTCCAAAACTCCTTTAAAATTTACTGGAGGTCTATCATGTCCTACTTAGTCTAAAATCAGAGAATCATAATTTTCCTAATTTAACATATATTTAATTATTTTCTTCCAAAACAATAATATGGAGATTTTGAACATGAAGTACACTTTTAAGGTATGTATAAGGCTCCGCAAAATTATGAAAAATACGAAACAGAAAATTCACAGCAAATCCAAATCTCATATAATTTTTGCAATGTTTAAATCATTATTCCTTAATTTTGGAATATTTTATAAATCATAAATTAAAAGGGCAAGTAATTCATTTAAGCTTCCAAAAATAATACAAAAATTCCAGTAGGACAATTTATACCCTACAAATATCTTGACAAGGTTTCATAATTTTATAGAAATAAATGAGCTATGAATAAAATATTTACCAAAATTGCCCTTTTTCATACTTGTAAAAGAAGTACTAAAAATAATGTTCCATAATTCTCAATTAAATTTCCAGGGGTTCATACTAACAATAAAACTACACTACCCAAATTTTACCACAGTTCAGTGAGTTTTAATAACTTTTTCTATCACTACAAGATTTTTGCCCTAAACTAGGGTTAGGGTTTTGAGTGACTTATTCACTTTAAAATCCATTTAGATTTCTGCCAGAGGATTTTAGCTACCCTAGAATCCTCTCCACCAAGTTTCAAATCATATCAAGGTCATTTGACCACCTGCCCTTCACAAAGCACCAAGAACCATCCTTAGGGTTTCACCTTAGATCCTAGGGCAAATTTACCCCAATCCCCACCATCTTCCATAGGGGGTGCTAAAAATCATGCCTAGTCAGTGGTCAAAATCTCAGCCTTTGTTGAGCTGATTTGACCACCCAAATCACAAAGTGCACTTTTGACCTAAAAACCCCTTAATAGGGCAAAGCTTATGTTTGTTCATTTCAAATCTAAAACATCTCCAAATGAGATGAAAAATTATACAGGGCCTCATGATGAACCCAGGGACCACTCACCAAACTTTGGAGGGTTTGGAAGTCATTAGGCCACATAATTAATTTATATAAGGATTATTAAATTTTTCTAAAAACTATAGAAAAATATTCTCCACAAATTTTAATTTTTGGATATGTCCGAGGTATGGCTAATAATATCTCATACCCAAAATTTTAAGTCATTTGGATGTCTGGATTGATGTGAGCATCCAAATTAATCTCAGGACAGCCCTATGGATAGACCTCACCAAAATTAGTGTTGTGTTCTAACCAAGACTTTAAATGTCGTGAAATAACTTTTAGATTAAACTAGACATCAAGGGCTACATTTTCTATATTGATCACTTTTTCTGTAGAGGTGTCTAAGTATTTTAAAAAATAAATCTATACACTATAATTATAATCACAGAAAAAAAAACAATAAATAGAATAAAAATCTTGCACGAATCTTGAAGCAGCATCCAAGGGTTGCATCTCATCTTCAAGCTCAAACCAAGGGACGGGATTAGGCCGACCTGGAGCTCATTCCAGATGTTGACGTCGGCCATCCAGCCTCCTCCCTAGCCGGCCACCGCCACCACCACATCCGTTGAGGTGGTGGCCATCGCCGGGCGGCGGCACGGCCGCCGGAGAGGTGCATTCCGGCGAACCCGAGTGCTATGTGTAAGACACCCTTTTTTTCCTTTTCAACCACCTGGGTCTTATGCCCAGAATCGTCGCCTTGTGGTGGAACCGACACTCGGGAAGGCCGCCACTACAAAACGCAGATTCTACCGGCCTTTTTCGATCACAAAGAGACAGAAGTAAATACAACATGTCCACATAATCATACATGAATAAAAATCACAGCAAGTCCATCAAAATATAGAAAATAGAGTATGGAAAAAGAACAGTACAGATGAAGTATTTAAACGGGCTCAAGCCCGGTACATCAGGAGTCCTCACTACAAATCACTCATCGCGGAAGCTATAAGAAAGACTAATCACTCACGGAGCTAGTCATAGGTACTCTGGAACTAGACTGGCCCACCTCCATGAGCACCATACTCCACTAGTGCTAGTCCCTGGACTACTGGTCCCTGTCTCCCATCCTAAGCTCCTGTAATGTTGTGGTTCGAAAACAATTAGTCATAAAGACTAAGTCCTATCATCCCCTACCCCTCCCCCCACGGCTCCTAGGTACTGAGCGGAGAGGAGGAAAGGGAATCTATAATGGTGGAGAATAAGCAAGGCGGGTGACAGTGGAACTAGTCTAGAAGTAAATATATATTGTATAAGCTGCAAAGTATGAAATGTACATCTAGCAGTTCTAAAATAGTGAGCAGTAATGTAAATATGTAGTAAATCATTTCATATATGAAAGGACACGTAGAAATTAAATATAAAACCTTAACTTATATGACTGCCCATACAAACTTATAAGTTAAGGGGTCTTCTACAAGGCTCTCATCGTATAAAAAGTCACATACCGATTTATACGTTGGGGGTGTCGGTTGTATGCAAATATGATTGTAGTGTTATGTTATGCCATGATTCATGCAAGTGCAACTCACGCAAATGACTCTATGAGCACATACCTTTAGTTCCCCCTGTTCGGGCAGCTAGCTTCACTCCTAGGAACCTCCGTAGTGGCAAACAGAGACAGTGGGTCGGGCCCCCCACTACTAGGCGGGTATCCACACTACCGGGCCTAGCCCTTTCGTACGCCCCTCGAAGAACACAACCTAGAGTATCCACGTACTAGTACTGGCTGTATCCACAAGAATTTCTTTGGCTAAGTGTCCCACACCGCCGAGTCTACGTACCGATGTCGGTGTGAATTACAGTCAAATATTGAAGACTCACCACCTTATTCTGTATTTAAATCCTCGAGCCCTCGGCTCCCCAGAATGTCCCGTCCGTGCATCTACCTTCAAAAGCTACCGACTGAAAGACAATTATACCAACCTACTCAACCTCCCTAACTACCGGGGTGTGTGAATATGAAACTCTAGTTATACTTATTGCTCGTTTTGTTTATTATTCCTACGGTTTATGTTAGCCCAGGACTACCCCCGGTATACCCCGTGAAGGGATCTCAAAGGGCACTAGGAACTATGATGGTAGCTGAAGCCCATCGTTCCCTTTCGCAAGGCACTTACTTTTATTGGTTATTACTCATTACCCGATCCCTTTTAATTACTTTGGATCTAACCCTATTGTATTAAGACTCTAACTCTCCTACGGGGGAGGACAATCTTTCGTCGGTCCCAAGCACCTCTTATGACTAGACAACCTATCCACCTATTCTCATCTTGGCTACTGAGGATGCATTCATACACATTTCCAAGCCATTATCCCAATATCCAAATCCTCTAAGTTCATCCTGCAGCTTAATATGATTCCAGCTGTTTTTACTAAACGCAAACGTTCCTAAGCTATATGAGGTATACAAAGGGAGGTACTCTAAGTTATCTTCCAAAATTCTTATAAAATTTACTGGAGGTCTATCATTACAAGTTTAGTCTAAAATCAGAGATTAATAATTTTTCTAATTAATTTGATATTTATTGAATTTTCCCAAATGTTTGGCCATTGGCAATTTTGAACATGAACTATATGATCTACTCAAGTAATGGCCACCCAAAAATTTTTATCACTAAATAACAGAGATATATTATTGGATACTAATTTCAATAATTTTTGAGAAACTATTTGACCTCAAATTAATTTATCCAAAATAATTCCCTCAATCATATGTAAAGAAGTACCAAAATTATTCATCAGAAAATTATATAAAAGTTACAGAATCTTAATATGGTACAGAAAGGGTGATTTTGCAAAAATCATAATTTTACATGCTTGTTAGACACCAAAATAAATTTAATTAAGTTTTCGTGGGAAACATTACTTAATGAACCAACCCTTAGAAATTATCTTCCAAAAATCCAATACAAATTCTTAGAGCTTTAAAACATAATAAAAATCCTCTAGCTAAAGTTCATCAATTTCTAGAAAGTAGTTACTCCATAATAAATTTCTAAGTAAATAATACAAATTACTAAATTGTTAATGAAGTATCCAAAATAATAGTCCTAAATTCATAACAAAATCTCCAGAGCTTGTACTAACTTTAAATACTACTCTACCCAAATTTCATCACTCTTTAGTGAGTTTTAGTGACATTTTCTATCACTACAAGGTTTGTGCCCTAAACTAGGGTTAGGGTTTTGAGGGACCAATTCACCATGGAATCTATTTTTGATTTCTTCTAGAGGATTCTACCTACCCTAGAATTCTCTCTACCAAGTTTCAAATCATAACCAGGTAATTTGACCACTTGTCCTTCACAAACCACCAAGAACCATCCTTAGGGTTTGGCCTTGGGTCCTAGGGAAAATCTACCCCAATCCACCTCAAACTCCATGAGAGGGTGCAAGGAATCATGCCTAGTCAGTGGTCAAAATCTCAGCCTCTGTTGAGGTGATTTTATCACTCAAATACCAAAGTGCACTTTTGACCTAAAAACCCCTTAATAGGGCAAAGCTTAGGTTTGTTCATTTACAATCTAAAACATCTCCAAATGAGATGAAAAATTATACAGAGCCTTATGATGAACCCAGGGACCACTCACAAAAATTTGGGAGGGTTTGGAAGTCATTAGGCTACCTAATTAATTTATATAAGGATTATTAAATTTTTCTAAAAACTATAGAAATATATTCTCCAAAAATTCGCATTTTTGTACAGGCCCTAAGTATAGCTAGGGTAGACTCCCTGCCCAAATTTCAGATCATTTGGACAAGGGATGAAGGGTGGGCATCAATTTGAATCTCAGGATAGCCCTAGGTATAGGTCCCACCAAAATGGGTTATGTGGTCAAACCACTTACCCAAACGAGTTGAAATAAATTTTAAAATAATCTAGCCTCAAAGGGCTACAACTTCTATGACTTGCCATGTTTCCTAAAACATCCTCTAAGGACCTCATTTATTTAATTTAAAAGGAGCAAAATAAATAGTGAAACAATACACTATTTAATATATTTAAATATAATTAAAAAAAGCATGGCACTGTTCATCTTCTCAAAAACCCGAAAACCAGTAACCCTAAAAATGCATAAAACCTGTAGCTTTCCAAGCGGAGTTCCCGTCCACCCAGCCATCTCCCTGGCCGGCCACCACCACCACCTCCGTTTAGGTGAGGGCTACCGTCAAGGGGCGGCACGACCGCTGGAGAGGCAGTTTTCGGCGAACCCGACCACCATGTTTTTTTGAAAAACCATGGAAATGAAAACTTGGATCAGCTCCATTGAGTCTAATTCTTGTCCTAAACGATTCCTACGATCTACCTATGAGAGAAGGAGTGGAGGAGGACCTTGTTCACGGGCTGGAGGCGTGCAGATCGACGGAAAGCCATTAGTGGTGGAGGTGTCGTCGACGCTATTCAACAGCACGCAGAATTCTCTCATCTCCTTCGGGCAAGGTGTGGAAACTAATGCTTAAGGTCTAGGGAAGCTTTTAAACCAGTAAAAGGGGGAGGGGAAGGCCTAACCGATGGTGGACATTAATTGTCCATAAAGGCAATTTTGGCCATGGCGGAGGGGGATAAACACGTCTTAATCCAGCAAAGTAACGGCTGGAAAATCTTCCTCTTCCCTAGAGGAGTTGAATCCAGCAATTAAAGAGGAGGGGAAGGGGCCATGGCATCAAGTGCCAACAATGGTCGTGAAAGCTGGTTCACGGCCATGGTTGTGGCTATTCACTCTCTATTTTTCAAAACCGACGGCCACGTTGCATTTCCTCCACTTGACCGGTCAAACTTTTTTTAAATAAGACTTAATTAAGTCTTAATAAAAGAAAACGGCTAATTTAAGACATCCTGGTCCGCTTCTCGAAACGGTCCGGTTTAGCTGAACCAACAACCAAGCCAAAACTTTGAGAAAAATTCTAAGTAAAATGGCATTGAGTGAGCTCAGCTCACTCAACGCCATCCAGCGTACGGCGTTGAGTGATCTCAGCTCACTCAATGACATCCTGCCTACGGCGTTGAGTGAGCTCAGCTCACTCAACGCTATCCAGAATACGGTATTGAGTGAGCTCAGCTCACTCAACGCCATCCACACTATGGCATTGAGTGAGCTCTGCTCACTCAACGCCATCCAATCTACACATGATGGCATTGAGTTCAGTAAGTGCACTCAACGTCGTTCAGCTTATAGCGTTGAGTGCACTCGACGCACTCAACGCCATCTAGCCTAAGTAAGGTGGCGTTGAGTGCAGTCAGTGCACTCAATGCCGCACAGCTTATGGCGTTGAGTGCACTAGACGCACTCAACGCAATCCAGCATGTGAGATTGCGTTGAGTGCAGTCAGTGCACTCAACGCCATTCTGCTTATGGCGTTGAGTGCACTCGATGCACTCAACGCTAGCCAGCCTTTGGCGTTGAGTGCACTCGACGCACTCAACGCCCGAGCCCAAATCATGTTTTTAAGTAAATTCAGACCTACTATTTGCAGACCAAGGTTATTTTCACCTTGAGCCTGGGTCACTTGGCCTCCTTGGGCTTCTTAGGGTCTTGTTATGACTTGGTCATGACAAAATCTCTCCTAGGGGTCTGGTCGGAAATGGGATGTTACACTATTTTCTTGCGGGAAAAGCTATGAAGAGAATCTCTTCTCGATCGGGCTCAGTTGAGCCCGATTTGGAATCCTAATGAAAGCTATGATCTACCCGTAGAGAGAGAGAGGAGGGGAGGACCTTGTTTGCGGGCTGGAGGCGTGCAGATCGACAGAAAGCAATTTCCGATTGTGGCATCGTTCGACTTCTACAACAGCACTGTGGGAGGGCTTGAAATCTTCTGGTAAAGGTTGGGAAACGTTCCTCTTGGGCCACTGATGGTGTTTAAAGGCTCAGTTAAGGAGGGGAGAGGCCAAAACTTCAATGGCCATTAATGCCATTGAAAGCTTGGCTCGGCCATGGAGGAGGTGGGGTAAACCTGGCTTAATCCAGCCATGTAATGGCTGGACACTCCTCCTCTTCCCTAGAGGAGTTGAATCCAGCCATTAAAGAGGAGGGGAAGGGGGCCAAGACATCAAGTGCCATTACTGGTCGTGAAAGCTGGTTATCAGCCATGGCCGAAACCGTTCTTCATTTTCAAAGACGATGGCCATGTTGCATAAATCTACTTGACCGGTCTACATTTTAAAATAAGACTTAATTTGGTCTTAATAAAAGATACGGCTAATTAACACATACTGGCCCACTTCTTTAAATGGCCCGGTTAAACTGAACAAGCAATAGGCCAAAACATTCAGAAAAAGTCTTAGTAAAATGGCGTTGAGTGAGCTCAGCTCACTCAATGCCATCCTGCCTACGACATTGAGTGAGCTCAGCTCACTCAACGCCATCGATACTACGGCGTTGAGTGAGCTCAGCTCACTCAACGCCATCCAGACTACAGCGTTGAGTGAGCTAAGCTCACTCAATGCCATCCAGACGATGGCGTTGATTGAGCTCAGCTCACTCAATGCCATCCAGACTATAACGTTGAGTGAGCTTAGCTCACTCAACAGCATCCAGTCTACACAGGATGGCGTTGAGTGAAGTCTACATAGCTAACTCAACGTCATCCCAACTATGGCGTTGAGTGAGCTCTGCTCACTCAATGCCATCCAGACTATGGCGTTGAGTGAGCTCTGCTCACTAAATGCCATCCAGTCTACATAGGATGGCGTTGAGGATAGTCGGTGGACTCAATGTCGTTCAGCTAATGGCGTTGAGTGCACTCGACACACTTAACGCCATCCTGCCTGAAAGATGGCGTTGAGTGCAGTTAGTGAACTCAACGCCATTCTGCTTATGGCGTTGAGTGCACTCGACGCACTCAATGCCAGCCATCCTTTGGCGTTGAGTGCACTCGATGCACTCAACGGCCAAGACCAAATCCTTTTTTAGGTAAATTTCTGACCTACTATTTGCAGACCAAGGTGATTTTCACCTTGATCCCGGGTCACTTGGCCTCCTTGGGCTTCCTAGGGTTTTGTCATGACTTGGTCATGGCAAAACCTCTCCTAGAGTTCTTATCAGAAATGGAATGTTACAGGTTATGAGGATGCGTGTGTGCTCCTTGTGTGTTATGCTCTACATGAGCTAAATGTATTGTGGCCATGAGAGCCAGATCATGTGATTGGTTGAGCGGTGTGCTCCCAAGAGCTTGTTTGGCAATGGAGTTGTGAACTCCTGTGCGAGAGCTGTGAACTCGGATGGTTGTTTGGACAGGAAAGGGAAAGCCGACCCGCGTCAAGAACTGTGCTATTGACGAGTTGGGAAACGGGAAAATACTGACTTGTACCTGCGTTATGTCCGTCCGAGAAAAGGCTGGATCCAGCCGCGTCAGAGCGCATAATGAGAGATCGATTAGAAGACCAGAATGGCTCTTATATCTGAAATGCTAAAGTGTTGTTGTGTGGTTACCACCTCTGAATGGGATGGGTGAGAGGGTCTCCAGTCTGCGTGATATAGTAGACTATGCTCCATCGTCAACAAATTAAGAACCTCTGATCAGTGGTGGAACCCAGATAATGATATGGTACACCGTAAGCATGCCAAGATTGCACGGAGCGTCTGGCACAAAGTCAGATGTGGGTGTTGTTGTTGTTCCTGAGTGAAATTGTTGTGATATATATATTTTGATTACAATGTATGTAGGGAAGGAAGCACTACCCCGGGTAAGGGGTAGGGTCGTTATAATTGGTCAGTTGAATGTTGACCGTTGTTTTGTTTATCACCCATGGGGTGGACGTCCATATGCAGGTGCTGCCCTTGTTGATGCTGAACTAGATTAAGCGGGATGAAGCCCTTGCTGCTACTACTTGTAGACCCTTGCAGGTCGTGCGAAGTATTAGATTTAATGTGTGTCCAGCCTGCATGCCGATGCATGAAACCATTTTTTGTAAAGAGAAACTTGTAAGGCCTTATGGCCGGGAGCGTTTGTGAGCTTGTATACATTCCTGGTGTTTTATATAAATGTGTTATTTATATAGTAGTGTACATTCATTAATTGAGTTCTTGCAAGTAATAATCTTCTGCTAGAATGCTCTGAGTTAGCATGCGCATAAAAAGGTTTTGATATTTATAAGTAATTCCACCGTTTATTTGTGAAATATGGCGTGGGGACCCGTCCAGCCCATCTGTTATATTCCATGTGACCAATGGAGGCGTTAAAGAAGATTCTTCTTCCAGAGAGGGGGAATGACCTAATGCTGGCGAGATCTAGGACCCCCTCCTATTTTTTGCTCATGCATAATTTTACTTAGTTTCTTTTTGAGTTTCTTTTTGTGATCAAAGTTTGAAAGCATATTCATAATTCTGTAATGGATAGTCACATTGATCAAATGGATAAACTCGTTTTGTTACTTTAATCTATATTATATTTTTGTGAAACCACTCTTTGGCTTGCTTTGGTTTGCGAGACAGAGCTACCCATCATCTCGCCGACCTGCTTTCCCTCTTTTCACTTTGCTTTATTTCATTTACTATGAGGTTATCCTCTTATGCGCCCACGCTCGTGAGACGGGGCTACTCCTAATATCGTCGCCTCACAGAAGAGTTGATGTTGTTTAGACTGCTAGTCGTTACCTCCCCCATTATGCTTGTGAGCGAGACCAACTGATTTGAACCTCTCATCTTGCCTCAAGATACCTCTAGCGCGAGTGGCTTCTAGGGATTTAACCTTCTCTCTTATTATTGGGCAGGGCCTTTCGTCCCCCGCGAGTACCCACTCACCATAAGCGAGACCATCCCCGCGGTCGCCAGCTGGGAATACCTCTAAATGCACTGCTCCAATCATTGCCTCCCATAATTTATTTTCCATGAACTTAAGTAGAGATGTTTCTTAAAATGATCTCCCCCATTGCTCACCGAGTGAGCCTACAGCCCTGCTAGCTTGGTGAGAGCTAGTCAGCGGGTCTTCTCGGGATATCCTCTCCTAACAAACTCCAACCACCGATTGAGTCTAAAACCCTGCCAGCTTGCAAATCGCCTGGTCAGTTGGTCTTCTCGGGTTCTCCTCTCCAATCAAACTCAAACCACCGAGTGAGACTACAGCCCTGCCAGCTTGATGAGAGCCTGGTCAACGTGTCTTCTCAGGGTCCCCTCTCCAAACCAACTCCAACCACCGTGTGAGCCTATATGCCTGCCAGCTTGATGAAAGCCTGGTCAGTAGGTGACGGCCGCAGAACGGAGACCGACTATGGGTGGTTCGAAATGTTCTGATTCTGTGGGCTAAGTTAGAAGATCGAGTTTTCTAACGAGAGGAGGCAAGTGCACCTATCGCGTAGTACTCGCTATTCGGGAGAATACCGAGGTCGTATTGTTCTCAGGGGCACACTGATTATATTTACTCTTCCAGGAAGACTATTATCTTACAATCAGTAAGGTGGGATTTTTAGTTAAATTAAAACGGAAAGAAAGAGAGCAGAATTTTACTAAGTTATTTCGATGACGGGTTAAGGCTCAGCATCGAATCTGATTAAGACTAAAATAATTCTTAACAATTATTGAACTTTGTGTTTAAATTAATAAAAGGCACTTGGCCATGGAGGTTCCAAAAATATGAGTACACCTATCTCTAGGTAATATCGCTCACCTGAACATTAAGACTATTCGACCGATCATTAGGCCGACAAAGGATTCCTCCTAATGCTCGCTTTACGCTAAGAACCCCGCTATTGGGTGGGGAACCCAATTCGGTAGAACTACGCTTGTCTTTTTTCGAGGGTATGTACGCAATTCTATTTACCCAAGGGGGATCGGTCCACACGTGTAGCCTCTCGGCATTGCGTAAGGATAACGGAAATAGAGCCCACACATCGATTATGTTGTTCTATGCTTCGTTAACCCGGGGCAAACCTTATGTCTTTAAATTAAAATTAAAATAAAGTTCTTTAATTATTTCAAATCATTTTATATGTCCCAATGCTCTTCGATGCTGAAGGCTAAAAGAGATTTGCCACTCATCGGTATGGGGACGACTTTACGGTTTTAGTGAAACGTGAGTTTGAAATTAAGTACTAAACAGTTATAAGAGAAAACATAAAAAACTGGGCATTTAGATAAATTCAAAGCTAATTGATGCAGGCACTCACACACACTTCAAAACCATAAAGAAATTAAATAAAGCAAGCCCTACTGGAATGAGTAGGCGGGAAATAAATGATAGTACAAGTCCTACACAAAACTGAGTAGGCGATAAATTAAAGCAATGCGTCATTTAACTCTTAACGAGTAGGCGGAAATAAATGCATAAATAAAAAGAAACTAAGTTACAATAAATGAAAATTAGTAGTCCTACTCAAAACTGAGTAGGCGGAAAATTAAAGCAGAGCGTCGTTTAACTCTTAACGAGTAGGTGGAAATAGATGCGCACACGCACACACTCTACATAATTGAGAAAGCATTAAAACAAAGCAATAAAAGTTATCACCTACACTCACACACTCTACATGATTGAAGAAAGCATAAAAGAAAGCATGAAAACTTAGTCTCATATACTCACACACACATAAAAATAACACGAAAATGAAAGTTATCTAAAAATTAAAACTACAACTTTTCTACCATTAAAACTTGCCAAAAACAAATAAAAAGATGAAATAAAAATTAAAGAAGCAAAAGTTTTTTGAAAACAAAGTTGAAATCAAAGTTGTTGAAAAATTGAAACGTTTACATTTTCATCCTTAGGATTTCATAAAAGTGATGAAAAAGTGAAAATAAAAATTAAAGGAACAAAAAGGTTTTACAATCCTAAAACAAAGCTAAGTAAAAAAAACAAAACACTTTAAAACCTCTTTTACAATTTCATAGGAATGTAAACATAAGCCTTTAAAAAATTTTCAATACAACTTTGATTTTGAAAGGAAGACTTAAACAAAATTTTTGCCATTATAACGGCTCATTTTTTAGATAAAAGCATATAATGAAACCTAACATTACATTATATTGAAAGCATGAAAGATTAAAACAAGTTACACTCATACACACACACACACACACACACTTTCATACAGATGAACGAAGATGAACAGAAGGATAAAAAGAAGAAGATAAATGAGCCACCCAATTCCATTTTCATTCCAAGTAAAGAGATAGAAAAAAACAAAATTTTTATTTTCATAATTTAAGCTATTACAAACTATTACAAAGCTAAAGAGAAAGCTAAAACAAACATAAGAAGAGAGGCGGGAGAAAGCTCTCCTTACATTGGATTGGAAACACCAAGGGCAGCCCACAATAAGACACACTAAAGTTGGCTCAAAAAAGTGAACTCTTGGGCATTACAGAAAATTTTTATTTATAGGCAAAATTTCGGGTGTGACACGCCCTGGTCACGGGCGTGATAGGGGGCATGTCACAGCTACCGTGTTTGACTTGGTGACTTCGGCGAGGTGGCGCCGTTCTTTAAGGTTCGGGAAGGTGACACGTGTCTGTCACGGGCATGACAGGTGTCAGTCACGGGCGTGTCAAGCAGTGGTCGACGATCTTCGAGCACCGATCAACGATCTGGAGGCTTTTGGAAGGAACACGTGGCGGTCACGGGCATGACAGGCTTTGTCACGGGTGTGTCGGGGGGGGGCATGACTTGGACAGCTTGAAGTTCTGATCTGGGCAGCGTAGACTGTGAAAAAGCATTTAGTGTTGACATCGACACGGGCGTGACGGGTCTTGGACACGGGCGTGACTGGGGCGTGTCTGGACGGCGTTGAGTGTTGAATAGTTAAATCATTGAGTGTGGACTGGCGGAACGCGTCGAGTGCCTGACACGGGCAATGTCACTGGCGTGACTGGTCAATTTTTGACTTTTTCCTGAATTTTTCTGGAAAACAAAAATAACTAAGTTAGAAATAAAATTTTACAAAATATGAACAATTTATTGAACAAAACAAACAAAAAAAGGCAAAAATAAAGGTAAATATCATAATAACAATACTATAAAAGTAGGTATAATTACAACTTATCAAATACCCCCATACGTAAGCTTGTGTTATTCCAGAGCAAAAGTTTGAGGTGAACTTGTAAGGAATAATAAAAAATTCTAAGTTCTGCTACCGCTAAATTAGTTATAAGAGAGATCTAAATAAATATATGGGGTATAAGAGTTAAGTCCTAAAATTATGTAGATGATTTAAACAGGGCAAAAGTTTTGGCCAAAAGACTTCTTGATGTAATCAAATAGAAAGCAATAATTGTATTGGTTAGATTAACAAAAATAGTTTGGAATTATTTGAAATTTAGCTTATAGGAGTTTTACCGGAAATAATTCAATTTACGAATTATGCTCTCAAAAAGATTTTTTTTTGAATTAATTCTAGTCATGAAATTGGCTAAGGGGGTTGATGTTTGTTTATGAAGATGCTTGGATTTTGAGGAGAGGTAATTTTTTCTCGAACCTCCAATTTTTTTTTGATGTGGATGTTATAGGAAAACGAAATTTTATTTTCCTTTACGTGAATTTTTTTTCTTCTTCATAATAAGAATTAACCCAATGTATATGTGTAGGAGTAATGAATTTTATCCTCTTACTCTGTAACATATAATCTTTTAATTTATTGGGTGCCTATGTTTACGGAATAAAATCTTATTCCAATTAACATAGGATCTTTTTGGGTGAAAATTTTTTATCATACCAAGTAGGTTATGATAGGTAAGGGGAGAAAAGAGAACTAGATTTTTAATTAAAAAATTTTTGAGAGCAACCTTTATAAATTTTACGTTCCAATTTTTCAGAAAGCTAAAAGTAAGCATAATTAAATTCTATAGTAGTTATTTTCTAACATGGTACACGTGCTCCTATCTTGAAAAATTAGAAGTAGTGGCTAAAGCGATTCCCCTATTTTTAACAAAGTATAATAAATTCTTTAAAACTTAACCCCGGCTATTTAGATTTTTCAATCTATAATTAACAAACGAATAGTGAACAAAGAATTGATCAAATTCGCATATAAATAAACTCAAAACAAAAGTTTTGGATAGAAAAAACTTAAGAATGATATATTTGATTTATTTGTTTCATAAATTATATATTTTTTTGAATTTTTGAAGTTATTATTTTTTTTGGTTTTTTTGTATTTATTTCTTTAATATATACATACTAAAGAAAGAAAAATGTGAAAATAAAAAAAAAATTGGATTTTTTACTTTTGAGAATTTTTTTTGTATTTTTAAGTTTTGTGAATTTTTTTTTGTATTTTTAAGAAAATTTTCATTCTATTTACAAAAATTTGGGAAAAAAAGAGAAGTTATTTACAAGGATGAGAGGGAAAAAGGGAGAGGGGAAAGAGAGAATATTTACAAAAAGTACTTATAAAAATTATTTACAAAAAATATTTACAAAAATATTTACAAAAATATAAACTAGGTTGCCGCGAGATGACTCGTTATGTTGATGGCTCGATGAGCTGGATCTCGCAGACCGAGTTAAAAAAGGGTCAAAGTTTCAAAAATGAAACTTCAAAAAATTTTTTTGATTTTTTTGTTTTATACATATATTTTTTCTTTTTAGTTTTGAAATTTTAATTAATTTTTTTTTGTTTTAGTAAGTGAAAAAGAAAGTACAGAAATATGAAAACACCCCCATACTTAGTTTCAACATTGTCCCCAATCTTGTATGCTAAGCATGAGGAACATGGCAGTGGGTATATGTAAAAAAAGGAAAAAGAGGGGGCAGAAAACATCCCTGATCCGCGTTTGGGGAAGCCTATTAGAAACCATGTAGTTATTAGAAAAATAGAAAACATGATAAATAAAGACGAAAAAATAAGATAAGCGTGGGGTGCCTCCTAGGAGCGCTTTGTTTATAGTCGCGTAGCTTGACTATATTGGCGGGGTTATAAGTTGAGGAGGTATATAGTTTCGTTATGCTCGATCACAGGGTCGCCAGCTATATAAGACTTTAACCGATGACCATTCACTTTAAACGAGCATTTTTCCGGGAGGGAGTCGAGTACAGTCCCATATGGAAAAACTTCTTAAACTTTGAAGGGACCGGACCAACGAGATCTATGTTTACCCGGAAAAAGTCTAAGACGAGAATTGTAAAGAAGGACTAGATCGCCCAGAGAAAAAATTTTGGGGGTTTTAATTTTTCGATCGTGATATAACTTAGAACGCTCCTTATAGAACTTATTGCTCTCGTAAGCGTTCGCACGCCATTCATCGAGCTCGTTTCATTGTAGTTTTCTATTCTGAGCGGCTAAGTTAGTGTCGAGGTTTAAAAGTTTTAATGCCCAAAGTGCGCGGTGCTCCAGTTCTATAGGTAAATGGCACGCCTTGCCATAGACTAATAGAAACGGAGTACAATCGGTAAAGGTTTTGTACACTGTATGATACGCCCATAACGCGTCGTCAAGCTTAACGGACCAATCTTTCCTATTAAGTGAAACAGTTTTTTCTAATATGCATTTTATCTCTCGATTTACTACCTCAACTTGGCCACTTGTTTGCGGGTGGTAGGGGGTGGCAAGTTTGTGCGTGACTCCGTATTTAGCTAAAGTCTTAGCCGTTAGAGCATTACAGAAATACGTTCCCCTATCAATAACAATTGCGCGAGGCGTGCCGAAGCGAGAAAATAATTTTTTAGAAATGTAACGATGACTCGCGCATTAGTTGGGAGAGCTTGCGCTTCCGCCCACCTTGATACATAGTCGACCTCAACTAAAATATACATATTTTTATAAGAAGGTGGTAGGGGGCCTACAAAATCTATGCGCCACAAATCGAAGACTTCGCATTCTAAAAACATGTTTTGGGGCATCTCGTCTCGACGTGGGATGTTACCCGACCGCTGACAGCTATCGCATGCGCGAACAAAAATGTGTGCGTCTTTGAAGAGAGTGGGCCAAACGTAGCCCGCCTCTAGCGCCTTCCTAGAGGTCTGGTTGGCTTGATAGTGCCTCCCGGCTAGACCCTCGTGGTAGTGTCTTAATATTTGCGTGCACTCCACTCCCGCGACGCATCTTCAGACCGCTTGGTCCGCACAGATACGGAAAAGAAATGGGTCCTCCCAAAAGAAATTTTTCAGGTCGGAAAAGAATTTCTTCTTTTGATGACTTGAAAATTCTTTTGGAATTACCCGCACGACTAAGTATTTTGCAAAATCTGCGAACCAAGGCGAAGATGACGAAGTAGAACGAAGGGCAAGAAGGCGTTCCTCAGGGAATCTTTCATTTATTTCAGATTCAACGAGCGCTTCCGCACCAGGATTTTCTAAACGGGAGAGGTGGTATGCCGCTAGATTTTCCGCACCCTTCTTGTCCCGGATCTCCAAGTCAAATTCTTGAAGGAGGAGAATCCATCGAAGAAGGCGGGGTTTTGCATCGGTTTTGGCTAGTAAATACTTAAGGGCGGAGTGATCGGTAAAAACGATTACTTTAGATAGCGTTAAATACGAGCGAAACTTATCGAAGGCGAAAACGATGGCTAAGAGTTCCTTTTCCTTCATCGTGTAATTCACTTGTACGGAAGTGAGCGTCTTGCTAGCGTAAGAAATAAGATGGAAGTGTTTTTCGACGCGCTGGCTAAGAATGGAACCTAAGGCAATATCACTAACGTCGCACATGATTTCGAACGGAAGGGACCAATTAGGGGCCACTAGAATTGAAGAATTTATAAGTTTTTATTTTATAAAATTAAAGGCAGACTCGCAATCGCTACTAAAGACAAACGGTGATTCATTTTCTAAGAGGTGAGTAAGCGGCTTTGTTATTTTTGAAAAGTCTTGAATGAAACGCCTGTAAAAGCCCGCGTAGCCTAAGAAACTCCTAATAGATTTTATGTTAGTTGGTTGAGGAATTTTTTCTATGATTTATACTTTGGCCTTATCGACCTCTATCCCCTTAATCGAAATCTTATGGCTGAGGACCAAACCTCCTCGAACCATAAAGTTGCACTTTTCCTAATTTAAAACAAGATGTGTGTCTTTGCATCGCTGGAGGACACGATCGAGATTAAGAAGACAATCCGGGAATGAGCATCCGAATACAGAAAAGTCATCCATAAATACTTCGATAATATCTTATACTAGATCGCCAAAGATTGCTAGCATACATCTTTGGAATGTAGCTGGCACATTGCAGAGGCCAAATGGCATTCTTCGGTAGACGAAGGTGCCAAACGAGCAAGTAAAAGTTGTTTTCTCTTGGTCCTCGGGGAAAATGGGGATTTGGAAAAACCACGATAAACTGTCGAGAAAACATTAAAATGGATGACTTGAAAGACGCTCGAGAATCTGGTCAAGGAACGGTAGTGGGAAATGGTCCTTGTGGGTGGAATCATTAAGTTTGCGATAATCGATGCACACACGCCAACCCGTAACAGTACGAGTTGGGACGAGCTCGTTGTGCTCATGAGAGGTCTAAGTTGTTAGCCTAAATCACCTAGAGGGGGGGTGAATAGGTGAAATGCGTGTCAAATGCGGAATTAAAAACTAATACAGCACACATCAAGCAATCACAGACGACAAGAGATTTATAGTGGTTCCCCAACCTTGGGTACGTCCACTTTCCTCACCGATCTAGCAAATCACTAGACTCGGCTACTCCACTATCTCGGATTGAAAACAATCCTACACCTCAGAATCACGTTCCTACAAATCTCGATCCAAATCGGATCTACAAAACTCGGAAGAAAAGGTCTTCCTACTAATCTCGGAGAAAACCTCCTACAATGAAACTTGGTTTGAAAAATAAAATACAACCAATAATAAAATCTCAGATCTGGATCTTGACAGTCTTCTTCTTTAAGAACTTTGGCTTGATCAGAAAAGGTTGAAGACAACTTGAGAAAGATCCACGAATCTGAAAACTAGAATCACCTCGATCGAGAAGATAGATCTGAAATCTTTGAGGTTCGGCGAGATCGAGTGATTCACTTTTGTCTGGATCGCTGGAGAAACAATCGTTGAAGACAGAGATCGGCGATCCAGAACTTCTTCTTCCGTGAACGTCAATGGCGGCGTGAGAAATTAGGGTTCACGGACTTTCTTTTTCTTTCGTAAAATGAATATCTCTGTAATCTTGTTTTTAGTCAAATCTGAAAGGACCTATTTATAGGTGGACTCCAACGGTCATAATCTTAATTAGGGATGACATGTGGACCAATCAGAAATAACCGATTCAAAATTCACATGGCGAAATTGTACTTAGAGAAATTCTGGAATAATGGATATACTATACTCGAGTTAGAGACAAGATATACTCGAGTATGAGAAGTTAGATACTCGAGTGGAAATGAGAAGTATACTCGAGTATAAGAAGAGAAATCTACTCGAGTGAAACTTAAACTACTCGAGTATCGAAAAAGAACTTACTCGAGTGAAAGGGAACTACTCGAGTATCAGAGTAAATACTCGAGTAATAGGACTTAAGAGAATTTTCTTTAGACAGAGAACGAAGAACTACTCGAGTGAAAGAGTTGAAGACACTCGAGTGAAGGGAAAGAAATTACTCGAGTATGTATAGAAAGTTACTCGGGAAAACATTCACTTACTCGAGTATGAAAATCAATTACTCGAGTATAAGAAACACTTACTCGAGTATGAAAAGCAGTTACTCGAGTATGAATAGAAAGTTACTCGGGAAAACATTCACTTACTCGAGTATGAAAATCAATTACTCGAGTATAAGAAACACTTACTCGAGTATGAAAAGCAGTTACTCGAGTATGAATAGAAAGTTACTCGGGAAAACATTCACTTACTCGAGTATGAAAATCAATTACTCGAGTATAAGAAACACTTACTCGAGTATGAAAAGCAGTTACTCGAGTATGAATACTTGAACTTTCAGAGAAGAGAAGAAATGGATCTACTCGAGTATGATATATGATTTACTCGAGTGACTAAGTCACTTACTCGAGTATGAAAAGAACTTACTCGAGTGACTAACTAACTACTCGAGTATTAAGTCTGATACTCGAGTATGAAAAGGACTTAGAAATATTTTTCTGAGGAAATTAGCTTCAATGCATCTGTCCATCAATCCAAGTGCATGAATGAGAAGTGTATCCCAATAGAGAGGCTATACATGGGCCAACACTTTGAATCACACAATGAGGGATTACATTGCATGGTCCTGTGTTTGGTGACCCATTATAGACTGACATTGCTCTACACTTGGCAATGAGAACCTGCACACATACAACTCAAACACACCATCAAATACATCTTAATTCATCTTAGTTCAAGGTCTGACCTCCTACAAATCTGAGGTATTGTGGAGACAAATCCCAACAATCTCCCCCTATTTGTAGATGTCAGCACCCTCTAAACTAAGGTGAATTACTTAGAGTAAAAGAACAACATACATATAAAAAGAGAATAAGCTGATGCTAAAGTAGGGTAAACAAAAACATTGCCATAATCAGAATTAAATATATATATAGAAATGTTTTAAACAAATCAAAGGTCCATTTCCACACTCTCATATCAACTCAAGAAGGGGCTTCTTTGTTCATCCTTTCTCTCTTTAGCTCTTGCCTCTCTAGGTAACTGAAAGGTTTAGGAAAGTAAGTCCTGGACCTAGGAGGAGCAGCTGGGTTGTTGTGCCCCCAATTCCTGTCATGGAGCCTGATCTTTATCTGAGAAGCTTCATAGGCTTTCCATTCTGAATAACTGTAGTGGTTATCTCTGTTCTCACCAAGATCTGTCACTAACCTCAAGGTATCAAGAATTAGAGACTTAGAGGTAGGACTCCACACTTCAGCATGTACAACAGGTGGTCTACCTTCAGAAGCTGGCTCTTTCCTGGGTGCAGAACGGCTGGCAGAAGCGCTGTCACCATATTTTCTTTTCTTCTTTGAGGGACCTTGAGAACTTTGTGGAAAGTCATCTTGCCATGTCTCAGTATAGGATAGGGGAGGCTCAGTCACATCACCCTCAAGTCTGGGTGAGAAGACTGGCACACCTCCTTGAAAGGTTGCTTGAGCTGAATCATCTGCTGGAGGCTGTTCTGCAAGAGGATCTAGATGTTGAGGTATGATGGAGGGGTTCAGTTGAAACTCAGGAAAGTTCTGATTATGCAGCCAGACAGCAGTGTCATAGGTATAGAATTTTACAGACTGGAGCTGGGAAAGAATAGATTCTTTCAATCCTTTTACAAGATCACTTACAGCATCTTGAGATTGGGTAGATAGTTGTTTAATTTGAGCTTCAGCTTGTTCAGATATCTTTTCAACTTGTTCTTTTACGATCTTCTCCCCCTTGCTGATATCTATGGATAGCTGGGCAATTGCTTCATCTCTGAAGGTGCTCACTTCATTACATACTTTCACAACATTAGTTTCAGCTCTCTCATCTAGCTTGAGCTGATTGTGAGCTACTGTCTCTGCCTGATTCCTCAGCTCACCTATGCTTGTGATGGTGCGATCTATTGCTTTGCCTCCAATCTTGAACAGCTGCTTGAGTGTGTCAGTGTTTTCTTGAATTTCAGCAAAGCCTCTGCTCATCTCCTTTTCAAGAGCAGAGACCTTGGAGGTGACTAACTGCAGAGAGGCATCAAAGTAATCTCTCTGTTCTTTGAGCATAAGCTCAATCTTGCTTACAAGATCTGTAGAGGAAAAAGAAGAAGGGGCTGAGGTTGATGCAGGGACTGAGTGAGCAGGAGTAGACCAAGGGGGGATCTCTTCCACAATCACTGAGCTCACAGCTCTCTTGGTTGGAATTATCTCTATGGAATCACAGGGTCAGAGAAGGAGGGGAGAGAGAAGTCAAGTGTCCTCAGAGGAGGGTCAACGGGTTCTGGGGAATCCTCCTCGTCATCGGACAGGATGATACCATCATGAAGATCTGCTATTGCTAAGGGAGAGTGAGCAGGGGATGGAGAGGGTTCTGCTGCAGGGATCTGTTCTTCTGTTAGCTCAGGTTCTTTATCATGACTTACAGTATCTGCTAGAGGAGGGGGACTGGTATCTCTCAATTCTTCAATCATGCTTGCTATGTCTGCAGCTGATGATAGAGGCTCCTCCTGAACCTGGGTTTCTGGCTGACTTAGAGCTTCTGAGGATATCTGGAGATCTGGAAAGGATGGTGGAGAAGGATCTCTGACAGTGTGGACTAGTAGTTCTGAAGTCTGTACCTGAGGGGTGGATGAGGCAGGCTCCCCCTCAATTACTGCACCCAGAGTGTCAGCAATTTGATGTTGAGGAGGAGATGGAGTCCTGATCACAGCCTGATTTCTGGGAGCATCTGCTGCTTGTGAGGCCTTAGAGGTTTGAGCAGTGTTCTGAAGCTTTATCTCATATCTTTGTATAGAGGAGAGAGTGACCTTTTTCATGTGATGGAGGGGAGTACCTTTGGAGAGGTCAAACACATGAGGATTTATCTCATGTAGAAGGAGAGAGATGATCCTTGCAAAATTTGGTTGCTTGACGCTTCCCTGAATCTTTTCCAGTAACATCATTCCAAACTGGAACATTTTCCTGCAGACTATGGCTTGCATGATGTCAAACATGTTGTGTGAGATTTCTCTGATCGAGTAGGTCTTGCATAAGATGACTTTTGAGATTACATCAATTAAGAACTTTCCTTCTCTGTTGCAATCGGCCCGGCTGAAAGTATCACATTCTGGATCCACTCCACAGTACAGAGCAGTCCGGTCGGAATCTTCAGGAGTTAGGTCGTCTTCTTCATCGACTACAGGGAGTCGGAGCAAGGTGGACATAGAGGTTTTATCGAGACGGATCTTGATCCCACTGACCTTTGTTTTCAGAACTTTCCCATTCCTTTTGACCTTTAGGTTTCTGTAGAATTCTTCAACTGCGGGGATTATTGCTCTGCATGGCGTCTGGAGGAGGAAAGTTAATCCGGCGGTGTCTAACAAGATCAGGAGGTTGCAAAAGTCATCGGAAAGGTCGGCAATGCCCTCTGGGACGAGTTCGGAGCCTATTCCGATTTTCGAGGAAGGAGGTGCCATCTGCGATTTGGAAAGCTTGCGGCGAAGGAAGACGAAGAACAGTGATTTCGGGAATACGAGAGGTCGGCGGCTACTCGAGTGAATGAGAAGTGGAAAGGATTTTTCGTTTTGTATATATATATAAGTAATCCTAATTTAGTTTTAAGAATAACTAAGTATACAGTCATACCTGTATGAGGCAGCAAGTGGCTCGGTGCGAATAGAAGATTTTAAATTCCAGAAAGTTCGAGTACTCGAGTAGAAGATGGCAGCATACACGAGTATTAGGCTTAGTATACTCGAGTAGGTAACAACATACACGAGTATTCTATAAAACATACTCGAGTAGGTAAACGTCATTCACGAGTATCTTTTGGAATACTCGAGTATGTAAAGTTCATACACGAGTATCTTTTGGATTACTCGAATATGTAAAACTTTTTACTCGAGTATTAGCCGTTTACTCGTGTATGTCTAACTATGCTCGAGTCTCTAATACTTGAAGGAATTTCCCTGATAGATTTCTGTTGCCACTAAAAACTGTACCTCTGAGCAGCCAACACTACTGATATCTTCTTAATCTTGAGAGTCCATCACTGGTCTTCTTTGTTGAGCATTCCAAGCTAAGTTTTGAAGAACGAGAATTTGGACTCGTCCAGCGGCTTGGTGAATATATCTGCAACTTGCCTGTCTGTGGAGACATATTGTAGATCTATGTCTCCATTTTCCACATGCTCCCGGATGAAATGATAGCGAAGCACTATGTGCTTGGTCCGGCTGTGGGAGACTGGGTTGTTGGCTATTACTATAGCGCTGGAAGAGTCACAGAACAAGGGAATGTTCTGGAACTTCATGTTGTAGTCTTCAAACTGATTCTTTATCCATAAGAGCTGTGCACAACAGCTGCCTGCAGAGATGTACTCTGATTCAGCCGTTGAGATGGCTACACAGTTCTGTTTCTTACTGCTCCAGGAAATGAGTCTCCTTCCGAGAAATTGGCAAGTCCCGGAGGTACTTTTCCTGTCATCTTTGCTACCTGCAAAGTCTGCATCTGAAAATCCAATTAGTTCACTATCATTACTTCTTGGGTACCATAAGCCAAGATTTGGTGTGCCTTTGAGGTATCTCAGGATTCGCTTTGCAGCGATGTAGTGAGATTCCTTAGAGTTCACCTGAAATCTAGCACATACACATGTTGAGAACATTATATCTGGTCTACTCACAGTAAGGTAGAGCAAGGACCCAATTATGCTTCTGTACTTGGTTTCATCAAAAGGTTTCCCTTTCTCATCCTTGTCCAGAGACATAGCTGAGGCCATTGGAGTCCTCATAGAGGTTGCATTCTCCATTCCGAATTTCTTAAGCAGCTCTTTGGTGAACTTCGTCTGTGAGATGAAAATCCCATCTTCAGATTGTTTCACCTGAAGCCCTAAGAAATACTTCAGCTCTCTCATACTGCTCATTTCAAACTTCCCTTGCATAAGTTTAGAAAACTTCTTGCAGAGGTTGTTATCCGTAGAGCCGAAAATAATGTCATCGACATAGATCTGCACTAGCAAAATCATGCCTTTTATTTCCCTAAGAAATAATGTTTTGTCTATCTTTCCTCTTGTGAACTTGTTCTCAAGAAGGAAGCTAGACAGAGTCTCATACCAAGCTCGAGGAGCTTGTTTAAGACCATATAGTGCTTTCTGTAATAAATATACATAATTAGGATGGGTTGAATCAACAAAACCTGACGGTTGCTCTACGTACACTTCTTCCTTTATGTCACCATTCAGGAAGGCGGACTTTACGTCCATCTGATAGACGGTAAAGCCCTTAAGTGCAGCGTAGGCAAGAAATAACCTGATCGCCTCCAGTCTTGCTACTGGAGCATAAGTCTGGTCGAAGTCGATTCCTTCTTCTTGACGATATCCCTTGGCGACAAGTCTGGCTTTATTCTTTATAATTGTTCCATCTTCGTCCATCTTGTTCCGGTAGACCCATTTTGTCCCGATGACGTTCTTATGCTTGGGTCTAGGAACAAGTGTCCAGACTTTGCATCGTTTGAACTGATTCAATTCTTCTTCAATGGCTATAATCCAGGATGCGTCGGAGTTGGCTTCCTCAAATTTCTTTGGTTCAACCTGTGAGAGAAAACTTAAGTGTAAATTCTCGTTAGTTGTACCTCGACGAGTTCTGACGCCATCCCGAGGATCTCCTATTATTTGGTCTACAGGATGATCCTTCAAGTGTCTGAACTCTAAAGTCCTTGTATCTGGGATCTCTTCAGCCACTGGAGTTGCATCTTCAGCTGGGATGTCTTCTTCATCTTGATCATCCACCTCTCCAATGGTGGTTGTAGAGGGGATCTTGATGAATGTCTCATCTTTATCTTCACTAGGTTCATCCAAGCTAAGTTCTTTCAACTTTGTACCTGCATCTACAATAGGCACACTAGACGAGTTGCTTTGCAACAGACTCGTCTCATCAAATACAAGATGTATCGACTCTTCCACCACAAGAGTTTTTCTATTGAATACTCTATAAGCCTTACTATGGCTACTATATCCTACAAAAATACCTTCAAAGCTTTTCTCGCTAAACTTTGTAGTGTGATACTTGCCATTGTTAAGTACGAAGCACTTACAGCCAAAGATTCTAAAGTATGAAATGGTTGGTTGCCTGCCTTTAAGAAGTTCGTAAGGAGTCTTATCATGGTTCTTGTTGATGAGTGCTCGATTTTGCACGTGACAAGCGGTGTTGACGGCTTCAGCCCAGAAATACTCCGGAAGTGAGGCATCACTCAACATGGTCCGACAAGCCTCTATGAGTGTTCTATTCCTTCTCTCAGCTACTCCATTTTTCTGTGGAGTGCGAGGAGAGGAAAACTCATGAAAGATACCTTGACTTTCACAAAATTCTGTCATGGCTCCAGATTTGAATTCCGTTCCATTGTCACTTCTGATTTTGACTACGGAACAGTTGTATTCATTCTGGATCTGCCTCACAAAATTAGTGAAAATACCAAAGGTATCTGACTTGTGTTTCAGAAAGAACACCCACGCAAAGCGCGAGTAATCATCCACAATAACCAACGTATATTCCTTACCTCCCAAACTTCTAACCTGTAGTGGACCAAACAAGTCCATATGGAGAAGCTGCAAACTTCTATTGGAATCCTTGCCTATTATGCTTTTAAACGAACTTCTTGTTTGCTTTCCTTTGATACAAGCGTGACAAGGACTGTCCGTAACGCACTTGACATTAGGTGCATCACGCACTAAGTTTTGAGAGAATAATTTATTAATAGTTTTGAAATTAATATGTGCTAGTCTCTTGTGCCATTGGTCAGCAAGAGATGCACTACTTTTTGCCAAAAGACACACTGGTGTCGAGGAGTCTATACAAATAAAATTTAAACGGAAAATATTTCTGCTTCGAGTGCCTGATAAAATAGTTTCCATATTGTTAACCGATTTTATCAAACACTTGTCAGCATGAAATTCAACTACGTATCCTTTGTCGCATAGTTGGCTTATGCTAATGAGATTGTGTTCCAATCCTTCAACATAGGCTACATCCGAAAAGGATACGCTACCGTTAGAAATCATACCATAGCCTTTAGTGATTCCTCGATCTGAACCTCCAAAGATGACCTTTGGTCCGTTGCAGACTGAGGTGTAATTCTGTAATAGGCTCCTTGTCCCGGTCATATGCCGAGAGCATCCACTGTCCAAGTACCAGATTGGCGTTTTGGTGGCCTTTGGACATACCTGCAATTACAATCATTTAGCCTTAGGAACCCAAACAAGTTTGGGTCCTTGGTCTCGAGTTAGAATACTCCCCCTACGAGTATTAGCCTCATGAGTGGTCACTCTCACGTTGCTAACTTTAGGGGTTGCAGCATTTTTAGGATTGAACCAACAATCACTGGCAAAATGACCAATTCTGCCACAGCACCAACAGTTGAACCTGTTGTATCTTTGCCTTGTGTAGTCCTGCTTGACTTTCTGGAATGAAGGTCTAGTAGGAGCTTTACTCTTGGAGGAAGAGGCTTCATGATGATGGCAGTTACATGAGGTCTTCTCCTTCATAGGCTTTTCTACAATGGGTTTTACTTTTGGTGTCTTTTTGAAATTATGACCATGAGCATAAGGTCCATAGCTTTGAAGCTGAATCTCCTCATAAGGTGCCTTGAAGACACTCTCGCCAAAGTTACGAGGACGAGTCCAACCTTGGTATTTTGACTTAGGCTTCTCAGGGATCGGCCTAGAAAAGTGTCCGTAGGTGGACTCATAATCGAGTTCGTTCGTGGGAAAGATAACTTTCTTGAACACAACAGGTTCCAAGGGAGCTTTCCCTTTTTCTTCAGCTAGAGCCTTCCGGGCAGCCTTATTCTTTCTCTTGGCCTTGTTTCTCCTAGAGGATTTACTAGAAGAGACAATGTGGCCTAAACCAGCACCCTTGGCCTTAGCAGAGAATTCAGCAACGATTGGAAGAACTGTCTTAGGCTTAGAGAAACTCTCAACAAGCTTCTTTTTAGCCTCGAGTTGTCGTTCCAATTCTTTGATGATTTCCTCTTTAAGGTCGATGTGCTTGAGAGCTTTATTGTATTCCTCCATAGCTACATTGAGGTTCTCTTGAAGAGAGTTAGTCTTATGGACTTCTTCTCTCAAGCTGCTCTCACTAGCCTGTAGAGAATTTATCTCTTTGGCTTGAGTTTTCATTATTCTACGACATTTTTCGTAAGCGGTGAGTAACTCCTTATACTGACCCATGAGCTCAGATTCATCTTCAGAGGAATATCCCTCTTGCTTATAGTCATCATCAGAATCAGAGAGAGGAGTGTGAGATTTTACCTCCCCAGTAAACTGGGGGACTTGTTCATCATCTGAATGAGCCATGAGCCCAAAGTAAGCTTCCTCTTCTTCACTCGACTCAGATGAGTCAGAGTCGCTGAGAGTTTTGCTCTTCTTGGCTACTAAGCTTTTCTCTTTCCTGTTCTTATGGTGTGAGGATTTATTTTCCTCTCTTCTTCCACCCTCTTTCTTTTTGTGAGGGCAATCGGCGATGACGTGACCTGGCTTATTGCAACAATAACAAATGATGTCAGTTGAGATCTGTTTGTTCTGTTTAGAATTATACCTGTCATGGCTGCTTGAGCCTTTCTTCCGATGATCACCGTCATGTCGTGATCTTCTATATGAGGCATCCTTGCCTCTCCATTGCTTCTTCTTGTTCAAGAACTTCTTGAACTGCCTTGAGAGTAGGGAGAACTCTCCATCAGATAGTTCTGAGCCAGATGAGCTGGGCTCAGATGATTCTTCTTCATCAGCCTCAGGAACTGGGGCAGGAGAGCTAGCCTTTATCTTCCTTGAGCTGTCTGCCTTTAGAGCGACAGATTTCTCCTTGGATGCAGACCTGCTTGTCTCTTCTTCAGCTTTTCTTGAGTTGATTTGCAGCTCGTAAGACATAAGCTTTCCGAACAGATTCTGCGGGTCCGTCTCAGCTAACCTTCCAAACTCTCGAATGGCACATACCTTATTGTCCCATTCCTTGGTTAGGGATCTTAAGAATTTGTCATTGAGTTCCCCGTTGGTGAAGAAACGTCCATAAACTCTTAGGCCATTTACTATCTTGAAGAAGTTCTCAAAAGTGTCAGCTATGGCTTCCTTATGACCCTGCCTGAAGGCTTCATATTTCTAGTTCAGTAGGGATCTACGATCATCCCTCACTTCCTCTGTACCTTCCATTAGAGTCACTAGGGATTGCCACATCTCCTTGGCAGACTGGCAATGAATCAGATTCTGCAGCATTGAGTCATCGACTGCACTTGCTATAATATTTTTAGCTTTCTTGTCTAGAGAGACAAGTGCAATCTCATCCTTATCTAGATCCATCAACTTCTTGGGAACTTGCTTGGTGGGATCTATGGTGGAAGTAGTCATAGGAATGTGGGGACCTTCTTCAACAATCATGAAGATCCGGGGATCTACTGCTTCCATGAAGAACTTTACTCTTTCCTTCCACATAGGAAAATTGTTCTTGGTGCAGATAGGGAGTTTAGCAAAATCCTTGGTCTTACTCATGCTTGATACCTTTCAAGAAACAACTTAGAAGGATAAGATCAAGGTGTTAACCTTTTAACGATCAACCTCCCTCTGATACCAATTGAGAGGTCTAAGTTGTTAGCCTAAATCACCTAGAGGGGGGGTGAATAGGTGAAATGCGTGTCAAATGCGGAATTAAAAACTAACACAGCACACATCAAGCAATCACAGACGACAAGAGATTTATAGTGGTTCCCCAACCTTGGGTACGTCCATTTTCCTCACCGATCTAGCAAATCACTAGACTCCGCTACTCCACTATCTCGGATTGAAAACAATCCTACACCTCGGAACCACGTTCCTACAAATCTCGATCCAAATCGGATCTACAAAACTCGGAAGAAAAGGTCTTCCTACTAATCTCGGAGAAAACCTCCTACAATGAAACTTGGTTTGAAAAATAAAATACAACCAATAATAAAATCTCAGATCTGGATCTTGACAGTCTTCTTCTTTAAGAACTTTGGCTTGATCAGAAAAGGTTGAAGACAACTTGAGAGAGATCCACGAATCTGAAAACTAGAATCACCTCGATCGAGAAGATAGATCTGAAATCTTTGAGGCTCGGCGAGATCGAGTGATTCACTTTTGTCTGGATCGCTGGAGAAACAATCGTTGAAGACAGAGATCGGCGAACCAGAACTTCTTCTTCCATGAACGCCAATGGCGGCGTGAGAAATTAGGGTTCACGGACTTTCTTTTTCTTTCGTAAAATGAATATCTCTGTAATCTTGTTTTTAGTCAAATCTGAAAGGACCTATTTATAGGTGGACTCCAACGGTCATAATCTTAATTAGGGATGACACGTGGACCAATCAGAAATAACCGATTCAAAATTCACATGGCGAAATTGTACTTAGAGAAATTCTGGAATAATGGATATACTATACTCGAGTTAGAGACAAGATATACTCGAGTGTGAGAAGTTAGATACTCGAGTGGCAATGAGAAGTATACTCGAGTATAAGAAGAGAAATCTACTCGAGTGAAACTTAAACTACTCGAGTATCGAAAAAGAACTTACTCGAGTGAAAGGGAACTACTCGAGTATCAGAGTAAATACTCGAGTAATAGGACTTAAGAGAATTTTCTTTAGACAGAGAATGAAGAACTACTCGAGTGAAAGAGTTGAAGACACTCGAGTGAAGGGAAAGAAATTACTCGAGTGTGTATAGAAAGTTACTCGGGAAAACATTCACTTACTCGAGTATGAAAATCAATTACTCGAGTATAAGAAACACTTACACGAGTATGAAAAGCAGTTACTCGAGTATGAATAGAAAGTTACTCGGGAAAACATTCACTTACTCGAGTATGAAAATCAATTACTCGAGTATAAGAAACACTTACTCGAGTATGAAAAGCAGTTACTCGAGTATGAATAGAAAGTTACTCGGGAAAACATTCACTTACTCGAGTATGAAAATCAATTACTCGAGTATAAGAAACACTTACTTGAGTATGAAAAGCAGTTACTCGAGTATGAATACTTGAACTTTCAGAGAAGAGAAGAAATGGATCTACTCGAGTATGATATATGATTTACTCGAGTGACTAAGTCACTTACTCGAGTATGAAAAGAACTTACTCGAGTGACTAACTAACTACTCGAGTATTAAGTCTGATACTCGAGTATGAAAAGGACTTACAAATATTTTTCTGAGGAAATTAGCTTCAATGCATCTGTCCATCAATCCAAGTGCATGAATGAGAAGTGTATCCCAATAGAGAGGCTATACATGGGCCAACACTTTGAATCACACAATGAGGGATTACATTGCATGGTCCTGTGTTTGGTGACCCATTATAGACTGACATTGGTCTACACTTGGCAATGAGAACCTGCACACATACAACTCAAACACACCATCAAATACATCTTAATTCATCTTAGTTCAAGGTCTGACCTCCTACAAATCTGAGGTATTGTGGAGACAAATCCTAACAGCTCATTCTCCACTACGGTCAGACCGCCCTTCTTGGGCACGACATGAATGGGACTAACCCATGCACTATCAGAAATGGGATAAATAATCCCTGCATCTAATAATTTAATTATCTATGTTCTCACGACGCCTTTCATGTTTGGGTTAATACGTCGCTGCAGTTGAATGATTTTGCGGCAATTCTCGTTTAAGAAAATTTTATGAGTGCAGAAAGAAGGGTTAATCCCCTTAAGGTCAGAAATTTGCCACACAATTGTGTGGCGATGTTTAAGCAAAACCTCAAATAAATAGGAGGTCTCCGAATCGCTTAAATGCGAAGAAATAATTACCAGGAGTGTATCATTTTTCCCCAAAAAGGTGTATTTGAGGGATTCGGGTAATTGTTTGAGATCTAGGGTGGGCGGTTCTTCGAGCGAGATTTTAGTGCTAACGTCGTTTGAACCAATTGGTTCAAAAGGAATATCCGTAGACGCGTCCTCATTGCAATAAAAATTTTCGAGTGAAAAAATATCTTCGTTTAAAAACTCGGACTCAAAAACTGGAGAAGAACAATCCCCATAAAAAGAATCTAAAGAGTAGCAAAAATCATCACTCGGCGACGAGTCCTCCATTGAGGGGTTAATAGAAAAAGTAACTTGGTCGTCTCCTACCCGAAGGAGAAGATGACAGTTACTTACATTGATTAGCGCACGTGAGGTTCCGAGGAAAGGGCGACCGAGTATTATTGGTACCTCGGCGTCTTCCTCGATGTTTAAGATGACGAAGTCCACCGTGAAGGTGAACTTGTCTACTCGGACAAGCACATCCTCAAATACCCTGATGGGGAACCTAACTGAGCGATCCGCTAGTTGGATGCGCATATTGGTAGGAGCAGAAGTACACAAACCTAATCGCAGGAAGAGCGAGAACGGTATCAAATTAATGCTCGCGCCTAAGTCTTCCAAGGCATATTTTACTAATATATCTCCAAAAAGGCACGGGATGGAAAATGTAACATCCCATGTTACTTCTAGGCCCCTTAACTTAGATTGGGTTTGGCATATGGTGAGTCAGGGGGAAATTAGCTAGGTTTGATCCTAGGTGGTGAGTTGTCACAAGGTGGGGCCCACTATAGGACCAAGTCAAACTATGACTAAATAAGGACCATAGCCACACCATGACCCTCACCACACTGCCCTAACCCTAATTGAAATCTAAGTAGACCCAAAGTCATGCCCTAGGTCAACACTTTGACCATAGTTGACCCAGGTCAACCTTAGGCCTAAAAGGGGTCAAACCCTACACTCTTGGGTCCAATTAGGTCAAGTAAGGCATCACCATGACCCAAGCCATGTTGGGTGATGATTTAGACCTCATGACCACTTGGTGGGGTCAACCCACACACCCATTTGACCAAGTCAACCCTAAAGTCAAACTTGGTCAACCTTAAGCCTAAATAAGGGTAAATGAAGACCTAACCCATTCCTAGTGGGCTAAGACCATCACCATGGCCCAACCCATGTTTGGTGGTGACATGGAGTCCACGACCATCAAGTGGGGTCAGCCCACTCAACAAGTTGACCAAGTCAACCTAAAAAGTCAACAAGTCAACAAAAGGCCTAAATGAAGAAAGTAAAGTCCAAGCCTATTCCCAATGGGCAAAGACCATGAGCCAAGGACCATGACCAGCCCAAATGACCATTGACAGCCACTACCCCTCTGAAATTGGAGAGAGAGGACATGCACAAGGGTAAAGTGGGAAATTTGGGTGGAGAGGAGAGAGAAGGTAGGTGGAGATGAATTAAGGCCATTTGGCCTTCACCTCTGCAGCTTAAGAGCTGCTGGCAGACCCCTACACCACCTTTCAATGGGATTTGCTGCATGAAAGCAACTTGGCAGCCATGGTGGGCCAACAAAATGGCCAAACCGAGCTCACCCCGGCCATAACTGCCTGTACAGTCACTCCATGCAAAATCCAGCCCAGCCATCAGCTTCAGAAGGTCCTAGGGAGTTGAATTCGAGTCCTGGATCAAGGAATTCGGTGGAGAAACGGGAAATTGGGAAGGAGATCGCCGGAGCTAACAAACCATGGCCAACCACCGCCACCACCGCCGCCGGGCTCGGATCAAGGTCTGTTTCGCCTCACCTCTACCCGTACTAGCTTTCTAGATCGATTAGGTGAGGCATCGGGCTCAATTGAGCCCGATCTAATGTGAGATTTTCATGGATTTTAGGATTTTTAATGGAGTTCAAGTTCGCCGGAAACCGCCACCTCCGGCGGCCAAGTCGCCGCCAAACGTTAGCCCTCACCTCAACGGAGGTGGTGGTGGTGGTGGCCGGCCAGGGAGGTGGCCGAGTGGCCGGGAAATGACCTTGGAAGGAGCTCCAGGTCGGGCAAATCTTGGCCCTTGGCTGTTTGGAGAAGATGAACGGATGCCCTCCATTTTGCTTTAAGATTCGTGCTATAGTGATTTTTGGCATTCTGTCACATATTTTCCTGTACCTTGCGGGCTAATTTTAGGCCCCATAGAAAAAGATTCATAAATAATGTTTAACATGAAAAATGTAGCCTGTTCTCCATCTTTAATATGCCACCTTAAACTTGCATTTTGGCCAAGTAGTTTGTCCTGTAGGGCTGTTTTCCTAGGACTGGTCCTAGGCTAGGGCAGAAATTAAAAATAAAGCCCATGCCAAACCAGGTGTCCTCATGACCTGATATTTTGGTCCTGTGCATGTTTAGGGCATATCTAGCCCCTGCAAAAAATTGGGAATTTTTGAGAAACATTTTCCTATAGTTTTAATCAAAATGTCATAAATTAAATGAATGGAATAAATGGAGTGTTAGGTCTCCAAATGACCCCAAATTTTGGTGGCATGTCCTCTGGGACATTGTTAGGGTCTGACAAAAATTTCAGCCCATTTGGACCTCTGCATGATGGGTTAACCCATCTGCAAGTGTAGGCTAGTATTAGCCTTGGTGTGCCAATAGCAAGTTCTACTATAATGTGAATTTATTCTTTATGGAGCTATTGCAGACAATGAAATTAATTCTAGAGGGTATTTAGGTCAAATGTAGTCCCTCAAAATTTTTATGGGATTTTTGGGATCAAAAATCCCATTATTTGGATTTTTGAAAATTATGGCTCTATTTGTAAATTAAAAAGAAAATTGGAATTAATTAGGTAAAAATCATCAAATTTGGCCCTGTTGTATAGTGGATCATAATTGACTAGGGGTAATTTTAATTTCTCTGTTTGAAGTCTTTTGAGGTAACATGACATGAAATGACCACTTTACCCCTATCCTTTCTATTTCATAAATCAATACAAATATGGGTCAGAAAAATTTGTGAATATTTCCAGAGGTATATATAGGTATGAGACCACTGAATTATTTATTTCAGAATTTTTGAATGTACCTATAAATTTTAAATCATCATAATGGCATTTTGGTAATTATCCAATATAATGATTTGCAAGTTTATAACTTTGTTAAAACTGATGAAACTTGGTCAGTAGTATTATTTTGATGAATTAGATTCCCTGTAAATTTATTGGAATTTTTGTGATTAAATTTCATATACTTCATTTGAAAAGTAGTAATTATGATGGTTTATGAAAATTAATATTTAAATACATAAATTTGGGGAGAAATTATGAATTTTGGAAAATAGTGATGATTCATCATGATAATGATAAGATAACTATTTTGCATCATTAGGACTATGCAACAACATACTTCATGTGTTAAACGACCATAGAAAATATTTGGAGAAAATAAAATAAATATAAAAAATAATAGAGAAAATTATAAAAATTACCATGCACATTCTAGATGGTCATACCACCATAGGATAAATATTTGGGGTCTATTGGTCCAAAGATTTGAATGTTCGATTTCAGGGTGGTACAAGGTCGTGGGGTGCGCATAGTAAAAGTAGGCTGTACAATAGGCCACCAGGAAATGAATCAACAATTGAGTTAGAGTCTAAGATCGGAAATATGACCCTGGGTGGCAGATGTTTTCTAGAGACGAGAGTAAAAGTGCAACCTTAGCCTACCCAAGAGGGGGATGACAGAAGACCGCCATTCCTTAACCCTTACTTTAAGTCACTAGGTCACTCCATGTAACAGGAGAGAGAAAAAGGGGTTCTGGGTAGACATCAACTAAAGTAAATATCCTTGAGAAAGGGAGATTTGGGATTCAGTCCATCGTAGCTTCTAGTGCCCCTGAGAGCCCTTCACCGGGAATACCCTGGGCAGTCCTGGGATTAACCTTAAGACTCTAAGTATGATAATTTGTAAGCAAGAGTAGTCTAATAGGTTAAGTGAACAGGACATGTGCTCACTCGTGCCGGGTTGGAGGGACTTGGAGTCTTTTGACTACTTGCTCACCCGTGCAGAGTTGGAGGAAAGTGATTGACATATATATACTCACCCGGGTAGGGTTGGAGGTTTTGTTGCACATACTCACCTGTGACGGGTTGGAGAGATTTGGGACAGGATAGTCCTTTGAGCTGGAGGTTCAATATATAATACTTGCATGTGCATATACTAGTGGCGGGCCATGCGGTACTGGCCAATCGTCACACCGACAGCAGTACGGTGGACCAGGCGGGTGCGAGGGTTAGAAGGAGCGGTAGGATGTTTATACTGGAGTCTGGAGGACTTTTCCTAATAACGCGCACCCGGCCCAACAAGACTGACGGGTAGTCAGCAAAGTGGTATGCAGAGACTCTAGAGTGCACTGTCGGTGTACAGAGGCGTACAAGAGAGGTCTAGGCCTGGTAGTGTGTATACCCGCCTAGAAGGCGGAGATGCCCGCTCCGCTGCTGCCGTAGCCACAACGGTAGTACCTGAGAGTGATGCTAACTCTCGAAAAGTGGGAACTAAAGGTCTGTGATCACGGAGTCGTGTGTGTGTGTTGCACTGCATGTTCATATCATACCCACCATATAGATGCATATCATTAACCTTCATAACAACCTATGACACCTAATGTATAAGTGGTATGGGACGCTTATACATTAGGACCTGCTATACGATCCCTTAGCCTATAAGCTTGAGTGGGTAAGTTTATAGGTTGAGGTTACTTTCCTTTTATATATATATTTGCTTGTGACACCTGACACCCCATTGTATAAAATGGTATGGGACATTTTATACAATGGGAGCCCTGCAGAAGACCCCTTGCTTATGCGTACCCGCATAAGTGAAGGTTACCTTTCATTACTTACTTGGTTACATATTCTACTTAGTTTCCTGTCACCTGCTCCGCCTTTGTCACCCCTTGTTGTCCTCCGCTTCGTCCTCCCGCACGGTGCCTAGGAGTTGCGGGGCGAGGTGTGGAGGAAATGACTTAGTCTTTTTGACTAATGGTCGGTGACCATACTATTTTTAGGAGCTCGAGGAGATGGACCAGCACGACGAGGAGGCAGGATTTGAGGAGCAGATACATGCACCTTCTACTACTACTACGGGAGCACGTCTACAGGTGTGATGATTGAGATTTTAGATTTCCGCTGATGTTAGTTGAGAGAGAGACTTGATTTTGATGTACAGGGCATAAGCCCGTTTTACTCTCATTATATTGTACTCATTATGGACTGTACCCTGTACTTTTCATTTGTTATATATATATGTTTAGTACTGTGGCTGTGGACTTCTCCATTTTTGCTCTGCTTTGTACTCTTTTATTCTCATATTGGCCGACAGGTTATGATCGTACTAGCCGGCAGAATCGGCGTCTTGCGGTGTCGACTAACCCATGCGTTAGTGTCACCGTAAGGCGGCGGTTCTGGGCATAAGATCAGGGCTCCCTTGGTAAGGGGGAGGATCTTACAGAAAACCTCCTGGGTCATTTTGTTTTGAGGGCAAATTATTAGTAAGAGCCGCTTAGCAGACTGCGTTAAGAGAAATATGCAAAATATCCTCAAGTTTTCGTTTGTTAGAAAGAAGCTCTTTTAAAAAAATTTCATACATAGGCATTTGTGAGATGGCCCCACAAAAAAGAACATTAATATGAATTTGTTTAAGTAATAAAATAAATTTTTCATATTGCGCGTTCACTAACTCATTATCTAACGTATGTGGGTAGGGCAACGCCTTGTTTAAAATAGTTTTGTCATTTAAAAATGGTAAGGGCAGCATAATCGAAGAAGAGGGAAGAGGGGTTGGAGGTGAAATATGTACCTGAGGATCGATCTGTTTTGGATCGAGCACCTCCTTACCACTACGGAGGGTTATAGCGTTGGCATTCTCCCTTGGATTGGGCTCCATATTCCCTGGCAGTGCCCCAAGAGCGCATTCCGACATAAGTCGCGCCAGCTGTCCAACCTGTATTTATAAATTTGTAAGCGATCTGGTGATGTTTTGGATATTGGACTCGTTGGACGCGACATATCAATTAAAATTTTCCTCCACCGGAAGAGGCTTTGGAGGAGGGGACGGAAAAGGGAGCGCAAAAGGAGGGGGAGGAGGGCGCTGCGTGTTATTCGGGTTACTCCGTGAGAAATTCGGGTGGTTCCTCCAAACCGGATTATAGTGGCTACTATAAGGGTTATTTTGAAAGGAGGGACGCACAGGATTCCCCATATAGTCCACGAATTCGTCGACCACGCAGGCATTAGGGGGGATTAAACAAGGCAGAGTGGAGGAGGCAACAGTCATCTCCGCCACCTGCTTAGTTATCCTTTCGACTTGAAGGGCTAGCTGAGAAGTGGCATCCACTTCACAAAGGCCCGCCTGCTTTTGGCACGGCCCGCGGGACATTCCATTGATAGGCATTCATAGCCATTTCTTCGAAAAGAGCATGGGCGGCCTCGGGGGTCTTATTATTAAGAGTGCCCCCGGTAGCCGCGTCAATCATTTGACGCATCTGAATGTTCAGTCCATTATAAAAATTCTGTACCTGCAACTACGTTGGCAGCGCGTGGTGCGGGCACCGGCGGAGAAATTCCTTAAAACGCTCCCAAGTCTCATAAAGAAACTCGGAGTCGTTTTCCACAAAGGAGGGTATGTCCTCCCGCAATCTAGCAGTTTTTGCGGGCGGAAAATATTTAGTAAGGAATTTCTCTGCCAACTCCGCCCAGGTCGTGATGGATCCCTGCGGGAGGGAGACCAACCACTCCTTAGCCTTGGACTTAAGGGAGAAGGGAAAGAGGCGCAAACGAATGGCATCATCAGTGATGCCATTAATCTTGAAAATATCGCAAATTTCTAAAAAATTAGACAAGTGGTTATTTGGGTCCTCATCCGGCTGTCCATCGAACTGCACGGCATTTTGGATCATTTGTATAACACTTGACTTAATTTCAAAATTAATGTTCGCCACAGCAGGCCAAACAATACTCGACCCCGTATCATCCAAGTTGGGTCGAGCGTAGTAAGACATCGTACGCTCGACTGCTTTGGCATTATTTGGGTCGGCCATAGAAGAGCAAGAGGGTTCTACGGTGGATTCTGCGGGGTCTAAAAAGGGAATTCGACGTAGAGATCGGATACACGCAAGAGAGCGGTCGATCTTAGAATCGAATTCAAGATTTTCAGAACTCGAAGGTTGTCCACGGGTCATACACCATAAAAAACGAAGGGGGAAGGATTTTTTTGTTATAAAAATTTTTTATCTGAAAATAAAGTAAAATTAATAGAGTACCAGATTCGATATAACAACCGTGCTCCCCGACAACAGCGCCAAAAACTTGATCGATGCAGAACAGAGACTGACTGTGGGTGGTTCGAAATGGTCTGATTCCGTGGGCCGAGTTAGAAGATCGAGTTTTATACGAGAGGAGGCAAGTGCACCAATCGCGTAGTACTCGGTATTCGGGAGAATACTGAGGTCGTATTGTTCTCGGGGGCGCGTTGATTATATTTACTCTTCCAAGAAGACTATTATCTTACTATCAGTAAGGTGGGATTTTTAGTTAAATTAAAATGGAAAGAAAGAGTGCAGAATTTTACTAAGTTAGTTCGATGACAGTTAACGCTCTGCATCGAATCGGATTAAGACAAAAATAAATCTTAATAATTATTGAACTTTGTTTTTAAATTAATAAAAAACACTTGGTCGTAGAGGTTCCAAAAATATGAGCACACCTATCTCTAGGAAATATCGCTCACTAGAACATTAAGACTATTCGACTGATCGTTAGACCGACGAAAGATTCCTCTTAATGCCCGCTTTACGCTAAGAACCCCGCTATTGGATGGGGAACCCAATTCGGTAGAACTACGCTCGTCCTATTTCGAGGGTATGTACGCAATTCTATTTACCCAAGGGGGATCGGTCCATACGTGCGGCCTCTCGGCGTTGCGTATGGATAACGAAAATAGAGCCCACACATCAATTATGTGGTCCTATGCATCGTTAACACGGGGCAAACCTTAAGTCCTTAAATTAAAATAAAAAAAAGTTCTTTAATTATTTCAAATCATTTTATATGTCCTAATGCTCTTCGATGCCAAAGGCTAAAAGAGATTAGCCACTCATCGGTATGGGGACGGCTTTATGGTTTTTAGTGAAACACGAGTTTGAAATTAAGTACTAAACAGTTATAAGAGAAAACATAAAAAAATAGGGCGTTTCGACAAATTGAAAGCTAATTGATGCAGGCACTCACGCACACTTCAAAACCTTAAAGAAATTAAATAAAGCAAGCCCTACTCGAATGAGTAGGCGGGAAATAAATGCAAGTAAAAGTCCTTCTCAAAACAGAGTAGGCGGTAAATTAAAGTAATGCGCCATTTAACTCTTAACGAGTAGGCGGAAATAAATGCATAAATAAAAAGAAACTAAGTTACAAAAAATGAAAATTACAAGTCCTACTCAAAATTGAGTAGGTGGAAAATTAAAGCAGAGCGCCGTTTAACTCTTAACGAGTAGGCGGAACTAGATGCGCACACGCACACACTCTACATAATTGAGAAAGCATTAAAACAAAACAATAAAAGTTATCACCTACACTCACACACTCTATATGATTAAAGAAAGCATAGAAGAAAGCATGAAAAGTTAGTCTCATATACTCACACACACATAAAAATAACACGAAAATGAAAGTTATCTAAAAATTAAAACTACAACTTTTCTTCCATTAAAACTTGCCAAAAACAAATAAAAAGATGAAATAAAAATTAAAGAAGCAAAAGTTTTTTGAAAACAAAGTTGAAATCAAAGTTGTTGAAAAATTGAAACGTTTACATTTTCATCCTTAGGATTTCATAAAAGTGATGAAAAAGTGAAAATAAAAATTAAAGGAACAAAAAGATTTTACAATCCTAAAACAAAGCTAAGTAAAAAAAACAAAACACTTTAAAACCTCTTTTATAATTTCATAGGAATGAAAACATAAAAAAATTTCAATACAACTTTGATTTTGAAAGGAAGACTAAAACAAATTTTTTGCCATTATAACAGCTCATTTTTTACATAAAAGCCAATAATGAAACCTAAAATTTCAATATATTGAAAGAATGAAAGATTAAAACAAGTTACACTCATACACACACACACACTTTCATACAGATGAACAAAGATAAATAGAAGGATAAAAAGAAGAAGAAAAATGAGCCACCCAAATCCATTTTCATTCCAAGTAAAGAGACACAAAAAAACAACATTTATATTTTCATAATTTAAGCTATTACAAACTATTACAAAGCTAAAGAGAAAGCAAAAACAAACATAAGAAGGGAGGGGGAGAAAGTTCTCCTTACATTGGATTGGAAACACCAAGGGCAGCCCACAAGAAGACACACTAAAGTTGGCTCAATAAAGTGAACTCTTGGGCATTACAGAAAATTTTTATTTATAGGCAAAATTTCGGGTGTGACACACCCTGGTCACGGGCGTGATAGGGGGTGTTTCACTACTGCCGTGTTTGACTTGGTGACTTCGGCGAGCTTGCGCCATTCTGGAAGATTCGGGAAGGTGACACGTGTCTGTCACGGGCATGACAGGTGTCAATCACGGGCGTGTCAAGCAGTGGTCGATGATCTTCGAGCGTCGATTGACGATCTGGAGGCTTCTGGAAGGAACACGTGGCGGTCACGGGTGTGACAGGCTTGGTCACGGGCGTGTCGGGGGGCTTGACTTGGACAGCTGACAGTTCTGATCTCGGCAGCATTGAGTGTGAAAAAGCGTTGAGTGTCGACATCGACACGGGCGTGACGGGTCTTGGACACGGGCATGACTGGGGCGTGTCTTGACAGCGTTGAGTGTTGAACAGTGAAATCATTGAGTGTCTACTGGCGGACGGCGTCGAGTGCCTGACACGGGCGTGTCGGGCAATGTCACGGGCATGACAGGTCAATTTTTTACTTTTTCCTGAATTTTTCTGGAAAACAAAAAAAACTAAGTTAGAAATAAAATTTTACAAAATATGAACAATTTATTGAAAACAACAAACAAAAAAAGGAAAAACTAAAGTAAAATATCATAATAATAATACAATAAAAGTAGGTATAATTACAACTTATCAGCGGGTCTTCTCGGGGTCTCCTCTCCAAACCAACTCCAACCACCAAGTGAGCCTACAACCCTGCCATCTTGATAAGAGCCTGGTCAGCGGGTCTTCTTGGGGTCTCCTCTCCAAACTAACTCCAACCACCCAGTGAGACTATAGCCCTGGCAGCTTGATGAGAGCCTGGTCAGCGGGTCTTCTCGGGGTCTCCTCTACAAACCAACTCCAACCACTGAGTGAGCCTACAACCCTGCCATCTTGATTATAGAATGTTCAGCAGGTCTTCTCGGCGTCTCCTCTCTAAATCAACACCAACCACCGAGTGAGCCTACAACCCTGCCAGCTTGATGAGAGCCTGGTCAGCGGGACTTCTTTGGTCACCTCTCCAAACCAACTCCAACCACTGAGTGAGCCTACAGCCTTGCTGATGAGTCCTATTTATATAGGGATTTTTTGACTCATCTGTGTAACGCCCCCAGTTTTTCTAAGATTTGTTTAATTCTTGTTTGGCATTACGATGACGCATTGTCAGTCTTTTCCATTGTTAGAGCGTGGTCTTAGCTCTTTAGGCTCCTTGAGTGACCTATTTTTAGCCTGTTTGCAAGATTCCCTAGCTAGCCGTAGTCTGTTTTGGTGACTCGGCTGAGCTTCATAAGGAATGCTTGTGCTTTGGCTTTGGGAGGTGTTAGCCCGAGTTTTGGTCATCGGATGTTGTTTTTGACTTCGTCGTTGTTTCCGTAGCATGGTTGTTTAGCTACAGTGCGAGTTTCCTCGAATTTCGAGATCTTTTGTTTTCGCGTCGTTTCGACGTTGTTTTTATTTTCATGCAAGCTGGTAGCGGTTGCTATCGCTGTGCATGGCCTTGTGAGGCCGAGCATGGTGAGGCTCGTGCCTTATATATAAGCATACTATATATATGTTTATATTGTTTTTTATATATATATAGATATATATTATATATTATATAATATATATATTCATTAGAATCCCTTGCTGCTAAGTGGCCGACATTGTTAAGCCTTAGGATTAGTTTATTTTTTTTCCAACTAGCTAGCTAAGTGGGAAGTTTCCAAGCTTTAGTATTATTATAATAGCTGGGTGGCTGGGATATCTTAAAATAACGCTCCAGCTGTTCTCCTTTTCCCAATTTCCCGAGCTAGCTTCAGCCTGATAGCTTCCAGCGGAAGGAATCGAGCGGGAGGCGGAGGAGCTGCTGCCTTGACTGTCGGTTAGCTATAGATTTAGGGCTTGTTTCGCTCGGGTAACATCGGATTTGAGCTGATCTCGCTGAGATCTTGCTTCCTAGGTATGTAATTTAGCTTTTCGAGCTGTCTCTAGGAGCTAGGGTTTCTTCTTCTTCTTCTCTAAAGCTCCAGGTTTTCCTCTTTAGGAAGCTGGAGGTGCAAGTGGCCAATTTCTATTTGCCGCCGGTGACGAGTTGGAGGTGTTGCTGCTTCATCTTGCCGGAGTTGAGGCAAGTGGCTCCTTGACCTTGCCAATTATATTTTTTTTCCTTATTTTCCTTGGTAAGAAATGTCCAGATCGAGTCTTTTTAGTTATTTTTTTCTTTCCTCTTGTTTCTCGGTTTGGTGTCCTGGTAGCTTATTGGTATTAAAGCTGAGCTTAGTTTACTGGTAGACTTAAGCTTAGGCTGTGGTTATTGGGTAGGAGGAGTGATAGAGAGAGTTGGAAATAATTTTCCAACTCTCTGGTTAGTAAGCGTTGAGTGGGCTAGGGTCGGGATAGATCCAGGTTTCCTGATTATTAGGCTAAGTCAAAAGCGGTGAGTGAGTGTGTAATATCCCATGTTACTTATAGGCCCCTTAACTTAGATTGGATTAGGCATAGGGTGGGTGTTAGGGAAATTAGCTAGGTTTGACCCTAGGTAGTGGGTTGTTGCCATGTGGGGCCCACTAGAGGACCAAGTCAAGCTAGGCCAAACTAGCCTAAGTAGGGACCCTAGCCACACCATGACACCACCACATTGCCCTAACCCTAAAAACAATCTAAGTGGACCCTAGGGAAGGCCACTAGGTCAACACTTTGACCCTAGTTGACTCAAGTCAACCTTGGGCCTAAAGTGGTCAAACCAACACTCATAGGCCCAAATAGCCTAAGTAGGGAACCCCCTTGACCCAACCCAAGTTGGGTGGTGTCATTAGGCTTATGAACATCAAGTGGGGTCAGCCCACTCACCATGTTGACCAAGTCAACCCAAAATGTCAACTAAGTCAACAAATGGGCCTAAAGAGGAAAAATAATGGCTAAGCCATTCCCTTGGGCCAAGTCCACCAAATATGGACCATTAGTAGCCCAAAGAGTCAAAGACTAGCCCCACCCCCATGGTTATGGAGAGAGAGTGCATGCATGGGGGCATTTTGGAGAATTCACCAAAATAAGGAGAGAGAAAGTGGGTTTATGGGAAGGAGGCCACTTGGCCATGGCTTTTTCTGCCCAAGGGCTTGCTGGCCGACTGCCCAGAGAATTTCAGAAGGATTTGGAGCTGGGCTAGCCACATTGTACTATGGGAGGAGCATACAAGGTTGAGCCCGAGCTCACCTTGGAGTTATCTCAATGTATAAGCCACCTCAATCCAAACCAGCCCCACCATTAGCTTCAAAAGGAGGAATCGACTGGAATTCGATAGCTAGAGCAAGGAAATTGGTGGAGAAACAAGCGTTCGGCCAGGAGATCGCCGGAGCAGCTCTACCATGGCAAACCGCCGCCAAACTCGCCGCCGGCCACCCACTCAGGTTCGTTTCGCCGCCCCTCTACCTGTACTAGCAGTCTAGATCAAATAGGGGAGATATCAGGCTCAATTTATCCCGATGCCATGAGAGGAAATGAGAAATTTCCGAGATTTTTCTTCTTTCTCGGGATCGCCGGAGAGGCCAATTCCGGTGGCCTCACCGCCGGGAAACGCTAGCCCCCACCTCAACGGAGGTGGTGGCCACAATCGCTGGCGGTGGCGGTGGCTCACCTGGCCGGAAACAGCAAGCAAGGGTGTCCCAGGACGGCTCAGTCTCAGCCGTCCAATTATTGGGGATGATGACTAGATGCCGTCCATGGCTGCTTTAAGATTCGTGAAAATTTTAAATATATGTTATAAAATGAAATAAATGAATAGTGACTTTTTGTCACACTTTATACAGAGTTTTATTTGTTAAACATAGGCCTCTTAGAGGCATATACAGAGCCTAGACCCTAAATGAAATTTGTAGGCCTTGGTCTTAACTTTCATTGGCCACCCTAAACATAAGATTTGGAGCAGTAGGGCCTCCGGTAAAGGCATTTTTTGCTAGGGCTGGTCCTAGGCTAGGGCAGAAACTAAAACTTAAGCCCATGACAAACCAGATGTCCACATGACCCAAAATTTTGTGCATGTGCATTTCTAAGGCATATCTAGCCTCAGCCGAAAATTGGGAATTTTTGGGACAACTTTTTCTATAGTATTTGTCATAATATCAAAAAATAATTAAATGAAATAATTGGAGTTATAAGCACCAAAATTGTCCCAAATTTTGGTGGCAGGTCCTTAGTGACATCATTGGTGCCTGATAAAAATTTCAGCACATTTAGATCATTGCATGTTGGGTTACTCCACTTGCATGTGCAGGCTAAATATTACCTTGGGGTGCAAATAGCAATAAATGAAATGATATACATTCAACCTATTTGAGGCATGCAAAAATCATGGAATTCATTCCAGAGATTCATTAGGGTAAAGTTCACCCCTCAAATTAATTGTGGGATTTTTTAGACTAAAAATCCCACTATTTTGATTTTTTAAAAATATAACCTTTTTGGAAAATAAATTGGAAAAATAGGTTTTGATTAAGTAAAGATCCCCAAATTCTGTCAAGATAAGATGGAGGTGATAATTTACTTATGAAAATTTTATCCTTCTATTTGAGAACCTTTGGAGTAAAATGCATTGAAATTACCATTTTACCCTTTTTGAAATTATTCATGAATTGATGGAAATACATATCAGAAAATTTTGGAATTATTTCTAGCATTGTATATTTGTAGTATTAGCCTTGTGTATTTATTTCAAAATTTTTGGATGTACTGATAATTTTTAATTTAGCATAGTGGAATTTTTGTAAATACATAAGAATGGAATTTAATAGGCCATTACACTATAGAGGTTAATGAAACTCTGCCATTAGTCTTAAATTAATGATATATATGCTCTGTAATTTTCTTGGAATTTTGGCTTATGTATTCCATATACTTCATTTGGAAAATGGTAATTATGTGGATATTGTATTAATTAAGAAATACATATAAATAATCAAAGGGAAATTATGTATCTCTGTAGACAGGAATATTTTATCAATGTAAAGCCCAGGAAAAATTCCTTAGGTTAGTGGGTTATAAATTGTACTACTTCATGTGTAAAGTGACCTAGGGAATTAAATTAAATAATTAGAAGCCTTAGTGACCTAGGAAAGTTATCAAAATCAACATGGTCATTTCGTTAGTCCATACCACCCTAGGATAAACAATTAAGGGATGGTGGCTTAAGGAATTGGAAGTTCGACTTCAGGGTGGTATTAGGTCATGGGTTGCTCATAGTAAAAGTAAGATAATACTATAAGGCCCACCGGGGGATTGATCGACAATTGTGCTGGAGATTATAATTGAAAGTATAACCCTGGTGGGTAGTGTTGTCTTAGTGACGATAGTATGTGCAAGTCATTGGGTAACAATTGGAGTGGAGGTCGGCGGAAGACCGTCGCCCTCCCCGATAACAACTTAAGTCATTAGGATCGCCAAGAGTAATAAGGAGAGTTGAGTGTGGATCATGGGTAGACATCAACTAAAAGTAATTATCCTTGCAAAAGGGAACTTTGAATTTTAATTCCATCTTGGTTCCTAGCGCTTCAAGATCCCTTCATTGGGCATACCTTGGGCAGTCCTAGGATAAACCCTAAACTACTAAGTTTAATAATCGGTAGACAAGAGTAGTATACTAGGCTAAGTGAAACGGTACACATGCTCACCCGTGATGGGTTGGAGGGAATTGATGGGTGTTATGCTCACTCGTGCCAGGTTGGAGGGACATGGAGTCTGTATACTACTTGCTCACCCGTGCAGAGTTGGAGGGAACTGATATGTGTTCTCACCCGTGATGGGTTAGAGGGAATCTGGACAGGTTGGTACTGCGAGCTGGAAGCTCGAGATGAAATACTTGCATGTGCATAAATTAGTGGCGGGTCATGCGGTACTGGGCCAGTCGTCACACCGATGGCAATACGGTGACCCGGGTGAGGTGTACGGGTGGAAGGGCCAGTATGTTGTTTATTACTGCGGTCAGGCATACAATCCCTGAAGACGTATACCCGACCTAAAAGTCTAGCAGGTAGCTAGCAATTAGTACGCAGAGACTCTATAGTGCACCTAGGACGTGTACAGAGGCATACAAGAGAGGTCTTGGTCTGGTAGTGTGTATACCCGCCTAGAAAGCGGAGAAGCTCGATCCGCTGCTGCCGTAGCCACAACGGTGGTACCTGAGAGTGATGCTAGCTCTCAAAATGTGGGAACTAAAGGACTGGGATCTCAGAGTCGCGTGCGTGTGTTGTACTTGTATGTTGCATAACCATAGCATTATCATTCATAAGTTTTATAGATCATTATCATATAAATTAGTATGGGCACTTTTATATGATATGTTACGATTCCGGAAAACCTTAACTTATAAATTTGTATGGGCATTTTTATAAGTTAAGGTACGCTCTGTGATGATAGTATAGTGGTAGTGTAGCCTTACCTTCTACTTTACTTTCAGTTATTTTACTTACTGTACTGCACTTTACTTCTTTATACATTGTGCTTAGAACTGATAGATGTAGAATTATATTATACACTTGCTAGTTAGCTACTGTCACCAGCTTCCCTTTTTGCTACCCCTTGTTGTCCTCCACTTCGTCCTCCCACTGGTGCCTACGAGTTACGGGGCGAGGTGCGGAGGAAACGACATAGTCTTTTTGACTAATGGTCGGTGACCATATAATTTTAGGAGCTCGAGGAGATGGAGCACAAGCACGACAAGATGGAAGGACTTGAGGAGCAGATGCCGATACCACGTACTACCACTACTGGAGCACGTCCTCAGGTGGGATGAGTTTGGATGATTAGATTCCGCTATTTTGATTTGAGAGAGAGAGAGTTTTTTGATTTGATGTACTGGGCATAAGCCCTTATTACTCTTTCATTTTGCACTCATTTTAGACTATTTATTTGTGTACTTTTCATTTGTTATATATGTGATTAGTACTATGTTTGTGGACTATGCTGTGTATACTTTGTTTTATACTTCTGTTTCTCAATTGGACGAACAGGTTTATGATCGGGCTAGCCGGCAAAATCGGCGACTTGCAGTGTCGACTAACCCGTGTGTTAGTGTCACCGTAAGGTGGCGGTTCGGGGCATAAGATCCGAGTTAACTCCTCGGAGGCGGGAGTTGGATCTTACTAACTGGTATCACTTGAACAAACGATCGTATGAAGAAGAAGTCCACAACACTAGAACAATCCGCTCGAGCATTATTTTGCGGACAAACTATGCAGCGGAAGTAATAGTGTGCCCATGTGTAAAAGTCACAAAAAACAGTCCATCAAACAATGAGTTAAGCGAATTTTTGACGTTTACCTTACGTTTATGCAACCTCCGCAGGATATGGTTCCTCCCCCTCCGGCTGCCATTCCTTTCATGCAGACAGAGATGGGGAAAACTCTGACAACTATCCTAGAAGCCTTCAGAGCTCAGCAGGCCCCGGCCCCGTAGCTGAATCCGGGATAAAATTGGCTAAGTGCCTTTAAGAGTCTATCTATGCCAGTATACCGAGGGATAGAGGGCGCGGTGAAGACAGAGGAATGGCTGGAGACTATTCAGGAGCTGTTGGATGGCATTAGCTGCCCAGTCAGCTATGCAGTCCCTCTTGCCTCTTTCGTACTGGATGCATATGCGAAGAGATGGTGGAAGTCTGCCTAGGACTCTATATATGCTTATAGGGAGTTGACAGACATTTCTTGGGTGGAGTTCAGTGATACGTTACTAGAACACTATGTATCCACCACAGATAGAGATACTTTGGAAGCAAGGTTTATGAACCTCCAGCAGGGGAGCAGATCCGTGATCGAGTATCAAAGAGAGTTCTCCCATCTGGCCATGTTTGCTGGATTCCATGACTGGGATGACCCGAATTATGCAAAAAGATTCTACCATGGACTCCGAGACTCCTTAAGGCAGCCTTTATTTTTCATATCTCATGGCACCACTACACAGATTATTGAGATGGCGAAGAAGCTGGAGGCTGACAAGCTAATGGTACAAGGCAAGGGAAAGAGACCTCTGGAGGGGTCATCATCCAGAGATGGTAGCAGGGCATCCAAGAGGAGCAAGGTTATCGACTACAGGATGGTTGGGGGACGGCGTCGTCCCAACTACAGGCAGGAGCAGGGGCCTCCTCCACCATTGGCTCCCCCACCTCTGTAGATGCAAAGACCAATGAGGCAAGACAATCGGGGTCAGAGGCAGATCACGTGTTATAGATGAGGCCAGCTTGGGCACATCAGGTCACAGTTGTAACATCTCAATGTTACTTCTAGACCCCTTAACTTAGATTGGGTTAGGCATGGGGTGGGTGTTAGGGTAATTAGCTAGGTTTGACCGTAGGTAGTGGGGTGTATCCATATGGGGCCCACCATAGGACAAGGTCAAACTAGCCTAAATAAGAACCCTAGCCACACCATGAACCCACCACATTACCCTAACCCTAAAAAAAATCTAAGTGGACCCTAGGGCATATCACTAGGTCAACACTTTGACCCCAGTTGACCAAAGTCAACCCTAGGCCTAAAGTGGTCAAAACCACACTCATAGGCCCAATTAGCCTAACTAGGGCACCCCGTTGACCCAACTCAAGAGGGGTGGTGTCATTGGGCTCATGACCATCAAGTGGGGTCAGCCCACTCCTCATATTGAGCAAGTCAACCAAAAAAGTCAACCTAGTCAACATTTTGACCTAAAGAGGAAGAATTGAACCCAAGTCATTTCCATTGCGCTAAGCCCACCCAACTCAGCCAAATGCCAACTAAAATAACCAAAGACCAGCCCTACCCCTCTGGTTGTGGAGAGAGAATGCATGCAAGAGGGTATTTTGGAGATTTCACCCAAAGCAGTAGAGAGAAATGGCATTAAGAGGAAGAAGGCCACATTGACTTCATTCCATCAGCCCCAAAGCTTGCTGGCCGACCACCCCACTTCATTTCAGAAGAATTTAGGGCATTGTGGCCACTTGGCACAATGGGTGAAGCATCCAAAGCTTCACCCAGATCTCACCTCGGCCATATCTCCACCTATACCCACTCCCGGCCAAAACAAACCATTCCATTAGCTTCAAAAGAGGGAAACAAGTGGAGATCGGTAGCTGGAGCAAGGAAAATGGTGGAGAATCGAACTTTTGAGCAGGAGCACGTCGGGGCACCACCACCATGCCAAACCGACGCCTGACCTGCCATCAAGCCTCAATTCAGGTCCGTTTCGCCTCACCTCTACCCGTACTAGATTCCTAGATCAACTAGGGGAGATATCGGGCTCAATTGAGCCCGATGCCATTTGAGGAATGGGAGATTTTCCCGAGTTTTTCTTACAGCTCGGGATCGCTGTCGCCGCCGTCTTTCGCCGCCACATCACCGGCAAAGGATAGCCACCACCACCGTGAAGGTGATTGCACCGTTGGTCGGGGGTGGCGCCGCCTCACGTGGCCGGAAACGGCCCCGCAATATCCCCCAGGGTTGCTCGATCTCAGCCGTTAAACCATCGGGGACGATGACTGGATGCTGTCCATCCTTCTTTAAGATTCGTGTCGTTCATTTATTTACAATTAATTTAATTCTGTATTAACTCATATGATATGAATAGTTCTTTTCTGTCACATTTCAACAGTAGTTTTGCATGTGCAATTTAGGGTACTTACAGGCTTCACCAGATCTTGACTTCTGAATGAAAAATGTAGCCTGATGTGTTACCTTTAGAATTCCACCCTACACTTGGGTTTTGGTCCAGTGGTCTGGCATGTAGGGAATTTTTCCTAGGACTGGTCCTAGGCTAGGGCAGAAATTAAAAGTGAAGCCCGTGCCAAACAAGATGTCCACATGGCCTAAAATTTTGGGCATGTGACTAATTTGGGCATATTTAGCCCCTGCCATAGTTTAGGAATTTTTGGGGACAACATTCCTATAGTTTTGGTCATAATATCAATAATTAAATAAATGGTATAATTGGAGTGTTAAGCCTCCAAATGGCCCCAAATTTGGTGGCAGGTCCTTGGGGACATTATAAGTATGTGATAAAAATTTCACTACATTTGGATCATTGCATGTTGGTTAATCCACTTGCATGTGTTCGCTAGTTATAGCCTTGGGGTGCAAATAGCAATATTTGAAATATTATGTATTCAGCCTAATTGAGGCATCTAAAAATAATGGAGGTGGTTCCAGAGGATCATTAGGATAAATTTGACCCCTCAAGTTAATTATGGGATTTTTGGGATCAAAAATCCCATTAGTTGGAATTTTTAAAAATATAGCTCCTTTTGAAAATAAATTGGGAAAATAGGTTTTCCTCAAGCAAAAATACTCAAACTTTGCAAAGTTAAAAAGAAGATTATATTTAACTTATGAAAAATTGATCTTTCTGTTTGAGAACTTCTAGAGTAAGATACCTTGAAATGACCATTTTGCCCTTATTGCATTAAGTCATGAATTGATGGAATTACATGTCAGAAAAATTTGGAAATATTTCTAGTGCTATATAATAGTATTATTAGTCTTGCATAATTATCTCAGAATTTATGGATATACTGATAATTTTATATTAACATAATGGCATTTGGGTAAATATTTAAGAATGGGATTTGTTAGGCCATTACTCTATAGTGGTTAATGAAACTCTGCCCTTAGTCTTAAATTAATGTCTTATATGATCTGTAATTTTCCTAGAATTTTTGTAATTGAATTCCTTACTTCCTTTGTAAAATGATAATTTTGATGATTTTGTATTAATTAAGTAATAAATAGAAATACTTAAAGGAAAATTATAAATCTTGGAAGATAGTGATATTTCATTATGTTGTAGGTCAAAAAAATTTATCATACCAGTAGGATTATGATATGATATACTGCATGTGTTAAATGACTTGAAGAGTTATTTGAAGAAATTAATTTAATAGTATAAATAATTTGGGAAATTATGAAAATCATCATGGTCATTATATAGGTCCATACCACCTTAGGATAAATAATTTGAGACATATGGGCCAAGTATTTAGAAGTAGGATTCCGGGGTGGAGTTAGGTCAAGGGCTGCGCATAGTAAAAGTAGGTTGTACTATAGGCCCACCAGGGGATAGATCGACAATTGAACTAGAGAACATGATTGGAAGTATGACCCTGGTGGTTAGTATCGTATTAGTGATGAGAGTAAAAGTGCAAGTCATTGGGTAACCACTGGAATGGAGGTCGGCGGAAGACCGTCGCCCTCCCGATAACAACTTAAGTCATTAGGGTCAACTAAGAGTAACAATGAGAGTTGAGTTTGGATTATGGGTAGACATCAACTAAAAGTAATTATCCTTGCAAAAGGGAACTTTGGATTTTAATTCCATCTTTGTTCCTAGTGCCCCCGAGACCCCTTCATTGGGCATACCCTGGGTCGTCGTGGGATTAACCTTAATTCACTAAGTATAATAACTGGTAGGCAAGAGTATCCTAATAGGCGAGGTAAACTGTACTTGTTCTAACTCGTGCTGGGTTGGAGGGACTTGGAGTCTATTGACTACTTGCCCACCCGTGCAAAGTATGAGGGAATTGATGAGTTATATATTCACTCATGTCGGGTTGGAGGGACTTGGAGTCTGTTGACTACTTGCTCACCCGTATAGAGTTGGAAGGAAGTGTTGGTTTACTTGCTCACCCAGGCAGGGTTGGAGGAATCAGGATAGGTTCATCCTATGAGCTGGAGGCTCGAGATGAAATACATGCATGTGCATAAATGGTGGTGGGTCATGCGGTACTGCGCCAATCGTCACACCGATGGCAGTACGGTGACTCGGGTGAGGTGTACGGGAGGAAGGGCCAGTATGTTGTTTAATACTGCGGTCAGGCAGACAATCCCTGAAGACGTATACCCGACCTAAAAGTCTAGCAGGTAGCTAGCAATAGTACGCAGAGACTCTAGAGTTCACTTGTCGGTGTACAGAGGAGTACAGGAGAGGTCTTGGCCTGGTAGTGTGTATACCCGCCTAGAAAGCGAAAGAGCCCGTTCCGCTGCTGCCGTAGCCACAACAGCGATACCTGAGAATGATGCTAGTTCTCGAAAAGTGGGAACTAAAGGTCTGTGATCACGGAGTCATTGTGTGTGAGTTGCACTTGACTGCTGCATAATTTGCATCATAATATTTATTCATGTTAGAACATACGCTTCATAGATCCTTATCATATAAATTAGTATGGGCTCTTTTATATGATAAGTTACAATTCCTGGAAACCTTAACTTATAAATTTGTATGGACATTTTTATAAGTTAAGGTACGTCTGTGATTATAGATAGCTTTACATTTTAGCTTACTTTATTTCCTTCTCTTACTTTCAGTTCTTTTCTTTTACTAGTACTGCTCTTACTTACTTGTACTACATACTTAGAACTGCTAGAGTAGGATAACAATATCTATTACAACTGCTAGTTAACTCTTGTCACCTTCTTCCACCTTTGTTACCCCTTGTTTTCCTCCACTTCGTCCTCCCGCTCAGTGCCTAGGAGTTGTGGGGCGAGGTGCGGAGGAAACGACTTAGTCTTTTTGACTAATGGTCGGTGACCATATCATTTTAGGAGCCCGAGGAGATGGACCAGCACGTTGAGGAAGCAAGACTTGAGGAGCAGATGCCGACTACTACTACTACCACAGCGCGTCCTCAGGAGGGACGAGATGTCCGTGATAGTTTAGACTTCCGCTCTTTGCTTTGTGAGGAGAGATTTAGTGATATAATGTAATGGGTATAAGCCCTTGTCTCTCTTTTATTGTTGTACTCATTGTGGACTATGTTTCTGTACCTTCATTTTCTTATATGATATGTACCATGTGGCTGTGGACTATAGTTGTTTCTCTTTACTGCTATATATTACTTCTGTTTCTCATATTGGCCGAACAGGTTTATGATCGTACTAGCCGGCAGGATCAGCGTCTTGCGGTGCCGACTAACCCGTGAGTTAGTGCTACCGTAAGGCGGCGGTTCTGGGCATAAGATCTGTGTTACTCCTCGGGAGGGGGAATCGGATTTTACAACAGTGCCCACATCATATCCTCCCACTCCATCCTCCTCCACCTCCAGTGGCCCCTCCAGCACACCAGGGTCGAGGCCGAGGATGAGGTCGAGGCCGAGGTTGTGGACATCATTGCCGAGGACGTGGCCAGGAACAAATGTATGCGTTGGACCTCACGGAGAAGAGAAACTCCGAGGAAGTGATTACAGGTACTTTTATTATTGCAAAATTTAGAATTCTCATCTTTAATTAGTACCTTGAGAACCTTAGAAATAATCCTTATCTTTGAACTCAAACAAAACCTAGGGATAGTTATGATCAGCGGTAAGCACGCCCATACTCTCTTCGATACGAGTGCCTCCCACTCATTCGTGTCGGACACATTTATTGAAGGACTAGAGGGTATGGAAAGGTTACCTGGCCTGGAAATGAGGGTGCGTCTTCCTGATGGATCAGAGCTACGAACCATAGATAGCTGCAACATGGAGGCCGAGATCGGAGGCAAGGCATTCGATGCTCCGGCAGCGGTCCAGAGATTGCCGGACTTTGATCTGATTTTTGGCATGACCTTGCTCCATTGGAACCATACCCAGATTTACTGTCCCTTGAAGAGGATCACACTCAGACATGGAGATTCCTACTTCACCATTGAAGGTATCCGTCCCATCCCCTACCTTTCTTTATCTTCTGTACGGGCTGTCAAGGCCTATTAGCAGGGGGAGGAGGTGTACCTCATTTGCTTCGAGATGGCAGTAGTAGAGAGTTCCATAGCTGACATCCCGGTGGCTCGGGATTTCTCCGATGTATTCCCGGAGAAATTGCCCGGACTACAACCAGCCCGGGATTATGACTTCAGGATTTAGTTGGTGCCGGGGGCGAGACAAGTGTCCCAGGCACCGTACAGGATGGCTCCCAAGGAGTTAGCAGAGTTCAGGACTCAGCTTAAAGAGCTAGTGGAGTCAGGATTTGTGTAGCCGAGCTCATCGCCGTGGGGAGCACCCGTTCTATTTGTAAAGAAGAAAGACGGATCACTGCGGTTATGTATAGATTACAGAGAGCTTAACCGGTTGACGGTTCGGAATACCTATCCACTGCCTCGGATAGACGAGTTGTTTGATCAGATTTAGGGAGCTTTCTGGTTCTCTAAGCTAGAATTGTGGTCCGGATATTATCAGCTCCGCATTCAGGAAGAAGATATACCGAAGACGGCATTCAGTTCACGGTATGGGCTATACGAGTTCACGGTGATGCCTTTTGGGATCACGAATGCCCCCTCGGCATTCATGACGCTCATGAACCGTGTATTCGAGCCTTATTTAGATCGCTTCATCATAGTATTAATCGATGATATCCTGATCTACTCCCGGACTCAGGAGGAGCATTTAGAGCACCTAGCACAGGTTTTACAGAGGCTGATGGGGTTTCAGATGTATGCAAAGTTTTCAAAATACCAGTTCATGATGCAAGAGGTCGCTTTTCTGGGGCATACTATCAGCGGGGCTGGATTGATAGTGGATCCAGCCAAGATAGAGGCTGTGCGGGATTGGCCATGGCCATAGATAGCGTCAGACATCCACAGCTTCTTGGATTTAGCAGGCTATTATCTCATGTTCATGGAGGGATTCTCGAGGATATACCTCCCCCTCACATACTATACGAAGAAGGATGCTATTTTTGATTTGACAGAGCAGTGCGAGGAAGCTTTTTAGGAACTGAAGGACCGACTCACCTCATCCCCTATCCTTGCACTCCCATCTGGGAGTGAAGGATTTAAAATTTATACAGATGCCTCTTATCAGGGGATGGGTACTGTCCTTATGCAGAATGGACACGTTATTGCTTATGCTTTGCGACAGTTGAAGAAGCATGAGCATCACTATCCAGTACATGATCTCGAGATCGGGGCTGTGGTATTCGCCCTCAAGACGTGGAGACACTACTTATACGGGATTAATTGTGATATCTACTCAGGTCATTAGAATCTCAAGTACATTGACACGCAGAAGGATCTGAACCTGCGCCAGAGGAGATGGCTAGAGTTCCTCTGTGATTATGATTATGAGATGCACTATCACCCGGGGAAGGAAAATACTATAGCAGAAGCTTTGAGCAGGAGAGCCGTCACTTCTGGACCGGAGCCTCGGGTGATGTCTATAGAGTTGCTACGCATGATGGAAGATATTCACATTACCATGGTTTCGGAGGCCGAGCCAGTGGTGCATCGTGAGTACCTGAGCTCTTTGATAAGTGATGATGATATTCGAGAGCGCATTGTTACACATCAGAGATTGGATGTTGCACTAGAGCCTATTTTTTAGCACCCTAGAAGGGGGCAAGTATGAGGATTACACGCTGCAGGATGGTCTCCTTCGATTCCGTGGTTGATTATACATACTAGTAGGAGATGATATCCGGGATGACATACTAAGAGAGGCACATTGCTCTAGATACTCTGTGCATCCTGGCATCAATAAGATATGGGCAGACTTACGGAGGATCATGTACTTGTCTGGGATGATGAGGGAGATCACCTTCTTTGTGACACACTACGAGACCTTCCAGTGCGTGAAGACGGAGTGCAAGATTCCGGGAGGTTTATTACAGCCACTGCCAGTCCCAGAGTGGAAGTTCGAGGACATTACTATGGATTTTGTACATAGACAGCCTCGCTCCCACTCTGGGAACGATTCTATCTGGGTCATTGTAGACAGACTTACCAAGGTAGCACGGTTCATTCCGATCAGGAAGGATGCTCTAGTTTCAGTTTTGGTGAGAGTGTTCGTGGAGCAGTTCATCAGATATCATGGCATCCCCAGGTCTATTGCCTCATATCGAGACGGTCGCTTCACTTCCAAGGAGTGGAGGGCAGTACATGCTTACTTGGGTTCCAGACTCACTTTTAGCACTGCTTTCCATCCGCAGACCGACGACCAGACGGAGCAGACAAATATGACTATGGAGGACCTGCTCAAACTATGCATATTGGATACGGGGAAGCCTTGGGAGAGGCTGCTACCATTGATTTAGTTCTCGTACAATAACAACCACCACGCTAGCATCGGGATGGCCCCATATGAGGCACTGCATGGTAGGAAGTGCTGGACACCGCTATCTTGGGTTCAGGACGTGGACACTCGAGCTCTTGGTTCAGATTTTGTGGAAGATTAGGAGGCTAAGATTCGTTTGATCAGGGATCGACTACTAGAGGCCCAGATCAGGCAGGCAAAGTATTATGATTCTCGGCACCGGAAGGTGGAGTTCCAGGTTGGAGACAGAGTTTTCCATAAGATTTGTCCAGTATACAGTGTCTCTCGGGTGCGGAGGCACAAGAAGCTCAGTCCGCGATACATGGGGCAAAACTTGATCCTGGAGCGGATCGACCCCTTGGCTTACCAACTGCAGCTTCCACCGTAGTTGAGTACCTTACACGATGTATTCCATGTCCCTTCCTTGCGAAGAGCTCTCCTTCGATCGGAATAACACATTACTACCACAGCCGGACAAGTAGCGCAAGACAGATCAGTTAGACTGGACCCGATCTGGATTGACGATACGGCTGTCCGAGTGTTGTAGAAGAAGAAGGTCCCTCTCGTGAAGGTGTTGTGGTCTAACCATGGACGGGAAGAGCACACCTGGGAGCCGAGGGATCTTATGTTGGAGCAACACACGGAGTTATTTACATCAGGTACATTTTAATTTATGCTTAGAGTTTCTTATAATTCTTGCAAGTAGAACCCCGTAGACCCGAACTTAAATTTCGGGGACGAAATTATTTTTTTTGTTTATTGGATTTGTAACATCCCATGTTACTTCTAGGCCCCTTAACTTAGATTGGGTTAGGCATATGGTGGGTGTTAGGGAAATTAGCTAGGTTTGACCCTAGGTAGTGAGTTGTGGCCATGTGGGGCCCACTATAGGACCAAGTCAAGCTAGTTAAAACTAGCCTAAGTAGGGACCCTATCCACACCATGACTCCACCACATTGCCCTAACCCTAAAAACAATCTAAGTGGACCCTAGGGCATGTCACTAGGTCAACACTTAGACCCTAGTTGACCCAAGTCAACCTTCGGCCTAAAGTGGTCAAACCCACACTCATAGGCCCAATTATCCTAAGTAGGGCACCCCCTTGACCCAACCCAAGTTGGGTGGTGCCATTAGGATTATGACCATCAAGTGGGGTCAGCCCACTCACCATGTTGACAAAGTCAACCAAAAAAGTCAACTAAGTCAACAAATGGACCTAAAGAGGAAAAATAATACCTAAGCCATTTCCCTTGAGCCAAGTCCACCAAATATGGCCCATTAGAAGCCCAAAGAGTCAAAGACCAGCCCCACCTCTCTAGTTGTGGAGAGAGAGTGCATGCAAGGGGCATTTTGGAGAATTCACAAAAATAAGGAGAGTGAAAGTGGGTTTATGGGAAGGAGGCCACTTGGCCATGGCTTTTTCTGCCCAAGAACTTACTGGCCGACTGCCCAGAGAATTTCAAAAGGATTTGGAGCTGGGCTGGCCACATGGCACCATGGGCGGAGCATACAAGGTTGAGCCCGAGCTCACCTTGGAGTTATCTCAATGTATAAGCCACCTCAGTCCAAACTAGCCCCACTATTAGCTTCAGAAGGAGGAATCGACTGGAATTAGATAGCTGGAGCGAGGAAATGGGTGGAGAAACAGGCTTTCGACCAGGAGATCTCCGGAGCAACTCTACCATGGCAAATCGCCGCCAAACTTGCCGCCAGCCACCAACTCAGGTTCTTTTCGCCGCCCCTCTACCTGTACTAGCAGTCTAGATCAAATAGGGGAGTTATCGGGCTCAATTGAGCCCGATGCCATGAGAGGAAAAGAGAAATTTCCGAGATTTTTCTTCTTGCTTGGGATCGCCGGAGAGGCAAATTCCGGCGGCCTCACTGCCGGGAAACGCTAGCCCCCACCTCAACGGAGGTGGTGGCGACAATCGCCGGCGGTGGCGGTGGCTCAGCTGTCCGGAAAATAGCCAGCAAGGGTGGCCCAGGACGGATCAATCTCAGCCATCCAGTGAATGGGGATGATGACCAGATGTCGTCCATGGCTGCTTTAAGATTCGTGCAAATTATAAATATATGTTATGAAATGAAATAAATGAATAGTGACTTTTTGTCACACTTTATATAGAGTTTTATTTGTTAAAAATAGGTCTCTTAGAGGCATATTCGGAGCCTGGACCCTAAATCAAATTTATAGGCCTTGGTTTTAACTTTCTGTTGCCACCCTAAACATAAGCTTTGGAGCAGAAGGTCCCCCTGTAGGGACATTTGGCTAGGGCTGGTCCTAGGTTAGGGCAGAAACTAAAACTTAAGCCCATGCTAAACCAGATGTCCACATGGCCTAAAATTTTGGGAATGTTTATATCTAGGGCATATCTAGCCCCTGCCAAAAATTGGGAATTTTTGGGACAACGTTTTCTATATTTTTTCTTCATAATATCAAAAACTAAATAAATGAAATAATTAGAGTTATAAGCACCCAAATGGCCCCAAATTTTGGTGGCAGGTCCTTTGGGAAATCATTGGTGCCTTATAAAAATTTCAGCACATTTGGATCACTGCATGTTGGGTTAATCAACTTGCATGTGTTGGCTAAATTTGACCTTGGGCTGCAAATAGCAATAAATGAAATGATGTACATTCAGCCTATTTGAGGCATGCAAAAATCATGGAATTGATTCCAGAGATTCATTAGGGTAAATTTCACCCCTAAAATTAATTATGGGATTTTTGAGATAAAAAATCCCACTATTTGGAATTTTTAAAAATATAGCATTTTTGGAAAATAAATTTGAAAAATAGGTTTTGATCAAGTAAAAATCCCCAAATTCTGTCAAGATAAGATGGAGGTTATAATTGACTTATGAAAAGTTTATCCTTCTATTTGAGAACCTTTGGAGTAAAATGCATTGAAATTACCATTTTACCCTTATTGAAATTATTCATGAATTGATGGAAATATATATAAGAAAATTTTGGAATTATTTCTAGCATGATATATTTATAGGATTAGCCTTGTGTATTTATCTCAAAATTTTTGGATGTACTGATAATATTTAATTTAGCAAAATGGCATTTTGGTAAATACATAAGAAGGGTATTTGATAAGCCATTACACTAAAGAGGTTAATGAAACTCTGCCATAAGTCTTAAATTAATGATATATATGCTCTATAAATTTCTTAAAATTTTGGCTTATGTATTCCATATACTTCATTTGAAAATGGTAATTATGTGGATATTGTATTAATTAAGGAATAAATATAAATAATCAAAGGAAAATTATGAATCTCTGTAGACAGCAATATTTTATCAATATACAACCAAGGAAAAATTCCTTAGGTCAGTGGGTTATAAATTGTACTACTTCATGTGTAAAGTGACCTAGAGAATTAAATTAAATAATTAGAAGCCTTAGTGACCTAGGAAAGTTATGAAAATAAACAGGCTCATTTCGTTAGTCCATACCACCATAGGATAAATAATTAAGGGTTGGTGGCCCAAGGAATTGGAAGTTCAACTTCGGGGTGGTATTAGGTCATGGGCTGCGCATAGTAAAAGTAAGATTATACTATAAGGCCCACTGGGGGGATAGATCGACAATTGAGCTGGAGATTACAATTGAAAGTATAACCTTGGTGGGTAGTGTTGTCTTAGTGACGATAGTAAGTGCAAGTCATTGGGAAACAATTGGAGTGGAGGTCGGCGGAAGACCGTCGCCCTCTTCGATAACAACTTAAGTCATTAGGATCGTCAAGAGTAATAAGGAGAATTGAGTGTGGATCATGGGTAGACATCAACTAAAAGTAATTATCCTTGCGAAAGGGAACTTTGGATTTTAATTCCATCTTAGTTCCTAGTGCCTTCGGGACCCCTTCATTGGGCATACCTTGGGCAGTCCTAGGATTAACCCTAAACTACTAAGTTTAATAATCGGTAGACAAGAGTAGTATACTAGGCAAAGTGAAACGGTACACATGCTCACCCGTGATGGTTTGGAGGGAATTGATGGGTGTTATGCTCACTCATGATAGGTTGGAGGGACTTGGAGTCTGTTGACTACTTGCTCACCCGTGTAGAGTTGGAGGGAACTGATATGTGTTCTCACCCGTGATGGGTTTGAGGGAATCAGGACAGGTTGTTCCTGCGAGCTGGAGGCTCGAGATGAAATACTTGCATGTGCTTAAATTAGTGGCGGGTCATGCTGTACTGGGCCAGTCGTCACACCGATGGCAGTACGGTGACCCGGGTGAGTTGTACGGGTGGAAGGGACAGTATGTTGTTTATTACTGCGGTCAGGCAGACAATCCCCGAAGACGTATACCCAACCTAAAAGTCTAGCAGGTAGCTAGAAATTAGTACGCAGAGACTCTAGAGTGCACCTAGTATGTATACAGAGGCATACAAGAGAGGTCTTGGCCTGGTAGTGTGTATACCCGCCTAGAAAGCAGAGAAGCCCGATCCGCTGCTGCCGTAGCCACAACGATGGTACCTGAGAGTGATGCTAGCTCTCAAAATGTTGGAACTAAAGGTCTTGGATCTCAGAGTCGCGTGCGTGTGTTGCACTTGCATGTTGCATAACCATAGCATAATCATTCATAAGTTTCATAGATCTTTATAATATAAATTAGTATAGGCTCTTTTATATGATAAGTTACGATTCCTGGAAACCTTAACTTATAAATTTGTATGGGCATTTTTATAAGTTTAGGTACGCTCTGTGATGATAGTATAGAGGTAGTGTAGCCTTACCTCCTGCTTTACTTTCAGTTCTTTTACTTACTGTACTGCACTTTACTTCTTTATACATTGTGCTTAGAACTGATAGATGTAGAATTATATTATACACTTGTTAGTTAGCTACTGTCACCAGCTTCCCTTTTTGCTACCCCTTGTTGTCTTCCACTTCGTCCTCTGGCTCGGTGCCTAGGAGTTGCGGGGCGAGGTGCGGAGGAAACGAGATAGTCTTTTTGACTAATGGTCGGTGACCATATAATTTTAAGAGCTCGAGGAGATGGAGCACCATCACGACGAGATGGAAGGACTTGAGGAGAAGATGCTGATACCACGTACTACCACTACTGGAGCACGTCCTCAGGTGGGATGAGTTTGGATAATTAGATTCCGCTGTTTTGATTTGAGAGAGAGAGAGAGTTATTTGATTTGATGTACCAGGCATAAGACCTTATTACTCTTTCATTTTGCACTCATTTTGGACTATTCATTTGTGTACTTTTCATTTGTTATATATGTGATTAGTACTGTGGGTGTTGACTATGCTGTGTATACTCTATTTTATACTTCTATTTCTCAATTGGCCGAAACGGTTAATGATCGTGCTAGCCGGCAGAATCGGCGACTTGAGGTGTCAACTAACCCGTGTGTTAGTGTCACCATAAGGAGGCGGTTCTTAGCATAAGATCAGGGTTAACTCCTCGGAAGGGGGAGTTAGATCTTACAGAGTGTACCTCACTCAACGCCTAGACTGTTAGGCTTCTAGCTTTGAGTGTGGTGCCCTCACTCAATGCCATGATCATTTTTGCGGCTAAGTGTTTTGGTATTGAGTGAGTGGACCTCACTCAACGCTGTGGCTGTTCGGCGTTGAGTGAGGTGGACTCAATAAATGCCGCAGTTTTTCCCAGCGGCTAAGTAATTTGGCATTGTGTGAGACGACCTCACTTAACGCTGTGGATGTTTTAGCATTGAGTGTGGTGGACTCACTCAACGCCAGTGCTTGTTTTTACGGCTAAGTCATTTGGCATTGAGTGAGTCGACCTCACTCAACGCCGTGGCCATTTTGGTGTTGAGTGTGGTGGACTCACTCAATGCCAAAGCCTATTTTTGCTCTAAGTCAAAAGCATTTAGTGAGTGGACCTCACTAAACGCCTTGGCTGTTAGGTTTGGCGTTGATTGTGGCGAACTCATTCAATGTCGAGGCTAGTTTCTTTGGCTAAGTAGAAAAGCGTTGATAGCATTGAGTGAGTTGAGCTCACTCAACGCCGTTAACCAGTGGAGGTTTTTGCGGCTGGTGGGCTAAACCCGAACAGGCAAGCGTACCTGTCGAATTGTAGTACCAAGGTCGTATTTAAACACGGGGTTGTCAATTACTGCTACTCACGCTTGAAATATTATCCTACCGGAAAATAGTTGGATTTTTAGAATTTTTTTAAATAAAATGAACGATAAATTGCGAGACGAAAACTTATATAAAAAAGGCTAGCACTTGATCATTGATTCACCATGAAATGAAACGAGAAAATAAAAGGGCATAGTTTTAAATTTGCAAATCCAACTCGGCCGTGACGGATCCGAAAATGAGACAAAATCTCGCTAGAGCATTAGGCCTCCTAACTTATAGACTCTTTGATCAAAATCTCTTTACACACCAAAGAAGCCTAAAGTTGCATTATCGAAGTGATCCGCACTATTGGATTTGACTCCAATCCGGAAGATTTACGTCGCCCTATCTCTAGGGTTGCATTCAACTCCTTCCTTCTTTGAGTGATCTTTCACATCCACGAGCCTCTCGGCTACTCGAATATGAGATCATAAGCCTACTACCGTATACCGGAAATACGGAGTCGACGAAATAATTATTCATAGATGGACCGAGTTGAACTACGCAAAATAAAACAATGAAATAAAAATAATTCTCATTTCAAATCATGGATCCTCATGATCAAATGCTAAGAGGGAATTAGCTACGCATGGCGGAAAAGAAAACGACAATAATAGAAGCGAGGAACATTTTCATTACTTATAAAGATAAAATAGAAACAATATTAAGAAGGACAATATTATATTATGATGAAAAAGAGAGATTACAATAATGAAAAGAAACTAGAAATGAAAAATTACAAAGAACTCTCTTGAAACATAAATCTCCAAAGCTATCTCCAAAAACCAACTCTCAATCCAAACTCAAAGACTAATAAAAAAAAACTAACTTTGAAAGCATGGGTCTTGGGTTCCTTTTATAGGAGAGGAGGGAAGCATCTATAATAAGGTAGACCAAGGGGGTGGCCGGCCATAGGTGGGGGGGGGGGGGGAATGTTCATGCATAGAATTAAATGAGGGGAGAGAAATGATAGGGTGCATGTATTTTATTTATTGAAAAATGTGTAATAGGAAGGGGGGAGTGAATGGGAAATAAAAGATGGGAGAGAAATGATAGGGGCTGGCCATGCAAGGGGAGGATACATGCATTGCATTAAATGAAGGAGAGAGGGTTTGGAAAAAATGCATGCATGAGAGGAAAGGTGGCAAGGGAATAATAAAGGAGAGAGAGGGGTGTGGCCGGCCATACAAGGGTAGTGGGCTGATTGGGGCTCGGATTGCATGGGCTTGGATTAAAGGGCTGCTCCAATGCTTGGGATGCACCATAGGGGCTCGAGTATAGGCTAGGAGAGCTGCTCCAAGAGGTCGGGCTGCTCCAAAGTGCTTGGACAAGTTGGAGGGCTCGGGTGGCTGCACTTGAAGGAGGGTCGGCTGCACATGGGCTGCTCCAATGATGGTTGGGCTCAGGTTGCATGGCTAGGTGCTGCTCCAAGTGTGCTCTTGATCCTACAAAACATAAACAAAACATTAGCTCATAATCATGATATAAGTTTAAATAAAACTAAACATATAATATAATATAATAACTCATCCTAGTAATTAGTTATATAGAAAAAATAACTAAACATAACATAACATAAATCATTATAACATAACATTACATATAAACTATAATAAAGATGATAATTATTATAAATAACCTAAACATAACCATAATAACAAAAACACAAAATAACAACAATACATATAATAAAACTATAGATTCTTATATAATAATAATAACACAACGACATCATAACAAGCATACAAAAACACAAAATTAATATAAAACTTAGGAAAATAAGATACTAAATTTCCCCCAAAAAGGATGACTAAAAGTAGTCATCAAACTCCCCCAAGCTTAGACATTTGCTTGCCCTCAAGCAAATAGAAATGAAAATAGGGAGAAACAAGAAGAAAGCAAAAGATATATATATTTTAAGTTCCATAGTTAAGAAAAACAAAACATGAAAAATTAAACTATCCTAATATTCATATTATCAACTAGTGGGGTGAGAAGTGCACAATAGAAAATTTGAAAGTGGAACCCTAAAAATCTCATTAAAACATAAGGGAAGTCTACTAATTTCTAAATCTTAAAAACAAGGCATCCAAAATAAATGAAAATAAGGAAAACAAAAGTAGAGGTTCTAAATAAACGACGCATTAACAAACTACTAGGTTGCTAGATAAACATTAACCCTAAAACACTCCAAGATAACCTCCAAAGAAATCCATCAATGATGGTGGCCATAGGCTTGTACGTTCACACTTTCTCCACTACACGAAATTAAGTTCTAAGATCATTAGGACTTCTACTAGGCATTAAAACTTGGCTTAGGTAAATGATTAGGAAGTGGAATCAAAGATAAACATGAAGGTTTTAGGCACTAAACCAAGGTGAGCTCAAAAATAAACAAAGCATAATAAAAATGAGAAATAACAATTATGTCATTTCTCCAATATGAAACTACAAAACAAGGCCATGAAAATTTTTCTTTTATAAACTTGGCCAAACATAAACTTTTTTCATTCCTTTTTTTTTATTTTGATTTTTCATTTTTCTTTCTCAATTTTTTTCCTTTTTTAATAACAATTGATAAGGAAGCTCCAAAAATAAGCTTGAAAATTTCCTATTCATTTCAAAAATAATACCCCTCCCACAAAATAATTTTTAAGCTCAAAGTTATAGTGCAAAAATCGGAAAGGTATTTGGCTTTGGTGAACAAGATGAAATGAAAGGTGGAGCTAAAAACAAAGAAAATAAGGAAAAGGCCCAAAATTGTTTTGCAAGGGTTTTGTTTTTGCTGGGCAAGAAAAGCTCAAACTATTCAAATGGTGGCCTAAATCATTTCTAAAGCACGTAAAAACGACGCAAATGTTTCGAGAGTAGCTTGGTACAAGTTCTAGACACCAAGAAAGACTACCCCGCAAATGAAAAAGAGCAAATGATACATAGCAACCATTCGTAAGCAACTAACCGAATAAGAAGACATAACTACAAATTGCTACTTATAACGTAAAAAATGGATGCCTATATTTAAGAAAAAGAAACTAGTAGAACTAAACTATGTTAAAATGATAGGTTTAGAAAACCGTTTCAAAGAAATCTAAATAGAACTAAGAAACTGCATGGGCCTACACTTCACTAGAAGAAACATGAAAATGAATATAGAAATAATTTTAGATTTTGTTTTTCAAATCGATTTTAAGCACATTAAATTTTTTGTGAGTTTTGTTTTTGTCTAATTTTTTTTTGGGTTTTATATTTTAAATTTTTTTTGGATTTTGATGACATAACATAAAATACTATACTAATATAAAACAAATTTTTTTTTCTTTTCTTTTTGGAAGAAAGATAGAAAGAAAGACCAAAAGAAACTAGACCCCCCCATGCTTAAATTCTTCATTGCCCTCAATGAAGAAAACATAAAGAAAAAGAGAAGGGGACTGAGAAGAAGAGAAAAAGAAAAATCAAGGAAAATAAATAAATAAAAAGAACAGGACTTTCCCGAGTTTGCGAGATGAAGGCGGATGTCGCTCCCCCATGCTTGTTTTTTAGAGTACTTGATCGTCAGCAGGTATGACTTAATCCATCTGATATCAGCAGCGGCGGAGCGGAGACCACGATCATGGACTTGATTGGCCTCCGGTAGAAAGAGCAAAATAAAAGAAAAAAATAGATAGTCCGTGGGCAGATGCCCAATAATTGTTTTTATTACAATAGTCCAAATAAAAGAGTTTCATAATAATAATAATAAGTAGTCCAAAAATAAAAATGAAAAATAAAAATGTCCATAACAAAATAAAAATTTAAGAGTCCAAGACAAGATCCTCCATTGCAGGAGGCACAGAATCATTAGAAAAATAAAGTTTAAGTCTACGGCCATTCACTTTTAAATCCCCCTTATCGGGGTGCGAAAGTAACACAGTGCCGTAAGAAAAAACATCCTTGACCGTAAACGGTCCAGACCATCTAGATTTAAGTTTTCTAGGGAAGAGACGTAAACGCGAATTAAAAAGAAGAACTTGATCGCCTGGTTTAAACGTTTTAGGATGGCGCAGGTTCTTATCGTGATACAATTTCGTGCGTTCTTTATACATTTTATTATTTTCGTAAGCGTATGCTCTCCATTCATCGAGTTCATTCAATTGATTTTTTCTATGCTCGCCGACTGAATGCGGATCGAAATTAAAATACTTTAACGCCCAATACGCTCGGTGCTTTACTTCTACCGGAAGATGACACGATTTTCCATAGACCAATCGGAAAGGAGTACAACCGATGGCGGTCTTGTACGCTGTCCGATAGGCCCAAAGAGCATCGTCTAATTTTAGGGACCAATCCTTACGAGAAGTAGAAACAGTTTTTTCCAAAATTCTTTTAAGTTCTCGATTAACTACCTCGACATGACCGTTAGTTTGGGGGTGATAAGCAGTTGACAATTTATGCGTAACGCCATATTTTGTTAAAGCTTTAGCGAGTTGAGCATTGCAAAAATGACTTCCCCTATCACTAACGATCGCTCGAGGAAAACCAAAACGAGAAAATAATTTTTTTAAGAAGTTTATGACCACGCGCGCGTCATTACTTGGTAAAGGTTGGGCCTCCGCCCACCTAGAGACGTAATCTACGGCTACTAAAATATATTTATTTCCTAAACTTGAAGGAAACGGGCCTACAAAGTCAATGCCCACAAATCAAAAACTTCGCACTCGAGAAAATAGTTTTGTTCCATTTCATTTTTATTAGAGATATTTCCAGTCCACTGGCATCGATCACATCCTCCCACAAAGATTTGTGCATCATTAAATATGCTTGGCCAATAGAAGCCAGCACTAAGCACTTTGTGGGCGGTGCGGTTTGCTTGATAATGTCCGCTAGTCGGACCTTCATGAACATGCTTTAAAATTTGTTGACCTTCTTCCCGGGAAACACATCTTCTAACCACCTGATCCGCACAAATGTGAAATTGAAAGGGGTTTTCCCAAAAATAATACTTCAACTCTGAAAAGAATTTCTTTTTTTGGTAAGAAGAGTATTTTATTGGAAGGGCCCGGGCCACAAGATAATTGGCTAGATCGGCAAACCAGGGGGTAAAAGAAGAAATGTTTAAAATTTGCTCATCCGGAAAAGAGTCATTAATAAAATTCTCATTTAAAAAATCAAGTTTGGGATTTTAAAGACGAGATAGATGATCAGCCGCTAGGTTTTCTGCTCCTTTCTTATCCCGAATCTCCAAGTCGAATTCTTGATGTAAGAGGATCCAACGAATAAGACGCGGCTTGGCATCCGGTTTAGAAAGGAGGTACTTCAAAGAGGAATGATCCGTAAAAACGATAACCTTAGAAAGGGTGATGTAGGGTCGGAATTTATCAAAAGCAAAAATAATAGCTAAGAGTTCTTTCTCCGTTGTGGTGTAATTTTCTTGAGCAGAAGTTAGAGTTTTACTAGCATAGAAAATCGGATGAAAGTTCTTAGCAATTCGTTGTCCTAGAACCGCACCTACCGCATGATTACTCGCGTCGCACATTATTTCAAAAGGTAAATCCCAAACAAGGGCAATCATAATAGGAGCATTTATAAGCTTTGATTTAATTAATTCAAACGCAGCGAGACAAGATTCATCAAAAACGAAGGGAGTGTCTTTTTCAAGGAGGTGGGTGAGAGGCTTAGTAATTTTTGAAAAGTCTTTAATGAATCGTCGATAAAAACCTGCATGCCATAAAAAACTTCTAATCGCTTTAATATTTGTAGGCGGCGGTAACTTTTCAATTACTTCAATTTTTGTCTTGTCCACTTCAATTCCCCTAACAGAAATGTTATGGCCAAGGACTAAGCCTTCACGCACCATAAAATGGCACTTCTCCCAATTTAAAACAAAGTTGGTTTCTTCGCAGCGTTGTAAAACTTTTTCCAAATTTTCTAAACATAAATTAAAGGAGTCGCCAAAAACAGAAAAATCGTACATAAATATTTCCATAATATTCTCTACGTATTTATCAAAAATAGCAAGCATACACCGCTGAAAGGTAGCGGGTGCGTTGCATAATCCGAAAGGCATTCTACGATAAGCAAAAGTTCCGAAGGGGCATGTGAATGTCATCTTCTCTTGGTCCTCGGGTGCGATAGGGATTTGAAAGTATCCCGAGAGACCGTCGAGGAAGCAATAAAAATTGTGCCCGGACAAATGTTCTAAAATTTGATCGATAAAGGGGAGGAGGAAGTGATCTTTTCGAGTGACATCGTTTAGCTTACGGTAATCGATGCACATCCTCCATCCCGTTATCGTCCTAGTTAGAATTAAGTCATTATTTTCGTTCGTCACTACCGTGATCCCACCCTTCTTAGGAACAACCTGAACTGGAATTACCCACTGACTATCGGAAATAGGATAGATTATCCCCGCATCTAATAACTTAAGCACCTCTCCCTTCACAACCTCTTTCATATTCGGATTAAGACGACGTTGTGGTTGAACTACACCCTTAGGATTATTTTCAAAAAATATTTTGTGGGTACAAAAGGAAGGGCTTATGCGAGGAATATCGGAAATTTGCCACGCTATAGCTCGGCGATGCTTTTGTAGTAGTTCGATCAATTGATCGTTTTCGGATTGAGAATGCAAAGCTGAGATTATAACGGGTAATTTGGAATTTTGTTCAAGAAAGGCATATTTCAGATGTTCGGGAAGGGGTTTGAGTTCTAAGTTGGGTGGTTCCTCGTAGGAATTCTTTAAAACTTTTTCATTTTCGAAAATAAGTTTTTCATAATTTTTTCTACCAAAGACAGAATCATTTTCAAAATTTTCTTGTATTGACATCACCGTGTTTTCAAAACCATTTGAAGAAATTTCAGAAAAAGAAGAGGAAAATTCATTAGAAGAGATGTTAGAAAGGGGAAGGGAAGAATCTTCATTTAAAACATCAATAAAGAAGCATGAGTCATCATTGTGTAAAGAATTTTTAATTGATTGATTAATAGAAAATGTGACCTCATCATCTCCCACTCGCAAAAACAAATTTCCGTTACTAACATCGATGATCGCTCCAGAGGTGGCTAGGAAGGGTCGGCTAAGGATAAGAGGGACCTCAACATCCTCTTCAATATCAAGAATGATAAAATCCACCGGGAAGATGAATTTGTCGACCTTTACTTGCACGTCCTCAACGATACCTAATGGATACTTAATGGACCTATCAGCTAATTGGATACTCATTCTTGTAGGGCTAAGAGTGCCCAATCCTAGTTTCTTGAATAAAGAAAAAGGCATCAAATTGATGCTCGCTCCTAGATCCGCTAGCGCATGTTTAACGAATAGATCACCAAAGATGCAAGGAATTGAAAAACTACCCGGATCGTTTATCTTTTTAGGAAGATTAGAGTTCTTAACAACCACCGAGCATTCTTCATTTAACGTGATATGTGATTAATTTTCCAATTTTGTCTTGTTCGTTAATAAATCCTTAAGATACTTCGCATACTTAGGCATTTGACTAATCGCTTCGTGAAATGGCAAATTAATGTGAATTTGTTTGAACATTTAAAGGAAGCGTTTGTATTGATCGTCTAATTTTTCCTTCCTAAGTCGAGCCAGATAAGGAGGTGGCGGAAATTCCTTTATAATAACAGGAGCATCATTTTGAAAATCATCTTTTTCTTTTTCAGAACCAGAAAAAACAGAGATATCTTTTTCTTTTTCACAAGTAGATTTTTGATTTTCAAGATTTGATTTATCATTTTCTGTTGGGATAAAAACAGGAGGGACAATCACCCTTGGCTCTTCCCTTGTGGTAGGCTTGTTAACAACCTTACCGATCTGAAGGGAAATCGCATTTGCGTGCTCCCTTGGGTTAGGCTCAGTGTTCGAGGGAAGAGTTCCAGGTGGTCTCTCATAAAAAGCCTTGGCGAGTTGGCCGACCTGACTTTCTAAACTTTTCATTGATCCCGTTATGTTTCTAATAGTAGCATCGTTCGAGCTTATATACTTAGCGAGGATCGAAGAAGGTTTTTGAAAATTTTGTTGTGGTGGTAGTGGTGTAAAATCGTGCGGTGGGCGTACTACGTTAGCATTATTACTCTAAGAAAAATTAGGATGGTTACGCCATCCAGGATGATAAGAATTCGTAGCAGCATTAAAACCGGGAGGAGAAGAAAAATTCGAAAAAGCAGAAAAATTATTGGCAGAATTATTTTGAGCAGGCCTGGGTATGTTCTCCAGATAATCCACCAGCTCGGCAGCAGCAGCATTAGCATTTTCAAACACCTTAGCAGCGGAGGTAGCAGTCATCTCCGAAATCTTCTTGTTTAGCATTTCCACTTGCATTGCCAGTTGCGTCACCGAATCCACTTCATAGATACCTGCAGGTTTAGATGGGCGAGACCTAGACGAATTCCACTGATAAGTGTTCATCGCCATGTCATCGATAAGCTCAAGAATGGCTTCCGTAGTTTTGCGATCTAAAGAACCAGCGGAAGCGGCATCTATCATTTGCTTAGTTTCTTGATTTAGCCCATTATAAAATGTCTGGACCTGCAACCATACAGGCAGAGCATGATGTGGGCATCTTCTCAAAAGTTCCTTGAACCTCTCCCAAGTGTCATAGAGTGTCTCAGAATCAATTTGAGAGTATGACATTATATTATTTCTTAGCTTAGCAGTTTTGGCGGGAGGGAAATAACGAGAAAGAAATTTTTCAGTTAAAATATTTCAAGTAGTGATCGATCCTCTTGGAAGAGAACTCAACCACTGTTTGGCTTTAGTCCTTAAGGAGAAGGGGAAGAGTCTTAGCCTTATAGCATCGTCTGAAACACCATTTATTTTAAAGGTGTCACAGATTTCAAGAAAATTAGCAATATGTAAGTTCGGATCTTCATCTTGTAATCCGTCGAACTGTACATATTGCTGCACCATTTGAATGATGCTAGGCTTAAGCTCGAAGTTATTATTCGCAATTGCAGGTCGAACAATACTTGTCTCTGTCCCTTCCAAGTTGGGTCGAGCATAATCGGACATAGTCCTTTGCTGAGCCATTCCTGGGTTAGGGTCTCCCATCTCAGATTAATTACAATCCCCGTAGGAATCCTTAATCGCTGTTTGAGAAGTGGAAGCCCCGAATCGTAGTTGTCACCGAAAGGAGCGTTCGATTTCCGGGTCCAAATCAACAAGTAGCGACGGATTCGCTCGGGTCATGCACTAGCAAAGAAAATGAGGGAAGATGAAAATGAAAGCTTGGAAAAGAAAGAAAAAGAGGAAAAGAAAGGAAAAAAATTTTTGAAAATTTTTTTTTTTTTTTTGAGACGGCTTGGCTCCCGAACTTCCCGAGGACTACCCGGTGAAGGGTTCGCCCGGTACTAGGTAAAATGGTGGCGCTTAAAGCCCCTTACCCTTTTCGAGAGAATTTTGGTGGGGTAGAAATAAAGTGAAGTGAGTTGATTATAAATATTTAAATATATAAAATATAATTTTTTTTGATTTTTGTAGAAGTAATAGCGCAAGCATTTTCAAAATATTGACGAGAAAACTCTCCGACAATGGCGCCAAAAACTTGGGGGGCTAAACCCGAACAGACAAGCGTACCTGTCGAATTGTAGTACCAAGGTCGTATTTAAACACGAGGTTATCAATTACTGCTACTCACGCTTGAAATATTATCCTACCGGAAAATAGTTTGATTTTGAGACTTTTTAAAGGTAAAACGAACGATAAATTGTGAGATGAAAACTTATATAAAAAAACTAGCATTTGATCATTGATTCACCATGAAATGAAACGAGAAAATAAAAGGGCATAGTTTTAAATTTGCAAATCCAACTTGGCCGTGACGGATCCGAAAATGAGACAAAATCTCGCTAGAGCATTAGGCCTCCTAACTTATAGACTCTTTGATCGAAATCTCTTTACAAACCAAAGAAGCCTAAAGTTGCATTATCGAAGTGATCCGCACTATTGGATTTGACTCCAATCCGAAAGATTTACGTCGCCCTATCTCTAGGGTTGCATTCAACTCCTTCCTTCTTTGAGTGATCTTTCACATCCACGAGCCTCTCGACTACTCAAATATGAGATCATAAGCCTACTACCGTATACTGGAAATACGAAGTCGACGAAATAATTATTCAAAGAAGGACCGAGTTGAACTACGCAAAAATAAAACTATGAAATAAAAATAATTCTCATTTCAAATCATGGATCCTCATGATCAAATGCTAAGAGGGAATTAGCTACGCATGGAGGAAAAGAAACCGACAATAATAGAAGCGAGGAACATTTTCATTACTTATAAAGATAAAAGAGAAACAATATTAAGAAAGACAATATTATATTATGATGAAAAAGAGAGATTACAATAATGAAAAGAAACTAGAAATGAAAAATTACAAAGAACTCTATTGAAACATAAATCTCCAAAGCTATCTCCAAAAACCAAATCTCAATCCAAACTCAAAGACTAAACCAAAAAAACTATCTTTGAAAGCATGGGTCTTGGGTTCCTTTTATAGGAGAGGAGGGAAGCATCTAGAATAAGGGAGACCAAGGGGGGTGGCCGGCCATAGGGGGGATGTTCATGCATAGAATTAAATGAGGGGAGAGAAATGATAGGGTGCATGTATTTTATTTAATGAAAAATGTGTAATAGGAAGGGGGGAGTGAATGGAAAATAAAAGAGGGGAGAGAAATGATAGGGGCCGGCCATGCAAGGGGAGGACATATGCATTGCATTAAATGAAGGAGAGAGGGTTTGGAAAAAATGCATGCATGAGAGGAAAGGTGGCAAGGGAATAATAAAGGAGAGAGAGGGGTGTGGCGGACCATACAAGGGTAGTGGGCTGCTTGGGGCTCGGATTGCATGGGCTTGGATTAAAGGGCTGCTCCAATGCTTGGGCTGCACCATAGGGGCTCGGGTATAGGATAGGAGAGCTGCTCCAAGAGGCCGGGATGCTCCAAAGTGCTTGGACAAGTTGGAGGGCTCGGGTGGCTGCACTTGAAGGAGGGCCGACTGCACATGGGCTGCTCCAATGATGGTTGGGCTCGGGTTGCATGGCTAGGTGCTGCTCCAAGTGGGCTCTTGATCCTACAAAACATAAACAAAACATTAGCTCATAATCATGATATAAGTTTAAATAAAACTAAACATATAATATAATATAATAACTCATCCTAGTACTTAGTTATATAGAAAAAAAAACTAAACATAACATAACATAAATCATTATAACATAACATTACATATAAACTATAATAAAGATGATAATTATTATAAATAACCTAAACATAACCATAATATCATAAAACACAAAATAACAACAATACATATAATAAAACTATAGATTCTTATATAATAATAATAACACAACAACATCATAACAAGCATACAAAAACACAAAATTAATATAAAACAAAGGAAAATAAGCTACTAAATTACCCCCAAAAAGGATGACTAAAAGTAGTCATCAGCGGCTAAGACTTTTGGCATTGAGGGAGTGGAGCTCACTCAATGCCGCGTGGAGTGGACTCGACGCCATCCCTGGATAGCGTTCGGTGCTGAGTGAGTGAAGCTCACTCAACACCGTGTCAGGTTTGGAGATGAGTGAGTGGAGCTTACTCAACGCCGCGCCGAGTGGACTCGACGCTTTTGCCTTGGGTTGGTGTGTTTCCTTAGGATTGTTAGTATGGCTTTTTCCCTTAGGAGGGGGGGGGGGTTGTGTTCGACTAGTTTTTGTATGCCGACTCGTGGATTATGGCAGATTGTGTTGTTTTGCGGGATCTGTAAGGGGTGAATTGTGTGTGTTGAGTCGTAGCCACCACCACCTAGGTCGTGTTGGGATGATATGGTTTGGTGTGTGGACTCTGTAGCTTCCACCGTTTGTTTTCACCCTTGAGTGTTTTTGGGTCTGGTTGTTGGTGTGGGCTCTGCCGCCCACTCCGACCCAAGGTTTTTACCACGGCCAATAATTCACAAAGATTAGGACTATTAGTTCATTCCTTTCTAGTGACTAATTCTTTTGGCATATGTTTGCCTTGGTACTGCTGCAGGTGCTTAGCAGAGCATGTTGCTCTTTGTGTTCACTTGGTGTGCTTTTGCTACTTTTTGGACAGAATTTCTTCTTACTGTCATGCCTTTTCTTCTACTGTTAGCTTTTTTTGTTGCTAGGTTGGCAAACCCCTTCTTTTTTTGCTTATGAATCTAATTCTCCACTTCCTTTGATTTTATTTTACTTGCTGAAGTTTCATTCTTTGAATGCCCCGGGTTCAGGTGGTAGCCAGTTAGACGGCTAGTGCTCTTGTGGAGTTTGCTGATAGCCTCCTGGGTAGCTGAGGTTGCCAATCTTCATCCTTATGAGGTAGTTATCTTACTTTCTGTATAGACATGCATACTCACTAGTGAGTTCATGTCAGTTCGTTGACGCCCACTAGTGGCTTACTTGTGATGCTTGGTATGAACTAAAACTTCTACTTTTGCCTATTTGAGGTTGTTAACTTGTTTTCTTGGAATGATTTATGCTAGGTGCATGTTATGTATTTTAAAACCCTAAAGCATTACTATATGTATCTCACGCACGTCATGTTTCAAAAACTAAGACACTATTTTTCCTAATAGCGTAAAGACTGTATTTTTATATATACTGTACTAACCTCTAGAGTCGTGCATACCATGAGTCGTCCCTCGGGGACACTTATGCTCATTTAGGATGCCTAAGCAACTTAACCAAAGTATTTTTCCGCTGCGTATAAATATATATTTTGGACTAGCTGATCCGTTGTGCCGAGGGATACGGCCATTAAGATATAACTGGCTTTCTTTCATATTAAACTATGAATTTTCCTTAAAATCTAAAGTCTGGGGTTTTTCCTGAGCGTGTGCAGTTATCCCCTGCACGACGTGGCATCACGACACGTATTTTCTCTTACTCTAATACGATTCAATCGTTGAGAAAATGCGGGTTGTGATAGTTGGTATCAGAGGGAGGTTGTCTTGACAATTGTTCGGGCAACCTTTCCCTTGTTTGCATTGATAGTCTAGCATCATATCATACACACACCAATATGTCATCAGCACGTCTTGGCTAAAGCATGAACACTACACCCATATGCATGAATAGAAGTATACGGGGCATATTATGTAGAATGGGATGCATAATATGTGTTTGTATATGGTTCCACCATAGGAGGAGACATGTGAGGGTTATGTAGTATGAGATGCATAACCCTACTATATGAATGCGGCTAGCACGTTTTCTTTTTTCATTGCATGGAAATATTATGTAGTATGGGACGCATAACATTTTCATGTGTACGCCACCCATGGCATGTATTAAGGCCTTTCTTTAGAATGCATAGCACAACATGCATAGCATAACATTGCATAAGCACAACGTGTCAAGCTAAAGATTTGCATGATGACGTATGTACACACATGGTTTTGAGTCAAAAAGAATACAAATTCATGCATTCATTGTCTAGGCACATCATTCAGTGGGATGGTGGTGAACCATCTTAGGTTAAGCATAACATCATTATTGTAAAAAAACAAATCCCAGAGCAAGTTTAGCAGTTGAAGTTTATTTTTAAGTACGTTTGTTTGTACCTGGTAGTTTTTTTCTAGCAGTTGGGATAGGTTCTAAGTCTTGCTGATATGATTATTGGATGGCAAGGCATCCTTCGACGAGATTGACTCCCCAATTTGAGGGTGATTCTTCCGGAGCGCAAAGCTAGTCATTGATTGAAAGTTTGGGGCAGAGTAACGAAGCCTTATCTAGGCAAATGATGGGTATGCAAACTCAGATCCAGTCTCTGTTAGCAGTTGTGGCAGGACAGCCTCCGAAAGAGCCGGACCCTGCTGTAGGCATAGTTGTTCTTGTTCCTCCTGCTCCCCTAGTACCTCCTATTGTGCTGCCCCGAGATGACATTCATATCACACATCTAGCGACTTGGACCACCTACTTATGATGGGAAGGCAGACTTTATGGCTTTGGATGATTGGCTTATAGCCATCGAGGAGATGTTCTCCTATTCTGGAGTTACCCCCGATCAGAGGGTGATGATCGCCGCCTATCATCTTAAGGGATTGGCGAAGAGTTGTTGGCTGAGAGAGAAGGAGAGCTTGAAAGAGGGATGATCTTAGGAGACCTTCAAGGAACTATTGCTAAGGAAGTTTCTGCCTTTGGTCGAGCGCTACCGCCTGATGAATGATTTCCTACATTTGAAGAAGAGGCAGCTTACAGTTGCGGAGTACAAAATAGAATTCAGCAAACTGAGCCAGTTTGCTCCCAGCTTGGTGAGTTCCGAAGCGGATAAAGTTAAGCGATTTTTTGGCGTCTTGAGAAGTGATGTTCAGCAGTTAGCCGTTGCTCATAGAGCATTGAGTTATGCTGGTGTGGTAGAAGCTGCTTTGAAGGTGGAGGCCATTGATAATTCTAAGTAAAGAGGGCAGCATGTGAGAAAAGATAAAAGGAAAGCTATTAAAGGAAAGAGTCACTAGGTACCCGGTGCGTCTTCAAGAAAGAAGAGCAAGGAGGTTTATATCTTCTGTGGTTGGTCGGGCCATCCCGTTGAGAAATGTTTCAAGAGGTTGGCAGCTCAGAAGAAGGATCAGGTGCATGCAATTCAAGGTGCTCCCAGGAAAGATTTATTATGTTCTGCGTGTAAGCGACCAGGGCATGATGTTGCCCTTTGCTGGGGCAAAGATAAGAGTAAGCCGAGAAGTTGTTTTCTTTGCAGTCAAGATGGGCACATCAAGGCTCAGTTCCCAAAGCTCCAGCCGGTGTTCCAGTCAGTGCCACTCCAGGCATTACCACCGCCTCAGCGGGTGGACAAAGGAAAGGGAAAGTTGAATGTGGTTTCTTTAGAGGAAGCGCAGACTTCGACTCAGGTCATTTCAGGTTAGATTTTCCCTAGCCTAAATGTTTTGTTTCTAGTATAGCTTTAGCAATTGTTTTTCTTAGTTGCGTCTGCCATCTTATAGGAAGATTTTATGTGAGGAACCGCTAGGCGCGTGTTCTCTTTGACTATGGCTATACAACCCCGTGTTCGCCGAAGGGGCTCAGGTAGCCAGGCGGGCCGCCCCCGACCCGCGCATCGAGGGGTTACCCTAGCGAGCCAGCCTGGCCTGCACCCTCCTAGGTGGGCTAAGCTCGCGACCCCTAGGCGGTCCTTCCTCTAGCCCGCGCCTTCCCATCGAGCTAGCCCTGCCCGCACCTATCTATGCGGGCCAGCCCCGCCCGCCTCTCCTAGGCGGGCCAGCCCGCGCCTTCCCGACGAGCCGGCCCCGGGCCACTCCTCACGCCGAGCGGGGGCATTGAAGGGCTACTCGCTCGATTCCCAACGGGGATGTTGGAACACCTAATTACTAATTTGGGCAAGGATCACTATGTTCTTAGGAAATTATTTTTACCTTATTATATAGTCTTAAAGGTTAGTTAGAATGAGTTTAAGGGTTAGAACTTAGGTTTGGAAGCTGCCCCCAAGACCTTCTAAGATCAGAATTCAAGTGCTGAAGACTAAGACAATTTTCGTTGAGCTCAGGTCGACGAAACGTCGAACTCAGTTTGACTATCTCTGAGCTTAGTTCAACGAGTCGTCGAACTCGGTTCGACGATCTTCGAGCTCAGATCGAAGTTACTGTCTCTAGCTATAATCCAAATCTCTGAGCTCAGGTCGACGATAGTTGAGCTCAGATCGACGATTTCTTTTTTCAGTCTAGCTTCAGTCTCTGATCTCAGGTCAACGATAGTTGAGCTCAGATCGACGCTTTTCTGAAGAGATCGACGATTTCAGGAATTCAAATTCAGATAGTTATGGAATTCAATCTGATTTATTATCAGCATTTATTTCAAAGGATTCTATAGCCGTTTCAACTAATCTGGAGCAAGTTTCAAGGAAGACAAAAAGGAATGTCTCTTAGGACTTTCCTTTAGAGGCAAATTTAATTTAAGGCAGTCATTTATGACTGGTTAACGGCTATCTCAAAGACAGATTTTCAATATATCTCCAGAGAATAATTGAGAAAGATAGAATAAGAGATATAAATCAAGAATTCTGTGAATAGACTAAAGAGACACAAGTCTATTGGATTACTGAGTTAGAATTCATACAGAACACAAGGAATAATACTATGAAGAAGATCATCAAACTTCTATTCTACTCCTTCAAGATCTTCTTGATTCAATTGTTCAAAGGCCACTTCATCAAAGACTCCGTACACATCACATTTCAGCAACTGCTGAAATCATCTCTTGCTGGAGATCTAAAGTTTCTGAAGACCTATCACCCTATGCAAAGCTCTTCTTCCTGAACAATTGCAGATCTTAGGGGTAGCTTTGACAACATAATCCACTAGTCTTCTCTTAGACTGTTGACAGAGAAGAACAACAAACTCTTTTCTTTCATTCTTTATTCTACTGTAAAAGGGTTTCTCAAAACTCCCTTCAAAAGTTTTGTGGCTGGTTTCTGAGACCTTGTCAAAACTCAGTGGTAGCAAGACACCTGATCAAAAAATCTGGGTTTGGTTTTTGAGCACCTTATCAAAAGCTCATTGGTGCCCAGGACACATTATCAACTATTCCTGCAGTGGATTCCTACCTATGGTGGTAGAAGAGTGGATGTACCCAAGTTGATTGGGGAACCAATATAGATCCTTGTGTCTTCATGATTGCTGTGTTTTTTCTTTATTGTGTGCTGTGATTTTTGCTTTCTTGCTATCTTAGTCTTATTTTCTGTAAGCACATTACACATATACTTAAATAAAGTGTTCCACTACAAATAATTTTTAAATGTGGAAATTATTTAAATATACTCTATTCACACCCCCTCTAGAGTAAAGGTAGATCTTACCCTCACTTTCAATTGGTATCAAAGGGAGGTTGGTTATTCAACAACTAAATCCTCATCTGATTGGTTGTTATACAGGCTAACACTTGAACCAAAAGATCTCTGATAATATCAATCTTCTATAGAGGGTTATTATTTTTATTATACTTATTTTCATAAAAAACCATGGCACAAAACAAAGATTATGCTAGCACCAGACCTCCAGTGTGCAACCTTTCTAAGTTTGCACTTTGGAAGGCAAGGATAAAATTATATATAAATTCTATTGATGAGGACATCTATAATTCTGTTTTGACAGTATGTCCAAGACCCCCAGTGAATACAAGTACAAGTGTTGTTCCACCTCATTCAGGAACAGATGTAGAAATTAAGAAATGGAAAGTTACAGATGCCAAAGCAATGAATATTCTGGCTCAGACTATGTCTGATAAAATATTTCAGAAAGTGGCTGAATGTAACTCAGCAAAAGAAATATGGGACAAGTTATCAGAAATTGTATCAGGATCTTCTGATGAAAGGAAAGACAGAAGATCCCATCTCATAACCTAGTATGAGAACTTCAAAAAGGGAGAAACTGAGTCAGTTGCTGACATATACATCAGGCTCAGCCAAATAGTCAGTGAGTTAAAAACATTGGACAAGGAGATCTCACTAACTGAACTCAATGACAAAAGCCTAATATGCTTCCCCAGCACTTGGGACTCAAGGATCTGGCCAATCAAGGATGCTAGAAGCCTAACTGAGATTACTACTGAGGCTCTATTGGGCAAGCTCAAGTCCTTTTAGCTGCTCATCAAGAATAGAGAGGAAGAAAAAAAGGTTGCTTTTCCAGCTATCAAGAAGGAGAAGACAATAGCATTCAAAGCTACAGAAGACCAGTCTGAATATAAAGTCACAGGCAATGAAGAATTAATGAGCTTACAGGCCAAAAGATTCTATAAGATGGCCAGGAAAGATTTCAGAAAGAGGTCATCCAAAGGGCATGAGAAGCCAAGGTATGACAAATCCAATAATAAAAAAATTATTTGTTTTGGATGCAGGAAAACAGGCCACATTGTGCTTGATTGTCCAAAAAATCATAATAAGGACAAGAGGGACGGGAAAGATAGGAGAAAAGACAAGGACTCAAGGAGAAACAACAATGACAAATCCTCCTCCAGCAAGAACAAACACACCAGGAAGGGATTTGTAGCTGAAACCTGGAGTGAAACTGAAGAAGAATTAGAGGCTTCATCATGCTCAAGTGATGATGAAGATGATGATGAAGAGAAGGAGTTCTTCATGATGGCTATCAATGCCTCCCAACATAATTCTGATGCAGAACATGAGTCAGAATCTGAATCTTAACATGAAGATGAAGAAGACCAGGTAATAGATTCCTTTGATTTTAATTCAGAGGACTTTAAATTTAAATTTAAGGCACTTTGTTTAGACTTACTAAAGTCTGAGAAAGAGATTATCTCTCTCAGAAATCAATTGTCTGAACATAGCACTTTAAAATGAGACAACCTCAAACTCTTTGAGGAGTTAGAATGTTGTAGGGAGAAGATAGCTTCACTGAAAAGTGAACTATCCCAGGAAAAGAAGTTTGAAGAATCCATTAATGGAAGAAGCATCACACTGATGGACATCACAAGCACAGTGAACTTTAGACTTAACAGTACACTAGGATTGGGTGTTTTATCCAGACAACCTATAGTATTAGCAAGCCCAATTAAATTTATCTTAGATAAAGGAAAGGGTGTTGTAGAGGTAGCTAGGAAGAATCCTGATTTACCTAAGAAAAATAAGGTTCAACGGAAAACGTCGAATAGAGCTCGACGATCGTCGAACAGAGCTCAGCGATATCAAGCTGAATCATCGAACTCAGGTCAATGATCGCCGAACTCTGAACTCTGGCAAAGTCGATCTTCGAACGGACCTCGACGATCTTACCCAAGACCGTCAAACTCAGCTTAGAGATCGTCGAACAGAGATCAGAGTTATGAACAATTTTTTAAAGGTAAATCAAACTTCAATCCTAGAGGTCATACATCCCAAAACATTAACCCTTATACTGAATGGATAATACCTCCTAGGAGATATCATCCTGAAGGTTATAAGAGTCAGCCAAGGATGTCTTTTATTTCAGAATTTAAAGGTTATCAACCTAGGCCCAAGGTAAACTAGGTCAAAAACATATAAGTTTCTTATGTACAGGTGAAGACCTATCCAGCAATGAATATATAATGGTATCTGGATAGTGGGTGCTCAAAGAACATGACAGGAAGCAAGGAGAATCTCACATCCTTCAAAACCAAACTTGGACCCAAAGTAATATTTGGAGATTCAAATTTTGGACAAACAAAAGGATATGGTGTTGTCCAGATTGGAGCAGTCATATTCAAGAAGGTGGCTTATGTGGAAGGACTGAAGCACAATCTAATCAGCACCAGTCAACTATGTGATGAAGGCTACCAGGTGACATTCAACAAATCCTCATGCAAAATCAAATCAGAGGATAACACAATTCTGTTGATAGGTAAAAGGAAAGGCAACATTTATCTTGTAGACTTTCTTTCAACTAAAATAGATATTTGTTTATTCAATTCTGTTTGGAAGCCAAATGATATGTGGCATAAAAGATTAGGACATATAAACCTTAGAACTATTACTAGGCTATCCAAGGACAACCTTGTTAGAGGACTACCTTCTGGCCCCTACAAGAAGGAAGGACTTTGCAGGGCTTATCAATTAGGAAAGCAAACAAAAAATAGTTTTAAGTCACTTAATAAGAGTGATTCACGTAGGATCATGTATCTGTTACACATGGATCTTTTTGGACCCATTACAGTACAAAGCTTAGGAGGGAAATCTTACACTTTGGTGGTTGTAGATGACTTCTCTAGATCCACATGGGTGTTCTTTCTGAGGCAGAAATCTGATAACTTTAAGTGATTGATAGAGTTTCTCAAATACATACAGAATGAGTTTAATACTCACTTTGCCCTGATCAGAAGTGATCATTGGACAGAGTTTGATTTTCTTTTTATGCAAGAGTTCTGTCAGAGTAAAGGGATCAGGCAAACTTTCTCAGCTCCTAGAACTCCTCAACAAAATGGGGTAGCTGAAAGGAAAAATAGAACCCTTATTGAATCTGCTACTACATTGTTGATAGATGCTCACCTTCCTCTATCCTTTTGGACAGAGGCAGTGAACACCTCAAACTATGTGTTTAATAGAAGTTTGATACAAAAGCTGAAGGGCAAGACTCCCTATGAATTACTCAAAAGGAAGAAACCGAAAGTAGATTATTTCAAGATTTTTGGTTGCATTTGTTACATACACAATAATGATAAGAAGTATGACTAGCAAAATTTCAAGCTAAAGCTGATGAAGGAGTGTTTCTGGGATACTCCATTATCATAAAAGCTTATAGGGTGTATAACAAAACTTCCCTTAAAATTGGATAATTTATACATGTATCTTTTGATGAAACTAACATGTTTTATAAGGAGAAGAATATTTCTACCATAGAACCTTTGCAGGTACACTCTCTTTCAGAAAATTTGGACAGGTTACATATTGTATAAAAAGATACAACACATTCACGTATCCAACAAAGAGGTGAAATCGGTGAAGATGAAGAGGACACTCAACATCTTGGTACTCTACATCCTAGTGAGAATCATCTTGAAGAGCTAGTTGTTGTTCCACAAGAGGAAAATAATAACACAGGTTGGTGAACCATCAACACCCCCTATTGATTTAGTAACATCAAGAGATCATGCAATCTCCCAAGCGATTGGAGACATCTAAGGTTGGTGTGCAAAAAAGAAATCAGGTCAACCAAAACCTGATACATGATGGTTAAAATGCCGGCTCTTATTTAGGTGTGAAAGTGGAGGTTTTTATTTATAAAAAGAATCAACAGCGCCAAAAACTTGATGGTTAAAACGTCGGGTTTCTTTTTTATTTTATTTTAAGATGAGTGAGATTTTATTTTATAAAGAAAAGGAACAGCGTTTTATTTTGTTAGAAACCGAGTTTTAACGAGAGGGAGGCAAGTGCACCTATCGCGTGTAGTACAGGATATTCCGGTGCGGAATATCGGGGTCGTATTGTTCTCGGGGCCGGCTTAGCTATATCTACTCTTTCCCTGAAAGCCTATTATTCTACCGAAAATATTTTACTTTGATTATATAAAAAAGGAAATGGCAAACATAAAAATAAATATAATACAGAAAGTGAAAGCAGGAAATAAAGTGCAGAAGGCCGACGAAAAACTCGGCGCGATGATATCAAAAGAGAATTTGAACTAAAACAACTTTTAATAAAAAGAGATCCTAAATTTCAAATTAATTAAGGCGGAGACTCGGCCGTGGAGGTTCCTTAGATATGAGCTCACCTTGGTCTAGGGATATCGCTCACCTGAACGCTAAGACTATTCGACCGATTGCTAGACCGATGAAGGATTCCTCTTAACGCCTGCATTACGATGAGAACCCCACTATTGGGTGGGGAACCCAATCCGGTAGAGTCGCGCGCCTCCTCTCTCGAGGGTTAGCGCGGAGCTCTCGTTACCCAAGGGTGATCGGTCCATATGTGCGGCCTCTCTGCGTTGCGTATGGATAACGGAAATAGAGCCCGCACATCGATATGCGGTCCTACACGTCGTTAACCCGGGGCAAACCTTAAGAAATTAAATTAAAAAGAAAACAGGACCTTTAATTATTTAAAGCTACTTTATCTGTCCCAATGCTCTTCGATATTGAGGGCTAAGGGCGGTTAGCCACTCATCGGAATGGGGACACTTACGCTAGAAAGCAGAAAAGAAAGCTGTAAAGAAAGCAGTAAGAAAGCAGGAAGAAAGCAGTAAATTGCAAGTCCTACCCAAACGAGTAGGACTGAAAAAAAAACAGTAAATGCGAATCCCGGCTCGAGCGAGTGGGCGGGGGTAAATTTATACTCATACACGCACACACTCTAAAGGAAAGTAAAACACACACATGCACTCTACAGAAAAGTAAACACACGCACACACACAAAGTTATCCTACCCAAGTGAGTAGGAAGAAAATGAAAGCAGTAAGAAGACAAGTCCCACTCAAACGAGTAGGCGGGAAATGAAAGCAGAGCGCCATTTAACTCTTAACGAGTAGGCGGAAATAAATGCATACGCACACACTCTACAGAAATTGAAATAAAGCAATAAAATCTAACTCATACACGCACACACACATGCAAAAAATTAAGAAAAACAAAGTGACTGAAAAATTAAAACAACTGTATTTCTACCGCTAGAATGCGGTAGAAATGCATAAAAAGTGAAAATAAAAATTAAACGGACTAAAAGTTTTGAAAATTAAAACGAAAAACTAAGTGCTCGGAAAATTAAAACGACTGTATTTCTACCGCTAGAATGCGGTAGAAATGCATAAAAAGACAAAATAAAAATTAAACGGAGCGAAAAGTTTTGCAAATAAACGCAAAATGAATGTTGGCGAAAGATTAAAACAAGTACTTTTTCATTCTTATAACTTTATAGAAATGGATAAAAAGTGAAAATAAAACTAAAAAAGAACAAAAAGTTTTACGATCCTAAACAGTTCTAAGTTAAAGAAAATAAAAACAACACATTTTAGGCGTTTTTATAAAGTCTTTAAGAATGAAAATAGGATAAAAAAGAAAAGCTAAAGCAAAAGAAATGCGAAAAATGAAAATAAAACGGACATTACAACGGCTAGAAATGCGATAAATTCCTAAATCTAACTAAGTTATAAGGCTAAAAATGACGTAAAAGATAAAATGCACAAAAAAGATAATGAAAAATCACTTAAGAAGGGCGCTTCCAAATAAACATTCATGCTTTGCAATGAGAGAAAATTACATATTTCATTAAAATCAAATGAGGTTACAACAAACCTAGAATGAAAAAGCTAATACAAACTAAGGGAGGGGGGAGAAAAATCTCTTACATAAGCATGGAATTCACTTGGGCAGCACCTCCCCTAAGTAAAGTGGCCAAAAAAGGAGACAAGAAAAGCTTCCTGGAAGCTTGTATTTATAGGCAAAAATTCGGGAGTGACACGCCCTAGGTCACGGGCATGACAGGGGGGCGTGTCACTACTATTCATGAGCTGATTGGGTGATTTGACTGGAGCTTTGACTTCAGCCGAAAACGTGGCGGTCACGCCCCAGGTCACGGGCGTGACAGGTGTCAGTCACGGGCGTGACTAGGGCGTGACGGGGAGCTGGATCTGGGGATTTGACGCGAGCTTTGACTTCGGGGCGGTGCACGTGGCGGACACGGGCGTGAAAGGATTGTCATGGGCGTGACAGGGGGGCGTGACCTGGACAGCTGGCATCCTGATGTCGGCAGCGTTGACTGTTTGACTAAGCATTGCGTGTCGGCCTCGACACGGGCGTGACGAGCTTTAACACGGGCGTGACTTGACGGCGTTGAGTGATGAACAGTGGAATTGTTGAGTGTTGACTGGCTGATGGTGTTGAGCACCTGACACGCCCGTGTCGGGGGGCTACACGGGCGTGACAAGGCCGAAAATTATTTTTTTCTGGAAAAATTCAGAAAATAAAAATGCTAAGTTAGAATATATTTTTACAAAAAAGAAACATTTTATTGAATAGAACAAGCTAAAAACTATGAAAATAAATTAAAATGACAAAATAAATACACTAAAAAATAAGTATATTTACAACTCATCAAATACCCACATACTTAAGCTTTTGCTATTCCAGAGCAAAAGTTGGAGATGAATCTATAAAGAATAAAAAGGAATCCTAAATTTAACTAACGCTTAAGTTAATTGTAAGAAAGATCGAAATGAATTTTCGGGGTTTCGGAATTAAATCCTAAATTATGAAAATGTTATAAATAGAGGAATCGTTTCAAAAATACTTCTAAACGAGAAAAATAGAAAGGGAAAATTATTTTGTTAGTTTAGCAAAAATGGATTTGAATTATCGAAAAAACTTTAGCTACAAAGAAATTAATAGGAAATAATTCAATTTAAAAATTATGCTCTCAAAAAGATTTAAATTAATTCTAGAATCATGAAAATTGAATAAGTGGATTGGCGGTTATGAAATGGGCTTTGATTTTTGAGGCGAGGTAATTTTTTCTCGAACCTCCATAATAATAATTTTTTTGAATAATTAGGAAAATGAAATCTTATTTTCCTAACTTATAATTTTTCTTTCTTTCTTCATAAAAAATAATAAACCCAATGTATATGTATAGGAGTAATGAATTTTATCCTCTTACTCTGTAATATTTAATCTTTTTAAAATATTGGGTGCCTATGTTTACGGGACGAAATCTTATCCCCATTGACATAAGATCTTTTAAGGGTGAGTGGGGAATCATACTGATTTAAGGTATGAAAAAAAGTGGATGGTTGAATTTTTTTTATTTCAAAGAGAGAGCTAGAGTTTAATAAAAAATTTTGAGAGCAACCTCTTTAATTTGGACGTTCCTACGTTTCTAAAAGCATAAGTGGAAATAATGTAAAATCCATAAATGTTATTTTCTAACATAAAGATGTGCTTTAATTCAAAAAATAAGAAGCGAAATTAAAAACATAAGTTCCCTATAATAAGAAAAAGTCATAAAAAATTCTTTAAAATCATAACCCCAGAAATTTAAGTCTATCGAGCTACAATTAAAAAACGAATAGTAAATAAAGAATTAATTAAAATTCGCTTATAAATAAACTCGAAACGATTATTTTGGAGAGCAAAGAGGTTAAGAATTAAGGGATTCGAATTTTTTTTTTTAAAAAAAAAATTTTTGATTTTTTTGAGTTTTTTCTAATTTTTTTTTCATATTTTGGTGTTTTTATCAATTTTTGGGAAATTTTTAAAGGTTATGCAAATTTTTTTTTGAGTTTTTGAGTTATATAAATTTTTTTTGAATTTTTTGATTTACAGAAATATTTACAAGAAAAGAGAAATTTTTACAAGATAGGAAAGAAAAGGGAAAGAGATGAGAATATTTACAGAATATATACATAGTGAAAAAGGGATCGCCCGCGAACAGACTCTTATTTGTGGTTGGTTCGATGAGTCGAACGTCGCAGAGCGATGTTTTTATTATTTTTTTTTTAAAATTTGAATTTTTATTTTTATTATTATTATTTAAAGCATGAAAATATTTTTGAAGTTTTTAATTTTGTAATGCTTTTAAGTTTTTTTATTAAGTGCGGGAAATAAAAGGGCACAAAAAAATAAGAAACACCCCCATACTTAAGTTCAACATTGTCCCCAATGTTGCACTAAGTAGGAGGAACAGGATATATATAAAAAGGACTAAGCAGTTATGTACAAAAATTTTTTTAAAAATTAAAACAGGGGTTTAGAAATCTTCCCTAAATTGCGTTCGGGGAAGCCCGTTAAGTATTGTCCTGCAAAAGTTAAAAGTAAAAGCAAAAATATAATATAAAAAATGAAAAAGAAAAATTCGGCGAAAATGGTGCGGGTGATAGGGGGCAAGTGGGTGCGACTCGTAAGCTAACGCCTTAGCTAAGTGAGCGCGACCGATATGTGATCCCCTAGCGCTCACGATTGTGAAGAGCGCCGAAACTATAAAATAAATACATAATTAATAATTTTTGTGTTTTATATGATTTTTTCTTAGTAGATTTTTTTTATGTTTTTAGTTTTTTTGATTTTTTTGAAAATAAAAATAAAAAGAAAAAAAAGAAAATAGGTTAAAGGCAAAATAAAAATGAAAGATATATATATTTTTTTGAATTTTAAATTTTTGGATGAAAATAAAGATAAAAAAATTTCATCATCATTTTTTTTAAGTTTTTTAAGTTTTTTATTATTATATTTTTTAGTTTTTTAGTTTTAAAGTTTTTTAAGTTTTTAAGTTTTTGATTGTTTTTTTTTTAAAAATTTTCTGATTTTTTTTTGTTTTAAAGTGTTTAAAATTTTTTTATTTTTTATTTTTTTGTTTAAGTATTTATTATTAATATTAATAATGATATTATTATTATTATTAATATAAAATTTTTTGTTTGATCAAATTTTATATATATATATATATAAATTAGTAGAAATAAGGGTAAAATTAATAGGTTTCAGGAATTCAAAATAGTAAGTCGAAATTCTCCCCGGCAACGGCGCCAAAAACTTGATGGTTAAAACGCCGGCTCTTATTTAGGTGTGAAAGTGGAGGTTTTTATTTATAAAAAGAATCAACGGCGCCAAAAACGTGATGGTTAAAACGCCGGGTTTCTTTTTTATTTTTGTTGGGTATTGCATCCACAATGTACCTGATTTGAAGAAGCCCCTGTGCAAGCCAAGGTAAATAGACAATGTATTTGATGAAATATTTTTTAGTTGTGCTTGCAGTTATTCCACGCTAAGTACACACAAATGTCAGGGTGCAGTGGGTTAATATACACGGGTCTGTGCAACGTAATCCCTCGTTGAGCAGATCAGTGTGTTGACCTACGTGTACTCTCTCTATTGGGGTGTACTTAATTTCAAGTACAGGGCTATGATAAAGCAAGAGCAGACAAGGAGCAAGGATGGGCCAAAGACCAGCTCACGGGTCGAAAGACGAAAATCGTCTAAGTATAATTCGTCGAGAATCACTAGGTGATTCTCGCCGATTCGTCGAGATTCACTTGTGATTCTCTACGAGTCGTCGGGAATCACTAGTTGATTCTCGCCGGGTTGGGCTGGCTGTCTTGACACAGACAGGAAAATTATCTAAGGTAGAATCGTTGAGAATCAAAAGTGATTCCCACCGATTCTCCCCGGCCCCTACAACCTGTGTTGCCTGAATTCACCAAGTAGAATTCGGCGAGAATCGTAGGTGATTCTCGCCGATTCGTCGAGAATCACCTTCGATTCTCGTCGATTTTGACTTGGCAAATTTTCAGAAATTTCTGGACCGGTCCACGTTACCTGCAGCTGTTTGAACCGGACTTTGGTCTTTACTTAGGTGGGACCCACAACGGTCATCTCTTGACCTAATATATATATACCCCGTATGTATGAACAGGACATACACGAAAAAACGCAAATTCAAAAAGGACGAGCCGCCGTCGAGCCCTAAATCCCCGATCTTGCTCCGCCGAACGTCTCCGCCGTTTGTGCAGTAGTCGCCGCTGTTGATCTCAAGTTCTTCCAGATCACCGGCGACAGAAGCTTAGGTTAGCATAGCATCTCACGCGTCTAACTAGAGATCCCTTGTCTCTTGATTCGTTGATCGGGAAAAACCTTCCCCTTCCGAATCGATCGAGACGACCGATCCTGGTGTGACCGTTGGAAGACCTTGCTTCCCTTGCTATGAAGTTTGAATCAAGATAGCACAGCAGCAGCTCTCCGTCGCCGCCGGTTATTCCGAGAACCTTGCCGCCGCTCCAAGCCTCCGCCGGTTTCGGGAAGATTCAATCCAAGTGAGATCTAGGGTTGTGGACTCTTCGTTGACTTCAAGAACACGTCGTCAAACGAAGAAGGACACCTTAGTCTCCAAACGTCGTTTGTATTTCTTACAAGCTAGTTTCAATTTCTTTGTAAAGGACCGATTGGTCTCTAGTTGTAAGGGTTGGGTGCAACCCGTGTTGTGGGAGTGGTGACTCCTACGTGTGGAAGGGTTCCTTCTGTTAGTGCAAGGATTGGATTTCAATCCTGTTGGTGAAGTGACCGAGTCATCCCTGGTTGGGAGATAGGTCGAAGGGGGAAAGTGGACGTACCCAAATCGAGGAACCACTATAAATTGCCTGTGTCCTCTCTGTGCTTTGTTGTTTTATTTTCTTGTGCAGGTATAATTTCAATTCCGCTAACACGCTGCAAAGACACCTATTCCCCCCCCCCCCCCCCCGCATAGGTGAAGGTAGTTGACACTAGGTGGACTTTCAAGTGGTATCAGAGGGAGGTTACTCATCAAAAAGGTTCACACCTTGAGTAGAATCCTACCACCAGTGTCAAGAAGCAGTCAGATATCTTCCATGGACGGACTCAAGCACTCCGGCAAAATCCCAGTATGCACCAGACTGAACTTTCCCATCTGGAAGGAAAGAATCAGATTCTACATGGAAGCAGTCGACCCCCGGCTCTTCATGATAGTGGAGGAGGGACCTTACATTCCCACTAAGGCCTCCACCATTGATCCTACCAAGAAAGTACCCAAGAAACTTTCGTAAATGGACAAGGACAAAATGGTGCTGTTCGGACTCGACAAGAAAGCTCAGAACATCCTGGTGAGCGCAGTTGACGACTCTATGATGCAGAACTTCAGCAACTACAGGACAGCCAAGGATCTCTGGAGCTGTCTGATTCTCCTAATGGAGGGCATAGATGAAGTGAGGGACGATCGGAGATCCCTCCTCAATCAGAAATATGAGGCCTTCAGACAAGGGCCAAAGGAGGAGATCAGACTCACCTTCGAAAACTTCCTCAAGATCGTCAATGCACTCAAAGGATATGGAAGAGTGTTCACTGACGGTGAACTCAATGATAAGTTCCTTAGGTCCCTCACTAAGGAATGGGACACAAAGATCTGTGCCATCCGCGAGTTTGGCAGACTTGCGGAAACTGATCAACAGATTCTGTTCGGGAAGCTCATGTCCTATGAGCTTCAGTTGAACACAAGGAAGGCTGAAGAGGAAGCAGAGAAAGCCGTGACCAAGGAAAAGACGGTGGCACTGAAAGCCATTCAATCCAGAAAGGGCAAGTGTGTCGCTTCTTCCCGTGCGTGGAAGAGGGATGAGGAGGAAGACTCTGAGCCAAGCTCCTCTGGCTCAGAGTTATCTGAGGAAGATTTATCCCTTATCACACGGGAATTCAAGAAGTTCCTCAAGCTGAGGAATCAGAGAAAGAGAAACGGCTCCTCCTCAAGGGATCAGAAGAAGAACTATTCCTCTGACAGGTATGTTTCCAAACCGAACAAACTCCGCTCTTCTGACATTATATGTTTTGGTTGCAACAAGCCAGGACACGTCGTGGCCGATTGCCATCAAGGCAAGAGGGAAAAGGGAAAGGGAGAGGAGCACAGGTCCTCAAAAGACAAGAAGAAGGAGAGGAGTTACATCGCAAAGAAGCCAAAGACGCTGAGTGAATCTGACACGTCAGACACCAGCGATGATGAGGAAGCCTACTTTGGGCTAATGAGTCGCTCTGACTCAGAAGGAGAATGCCCCCCATTTACTGGGAAGGTAAAAGCTCACACCCCCCTCTCTGACTCTGACTCTGATCCTGAGTCTCAGGATGATGACCCTGAGGATAGCCCTTCTGCCCTTGAAGCCGAGCTCCTCGAAAAGTATGAGCTTCTGCTCAATACATTCCTGAAATGTCGAAAGAAACTGAAGGCGGAGAAAAAGGAAGTCAAATTCCTTAAAGGTGAGAGTGTATCCCTGAGGGAAGAGATCACCATTTTGATCTCCCTCAGACAGGAGCACTTGGACCTGACTTCAAAGCATTCAGAGTCTCTTAAGCTCCTTGATCTTAAGCAGGAGGAAGTCGACAAGTTGGAAGAACTACTTGCGGCAGAAAGGAAGATCGTCAAGAGCTTCTCTATGCCAAAAACTGTTCTTCCATTAGTTGATACCTTCTCTGCTCAAGCCAAAGGAGCTGGCCTGGGGCATGTTGGGGTATCTAGTTCCTCATCCAGGAGAAACAGGAACAGGAGGAAGAATAAGGCTGCCAAGAAAGCCTCTGCTGATGAGAAAGGAAAGGCCCCACTCAGCCCTGTTGAGTTCAGAAAGCCTAGCTTTCCTTGTAACCAACATGACTTTGAGTCAACATATGGGCATCACTTCAGGCCCTCTGATGCAAAGCCGAAGAGCCGATATGATGGGTGGACCTTTCCCCGTAACTTCAGTGAGAGTGTATTCAAGGCACCTTATGAGGAAATCCACTTGGGAAATTATGGTCAATTCTCTAGCGGCCATAATAGGAAGCAGGCACCTAAAGCAAGCCTGTTACACTGAAAAGCCAAGAGGTGAAGAAGTCATGTGACTGTGGTCATCATGTTGCCTCCACCTCCTGGTCTTCGGCCCCAGCTGAACCCCACGTTTCAAGGGTAAAGCAGGCGCCCAAGAGGAAGTATAACAGGTTTGACTGCTGGTGCTGTGGCAAAGTTGGTCACTTTGCCGTGGTTTGTTGGTTTAATCCAAGGTATAACGAGACTCCTTATGTTAGCAATGCGAGGACGACCACTCGTAGAGTTAACCAATCAAGGGGGAGTATGCTAACAAAGAATCTAGGACCCAAGTTCGATTGGGTTCCTAAGGCAAATTAATTCTGTTTTGCAGGGATGTCCAAAGGCCAACAAAACTCCCATTTGGTATTTGGACAGTGGATGCTCCCGTCATATGACTGGGACAAGAAGCCTGCTGCGGGAGTACTCTCCAGTCGAGAATGGACCCAAAGTCATCTTTGGGGGATCTGATCGGGGAGTCACCAGAGGTTACGGTATGATTTCCAACGGTATACTCTCTATCTCTGACGTAGCTTATGTTGAAGGGTTAAATCATAACCTGATCAGCGTAAGCCAGTTATGTGATAAAGGGTATGACGTTAAGTTCTGCAAGGATAAATGCCTGATTATATCATGTGCCTCTTCGGAGACAGTATTAACTGGCATTAGGAGCCGAAATATTTTCTGTTTAGATTTTCTCAGTCTATATTCTTCCACCCCCGTATGCCTAGTAGCAAAAGGCAGTGCATCTCTTTGTGAACAATGGCACAAGAGATTGGCACACATTAATTACAAGACAATTAATATGTTGTTTTCCAAAGACTTAGTAAGGGATGCTCCCATTATTAAGTGCATTAAAGATAGCCCATGTCCTGCATGTCAGATGGGCAAGCAAACTCGGGCTACCTTTAAGGGCATCCCAGACAAAGATTCCTCCAGATGTCTTTATCTTCTGCACATGGACTTGTTTGGTCCTATGCAAGTTCATAGCTTAGGAGGGAAGTCGTATACGCTAGGTATTGTAGATGATCACTCTCGGTTTACGTGGGTGTTCTTTTTAAAATGCAAGTCTGATACGTTTGACATCTTCACCAATTTTGTCAAGCAGATACAGAACGAACTCAACTGCTCGGTGGTCAAAATCAGAAGTGACCACGGAATAGAGTTTGTGTCTGGGGCTATGACAGAGTTCTGTGAAGAACTTGGTATCTTTCATGAGTTCTCCTCCCCTCGCACTCCTCAACAGAACGGAGTGGCGGAGAGGAGAAATAGAACACTCATTGAGGCGTGCACGACAATGTTGAATGACGCTTCTCTCCCGGAATACTTCTAGGCCGAGGCTGTCAATACGGCTTGTCATGTACAAAACCGGGCGTTGATTAACAAGAGCCATCGTAAGACTCCCTATGAGCTACTGAAAGGCAAGAAACCAACCATGTCCTACCTGAGGATCTTTGGCTGCAAATGTTATGTACTGAATAACGGGAAGTACCCGCGTACTAAGTTTGGTGAAAAATGCTTCGAAGGCATATTCATGGGGTATAGTAGCCGCAGCCGGGCGTATAGAGTTTTCAACAAGAAATCCCTAGTGGTAGAGGAGTCAATAAATGTTGTATTTGATGAAGGAAGCTTGCTTACTGGCAAGACTTCGAGTCCTCTTCCTGAAGATGCAGATGCCAGACTCGAACGGTTACAACTGGATGAGCCCGAGAAAGATGCAACTCCAACATACGTCAAGGTGTCCACTTCTACGCAGATCGGAGAAGTTAAAACTCTAAATGGAGCAAATCCTTTAGAAGAAGGAGATGCCCATGAAGTAGTCGTAGCTCCTGATGCCAGACTTCTTCAGCTCAGACACGTGAGGGATCATCCAAGAGATCAGATCATCGGAGATCCTCGTGACGGAGTCAGAACTCGCCGAGGTACTATTAACGAGATTTTGCATCTTAGCTTCCTGTCACAGGTTGAGCCAAAGAAGTTCGACGAGGCGAACAAAGATGCTGCATGGATTTTGGCCATGCAAGATGAATTACATCAGTTCGAAAGATGCAACGTTTGGACGCTTGTGCCCAGACCACAAAAGCAGAATGTGATTAGCACCAAGTGGATCTTCAGAAACAAACTGGATGAACATGGTGTCATCATAAAGAACAAGGCCAGACTAGTGGCTCAAGGTTACCGACAGGAGGAGGGGATTGATTTTGACCAGACGTTTGCACCAGTTGCACGGCTCGAAGCAATACGGCTATTCCTAGCCTATGCCTCCCACAAAGGATTCACAGTTTATCAGATGGACGTAAAATCGGCTTTCTTGAATGGAGATTTGAAAGAGGAAGTATACGTCGCTCAACCTCCTGGTTTTATCAATCCTACTTATCCTAATCATGTATATTTTCTTAATAAAGCGCTATATGGCTTAAAACAAGCTCCTCGAGCTTGGTATGAGACATTGTCTAGTTTTCTTCTTGAGAACAAGTTCTCTAGAGCAAAAATAGACAAGACATTGTTTCTCAGGGAAGTCAAAGGCAAGATTTTGCTGGTGCAAATCTATGTTGACGACATTATATTCGGCTCAACTGACAATAATCTTTGCAAAAAGTTTTCCAAACTTATGCAAGGAAAGTTTGAAATGAGCAGTATGGGGGAGCTGAAGTATTTCTTGGGACTTCAAGTGAAATAGTCTGAGGAAGGAATCTTCATCTCTCAGACGAAGTTCACAAATGAACTCCTCAAGAAATTCGGAATGGAGAATGCAACCTCTATGAGGACTCCAATGGGATCCACTATGTCTCTGGATAAGGATGAGAAAGGTAAACCTTTCGATGAAACCAAATACAGAAGCATCATTGGATCCCTGCTCTACCTTACTGCCAGTAGACCGGATATCATGTTCTCCACATGTGTTTGTGCCAGATATCAGGTGAACACTAAGGAATCTCATTATGTCGCTGCAAAGCGAATTCTTAGATACCTTAAAGGTACTCCCAATCTTGGCTTGTGGTACCCGAGATACAATGATGTCGAGCTAATAGGTTTTTCAGATGCTGATTTTATAGGGAGTAGGGATGATAGGAAAAGCACCTCCGGGACGTGCCAATTCCTCGAAAGAAGGCTTATCTCCTGGAACAGCAAGAAGCAAAATTGTGTCGCAACCTCCATAGCAGAGTCTGAGTACATCTCGGCAGGAAGCTGTTGCGCACAACTCCTATGGATACGGAACCAGTTAGCAGACTATGATCTCCAGTTCAATGAAGTACCGATGTACTGCGACTCCTCCAGTGCAATTGCTATTGCCAACAATCCGGTATCGCACAGCAGAACGAAGCATATTGAAGTGTGTTACCATTTCATTCGGGAGCACGTGGAGAACAAGGACATCTCTCTCTGCTATGTCCCCATGGACAAGCAGATTGCAGATATTTTCACAAAGCCCCTAGACGAGGACAAGTTGAGTCTCTTCAAAACTGAATTGGGGATGCTCAACTATGAGGAATGAAGTCTCCAGACGCTCCTGGCTCGTGCATCTAGGGGGAGCATCTGCCAGAAACTCAAGTGAAAACATAAGTGCACGAACTGAGGGGGAGCATGGTGTCAGGTGCACCAGACCCAGATTTGCAGAAGCCGAAAAGGGGGAGATTACCCTCTCGGCTAAGGCTAAGGTAGCTCAATGTTCTAGTTTGCTCTCAAGTAACTGGTAATGCATATCCCTATCACCTCACTTTTAAGTTTCGGTTTTTCATTCCTATATATTCTATTCACCTTAGCTTGTAGGGTTTAGGCTTCTTCAAATAGGGGGAGATTGTTGGGTATTGCATCCACAATGTACCTGATTTGAAGAAGCCCCTGTGCAAGCCAAGGTAAATAGACAATGTATTTGATGAAATATTTTTTAGTTGTGCTTGCAGTTATTCCACGCTAAGTACACACCAATGTCAGGGTGCAGTGGGTCAATATACACGGGTCTGTGCAACGTAATCCCTCGTTGAGCAGATCAGTGTGTTGGCCTACGTGTACTCTCTCTATTGGGGTGTACTTAATTTCAAGTACAGGGCTATGATAAAGCAAGAGCAGACAAGGAGCAAGGATGGGCCAAAGACCAGCTCACGGGTCGAAAGACGAAAATCGTCTAAGTATAATTCGTCGAGAATCACTAGGTGATTCTCGCCGATTCATCGAGAATCACTTGTGATTCTCTACGAGTCGTCGAGAATCACTAGTTGATTCTCGCCGGGTTGGGCCGGCTGTCTTGACACAGACAGGAAAATTATCTAAGGCAGAATCGTTGAGAATCAAAAGTGATTCCCACCGATTCTCCCCGGCCCCTACAACCTGTGTTGCCTGAATTCACCAAGTAGAATTCGGCGAGAATCGTAGGTGATTCTCGCCGATTCGTCGAGAATCACCTTCGATTCTCGCCGATTTTGACTTGGCAAATTTTCAGAAATTTCTGGACCGGTCCACGTTACCTGCAGCTGTTTGAACCGGACTTTGGTATTTACTTGGGTGGGACCCACAACGGTCATCTCTTGACCTAATATATATACCCCGTATGTATGAACATGACATACACGAAAAACGCAAATTCAAAAAGGACGAGCCGCCGTCGAGCCCTAAATCCCCGATCTTGCTCCGCTGATCGTCTCCGCCGTTCGTGCAGTAGTCGCCGCTGTTGATCTCAAGTTCTTCCAGATCACCGGCGACAGAAGCTTAGGTTAGCATAGCGTCTCACGCGTCTAACTAGAGATCCCTTGTCTCTTGATTCGTTGATCGGGAAAAACCTTCCCCTTCCGAATCGATCGAGACGACCGATCCTGGTGTGACTGTTGGAAGACCTTGCTTCCCTTGCTACGAAGTTTGAATCAAGATAGCACAGCAATAGCTCTCCGTCGCCGCCGGTTATTTCGAGAACCTTGCCGCCGCTCCAAGCCTCCGCCGGTTTCGGGAAGATTCAATCCAAGTGAGATCTAGGGTTGTGGACTCTTCGTTGACTTCAAGAACACGTCGTCAAACGAAGAGGGACACCTTAGTCTCCAAACGTCGTTTGTATTTCTTACAAGCTAGTTTCAATTTCTTTGTAAAGGACCGATTGGCCTCTAGTTGTAAGGGTTGGGTGCAACCCGTGTTGTGGGAGTGGTGACTCCTACGTGTGGAAGGGTTCCTTCCGTTAGTGCAAGGATTGGATTTCAATCCTGTTGGTGAAGTGACCGAGTCGTCCCTAGTTGGGAGATAGGTCGAAGGGGGAAAGTGGATGTACCCAAATCGGGGAACCACTATAAATTGCCTGTGTCCTCTTTGTGCTTTGTTGTTTTATTTTCTTGTGTAGGTATAATTTCAATTCCGCTAACACGCTGCAAAGATACCTATTCCCCCCCCCCCCCATAGGTGAAGGTAGTTGACACTAGGTGGACTTTCAATTTTATTTTAAGATGAGTGAGATTTTATTTTATAAAGAAAAAGAAGAGCGTTTTATTTTGTTAGAAACCGAGTTTTAACGAGAGGGAGGCAAGTGCACCTATCGCGTGTAGTACAGGATATTCCGGTGCGGAATATCGGGGTCGTATTGTTCTCGGGGCCGGCTTAGCTATATCTACTCTTTCCCTGAAAGCCTATTATTCTACCGAAAATATTTTACTTTGATTATATAAAAAAGGAAATGGCGAACATAAAAATAAATATAATACAGAAAATGAAAGCAGGAAATAAAGTGCAGAAGGCCGACGAAAAACTCGGCGCGACGATATCAAAAGAGAATTTGAACTAAAATAACTTTTAATAAAAAGAGATCCTAAATTTCAAATTAATTAAGGCGGAGACTCGGCCGTGGAGGTTCCTTAGATATGAGCTCACCTTGGTCTAGGGATATCGCTCACCTGAACGCTAAGACTATTCGACCGATCGCTAGACCGACGAAGGATTCCTCTTAACGCCCGTATTACGCTGAGAACCCCGCTATTGGGTGGGGAACCCAATCCGATAGAGTCGCGCACCTCCTCTCTCGAGGGTTAGCGCGGAGCTCTCTTTACCCAAGGGTGATCGGTCCATACGTGCGGCCTCTCGGCGTTGCGTATGGATAATGGAAATAGAGCCCGCACATCGATATGCGGTCCTACACGTCGTTAACCCGGTGCAAACCTTAAGAAATTTAATTAAATAGAAAATAGGACCTTTAATTATTTAAAGCTACTTTATCTGTCCCAATGCTCTTCGATATTGAGGGCTAAGGGCGGTTAGCCACTCATCGGAATGGGGACACTTACGCTAGAAAGCAGAAAAGAAAGCTGTAAAGAAAGCAGTAAGAAAGCAGGAAGAAAGCAGTAAATTGCAAGTCCTACCCAAACGAGTAGGACGAAAAAAAAACAGTAAATGCGAATCCCGGCTCGAGCGAGTGGGCGGGGGTAAATTTATACTCATACACGCACACACTCTACAGGAAAGTAAAACACACACACGCACTCTACAGAAAAGTAAACACACGCACACACACAAAGTTATCCTACCCAAGTGAGTAGGAAGAAAATGAAAGCAGTAAAAAGACAAGTCCTACTCAAACGAGAAGGCGGGAAATGAAAGCAGAGCGCCATTTAACTCTTAACGAGTAGGCGGAAATAAATGCATACGCACACACTCTACAGAAATTGAAATAAAGCAATAAAATCTAACTCATACATGCACACACACATGCAAAAAATTAAGAAAAACAAAGTGACTGAAAAATTAAAACAATTGCATTTCTACCGTTAGAATGCGGTAGAAATGCATAAAAAGTGAAAATAAAAATTAAACGGACTAAAAGTTTTGAAAATTAAAACGAAAAACTAAGTGCTCGGAAAATTAAAACGACTGCATTTCTACCGCTAGAATGCGATAGAAATGCATAAAAAGACAAAATAAAAATTAAACGGAGCGAAAAGTTTTGCAAATAAACGCAAAATGAATGTTGGCGAAAGATTAAAATAAGTACTTTTTCATTCGTATAACTTTATAGAAATGGATAAAAAGTGAAAATAAAACTAAAAAAGAAAGAAAAGTTTTACGATCCTAAATAGTTCTAAGTTAAAGAAAATAAAAACAACACATTTTAGGCATTTTTATAAAGTCTTTAAGAATGAAAATAGGATAAAAAAGAAAAGCTAAAGCAAAAGAAATGCGAAAAATGAAAATAAAACGGATATTACAACGGCTAAAAATGCGATAAATTCCTAAATCTAACTAAGTTATAAGGCTAAAAATGACGTAAAAGATAAAATGCACAAAAAAGATAACGAAAAATCACTTAAGAAGGGCGCTTCCAAATAAACATTCATGCTTTGCAATGAGAGAAAATTACATATTTCATTAAAATCAAAAGAGGTTACAACAAACCTAGAATGAAAAAGCTAATACAAACTAAGGGAGGGGGGAGAAAAATCTATTACATAAGCATGGAATTCACTTGGGCAGCACCTCCCCTAAGTAAAGTGGCCAAAAAAGGAGACAAGAAAAGCTTCCTGGAAGCTTGTATTTATAGGAAAAAATTCGGTAGTGACACGCCCTAGGTCACGGGCGTGACAGGGGGGCGTGTCACTACTATTCATGAGCTGATCGGGTGATTTGATTGGAGCTTTGACTTCGGCCGAAAATGTGGCGGTCACGCCCCAGGTCACGGGCGTGACAAGTGTCAGTCACGGGCGTGACTAGGGCGTGACGGGGAGCTGGATCTGGAGATTTGACACGAGCTTTGACTTCGGGGCGGTCCACGTGGCGGACACGGGTGTGACAGGATTGTCACGGGCGTGACAAGGGGGAGTGACCCGGACAGCTGGCATCCTGATGTCGGCAGCGTTGACTGTTTGACTAAGCGTTGCGTGTCGGCCTCGACACGGGCGTGACAAGCTTTAACACGGGCGTGATTTGACGGCGTTGAGTGATGAATAGTGGAATTGTTGAGTGTTGACTGGCTGATGGTGTTGAGCACCTGACACGCCCGTGTCCGGGGGTGACACGGGCGTGACAAGGCCGAAAATTATTTTTTTCTGGAAAAATTCAGAAAATAAAAAATGCTAAGTTAGAATATATTTTTACAAAAAAGAAACATTTTATTGAATAGAACAAGCTAAAAACTATGAAAATAAATTAAAATGACAAAATAAATACACTAAAAAATAAGTATATTTACAACTCATCAATACACACCTGCATTTGATCTAAAATTGAACCTCAATCCATACAAGATGAAGAACAAGATCCACATTGGATCATTGCAATGCAAGAGGAATTGCATCAATTTGAAAGGAACAAAGTTTTGGAGCTAGTGCCAAGGCCTAAGGATCACTCCATTGTTGGAACAAAGTGGGTGTTCAAAAACAAGTTGGATGATCAAGGAATCATTTTCAGGAACAAGGCAAGGCTAGTTGCACAAGGATACTCTCAAGAAGAAGGAATAGACTATGACCAGACCTTTGCAAGCTCCTAGAGCATGGTATAAGACCTTAGCATGCTTTCTTCTGAAAAATTATTTTATAAGGGGTAGAGTAGACCAAACTCTTTTTATTAGAACCCATAAGTCCAATATCCTACTAGTGCAAATTTATGTAGATGATATTATATTTGGATCTACTGATTCAAATTTGTGCAAAAGATTCTCTAATCTAATGCATTCTAAATTTGAAATTAGTAGCATGGGTGAGCTTTCCTTCTTTCTAGGATTGCAAGTCAAATAACATGCTGATAGCATATTTATTTCTCAAACCAAGTATACAAAAGAATTGGTTAAGTAATTTGGCATGTCTGAAGCATCATGTATGAAAACACATATGCCTGCTTATGTTGTATTATATGCTGATGAACATGGGAAACCTATTGATCAGATAACATATAGAGCAATGATTGGCTTTTTATTGTACCTTACAGCTAGTAGACCTGACATAATGTTTGCTACATTCATATGTGCTAGATTCCAAGTAAGCCCAAGAGAGTCACACCTAACATTAGTAAAAAGGATTCTTAGGTATGTGAAAAGTTGTCCAAATATATGTCTCTGGTATCCAAAAGACTCAGGATTTGAATTAACTGGATTTTCAGATGCTGATTATGCTGGATAAAGAGTAGACAGGAAAAGCACCAGTGGAACTTGCTAGTTTCTTGGTGACAGACTTTTCTCCGTGTTCTGTAAGAAACAAACATATGTGTCTACTTCAACTGCTGAAGCTGAATACATGGCAGCAGGTAGTTGTTGCTCACAGATTTTGTGGATTCAAAACAAGCTCCTAGACTATGGTTACAACTTAGAAAAGTAAAAAATATTTTGTGACAACACTAGTGCTATCTCTATAGCACAAAATCCAGTCCTCCATAGTAGGACAAAACATATAGAGATTTGGCATCACTTTTTAAGGGATAATATTGAGAAGAATAAAATTGAACCTTAATATATCTCAATTGTTTTGCAAAGGGGAGACATTTTCACCAAACCATTGGATGAAAAGAAACACACATTCTTCCTGAATCAGTTAGGAATGTTAGATGGAGGAAGCTTAAAATAAGATCAAAGATTTTAAAACCCTAAAATTGACCAAGACTAGGTTAAAAATATGATTTTTTAGTGTCTATAGGGTGTTTCTGGTCTCTGAACTGTGCTCGACGTTATTCCCAAAGATCGTCGAACGGAGATCGACGTTTTCCGAAATCGTCGACAGGAGTTCAGCGCTTTCAAATAGCGCAAGGCTATCTTCTTCTGGTCAGAGATCGTCGAGCGGAGATTGACGCTCTCCAATATCGTCGAACGGAGATCGATGATGTTGAAGACTCTTCAAATTCCTTTAGAAGCCCAGATAATTGAACGAAGTTCAACGATCTTTCCTTTTCGGCGTCGAACCCTAATATAAAACACATTTTTTGGTTGTCGTTCTCCTTTGCGCATTCATACTCTCTGCATAACTTTTCTTTCCCTCCAAACATCTTTATACTTGGTCTCGTTTGTTCATTTTTGTAGGTATACAATGGCAGTTTCTATTGCAGTTCTAACCGCGATGAAATTTGACACTGGATTCGACATCGATATGGACTCTTTTAACGGCAGTGACCAAATATTCAAAGACATTCTAGAATTATTCAAGGAACAATAGTTGGTGTATATCATGTCAACAAGGATGAAACTTGCTGCCGATGAAATCAAGGAGTGGGTGTATACGACTCATAATCTGGATCAGAATACAGTGATTGGTACAATAGCCGGTACTCAGGTTTCCCCAACTTCTGCCCTCCTTTCAGAAGTTTTTCAATTAAGCACTGGGCATGATTTAGTTGAGTTATCTGGAGAAGAGTTTGCAAGTATGCTTGATAGAATGGGTCACTCTGCAGCAAACCCTAACAAGCTGCTTAAGAAGAATCTGTCAGTTGAATAGAGATTTTTAGCAGATGTTGTTGGAAAGGTGCTATTAGCCAAGCATTCTGCTCATGATACCATTTCAAGGTATCAATTCTATTTGATGGCTGCCTTAGTGGATAAGAAGCATCTCAAATGGGGAGAGATTTTCTTTGATTTAATCAAGAAAAAGGTGAATAAGAAGTTTGTTAATTTTGGGATGATTCTAGGGCTGTTTTTGCATAACATATGCCCTCAGTTGCTTGTGTCCAGTGGGATGCACATTAATGCCTCCAAGAGGCTGTCCTGTGCCCTATTTAGTAAATGGGACAGGCAGATTGTCAAACCAAGCAGAGCTTTTGCATCTATCTCATCTTCAGGCACCAGGACTGTTCAGGTCACTTCCCCACAGGCAACTTCCACATTAGAAGAGCTGTCTTCCTCCTCCTTATCTCCACCATCTCCACCCATTGTTTCATCAACCACCCCTTCTTACACCATCAATACCTCAATCTCCTCCCCCATCACCATTTCATCTCCACTCTCAATTCCTTCTCCTCCTCCATCAACTTCTGTAGACCTTTTCCATCCCCTACATTATTATCCACCACTTGATATTGACTCATCCATTCCATCTTTCAGTCTTCTGGATGATTCCTACATGGATGATTCCCATTCCTCACCTCTTGATCTCCCATCATCCTCTAGCTCCTATCAACAACTACTCCAAGACATTCTTGCACAACCATCCTTCACCCCATCCATTTCCACTCCAATAACTTCCATCTCCACCATTCAAATCTCTCAATAATCCATCCTACCATCCACATCTTCTATTTCTACTTCTGCAGCCCCTTCTACACCAATCTCTATCACTCTCTCCTCTACCTCTACTCAAGTTTCACTTGAGCAAGTAGACCTTCCTTCCCTAGCAGATAGGTTGTATGGGATGTTTGCTCCCAGGCTAACAGTCCTGCTGGAGACCTCCATGGCTCCACTCCTGAAATCCATCCAGGAGTTATCTACCAGGCTCTCTTCGCTTTCTCCTCCTCAGGCAGTCCCTTCTGTGGGGTGCCTTGATCCAATATATACTGAATCTAGGCAGGGGGAGATTCCTTATGAAGAAGAGATGGTGTCTGCCTCAAAAGATTTCCTGCCAGAGATTCCAGTTACAGCTTCAGCTCCAGTGCTTTCCTTCAGAACAGTTGACTTTAAGTCACTACAGTCAGATTTTGATGCTCTTCACATCAGATTTATTACAGCTTATGAAGTTGAAGACCTCACTAAGGCCATTGTGCCTATTGCAAGCTATGAGCCCAGCCTGATTTCTTCATATATCAAGTCATTCAAGGCTATGGAAAGTATTCATTTTGTTGATGTTGTGGATACTGATGATATTGTTTCAGAACCTGCTGCTACTGATGATATTGTTCCAGAAACTGCTGCTGTTGTTGTATCTGTTAGTGCTGCTTCTATCACTGCTACTGCTGCTGCCGTTTATTCTTATTGATAAATCAAAATAACAAAAGGAATATATTAAAAGGATTGATGAACTGTATGACAATCCTCAGAGTTAAGATAGTGACAAATTCCAAACTTATTTTGATGACTCCTCTGTAACCATTGCAAGGAAGAGGAAATCTAGAAGCAAGGCATTGAAGAAGGTACCTCCAGAGAAAGTGAAAGATTACAATGATATTCCATACTATATTCTGCATGATTGCCCCATCTCTGAACCCTGGATGCAGTATTCAAAGAACCAGCTCAAGGCCATGAAGAAAAAGAGGAAGTATGATAAGTATTACAAAGGATCTTCTCATTTTAATCCTCCTCCTCCTCTAGATATAGGAACTGGTGGAGGTTCTTCTTCTCAGATCTCATCTGCTGCAAATCAAAGCTTCTCTCAATCTCAAGACAGATCTCAATCAAGAGTATATAAACATAGAGGTTATCATTCAAGGAGAGGTCAGTACAGAGGTCATTCCAAAGATCAATCTAGACAACATACATATCAAAGGGAAGGACAAGGATCCATTGACTCAACTTCTGGTCCTTTCCCTTATAAGCTTAAAGATACTGTTTCTTTAAGAACTCCTCCTTCAGATGATACAATGAATAGATATGAACCTCTTGTCCCTTTTGAAGATCTAGAAAATAATCAACTATCTTGGACAGCCAGAATGAAAGAGCTAGCTGCTTTGGATCAGATAAAGAAGGCGAGGGAACAGGGAAAAGACACTTCAAACATCACAACCTTATCTGAGCAAAGAAAGAAGGAACTAGAAAGATACTTATCCAGAAAATTCTTTGATCCAGAATGCTATATGAAGCTGCACCCAGAGGCTGTGGTTCCCAGGCCCAAATCTCAAACCTCCTTAGGTGCTGTTGATGACATGAGATCCAAACTGGAAGCTCTCAACCCTAACAGAGAAATCTTATTCAAGAAGGTCAATGAAAAGAAGTAAATGTGTAAGCTGACAATATATATCTAATTCTGACTGTCTGCTGTGATTCTATCTGTGCTTCTGCATTGCTGCAAATTCTTTTCTCTGCATTGTTGCTTTTGTTTTTTAATTCTACTTGTATGCTTGTTATTTCCTATTTGTCATGTAAATAGTAATCCTAACCCAAATAAGGGGAGATTGTTGGAAAACCCTATTACTAATTTGGCAAAGGATCACTATGTTCTTAAGAAATTATTTGTACCTTATTGTATAGTCTTAAAGGTCAATTAGAATGAGTCTAAGGGTTAGAACTTATGTTTGGAAGCTGCCCCCAAGGCCTTCTAAGATCAGAATTCAAGTGCTGAAGACTAGGACAATTTTCGTCGAGCTTAGGTCGACGAAACGTCGAACTCAGTTTGACTATCTCGGAGCTCAGTTCAACGAGTCGTTGAACTCGGTTCGACGATCTTCGAGCTCATATCGATGTTCCTGTCTCTAGCAATAATCCAAATCTCTGAGCTCAGGTCGACGATAGTTGAGCTCAGATCGACGATTTCTGTTTTAAGTCTAGCTTCAGTCCCTGATCTCAGGTCGACGATAGTTGAGATCAGATCGACGCTTTTCTGAAGAGATCGACGATTTTAGGAATTCAAATTAAGACAGTTATGGAATTCAATCTGATTTATTATCAACATTTATTTAGAAGAATTCTATAGCCGTTTCAACTAATCTGGATCAAGTTTCAAGGAAGATAAAAAGGAAGGTCTCTTAGGACTTTCCTCTAGAGACAAATTTCATTTAAGGCAGTCATTTATGACTGGTTAACGGCTATCTAAAAGATAGATTTTCAATATATCTCCAGAGAATAATTGAGAAAGATAGAACAAGAGATATCAATCAAGAATTCTTGGAATAGACTCAAGAGACACAAGTCTACAGGATTACTGAGTTAGAATTCATACAGAACACAAGGAATAATACTGTGAAGAGGATCATCAAACTTTTATTCTACTCCTTCAAGATCTTCTTGATTCAAGTGTTCAAAGGCCACTTCATCAAAGACTCCAGACACATCACATTTTAGCAATTGCTGAAATCATCTCTTACTGGAGATCTAGAGTTTCTGAAGATCTATCACCCTATGCAAAGCTCTTCTTCCTGAACAATTGCAGACTTCAAAGGGATCTTTGACAACATCATCCACTAGTCTTCTCTTAGACTGTTGACAGAGAAGAATAACAAACTCTTTTCTTTCTTTCTTTATTTTGCTGTAAAATGGTTTCTCAAAACTCCCTTCAAAAGTTTTGTTGCTTGTTTCTTAGACCTTGTCAAAACTCAGTGGTGGCAAGACACCTGATCAAAAAATCTGGGTTTGGTTTTTGAGCACCTTATCAAAAGCTCATTGGTGCCCAGGACACCTGATCAACTATTCCTGCAGTGGATTCCTACCTAGGGTGGTAGAAGAGTGGATGTACCCAGGTTGACTTGGGAACCACTATAGATCCTTGTGACTTCATGATTGATGTGTTTTTGCTTTGCTGTGTGCAGTGATTTTTGCTTTCTTGTTATCTTAGTCTTATTTTCTATAAGCACATTACACATATACTTAAATCAAGTCTTCCACTACAAATAATTTTTAAATGTGGAAATTATTTTAATATTGTAACATCCCATTTTCAAATTAGACCCCCCCCTTAGGATTGACTTGAACATGCCTAGGTCATAACAAGTCCTAGGTTGAACCTAGGAGGTCAAGTGACCCAACTAGATAGTTGAGACTCACTTGGGCTGCAAATAGTAAAATATTAAAACCCTGATTTTTGGTGGCCTAGTGGGTTCAATCTGACTCCAAGGCATTCCTAGACCTAATATGAGATCAATGGGTCACCAAGGACCCATTGGGTGCAAACCTAGTGGCTAAGTTGACCCAAGTCAACTTAACCCCTAGTTAGGCCAAAGTAACCCTGCCTTGGGTCAACTCACCCTCATTATGCCAAGTCTGCCCTACCTAGCCATACCTAGGCCTTATGGGAGTTCAATGGGTCCCTAGGGGTCTATTGATGTTGACTCCGAAGGTCAAATTGACCAAGTCAACCCTAAACCCTAGGCTAGCCAACATGTTGACAAGGAGAGAGAAAGAAGTGAGAAATAGGCTAAATATAGGAGAGAGAAAGTGAGAATAAGGGGTATTTTCATGGTAGAATGGTGAGCCCCCCTCTCATATGGCATTTAAGGATTTAATATTCATTTTATGGGCTGCCTTTAGGCTTCTAGGGGAGGAGAAATCGTGAGGATGACTAGGAGAGAGAAAGAAGTGAGAAATAGGCTAAATATAGGAGAGATAAAGGTGGTGGAAGTGAAGGGGTTGTTTTAAAGAGTGGGAAGGCATGGGGCTCGGCCAAAGAGGGGCCCACAGCTACCTAGAGGTTGACACCTCTTCCCCCTACCCTTTTCCCGGCAATCAAGAGGAGTTTTCACTCTTTCTCTCTCCTCTAACCACCCCCCCACCATGAAGAGGTGCTTTGGCTCTTGAAGAAAACCTCCCTCTCCCCAACTCCTCTTTATATACTCATTTAGGAGAGAGGGGCGACAAGTTTCGAAACCATAGCAGGAGGGAGAGAGGCTTGCCAAAGCCACCAAGGAGAGAAACGCCGCCACCGCCGCCACCATGGCATCCCGCCGTTAAACCCGCATTCATGCCCGAACTCAGGTCCTTCCCCTCTCTTTCTCTTATGTTTAGATCCTAGAATCATTAGAGTAGAGGTCGGGCTCGAGTAGCCGGTCGGAGGGAACCAAAACAGAAATTTTTTTGCCATTTTCATGGCTTTTGGGTGGGCACGGGTAGGGCAGTGCCGCCACCTCCGGCCGCCCTAGCCGCCGGCAAGGCTAGCCCCCACCACCGGGAACATGTAGGAGTTATTTCCCGGTGGTCGTGCCGCCCCTAGTGGCCGGGAAAAGGCCCATGATAATCACATCCCACGGTTTCTAGTTCAGGCCACTTGGAGAAGACGAAGTACAGCAGTCCTAGGATTGCTTCAAGATGCGTGCAAGACTTAAAATACACGAACTATTGTTTCATTAATTAATTTTTTTCTGTTTTTGTTTTAACAGTTTACTACATGTTGATTTTTAGGCCCCTTCTGGGCATCTCATGAAAAAGTTAATAATATAAAAATTGTAGGACTTTGAAATACCTACAGTTTGATATGTTGTGGTGAAAAATTGGTTGAGAACCTAGACCTGTAGGGTAATTTTTCTAGGGTAGGTCCTATATGTAGGACATATTTTCAAATAATTCCCCACACCTAACACATTGTTCAAATGCTCTGAATTTTGTACAGGAGCTTAGTATTATCTAAAACTAGCTCCTGTAAAAATTGGAGGGCATTTAGAGTATTTTAACCTAGGGTTTTGCCCTAAACATAGAAAACCTAGGGTTAGGGAATTAAGGGGTCAAATGACCATCATACCCTCCCAAATAGAGGTAAGGGGTCCCTAGCATTTATATATAACTCTGTAGAACAATTTTAGCATGTTTGGATAAGGTTTGGGTAGGGTTTGACCAAACCCTTGCCCTACCTTGGGAATTGTGCCCTAGGAATTCAAGAGGGTACCCACCCTTATGTCTCGGACCAAATGAATTGAAATTTGGACAGGGAGTAAATATTATTGTTAGTTAGGGGCTGTCCAAATTTGGGTAAAGTTGGAGTTTATTTACTTAGGTATTTTGTCCTAACTTGGGAAAAGCTAAGGTTAGAGATTTTGTGGACCAAATGACCTCCATACACTCCAAAGTCTTGGTGAGTGGTCCCTGGTATTTATATTTAGATGCACCCAAAAATTCCGCTCATTTGGATGAGTTTTGAATAAGAATTTAGTAAACTCTACTTTTAGGGTAGAAGGGCTTTTAGGTCAAAACAGTGATTGAATGTCATCTAAAAGCTGTGAAACTTGGGTAGAGTAAATCTAGGGTAGATAGGACCCTTAGGTATTTTTACTGGAATTTTATGATGATAATACCTAATACTTCATTTGTAAATGTGGTTGTAGCCCTAATTGAAGATTTAATTATTTAGGATCTTTTTAATTATTGAAATCTCATAAAATCTTGGAAGTGAGGTCTTTAGGTTAGAATGGATGTTCCTGGATTTTTATACAAATTTTAGTGGGATAAATTTAGTACTTTATTCATGAATGTTTTAAAAAGGAGCTTTAGGGAATTAATTTTATTATGGCTGTTATACCTGTTGAAAAATTATGAGATTTAGGAAATAAGATTTTTAGGCCATTATATACTAGTAGAAATTTATTTATGAATTTTGAAGTTATATTTTCAATACTTGTTTCACAAGCATGTCTATTTAAAGTATTTGTAATAAATTTTTTATAGATTTCAATTCTCAGTATTAAATTATGAAATTTGGCTAATATTATTTTCAAGCCAGTAGAAGTCTTACATAATTGATTCATAATTTTTTGAAGCCACCTTTATATAGTTGATTCACAAAGTTTGAAAGGTACAAGATATTACAAAAATAGCTTTAAGGCCCCTAGACATTAGAGAAAATTTCCAAACCTTGGACATGTCATTTTTTAGAGGTAATAGTATTTATCCTGAATTTATAAAGATTTTTACATAGCTGAAAAGTATACTTCATGTTCAAATTGGTAGATCTTGGATTTTCAGGAAAATTAATTAATTAATAGATTAATTGAGAAAGTTATCATAACATGGAATTGATTCATTTATGACATGATAGGACCCGAGTAAATATCTTAGGTCATTCGGATGAAAACACAAAGGACATCCTATCATGGTCATCATATAGTGTAGGGTGGTCCGCATTTAGCGTTTTCGTAAAAGATCGCATTTGGAGACGACTTAGGGCAATGTTGGAGTTTCTCAATGTGCTGATTGGGATGGATTTAGATAGGTTGTCATCGAAGGTTCTAAGGAGTGACGAGAAGTGAGTGGTTGTGGTAGAAGGAGCACGGATTCGACGAAAGATCGTTGTTCCTATGAAAGTGAAATGTCAGCTACCCTAGTTTTAGTTTAATGTAATATGAGAAGGGAACGGGCAAGAGAAAATTAACCAATATTATGAAGTGCCTTGCGAAAGGGAACTTTGGTCTGTCATACCATCGTAGTTCCTAGTGCCTATTGAGAACCCTTCACGGGGCATAATCCGGAGGCAGTCCTGGGCTAACGTAAATCATAAATAAATCGAAAGAGTAATTAGTTGAAATAGGTTTACACTTCACACACTTGTTGGATATACATTTGGAAAAGGTTAAGTCATCCCGAGGTGTTCAAAGGGGCGCCATCCCGCGATGCCTAAAGGGATGAGGTTTGGAATTGAGCCGGACGGTTTAGTCCGGGGAGCTTTGTCTCGATTTGTGGTTGAGACGGACGGTTTGGTCCGGGAGCTTTACTCTTGACTTCTTATATTAAATGTTGCATGTGCATAAATAGGAACTTTAAGGTGTTGGTTCTTCGATATTGGGGAGTTCGTTGCACCGACACCAATAGCGTTCACTCGGCAAGGTGGCTAGCACTTCGCCAACCTTAAGTTCGGCGGTCCAGTCGGCAAGAGTACGCAGGAGTCCGCCTCGTGCACCAGGCATTGAGGGCGTACGATAGGTCATACTGATACTGCAAATATTGGTTTTGAGGTGGGCGAGGCCCAACCAACCGCTTCCGTCTGCCACTACGGAGGTATCCTGGGAGGTAACGGCTCTGAAAGTGGGAACTAAGGTTTGTGTACACAAAGTTGGGTGTGTGAGTTGCACTGCATGAACAACATTAACCCACCATATAGTTGCATACATAATCATTCATAAGATCTTGACACCTAACGTATAAGTGGAATGAGACTCTTATACATTTGGACCTGCAAAACGACCCCTTGGTCTATAAGCTTGTGTGGGCAAGTTTTATAGATTAAGGTCATTTTAAATATTTATATAATGCTTGTGATAACCGACACCCCAACGTATAAGGTAGAATGGGACATTTATACGATGGGAGCCTTGTAGAAGATCCCTTGGCTTATGTGTACTCACATAAGTGAAGGTTTAATTTCTTACTTACTTACCTTTTTGTTTTACCTATTACAACACTTATATTGTTCGGCAGTCATAACTTGCTAGTTAGGTCCACCGTCATCTGCTTTTGACTACTCTCCACCTTCATGTCCTCCCCTTTCTTCTCTCCGCTCGGTGCCTTAGGGCATGGGGGAAGGGGTGGGGGATGATAGGGCTTAGTCTTATAGAATAACGGTTTTCGGACCACATCATTTTAGGGAATCGTGGAGCCCAGCCCGGAGGAGCAGCCCAGGAGGCCGGTGCCCTTGGAGATAGGGCAGTCTAGCTCAGGAGTTCAGACAGCTGGGACCGTGAGTTCCGTTCCTTACTAGCAGTTTGTTTTTCAGCTTCTGTTTGAGTTATCATGTAGTGAGGTGTTGTTGTACCGAGCTTAAGTTCTCTTCCTTTAAGTACTCTGTTTTTACTCTGATGTTATACTGTGAACGCTTCCATTCGTGGAGTTTACTTATATGTGATTTATTATTGTGGACTGCATTTTACTTTCTTTACTACTTGCTGCTTGATTGTGATCGAAAAGGCCAGCAGAATCGGCGCGTTGTAGTGACGACCTTCCCGGGTGCAAAGGTGTCACCGCAAAGCGGCGGTTCTGGGCATAAGACCCCGAGTTTTGAATCGAAAAAAGAGGGCTCTTACAAACTGGTATCAAAGGCGGAGAACCACGATCGATCAAATAGCAGTCCACTAAAACCCTAGGTCACCCCCGTTCGAGCTTAGTTTGCGGACAAACTAAGCAGCGGAAGCAGTGGTGGGCCCATATGGGGATCACATAATATATCTCCATTTTAGATTGAGTTAACGTTTTCTGACGATGAAGTTTTGTTGTGCAGTCTCCAGCACCGCCTACATTACAGGGTGGGGCCCAGCAGACCCCGGATACTACACCGATTCCACCAGTTCCTGCTCAACTCCTACAAACCGACATGGGTAGACTTTGACTACCATCTTGGTTTCTTTCAGGGCCCAACAGGCCCCGGCTCCACAGCAGATACCAGGAGCCAACTGGCTAAGCATCTTCCGAGGACTTTCTCCTCCATCCTTCTTGGGGACGGAGTGAGGAGTGCGGACAGAAGAGTGGCTGGACATCATGGAGGAAATGCTGACAGGGATACGGAGCCCGTGGGAGGAGAGAGTACCTTTGGTTGTGTCTTGCTTTGAGTCTCACGCCAAGCGGTGGTGGAAGACCGTTCTGGATACTACTTTTGCTGAGAGACTGGCTGCTGATGTTTCATGGGATGAGTTCAGGCATATGTTGTTGGAGCATTTTGTTCCACAGTCGGCCCGAGACGAGTTGGAGGACCGCTTCTTGCAGTTGAAGCAAGGTACCAGGACGGTTGTGGAATACCTTCGAGAGTTCAACCATCTGGCTTTTTTTGAAGACTCTTACTAGCTAGATGAGGCAGCGTACACGAAGAGGTTCTACAAAGGTCTGCGGGAAGACATGAGGGATGCCCTTCTATTTGGGTCGGACGGGCCTATCCCCCATATTCTGGAGATGGCAAAGAGGTTAGAGGCAGATTGGCACACCACCAGAGGCCGGAAGCGGCCAACGGAGGATCAAATCCGGGGAGCCCGGAACGATCAGCGTCGAGGCCATACAACAGATGGAAAGAGGACAGAGGTTCAGCCTCGACAGGAGGTGAGGCAGGAGCCGAGGGAGCAGGTGACACTGGCCCCTCAGCCTATTCAGGTGCGGGAACTGCCGAGACCTCAGATGTGAGACGTGTAGAGACCGGGAGGTGGGGCTTACACTCCGCCGAAATGCTTCCACTGTCACCAGTTGGGGGATATCAAGAGGAACTGTCCTATGAGGGGAGCACCCCCTCCAGCACCGCAGATTTCCCCATCGGCTCAGCACTATGGACGCCAAGGACGCGACCAAGGTCGTGGATATCAGGGCGGAGATCGCCGGTAGGAGAGGGAACAGGTATATGCATTTTATCTGGCCCAGCCTCGACATCCTGAGGAGGTGATCACAGCTACGTCAAAAGTTTGTATATTTCCTTTGTTTAATAGTTAGACTCTAAACAAAGAAATTACAAGCTAGGAAAAAAAAACTTTAACTAGACTTCAAAAAAAAAATTTGTTACCCCGCATATACCTTGTTCGATACGGGTGCGTCACGCTCATTTGTATCAGAGGCCTTCATTGCTGGCTTGGCAGGCGTGGAGAGATTCATCGGCTTGGCATTAAGGGTACGACTAGCTGACGGGTCCGAGCTACACACCACTGCGCATTGTAACATGGTGGCACAAATTGGCGGGAAAGCATTCGAGGCACCAGCCGCAATCCTGAGGATGCCTTCATATGATTTGATTTTGGGCATGTTATGGTTATATTGGAACCATGCCCTAATTGACTGGGTGGCCAAGAAGATTATTCTGAGGCATGAAGATTCTTCCGTCATAATAGAAGGTATAAGACCTGCCTCCTTTTCATTTTTCTCATCTATTCAGGCCGTCAAGGCCCATATACAGGGCGACGAGATTTACTAGGTGTTATTCGAGATGGTGGAGGCCAATATTCTTGTAGCGGAGATTCCTGTTGTGCGAGATTTCGAGGATGTTTTTCCTGTGAAGTTACCGGGGCTACCCCCGCACAGAGAGATGGACATTTAGATTTTGCTGGTGCCAGGGGCTAAGCCAGTATCTAGAGCCCCCTACCGGATGGCCCCAAAGGATCTGGTGGAATTCCGGAGCCAATTACAGGAGCTGGTGGAAGACAGTTATGTCTGGACAAGTTCCTCGCCATGGGGAGCCCCTGTATTGTTTGTCAAGAAGAAGGATGGGACACTTAGACTATGCATAGATTATCGGGCCTTGAATCGACTGACGGTCCGAAATACTTATCCGTTGTTAAGGATAGACGAGCTATTCGACCAGCTAGAGGGAGCTCACTTCTTCTCGAAGCTGGATTTGAGATCGGGCTACTACAAGTTACGGATCAGAGAAGAGGACATCCCGAAGACTACTTTTAGTAGCAGATATGGTCTATACGAGTTTACCATAATGCCCTTTGGGCTCACGAATGTGCCATCAACGTTCATGACTCTCATGAACCAGGTTTTCGAGTCTTACTTGGATGTGTTGGTCATCGTTCTTATCAATGACATTCTCATTTACTCTCGGACGGAAGAGGAGCACTTGAGGCATTTGGCACTGACACTACAGAGATTACGGGAGCATCAGTTGTACGCAAAATTCAGCAAGTGCCAATTTTGGTTTAAGGAGGTGGCCTTTTTGGGTCATGTTATCAGTGGAGCTGGATTGGAAGTGGATCCAGCGAAAGTTCAAGCAGTCCGAGATTGGCCACGATTGAAGACAGCTACAGATGTTCGGAGCTTCTTAGGACTTACCGGTTACTACTGGATGTTCGTAGAAGGATTTTCTAGTCTTGCACTCCCTCTCACATCTTTGACGAGGAAGGAGACACCTTTTGTGTGGACCCCGAAATGCGAGGCAGTTTTTCAAGAGTTGAAGGAGAGACTCACCTCGGCTCCTATACTGACTCTCCCTTTGGGGAAAAGAGGATTCCAGGTGTATACAGATGCCTCCTACCAGGGCTTGGGAGCTGTTCTGATGCAGAATCAGCATGTTATTGCTTACGCTTCCCTCCAGCTAAAGAAGCATGAGCAAAACTACCGAGTTCACGATCTGGAGTTGGGTGCGGTTATTTTTGTGCTGAAGGTCAGGCGCTATTATCTCTATTGAGTTCACTGCGACATATTTTCAGATCATAAAAATATGAAGTATGTGGATACGCAGAAGGAGCTTAACATTAGACAGCGGAGATGGGTGGAGTTCCTGGCAGACTATTAGTATGAGATGCACTACCATCCGGGTAAGGCAAACGTGGTAGCCGATGCCTTGAGCCGGAGAGCTACTACTTCAGGAGCAGGGCCCCAGGTCATGTCTTTAGAGATATTGCGGAGCTTTGAAGATATGCACATCACCTTGGTATCGTCCGAAGACACCGATCTGTACGAGGAGTATTTAGCTGCGGCGAGCGCCACCGACACTATTCATGACAGAGTTAGAGATTGGCAGAGGCAGGATGCCAAATTGGATCCGATTTTCAGGGACATAGAGGCAGGCTCAGCTGTGGACTATTTGATGCGAGGTGATCTGGTATGCTTCAAGGGTCGGACTTACATATTGGATGGAGGGCAGATTCGGGAGGACATTATGACAGAGGCTCATAATAGCCAATACTCTATACATCCCGGGATTACGAAGATGACGACGGATTTGAAGAAGACACTCTATTGGCCGGGTATGAAGAAGGATAACTTATTTCGTGACCCACTGCGAGGCATGCCAGTTAGTGAAGGCAAAGTGCAGACACCCCGCTGGTCTGCTGCAGCCACTCCTAGTGCCAGAGTGGATGTTTGATGATATCGCGATGGACTTCATCCATGGCCTCCCTCGTTCACGCACGGGAAACAATTCTATCTGTGTAATGTTTGACCGGCTGACGAAGGTGGCTAGGATCATCCCGATTAGGAAGGATGACTCTGTTGGAGTTTTGGTTCGGAAGTTCGTTGAGCAGTTTATTCGTTACCATGGAGTGCCCAGGACGATCGTATCTGATCGAGATGGTCAGATCACATCCAGAGAGTGGAGATTAGTGCATTCTTACCTTGGCACACGACTGACCTTTAGTACGGCCTTCTATCCCCAGACTGACGGGTAGACGGAGTGTACCAACAGGATGCTGGAGGACTTACTGAGGCTGTGTATTGTGGATCATGGAGATCCCTGGGAGCGTATGTTGCCCCTAGTGGAGTTTTCATACAATAACAGCCATTAGTCAAGTATACGGATGGCTCTGTATGAGGCCTTGTATAGGAGGAGATGCCGGACTCCCTTGTGTTGGATACATGATGCGGATCCGAAGATGCTAGATTCAGAGTTTGTTGAAGACACCGAGGCTCAGGTGCGACTTATTCGAGAGAGGATGCTAGAGGCACAAAGTAGACAGGCAAAGTATTATGACGCTCGGCATCGTCTAGTAGAGTTTCAGGTTGGGGACCGGGTGTTCTTGAAGATCCGGCCGATGCAAGGTGTTTTACGAGTACGTGGTCGGCGGAAGAAGCTTAGTCTGAGATACATAGGGCCTTTCAGGATCCTAGAGCGGATCAGTCCATTAGCTTACAGGCTTGAGCTGTCGTAGGAGCTGTCCGGCCTACACGATGTGTTCCACGTATCTTCTCTCAGGAGGGCTCTACTACGCCCGAGATACAGATTACCACCACTGATGGGCTGGTAGCTACAGATCGGTCCGTTTAGGTGGAGCCGATACGGATTGATGACCAGGGGATACGGGTCTTGCGTCGCAAGAAGATCCCGCAAGTTAAAGTCTTGTGGAGGAATCATGGGCAAGAGTAGCATACTTGGGAACCCGAGGACTTGATGCGAGAGAAGTACCCGGAGTTGTTTAGCCAGTTAATATTTTCTAACTTCTCAAGATGCTTGTAATTATTTTTCACTACTTGTTTTACACCAGAGTATCACCTAAGATTAGAGGCTAATCCTTTGTTTATTGGGGCTGGCCCTTATTTATTAACCTTGGTTAAGCAATTCAACCCTCGTGGGATGATACAAGCTTAAGATAACCCGGTAGAAAAACTCCCATAGACTTAACCTTAACTTCAGTGACGAAATTTTTGTTTTGTTTATTGGAATTTGTAACATCCTATTTTCAAATAAGACCCCCCCCCCCCCAGGATTGACTTGAACATGCGTAGGTCATAAAAAGTCCTAGGTTGAACCTAGGAGGTCAAGTGACCCAACTAGCTAGTTGAGACTCACTTGGGCTGCAAATAGTAAAATCTTAAAACCCTGATTTTTTGTGGCCTAGTGGGTTCAATCTGACTCCAAGGCATTCCTAGACCTAATATGAGATCAATGGGTCACCAAGGACCCATTGGGTGCAAACCTAGTGGCTAAGTTGACCCAAGTCAACTTAAGCCCTTGTTAGGCCAAAGTAACCCTACCTTGGGTCAACTCACCCTCATTATGCCAAGTCTACCCTACCTAACCATACCTAGGCCTTAGGGGAGGTCAATGGGTCCCTAGGGGTCTATTGATGTTGACACCGAAGGTCAAATTGACCAAGTCAACCCTAAAACCTAGGCTAGCCAACATGTTGACAAGGAGAGAGAAAGAAGTGAGAAATAGGCTAAATATAGGAGAGAGAAATTGAGAATAAGGGGTATTTTCATGGTAGAATGGTGAGCCCCCCTCTCATATGGCATTTAATGATTTAATATTCATTTTATGGGCTGCCTTTAGGCTTCTAATGGAAGAGAAATCGTGAGGATGACTAGGAGAGAGAAAGAAGTGAGAAATAGGCTAAATATAGGAGAGAGAAGGTGGTGGAAGTGAAGTGGTGGTTTTAGAGAGTGGGGAGGCATGGGGCTCGGCCAAAGAGGGGCCCACAGCCACCTAGAGGTTGACACCTCTTCTCCCCACCCTTTTCCCGACCATCAAGAGGAGTTTTCACTCTCTCTCTCCTCTAACCACCCCCCCCACCATGAAGAGGTGCTTTGGCTCTTGAAGAAAACCGCCACCTCTTCCCCACTCCTATTTATATACTCATTTAGGAGAGAGGGGCGACCTGTTTCGAAACCATAGCAGGAGGGAGAGAGGCTTACCAGAGCCACCATGGCATCCCGCCGTTCAACCCACATTCATGCCCGAACTCAGGTCCTCCCCTCTCTTTCTCTTATGTTTAGATCCTAGAATAATTAGAGTAGAGGTCGGGCTCGAGTAGCCGGTCGGAGGGAACAAAAACCAGAATTATTTTTGCCATTTTCATGGCTTTTGGGTGGGCACTGGTAGGGCCGTGCCGCCACCTCCGGCCGCCCTAGCCGCCGGCAAGGCAAGCCCCCACCACCGGGAAAATGTAGGAGTTGTTTCCTGGTGGTGGTGCCGCCCCTAGTGGCCGGGAAAAGGCCTGTGATAATGACTTCCCATGGTTTCTGGTTCAGGCAACTTGGAGAAGACGAAGGACAGCAGCCCTAGGATTGCTTCAAGATGCGTGCAAGACTTAAAATACATGAACTATTGTTTCATTAATTCATTTTTTTTGTTTTTGTTTTAACACTTTACTACATGTTGATTTTTAGGCCCCTTCTGGGCATATCATGAAAAAGTTTATAATATAAAAATTGTAGGCCTTTGGAATACCTACAGTTTGATATGTTGTGGTGAAAAATTGGTTGATAACCTAGACCTGTAGGGTCATTTTACTAGGGTAGGTCCTATATGTAGGACATATTTTCAAATAATTCCCTTACACCTAACCCTTTGTTCAAATGCTTTGAATTTTGGACAGGAGCTTAATATCATCTAAAATTAGCTCCTGTAAAAATTGGAGGGCATTTAGAGTAATTTAACTTAGGGTTTTGCCCTAAACCTAGAAAAGCTAGGGTTAGGGAATTAAGGGGTCAAATGACCATCATACGCACCCAAATTTTGGTGAGGGGTCCCTAGAATTAATATATAACTCTGTAGAAAAATTTTAGCATGTTTAGATAAGTTTTGGGTAGGGTTTGACCAAACCCTAGCCCTACCTTGGGAATTGTTCCCTAGGAATTCAAGAGGGTGCCCACCCTTATCTCTTGGTCCAAATGAATTGAAATTTAGACAGGGAGTCAATATTATTGTTAGTTAGGGGCTATCCAAATTTGGGTAAAGTTGGAGTTGATTTACTTAGGTATTTTGTCATAACTTGGGAAAAGCTAGGGTTAGAGATTTTGTGGACCAAATGACCTCCATACCTTCCCAAGTCTTGGTGAGTTGTCCCTGGTATTTATATTTAGATGTACCCAAAAATTCAGCTCATTTGGATGAGTTTTGAATAGGAATTTAGTAAACTCTAATTTAGGGTAGAAGGGCTTTTAGGTCAAAACAGTAATTTAATGTCATTTAAAAGCTGTGAAACTTTGGTAGAGTAAATCTAGGGTAGATAGTACCCTTAGGTATTTTTACTGGAATTTTATGATGATAATACCTAATACTTCATTTGTAAATGTGGTTGTAGCCCTAATTGAAGATTTAATTATTTAGGATCTTTTTATTTATTGAAATCTCATAAAATCTTGGAAGTGAGGTCTTTAGGTTAGAATGGATGTTCCTGGATTTTTATATAAATTTTAGTGGGATAAATTTACTACTTTATTCATGAATGTTTTAAAAAGGAGCTTTAGAGAATTAATTTAATTATGGCTGTTATACCTGTTGAAAAATTATGAGATTTAGGAAATAAGATTTTTAGGCCATTATATGCTAGTAGAAATTTATTTATGAATTTTGAAGTTATATTTTCAATACTTATTTCACAAGCATTTCTATTTAAAGTATTTGTAATTAATTTTATATAGACTTCAATTCTCTGTATTAAATTATGAAATTTTGGCTAATATTATTTTCAAGGCAGTAGAAGTCTTACATAATTGATTCATAATTTTTGTAAGCCACCTTTATATAGTTGATTAACAAATTTTGAAAGGTACAAGATATTACAAAAATAGCTTTAAGGCCCCTAGACCTTAGAGAAAATTTCCAAACCTTGGACATGTCATTTTTTAGAGGTAATAGTATTTATCCTGAATTTATAAAGATTTTTACATAGCTGAAAAGTACACATCATGTTCAAATTGTTAGATCTTGGATTTTCAGGAAAATTAACTAATTAATAGATTAATTGAGAAAATTATCATAACCTGGAATTGATTGATTTATGACATGATAGGACCCTAGTAAATAGCTTAGGTCATTCGGATGAAAACACAAAGGACATCCTATCATGGTCATCATATAGTGTAGGGTGGTCTGTATTTAGCGTTTTCGTAAAAGATCGCATTTGGAGACGACTTAGGGCAATGTTGGAGTTTCTCAATGTGCTGATTGGGATGGATTTAGATAGTTTGTCATCGAAGGTTCTTAGGAGTGACGAGAAGTGAGTGGTTGTGGTAGAAGGAGCACGGATTCGACGAAAGATCATCGTTCCTGAGAAAGTGAAATGTCAAGCTACCCTAGTTTTAGTTTAATGTAATATGAGAAGGGAATGGGTATGAGAAAACTAACCAATATTATGAAGTTCCTTACGAAAGGGAACTTTGGTCTGTCATACCATCGTAGTTCCTAGTGCCTATTGAGAACCCTTCACGGGGCATAATCCGGAGGCAGTCCTGGGCTAACATAAATCTTAAATAAATCGAAAGAGTAATTAGTTGAAATAGGTTTACACTTCACACACTAGTAGGATAGAAATTTGGAAAAGGTTAAGTTATCCCGAGGTGTTCAAAGGGGCGCAATCCCGCGGTGCTCAAAGGGATGAGGTTTGGAATTGAGCAGGACAGTTTAGTCTGGGGAGCTTAGTCTCGGTTTGTGGTTGAGACGGACGGTTTGGTCCGGGAGCTTTACTCTTGACTTCTTATATTAAATGTTGCATGTGCATAAATAGGAAATTTAAGGTTGTGGGTCTTCGATATTGGGGAGTTCGTTGCACCGACACCAGTAGCGTTGACTCGGCAAGGTGGCTAGTACTTCGCCAACCTTAAGTCTGGCGGTCCAGTCGGCAAGAGTACGCGGGAGTCCGCCTCATGCACAAGGCGTTGAGGGCGTACGATAGGTCAGACCGGTAGTGCAAATACTGGTTTTGAGGTGGGCGAGGCCCAACCCACCGCTTTCGTCTGCCACTACGGAGGTATCCTAGGAGGTAACGGCTCTGAAAGGGGGAACTAAGGTTTGTGTACACAAAGTTGGGTGTATGAGTTGCACTGCATGAACATCATTAACCCACCATATAGTTGCATACATAATAATTCATAAGAACCTTGACACCTAACGTATAAGTGGAATGGGACGCTTATACATTAGGACCTACAAAACGACCCCTTGGCCTATAAGCTTGTGTGGGCAAGTTTTATAGATTAAGGTCATTTTAAATATTTATATAATGCTTGTGATAACCGACACCCCAACGTATAAAGTTGAATGGGACATTTATACGATGGGAGCCTTGTAGAAGATCCCTTTGCTTATGTGTACTCACATAAGTGAAGTTTTAATTTCTTACTTACTTACCTTTCTGTTTTACCTATTACAACACTTATATTGTTCGTCTGTCATAACTTGCTAGTTAGGTCCACCTTCATCTGCTTTTGACTACTCTCTACCTCATGTCCTCCCCTTTCTTACTCTCCGCTCGGTGCCTTAGGGCATGGGGGAAGGGGTGGGGGATGATAGGGCTTAGTCTTATAGACTAACGGTTTTCGGACCACATCATTTTAGGGAATCGTGGAGCATAGCCCAGAGGAGCAGCCCAGGAGGCCGGTGCGCTTGGAGACAGGGCAGTCTAGCTCAGGAGTTCAGACAGCCGGGACCGTGAGTTCCGTTCCTTAGTAGCAGTTTGTTTTTCAGCTTCCGTTTGAGTGACCATGTAGTGAGGTGTTGTTGTACCGGGCTTAAGTCCTCTTCCTTTCAGTACTCTGTTTTTACTCTGATGTTATACTGTGGACGCTTCCTTCGTTGAGTTTTCTTATATGTGATTTATTATTGTGGACTACATTTCTCTTTCTTTACTACTTGCTACTTGATTGTGATCGAAAAGGCCGTCAGAATCGGCGCGTTGTAATGATGACATTCCCGGGTGCGAATGTGTCACCGCAAAGCGGCAGTTCTGGGCATAAGACCCCGAGTTTTGAATCGAAAAAAGGGGTCTTACAAATATACTCTATTCACCCCCCTCTAGAGTAAAGTTAGATCTTACCCTAACTTTCAGGGGAGGACCTCTTACTGTCTTACCGCATTGACCTGCCCCTAGCCGGTCAAAACAGCGGGGTCTCGCAATTGGCAGACCCAGGTAGGCTGCATATAGCTGTTTAAAATAGCGGTGTTCGGCTGTTGGCAGGCCAGCCCGAGGAGCTTTTAGTAAATTCAAGACAACAAAGGTTAGTTATTTATAGACTATCTTCAAAAACCTATAAGTAGGACCCAAGGGGTACCTCAGAAGGCAGGCTTACTTGCTCCCCAGTCTTCTAGCGATTTCTGAGGTACCTTAGCCCGACATTTGGCTAAGGAGGGGAAGCTGTCGGAATCCTAGGTTTTGATTTGAGTTCAGTCCTCTCTTTCTGTCTCTTGACCCAAGATTTATCTATGGTCAAAGGTTAGTTGATAGTTTAGATTCTCTAGTTGTGTAAAATTGCTTTTCCCGATGAATATTTGGTTAAGTAGTTTTTTGTTCGACTGTAGTCGAACGTCGCTCGACTATCGTCTATCGGCTGATCGACGATCGTCTATCAGTTGGTCGACGTTCTGTCTGCGTTGATAGCTCGACTATCTGTTGATAGGTCGACTATCTGTTTGCTTTGGTAGTTCGACTATCTGTCCTGATAGTTCAACTATCTGATAGCTCGACTATCTATTGATAGGTTGACTATCTGTGTTGCTTTGATAGTTCGACTATCTGCTTGGATAGTTCAACTATCTGATAGTTTGACTATCTGTTGATAGGTCGACTATCTGTTTTGTTTTGATAGGTCGACTATCTGTTGATAGGTCGACTATCTGTTTTTCTGTGATAGGTCGACTATCTGTTTGATAGGTCGACTATCTGTTTTGTTTGTTAGTTCGATTATCTGTCCGGATAGATCGACTATCTGATAGCTCGACTATCTGTTCTGATAGGTCGACTATTTGCTGAGGTAGTTCGACTATCTTCTTTGATAGTTCGACTATCTAGATCGTTCGACTATCTGTCCGATAGGTCGACGATCTCCGTGCGTCGGTCGACGATCTCCGAGGGTCGTTTGACGTTTTGCTGCTTGTTTTAAAATAGTTTTGTCGTCTTTTATGATGTTACTAATTTCATATTTATTTTGGCATATTATATAAAAGATTATCTGAATAAATTATGATATTATTTCCATGCAATATCAGTTCCATTCTTTATGCATGAGCTAATCTTTTCTGACAAAGTTGTTTGTCTTATAGCTGAGATATGGTTTCTGCCAGGCTGTCCTTTATAGCCGTTAGACTCAAAAAGTCTTTCTTGGCTGTAAAGAGTCTTTTCTGATGTGACTTTCTCTTATATTATTTCATCAGAAGTATTTGCAGCTTCTTAGAAAGCTTTATCCTTTTATAGGATATCTGCCTGCAGTATTTTGTTTTGCTTTATGCTTTTTGCAGCCCAGCTTGCAGAGTTCAGAAGAAGACAAGATTCAAACTCAGTTAAGAGCCGTTGTTGCTGCTGCTATATAAAGACTTCTTTGAAGAATAAATCAACTAGCTCTCACATACCAAAAAGCGATCAGTAGCATTCAAGCTTAAGAACTTACAGTTTCCAACTGCTCTCAGCACATTCACATCTAACTGAGAAGAAGTTCTAGTTCTTCACTCTTCTTCAACCTGAGTTCTCCTGCTTACAGGAAGATCTTCACTCAGAGCCTTTTGAAGAAGAAGAATAAGAAGAAGATAGCTGCCTAAAGAAGAAATTCTATTTAATATTATTTATCTTCTTGTAGCTTTTTCCTTCAGTATTTTCTGAAGTGTTTCTGCACTGAAGCAAGACTTCACCTGGACGTTCTTTGAGCCAGGGGGAGCCTTGATTCTTTTAGAGCTTTTTAGCTCAGTGCAAGTTATTGTGCTTCTCTAATCTATTGTAAAATAGAGAAGACACCTTAACCTCCTTTCCCCCTCCTGTACAGGGTTATTACTCCCTTCAAAAGTATCGCTTGGTGGCAGGGCACCTGATCAAAAACCTGTGTTGGTTTTTAGACACCTGATCAAAAGTCTAAAGGGTTTCTTTATCTACCTGAAGCAAATCTTGTTGGTGGCAGGGCACCTGATCAAAAACCTGAGTGGATTCCTACCTTATTGGTAGAAGAGTGGACGTACCCAAGTTGTTTGGGGAACCACTATAAATTCCTTGTGTCGTCTGGATTGCTTTAATTAATTACTTGCATTGTGGCTGTGATTAGATATTAACTAGGTTTGCTAGTTGCTGTTTAGGTTTCAAAGCCTTAACTGTAATTACAGTTGGCTGCCTTTTTGTGCACAACACTTGTGTTAGGCTCTAAGGTTTAATCTCAAATATTTATAACTTTTATTCCGCATTTAACTCCAAGGGAGTTGAGTAGAAAGTCAACTTTACTAGTGCAATTTTTGATTACTCTATTCATCCCCCCTCTAGAGTAGTATCTATCCCTTCTCTTTCAATTGGTATCAGAGGGAGGTTGACTGACTGAATAGGCTAACACCTAAGTCACAAGATCCTGATAGATACCAAAGTTTATAGATATTCACTTTCACTATCATGGCCCAGTACAAGGATTATTCTAGCACCAGACCTCCAGCATGCAACATGGCTAAGTTTGGCATCTGGAAGGCAAGGATTAAATTATATATGAACTCTACTGATGAAAGTATCTTTGCTTCTATTTTGACAGGAACACCAAGAGCACCTGCTGCAGCCACTGCCTCATCATCATCTGATATGAGTGCAGTGCCTCCTCCAGACTACAATGATGAATACAAAAAGGCAAAGATAGCAGATGCCAAGGCAATGAACATTCTGGCTCAGACAATGTCTGATGAAGTATTCCAGAAGGTTGCTGACTGCTCCTCAGCAAAAGCTATGTGGGATACACTGAACAAGATTGTAGCTTGTTCAGCTGATGAAAGGAAGGACAGGAGCTCCAACCTTATCTCACAGTATGAGAATTTCAAGAAAACTGATGCTGAATCAGTGGAAGCTATGTACACAAGGCTCAGCTCAATCATCAATGAGCTGAGGACCCTTAACAAGGATATTTCATTGACAGAGGTCAATTATAAGATTCTTATGTGCTTCCCTAGCACATGGGACCTGAGGATCTGGCCTATCAAGGAAGCCAGAAGCACAACAGAAATCTCAACAGAAGCCCTTCTCGGCAAGCTCAAGTCTTTTGAGCAAGTGCTAAAGTCCAGGGAAGCTGAAGCTGAAGCAAAGACCCCAAATCCTACATGAAAAGAGCAAACCCTTTCTCTTAAAGCTGCTGAAGCTTCTGAAGGAAGCCAGTCCAATGAGGAATTGATGACATTATTTGCCAAAAGGTTTCTCAAGATGGGAAGGAAGGAATTCAGAAAGAAATCTTCAAAGTATGAAGATAAAACAAGGTATGATCGTACCCCTTCTAAAGAAATAATCTGTTATGGTTACAGGAAGCCTGGACATATTCTTCCAGATTGTCCAGAGGAAAAGAACAAAGATAAAAGAAAAGATAAGGATCAGTACAGGAAGCACTCCAAGCCATCCTCCTACAAGAATAAAAATAAGGAGAGAGGCTTTGTTGCTGAAACCTGGAGCGATTCTGATGAGGAATCCTCTTCCTCAAGCTCCAGTGAGGATGAAGAAGAAAAGAAGGCAAAGGAAGTTTGCCTGATGGCAATTGATGCCTGCAACAATCACTCAGCTGCAGAGAATTCAAATTCTGATGAAGAGATGCCAACAGAAGATGAGGTATTATCTTCTTATGACTTTACATCTGCTAAATTTAAATCTGATTTTAAATCTTTATGTTTAGATTTAATTAGTTCTGAAAAAGAGATTAAAGAACTTAGACATAGGCTAGCTGAATCAGAAATCATATCTATTGAAAATATTAAGTTAAAGGAAGATCTCACTAATTCTAGTGAAGTAATTAAATTTCTTAAGAATGAGTTAGCTAAATCCAAAAGGTTAGAAGAGTCTCTGAATGGTAGAAGCCTTAAGTTGCTTGAAATAACCAGCATGTCTAACACTAGGTCAGGCAATAACAAATTAGGCTTAGGAGCATCTTCTATTGAGCCCCCAATCATTCTTAAAAACCAACTGTCAAATCCAGTGAATTTTATTTCATCTAGTGGAATAAAAAAACACTGAGCAAGTCAATCAAGTAAATAGAGCTTTAAATAAAGCTGAAAGAGAGAAAAGAAAACAGAAATTTAAGGAATTACAAAAAACGTCGATCGCTGCTCGACGATCGCAGGCTCAGTGGTCGAACGAAGCTCGACGATCTGAGCATCTATCATCGAACGTCGATCGACGATCGCAAGCTCAGTGGTCGAACGAAGATCGACGATCTGAGCAGCCATCGTCGAACGCTGGTCGACGTTTCCAATATGAATTTCAAAATTACACCCAGAACTTTAGAAATCCGAATATGAATAGAAACCCTAGGTTCATTGACCCATCATCTGCATGGAGAATCCCACCTAGGAGATCTTACCCATTAGGTTATCACCCTCAGCCTGCTTATTCTTTTATTTCCAGTTTTTCTTATGTGAAAAACAAGGGACACAAGGTTACCTGGGTCCACAATGTTTAAATTGATTTATTTACAGGTGAAGACCTATCCTATCACTCAAAATAAGTGGTATTTGGATAGTGGTTGCTCCAAGTGAGAGGTCTAAGATGTTAGCCTAAATCACCTAGAGGGGGGTGAATAGGTGAAATGCGTGTCAAATGCGGAATTAAAAACTAACACAGCAAATATCAAGCAATCACAGAAGACAAGAGATTTATAGTGGTTCCCCAATCTTGGGTACGTCCACTTTCCTCACCGATCTAGCAAATCACTAGACTCGGCTACTCCACTATCTCGGATTGAAAACAATCCTACACCTCGGAACCACGTTCCTACAAATCTCGATCCCAAAACGGATCTACAAAAACTCGGAAGACAAAACTTCCTACAAGTCTCGGAGAAGAATCTCCTACAATGAAATTTGGTTTGAAAATAAAAATCAAAACAACAATCTCAGATCTGGATCTTTGACGGTCTTCTTCTTCAGGAACTTCGGCTTGATCAGAAAAAGGTTGAAGATGACCTGAGAGAGATCCACGAGTCTGAAAACTAGAACCACCTCGATCGAGAAGAGAGATCTGGAATCTTCAAGGCTCGGCAAGATCGAGTGATTCTCTTTCTTCTGGATCGCTGGAGAAAAGATCGATGAAAACGAAGGTCGCGATCCAAACTTTTCTTCTTCTTCCGTGAACGGCAATGGCGGCGGCGTGAAAATTAGGGTTCACGGAATTTCTCTTTCTTAAAAAGAATATTTCTGTAATTACGCTTAAAAGTCATTTCTGAAAAGACCTATTTATAGGTGGGTTCCAACGGTCATAATATTGATTATTGATGACACGTGGACCAATCAGAATTGACAGATTCAAAATACTTATGATGAAAATGGACTTAGAAAAATTCTGGAGAACTTGACTGCGATACTCGAGTAATGGAGGATATACACGAGTATGGAGAGATGGATTACTCGAGTAGCAAGAAGCAGTATACTCGAGTATAGAAAGAGAGAAATACAGGAGAGAAGAATGAATTACTCGAGTATCAAAAATGGTATACTCGAGTATCAGAATTGTATACTCGAGTAATAGAAAGTATACTCGAGTATCAAGACGATATACTCGAGTATCAAAAGGATAAACTCGAGTATCAGAAAATATACCTGAGAAACGTTAACATACACGAGTATCAGAGGATATACTCGAGTATGGAAGAATTTACTCGAGTATCAAAGATCAATTACTCGAGTATGAACATACTTACTCGAGTATCAGAAGATATACTCGAGTATAGAGAAAACTTACTCGAGTATCAGAAGTTATACTCGAGTATCAGAAAACACTTACTCGAGTATGAACATACTTACTCGAGTATCAGAAGATATACTCGAGTATAGAGCAGAGTTACTCGAGTATCAGAAGTTATACTCGAGTATCAGAAAACACTTACTCGAGTATCAGAAGTTATACTCGAGTATCAGAAAACACTTACTCGAGTATCAGAAGTTATACTCGAGTATCAGAAAACACTTACTCGAGTATCAGAAGTTATACTCGAGTATCAGAAGTTATACTCGAGTATAGAGCAAACTTACTCGAGTATAAAGGACTTAGGAAAATTTTCTCTGAGAAAGCTTAGCTCCAAAGCTTCTGTCCATCCATCCAATGTGCATGAAGGATAAGTGTATCCCAATAGAGAGGCTATACATGGGCCAACACCTTGGATCACACAATGAGAGATTACATTGCATGGTCCTGTGTTTGGTGACCCATTACAGACTGACATTGGTCTACACTTGTCAATTAGAACCTGCACACATACAACTCAAATACCACATCAAATACAACTTAATTCATCTTAGTTCAAGATCTGACCTCCTACAAATCTGAGGTATTGTGGAGACAAACCCCAACAATCTCCCCCTATTTGTAGATGTCAGCACTCTCTATACTAAGGTGAATTACTTAGGAGTAAAAGAACAAAAAGCATATCAAGGAGAATAAACCTAATTAAAACAGGATAGACAAAATATGGCCATAATCAGAATTAAATATATATATATATGAGGAAATGTTTTTAAAACACATAAACAAAATAGTCCAATTCCACTTTCTCAGATCCACTCATGATGGAGCATCCTTGTGCATTCTTTCCCTTTTGAGCTGTTGCCTCTCCAGGTAGCTGTAAGGCTTTGGGAAATAAGTCCTGGGCCTGGGAGGAGCAGCAGGGTTGTTGTGTCCCCAGTTTCTGTCATGGAGTCTGATTTTAATCTGTGAAGCTTCATATGCTTTCCACTCTGAGTAGCTGTAATGATTGTCTCTGTTTTCCCCATGATCTGTCACTAATTTCAGGGTATCAAGAATAAGGGATTTGGAGGTTGGACTCCAAATCTCTGAGTGAACAATTGCTGGATCTCTTCTGGGTTCAGAACGACTTGCAGAAGCACCTTCACCATACTTTCTTTTCCTCTTAAATGGACCTTGAGAACTGGAAACAAAATCATCTTGCCACATGTCAGAGTAGTTAAGAGGGGGCTCAGTTACATCTCCCTCAGGTCTAGGAGAGAAGACTGGCACACCACTTTCTGGAATGGTAGCTTGGACAGGGGCATCTGCAGAGGGTTGCTCTTCAAGAGGATTTAGGTGCTGAGAAATGATGGCTGGGTTGAGCTGAGCATTGGGGAAGTTCATGTTATGCAGCCACACAGCAGTGTCATAGGTATAAAACTTTACAGATTGAAGTTGAGAGAGAATGTCTGCTTTCATTTCCTTTACAATTCCATCCACTGTAGTTTGAGCCTGTTTAGAGAGAGTTTCAACTTGTTCTTTTGCAACTGCTTGGGCTTGCTCATAAAGTTTTTCCACTTGTTCTTTTACAACTTTCTCCCCCTTGCTGATATCTATGTTTAGCTTTGCAATGGCTTCATCTTTGAAGGTGCCCACTTCATTACATACTGTCACAACATTCATTTCAGCTCTCTCATCCAGCTTGATCTGATTGTGAGCTACTGTCTCAGCCTGGTTTCTTAGCTCACCTATGCTTGTAATGGTGTGGTCTATGGCTTTGCCTCCAAGTTGGAACAACCTTTTTAGTTCATCAGTATTTGCTTGGATTTCTGCAAAGCCTCTGCTCATCTCTGTTTCAAGAGCAGAGACCTTGGATGTTACTGATTGCAGAGAGGCATCAAAGTAATCTCTCTGTTCTTTTAGCATAAGCTCTATCTTGCTGATAAAATCAGAGGATGAAGAGGAGGGAGCTGAGGTTGGTTCAGGAGCTGAAGCAGCAGGAGCAAGAGCAGAAGTAGAAGCAGAAGCAGTCCAAGGAGGGATTTCTGAGATCACCACTGAGCTGACTGCTCTCTTGAATGGAACTGTTTCAACATCTTCTTCTGAGGGTAGGAGAGAGGGCATGGAGAAATCCAAATTCTTCAGAGGTGCCTCCACAGGATCTGGAGACATCTCATCATCAGACAGGAGAATATGAGCTGATTTACTAGGCTCACTCTCAGGAGAATGGACTGGAGATCTTGCAGGAGATGGAGCTGGGGTTCTTGCAGGAGACTGAGCTGGGGTTCTAGCAGGAGACTGAACTGGAGTATGGACTTCAGACTGAACTGGAGACTTAGCAGCTGAGTCATTCTGGAAGAGAGGGGCATCTGAGCTGAGCTCATCAATGAATTTGTTGATATCTTCAGCTGTAGACAGAAGGGCTGCTGAGTCTGGAATCTCTGAGACTGGATTTGCTGAGTGAATATCTGCTGGAGGAGGAGAGATTGGAGGAGTAGGAATTCTTACTTCTTCTGTTTCTGGAATTACTGATTCTGAGGAAACCTGATTCTGAGGAAGAGAAGAGGCAGGCTCCCCCTCAATTGCTGCACCCAGAGTGTCAGCAATTTGATGTTGAGGAGGAGATGGGGTCCTGATGACAGCTTGCTGTCTGGAGGTTTGGGCAGGGTTCATGATCTTGAGGTCATACCTCTGAATGGATGATATTGAGACTTTCTTCATGTGGTGAAGAGGAGTCCCTTTAGAGAAGTCAAACACTGTAGGATTTATCTCATGGAGGAGGAGGGAGATAATCCTGGCAAAGCTGGGATGTTTGACGCTTTCTTTGATCTTATCCAGTATCATCATTCCAAACTGAAACTTCTTCCTGCAGACAATAGCTTGCATAACATCAAAAAGAGTTTGTGATACATCTTGAATGGAGTAAGTCTTGCACCAGAGGATTTTGGCAATGACGTCAACTAGAAACTTCCCCTCTGAATTGAACAGAGAGCGGTTCAGGGTTTCACCTCCACCTTCTGGATCTCGACCACAGAATAAGGAGGTGCGGTCGGCATCTGCCTTGTCTAAATCATCTTCTTCGTCGACCACGGGCATCCGAAGCAGAGTGGCGACAGAGGTTTTATCTTACCGAACATCAACTCCCCTTACCTTTGATTTCAGAACTGTACCATTGTGTCTAATCTTCAAGTTTTTGTAGAACTCTTCAACATCAGGAAGCAAAAGGCGGCAAGGTTCTTGAAGAACGAAGGTCAATCCGGCCGTGTCGAGGAGAATCAGAAGGTTCTTGAAATCATCGGAGATATCTTCAATGCCATCAGTCACTAATTCCGAGCCGATTCCAAACTTGGAGGAGGGAGGAGCCATCAGCGATTCTGCAATGAGGAAGACGGAAATCTGCGGCGACGGAAGACGAAGAACAGGGTTTCGGGAATACGAACAGCCGGCGGCTACTCGAGTGAATGAGAAGTGGAAAGGACTTTGTCGTTTTGAATATATATATATAAATAATCCTAATTAGGTTTAAAACGAATTAAGTATAAAGACATACCTGAAGAGGCGGCAAATTAGTTGTGCGAATAGAGAGTTTGAAAAATTCCAGAGAAATCCGATTACACGAGAGAAGTTTACGGCATACACGAGTAATCCTTAACATATACTCGAGTATGGACTGAGTATACACGAGTATTAAGTCTAGACGGATTTTTCCATACTCGAGTATAAGAAATTCATACTCGAGTATCAATCTGATTACTCGAGTATATGAAGTTCAATACACGAGTATTAAATTCTGAAGACTTTTCATACTCGAGTATAAGGAGTGCATACACGAGTATTGATTTGATTACTCGAGTATATTTGACTTGTTACTCGAGTATTCACTATTTCACTCGTGTAAATGTAACTATTCTCGAGTCTCAAATTTCTTGAAGGAATTTTCACTAAACTAAAAAAAATGTACCTCAGAGTATCCAACATTTCTGACCTCTTCTAAATTTCTGAGTCCATCATTGGTCTTCTTTGTTAAGCAGTCCAAGCTCAGTTTTGAAGAATGAAAACTTGGACTCATCCAGCGGCTTGGTGAAGATGTCTGCAACTTGCCTGTCTGTGGAGACATACTGTAGATCTATATCTCCATTTTCCACATGCTCCCGGATGAAATGGTAGCGAAGCTCTATGTGCTTGGTCCTGCTGTGGGAGACTGGGTTGTTGGCTATTGCAATTGCGCTGGAAGAATCACAGAACAGTGGAATGTTCTGGAACTTCATGTTGTAATCTTCAAACTGATTCTTGATCCACAAAAGCTGTGCACAACAGTTCCCTGCAGAGATGTACTCTGATTCAGCCGTTGAGATGGCTACACAGTTTTGCTTCTTACTGCTCCAGGAAATGAGTCTCCTTCCGAGGAATTGGCAAGTCCCGGAGGTGCTTTTCCTGTCGTCTTTGCTTCCTGCAAAATCTGCATCTGAAAATCCAATTAGTTCACTATCATTACTTCTTGGGTACCATAAGCCAAGATTTGGTGTTCCTTTGAGGTATCTCAAGATTCGCTTTGCAGCGATGTAGTGAGATTCCTTAGAGTTCACCTGAAATCTAGCACATACACATGTCGAGAACATTATATCTGGTCTACTCGCAGTAAGGTAGAGCAAGGACCCAATTATGCTTCTGTACTTGGTTTCATCAAAAGGTTTCCCTTTCTCGTCCTTGTCCAGAGACATAGCTGAGGCCATTGGAGTCCTCATAGAGGTTGCATTCTCCATTCCGAATTTCTTAAGCAGCTCTTTGGTGAACTTGGTCTGAGAGATGAAAATTCCATCCTCAGATTGTTTCACTTGTAGCCCTAAGAAATACTTCAGCTCTCCCATACTGCTCATTTCAAACTTCCCTTGCATAAGTTTAGAGAACTTTTTGCAGAGGTTGTTATCTGTAGAGCCAAAAATGATGTCGTCGACATAGATTTGCACTAGCAAAATCTTGCCTTTTATTTCCCTAAGAAATAATGTCTTATCTATCTTTCCTCTCGTGAACTTGTTCTCAAGAAGAAAGGTAGATAGCGTCTCATACCAAGCTCGAGGAGCTTGCTTAAGACCATATAGTGCTTTTTGCAATAAGTAAACATAGTTAGGAAAGGTTGAGTCAACAAAACCTGGCGGTTGCTCTACATACACTTCTTCCTTTATGTCACCATTCAGGAAGGCGGACTTTACGTCCATCTGATAGACGGTAAAGCCCTTAAGTGCAGCGTAGGCAAGAAATAACCTGATTGCCTCCAGTCTTGCTACTGGAGCATAAGTTTGGTCGAAGTCGATCCCTTCCTCTTGACGATATCCCTTGGCGACAAGTCTGGCTTTATTCTTTATAATTGTTCCGTCTTCATCCATCTTGTTCCGGTAGACCCATTTTGTCCCGATGACGTTCTTATGCTTGGGTCTAGGAACAAGTGTCCAGACTTTGCATCTTTTAAACTGGTTTAATTCTTCTTCCATGGCTAGAATCCAGGATGCGTCGGAGTTGGCTTCCTCAAATTTCTTTGGTTCAACCTGTGAGAGAAAGCTTAAGTGTAAATTCTCGTTAGTTGTACTTCGACGAGTTCTGACACCATCCCGAGGATCTCCTATGATTTGGTCAACAGGATGATCCTTCAGGTGTCTGAACTCTAAAGTCCTTGCATCTGGGATCTCTTCAGCCACTGGAGTTGTATCTTCAGCTGGGATGTCTTCTTCAACTTGATCATTTCCCTCTCCAAAGGTGGTTGTAGAGGGGATCTTGATGAACGTCTCATCTTTATCTTCAATAGGTTCATCCAAGCTGAGTTCTTTCAACTTTGTACCTGCATCTACAATAGGCACACTAGACGAGTTGCTTTGCAACAGACTCATCTCATCAAATACAAGATGTATCGACTCTTCCACAACCAGAGTTTTTCTATTGAAAACTCTATAGGCCTTACTATGGCTACTATAACCTACAAAAATACCTTCAAAGCTTTTCTCGCTAAACTTTGTAGTGTGATACTTGCCATTGTTAAGTACGAAGCACTTACAACCAAAGATTCTAAAGTATGAAATGGTTGGTTGCCTGCCTTTTAGAAGTTCGTAAGGAGTCTTATCATGGTCTTTGTTGATGAGTGCTCGATTTTGCACGTGACAAGCGGTGTTGACGGCTTCAGCCCAGAAATACTCCGGAAGTGAGGCATCACTCAACATGGTCCGACAAGCCTCTATGAGTGTTCTGTTCCTTCTCTCAGCCACTCCATTTTGCTGTGGTGTGCGGGGAGAGGAAAACTCATGAAAGATACCTTGACTTTCACAAAATTCTGTCATGGCTCCAGACTTGAATTCCGTTCCATTGTCACTTCTGATTTTGACTACGGAACAGTTGTATTCATTCTGGATTTGCCTGACAAAATTAGTGAAAATACCGAAGGTATCTGACTTGTGTTTCAGAAAGAACACCCACGCAAAGCGCGAGTAATCATCCACAATAACCAACGTATATTCCTTACCTCCCAAACTTCTAACCTGCAGTGGACCAAACAAGTCCATATGAAGAAGCTGTAAACTTCTATTGGAATCCTTGCCTATTATGCTTTTAAACGAACTTCTTGTTTGCTTGCCTTTGATACAAGCGTGACAGGGACTGTCCGTAACGCACTTGACCTTGGGTGCATCACGCACTAAGTTTTGAGAGAATAATTTATTAATAGTTTTGAAATTAATATGTGCTAGTCTCTTGTGCCATTGGTCAGCAAGAGATGCACTACTTTTTGCCAAAAGACACACTGGTGTCGAAGAGTCTATACAAATAAAATTCAAACAGAAAATATTTCTGCTTCGAGTGCCTGATAAGATAGTTTCCATATTGTTAACCGATTTTATCAAACACTTGTCTGCATGAAATTCAACTACGTATCCTTTGTCGCATAGTTGGCTTATGCTGATGAGATTGTGTTCCAATCCTTCAACATAGGCTACATTCGAGAAGGATACGCTACCGTTAGAAATCATACCATAGCCTTTAGTGATTCCTCGATCTGAACCTCCAAAGATGACCTTTGGTCCGTCGCAGACTGAGGTGTAGTTTAGTAGTAGGCTCCTTGTCCCGGTCATATGCCGAGAACATCCACTGTCCAAGTACCAGATTGGCATTTTGGTGGCCTTTGGACATACCTGCAATTACAATCATTTAGCCTTAGGAACCCAAACAAGTTTGGGTCCTTGGTCTCGAGTTAGAATACTCCCCCTACGAGTATTAGCCTTATGAGTGGTCACTCTCACGTTGCTAACCTTAGGGGTTGCAGCATTTTCAGGATTGAACCAACAATCACTGGCAAAATGACCAATTCTGCCACAGCACCAACAGTTGAACCTGTTGTATCTTTGCCTTGTGTAGTCCTGCTTGACTTTCTGGAATGACGGTCTGGCAGGAGCTTTACTCTTGGAGGAGGAGACTTCATGATGATGGCAGTTACATGAGGTCTTCTCCTTCATAGGCTTTTCTACAATGGGTTTTACTTTTGGTGTCTTCTTAAAGTTATGACCATGAGCATAAGGTCCATAGCTTTGAAGCTGAATCTCCTCATAAGGTGCCTTGAAGACACTCTCGCCAAAGTTACGAGGACGAGTCCAACCTTGGTATCTTGACTTAGGCTTCTCAGGGATTGGCCTAGAAAAGTGTCCGTAGGTGGACTCATAATCGAGTTCGTTCGTGGGAAAGATAACTTTCTTGAACACAACAGGTTCCAAGGGAGCTTTCCCTTTTTCTTCAGCTAGAGTCTTTCGGGCAGCCTTATTCTTTCTCCTGGCCTTGTTTCTTCTAGAGGATTTACTAGAAGACCCAATGTGGCCTAAACCAGCACCCTTGGCCTTAGTAGAGAATTCAGCAACGATTGGAAGAACTGTCTTAGGCTTAGAGAAACTCTCAACAAGCTTCTTTTCAGCCTCGAGTTGTTTTTCCAGTTCTTTGATGATTTCCTCTTTAAGGTCGAGGTGCTTGAGAGCTTTATTGTATTCCTCCATAGCTTCATTTAGGTTCTCTTGAAGAGAGTTAGTCCTATTGACTTCTTCTCTCAAGTTGCTCTCACTAGCCTGTAGAGAATTGATCTCTTTGGCTTGACTTCTCACCATTCTACGACATTTCTCGTAAGCGGTGAGTAATTCCTTATACTGTCCCATGAGTTCAGATTCATCTTCAGAGGAATATCCCTCTTGCTCATTGTCATTTTCAGAATCAGAGAGAGGAGTGTGAGATTTTACCTCCCCAGTAAACTGGGGGACTTGTTCATCATCCGAATGAGCCATGAGCCCAAAGTAAGCTTCCTCTTCTTCACTCGACTCAGATGAGTCAGAGTCGCTGAGAGTTTTGCTCTTCTTGGCTACTAGGCTTCTCTCTGTCCTCTTCTTAGGGTGTGAGGATTTCTTTTCCTCTCTTCTTCCACCCTCTTTCTTTTTGTGAGGGCAATCGGCGATGACGTGACCTGGCTTGTTGCAACAATAACAAATGATGTCAGTAGAAATCTGTTTGTTCGGTTTAGGATTATACCTGTCATGGCTACTTGAGCCTTTCTTCCGATGATCACTGTCATGTCGTGATCTTCTATATGAGGCATCCTTGCCTCTCCATTGCTTCTTCTTGTTCAAAAATTTCTTGAACTGCCTTGAGAGTAGGGAGAACTCTCCATCAGATAGTTCTGAGCCAGATGAGCTAGGCTCAGATGATTCTTCTTCATCAGCCTCAGGAACTGGGGCAGGAGAGCTAGCTTTTATCTTCCTTGAGCTATCTGCCTTTAGAGCGACAGATTTCTCCTTGGATGCAGACCTGCTTGTCTCTTCTTCAGCTTTTCTTGAGTTGATTTGCAGCTCGTAAGACATAAGCTTTCCGAACAGATTCTGCGGGTCCGTCTCAGCTAACCTTCCAAACTCCCGAATGGCACATACCTTATTATCCCATTCCTTGGTTAGGGATCTTAAGAATTTGTCATTGAGTTCCCCGTTGGTGAAGACACGGCCATACACTCTTAGGCCATTTACTATCTTGAAGAAGTTCTCAAAGGTGTCAGCTATGGCCTCCTTGTGACCTTGCCGGAAGGCTTCATACTTTTGATTCAGAAGGGATCTCCGATCATCCCTCACTTCTTCAGTGCCTTCCATCAAAGTCACCAGGGATTGCCACATCTCCTTGGCAGACTGGCAATGAATTAGATTCTGCAGCATTGAGTCGTCGACTGCACTTGCTATAATATTTTTAGCCTTCTTGTCCAGAGAGACAAGTGCAATCTCATCCTTGTCTAGATCCATCAACTTCTTGGGAACTTGCTTGTTGGGATCTATGGTGGAAGTAGTCATAGGAATGTGGGGACCTTCTTCAACAATCATGAAGATCCGGGGATCTACTGCTTCCATGAAGAACTTTACTCTTTCCTTCCACATAGGAAAGTTTTGCTTGGTGCAGATAGGGAGTTTAGCAAAATCCTTGGTCTTACTCATGCTTGATACTTTTCAAGAAACAACTTAGAAGGATAAGATCAAGGTGTTAACCTTTTAACGATCAACCTCCCTCTGATACCAATTGAGAGGTCTAAGATGTTAGCCTAAATCACCTAGAGGGGGGTGAATAGGTGAAATGCGTGTCAAATGCGGAATTAAAAACTAACACAGCAAATATCAAGCAATCACAGAAGACAAGAGATTTATAGTGGTTCCCCAATCTTGGGTACGTCCACTTTCCTCACCGATCTAGCAAATCACTAGACTCGGCTACTCCACTATCTCGGATTGAAAACAATCCTACACCTCGGAACCACGTTCCTACAAATCTCGATCCCAAAACGGATCTACAAAAACTCGGAAGACAAAACTTCCTACAAGTCTCGGAGAAGAATCTCCTACAATGAAATTTGGTTTGAAAATAAAAATCAAAACAACAATCTCAGATCTGGATCTTTGACGGTCTTCTTCTTCAGGAACTTCGGCTTGATCAGAAAAAGGTTGAAGATGACCTGAGAGAGATCCACGAGTCTGAAAACTAGAACCACCTCGATCGAGAAGAGAGATCTGGAATCTTCAAGGCTCGGCAAGATCGAGTGATTCTCTTTCTTCTGGATCGCTGGAGAAAAGATCGATGAAAACGAAGGTCGCGATCCAAACTTTTCTTCTTCTTCCGTGAACGGCAATGGCGGCGGCGTGAAAATTAGGGTTCACGGAATTTCTCTTTCTTAAAAAGAATATTTCTGTAATTACGCTTAAAAGTCATTTCTGAAAAGACCTATTTATAGGTGGGTTCCAACGGTCATAATATTGATTATTGATGACACGTGGACCAATCAGAATTGACAGATTCAAAATACTTATGATGAAAATGGACTTAGAAAAATTCTGGAGAACTTGACTGCGATACTCGAGTAATGGAGGATATACACGATTATGGAGAGATGGATTACTCGAGTAGCAAGAAGCAGTATACTCGAGTATAGAAAGAGAGAAATACAGGAGAGAAGAATGAATTACTCGAGTATCAAAAATGGTATACTCGAGTATCAGAATTGTATACTCGAGTAATAGAAAGTATACTCGAGTATCAAGACGATATACTCGAGTATCAAAAGGCTAAACTCGAGTATCAGAAAATATACCTGAGAAACGTTAACATACACGAGTATCAGAGGATATACTCGAGTATGGAAGAATTTACTCGAGTATCAAAGATCAATTACTCGAGTATGAACATACTTACTTGAGTATCAGAAGATATACTCGAGTATAGAGAAAACTTACTCGAGTATCAGAAGTTATACTCGAGTATCAGAAAACACTTACTCGAGTATGAACATACTTACTCGAGTATCAGAAGATATACTCGAGTATAGAGCAGACTTACTCGAGTATCAGAAGTTATACTCGAGTATCAGAAAACACTTACTCGAGTATCAGAAGTTATACTCGAGTATCAGAAAACACTTACTCGAGTATCAGAAGTTATACTCGAGTATCAGAAAACACTTACTCGAGTATCAGAAGTTATACTCGAGTATCAGAAGTTATACTCGAGTATAGAGCAAACTTACTCGAGTATAAAGGACTTAGGAAAATTTTCTCTGAGAAAGCTTAGCTCCAAAGCTTCTGTCCATCCATCCAATGTGCATGAAGGATAAGTGTATCCCAATAGAGAGGCTATACATGGGCCAACACCTTGGATCACACAATGAGAGATTACATTGCATGGTCCTGTGTTTGGTGACCCATTACAGACTGACATTGGTCTACACTTGTCAATTAGAACCTGCACACATACAACTCAAATACCACATCAAATACAACTTAATTCATCTTAGTTCAAGATCTGACCTCCTACAAATCTGAGGTATTGTGGAGACAAACCCCAACACCAAGCACATGACAGGAAATAAAGAACATCTGTCAAAGTTCAAGGCAAAGCTTGGCCCAAAGGTAATCTTTGGAGATTCAAGCTGTGGTCAAACTGAAGGCTATGACAGGATGACAATTGGAGCTGTAACATTCAAGAGAGTTGCCTATGTAGCTGGACTGAAGCATAATCTAATTTCAGTATGTCAGTTATGTGATGCTGGATACCAGGTATCATTCTCTAACTCTCTTTGTAATATTACTTTAAATAATAGTGTTGTATTGGTAGGTATTAGACAAGGTAACATTTATTTAGTAGATTTTAATTCAACTCACTCTGAAATCTGCTTGTTTAATGAAGTAACCAATAACAATACTCTATGGCATAAAAGGCTTAGCCATGTTAACCTCAAGAATATATCTAGGTTATCTAAATACAACCTTGTTAGAGGTTTACCTTCTTGCCCCTACAAGAAGGAGAGCCTATGCAAGGCTTGTCAACTAGGTAAGCAAACCAAGAACTCTTTTAAATCAGTAAATAAAAGTGATTCTCCTAGAATCCTGTATTTATTACATTTGGACCTATTTGTCCCAATAAATGTACAGAGTTTAGGAGGGAAGTATTACACCCTAATCATTGTAGATGACTTCTCAAGGTTCACTTGGTTGTTCTTTTTGAGAACTAAGGCTGATAACTTCAAAGACCTTACAGACTTTCTATTATGTGTGCAGACTGAGTACTCTACTCATGTGACCTTGATTAGAAGTGATCATGGTACTGAGTTTGACTCTCTTCTCATGCAAGAATTCTGTGAGAGAGAAGGTATCAAACATAGCTTCTCAGCTCCTCGAACTCCCCAACAAAATGGGGTAGTTGAAAGGAAGAACATAACACTAATTGAAGCTGCTGGCACATTGTTGGCAGATGCTAATATGCCTCTTTCCTATCGGGCAGAAGCTGTTAGTACAGCCAACTATGTCTTAAATAGAAGTCGGATACACAAACTTAAGTGTAAAACTCCTTATGAGTTACTTAAAGGAAAGAAACCTAAAATAAACTATTTTAGAGTGTTTGGCTGTATTGTTTATATTCATAATAACAATAAAGAATACCTTAGAAAATTTGAAGCAAAGGCTTCAATGGGAATTTTTCTTGGATATTCCCAAGTAAGCAAAGCTTATAGGGTATTTAATAAATCATCTTATAAAATTGAAGAGTCTGTTCATGTGTCCTTTGATGAATCCCAAATGTTTTACAAGGAGAAGGAAACTTCCCCTTCCTCAAGTTCATTACAGGTACAAGAATATTCCAAAGATGTCACTCAAGAAATCCTCCATCTTTCAACTCTTCATATCACTGAATCAGACAGTGATGAATACATTACAGAAGTTATTGTTGTTCTACCAATAGTAGATCAAATTCCTCCTGAGGAATTAATCCCAACTATTGCTGAAGATCACATCCCACCTACTGATATTGTCACACTTAGAGATCACCCTATATCTCAAGTGATAGGAGACATATCAGCTGGTGTTCAAACAAGACATCAGTTAAGACAGGATGTGATACATGCTTGTTTCCTTTCATAGATTGAGCCCCTCACCATTAAAGATGCTAAGCTAGATCCCCACTGGATCATTGCTATGCAAGAGGAACTCAATCAGTTTGAAAGATGTAAAGTATGGACTTTGGTTCCAAGACCTAAAGGCCAACTGATCATAGGCACCAAGTGGGTGTATAGAAATAAGTTGGATGCAAAATGAATCATTGTAAGGAATCAAGCTAGGCTTGCAGGTCAGGGCTATAGACAGGAGGAAGGTATAGATTATGACCAAACCTTTGCTCCTGTTGCAAGGCTAGAGGCAATAAGGATCTTCTTAGCCTATGCAGCCTATATGAAGTTTAAGGTTTTTCAGATGGATGTCAAAAGTGCTTTTCTTAATGGTGAGCTAAAGGAAGAGGTATTTATTGAACAGCCACCTGGTTTTGTTTCTTCAACTCAGCCCTCACATGTATTCAAGTTGCAGAAAGCTCTTTATGGACTAAAACAAGCACCAAGAGCCTGGTATGAGACTCTAGCTAGTTTCCTGTTAGAGCACAACTTTGTTAGGGGAGTAGTTGATAGAACCCTCTTCGTTAAGCACCACAAGTACACAATCCTGTTAGTTCAAGTGTATGTGGATGACATTATTTTTGGTTCCACTGATCCCAAACTATGCAAAAAGTTCTCCAACTTAATGCATTCTAAGTTTGAGATGAGTAGTATGGGTGAGCTGTCTTACTTTCTTGGTCTCCAAGTAAAGTAAGATGTTGATGGCATCTTCATCTCCCAATCCAAATATGCCAAGGAATTGGTAAAGAAGTTTTGGATGGCAGATGCTTCAGCAATGCATACACCTATGGCTACTAATGTAATTATTGATTCTGATGATCAGGGAAAGCCTGTAGATCAAAAGAATTATAGGGCCATTGTTGGTTCCCTATTGTATTTAACTACAAGTAGCCCAGACATAATGTTTGCTACATGCCTTTGTGCTAGATTCCAGGTCAACCCCAAGGAATCTCATCTGATTCTTCTCAAGAGAATCTTGAGATACCTGAAGGGATGTCCAAATCTAGGACTTTGGTACCCAACTGAGTCAGAATTTGAATTAATTGGATATTCTGATTATGCTGGTTGTCGAATTGAACGGAAAAGTACCTCAGGAACTTGTCAGTTCCTGGGAGAGAGATTGGTCTCTTGGTTCTGTAAGAAGCAGGCCTCTGTCTCAACTTCAACTACAGAAGCTGAATATATAGCAGCTGCTAGTTGTTGTTCACAGATCCTGTGGATACAAAATCCACTTTTGGATTATGGGTACTCACACAAGAACACTAAAATCATGTGTGATAGTACAAGTGCTATCTCCATTGCACAAAATCCAGTGCAACACTCTAGAACGAAGCACATTGAGATTAGACACCATTTCCTGAGAGATTGTGTGGAAAAGAACAAGATCAGCCTCGAGTTCATATCCAAAGACCTTCAGAGAGGTGATATATTTACCAAGCCCTTAGATGAACAGAAGCATCTGTTGTTTTTGGTTCAACTAGGCATGATTAATGGAAGAGACTAAGTGTGACGTCTGCCTTGTTGAAACTTGTTCGAAGATAGTCGAACGAAGTTCGACGATAGTCGAACGGATCAAGCCTATCGTCGACCTATGGTTGAAGATAGCTTATATGCTTGAAGATCGTCGACCGACATTCGAAGATAGTCGAACAGGTCGAGCCTATCGTCGATCTATGGTTGATGACAGCTTGCTGTTTGTGAAGACAGAAATAGTCGAATGATTGATCGACTACTCTGCTTCAGGACCGATCGTCGAACGACCGTTCGACCATCGTCTCCAGTATCTTTTAAATAGATCGACGATCACTGTTTTAATATAAAGCCGATGGTCGACCTAGGTTAAAAGATAGTTGCTCTTATCGTCGACGGAGAGCGTCTTTTCGCATTCCGTCTTCCCGCTTGCTCTTTGTCTTGCGCTCCGTTCTCGCCGTCTCTCTCTTGTCTTCTCCAGCTTTCTCGATGGCGATTGCTCCAGCGCTTCATGCAGTAGTGAAGTTTGATGCCGGTTTCAGCGTAGATTTCGACGCCTTTAGCTGCTGCGAACCAGGAATAGTGGAGATTCTGAATCTGTGCAGAGATCAAGGATTAGAGAAACTCATGTCCTACAGAATAAAGATAAACACTCAAGAGATCAAAGAGTGGGCCTTCACTTCATCTTCTACTGATGACTCGATGACTGGAACAATTAGCGGAGAAGAGGTAATATTGACTCCCGCTATTCTGACTGAAATTTTTGGATTAATTAATGGTGAAGAAGAGTATGAGCAAGATGCTCCTGAGTTTGGAAGGATGCTGATAGAGCTGGGACATGCTGAAGGCATTCCCTCCAAGCTGCTCAAAGTGAATTTCTCGTTTAAGATCAAGTTTCTTGCGGAAATTATTGGAAAAGTGCTACTGGGAAAGCACTCCGCCCACGATAATATTACAAGGCAGCAATTTGCACTAATGTGTGCAATTGTTAATAAGAAGCAGATAAATTGGGCAGGCGTTCTATTTGATTTGATAAGGAAAAAGAATGGAAAGAAAGAAGTTACCCTAGGAAGGGTAGTTGGAATTTTTCTGAAGGAGAAATATCCCCACCTGCTAGTGTCAGCCGCCTCCTCCATCAACGCAAGCAAGAAGATGGATCCATCCCTGTTCTCAAAATGGAAAAGGACCTTTCTGAAGCCCGCTCCCGCAGGGGTTGCTCCAGTTACTTCTGAGAGCACTAGGACTGTCTCAGTCACTCCTCCCCCCCCTTCTAGCAGCTGGCTCAGCAAATTTATCTCTTCCATCTTCTTCATCAGCTTTGCCGTCTACTTCAGTTAAAGTTCCATCAAATTCAATTGAAGTACGACATTCTGCTTCTCCTCCTGCATCTCCTCTCCCGACTCATCTTGCTGGGATATCTCAACCCAGTTTTGATTTATTGGTGTCTGAGATTCCCACTCCTCCTCAGTCACCAATTCCCTCCTCTGATCATCTTGATCATCTTGATCACCCTGCATCCACCCATGTATCTCCACATCATTCTCCAGCTCCATCTCCAGTTCCATCTCTAGCTCATTCACCAGCTCATCTTGCATATACCATCACTATTGATCTTCCATCTTCTGAAATTCCTCCATCATCATCATCATCTTCTTTTGAAATAACTCCAGATTTTATTTCTAGCATTGTGGAGTTATTTACCCCCTCAATTAGAACTATGATTGAAGAGGCAATTGCTCCGCTTGCTTCTTCTATATCATCTTTGACTGCTGCTATTCTGAAACTCTCTAAGTCTGCTGAGCCCTCTTCTTCTAGGGGCCTGGTTTCAGTTTCTACTGAAATCAGGCAGGGGGAGATGCTTGATGAAGATGTCTCTGAGCAGCCCTTGGCCTCTCCTCCAACAGTTCATCTTGCAGTAGCAGAGAAAGCAACAGAAGATTCAGCTCCTCCTCCTCTATTTGAAAAGGAAATTTCTAATGTAGTATTAAAATCTGAATTTATTGTTAAAGCTTGTTTAGAAGAAAGTTCTACTCCCTTGGTTGCCCTCTACCTAGAAGGAATCATCACCTCCCTTCTAGATGAATTGTGGGAGTTAGGACATGCTGTGGTCGATTCTGAAGGTATTCCCTTTACTTACTTTTTAGACTTGTTAACTGATATGCTAGTTTGGGAATATTTGGAAGGCATGATTAGATGTCATTTAGAACAATTTTATTCATAAAATTACAGATAAAATGGAAGTAGTTCTAGATTCTCAAGAACCTGTTATCCAAATTGCTCTAGAAGTTCAACCAGAATCAGAGGCTCAAATTTCTGAAGTTGCTCAGCCTGAAGTGCAAGCAGAACTGGTCACTTTGACAGTTTCTGAGATTCAAGAATCAGCTGCAGATGCCCAGACTAAAAAATCTACTGTATGGGATGATTCCCCAGGATTGGATTTAGATGCTCTATTGGCACAGGATGCCATAGAAGAAGAACGAGAAAGAGCTGCTCGAAAGGAAAAAGAAAGAGCTATAAAAGATGCTATTGACCCATATGATCTACCTATCTCTTCTAATTCTGAAGATGAGATCGATTCTGACGAGTCTGCTGAGACTAAAAGAAAAAGGATTGCTAAAAAGAAAAGAAAAGCTGTTGCTCCTCCTCCTGCTAATCCAGATAATGATACACCGTATTATATACTGAAAGGAATTGATCCAAAGTCAAAAGACTTCCAGCATTGGATGTTGTTTTCTAAGAACCAGCAAAAGCAAAGGAAAAAGTCCAAGAGGTATGACTCTCCTGTTCCTAGATGGAATCCTAGAGGTCCTCCTCCTCCACCTCCCGGTGCAGGAGCCTCAGGAAATTTATCTTCTAAATCTGCATCTCAATCTGCTCAAAGGAGAAGTTCACAAGGATTCCAAGGTAAAAGCCAAACTGGCTATCAAAGACCTGATACTGTTAAAGAACAAGTTAAGGAGGTAGTGTATCAAAGACCAACCTTTTCCCCTCCTCCTTCTCCAAAGGAAAAAGTTTCATCTCCAAAGCCAGTTCATACTGAGAAAGATGTTCCAAAAGGTAAGTGATTTATGTTTTAACTGAAAATTCTAGCAAGAACTTTATTAAGTCTTCTCTCTCTTGTTATCTAGTTAATCAGGATAAAGAACCAGTTGACACTTCTTCTGAGATTGTTTATGAAAGCCCAGAGCTTGATCCTAACTTTAGGATGGCTCGTTTTCTTGAACTGGTTGGAGCAGCGCAAATTAGGAAAGCAAAAGCAGAAGGAAAGGACACTGCAGGATTAACCACAATGTCTAAATTCAGAAAGAAGGAGCTCGAAAAATTCCAGGTCAGACCTGAGATGTTTGATCCTTCAAAGTATATGAAAAAGCATCTGAGGCAGTGGTCCCAAGGACAACAGAATTGAAAATTATTGGAGATCAAGACTTGAAGCTATCGAAAAAAGAAGCTCTAGATCCCACAAGAAAGATTACTTTTGTTTCTAGCTCTTCTGATCCTAAGCATAACTCTGAAACACCTTAATTATTCATTGATTGACAGTTAATTTCTTATCTGATTGATTGATGATATCTGCTTAGTTATTTCCCTTTATGCATTTCATTTTACTTTCAGTAATTAGTTTTGTATGTTTAAATGGTTGAGAGACTTAACTCAAATAGGGGGAGATTGTTGGAACCCTAGGTTTTGATTTGAGTTCAGTCCTCTCTTTCTGTCTCTTGACCCAAGATTTATCTATGGTCAAAGGTTAGTTGATAGTTTAGATTCTCTAGTTGTGTAGAATTGCTTTTCCAGATGAATATTTGGTTAAGTAGTTTTTCGTTCGACTATAGTCGAACGTCGCTCGACTATCGTCTATTGGCTGATCGACGATCGTCTATCAGTTGGTCGACATTCTGTCTGCGTTGATAGCTCGACTATCTATTGATAGGTCGACTATCTGTTTGCTTTGGTAGTTCGACTATCTGTCCTGATAGTTAAACTATCTGATAGCTCGACTATCTGTTGATAGGTCGACTATCTGTGTTGCTTTGATAGTTCGACTATCTGCTTGGATAGTTCAACTATCTGATAGTTCGACTATCTGTTGATAGGTCGACTATATGTTTTGTTTTGATAGGTCGACTATCTGTTGATAGGTCGACTATCTGTTTTTCTGTGATAGGTCGACTATTTGTTTGATAGGTCGACTATCTGTTTTGTTTGGTAGTTCGACTATCTGTCCGGATAGATCGACTATCTGATAGCTCGACTATCTGTTCTGATAGGTCGACTATCTGCTGAGGTAGTTCGACTATCTTCTTTGATAGTTCGACTATCTGGATCGTTCGACTATCTGTCCGATAGGTCGACGATCTCCGTGCGTCGGTCGACGATCTCTGAGGGTCGTTCGACGTTTTGCTACTTGTTTTAAAATAGTTTTGTCGTCTTCTATGATGTGACTAATTTCATATTTATTTTGGCATATTATATAAAAGATTATCTGAATAAATTGTGATATTATTTACATGCAATATCAGTTCCATTCTTTATGCATGAGCTAATCTTTTCTAACTAAGTTGTTTGTCTTATAGTTGAGATATGATTTCTGCCAGGTTGTCCTTTATAGCCGTTAGACTCAAAAAGTCTTTCTTGGCTGTAAAGAGTTTTTTCTGATGTGACTTTCTCTTATATTATTTCATCAGAAGTACTTGCAGCTTCTTAGAAAGCTTTATCCTTTTATAGGATATCTGCCTGCAGTATTTTGTTTTGCTTTATGCTTTTTGCAGCCCAGCTTGTAGAGTTCAGAAGAATTCAAGATTCAAACTCAGTTAAGAGCCGTTGCTGCTGCTGCTATATAAAGACTTCTTTGAAGAAGAAATCAACTAGCTCTCACATACCAAAAAGCGATCAACAGCATTCAAGCTTAAGAACTTACAGTTTCCAACTGCTCTTAGCACATTCACATCTAACTGAGAAGAAGTTCTAGTTCTTCACTCTTCTTCAACCTGAGTTCTCCTGCTTACAGGAAGATCTTCACTCAGAGCCTTTTGAAGAAGAAGAAGAAGATAACTGCCTAAAGAAGAAATTCTATTTAATATTATTTATCTTCTTGTAGCTTTTTCCTTCAGTATTTTTTGAAGTGTTTCTGCACTGAAGCAAGACTTCACATGGACGTTCTTTGAGCCAGGGGGAGCCTTGATTCTTTTAGAGCTTTCTAGCTCAGTGCAAGTTATTGTGCTTCTCTAATCTATTGTAAAATAGAGAAAACACCTTAACCTCCTTTCCCCCTCCTGTACAGGGTTATTACTCCCTTCAAAAGTATCCCTTGGTGGCAGGGCACCTGATCAAAAACCTGTGTTGGTTTTTAGACACCTGATCAAAAGTCTAAAGGGTTTCTTGATCTACCTGAAGCAGATCTTGTTGGTGGCAGGGCACCTGATCAAAAACCTGAGTGGATTCCTACCTTGTTGGTAGAAGAGTGGACGTACCCAAGTTGTTTGGGGAACCACTATAAATTTCTTGTGTCATCTGGATTGCTTTAATTAATTACTTGCATTGTGGCTGTGATTAGATCTTAACTAGGTTTGCTAGTTGCTGTTTAGGTTTCCAAGCCTTAACTGTAATTACAGTTGGCTGCCTTTTTGTGCACAACACTTGTGTTAGGCTCTAAGGTTTAATCTCAAATATCTATAACTTTTATTCCGCATTTAACTCCAAGGGAGTTGAGTAGAAAGTCAACTTTGCTAGTGCAATTTTTGATTACTCTATTCACCCCCCCCCCCCTCTAGAGTAGTATCAATCCCTTCTCTTTCAGAGCGCTCAGTGATCTTCTGGGTTTGTGGTGGGACCAACGAGCCGGGCCCTTGGTCTAATCCTTTGCTCTCCTTTCCTTGTTGTTTTTAAATGCACGACAACCCCTTCCCCAAGGGTTAACTCCACAAGAGACCGATTTTCGGTTTCAACATTCTGGTGCGGTGAGCGTGGATCGTGGTCAGCACAGAAAACCTTCAGCGAGCTCGATGACGGGAGGAGAAGGGCAAGGATCGGACGGGACCGACTCGCCACCCCCTCCCCCTCTTGCCACCATGGGGATGTTCGAGGACTTCAAGCAGGAGGTACTTGGCTTGGTTCGGTTCGCACTCGGTACGCGCGCCGAGTGCTCGACTCCAACAATCTCGGTCCTCGCGGATCCGGTACTCGGCGAGACCGCTCATGCCCGGCCAGTGGGGAAGGAAGTCATCGAGGAGGTCCGGGGCGCTGAGCTCCCCGGGCGAGTGTTTTTCCCAGGCTCAGGAGGCAGCAGCAAGTTTGGCGAGTGGGGAGCGCGAGAGCCTCCGGCTCGCCCAGTGGGGGGAGTGAGTCCCTTCAGCGAGCTGGTCTCCTCTACACCAGTCCTAGAGGGTTTCAGGGAGCCTGACATGTCCTACTACACCGGGAAGGGAGACCCGGTCCAGCACGTCCAATGGTTCGAGGATGTGGTCTTGATCCGGCAGATGTTGGATAGATTCAAATGCAGGCTCTTCGCCATCACTCTAAAAGAGAAGGCCAGGGAGTGGTTCCACCAGCTGCCGGCCAGTTCTATCTACTATTTCGAGGACCACTGCCGGGGGTTCATGCTGAGGTTCACCACCTCGAAGAAGAGGAAAAGGGAGTCAGAATCCCTGTTCCGCATCAAATATGGGGTGAACGAGACCCTGGGGAGCTACGTCGATCTCTTCCAAGAGGAGGTCACCTAGGTTCAGGAAATGCCGGGTCACACTTTGATGATGGCCTTCACCCTAGAGCTGCAACAGGGTTTCTTCCGAATGGAGCAAAATAGGATTCCCCCCTCTCCTACAAGGAGTTGATAGAGAGGGCGGCGAGAAAAGTCGACGGGGAGGCGTCAATCCCGTAGTTTGCCCGGAGGTTAGCCAAGTTAGCTACGAAGGAGGAGATGCCCAGAGGAGGTAGGGGTCAGGAGGAAAGAAGAGTTGAGCCCCGATAGAGGGAGCAGCTGCCCAAGTGGGGGCGTCAGGAGCCAAATCAGTGGCTAGGGTGGAGGCCCGAGTGGCAGGAGCAGGGGGCGAGGAGAGGGTTCTGCGGAGGAGAAAACCGCCAAGGAGGCCAGGGCCAGTTCTACCCTCCAAGCGGGAGGCAGGGCCAGAGGCCCCCCCCCCCTCCTCGATCAAGAGGAGGCTATGGCTGTGGCCATGGGAGAAAGGAGAAGAGCAGCGCGGAGGAGAAGAAGGGAGGTTAGGGTGGACTTACCCTACTGTGACTTTCATCAGGAGGAGGGGAATGCCACGGCCACGTGACCGGAGTTCCTCGAGATGAGGGGAAACAGGGAGCAGCAGCAGCAGCAAGACCGCCAAGGATTGCAGATCGAGGAGGTCCTGCCTCGGGCAGAGGACGACAGTTGCAAAGACCGGGTAGACGTGGGAACCCGGGGAGGGATCAGAGCAATTCACGGGGGGGGGGGGGGGGGGGGGGCAGGGATCGAGGCCTCCCGTAAGGCCAGCCTCCACACCATGTATCGACGGAGTGTTGGCTCCACATCCCAGACCCCGCCCCTGGAAGAAAGAATCACCTTCACGGCTCAGGATATGTCAGGTCACGAGGACCCCTTTTGCGATGCGCTGGTCATCAGGACGGCCATCGAGGATTTCACCGTCTCTCGGATTCTCATCGACAACGGGAGCTCCGTCAACGTCATCTTCAAGAAGGCGTTTGACGCGATTATGGTGGAGCCCAAAAGGGTATTGGCCTTAGATGGGCCCCTGTTTGGCTTTTCGGGGGAGAGGAAGGAAGTCGAGGGAGGAGTCAAACTCCAAGTCTCTTTGGGGGGCAGTCCCGCAATTGCAAGTTCGTCATCATGGACGCCCCCAATAGCTACAGTGCCATCTTTGGGAGGCCCCTCTTCAGCTCCTTCCACTGCGTCCCCTCGTCCTTCCACCAATGCCTAAAGTTCAACGTAGAGAGGGTCAAGGTAAGGGTATGCGGAGACCCTAAGATGGCAAGGGAGTGCTATGTCACCGCCGTAAACTCTATCTTATGGTAGGAGGGCGCTGAAGAGATGGGGAGAAGGATGGAGGAGGAAGAGCAAAGGGTTCGTCCGGAGGAGATGGATGTGGAGGGGAGATGCGCCCAGAAGGAAGAAGTGAAGGAAGCTCAAGAGCCGGCCGAGGTAATGGCCGTGGAAGAAGCCGAGGCAGAAGCCTTCGCCTCAAGAGGAGGGGAGGTTGAGGAATGGGGGGAGAGGCCTCGCCTAGAAGCGGCGGAAGAGGTGGTGGAGATGGATGTTCTCATCCTCAGAGGAAAGGTGGAGAAGGTTCGCGTCAGCGGGGATCTGAACCCGGATGCCCAAGGCAAGATGCTAGAGTGCATCCAGAGGAACGTGGACATCTTTTCCTGGAGCGTTGCAGAGATGCCAGGGATCGACGCCGACGTGGCCTGTCATCGCCTCAACCTGGATCCGGAGGCTCGCCCAGTCTAGCAGAAGAAGAGACCTATCGTGGATAGGTTGGCCGAGCCGATTCAAGAGGAAGTGGCCAAGCTCCTTAGGGCCAATTTTATATCCTAGATCCAATACCCCGGCTGGGTCTCCAATGTTGTAATGTTTAAAAAAGGAGACAGTTGATGGCGTATGTGTGTGGATTTTTTGCTTTTTAATAAATCATGCCCTAAGGATTGTTACCCCCTGCCTCGGATCGACGCGCTGGTTGACTCTGTCGTCGGTTTCCCTATAATGAGTTTTTTAGATGCATTTTTAGGTTATCACCAGATCAAAATGCACCCTCCCGACAACAAAGATGTCTCCTTCATCACTGGGGATGGATGCTACTATTATAAAATGATGCCCTTCGGGATAAAGAACGCAGGGGCGACTTATCAAAAAATTATGGAAAGGGTCTTTCGAGAGCAGAAGGGAAGGAACTTGGAATTGTACGTTGATGACGTCATGATCAAGAGTCAAGACGACGACTCTCACCTCCAGGATCTGGAGGAAACCTTTGCCACCCTACGCGAGTACAAGATGGGGCAGAATCCCTTGAAGTGCATCTTCGGGGCGAGCAGGGGCAAATTTCTGGGCCACCTCCTCACCCACGCTAGAGTAGAACCAAACACCGACAAGGTCCGGGCGATTATGGAGTTGGGGTCGCCTCGGGATGCAAAAGAGGTGCAGCGATTGACGGGGAAGCTGGCGGTGTTGAGCAGGTTCCTCTCCCGGGCTGTGGAGAAGTGCTCTCCCTTCTTCAAGACCTTAAGAGGAGGCCGGAGGTTCGAATGGACCTCGGAGTGCGAGGAGGCGTTCCAGGCCTTGAAGAGGCAGTTGACTCAGGCCCCCTTGCTCCAGGGGCAGAAGGAGGGGGAGGACTTATTCTTGTATTTGGGGATTGGGGCGGAGACCGTGAGTTCTGTCTTAGTTCGGGAAGAGGGGAAGAAATAGCTCCCGGTTTACAATGTGAGCAGGATGTTGAGGAAGGCCGAGCTCCATTATCCAATCCTGGAGAAGCTAGCTTTTGCCCTCATCATCTCGGCCCAGAGGCTCCGGCCTTACTTCCAAGCACACTCAATCAAAGTGGTGACTGACCACCCCCTCCGCAGCATCTTCGAAGGGGTGGAGCATTCGGACAGATTAACTAAGTGGTCGGTAGAGTTGAGCAAGTTTGACGTCTCCTTCGTCCCTCGCCTCTCGATCAAGGCCCAAGCTATGGCCGACTTCTTGGCTGACTATGTGGTCGAGGTGGCGGAGGAAGAACTCACTCGCCCGGTTCCTTGGAGGGTCATGATGGATGGTGCTTCAGGGAGGTATTCCCTTGGGGCACGAATCATCTTGGAGAGCCCTCAGGGAACGAGGATCGAGCAGACAGTTTTGATACACTTCCCTATCACCAACAATTAGGCCGAGTACGAGGCCGTGATTGCGGGTCTGCGTTTGGGAAGGGAACTAGGCGTGCATGATGGTGAGGTACTCACTGAATCCATGTGATAGTTTTACTTTCAAGACAACCTAAACACCTAGAGGGGGGTGGTGAATAGGTTCTAATTGCTTGTTTATACTTTTAGGCAGAATTCAATTACAGAATTAAAACATCTAGCACAGCAATCACAGAAATTTAATCATCACAGATTTCACAAGGTTTTATAGTGGTTCCCCTAGGTTTGGGTACATCCACTTTCCCCCTTCACCTATCTAGTAGTATGCTAGATTCGGCCAAACTTCCACTATTCTCAGATCCGCAGATCCTACAGCTCAGAACCTGGATAGGTTCCTACAACTCAGAACTCAGAATGGTTCCTACAACTCAGACACAACAGCCCTACCTCAGCCTTGCCACAAGGCCTACAACTCAGAGAAGAACCTTCTCCTACACTCAGGCAAACAGCCCTACCACTCAGAGATCAACTCTCCTACACTCAGCCTTTATATCATAGGCTTACAACTCAGATCTGTGTAAAAAAGATCCTACAGAAATTTAGAAAAGAAGTTTTAATGTCTTGCCTTTGTTGAGAGAGAAGAGGACAAGACAATTCTTGATCAGCTGATGAAATCAACTGAATCTGAGCTTTCTTCAAAGCTTCTTGAATCTGATCTTAGCTGAGTTGATTTCCAAACAGCTTCTTGAGAAACCATTGACGGCTTCCTTCTTCTTCTTCAAATGGGTGGATCCCTCTCTATCCAACACCTTTAATGATACTTCTGAATTCTTGTTAGAACTCTTCTTAGATCGATCCTGAGATCGTCTTCTTAGATCTTCTGATGAAGATCTTCTTTAGTGCCTAGCACTTTCTTGAATTGATACTTCAATTGGATTGTAATCCTTCTTCACTTTTTGCACCTTTTTTTTACTTCCTTCTGAATCTGTCTATTTATAGACCTTCTTCATGGTAACCGGCTGATCCGATTTCTAACTGTTTTCTGACAAGTCTGATAGCATCAGTTAACCGGTGGCAACTCATAGCTGTCAAGTCTTCAAACAAATCCTGTGCCTTAGTCTTGGACAGCAAAGTGTCGAGACAGTCTGTCAGAAAGTGTCGAGACCAATTGTCTATATGTGTCGACACAAGTGACTTTGGTGTCGACACAGTCTTTGAAGATGTCGACAAGTTTGCCTTTAAGTCGACACAGCTTCTTCAGAAAATAACTTGGTCTTGACTCTGCAGTGTGTCGACACAAGTCCTGTGTGACGACACAGTTGTTGTAGATTCAGAACTCAGTATGTGTCGACACTGCCTTCAGGTGTCGACACAGCAATTGTCGACTCTGCCAAAATGTGTCGACTTAGTCTTCTGGTGTCGACACAAGTATTATCGACTTCTGCCAATGTGTGTCGACTCTGTCTCATTGTGTCGACAAAGCCTCCCAGTGTCGACACAAATGTGGTCGACTATCTTTCTGTGAGTCGACGCTGCTTCTCAGTGTCGACATTAATGTGGTCGACTATCTCCTTCTGTGTCGAGGTCGACTATCTTCTTCTATGTCGAGGTCGACTATCTTTTTCTGTGTCGAGGTCGACTATCTTTCTCTGTGTCGACTATCTTTCTTTGTGTCGACACAGCTTCCGTCAAGTGTCGACACAAATATTCTGAAGTGTCGACACTGTTTCTTCAGGTGTCGACACATGGACTTAGAATATTTTTCTACATTCTTTAATACTTCTTCACCTGCTCATGTCAACTTAAAACAACATCAAATACACCTTGATGTATATCATTGAGCTAAGTTGTACTTTTTCAAATCAGGTACACATTTTCCAATGTACCCAATAATCTCCCCCTATTTGGAGAAGTCATAACCCTTAAAACCAATGATATACACCATTTATAAAAAGTATAATATGATGATATATGACATAACAGGAATACTTAATAAAAAACAAAATATGAACAATCCATCACAGAGTGAACATTATATGATTCCAAACAATATTTTGTTTATAACTTAGTAATGTTTGATTACAGATTTTTACATTGAATGATTTAATCAAAACATTACAAAATACTTTTGAAAGAGCTTAAAATTAAGACTGATCAGGCTCTCTTATGACAATCCCTTTGCCAGATTGGATTTGAGCCTTCACAGGAGCTTCAGCAACTTCAGCTGGCTTCTTGCCTTTTTGATCAGCCTTCTTCTGTGCTTCTTCCTTGAGCCTTTGCCTTTCAAAGTAATGATATGGCTTTGGAAAGTACTTGCTCGGCTCCTGAGCATCTGGTGGCAGCCTACCCAGCTTGGCTTTTCTTCTGAACTGTACTATTGCATCTTGCCTAGCTTCATACTTTTGCCATTCCAATTCATTATACCACTTTCCTCTTTCATGAACTTGGTCTTTTACAGCCTTCCATGCAGTGAGTATAATATTTCTTGAAGTAGGGCTCCACTGCTCAAAATCTGGCTTAAGTTCAGCCTGCTCTCTAAATCTTTTCTTGGATAGTAGAGCATCTTGGTGTTCTTTCAAGTTGGCATCAGGCTTATCAACTTTTTCAATAATAACCTTGGTAACCTCCATTGGAGGACTATACATATCCTGAACTTGCTGATCAATCATATCAAAATCTGGAGGAGGGTAAATGACTTGGGCAATCTCAGGTTGATTGCCTTCAAGTAGACCTGTTTGAATGCCTGACTCAGCCACCATAGCATCATCACACAAAGGTGGATATCCCAATGTGGCTCGAATACTAATTGTCACCCATTTGGTGTGCTCTGAGCCAGCATGAACTAACAACCTCTCCCCCTTTATGACTTCTCTGGTAATATGATCTCTTAGATCTTCCTTCTGAAATCTGATCTGGCCATACAGATAATTCACACCTCTTTAAAAATGGTTTTAACTTTTGAAGCTTGTCAGATATGTCCTTTTGAGAGGTAGTGATAGCAGTTTTAACTGATTCAATAGCATCTTGAAGTTTCTTATCAAATTCTTCCATCTCCTTTCCCCTTGCTTCAGTCAACATATTTTTCAACAGCCAATCTATGTTCATCGAACTTAACTTGCAAATCAACCATAAACTTGTTATAATTAAATTCAGAATGGGATTGTTGAGTTATAGTCTATAGAGCCTGCTTATAACTTTTGCTCCTTCTCTTGAAGACAACAAGTTTTCTCTTCTTAGCCATTCTGGCTTCTTCAGTCTCAGATTCAGATGAACTATCAATTTGAACTCTTTCTTGAGGAGGAGGAGGAATATCCGTCTCAGTGCCATGTTGTTCAGCCTCAACATGCATAGACTCCCCCTCAACCACTTGCTCCTCCTCAATTTCTTTCTCCTTCTCAACCTCTTGCTCGATCTCAGCTTCTTGCTCTATCTTCATGTCTAGGACCTTCTCAATATCTTGCCCCTCTTCTACTTTATCAGTAGCAATATCAACATTAGGAAATAACTCATCTAGAGTGTATTCCTTCTGAGCTTGAACAGAAGATGTATCATTCAGATCTTCAATATTCAAATCGTTGGAGATATCAATTTGTTCTGCCTCTTGCACTGGGTCAGACATCTTCTCCCCCTATACTTGTTCAGTATTGGTAATATCCTGGGCAGGTGAGTACACTTGCTCCCCCTGCACCTGTGCAGAAATAGAAATTTTAGAAATGTATTTTGTAGGAAAATACACCAGCTCCCCCTGCAACTGTACCTGTTCAGGAGTAGATACATTCTGGGCAGGAGAATGAGCTTGCTCCCCCTGTATCTGTACAGGTATAGTTTCTTGCTGGGCTGGAGTAGACTCAGGCTGATCTTCAACCTGCTTTCTCACTAGTTCTTCTTGAAGCTGCTCAGTATCTTGAGCATGAGAAGGGGATTTCACCGGGGTGTCCTGCCTGCTCTCATCAGGCACATCCTTAGACAGCACCCTATCCCACCTAGAAAACAATCTCATGTCCATCTTTCTCATATGATTGATCTTTGTTCCTGGCAGTTGTTGCATTACCTCAGGGATCACTCCAGTCAGATATAAACTAATAATTCTAGCCAGATTTGGCTTCTTGATTCCTTCCTTGATCTTTTCAAAGATTACAGCTGACCAATCAGTTGGAATTGTAAACACAATTCTGGTCATTAGGCAGAACATATAGGCTGAAATCCTATCATGTCCCCCTGGTTTGCACAGAATCACCTTGCCAACTACTTCAGACAAAAATTTCCCTTGCTGATTCATCCCTTTCCTGTTGAAAGCAGCTCCAATCTTCAGGGTGGGATCCAATCCGCACCATTGGAGAGCCTCCCTTGACTTAGAAGCAGGGACTTCTTCTTCATTCTCAATTATTGGTAATTGGAGAATCTTCCTTAAACTTCTTGGGGTAATCTTCACTGTCGACCCATGAACAGTGGACTTTATCTTGAGAATATCTGAATCCACTTATGTAGAGTGAAAGAATTCATGCACCCTCTTCTTCCATATCTTAGAAGGTTCTGAAACTAAAAACTCTAATCCGGATTCAGAAATAAGAGTGATAACCCGTTGAACATCTATCGGGGCTTCTGCAAAGGCATTCCGTACCAACTCATAGCCTTCGTTGACGTTGTCTTCAATCTTCGGCGCCATTGATCAGTTGAGAAAGCTTGAGAGAAGAGAGAGGGAATGTCGACACAGGGTTTCAGTCGCGAAAACCTTGTAAGCGTATCGACAGATTAAGTTCTTGACCTATTTATACCTTCTATTGAAAGAAGATCAAAAGTCGGCAAAAACAGACTATAAGTGTCGACACAGATGGAATGTGTCGACACAAGCTTCTATTGTCTCGACATCAAGTCTGTCTACTATGTGTCGACACTAATTTGTGGATATGTCGACACCTGGGATATATAGTAGAGCATCAGAAATTCTGTGTCGACTCGTAGTATAAGTGTCGACACAAAATCTGTAAGTGTCGACACCACTATTCTGATGAAGTCGACACTACATTCCTTGATAAGTCGACAATTTGATTCTTAAGTGTCGACATATATTCTCTGTGTCGACAAAATATCTCTGACTTGTCGACATTACTTCACTGAGTCGATACATTATCACTGAATGTATCGACACCATTTTACTTGGCCAATTTCTGTTGTTCAAAACAACTTGAAAGTACTTCAAAGTACTTGATACTACTTCAATACCATTCTTGATGATTTTGTTAATACACTAATCAATGGTTAACATGCCTAATTCAATTTTAAATTTATTGAATTTGGTTTCATCTAGTGGCTTAGTAAATACATCTGCAATTTGATAATCTGTTTTTACAAATTCCAATGAGATGTCTTCTTTTTCTACATGTTCTCTAAGAAAATGGTATTTAATTTCTATATGCTTAGTTCTACTATGAGAAACTGGATTATTAGCAATAGAAATTGCACTCTTAGAATCACACAAAAGAGGTGTTCTACTTACTTGAATACCATAATCTTTAAGCTGATGCTGCATCCATAATAGCTGTGCACAGCAGCTTCCAGCAGCAACATACTCTGACTCAGCTGTGGATATTGCCACACTGGTCTGCTTATTACTACTCCATGAAATCAGTCTTCCTCCTAGGAATTGACAAGTACCTGTAGTACTCTTCCTATCCTCTCTACAGCCTGCAAAATCTGCATCTGAATAACCTGTTAGTAGAAAACCTCTATTCCTAGGGTACCAAAGGCCTAGATTAGGTGTGCCCTTAAGATATCTCAGAATCCTTTTGACTGCAGTATAATGAGACTCTTCAGGGCAGGCTTGGTACCTAGCACAGACACATGTAGCATACATAATATCTGGTCTACTAGCAGTGAGATATAGTAGAGAACCAACTATTCCTCTATACAAAGTCTCATCAACAGGTTTACCTGCATCATCTTTGCATATAGGCATACTTGTTCCCATAGGAGTTCTCATGATGGAGGATGACTTCATACCATACTTCTTAATTAATTCTTTGGTGAACTTTGACTGGGATATGGACAAGCCATCATCAGTCTGTCTTACTTGGAGTCCCAAGAAGAACTTAAGTTCCCCCATACTGCTCATCTCAAACTTCCCTTGCATAAGTTTGGCAAACTTTTTACAAAGGTTGTTTTCAGTAGATCCAAAGATTATGTCATCAACATAGATCTGAACTAAGATGATCTTGCCTTTGGATTCCCTAAGGAATAGAGTTTTGTCTATTTTTCCTCTTGAGAATTTATTCTCAATAAAGAAAGTAGACAGGGTTTCATACCAAGCCTTTGGGGCTTGCTTTAACCCATACAAAGCTTTTCTAAGCTTATAAACATAATCAGGTTTAAGAGGATCTACAAAACCTGATGGCTGCTCTACATATACTTCTTCTTTAAGATCACCATTCAGAAATGCTGACTTCACATCCATCTGGTATACTTTGAAGTCTTGATAGGCTGCATAGATAAGGAACATTCTGATTGCCTCCAGCCTTGCTACTGGGGCAAAAGTTTGATCAAAGTCAATCCCTTCTTCCTGCCTGTATCCTTTAGCAACCAATCTTGCTTTATTTTTCACTATTACTCCACTCTCATCCAACTTGTTCCTATAGATCCATTTTGTCCCAATTATATTGCGGCCTCTTGGTTTAGGAACAAGCTCCCAGACATTGCACCTTCTGAATTGATTCAGCTCCTCTTGCATAGCATCAATCCAGTGCTGGTCTTGGATAGCTTCTTCAAACTTCTTAGGCTCCATTTGTGACAGGAAACTTGAATGCAAAACTGTGCTTTGACTTCTGCTTCTAGTCTGCACTCCCTGTCTTGGATCACCTATTATCTGATCATCTGGATGGTCTCTTAAATGTCTTGTAGCTGGAGGAAGATTCCCTTCTAGTTGAACATCTCCAGCTCCTTCATTATGCTGAACCTCTTGGTTTTCTTCATCTTCTATTGTGTCTTGTACTCCCCCTGGACAGTAGCCTTCATTTTCCAATGCTCTATCTTCCCTTGAAGCTTCAGCAATGGAGAGCTTGTCCATTCTTTTGCTTATACCTGTTGAGTCATTTGATCTACAAGACAACTCACAGTTGATTAATCTTGTTTCATCAAACACAACATGCACAGATTCTTCAACAACTTGAGTAGTCAAGTTGAAGATTCTATAGGCCTTACTATTTGTGCTGTACCCAACAAATATCCCATCCTGGGATTTGGCAGCAAACTTAGTCAAATATGACTTACCATTGTTAAGTATATAGCATTTGCAACCAAAGATCCTGAAGTAGGATAGATTTGGTTTTCTACCTTTCATAATCTCATAGGGAGTCTTTTTGTGGCTCTTGGTGATAGAAGCCCTATTGATCACATGACAAGCAGTGTTTACTGCCTCAGCCCAGAAATATTCTGGTAGAGAGGTGTCACTCAATAGAGTTCTACCAGCTTCAATTAATGTTCTATTCTTTCTTTCAGCAATTCCATTTTGCTGAGGTGTTCTAGGTGAGGAGAACTCTTGGAAAATCCCAAAGTCTTCACATAACTTTGTCATGCTTTCAGATTGAAACTCAGTACCATGGTCACTTCTGATTTTGACCACTATACTATTCAGTTCATTCTGAATTTGCTTCACAAAATTAAGTAAGACACTTGGGGTTTCAGATTTCTGTCTCACAAAAAACACCCATGTAAATCTAGAATAGTCATCTACAACCACAAAAGTGTAGATCTTCCTACCTAGACTATGAACTGGCATAGGACAAAAAAGATCCATATGCAAGAGGTATAAGCACCTCACAGAATCCTTGTTTTCAAGGCTTTGAAAGGAGGATTTTGTCTGCTTGCCCTTTTGATAAGCTGAGCATATCCCTTCCTTTATACACTTAACTTGAGGACCATTCCTCACTAACTCTTTGCTAAAGAGTTGGCCAATTGTCTTATAGTTAAGATGAGCCAATCTCTTGTGCCACTTAACACAATGAGAAGCATTGTCATCAGCTACAAGACAGATGGGAGAAGCCTTATTCTCACATACAAAATTAAGATAATATACATTTCTCTTCCTATACCCAGTCAAAATGATCTCTTGATCACTTGACCTTTTGATATGACATCCATCCTTAACAAATGAAATGTCATATCCTAAATCACTCAGCTGGCTTATGCTTATTAGATTATGTTTCAAACCTTTTACATAAGCCACTTGGGTGATAGTAATTAGGTTAGAAGAAATGTTACCAAACCCTTTGATGACTCCTTTTTCAGATCCACCAAAGATCACTTTAGGTCCATCTTTGACAGATGAATACTCCTTCAGCAGCCCCTTTGTTCCAGTCATGTGCCTGGAACAACCACTATCCAAGTACCATATAGGGGCATGGCTACTTGGATTCACCTGCAACACAGATTTACTTACCCTTAGAACCAAAGCAAGTCTTGGGTCCTTGGTTCAGGTTAGCATAAACAAAGCTACCATTATCTCTTCTAACAGGTAAACTATTGTTCTTTCTAACACTTGTGTTGTACCAGCAGTCTAGTGCAAAATGGCCTCTCTTGCCACAGTACTAACATTCAAACCTATTGTATCTAGTTCTAGATACATCCTTGACAAAAGAATTTCTGTCCATTGCTGGTGCTGCAGCAGCTTCACCCACTGATTTTTTATAACCATTGGGTTTATGAACATGGGTAGGCCTGTTGGCATTTACACCCTTGTTTTTCAGAACATTAGTCTTAATATGACCATGAATATTTTCATGATCATATTGGTTAGAAGGCACTTGCACGTTTCTAAACTTAATAGGGACTGAAAAGTTCAGTGGCTTGACAGGAGCTTTGCCTTTCCTCTTGAATTGGCCAGCCCTGGAGTTACCTTTGAATCCTAATCCTGCCTTACCCTTTTGATTCACAAATTCATCTATCAAGGGTAAGACAGACTTTGGCTTAGAGTAACTAGCCACTAAATCTTTTTCAATTCTTAGTCTGGCCTCCAGACTCTTCACTTGATCATTGGTATAATTAATTGTGCCCATCTGAATAATAGTTATATTCTTCAGCTTTGCAATTTCATTTAACTTCTGATCAATTACTTTCTCTAACTCAGTTGCAGCTACCCTTAGTTTAGCAATTTCATGAGCCTGAGATTTAACCAGGTTCTTGCTTTTCTTAAGGGCCTGCAACAAGTCCCCATACTTATCTATCAATTGATAGACATCTCCTTCAGATTCAGATGCATCTGCATCACTTGATGCAGATGTAGCTGATTCTGTACTTGTACTACAAACAGATTTCATAGAAGGACATTGTATTTTATTAGGACCAGACTGATTCTGGCATATGTCCTCTTCTGATCCTGCCATCAGTCCCATGCACTGATAATCCTCTTGATCATAGATGGAGTCTAGCAACTGCAGAAACTCCTCTTCTTCAGATGCAGTATATAGTCCAATATATGCTTCTGCTTCAGATTCTGACTCTGAAGTTGACTGATCTGTTAGGCTCTTATCCTTCTTTGCAACAAAAGATTTCTCCTTCTTGCCCTTTTTATGAGTTTTCTTCTTGTCTGAAGACTCCTTTCTCTTATCAGGACAGTCAGCCACTACATGTCCAGGTCTATTGCAACAATAGCAGACAATCTTTGAAGTAGTAGCCTTGCTGGGCTTTGATCTGCTCTTTTCTTTCCTTGATGACTTTTTCATCTGATAATAGTCATCAACTTGCTGTGAAGTGGAGGGCTTAGACTTCCACTGCTTCTTCTTTAAGAATATTTGGAATTGCCTTGTAAATGCAGCAAAATCTGCATCTGACTCACAGCTTTCTGAACCCTGATTCTCTGAATTTTCAGAACTAACTTCTTCAACTTCCTTAGGAGGAGATGATGATATCCTCCTATTCTTTCTAGTGGCTTCTGCCTTGAAGGCCACTGTCTTCTCTCTATGCTCTCCTTTTGAATTCTTTTCCTCCTCCTTCCTCACCATAAGTTGCATTTCATAGGATAGCAACATTCCAAACAAGGTTGGAGGAGAAATCTCTGCCAATTTAGCCACTTCTCTTATGGCACAGATCTTTATGTCCCAATCCTTTGTCAAGGATCTTAAGAATTTGTCATTCAGTTCATAGGTACTGAAGACTCTTCCATAGGACATTAACTCATTCACAATTCTATAGAATTTCTTATAGCATTCAGTTATGCTATCAGTTTTTCCTTGTCTAAAACTTTCATATTCCTGGTTGAGCATAGACTTCCTATCCTGTCTTACTTCTTCAGATCCCTCCATGTAGACAATCAAGGTGTCCCACATTTCTTTGGAGGTCTTGCAGTGAATCAGATTCTGAAATGTAGAATCATCTATGACACTCACAATAATATTCTGAGCTCTCTTGTCCATGGTTGCCAAAATGATTTCATCCTTGGTCATTTAAGAATAACTCTTTGGAGTTTGAATATTAGCATCAAGAACTGATACCTTCATTGGAATGAAGGGTCCTTCCTAAACTGTGATGTATATTCTTGGGTCAGATGCTTCCAAGAACAATCTGACTCTTTCTTTCCAAATTCCAAAGATTTCCTTCCTACAGATGGGTAACTTCATTGACCCTAACTCCTTGTGATTTTCTACAGAACTCATCTTCTTGAATCTTGATTCTGCCTTTCAGATCTACCTCAGACTGTTAAGTCCTTTTTGAGGAACCTCCCTTTGATACCACTTGATAGTTTTACTTTCAAGACAACCTAAACACCTAGAGGGGGGGGGGGTGAATAGGTTCTAATTGCTTGTTTATACTTTTAGGCAGAATTCAATTACAGAATTAAAACATCCAGTACAGCAATCACATAAATTTAATCATCACAGATTGCACAATGTTTTATAGTGGTTCCCCAAGGTTTGGGTACATCCACTTTCCCCCTTCACCTATCTAGCAGTATGCTAGATTCGACCAAACTTCCACTATTCTCAGATCCGCAGATCCTACAGCTCAGAACCTGGATAGGTTCCTACAACTCAGAACCCAGAATGGTTCCTATAACTCTGGCACAACAGCCCTATCTCAGCCTTGCCACAAGGCCTACAACTCAGAGAAGAACCTTCTCGTACACTCAGGCAAACAGCCCTACCACTCAGAGATCAACTCTCCTACACTCAGCCTTTATATCACTGGCTTACAACTCAGATCTGTGTAAAACAGATCCTATAGAAATTTAGAAAAGAAGTTTTAATGTCTTGCCTTTGTTGAGAGAGAAGAGGACAAGACAATTCTTGATCAGCTAATGAAATCAACTGAATCTGAGCTTTCTTCAAAGCTTCTTGAATCTGAACTTAGCTGAGTTGATTTCCAAACAGCTTCTTGAGAAACCACTGACGGCTTCCTTCTTCTTCTTCAAATGGGTGGATCCCTCTCTATCCAACACCTTTAATGATACTTCTGAATTCTTGTTAGAACTCTTCTTAGATCGATCCTGAGATCGTCTTCTTAGATCTTCTGATGAAGATCTTCTTTAGTGCCTAGCACTTTCTTAAATTGATACTTCAATTGGATTGTAATCCTTCTTCACTTTTTGTACCTTTTTTTTTACTTCCTTCTGAATCTGTCTATTTATAGACCTTCTTCATGGTAACCGGCTGATCCGATTTCTAACTATTTTCTGACAAGTCTGATAGCATCAGTTAACCGGTGGCAACCCACAGCTGTCAAGTCTTCAAACAAATCCTGTGCCTTAGTCTTGGACAGCAAAGTGTCGAGACAGTCTGTCAGAAAGTGTCGAGACCAATTGTCTATATGTGTCGACACAAGTTACTTTGGTTTCGACACAGTCTTTGAAGATGTCGACAAGTTTGCCTTTAAGTCGACACAGCTTTTTCAGAAAATAACTTGGTCTTGACTCTGCAGTGTGTCGACACAAGTCCTGTGTGTCGACACAGTTGTTGTAGATTCAGAACTCAGTATATGTCGACACTGCCTTCAGGTGTCGACACAGCAATTGTCGACTCTGCCAAAATGTGTCGACTTAGTCTTCTGGTGTCGACACAAGTATTGTCGACTTCTGCCAATGTGTGTCGACTCTGTCTCATTGTGTCGACACAGCCTCCCAGTGTCGACACAAATGTGGTCGACTATCTTTCTGTGAGTCGACGCTGCTTCTCAGTGTCGACATTAATGTGGTCGAATATCTCCTTCTGTGTCGAGGTCGACTATCTTCTTCTGTGTCGAGGTCGACTATCTTTTTCTGTGTCGAGGTCAACTATCTTTCTCTGTGTTGACTATCTTTCTCTGTGTCGACACAGCTTCCGTCAAGTGTCGACACAAATATTCTGAAGTGTCGACATTGTTTCTTCAGGTGTCGACACATGAACTTAGAATATTTTTCTGCATTCTTTAATACTTCTTCACCTGCTCATGTCAACTTAAAACAACATCAAATACACCTTGATGTATATCATTGAGCTAAGTTGGACTTCTTCAAATCAGGTACACATTTTCCAATGTACCCAACACCATGGTGGTGGCTTCCCAGATTAACGGGGAGTTTGAGGCAAAGGAGCCGACTCTGCAGCTCTACTTGGCAAAGGTAAAGGGAGTCATCGACACCTTCCAGACCTTTTCCATTCGACACATGCCCAGGGAAGAGAGCGAGCAAGTAGTTTAGCTGGCAAAGCATGGCCCCCGGGTGGGGGCGTACCCTCACAGATCTCTTCCGCCCATCCATCGAAGAGGGGGAGCTGATGGAGATAGAGCAGCATCCCTCGTGGATGGATCCCTTCACGATGTACCTGTCTTAAAGTGGAGGATAAGATCAGGCTGACTCTAGAGGGGGGGGGGTGAATATAGTTTATTAAAATAATTTTTCAAAATAAAACTTTGCAAAGGAAGAGTTAAGTTAATATAGTATGTGTATTGTGCTGCAGCAATAAAACAGAAGTAATAATAAAAAGAAAACAAAAGATTCACAGCACACAGCTAATAATACACACAAGCAACCAAACACAAGAAGCTATAGTGGTTCCCCAACCAACCTGGGTACATCCACTCTTCTACCACCCTTGGTAGGAATCCTCTCAGGATGAGTTGATCAGGTGTCCTGGCACCAATGAGCTTTTGATAAGGTGCTCAAAAATCAGATCTAGATTTTTTGATAAGGTGTCTTGCCACCACTGAGTTTTGACAAGGCTCTCAGAACTAGATTCAGAACTTTTGATGGGAGTTTTGATAACCCTTTTACAGCAGGAAAAGAAAAAGGAAGAGGTGAAGTTTTCTTCTCTGTCTCAATCACTGAGAGAAGACTTAGTGGATTGATTGTGTTGTCAAAGCTCCCCCTGAGATGTAGATGGTTCAGGAGTGAGAGCTTTGCTAGGGTGATAGGCCTTCAGAAGCTTCAGATCTCCAGCAGAAGATGATTTCAGTAGAGGCTGAAATATGAGTTGTCTGGAGTCTTTGATGTTGAAGCTATGAGCACTTTTCAGTATGCTAATTTTCAATCTAACTCTTCAGGATTGATCACTTGATTTTTATGTTAGTTGATCTAACTATCTGTATATGTCTGTATCGAGTAATTCTTCTCTAGATCTGCTGTTGTGTATTTTATTCTCTGATGATCCTCTGTCCAAGATAGCCGTTAGCTGTCATAAATGTCTTCCATAAATATTTTTTTCTTCTGGTGGAAAGTCCAATAAACATTCTCTGAGAAATCCCTTGAAACTTGCTCCAGAATAAATGAAAACGGCTAACAAATCTCTTGAAATAAATATTGAGAGAATTTGAAAAACATTCCAAAGGCCAACTGAATTTGAATCCTTAAAGTCGTCGATCTCTCAAAAAAACGTCGATCTGAGCTCTACGATCGTTGAACTGAGCTCAGAGATTGGATTGAACATCAGACAAAAAACGTCGAACTGAGCTCTATGATCGTCGAACTGAGCTCAGCGACCTGAAGAATAAGTGAGGATAGATCGTCGAACTGAGCTAGAAGATCGTCGACCTGAGTTTGACGACTTAGCAGAGTTGAGATCAGAGATCATCGAATGGAGTTCGACGTTTCTTCGACTTGAGCTCGACGAAAATTGTCTTTGTCTTAGCTCTAAGTCTTGATCATTGAATGGTCCTGGGGGCAGCTTCAAACCTAAGTTCTAAGCCCTAGACTCATTCTAACTTGACCTTTTCAACTATACATCTAGGTCAAACTGATTTCCTAAAAACATAGTGATCCTTGCCCAAATTAGTAACAGGGTGTTCCAACAATCTCCCCCTATTTGGGTTAGGATTACTATTTACAGAGCTCAGTAATAAATACCAAAGCAAATACAGAAAAGCAAAAAAAATATTAAAGCAACAGAGCAGAACATGCAGCATAGCAGCCTTCAGATAGAATATCATCATGTGTTTTAAAATGATTGTACTGTCTGCTTTCATAGATCACTTCTTTTCACTTTCTTTCTTAAATAAGATTTCCCTGTTGGGATTGAGAGCCTCTTTATTTGACCTTCTGTCATCATCTGCACCTAAGGAGGTTTGAGATCTTGTCCTGGGAACCACAGCATCAGGATGCAGTTTCATGTAATCCAGTAGGTCAAAGAACTTCCTTGAAGCATATCTTTCCAGTTTTGCATTCCTTTGCTCTAACAAGGTAGTGAAAAGACCTTGAGTTGAGTCCATATGTCATTGCCCTTCCCTTTGTTGTCTTGATTGAATCCTGTGTTCTCTCTGATTACCTCTGTATTGTCCGCTTCTAGACTGATAACCTCTTTGATATTGCCCTCTAGGATGATATCTCTGTGGAGATTGGGAGGAGCTTTGCTTTGGAGCAGAGGTTTGAGAAGCTGAGCCTCCACCTGATCCTGAATCTGGAGGAGGAGGAGGAGGAGGCTGAAACTGGGATGATCCTTTCTTATACTTATCCAACTTTCTTCTTTTCCTCATGGCCTTTAGCTGGTTTTTAGAATACTGCATCCAAGGTTCAGTTATCTGGCAGTCATGTAGAATATAATAGGGTATGTCATTAACATCCTTTGCCTTTGCAGGAGGTACCTTCATCATGGCCTTACTTCTAACTTTCCTTTTCCTAGCAATAGTGCCAGTAGAGTCATCAGATTCTATATTGAATTGATCACTTTCAGAACTCTGTGGTCTGTCATACAAATCATCTATACTTTTGATGTATTCCTCTTGAACTTTTGATTTCTCAGTATCAACAGGGGCAGGAGGTGTTGATACAACAGCAGTAATCACAATAGTACTCTCAGCAGGAGCTGATGAAATAGCAGGGGTCTCAGATACTTGTACTTTCAAATATTTGGCCAATTCTTCATCAGCAGTATTATCAATATCAGCAGGCATATCAACAGGCAGCATTTCAATATCAGTGGATATAAGCACAGCAGCAGCAACAATAGTAGTGGCCTTCTCCTCAGCTTGAACAGATTCTATAAAACAAGCTAGCAAAATTGGCTCACATACTGAAATAGACACAATTTCCTTGGAGAGATCTTCACACTATTGAACTGGTAGATAATTTAAGTAAACAACATCAAAAATTGAAAGCAGGCTCTGGAGATCCACTGCAAACACTGGAGTAGCAACTGAGGCTTCAGCAGCAGCAGGCAATTCCAGAACTTCATTAGGCATCTCCCCCTGCCTGGATTCAGTAAGAACTGGATCAAGGCACCCAGAGGAAGGGATTGCCTGAGAAGAGAGGAATGAAGATAGCCTGTCAGACAGCTCCTGAAAATGTTTCAGAAGTGGAGCCATTGTGGTCTCCAGCAATGAGGATAGCCTGGGGACTAGTAGCTCATACAGCCTGTCTGCCAGTGCAGGAAGATCTACATGCTCAAGATGGGCTTGAGTAGACGTAGGAGTTTATTTTTCGGGCATAATGGTGGATGGTGTGGTGGTAGGAGGTATAGGGATGGATGGTTCAGTAGTAGAGATTGTGGAGATGGATGGTACTGGAAAGGAGATGGATGATATGGGAGTGGAAATGGATGGAGTAAAGGATGGTTGAGAGAGTATGTCCTAAAGGAGTTGTTGGTAGGAGGAGGTAGATGGAATCTCAGAAGGAGAGGAAGGAGAAACATCCATGAAAGATTCTTCCAAGAGGTGAAATGATGGAATGGTGAGAGGTGGATAATAGTGTAGTGGGTGGAATGATTCTGAAGTGGCTAGAGGAGATAAGGGTGATGAAATGGTAATGGGGGAAGAGATAGATAAGGTTGAGGTGATTGTTGTTTTTGATGTTGAGATGGTTGTAGAAACAGGTGGAGAGGAAGCAGGCAAATCTTCTGCTGGGGCAGAGACCTGAGGGGAAGTGACTGTAGTAGTCCTTGTGCCTGAAGATGGAATTTGCTGTAGGTCTGCTGGGCTTGACAATCTGTCTATCCCATTTTCCAAATAAGGCACAAGTGAGCCTCTTGGAAGCATTGATATGCATTCCACTTGAAACTAACAGTTAAGGGCACTTAGCATGAAGAAATAGCCCAATTATTCTACCAAAATTAACAAAATTCTTGTTTATTTTCTTTTTGATTAAATTAAAAAATAGTTCTCCCCAGTTTAGGTGCTTTTTATCCACAAGAGCTCCCATCAAACAGAGCTGTTACCTGGAAATTGTATCATGGGCACAGTTCTTGGCTAACAGCACTTTCCCTACCACATCTGCCAAAAATCTGTATTCCATTGACAGATTTTTCTTCAAAATCTTGTTGGGGTTAGCTGCTGTATGCCCCATCCTTTCAAGCATATTGGAGAATTCTTCTCCAGACAAATCGATGCAATCTTCTCCTGTACTCAACTGAAAAACATCTGATAAAACCTCGGGTGAAAGAGATACCTAATTTCCCGAGATCGTGCCGACGATGGTGTTGTTATTCAGATTCTATGTTGTATATTGCCATTCTTTGATTTCATCTGCTGCTATCTTAATTCTTGTTATCATGATGTTCTCTAGTTGCTGTTCTTTGAAGAGCTCTAGTATGTCTTTAAATATTTGATCACTACTTTCAAAGGAATCCATATCAATGTCAAATCCGGTGTCAAATTTCATTGCTGACAGAGCTGCAACTGAAACGGCCATTTGATCCTGCAAAGATGAACAAACAAAGAATAAGTGCAGCAAGAGTTTGGAGGGAAAAGTGTTTTTCTACAAAAATTATGAACGCGCAAAGGAGAATGACGACCGAAAAATTATTTTTATATTAGGGTTCGACGCTGAAAAGGAAGGATCGTTGATCTCCGTTCGACGATCGGGGCTCCTAAGGGAAGCTGAAAGGTCCTCAACATCATCGATCTCAGTTCGACGTTCTTGAGAGCGTCGATCTACGTTCGACGATCGTTGACCCGAAAGAGATAGTATAAAACTATCTGACAAGCGCTGAACTCTGGTCGACGTTTTGGGAAAACGTCGATCTCCGTTCGACGATCTTGAGGAAAATCGTCGAGCGCAGTTCAGAGACCGAAACTATCCTACAGACACAAAAAGAAATAAGTTTTTAGCCTAATCTTGGTCTATTTTTAGGTTTTAAGATCTTATAATTTATTTTAGGCTTCCTCCATCTAACATGCCTAACTGATTTAGGAAGAATGTATGTTTCTTCTTATCTAAGGGTTTGGTGAAAATATCTCCCCTTTGCAAATTAGTTGGGATATATTGAAGTTCAATTTTGTTTTTCTCAACATTATCCCTTAGAAAATGATGCCTAATTTCTATGTGTTTTGTCCTACAATGGAGGACTTGATTTTGTTCAATGGAAATTGCACTGGTGTTGTCACAAAATATTTTAGAATTCTCTAAGTTGTAACCATAGTCTAGGAGTTGATTTTGTATCCACAATATTTGTGAGCAACAACTACCTGCAGCCATATATTCAGCTTCAACAATTGAGGTTGACAAAGATGTTTGTTTCTTACAAAACCATGAGACAAGTCTATCACCAAGAAACTGACAAGTTCCACTGGTGCTTTTCCTGTCTATTCTGCATCCAACATAATCAGCATCTGAGAATCCAGTTAACTCAAATGCTGAATCTTTTGGATACCAGAGACCTAGATTTGGACAACCTTTAACATATCAAAGAATCCTCTTTACTAAATTTAAGTGTGACTCTCTAGGGCTTACTTGGAACGTACCACATATACATGTAGCAAACATTATATCAGGCCTACTAGCTGTATGGTACAATAAAGAGCTAATCATTGCTCTATATGTTGTCTGATCAACTGGTTTCCCATGTTCATCAGCATCCAATACAGCATTGGTAGGCATGGGTGTTTTAATAAATGATGCATCAGACATACCAAATTTCTTAACCAGCTCTTTTGCATACTTGGTTTGGGAAATAAATAATGCCTTCAGCATGTTGTTTTACTTGCAATCCAAAGAAGAAGGAGAGCTCACCCATGCTACTCATTTCAAATTTAGAGTGCATCAGCTTGGAAAACTTTTTGCACCATTTTGAATCAGTAGAACCAAAGATAATGTCATCAACATATATTTATACTAGTAGGGTATGAGACTTATTGGTTCTAATAAAAAGAGTTTGGTCTACTCTACCCCTTATAAAGTCAGTTTCTAGAAGAAAGCATGCTAGGGTCTCATACCATACTCTAGGAGCTTGATTTAAAACATATAATGCTTTATGTAGTTTGAAAACATAATCAGGATGAGTTAGAGAGATAAAACTTGGGGGTTGTCTGACATAGACTTCTTCTTTGATCTGCCCATTGAGAGATGCACTCTTTACATCCATCTGGTATACCTTGAATCCTTTGTGAGCAGCATAAGCTAGGAATATTCTGATGTCCTCTAACCTTGCAACTGGTGCAAAGGTTTGGTCATAGTCTATTCCTTCTTCTATAGAGTAGCCTTGAGCAACTAGACTTGCCTTGTTCCTTACAATGACTCCGTGATCATCCAACTTGTTCCTGAACACCCATTTTGTTCCAACACTGGAATGATCCTTTGGCTTAGGCACTAGTTCCCAAACTTTGTTTCTTTCAAATTGATGCAACTCCTCTTGCATTGCAATGATCCAGTGTGGATCTTGCTCTGCATCTTGAATGGATTGAGGTTCAATTTGAGAGAGAAAGCAAGTGTGCATCAGGTTTTGGTTGACCTGATTTCTGGTTTGCACACCAGCTGAGATGTTTCCAATCACTTGGGAGATTGGATGATCTCTTGATGTTACTAAATTAACAGGGGGTGTTGATTGTTCACCAACCTGTGTTCATGTTTCCTCTTGTGGAACAACAACTGGCTCTTCAAGAAGATTTTCTTCCAGATGTTGAGCAACTTCTTCATCTTCACTACTTTTATTCTTTTGAGTAAATTGCAATCTGTCTAAGTCTTCAGCTAGAGAGTGTACCTGCAAATGTTCTATGGTAGAAGTATTCTTCTCCTTGAAAGATATATAGTTTTATCAAAGGAAATATGGACAGATTCTTCTATTTTTTGAGTAGTTTTATTATAAACCCCAAAAGCTTTACTGAACATAGAGTATCCCAGAAACACTCCTTCATCAGCTTTTGCTTGAAATTTTGCTAAATATCTCTTGTCATTATTGTGAATATAAAAATGCAACCAAAAATTTTGAAGTAATCTACATTAGGTTTCTTCCCTTTGAATAATTTATAGGGAGTCTTGCCCTTCAGTTTATGTATCAAACTTCTGTTAAACACATAGTTTGAGGTGCTCACTGCTTCTGCCCAAAAGGATAGAGGAAGGTGAGCATTCGTCAATAATGTAGTTGCAGATTCAATTAGGGTTCTATTTTTCCTTTCTGCTACCCCATTTTGTTGAGGAGTTCTAGGAGCTGAGAAAGTATGCCTGATCCCTTCACTCTGACAGAACTCTTGCATAAGAAGAGAATCAAACTCTGTCCCATGATCACTTCTGATCAGGGCAATGTGAGTATTGAACTCAATCTGTATACATTTGAGAAACTCTGTCAGACACTTAAAGTTATCAGACTTCTTCCTCAGAAAGAATACCCAATTTAATCTGGAGAAGTCATCTACAATCACCAAAGTATAAGATTTCCCTCCTAAGCTTTGTACTGTAATGGGTCCAAAAAGATCCATGTGTAACAGATACAAAATCCTAGGTGAATCACTCTTATTAAGTGACTTAAAACTGTTTTGAGTTTGCTTGCCTAATTGACAAGCCTTGCAAAGTCCTTCCTTCTTGTGTGGGCCAGAAGGTAGTCCTCTAACAAGGTTTTCCTTAGATAGCCTAGCAATAGTTCTAAGGTTAATATGTCCTAGTCTCTTATGCCACAGTATATTAGGTCTAGATATGGAATTGAACAAGCAGATATCTACTTTTAGAATAATGAAAATCTACTAAGTAAATGTTACCTTTTCTGTTACCTGTCAACACACTTATGTTGTCTTCTGACTTGACCTTGCATATAGCTTTGTTGAAAGTCACTTTACATCCTTCATCACAAAGTTGACTGATATTTATCAAGTTGTGTTTGAGTCCTTCAACATAAGCTACTTTCTTGAAGGTGACTGTTCCAATTTGGACTGCACCATATCCTTTTGTTGTTCCAAAGTTTGAATCACCAAAAATTACTTTGGGTCTAAGCTTGGCTTTAAATGATGTGAAGATGTCCTTGTTCCCTATCATGTGCTTTGAGCATCCACTATCCAGATACCATAGATTGTTTGATGTTGGATAGGTCTTCACCTGTACATACAAGAATTTACATGTTTTTGATCCAGTTTACCTTGGGCCTAGGTTGATATCCTTTAAATTCAGAAATGAAAGACATCTCAGGTTGACTCTTATAACCTTCAGGATTGTATCTCCTAGGAGGTACTATCCATTCAGTATAGGGGTTGAAACCTTGGGATGTAGGACTTCTAGGATTGAATCTAGATGTACCTTTGAAAGATTGTTCAAAGCCCTGATCTCTGTTCGACGATCGTCGAGATGAGGTCGATGATCTTGAGTTATATCGTCGAGCTCTGTTCGAAGATCGACTGTCCTGGAGTTCAGAGTTCAGGTGTCCTCGAGCTGAGTTTGACGATTTTTTCTTGGATCGTCGAGCGCCGTTCGACGATCGTCGAGCTCTGTTCGACGCATTCTGTTGAACTATAACTTTCTTTGGCAAATCGACATTCTTCCTAGCTACCTCTACAACTTCCTTCCCTTTATCAGAGATAAATTTTATTGGAGTTGTCAGAACTATAGGCTGACTGGATGAAGCTCCCAAGCCTAGTGTACTATTAAGTCTAGAGTTCACTGTGCTTGTGATATCCATCAGTTTGATGCTTCTCCCATTAAGGGATTCTTCAAACTGCTTTGCCTTGGATAGTTCACTTTTCAGTGAAGCTATCTGCTCCCTATAGCATTCTAACTCTTCAGAGAGTTTGAGGTTCTCTGATTTTAAAGTGCTATACTCAGACAGTTGTTTTCTGAGGGACATGATTTCCTTCTCAGACTCTAATAGATCTAGGCATAGTACTTTAAGCTCATGTTTAAAGTCCTCAAAACTGAAATCAAATGAATTGATTACCTGGTCTTCTTCTAGTTGAATTTCTGAATCTGACTCTGACTCTTCTTCTTCTGAATCTGATTGAGAGGCATTTATAGCCATCATGCAAAATTCCTTTTCATCAGCATCATCCTCATCATCACTGGAGCTGGATGAAGCTTCAGAATCCTCTTCTATTTCACTCCATGTCTCAGCAACAAATCCCTTCCTTGTATGTTTGTTCTTGTTGGAGGAGGGTTTGTCTGGGCTGTTCTTCTTAAAGTCTTTCTCCTTTCTTCTTTCTCTTCTATCCTTCTTGTCCTTATTTTTGTTTTCTGGACAGTCAGGCACATTATGGCCTGGTTTCCTGCAACCAAAACAGATAATTTCTTTGTTGTTATATGATTTATCATACCTTGGCTTATCATGTCCCTTGTATGACCTTTTTCTGAAATCTTTTCTGGCCATTTTGTAGAATCTTTTGGCCAATAGGCTGACTAGCTCCTCATTGCTTGTGACCTTTTCTTCAGGCAGGTCCTCAATAGCTTTGAAGGCTATTGACTTCTCTTTCCTTGTGGCTGGTGAGGCAGCTTTCTATTCTTCTTCTCTATTCTTAATGAGCAGCTCATAAGATTTGAGCTTGCCCAGTAGAGCTTCAGTGGTGAATTCATTTAGACTTCTGGCATCTTTGATTTGCCAGATTCTTGAATCCCAGGTGCTGGGGAAACACATTAGGATTTTGTCATTCAGCTCAGTCAATGAGATTTCTTTATCCAGAGTCTTTAACTCATTGAGAATCAGACTTAATCTATTGTACATGGATGCTACTGACTTAGCTTCTCCCTTTTTGAAATTCTCATATTGGGTTATGAGATGGGATCTTCTGTCCTTTCTTTCCTCAGGAGATCCTGAGACAATCTCAAAAAGTTTGTCCCAAATTTTTTTAGCTGAGTTACATTCAAGTACCTTCTGAAATATCTCATCAGACATTGTCTGAGCCAAGATATTCATGGTCTTGGGCACACTGTCAAAATTTTATTAAATATATCTTCATCAATAGAATTCATATAAAGTTTAATCCTAGCTTTCCAAAGTGCAAACTTGGATAGATTGCACACTAGAGGCCTAGTGCTTGCATAATCTTTGTTCTGTGCCATGTCTTTATATAAAATTAAATATAATGAAAATAACCCTCTTAAAGGATTGATCTTATCAAGGATATTTTGGTTCAGGTGTTAGCCGGTATGAACAACAAACCTCCCTCTGATACCAATTGAAAGTGGAGGATAAGATCAGTCTGACTCTAGAGGGGGGGTTAATAGAGTTTATTAAAATAATTTTTCAAAATAAAACTTTGCAGAGGAAGAGTTAATTTAATATAGTATGTGTATTGTGCTGCAACAATAAAACAGAAATAATAATAAAAAGAAAACAAAAGATTCATAGCACACAGCAAAGAATACACACAATCAACCAAACACAAGAAGCTATAGTGGTTCCCCAATTAACCTGGGTACATCCACTCTTCTACCACCCTTGGTAGGAATCCACTCAAGATGAGTTGATCATGTGTCCTGGCACCAATGAGCCTTTGATAAGGTGCTCAAAAACCAGATCTACATTTTTTGATAAGGTGTCTTGCCACCACTGAGTTTTGACAAGGCTCTCAGAACCAGATTCAGAACTTTTGAAGGGAGTTTTGATAACTCTTTTATAGCAGGAAAAGAAAAAGGAAGAGATGAAGTTTTTTTCTCTGTCTCAATCACTGAGAGAATACTTAGTGGATTGATTGTGTTGTCAAAGCTCCCCCTGAGATGTAAATGGTTCAGGAGTGAGAGCTTTGCTAGGGTGATAGGCCTTCAGAAGCTTCAGATCTCCAGCAGAAGATGATTTCAGCAGAGGCTGAAATATGAGTTGTCTGGAGTCTTTGATGTTGATGCTATGAGCACTTTTAAGTATGCTAATTTTCAATCTAACTCTTCAGGATTGATCACTTGATTTTTCTCTGAGTTGATCTCAATATCTGTGTATGTCTGTATCGAGTAATTATTCTCTTGATCTGCTGTTGTGTATTTTATTCTCTGATGATCCTCTGTCCAAGATAGCCGTTAGCAGTCAGAAATGTCTTCCTTAAATATTTTGTCTTCTGGAGGAAAGTCCAATAAACATTCTCTGAGAAATCCCTTGAAACTTGCTCCAGAATAAATGAAAACGGCTAACAAATCTCTTGAAATAAATGTTGAGAGAATTTGAAAAACATTCCAAAGGCCGACTGAATTTGAATTCTTAAAGTCGTCGATCTCTCAAAAAAATGTCGATCTGAGCTCTACGATCGTTGAACTGAGCTCAGAGATTGGATTGAACATCAGACAGAAAACGTCGAACAGAGCTCTACGATCGTCTAAATGAGCTCAGCGACCTGAAGAATAAGTGAGGATAGATCGTCGAACTAAGCTAGAAGATCGTCGACCTGAGTTCGATGACTTAGCAGAGTTGAGCTCAGAGATCGTCGAACGGAGTTCGACGTTTCGTTGACCTTAGCTCGACGAAAATTGTCTTTGTCTCAGCTCTAAGTCTTGATCATTGAATGCTCCTGGAGGCAGCTTCAAACCTAAGTTCTAAGCCCTAGACTCATTCTAACTTGACCTTTTCAACTATACATCAAGGTCAAACTGATTTCCTAAAAACATAGTGATCCTTGCCCAAATTAGTAATATGGTGTTCCAACACTGTCCACTAGGGAGTATCTAGAAGGGATGGATAGGAAAAGGCTCAAGTACAAGTCGACATATTATATCATGCGAGACGGCCAGCTATACTGAAAGGCCCTCTCTGGGATGTTGGTACGCTGCGTGGCTGAGGGGGAGGTCCCGAGGATCTTGGAAGAAACTTACTCCGGGGAGTGCGGGAGCCATTCCGAGAGTCGAACCTTGGAAGGTCGTATCATCAGGTAGGGGTATTTTTGGCCGACCCTGAGCCGAGACGCGGCAAAGTTTGCGAAGGAATGCCACAAGTGCCAGATGTTCACCCCCCTCCAGCTACAGCCGGCCCAACGCCTCAGGAGTATCACGGCCCCCTAGCCATTTTCTATCTTGGGAATGGACTTGGTTTGGCCCTTCCCCCAGGCCAGTGGCCAGAGAAGGTTCCTGCTCGTAATGATTGATTACTACTCTAAGTGGTTGGAAGTTAAGGCATTGGCCAAGGTAACCTCCCAGGTAATCAGGAACTTCGTATGGGGGAAGATTATCTGCCATCATGGGTTGCCTCAGGCGATCGTCACGGACAACGACCCTAAGTTCACCAACACCAAGTTCATCAGCTTTTGCGAACAGCTTGGGATCGACCTTAGGTTCGCCTCGATTCATCACCCAAGGAGCAACGGGTAGGTAGAAGCGGCGAACAAGATCATTGTTAACCTCCTCAAAAAGAAGGTAGAGAATCTGAGAGGAAGCTGGGTGGAGCAACTCCCATCGGTCCTCTGGGCCCTTAGACCCACACGTAATACGGCAACAGGAGAGACTCCTTTCAAGCTCTCTCATGGGTGCGAGGCAGTGCTTCCATTAGAGTTCGAGGTTCGAACCCCCTGGGTGGTCGAGGCCGGAGAGGGAAGAGAGGAATGGAGTACCGAGAACGAGGAGGAACTGCGGCTCTCACTCGACATGGTTGAGGAATCGCGAGATCTCTCAGCCATCAAGCAAGAGGAAGTGAAGAGGAGAATGGCCAAATACTTCGAAAAGCACGTCAGAGTCAAGCAAGAGGACTTGGTCGTGAGAAAGGTGGATGTTGCAGGAAGGTCAGCCACCATGGGGAAGCTCAATCCCAACTGGGAGGGACCGTACATCGTACAGGAGGCATTGAATTCGGGAGGGTACCGCCTCCGGAATGTGGAGGGAGAGACCCTGAGTCTCACCTGGAGTGGTGATGACTTGAAGCATTTTTTCCCCTGAGTCATGTAAACATCGCTTCAATTTCCTAATAAAGCTTATGTCTATTAACTTGTAACCCGACGATGAAAAGCACAAACGAAAGTCTTCCTTAGCCCCCGAGCAGATCCCACTGCCAGGCTCCCATCAAGCTGGCAGGGCTGGATGTCACTCGGAGGAGTCTACCTCAGACCCTGAGCAGATCCAGCTGTTAGGCTCCCATCAAACTGGCAGGGCTGGATTTCACTTAGAAGAGTCTGCCCCAGACCCCGACAAGATCCCACTGCCAGGCTCCCATCAAGGTGGCAGGGCTGGATGTCACTCGAAGGAGTCTGCCCCAGACCCCGAGCAGATCCCACTGCTAGGCTCCCATCAAGCTGGCAGGGCTGGATGTCACTCGGAGGAGTATGCCTCAGACCCCGAGCAGATCCCGCTGCCAGGCTCCCATCAAGCTGGCAGGGTTGGATGTCACTCAAATGAGTCTGCCTCAGACTCCGAGCAGATCTCGTTACCAGGCTCCCATCAAGCTGGTAGGGTTGGATGTCAATCGGAGGATCCTGCCTCAGACACCGAGCAGATCCCGCTGTCAGGCTCACATCAAGCTAGCATTGCTGAATGTCACTCGGAAGATTCTGCCTCATACCTCGAGTAGATCACGCTGTCAGGCTCCCATCAAGCTGGCAGGGTTGATGTCACTCGGAGGAGTCTGCCTCATACACCGAGTAGATCTCGCTGTCAGGCTCCCATCAAGTTGGAAGGGCTGGATGTCACTCGCAGGAGTCCTCCTCAGAACCCAAGCAGATCCCGCTGCCAGTCTCCCATCAAGCTGGCAGGGCTTGAGGTCACTCGGAGGAGTCTGCCTCAGACCCCGAGAAGATCCCGCTTTCAGGCTCCCATCAAGCTGGTAGGGCTGGATGTCACTTGGAGGAGTCTGCCTCAGAACCCAAGCAGATCCCGCTGCCAGGCTCCCATCAAGCTCGCAGGGCTGGAGGTCACTCGGAGGAGTCTGCCTTGGACCCCAAGCAAATTCTCTATCTCGGCAGAGAGCCTCAAATGAATCGGCGGGTTGACGAGGGGACACCGACATGATGGGGTGTAAGGGGAGCCAGCTCTGGCCTAGAGAACGGCAAGCCCCTAGGGAAGAGGGCTCGGACGGCGACAACCCGACCGCGCCAATGCCCCGGAAGCCGGCTCGCCCAAAGTCCAAATGCGCGCCATGTTTCTCTCACTAACCCAATGACGCAGATGGGTTAGCGAGCCCGAATAGAATCGGCAAGTCTCTCTCTCGCGTCGCGACCACCCAACCTACCCCTCGCTCCTAAGCCTAAGTTCAGAGTTCAAAGCGAGCGGACGACCTCACTCACTCGCTCACCGTCGCGGCGTCCATGAGAACATTCAAGGATAAAAGAAATCATAATTAGCGCAAGAATCAAGAGGCGAGTGCAAGAAATAAATATATTCGCGTTTCAACTCAAAGAAGAGTTTTGTACATTGACAAAATTCAAAAAAAGAAAAAGCTATAAAAAAAACTGGGCTCTGGCCCGCGTCGCCGCCACAGCAAAAGTAGGATGAATGTAAGCTCTCGGCGAGGCAAGCCCTGAGCGGCGGGCCCTTAAATGGGGTTGTATGGCCCTTCTCCCAGCTCCGATACCAGAAGGAATAGCTCTGGTACCACCACGCTCGCCAAAAGCTTTGCACCGTCGTCCTTGATAAGGTTGTCCCTCTACAGCGTCCGGAAGGTGTACTTTGCAGCGTTGGCCGCAATCTTCTGCATCATCACTTCGATCTCGTGATCGCTGTAATGAGCGAGCTGGCAGCTGCTTGTAGATGGCGGTGGGGCATCTGCTGCAGCCTCCAGAGCGGCCACTCGCTTCTAAAGCATCTACTTCTCCTGTTGGAGGGTGGAAACCTCAGTACCCAGCCGGCTGGCAGTCGCCACGTCCTGTGAAATGGAGAAAAACTGAGTTAAGCTATGCTGGAGGGAGTGAAGGTTGAGGCGAGTTGTAACGCCCCCTGTTTTTCTGTATTTTGTTTGATCATTGTTTGGCGTTACGATGATGCGTTTCTGGCATTTTTCCGTTGTTAGAGCGTGGTCTTAACTCTTTAGGTTCCTTTAGTGACCTGTTAGTAGCATGTTTGCAAGATTCCCCAGCTAGCTGGAGTCTGTTGTGGTGACTCGGCTTAGCCTCTTAGGGAATGCTTATGTTTTGGCTTCGGGTAGTGATAGCCCGAGTTTTGATCGTCGGATGTTGTTTTCGACTTCGCCATTGTTTTTGTAGCTTGGTGGTTAAGCTACGGTGCGAGTTTTGTCAGAATCCGAGATCTTTGATTTTTTGCGTCATTCTGACGTGATGTTATGCTACTTTATGATTGTGGCCGGTTTGGTGTGGCTTGTTATAAGCAGGATTTATTAGCTTAAGTGTTAATTTATAAGCTTTGTTTTTAGTGGTTGGAGCTTGTACCTGGATTTATGCTAAGTCTTATTTATGATTTTAGCTTGAGTTAGCTAGTGGAGCTCGGGTTGGGCTAAGTGTGAGCTAATCCGGTACCTTTATATGTTTAATCTTAGGCTATAGCTAACCGTACAGGTTGCTTGGGAGCTGATAGGCTGAGAGTATATAATTATGAATATATTTATATAGTTGTGCCATAAATCTTCGGGTTGGGTCAGCTGGGTGGCTAGATTCCTGTTAGCTTATTACAAATGTATATATATACATAAATATATAAGTGATGTATAGCTGGAGGGATGAGAGGCAGATTTTCTGTAGCTAGTGGCCGAGTATTGCAAGCTTAGGATTATTTTAATAGCTTGAGTGGAGTGAGTTTAGTTTTCTATTATATCTTAGTCTTGGGTGGGATGGATATTAAAAGGCACCCAGCTGTCTTTTAATTTCATTTCCCTTTTTCCAAGCTAGCTGCTAGCTTCCTGTGTATGGAGCTCGGGCGAAGGTGCTGCAGCGTTGGCCGGCGGTGGCCGCTAGCTTAGGGCTCGTTTCTCTCCGGCGACGGTGGATCCGAGCTGCTCTCGCCGAGGTCTTGTTTTCTAGGTATGTGTTTTGAGATTTCGGGCTGTCAATAGGAGATAGGGATTCTGGTTTCTTCTTCTTCTCTAAAAGCTTCAAATCTTGCTCCTAGGTTGCTGGTTTTTCTGCAGGCTGAGCCACAAGTGCCAAGCTTGGCGTTCCAGCGGTTTTTCTCCTTGCCCGAATTAAGGCAAGGGGCTCCTTGCTCTTGCAGTTTTAATCTTTTTCTTTTTACCTTTGCTATATTGAAGTAGATAGCCGTTTGCCCTTGCCTCTAGGAGTTGGAGCATCTGTGTTGCCCTTACTCCTGCCCCTTTCTCTTCCTCGGCTCCAGGAAAACGTCCATATTGAGCCTTAGTTTTCCTTTTTGTTTTTTTTCTTTATTATTATTTTTTTCTCATTCTCGGTTTGGGGTCCAGGTTATAGCTGGAGTTAGGTTTTAGTATTATTTAAGTGGTGGGCTAAGTTATTTTGGTTGTTGAGGTCGAGTAGGGAAGGTAGGAGAGAGAGTTGGAATTAATTTCCAACTCTCTGTCTCCAGGCGTTGAGAGGGTTGTGGGCTTTGTTTTTAAATTTTGGCTAAGTCAAAAGCGTTGAGTGAGTGTACCTCACTTAACGCCTAGACTGTTAGGCTTATGGCGTTGAGTGTGGTGCACCCACTCAACGCCATGGTTTTTTTTGGGCTAAGACTTTAGCCTTGAGATGTGTGTTCCTTTAGGATTGTTAGAGGAGTTCTTCCTTCCTAAGGGGGATGTTGGGGTGTTCGGCTAGTTTTTGCATGCCGACTCGTGGACTATGGCCGAAGGGGGGTGTTTTCTGGACTCTGGAGGGGTGATTTGTGTTTCCTGAGCTATGGACACCACGAAGTCTGAACAATGGGGCCGACTTGTTTAAGTGTGTGTACCCTAAGGCTACCACCGGTTGTGTTCACCCTTGAGTATTTATTTTGGGGTCTAGTCGTTGGTGTTGGTACTGCCACCCACCCCAGCCCCTTATTATTTACACCCCGGTCATTTTCCCACAAAGTTAGGATGGTTAGCTCTCCCTTTGCCTGCTTTTGGCTTTTCTTGCTACTATACTGATGCTTTACTGCTGTAGGTTGGTTCTTTCCACAGAGCAGGTAGCTTTTGTGCTCACACTATGTGTGACTTACCTTTATTGTTCTTTTTGGCAATATTTTTTTTCCTTCTTCTTGGCATGTCTTTTCTTCTACTGTTAGCACTTTGTTGTCGGGTTGGTAAACCCTTCTTTATTATTCAGTCTAATGCTCCTTTTCTGTGGATTACTTCTTTGCTGAGGTGTTCTTTCTTGAATGCCTCAGGTCCAGGTTATAGCCGATAGAGCGGCTGTTTCCCTCTAGTGGGTTTTGCTGGTAGCCTCCAAGGGAGCTGAGTTGCAGATCTTTCACTTTTTGAGGTAGTTTATCTTCTTTTCTGTATAGACATGCACACTCGGTGGTGGGTTCGTGTCGGGTTGTCGACGACCACTGGTGGCTTACTTGTTTTGCTGGATATGAAACAAACTGCTGTTTTTTTGCCCCCTTGGGGTTGCTTACTTGCTTCTGGGAAGGTTTTATGCTAGGTTGCTTGTTAGGTATTTTATAACCCTAAACTATTATATGTACCTCATGCATATCATATTTGCAAAACTAAAGCACTATCTTCTTTAAGCATAAAGAATATCTTTCATATATAAATACTATACTCACCTTAGGAGTCGTGCATACCATAAGTGGTCCCTTGAGGGCCCTTATACTCATTTAGGATGTCAAATCAACTAAATCAAAGTATTTTCCGCTGCAAACAAATATATTTTTCCTATCGTGGACTAGCTGATCCACTGTGTCGAGAGATACGACCTTTTAATAAACTAGTTTTCTTCTATTTCTAAACTAGTGATTTGAAATCTTAGTGCGTTGCTTGAGCGTCAGCAGTTATTCCCTGCTGGACGTGGCATCACAACGCGTGTTTTTCCGTACTCTGAAACTTCTTAACCTCAGGGGAAAATGCGGGTTGTGACAGTTGGTATCAGAGGGAGGTTGCTTGATAGGTTAGTCAGGCAACCTTTCCTTTTGATTGCATTAGAAGTTTAGCTTCATAAGCATACACTCACCGATATGTAATCAGCACGTCTTGGCCAAAGCATGAACACTACACTCATAAGCATAGAGAAGTATACGGGGCATATTATGTAGTTTGGAATGCATAATATGTGTTTGTATATGGATCCACCATAGGAGGCAACATGTGAGGGTTATGTAGTATGGGATGCATAACCTCACCACATGAATGCGGCTAACACGTTTTCTTTTTCGTTGTATGGGAATGATATGTAGTATGGGATGCATAACATTTTCATGTGTACACCGCTCATGACATGCATTAAGGCCTTTTAAGAATGCATAGCACGGCATGCATAGCATAATATTTCATAAGCACAACGTGACAGGCTAAAGATTTGCACGATGAAATATGTACACACATGGTTTTGAGTCAAAATGAATATAAAAGCATGCATTCATTATTTAGGCACATGAGTTAGTATGATGGTAGTGAACCATCTCAGGTTAAGTATAACATCATCATTATAAAACAAATCCCAAAACAAGATTTGTAGTTTAAATTCCTATTCAAGTATGCTTGTCTGTACCGGGTAGTTTTGTTCTAGCTGCTGGGCTGGGTTTTAACTAGAGCTGGTGCGATTATAGGATGGCGAAGCGTCCTGCGATGCGATCGACTCCCCAATCTAAGGGTGAGTCTTCGGGATCCCAGAGAGAGGCCCTGATTGAAAGTTTGCGGCTAAGTAATGAAGCCTTATCGAGGAAGATGGTCGACATGCAAAACCAGATTCAGTCCTTGGTTGTGGTAGTGGTAGGGCAGGCTCGGAGAGTTCAACACCCCGTTGGGGGTGTAGCTATTTCCCCCCCCCCCCCTCCTGCCCTCTTGTGCCTCCAGTTGTGGTGCCCCCGGAGATGGCCTTCATATCTCAGTTTCAGCGGTTTAGGCCCCCTACTTATGGCGTGCAGGCGGATTTCATGATTTTGGATGACTGTCTGATTTCTATAGAGGAGATGTTCTCCTATTCTAGGATTATGGATGATCAGAAAGTAATGCTCGCTGCCTACCAGGTCAAGGGATTGGTAAAGAGTTGGTTGTTAAGGGAGAAGGAAAGTGTCGTGGCAGGATGCACCTGGGAGTCGTTTAAGGTAATGTTGTTAAGTAAATTTCTGCCCTCGGTCGAGCGGGACCGGTTGATGAACGACATCATGCATTTGAAGCAAAGGAATCTCACGGTTAGTGAATATGAGGTTGAGTTTAGCAAACTGAGTCGATTCTCCTGGACTTGTGAGTGTTGAAGCAAACCGTGTTAAGCGGTTTCTAGGTGGGCTGAGAAGCGACGTTCAGTAGTTAGCAAGTGCCTACGGAGCAGTCAGTAATGCCGGAGTGGTTGAAGCTGCTTTGAAGGTCGAGGCCATTGAGAATGCTAAGAATAGAGGCCAGCAGGCGAGGCAAGACAAGCGGAAGTCTGTTGGGGGGAAAGGCCCCCAGGAACCTGATGCAGTTTCAGGGAAGAAGACCAAGGGGACTTGCATCTTTTGTGGCTGGCCAGGCCATCCTTTGGAAAAGTGCTTCAAGAGATTGGCAGCGCAGAAGAAAGATCAAGTCCATGCTATTCAGGGCGCCCCCAGAGGGGATGTGGTGTGTGCTTTGTGCGGAAAAAGGGGCATGATGCGGCCCGTTGCTGGTGGAAATATAAAGTTTGCTTTTAGTGTGGGAAAAAGGGCCATCTCAAGACGAGGTGCCCTCAGGCGCAGCTCGTTCTCCCAGTAGTTCCATTGCAGGAGTTGCCGCCACCCCCGCGCGTGGATAAGGGAAAGGGGAAGCTGAATGTTATCTCTTCAGAGGAAGCATCGACCTCGACCCAGGTTATTTCAGGTTAGATTCTTCCAAACTTGAATACTTTACCTCTTGTATAGTTTAGCTTTAGTTTTCCCATAGTTGTGTGGGCTACTTTATAGGGAGATTTAAGGTAAAGAACCGCTGGGAGCATGTTCTTTTCGATTCTGGCGCTACCCACTCTTTTGTTGCTAAGGCGTTCGTGGAGCGTTTCCATTTTGGCCTAGACCATGAGGGTGGAGCTTTCTGTGTTAAATTCCCTTTTGGAGACTCCATGATTTTAGAGTTGGGTATTCAGGGCTGCCCAATCATGTTGGGGGACTTTCTAGCAAAGGTGGATCTGAAGGTGATTGACCTGGAGGATTTCGATGTTATCCTAGGCATGGACTGGTTGTCCAGTTATGATGCGGTTATCCTGTGCAAGGGTAAGCACTTAGATTTCGGGAAAGATAACGGTCAGCCCGGGAGCGTTTATACCGATCCACTCCAAGAGTCTTCGGTTATTTCTGCGGTACGTGCTCGCAAGTTGCTTGATTCTAGCTGTTTAGCCTGTTTGGTCTCTCTGGTAGGGGCAGATGTTAGTGTGCCACGGTTGGGGGAGATTCCTGTGGTTTGTGAGTTCCCTGATGTTTTTCCTGACGACCTTCCCGGTCTTCCTCCCGATAGAGATGTCGAGTTTGTCATAGATTTGGAACCGGGTACGCGTCCTATTTCTAAGGCGTTGTACCGCATGACGTCGCGAGAGCTGGAGGAGTTGCGGATCCAGCTAGATGAGATGTTTTCAAAGGGTTTTATCAGGCTGAGTTCGTCGCCCTAGGGTGCGCCTGTGCTGTTCGTAAAGAAGAAAGACGGGTCGATAAGGCTCTGCGTTGACTAAAGAGAGCTGAATAAGGTTACAATTAAGAACAGGTACCCTCTGCCTCGGATTGATGATTTGTTTGACTAGCTGCGTGGTAGTGCTGTGTTTTCAAAGATAGACCTTCGTTCGGGCTATCACTAGTTGAGGATTCGGGAGTCAGATGTTCCGCGGATGGCGTTTCGTTCTCGTCATGGGCATTTCGAGTTCTTAATCTTGTCATTTGGTTTAACAAATAAGCCTTCAGCTTTCATGGATTTGATGAACCGCGTGTTCAAGGATTGCTTAGACAAGTTTGTGATTGTCTTTATTGACGACATTTTGGTGTACTCCCGGAATGCAGAAGAGCATGATCGACATTTGCGTCTAGTCTTGGCGACTCTGAGAGACCTAAGCTTTACGCCAAGGTGAGCAAATGTGAATTTTGGCTGCCTCAGGTATCTTTCCTCGGCCATGTGGTTAACAAGGAGGGCATCTCAGTAGACCAAGAAAAGATCGCTGCGGTTATGGAATGGGCGAGACCCGTTACTCCTCATGAGATCAGAAGCTTCTTGGGTTTTGCGGGCTATTATAGAAGATTTGTGGAGGGATTCTCCACCATGTCTGCGCCATTGACTAAGTTGACGCAGAAGAATGTAGCCTTCGTATGGGATGGCAAATGTGAAGAGGCTTTTGAGGAGCTAAAGAGAAGGCTATGTCCGGCTCCTGTTTTGTCCTTGCCTACTGAAGGTATTGAGTATGATGTATATGTGGATGCATCGCATATCGGGCTGGGATGCTTGTTGATGCAAGGCGGGAAGGTGATTGCGTACGAGTCGAGACAGCGAAAGACTCATGAGAGGAATTACCCGACGCACGACCTAGAGTTTGTTGCCGTGATCTATGCTCTAAAGTTGTGGAGGCATTTACTGTATGGTGTGTAGTGCAGGATTTTTACTGATCATAGGAGCTTGAAGTATGTCTTCAAGAAGAAGGAGTTGAATCTGCATCAGCGACGGTGGCTAGAGTACGTGGCCGACTATGATGTTGTGATTCAGTATCATCCGGGCAAGGCCAATGTGGTGGCCAACGCCCTGAGTCAGAAATCAGGGAAGATTTTTGGTCTAACAGCCGAGTTGTTAGTAGAGGATTTCCAGTTGATGGGCATTTATGCGGGTAGCTGCAATGTGCAGAGCAGCCTGGCAGTGGCAGAACCTTCATGGACCGCGCTCACGAGATTGCATCAGAAAGATGATCCTGAACATCTACATTTGTATCTTTGAGCTGAGAGAGGTGAACTGCCAGATTTTTCTTTAGACGATGCAGGTAATTTGAAGTACCGTTGTAGGTTTTGCATTCCCGCGGTTGGTGACATCAGGATTATGGTGTGCAGGGAAGACCATGGATCAAGCATTGCCTACCACCCAGGATCCATCGGGATGTACCGCGATTTGAAGCAGATTGCTTGGTGGTATGGGATGAAGGGATACATTGCCAGATTTGTTTCTGAGTGCCACACTTGCAAGTGAGTGAAGGCTGATCATGGAAGACCAGGTGGTAAGCTGACCCCCTTGGAGATTCCGACTTGGAAATGGGAAAGCATCTCGATGGATTTCATTACAGGCTTGCCAAGATCTCCTAGGGGGCATGATTCAGTATGGGTGATTATGGACAGACTGACGAAGTGTGCTCACTTCGTGCCGTTCAATATCGACTACCCGATGAGGTAGATAACCGAGCTGTATTTGGAGGAGGTCATCAGACTGCATGGTGTACCCGTGTGCATCATATTGGATCGAGACTCCAGGTTCACGTCTCGTTTTTGGAAGAGCCTTCAAGAGGTTTTGGGGACAGATTTGAGATATTCCACAACTTATCACCCGCAGACCAATGGTGAGACGGAGCGGGTAAATCAGATTGTGTAAGATAAGATCCGATGCTATATTCTGGACCATGGTGGAGCGTGGGACGATCGTTTGTGGCTTATGGAGTTTGCGTATAACAATAGCTATCAAGAAAGCTTGCAAATGGCTCCTTTTGAGGCTTTGTATGGGAGGCGCTGCAGGACTCCCTTATTTTGCGCTGAGGTTGGCGAGGGACCGTTGTTTGGTCCAGAAGCACTTGAGGAGATGGAGATTTCGGTGAAGCTTATTCGGGAAAAGCTTCGAATAGCCCAGGAGAGATATGAAAATAACGCCAACCGGCGTAGATCAAATTTGGAATTTATTGTGGGGGACCAGGTGTTCTTAAATGTTTCCCCGATGAGCGAGATTAAGAGGTTTGGCAAGAATAGGAAATTGGACCAGAGATACGTGGGGCCATTTTTGGTTACCGAGCGGATTGGAGTATCAGATTATAGGTTAGAGTTGCATACACATTTTCCTGGCATGCATGATGTCTTTTATGTCAGTCAGCTGTGGAAGTGTGTGCAGAGCGTCAGGCAGGTTTTGGATTCTGTGCTGCAGTTAGAGCCAAATCTTTCTTATGTGGAGATGCCTGTCTGCATTTTGGATGCTCGGGATCGCGTGTTGCGGAGGAAAACCATTCCTATGGTAAATATTTTGTGGAAGAACAAGGATGTGGAAAGCACGACTTGGGAGCTGGAATCGGTGATGAGGAAGGCTTACCCTCATCTATTTCCCTTACCTTTTGTCTGGTATGTATTGTTCTTTCCTTTATAGCTTTTTCTTGGCTATTCCTTCTTTTCCCCTTCTTGAGAGAAGTGTTGTGTGTAACACCTCCCCTGTAAAGACCATATAATATGGGTCCGGCCAGGGCCCCACAACATACGGACGCCACAGCTTTAGTATTAAAAGATGATATGAAAACTACCCAATCTCAAAACTCCAGACAAACACAGCGAAAACAGAACATTAACCGACATAAGTTATCCACTTAACAAAAGAGTATCAAATGGCCTTAAGGCCTTACACAATATAAGTCCAAATATAAAAGTGCCAAGCACCCCTAGGCTACCTCGGCATGCAAGCCGAACAGAGTCAAACAACAGCAGCAAAACAAGGAAAAGAAAATAGTCAAGCATAACAACACTTCATGAGGCTTAGGGCTTTTCGCCCGGCGCGCTAGCTCCTGCATGCAATCCTTGCCCTGTAAGGATATGAAGTAACGTGGGTCAGCAAAGGCTGACCTCTACTGTGTAACAAACACATCTCCTCCCAGCCGTCCCTAACGGACCCTGGGGTACCACTCCACCTGCAAGTTAGCACTTCGTATACCAAAAGAGTATATATAATAAAGCGGTAAAACAGGCTTGGATGTCTCATACAGCATACACGTTCTCTATATTTTGTACAAAGTGAAAGGGGCCTACTATGCAGCATGAATGCAACCCGGGTTTCACCCAAGGCATCCTAGTTCGTATGCATCTAGCACAACATCAAACACTAGGTACTTCCGTTTCCCCATTGGCTTTAAGCCGCAAACACAAGGGAACCACCATGTCCCTAACGGCACACACGCCGTCACACAGAACCTTGCAAAGGCCCCACCCGCACAAGGGTCATATACCCCGGGCCTTGCCCGCACATTCTGACTTCGCATGTCAGGGTTCCGTCTCACACTGACCGATTCTAAGAAGCCTTGCTGGACCCCACCCGCTCATGGCCATATTGCCCGGGCTTGTCCTCCGCTCGACATTCTCGTCAGTCCACACATGGGGCTTGTCTCGCCGGGATACTTCCCCCACATGACTTGCACGTCACGGGATAGCCAGCCGACCACGGAGACATAGTCGCGCCTTTGCACAACATAAACAAATGTTTCCCCACCCCAATCACAATTCGCACCGTGTCTTTCCCGTGCTCCAAGGAAATCATCTACCGCACAACACGGAGCTAACCTTGTCTGGTTCCGACCATGAGTACTCACTCAAATATAAGGGGGAAAACACATACATACAACGGCGTATTGCCGCAACGGATTTCCACCGAATCCCCGAAGCTCGCTATGCAACATCACCGGGTCGGACTAACGATCGTGACCACGGCTTCACCCACAATGCCTAATCTGCTAACGGAGCGGATCTCTAATGCAAAGCACGCCAGGATGAACATACTCAACCCGGAGGTTCCTCTTGAACCTAGGCTACACGAATCCCTCCCATTTGAGAGATTCGGCGCTCAAAATACGAAAGGAATGGGATGCTATTCATGCATCCTAAATCTTAAAAACCGAGAGGAGAAGTGTCGTTACCTTCCGTCCCCTCTTCCTAGCCATGGAGAAGATTTGCTCGGTTGAAAACCACCACAACGCTCCCACCTTCGCGGATCTGAACTCCGCTCGCGAAACGGACCTCCGAAGCTACGCCGGCGACCGGATCTTGGCCTTCTTCCTCCTCCTTGCTCTCCCTTCTCTCTATAATCAAGAGAGACAAAGATAGGAGAAAAGTGAGGGTTTCAAACCCTATTCCCGAGTTTAATCCCTCAGATCTAGCCCCCCGCCGTTGGATCTCAATCAAAGAAATGGACGGCCACGATTCGGCCTAAAATCACAAAAACTGGGCCGAACACGGGTTGCAACACGGCCGTGTGCCAGGCCGTGTTACCCACTCGCCGTCTCGATCGAGTCGAAAAACCAGCACAAGGCCTTTGACACGGCCTCCGACACGCCCGTGTCACCTGCGACACGCCCGTGTCGGGACCCGTGTCACGCCCCCCATGTGTAATAGACCAACATTTCGCAGTCAGAGAGGTACACGGCCTTGTGACATGGCATCCGACATGCCCGTGTCAAATTTGACACGGCCGTGTTTGTGCCCGTGTCACGACCCGTGTACCACACTTGCAGAATCCCTGGAGTGATATGGCCTGGGACACGCCCGTGCCCTAGGCCGTATTCTACAACTCGACTAGCGTCGACCGCCAAAGCGTTGACCGCACGACCCGAGGCCGAACACGCCTGTGTCACGCCCGTGACACGCCCGTGACACGCCCGTGACACCTGCTCCAAAAACCAAACTGGGCTTAAAACATCACCCGTCCCTCTTTTGAGTTTCGGGGTGTTACAACTCTCTCCCCCTTAAAAGAATTTCGTCCCGAAATTTAAAACATGGAAGGTAAACAAAACTAAACAGTACCTGAGGAGAAAAGCTCGGGGTACTCCTCCAGCATGGCCAGCTCTCGCTCCCATAAGAGCTCCTCGCAACCACAGTTGTCCCAATGGACCTTTACGAGTCTGACCTCCTTGTTCCGCAATTACCGAACCTCTGAGTCTTCTATCCCGATTGGACGAACTCGCGTCCTCAAGTCTTCCTCTACCGGCACCGCCGTCGGTTCAATCACCACACTGGCTTCTAACAACGCTTTCCTCAGGACGGAGACGTGAAAAATGTCATGCAATTCACTTAGCTCTGTGGACAACGCCAACCGGTACGCTGCCTCTCCCACTCGCTCGATGACCTTGAATGGTCCCAAAAATCTCGGACTCAGCTTCTTGAGTCGGCGAATTCGCGAAACGCCTTTGAACGGCTTGATCTTAAGATACACCCAGTCGCCCACAGCGAATTACACATGCCTGTGGAGAGCATTGAAATACTTCGACTGCCGATCTTGAGCTACCTTCATGCGCTCTTGGATGGTCCGCACTAGCTCACTAGCGTCGGCTACCACTTCTTTCCCCAAAAGCTTGGTGTCCCCCGCCTCTGTCCAAGACATCGGTGTTCGACACCGCCTCCCATACAGAGCTTCGTATGGCGCCATCTTGATACTAGCTTGGTAACTATTATTATACGCAAACTCCACCATGAAGAGGTGATCCTCCCACTTCTTGCCGAAGTCGAGAGTACACATCCTTAGCATATCTTCCAAAGTACGGTTCGTTCTCTCAGTTTGCCCATCGGTTTGAGGATGAAAAGTCATACTGAACTTGAGTTTTGTGCCCAAGCTCTTCTGCACCAACCGCCAATCCTTAGACGTGAAACGTCCATCCCGGTCGCTGACTATACTCTTCGAAATCCCATGGAGTCGTACAATATTGCGGACGTACAACTCCACCAACTTTTCCACACCGTCCTCCTTCCGGTTTGGGATGAAATGTGCCACTTTGGTCAAGCGGTCCACAATCACCCAAATGGCATCATTACCCTGCTGCGATCTAGGCAACCCATGCACAAAATCCATGGAGATGTCATCAAATTTCCATTCGGGGATTGGAAGAGGCTTCAAGAACCCGCCCGGCTTCTGACATTTGGCCTTCACCAAGGCACATGTTTGGCACCGACTCAGACACAAAGCTACGTCTCGCTTCATCCCAGGCCACCAATAGGACTTCTTCAAGTCCAAGTACATCTTTGTACTACCCGGGTGAATGGAGTACTTAGTGAAGTGGGCCTCAAACATCAACTCCTCGCGGAGCTTGCCGAACTGCGGTACACAAATCCTTCCGCCCTTCCTCAGAATCCCAACAATCATTTCCCAGGCGCTACCCTCGCCCTTTAGAGCTTCCTCCACGAAAGGTTGGAACTCCGCATCTATACGGGTCGCTTCCCGAATACGATCGCATAAGTCACTCTGCATCTCAATCCAATTTAGTCGAGCCACGCTAGACTCGCCTCTTGCCACACATTCCAAACCAAGGGACTCCCAGTCCCGCTTTAACCGCTCATCGTGAGCTTCAATCCAATTTCCTTGCCCCTAGTATTTCCTACTCAAAGCATCTGCCACCACATTGGCTTTCCCTGGTGTGTACTAAATCGCCACCTCTTAGTCCCCAAGGAACTCGACCCACCTACGCTGCCAGCATATTTAGATCCTTCTGATCTAGGAGATACTTCAGACTCTTGTGGTCCGTGAAGATCTCCACCTTTGCACCATAAACGTAGTGCCTCCACAACTTCAAAGCAAAAATTACCGCCGCCAACTCCAAATCATGGACGGGGTAATTTCTCTCATGAGGCTTCAGCTGCCTCAACCCAAAAGCTATCACACTACCATGCTGCACCAACACGCACCATAAACAGCATCCGGATGCGTCGCTGAAAATCTGGAACCCTTCGGTCCCCTTTGGTAGACTTAGGATCGGCGCCGTCATTAGCCTTTCCTTCAGGGTTTCAAACGCCTCGTTGCACTCTTGAGTCCATACAAATTTCTGATCCTTGCGAGTTAGTGAAGTGAGGGGTAGAGCTATCCACGAAAAGTTTTCCACAAACCTTCGGTAGTACCCGGCTAGTCCAAGAAAACTTCGGACTTCCGCCACGGTCCTCAAAACTGACCATTCTCTGATGGCTTCTACTTTCGTTGGATCCACTGCCACCCCGTCCCCACTAATCACGTGGCCTAGAAATGCCAATTTCTCCAACCAGAACTCGCACTTGGAGAACTTCGCATAAAGCTGGTTCTCTCTCAATACTTGCAACACTGTCCGCAAGTGCGACTCGTGCTCCGCTTTCGACTTGGAATACACCAATATGTCATCGATAAAGACGACTACGAACCAGTCCAAATATTCGCGAAACACTCGGTTCATCAAGTCCATGAACACGGACGGCGCGTTCGTCAGCCCGAACGGCATCACCGAGAACTCAAAATGACCATACCTCGTACCAAACGTGGTCTTGGGTATGTCTTCGTCACGAATCCGCAACTGATAATACCCGGACTTCAAGTCCAACTTGGAGTACACCACCGATCCCACCAACAGGTCGAAGAGATCGTCTATCCGAGGAATCAGATACTTATTCTTGACAGTCAATTTGTTTAACTCTCGGTAGTCTATGCACAGATGCATACTACCGTCCTTCTTCTTTACAAATAACACCGGCGCACTCCACGGTGAAGAGTTGGGCCTGATATACCCTTGCTCCAAAAGCTCCTGCAACTGAACCTTGAGCTCGGCCAACTACTTTGGTGCCATCCTAAAGGGTGGTCGTGACACCGGCCTAGCCTTGGGCACTAATTCGATGGAGAAATCAATCTCCTGCCGAGGAGGTGCTCCCGGTAGCTCCTCAGGGAAAACATCTCCAAACTCCGCCACCACGGGCACTTCTCCAAGAGACAACCTGGAAAGTCTAACCTCCAACAATGCTACTAGAGCTACAGCCCCTTGGTTAACAGCTCGCACTAGATGAAGTGCCGAAACTAGGGAACAGGCCACTCCATGCAGGCCCTCAAACTTGACTTCTGCTTGCCCCACACTCCTCAGGGTTACCACCTTGGACAAACAGTCGATACTGGCACGCTGCTCCGCTAGCCAATCCATCCCCAAAATCACATCGAACTCGGACAACGGCAAGATCGCCGCTACTAATATGAAGTCGACTCCCTCAAGACTCCAACAAATCCGCCCTTTAGTCCTGGTTGTCATAGATGACCCATTGGGCATGCTCACTTTCAACTCTGAGTCCGTTGCAAAGGACTCAACTCCAATCCTCCGGGTGAAGCTTTCCGCAAGGAAGGAGTGTGACGCTCCCGTATCAAAAAGTACTCTAGCGGGGTACCCAGATACCACTACAAAGCCTACACACATGCAACAAACATAAAGGTTTGAAAGACAGGAATCTAAGGTGCAGGCTGAACTCTCGTACCTGTCACCACATCAGGCTGACGGATTGCTTCTTGTTGCCCAAGGTTGTAGGCCCTTGGCTGCACTGGTTGAAACTGAGAAGCACTCGACTCCGCCATTTTCCCCTTCTCTGCTGCACTGGGTCCGGAGCGTATGGTTTGCTCCTGCCTTGGCTCTTGCTCAGCGCCCCCTTGGGTACAAAATCTTGTTATGTGGCCTAGCTTGCCACAACTGTAACACGTCTGCGGTCCCTTAGAGCGTGACCCTCCGGACGTCCAATTACTTTTCTCGCCCGACTTATATGGGGAAGGCTTCTTCTTCCATCGGCTCCCTTCCGTCTTTCCATGGGACTGAGCAGGCTTCTTCTCCTCCCCCTGCTTGGGTGTGAAACCCTTGCAACGCTGGGATCGCTCCATGTCACTCTCCAAAATTCGTGCCGCCTCCACCAATTCATTGAAACCCGCACGTTTCATCGATATGAGGGGTTGTCTTAGATTCTCCCTCAATCCATGATAGAAGAGATTGTCTCTCTCTTCATCGTCTGCCATGGTCGTCCCTGCATAACAACCCAAGCGAGTAAATTCCTTAACATACTCATCCACTGACTTGTCTCGCTGCACCAGATGTAGAAACTGCCGCCAACCTCGTTGAGGCGGGAATGTACTTCTTCAGGAAGGCATTCCCAAACTCCTCGATGGACGGTGTGCGTCCTAGAAACTTCCGGCCACTGTGGCTCACCCACCATAACTTGGCATCTCCCTCCAACATAAAGGCTGCGAACTCTGCCTTTTTCTCATCTGGCGCCTCGGCCGCCCTCAGAAGCTCCTGAATTCTAGCCCACCAATCCTCTGTATCTATGGGCGTGCCGATTCCCTTGAAGGTTGGAGGGTGGAAACTCAGAAAGTACTTCATTTGCCGGTCCCCATGCCCGACAACCACTCTCTCGGCCCGCGGTTCTGCCCGCCTGGCTTCCTCAACCGGCCCGGTCGCTGCCGTGACCGGGGTAGCAGGAGTTGCTACTTGAGCAACGGGAGCTGCTACCTGTGCTGTCGCTGCAGCTTGGGCCGCCACCATCGCTTCTGCAAGCATACGCCAGAAGTCGGCCGGTGTGACCCCCATCCCTAGCGGACCTTGCGCAGTTGCACTACTTGCCGAGAGCTCTTCTCTTGGCCTCGAGGTCCCAGCTTCGTTGCTTGCACTCTAAACACAAGCAAGAAAACGCAAATCAGTCTCTAATTGCAAGACTCGAACACAAGGACACTCATGGTCCCACGATACTCTTATGTGGATAACTTCTTATACGCGACTCGACTTATACTTTCGACCGCGAATCTTCTCATTGGAACGCTAACCTCGCTCTGATACCAAATTGTAACACCTCCCCTATAAAGACCATATAATATGGGTCCGACCGGGGCCCCACAACATACGGACGCGACAGCTTTAGTATTAAAAGATGATATGAAAACTACCCAATCTCAAAACTCCAGACAAACACAGCAGAAACAGAACATTAACCGACAGAAGTTATCCACTTAACAAAAGAGTTTCAAATGGCCTTAAGGACTTACACAATATAAGTCCAAATATAAAAGTGCAAAGCACCCCTAGGCTACCTCGGCATGCAAGCCGGACATAGTCAAACAACAGCAGCAAAACAAGGAAAAGAAATAGTCAAGCACAGCAACACTTCATGAGGCTTAGGGCTTTTCGCCCGGCACGCTAGTTCCTGCATGCGATCCTTGCCCTGTAAGGATATAAAGTAACGTGGGTCAGCAAAGGCTGACCTCTACTGTGTAACAAACACATCTCCTCCCGGCCGTCCCTAACGGACCCCGGGGTACCACTCCACCTACAAGTTAGCACTTCGTATACCGAAAGAGTATATATAATAAAGCGGTAAAACAGGCTTGGATATCTCATACAGCATACACGTTCTCTATGTTTTGTACAAAGTGAAAGGGGCCTACTATGCAGCATGAATGCAATCCGGGACCCAAGGCACCCTAGTTCGTATGCATCTAGCACAACATCAAACACAGGGTACTTCCGTTTCCCCATTGGCTTTAAGCCGCAAACACAAGGGAACCACCATGTCCCTAACGGCACACACGCCGTCACACGGAACCTTGCAAAGGCCCCACCCGCACAAGGGTCATATACCCCGGGGCTTGCCCGCACATTCTGACTTCGCACATCAGGGTTCCGTCTCACACTGACTGATTCTAAGAAGCCTTGCTGGACCCCACCCGCTCATGGCCACATTGCCCGGGCTTGTCCTCCGCTCGACATTCTCGTCAGTCCACACAAGGGGCTAGTCTCACCGGGACACTTCCCCCATATGACTTGCGCGTCACGGGATAGCCAGCCGACCACGGAGACATAGCCGCGCCTTTGCACAGCACAAACAAAGGTTTCCCCACCCCAATCACCATTCGCACCGTGTCTTTCCCGTGCTCCAAGGAAATCATCTACCGCACAACACGGAGCTAACCTTGTCCGGTTCCGACCACGAGTACTCACTCAAATATAAGGGGGAAAACACATACATACAACGGCGTATTGTCGCAATGGATTTCCACCGAATCCCCGAAGCTTGCTATGCAACATCACCGGGTCGGACTAACAGTCGCGACCACGGCTTCACCCACAATGCCTAATCCGCTAACGGAGCGGATCTCTAATGCAAAGCATGTCGGGATGAACATACTCAACCCGGAGGTTCCTCTTGAACCTAGGCAACACGAATCCCTCCCATTTGAGAGATTCGGCGCTCAAAATACGAAAGGAAGGGGATGTTATTCATGCATCCTAAATCCTAAAAACCGAGAGGAGAAGTGTCGTTACCTTCCGTCCCCTCTTACTGATGCGCGTAAAATACGGCAAGCGTACCGGTCGCTCAAGTAATAAAGTTGGGAATGAATCCCCAGATGTCGGTCTCTTGAGGAATGCAATTGGCGTCGAACGATCTAGACTCTAAAACTATCGTTATGAGAGTTAATTGAAATAAACAGAAAAGAAAGGGACTTTGGTTGGTGGTCTTACGACCGATTACACTAATGTAAACTATGCGGGTCGCAATCACCGCTTCTCAAGGCGAGATGGATGTAGCGGCCGCGATGCCGTACTTCGATTGGCGAGTGGACGGAAATCTAGCGAGTGAGGTGATTAGTGCGGAGCAAGCTTGAGTGAAACGAACATGTGGAGTGGAGCGAGATGGAGCGAGGCGCATCAAAGAATAAATCTCTAAAGCAAGATGAAACACAACCAAACGAAATAACACTAGAAGTTGATGTTCATTACAAGCACAAACATTCCATACAACAAGAAAAAGAGAGAAAATGCACAACCATGAGATTGAAGATCCACCGCGGTTGTTGGCCGGAGGTGCGGGTTGTCAATCCGCTTCCAAGCGCAGTCCGAGGAGGGCTTCCGGTACCACCGAGCTGTCACCTCGAGGGCCTGTAACTCCGTTCTCTAGGGGTGCTTCGTCTTCTTCCTTGGTGGAAAGCTCGGAGAAGAATGCTTCAATGGCCGGGAGGATCACCGGAGGATGCGGAATGCTTCGGAATCACCGGAGAAGGTCCTCCCGTTGGTATGGATGAAGGTGGAGGTGAATGGGACTTGCTGGAGGGCGAAACGGCGGACTGGCGAAGGTTCCGTAACGATTCTCTCGCCCTAATTCGCGGAACAGCGTATTTATAGCTTGCAGAATAAATAGGGCGCACGACCACTGGCGCACGACCAGTGGTCGTGCGCGACCAAGGTCAGCGCCCGTGCGTGAGAAACCTGCAGACCTGCATCAGAAAATCAGTAGTCGCGCACGATCATCGGCGCATGATCAGTGATCGTGCGAGGTAATGCTGATGATCGTGCGGAAATAGCCAGACAGACTTTTACAAAATGGGTATGACTGCGCACGATCGGCGGCGCACGAGCAGTGGTCGTGCGCGGTATGGCAAGTGATCGTGCGGAAGGTTCAAGACAGAGTTTTCACAAATGAGACCGGGCTGCGCACGATCAGCGATCGTGCGCTAGGAGGTCGATGGTCGTGCGTGGGTAAAAACGCACGACCACTGACTCCTTTGCCAAAAATAGTGAAACGCCTATCCCGAATGCCCTCACGATCCCCAAACCTGCAGGAAAACTGCACGGGGCATCGATCGCGGCAGCCACAGCAACCAGTAATGAACATAGCAAGAAAGTAAATGCACACAAGCACAGAAAATGGGCAACAAAGGTGCACAGGGCGTGGAAAACCGTAGCGAACCAAAAGGAGTGTAAATGACGCTAAACGGTGTGCAAAGACAAGGATATAAGCCCAGATGAGTCCGAAAATAGGTATATAAAGAGGACTCATCACACCCCCAGACTTAACCGTTTGCGCGTCCCGAGCAAACAAAACCTAAGCAGACGGGGAAAAATGAACTAGCTAAAAAAGAAATTGCCAAACGGAGTACCATGCGAAGTCGCATGCTCGCGTGCATAAAGATAAAGTAGAGGAAATTCTTAAGTATACAAAATATTTTATATTTTTCACAACGCGTAACAAAAATTTATTATTACTCCAAAGTAGAATCACGGTGAATCATCGGGTCTTAAGCAGGGAGAAAGTAGACAGGACACTAAGGTGAGCATTGCCGAAGACCGGGGCTCAAGATTACCCCCAAAGGAATCCACCAATGTCGGAAACCATAAGCTTGCCCGTTCGCACTCTCTCCACGGCACTAGTCAACTCAAGCGCAAGTCCGTAGGACTTCGGGTAATAATGGGGCTTGGGTTACGGTGAGATAAACAATGATAAAAAGAAAGGCTATGCACCTAACCCAAATGAGCTAGCCTAAAAGAATCCCTCGGCAAACCACAATATAACCAGGTGCACCATACCCCCAGACTTGATGTGTACAACATGGGTGTGTGCACCGCCTACTCCAAATCCAAATCTTCTCAAATAAATATTTTCAATCAAACTCTTTTGTTTTTTTCTTTTTCTTTTCTCTTTTTCTCTTTTAAATATTTTCGTTTTCTTTTTACAAAATCAGCACATTTTTTTTTCTTTTGGGCACAACCACATATCACAAATACGAATCACCACATCACAACCCAACATAAAATGTAAACTACTAAAGCTCGAATTGGGTGTGCGACTAGGATAGGCTATAAGGCTTTGGTGAAATACTAGTGGAGCTGAATCAAAAGAAGGGTAGGCACAACGGGGCTAGCAAGGGCGAAGTTAGGAATGGGTACAAAGCTCAACCGGGCCAAAAGGTGGCCTACATCACTCTCACGCTAGACTAACCGTGTACCAATGCTTCAAGAATAGCTTGGGGCAAGTTCTTAGCAACCGAGAAAGATAATCCTTCCTCCCGACTCAAGCAATACGAGTCTAGTGGCAGCTACACACATTCCTACGCTACCGTTTGATTCACACCGGATTCACCAACTTTTGAGTAGAATAAAAGAATTTACGCAGATAGAAAAATATAAACTATAAGCATACAGAAAAATTAAATCTACTCAAATTCCTACACAAAACGAGAGCAGTTGACGAGAAACACAGCAAGGCCAACATTTTACTCCGTCGCACAATCCTCAACTAGCACAGAAATTTTCCAAATCGAACAAAGATACAGGTTCAACTCGTGACACGCAAACCGCTAAGCTCGCGCTCAAGTGGGTGCAGTGGTGTGCAACAGGAATCTAACATAATGAAGCGAAAAAGGAAAACTACTGGCATGCGAAATTAAATGTGCTCGTGGAGTGCACAAGCGGCTCTTCCCCCCAGACTTGAATAAAACATGAGCAAGAAAAATAAACATTCAACCAGAAAATGAAATCTGAAGCGAGAGAGAGTACCAATGCTCCAAAGAGGGGAGCATGCCAGAAGATTGCATGATGATTCGCGGGAAGTGCTGCATCGCACAAAAGATAAGCTGAACCTGCGAATTAGGCCGAACAATAGAAAATACAAAAAGATAGAAAGCATAAAATAAAATAAAACATAAACAAGGGGACCAAAAGGTCCAAGCTTGGGTTGTCTCCCGAATAGCCCTTTTGTTTACCGTCTTTAAGGTGGACCAAATACCTGTATTAGCAGTTGTATATAATGTTTATGCAGCAAAATAAATAAATAACGACCAAAAAATAAAAGAAAATAAATCGGACAAATAAGAAACACAGATTCTGAAGACACAAATGCAGAGGTAGCTGTGGGGTGGAGGAATTGCACTCATTCCTCGTCGCTGCTGTCGATCTCAACGGGCGGCGGGCGGGGGGCGGGAGCGGAACGAACCGGCGGCGGAGGGATGTTCAGGCCACCACGCAAAGCCTGCTGATATACCAGGTTCTGCATCCACAACTGGGAGGCCTCAATATCCGCAAGGCGCTCATTCAGAAATGGAATGTTCTGACCCTGCGCAGCACTGAAATGAGGGTCGGGCTGCCTCTCCGGCTCAGCAGATGGTGGCCGAGAACGACGTGGCTGAGTGCCTCCTGCAGCTCTCCGCCTACCCATGGCGGAAGATTCTGAGCAACAACATCCTCGTCCTCCTGCAAAGCTCCTCGGGCGTCACCTGGCATAACAATCTCGAATCGACGATCGGATCGCCTCCCAATAACACGCAGCAGATGAAAACTGACCATGTTGGCTCGGGTGATAACAGAAGGGGTGGTAACCTGCTCCATCGGCGGCAAACTATCCCAGACTCCCAAATTCTTGGCGATGCGAGTGATGTAATAAGCACCACCGATCGCGTCGGCGAGGCGATAAGTAGCCTCATGATGGAAGAATGTCGCCAGCATATAACCAAGGTGGATGGGTTCCCGACGGAGCATGCTATATAGTGAAACTAAATCCTGCCACCCAACCACATTCTGACTAAGTGACCGCGCAGTGAGTGAGTGGCTAAGAAGATGCTGAAGATACCGCAAGGCAGGGGAAATGATCTTGGTCGACTTGGCCTTCCGAGCCACATACTCCTCGTCGGAACCGGTAATTTCGCGCCAAGCAGACCCATTGGAGGACCCTTCAGGGAAGCCGGAACCTAAACCTTGTGGTTCCGAGGCATCTGAGTAGAATCCGGCTCGGACGCCAAGCTCATGGATGGTCATGGAAATGACCCGTCCCCGAATCCGGAAGGAGCATTCAACAGGGCGATAGCCGCGAGTGTCGCATTCCCACTCAAACGTGGAGAGGAACTCCAAAGTGAGCTCTTTGAATCCGGGTTCGCGGCACTCAAAAACGTGGCTCCACTTGTCGAATGAGTAGAGGTGGAGGATAGAATCCGCAAGAACACCGCCGTCGCCAATGGACCTCAACTCCTCCCAGTCCACAAGACGTTGAGGGAGGAAGGGTTTGTTCTTCAAATCAGTAAACCGGCGCTGGTGGGTGTCCTTCTGAAATGCCGCCATCCTCTGCAGCACCTGAGCCGGAGTGGAGCGCTGGTAGGCGTTGACAGCCCTGCGGTTAGAGGTAGAAGCCATTGCAAGAGGAAGATCCGGTGGAGCGAGGAGGGAAGAAATCACCCGGAGATTTGCCGGAGAAGAAGAGGGGGACGGAAGCTCGAAAGAACGACGCACGACGAAAGCTCGGGAGCGGGGAATTAGGGCGCACGCTCGGCACAGCCCGAGCGGTCTTTTTATAAAAACTGGGCCGACCGCACGATCACGGATCGTGCGAAAATAAATAGCGCGCACGATCACTGATCGTGCGCGATACTTAAAAATTACAGGCAGCCAATTTTTGTACCAAGATCGCTCGGATAACGCTGAGGGTGCGCTAGGGGGATACAGAAATGAGGCAAAGCTACCGCAAGCATTTTTTAGACTAAAAGGCAAGAATATATAAGATGAGATGAGAAAAGTGGAAGAAAATTGCCCAAAAATTCTAAAAGAAAAGAATACGCTACCTAGATAACTATTGGGTTTTCTGTCTCCCAACAGGACTTATTCAAAATCTCGACTTTGCTTAACTGATTGGCGTATGGAAATGGAAATGCCCAGGCAATTGTTCTTGCTCGCGTGTTGGTAGCGGGTACCGGTATGGAGACAGAACAAATGCCCCACTACCTATATAAGTACACCTGCCGAGAGTGTCAGGCATGGGCAAGACATAACTTGTGAAGTTCTTCATCTCCAACTCCACCTGCATCTGGTTGCTAGCAGACATAGGCCGCATTACAGGCCCGTGCACTGGTTGAACCGGTTCCAAGATGGAATCCTGCAGGGAAGTGGAAACAAGAACGGGGTCAAGAAATAAATCAGAAGAATAACATAAACAATCCTTAATCTTGGAAATGATCCCGGAATCATCTCCCGTTGGTAGAATTGCAGAAATCTGAACACCACTGTCCAGGATGGTGCAAGAAGTTCCTAGCGCAGCATCCATTTCGTCCGCGCATTGGACATCCTCACATGGGGTGAAGGTAGCAACCTCAACCACGGAAATGTCCTCCTCGACCGGATCTAATAGAAAGCTGAGAGTGCTAGTTTCCACCTGCGAATCAGCCTCAACAGAAACATCAGAAAAAGAATGAATACTATGCAAAGCGGAAGGCGGAGGTACAGAATTCAACGGGGAGTCAAGAACTGTCTCTTCGCAACCGGACTCGATGCTAGGTGATGCATGTTCATCAGAAGTATACGTATCCATGCCGGGATGGGGATCGACACAAGCATCGGGGCATGTACCGGAAGTGCTTTCTCCAAAACATGGAGATGGCATCGATGTATATCCCGAGGCTGAAGGGGTGCTGCCCACGGTGGAAGTGGGAATAATCCGGAAGTCCGGCTCATTATCCACTTCCAATTCAGCTAAATAAGCAGTGCAGTCCTTCAATGCATGATCCCAGCTTCGACAAAAGATGCACTGCTTAGCCGGCTTCCGCGATGAAGCGTTTGCTGAAGCCGAGAAAAAGTAGTGCGGTAATGGCTCCGCAGGTCGGTGGATGACCGGCTTATGTCTACGAAATGTAGAGTCGTGAATTTCCTGGGGACTATACTTCTGGGGACATCTATCGCTTGCATGCGAGATATCTCCACAATGAGGGCAACGAATATTGAAATTGGCCCACATTGCGGAAATATCAAAGTCAAACGGAAGCAACTACTTTGCAAAGATTCATCGCGCAAAACTTACAATTCCAACAATGAACTACAGTAGAAGAGAAAAGAAATGAAACAGAGCAAAACAAATTAACTCGAATACCAATATTTTCAGAAATCCTCAGTCGTTCCACAGTTGCATTCCCCGGCAACGGCGCCAAAAACTTGATGCGCGTAAAATACGGCAAGCGTACCGGTCGCTCAAGTAATAAAGTTGGGAATGAATCCCCGGATGTCGGTCTCTTGAGGAATGCAATTGGCGTCGAACGATCTAGACTCTAAAACTATCGTTATGAGAGTTAATTGAAATAAACAGAAAAGAAAGGGGCTTTGGTTGGTGGTCTTACGACCGATTACACTAATGTAAACTATGCGGGTCGCAATCACCGCTTCTCAAGGCGAGATGGATGTAGCGGCCGCGATGTCGTACTTCGATTGGCGAGTGGACGGAAATCTAGCGAGTGAGGTGATTAGTGCGGAGCAAGCTTGAGTGAAACGAACATGTGGAGTGGAGCGAGATGGAGCGAGGCGCATCAAAGAATAAATCTCTAAAGCAAGATGAAACACAACCAAACGAAATAACACTAGAAGTTGATGTTCATTACAAGCACAAACATTCCATACAACAAGAAAAAGAGAGAAAATGCACAACCATGAGATTGAAGATCCACCGCGGTTGTTGGCCGGAGGTGCGGGTTGTCAATCCGCTTCCAAGCGCAGTCCGAGGAGGGCTTCCGGTACCACCGAGCTGTCACCTCGAGGGCCTGTAACTCCGTTCTCTAGGGGTGCTTCGTCTTCTTCCTTGGTGGAAAGCTCGGAGAAGAATGCTTCAATGGCCGGGAGGATCACCGGAGGATGCAGAATGCTTCGGAATCACCGGAGAAGGTCCTCCCGTTGGTATGGATGAAGGTGGAGGTGAATGGGACTTGCTGGAGGGCGAAACGGCGGACTGGCGAAGGTTCCGTAACGATTCTCTCGCCCTAATTCGCGGAACAGCGTATTTATAGCTTGCAGAATAAATAGGGCGCACGACCACTGGCGCACGACCAGTGGTCGTGCGCGACCAAGTTCAGCGCCCGTGCGTGAGCAACCTGCAGACCTGCATCAGAAAATTAGTAGTCGCGCACAATCATCGGCGCACGATCAGTGATCGTGCGAGGTAATGCTGATGATCGTGCGGAAATAGCCAGACAGACTTTTACAAAATGGGTATGACTGCGCACGATCGGCGGCGCACGAGCAGTGGTCGTGCGCGGTATGGCAAGTGATCGTGCGGAAGGTTCAAGACAGAGTTTTCACAAATGAGACCGGGCTGCGCACGATCAGCGATCGTGCGCTAGGAGGTCGATGGTCGTGCGTGGGTAAAAACGCACGACCACTGACTCCTTTGCCAAAAATAGTGAAACGCCTATCCCGAATGCCCTCACGATCCCCAAACCTGCAGGAAAACTGCACGGGGCATCGATCGCGGCAGCCACAGCAACCAGTAATGAACATAGCAAGAAAGTAAATGCACACAAGCACAGAAAATGGGCAACAAAGGTGCACAGGGCGTGGAAAACCGTAGCGAACCAAAAGGAGTGCAAATGACGCTAAACGGTGTGCAAAGACAAGGAAATAAGCCCAGATGAGTCCGAAAATAGGTATATAAAGAGGACTCATCACTTACTAGCCATGGAGAAGATTTTCTCGGTTGAAAACCACCGCAACGCTCCCACCTTCGCGGATCTGAACTCCGCTCGCGAAACGGACCTCCGAAGCTTCGCCGGCGGCCGGATCTTGGCCTTCTTCCTCCTCCTTGCTCTCCTTTCTCTCTAGAATCAAGAGAGATAAAGATGGGAGAAAAGTGAGGGTTTCAAACCCTATTCCCGAGTTTAATCCCTCAGATCTAGCCCCCAGCCGTTGGATCTCAATCAAAGAAACGGACGGCCACGATTCGGCCTAAAATCACAAAAACTGGGCCGAACACGGGTTGCAACACGGCCGTGTGCCAGGCCGTGTTACCCACTCGCCGTCTCGATCGAGTTGAAAAACTAGCACACGGCCTTTGGCACGGCCTCCGACACGCCCGTGTCACCTGCGACACGCCCGTGTCGGGACCCGTGTCACGCCCCCCGTGTGCAATCGACCATTATTTCGTAGTCAGAGAGGTACACGGCCTTGTGACACGGCATCCGACACGCCCGTGTCAAATTTGACACCGCCGTGTTTGTGCCCGTATCACGGCCCGTGTACCACACTTGCAGAATCCCTGGAGTGACACGGCCTGGGACACGCCCGTGTCCTAGGCCGTGTTCTACAACTCGACTAGCGTCGACCGCCAAATCGTCGACCGCACGACCCGAGGCCGAACACGCCTGTGTCACGCCCGTGACACGCCCGTGACACGCCCGTGACACGCCCGTGACACGCCCGTGACATGCCCGTGACACGCCCGTGACACGCCCGTGACACTTGCTCCAAAAACCAAACTGGGCTTAAATCATCACCCGTCCCTCTTTTGAGTTTCGGGGTGTTACATTGTGTGTAAAGTTTCGGGACGAAACTTTCTTGTAGGGGGAGTGGCTGTAATTCCCCCGGTTTTTTTTGGTATTTTGTTTGATCATTGTTTGGCATTATGATGATGCATTTCCGGCCTTTTTCCGTTGTTAGAGCGTGGTCTTAGCTCTTTAGGTTCCTTTAGTGACCTGTTAGTAGCCTGTTTGCAAGATTCCCCAGCTAGATGGAGTCCGTTGTGGTGACTCGGCTGAGCCTCTTAGGGAATGCTTGTGTTTTTGCTTCGGGTAGTGATAGCCCGAGTTTTGATCGTCAGATGTTTTTTTCGACTTCGCCGTTGTTTTCGTAGCTTTGAGGCTTAGCTACGGTGCTATTTTTGTCTGAATCCGAGATCTTTGATTTTTCACGTCATTCTGACATGATGTTATGCTGCTTTATGATTGTGGCCGGTTTTGTGTGGCTGGTTATAAGCAAGATTTATTAGCTTAAGTGTTAAATTATAAGCTTTGTTTTTAGTGGTTGGAGCTTGTACCAGGATTTATGCTAAGTCTTATTTATGCTTTTAGCCTGAGTTAGCTAGTGGAGCTCGGGTTTGGCTATTTGTGAGCTAATCCTGTACCTTTATTTGTTTAAGCTTAGGTTATAGCTAGCCGTACAGGTTGCTTGGGAGCTGATAAGCTGAGAGTATATAATTATGTAAATATTTATATAGTTGTGCCATACAGCTTCGGGTTGGGTCAGCTGGGTGGCTAGATTCCTGCTAGCTGAGTTCAAATGTATATATATACATAAATATGTAAGTGATGTATAGCTGGAGGGTTGAGTGGCAGATTTTATGTAGCTAGTAGCCGAGTATTGCAAGCTTAGGATTATTTTAAAAGCTTGAGTGGAGTGAGTTTAGTTTTCTATTATATCTTAGTCTTGGGTGGGCATGATATTAAAAGTCACCCAGCTGTCTTTTTATTTCATTTCTCTTTTTCCAAGCCAGCTGCTAGCTTCCTACGTAAGGAGCTCGGGCGGAGGTGCTGCAGCGTTGGCCAGCTGTGGCCGCTAGCTTAGGGCTCGTTTCTCTCCGGCGACGGTGGATCCGAGCTGCTCTCGCCGAGGGCTTGTTTACTAGGTATGTGTTTTGAGATTTCAGGCTGTCAAAAGGAGCTAGGGATTCTAGTTTCTTCTTCTTCTCTAAAAGCTTCAAGTCTTTCTCCTAGGTTGTTGGTTTTGTTGCAGGCCGAGCCACCAGTGCCAAGCTTGGCATTCCAGCGGTTTTTATCCTTGCCCGAATTAAGGCAAGTGGCTCCTTGCCCTTGTAGTTTTAATCTTTTTCTTTTTACCTTGGTAAGATTACAGTAGATAGTCGTTTGCCCTTGCCTCTAGGAGCTGGAGAATCAGCGTTGCCCTTACTCCAACCCCTTTCTCTTCCTCGGCTCCAGGAAACCGTCCATATTGAGCCTTAGTTTTCCTTTTAGTTTTTTTTCTTCTTTATTATTTTTTTCTCATTCTCGGTTTGGGGTCCAGGTTATAGCTGGAGTTAGGTTTTAGTATTATTTAAGTGGTGGGCTAAGTTATTTTGGCTGTTGAGGTCGAGTAGAGAAGGTAGGAGAGAGAGTTGGAATTAATTTCCAACTCTCTGTCTTCAGGCGTTGAGAGGGCTGTGGGCTTTGTTTTAAAATTTTGGCTAAGTCAAAAGCGTTTAGTGAGTGTACCTCACTCAACGCCTAGACTGTTAGGCTTATGGAGTTGAGTGTTGTGCACCCACTCAACGCCATGGTTTTTTTGGGCTAAGACTTTAGCCTTGGGATGTGTGTTCCTTTAGGATTGTTAGAGGAGTTCTTCCTTCCAAAGTGGGATGTTGGGGTGTTCGGCTAGTTTTCGCATGTCGACTAATGGACTATGGCCAGAGGGGGGTGTTTTCTGGACTCTGGAGGGGTGAATTGTGTGTGCTGAGCTGTGGACACCACGAAGTCTGGACAATGGGGCCGACTTGTTTAGGTGTGTGTACCCTAAGGATGCCACCAGTTGTGTTCACCCTTGAGCATTTATTTTGGGGTCTGGTCGTTGGTGCTGGTACTGCCACCCACCCCAGCCCCTTATTATTTACACCCCGGTCTTTTTCCAACAAAGTTAGGATTGTTAGCTCTCCCTTTGCCTGCTTTTGGCTTTTCCTGATAGTATACTGATGCTTTACTATTGTAGGTTGGTTCTTTCCGCATAGCAGGTAGCTTTTGTGCTCACAGTTGGTGTGACTTACCTTTATTGTTCTTTTTGGTAATATTTTTTTCCTTCTTACTGGCATGTCTTTTCTTCTGCTGTTAGCATTTTGTGTCCGGGTATGTAAACCCATCATTATTATTTAGTCTAATGCTCCTTTTCTATTGATTACTTCTTTGCTGAGGTGTTCTTTCTTGAATGTCTCAGGTGCAGGTTATAGCCGATAGAGCGGCTGTTTCCCTCTAGTGGGTTTTGCTGGTAGCCTCCAGGGTAGCTGAGTTGAAGATCTTTCACCTGGTGAGGTAGTTAATCTCCTTTTTTGTATAGACATACACACTCACCTGTGGATTTGTGTCGGGTTATCGATGCCCACTGGTGGCGTACTTGTTTTGCTGGATATGAATTAAAACTGTTGTTTTTTTGCCCCCCTTTGGGTTGCTTAATTGCTTCTGGGAAGGTTTTATGCTAGGTTGTTTGTTAGGTATTTTATAACCCAAAACTATTATATGTACCTCATGCATATCATATTTGCAAAACTAAAGCACTATCTTCTTTATGCATAAAGAATATCTTTCATATATAAATACTATACTCACCTTAGGAGTCGTGCATACCATAAGTGGTCCCTTGAGGGCCCTTATACTCATTTAGGATGTCAAATCAACTAAATCAAAGTATTTTCTGCTGCAAACAAATATATTTTTCTTATCGTGGACTTGCTGATCCACTGTGCTGAGGGATACGGCCTTTTAATAAACTAGTTTTCTTCTATTTCTAAACTAGTGATTTGAAATCTTAGTGCGTTGCCTGAGCATCAACAGTTATCCCCTACTGGACGTGGCATCACAACGCATGTTTTCCCTTACTCTGATACTTCTTAACCTCAGGGGAAAATGCGGGTTGTGACACGAGTCTAGGGACCTACTGCTCCCCGTAGGTACTGAGCGAGAGCGGCCTCCGCCGCATCAGCCCGCTTCCGCTGCTCATCTGCCTCTTCTCGAGCTAGTTGGAGGGACGCCTCCTTCTCATCGATGAGCTTGGTGAGGGATGGAGCGCTCTTGTCTAGCCGAAGACATCGCCGACCGACCATATGGGCCAGCTCGAGGCTGTGAAACTTGGCCCGCGCGCTTTCATAAATTAGCACCCGAGTCACCTCCTCGTCGTAAATGGTGGCGTCCTCTCGACCGTAGACGCCGAAGGCAAGGTTGTAGGCGTACCCACTGCTAGAGTCATCATCCAACCAGCTCAGCAGCTGCGAGGATACGTAGACCCTGTTTGTCTCCTTATCCCACTAAAGCAGCGGGACTCCGTCCTCGTTGGCGGGCCCCTCGCCGTAACCAAAGTTACGATGGCCCCGAGGGATTGCCATCCCGGCAGGCCGAGCCTCCTCCGGCGGCTGCGACGTGCCCCCCTCTCCTCCTTAAGATCTGACGGCCGGAGATGCCGTGGGGGAGGGAACGGCGGACGGCTGGCTCGAAGGGACCTTACCCTTGTCTAAAGCCAGGGGAGGCAAGCCACCCTCCTTTTTCGACTTCTTAGGCGGTTGCGAATCCTGGGGCTGTTTGCGGCTAGGCCTCTTCGCAGGGGCATGGGTCGAGAACTTGCGATGGGTGGCAGCTGCCGCCTCGGCCCGCGCTAGATCGCCGGCGGTGAGTCGCGCGCTCTCATACGGCGGATGGATAGGGATGTCGTGCTTGCCTACAGGAAGTGGAACTTAGAAAAATTTGAAGAATTAAAGGATGTGTAGATAGGGCGAGCCGCTTACATTCACCGGGCGGGACAGGGACGAGGTCGTTCAGGTTCCTACGGAGGTAGGCCAGCTCGAAGTTCTTCCCGGCGAAGAACCCGAACAGCCCCGCTTCGTGACCCCCTAGGGCCGGGGGGCGGTAGCTCACCTCGCTGAACTGGATCGGCGAAAAGGGGACGTTGCCAAAGTCCCCCTTGAGGAAAATAAACTTCTTAAGCCAGTTGTGGCTCTTATTGACGGTTTCCTGCACTTTGACATGGCTACTGGCACAGCAGGCGGTCCCATCCTTATTCGCCCGAAAAGAGAATAGCTTGCGGAATACAGCGAGGCTGAACTCTATTTTATCCTCTCGCAGATAGCAGACAAACCCGACGATCACTCTGATGGAGTTCGGGGTCATTTGCCCGGGAACCCCCCCCCCCCCCCCCCCCCCCCCCGTAATACTTGAAGATTTGGCAGACCTCTGGCCATAGGGGTAGCCGAAGGCCCGCCTCAAAATGGGCGACTGGGAACGCGAGCTTGCCAGCAAATAGCTCGTTCATTCGTTCATCCTTCCTAGGCCGCCTCGCCTCAAAACCTTGCGGGACGAAGTAACCGACTGCATCTACAAATTCCCCCTCCGTGATGACAGCGGGAGGGAAATCTTGCTCGGAGAAGGTCCAAGCGCATTTGGCCTCCCCTTCGCCTCGCCACTACATCCACCCATCTTATAGTTGTCTCGCCGAGCGGGACAGAGGGGTTTTTTTCGTAAAGAGCTAGGGGGAAAGAAAAAATATTAAATGTGGTAGGTGTTAAAGGGCCGCCATTGGCTATTTATAGGGTGAGAAAGGGCGGGAAAATCCTTCTTGGGCGGGAAAGTGCGGATAGCAATAGGGCCCTGACGTTTCGACTTCCGAACCAAAGCCGGGTTCTCGCCAACCCGCCAGTCTGCTGCAAACCGCCCGCACTCGCACCCGTATGATTAAACAGCAACCGCCGAGCGGGTCAGTCTTGACCCGCGCGGGAGTATCCTATCACGTAACTCGCGAACAACCTGCTCGCCTTCGCCAGTACAGGAAAAGGGCCCGGCGAGGCGACTCAGCAAGGCCGAGCCCACACGAGGGAAAGTCGGCCGAGCAAGGGCGTCTCGCCCGCACAATCAGCAGAGGTCTGAACGATGGCGCAACCCAGAGAAATTTGCTATAAATATTAGCCCGTGATGGGTGAAAGTAGTCCCGAATTATTACAGATATTTAGACATTCAAGTAAAAGAGATGAACACCCTGAGCATTACCGCCGCATGCGGGGGGACCCGGACCTGGTGGATAACGACCGGCGAGGGGAGGGTGAACTCAATGCGGGATTAAATTCCACCTACCTCCCCTCCCCGTGCTGGTTCGGGGCAGAAAGCGAGGATAGTGATACTCGCGGACCGCCGACAACTCTCGCTGGGTCCTATTGATCTGCTCCGAGGCCCGCCTCAGTTGCCCCTCGGCTCGCGTGATATGCACACCCAGAGAAGTCGCCTCGTCCTCATAAGAAGAAAGTCTCGCTCCTTCCAAGGCCACGAGTCGCTCATCCTTCTCGGCCTTATCTCTCTCCACTCTGTCGAATACCTCCCGTAGCAGTAGCAAGTGCTTTTGAAATAGTTGCTTTACCTTCTTCTTCATCCTCTCGGCATCACGCGGGTCTCCTAGGAAACTCGGAGATGTTGTCCGTGTCTGGGGGGGGAGAGTACCTTCCGCTCATCTCGGCGTCAGACGAGGAGACCTCGTTATAACCTGCAGAGGTAAGATAAGAAGGAGTGATGACCGCAAGAAGGCCAAAGTCAGATGGTTTACCTGGCGTCGATACGCCGCCCACATCATCAGTAGTCCTAGAGGTGCCCGACCGACCCTAGAAGGGTTCTCCTCCAAGGGTAACGAAGGGTTTTCCCAGGTCGTGGGGCCTTGGTGACGGAGGCACCATGGGAGGGATACGTTCCCACCGCAAGGGACTAGCCACCCGATCGGCTGCCGCTAGAGCGGAATGCCCGGGATCTCCCTCGTCTGCCCTGGCTCCCCGAGATGCGTCCTACCAAAAGGAAAGAAAAGTCAAGGAGCGGGGGAGGGTAGAATCGAGCAAGGGAAGCGCATATACCTCAGGGATGACCTCGACACCGCCGGCCGAGTTGGAGGTAGGGTCGTCGCGCCCTGAAGACTGCCGGACGATCTTTGCTTTCTTTTGCATAAAAAGGGGGTCGGGCGACCCGCGCGCTAGCCGCGGCGCGGCTTCGAGAGCCATATCCTGGATAGCCTCCCTCGCAGCCGCCAAACGAGCCCGCATCTCCTCAGACATAGGCATCTCGCAGTTATAGATCGCAAAAGGGAGAAAAGAAGAGGAATTACCCTAGAGGTCGGACAGCTTATTTATAGCGAAGAGGTGGGCCCCACCAAAAGATTCCCTCCAGCTCAGCAAGGTTTTCGCCAAACACGTGAGGGTTGGATGTCTCTTTTCCGAGCCTTCTTCAAAAGCTCGCAAAGAGCAGGGATTATGTACAACAACGAATTCGCCGAAGGGGCTCAGGTAGCCAGGCAGGCCGCCCCCGACCCGCGCATCGAGGGGTTACCCTAGCGAGCCAGCCTGGCCCGCAGCCTCATAGGCGGGCCAGGCTCGCGACCCCTAGGCGGGCTATTTTCCGGCCCGCGCCCTCCCAGCGAGCCAACCCTTCCCGCGCCTATCTTGGCAGACCAGCCCCACCCGCCTCTCCAAGGTGGGCCGGCCCGTGCCTTCCCGGCGAGCCGACCCCGGCCCACGCCTAACGCCGAGCAGGGGCATTGAAGGGCTGCTCGCTCAATTCCCAACGAGGAGGACCTCTTACTGTCTTACCCAATGGCCTGCCCCTAGCCGGTCAATACAGCGGGGTCTCGCTGTTGGCAGACCCAGGTGGGCTGTATATAGCTGTTTAGAACAACGGAGTTCAGCTGTTGGCAGGCCAGCCCGAGGAGATTTTAGTAATTTCAAGACAGCAAATGTTAGTTATTTACGGACTATCTTCAAAATCCTATAAATAGGACCCAAGGGGTACCTCAGAAGGCAGGTTTACTTGCTCCCCGGTCTTCTAGCGCTTTCTGAGGTACCTTAGCCCGGCATTTGGCTAAGGAGGGGAAGCGCTCAGTGATCTTCCGGGTTTGTGGTGGGACCTCCGAGCCGGGCCCTTGGTATAGTCCTTTGCTCTCCTTTCCTTGTTATTTTTCTTGCAGGAGAGAAGTAGGTGCGCGACCACCCCTTACCCAAGGGTGAAGTCCACAAGAGACCGATTTTCGGTTTCAACACTGGCGCTACCCACTCCTTTGTGGCTAGAGCCTTTGTGGAGCGCTATCGTTTGGGTCTAGAGCAAGTTAGTGATGCCTTTTGCGTCAAGTTTCCTTCCGGTGATTCTGTGGTTTCAGATCAGGGGATTCGGGATTGTCCGATTTTGTTGGGGAATTTTCTAGCGAAGGCAAATTTGAAGGTGATTGACCTGGAAGACTTCAATGTAATCTTATGCATGGACTAGTTGTCCAGTGATGATGTAGTTATCTGGTGCAAGGGTAAGCGCTTGTACTTCATTAAGTATGACGGTCAGCCTAGGAGTGTTTATGTTGATCCGTGCCAAGAGTCTCCACTCATTTCTACGGTATGTGTTCAGAAGTTGCTTGATTCTAGCTGCTTTGCCTGTTTGGTCTCTCTAGTAGGGATAGTTGCTAGTGTGCCGCATTTGGAGGAGATTCCTGTGGTGTGTGACATCTCTGATGTGTTTCCAGAAGATCATCCCGGTCTTCCACCAGATAGAGATGTAGAGTTTGTTATAGATTTGGAGCCAGGTATGCGTCCAATTGCAAAGGCGCCGTACCGGATGGCCCTGCGAGAGCTGGAGGAGTTTCATATCCAGCTGGATGAGATGTTGGCAAAGGGTTATCAGGCCGAGTTCATCGCCTTGGGGGTGCGCCTCTTCTGTTTGTAAAGAAGAAAGACAGGTCGATGAGGTTTTGCATCGATTATAGAGAGCTGAACAAGGTTACTATCAAGAACAGGTACCCTCTGCCTCGGATTGACGATTTGTTTGATCAGTTGCGCGGTAGCAACGTATTCTCCAAGATTGATCTTCGATCGGGCTACCATCAGCTCAGGATCTGTGAGTTAGACATTCCGCGGATTGCTTTTTGATCTAGGCATAGGCATTTTGAGTTTTTGGTTATGTCATTTGGTTTGACAAATGAGCCCTCAGCTTTTATTTATTTGATGAATCGCGTGTTCAAGGACTTCCTGGATAAGTTTTTGGTCGTGTTTATCGATGACTTCCTGATTTATTCCCACAATGCTGAGGAGCACAACCAGCATGTGCGTTTGGTTTTATCTGCCTTAAGGGACCACAAGCTTTTCGCTAAGCTAAGCAAGTGCGAGTTTTGGTTGCCTCAGGTTGCATTTCTGGGCCACGTGGTGAATAAGAGTGGGATTTAAGTTGACCCAGAAATGATGGCTGCTGTGATGGATTGGAGTAGGCCGGGCACACCCAAGGAGATTAGGAGCTTTCTGTGATTAGCCGGCTATTACAGTAGATTCGTGGAGGGTTTTTCAACCCTGGCTGCACCTTTGACCAGATTGACCCAGAAGAACACAGCTTTTGTCTAGAGCGAGAAGTACAAGGAAGCCTTCTTGGATCTCAAGGACAGATTGTGCAGTGCCCCTGTTTTGACCCTGCTTAATGAATGTGTGGATTATGATGTTTCTGTGGATGCGTCGCATGTTGGTCTTGGTTACGTGTTGATGCAAGGCGGGAAAGTGATTGCGTACGGGTCGAGACAGCTGAAGACTCGTGAGAGGAACTACCCTATGCATGACCTGGAGTTTGCAGCCGCGATCTACGCGCTGAAGTTGTGGAGACATCTTCTTTATGGCATGCAGTGCAAGATTTTGACTGATCACAAGAGCTTAAAGTACGTCTTCACCCAGGAGGAATTGAATCTGCGCCAGCGGCGATGGTTGGAGTATGTGGCCGACTACGACGTTGAGATCTAGTATCATCCGGGCAAGGCCAATGTGGTGGCCGACTCCCTGAGTTGGAAGTCAGGGAAGATTTTTGGTCTCTCCGCCGAGATTTTAGTAGAGTAGTTTCATTTGATGGGCATTTCTGTGGGAAGCGGCGATTTGCAGAGTAGTTTGGCAGTGGCAGAACCTTCATGGATTACGCCTACGAGACAGAATCAGAAGGATGATCCAGATCTTCTATATTTGTATCTTCGAGCTCAGAAAGGTGAATTGCCAGATTTTTCTATTGATTATGCGGGTACCTTGCGGTACCGGGGCTGGTTTTGCATTCCCGCCGTTGGAGATATCCGGGTGATGGTGTGCAGGGAAGCCCATGGATCTAGTGTTGCCTACCATCCAGGATCTACTAAGATTTATCGTGATTTAAAGCAGATTGCCCGGTGGTATTGTATGAAGGGAGACATAGCCAGATTTGTTTCATAGTGCCACACTTGAAAGCGTGTGAAAGCCGATCATGGAAGGCCTGGTGGCAAGCTGACTCCCTTGGGGATTCCGACTTGGAAGTGGGAAAGCATCTCGATGGATTTCATTATAGGCTTTCCAAGATCTCCTAGGGGGCATGATTCAGTTTGGGTGATAGTGGACAGATTGACAAAGTGTGCTCACTTCGTACCGTTTAAGATCGACTATCCGATGAGGAAGATAGCTGAGATGTATTTGAATGAGGTCATCTGGTTGCACGGTGTGCCAGTCAGCATTATTTCAGACCGAGACTCCCGGTTTACATCTCTCTTCTGGAAGAGCCTGCAAGAGGGTTTGGGTACGGATTTGAGATATTCTACTGCTAACCACCCGCAGACTAATGGCCAGACAGAGCGAGTCAATCAAAACGTGGAGGACATGATCTGATGCTATATTCTAGACCACAGAGGGGCTTGGGATGATCGTTTGCGGCTTATGGAGTTTACGTATAACAACAGTTACCAAGAAAGCTTACAAATGGCTCCTTTTAAAGCATTGTATGGGAGGCACTGCAGGACACCCTTATTTTGGGCTGAGGTTGGCGAGGGACCGCTGTTGGGTCCAGAGGTGCTCGAAGAGATGGAAATTGTTGTGAAACTTATTCGAGAGAAGTTTCGGATAGCTCAAGAGAGATATGAGAAGAATGCCAACAGGCGTATATCTAGCTTGGAATTTGCTATGCAGGACTTGGTGTTCTTAAAGGTTTCCCTGAAGATTAGAGTCAAGAAGTTTGGCAAGAACAGGAAGTTGGACCCGAGGTATGTGGGGTCGTTTATGATTGTTGAGCGGGTTGGTGTATCAGCTTACAGGTTGGAGTTGCCCGCAAATTTTCCTGGCGTGCATGATGTCTTTTATGTCAGTCAGTTGCAGAAATGTGTGCAGAGTTGCAGGTACGTTTTGGATTTTGTGCCTCAGTTGAAGCTGAATCTTTCTTATGTGGAGGTGCCTGTCCGCATTTTGGATGCTAAGGATCGCGTGTTGCAGAGGAAAACCATTCCTATGGTTAAGATTTTGTGGAGGAACCAGGATGTGGAAAGCGCGACTTGGGAGCTAGAGTCGGCGATGAGGAAGGCTTACCCTCATCTGTTTCCCTGACCGTATGCCTGGTACATTTTGTGCTCTCTTTTATAGCTCTGGCTTAGCTATTTCTTTTCCTTCTTGATAGAGGAATTGAGTGTAAAGTTTCTAGGCGAAACTTTCTTTTAGGGGGAGTGGCTGTAACGCCCCCAATTTTTCTGTGATTTGTTTAATCCTTGTTTGGCTTTACGATGACGCATTTTCAGCCTTTGACGTTGTTAGAGCATGGTATTTGCTCTTTAGGCTCCTTGAGTGACCTATTTGTAGCCAATTTGTAAGATTCCCTAGCTACCCGGAGTCTGTTTTGGTGACTCGGTTGAGCTTCGTAGGGAATGCTTGTGCTTGTGCTTCGGGAGGTGTTAGCCCGAGTTTTGGTCGTCGGATGTTGTTTTCGACTTCGCCGTTGTTTCCATAGCATGGGGGTTTAGCTACAGTCCGAGTTTCCTCAAATTCCGAGATCTTTTGTTTTCGCGTCGTTTCGACGTTGTTTTTATTTTCATACAAGCTGGTTGCGGTTTCTATCGCTGTGCATGTCCTTGTGAGGCCGAGCTTTGTGAGGCTCGTGCCTTATTTATGTATTATAGTAGTTTATGTATTTTATATCATACTATATATGTATATATATATAGGTTGTAGTATGTTGTTATATATAAGCATATTATATATATGTTTATATAGTTTTTTTATATATATCTGTATATATAGATATATTATATATTATATATTATATATATTCATTAGACTCTCTTGCTGCTAAGTGGCAGACATTTTAAGCCTTAGAATTAGTTTATTTTTTTTTCAACTAGCTAGCTAAGTGAGATGTTTCTAAGCTTTAGTATTATTATAATAGTTGGGTGGCTGGGATATCTTAAAATAAGGCCCCAGATGTTCTCCTCTTCCCCATTTAACAAGCTAGCTTCAGCCTGATAGTTTCTAGCGGAAGGAATCGAGCGGGAGGTGGAGGAGCTGCTGCCTTGACCACCGGTTAGCTATAGATTCAGGGCTTGCTTCACTCGGGTAACAGCGGATTTGAGCTGCTCTCGCCGAGATCTTGCTTCCTAGATATGTAATTTAGCTTTTCGAGCTGTCTCTAGGAGCAAGGGTTTCTTCTTCTTCTTCTCTAAAGCTCCAGGTTTTCCTCTTTAGGTAGTTGGAGGTGCAAGTGGCCGATTATTCTTTACCGTCGGTGTCGAGTTGAAGGTACTATTGCTTCATCTTGCAGGAGTTGAGGCAAGTGGCTCCTTGCCCTTGCCAATTGTTTTTTCCCTTCTTTTCCTTGGTAGGAAATGTACAGATCGAACCTTTTTAGTACTTTTTTTCTTTCCTCTTGTTTCTCGATTTGGTGTCGTGGTAGCTTGCTGGTATTAAAGCTGAGCTTAGTTTAGTGGTAGACTTAAGATTAGGCTGCGGTTACTGTGTAGGAGGTGTGATAGAGAGAGTTGGAAATAATTTTCCAACTCTTTGGTTAGTAAGCATTGAGTAGGCTGGGGTAGGGATAGCTCCAGGTTTCCTGATTATTAGGCTAAGTCAAAAGCGTTGAGTGGGTGTACCTCACTCAACACCTAGACTGTTAGGCTTCTGGTATTGAGTGTGGTGCCCTCACTCAACGCCATGGTCGTTTTTGCAGCTAAGTGTTTTGGCGTTGAGTGAGTGGACCACACTCAACGCCGTGGTTGTTTGGCGTTGAGTTAGGTGGACTTACTCAAGGCCGCAATTTTTCCCAACGGCTAAGTCATTTTGCGTTGAGTGAGTCGACCTCACTCAACGGCGTGGCTGTTTTGGTGTTGTGTGTTGTGGACTCACTCAACGCCAGCGCCTTTTTTGCGGCTAAGTCATTTGGCGTTGAGTGAGTCGACCTCACTCATCGCCGTGGCTGGTTTGGTGTTGAGTGTGGTGGACTCACTCAATGCCAAAGGCTATTTTTGCTCTAAGTCAAAAGCATTTAGTGAGTGGACCTCACTAAACGCCTTGGCTGTTAGGTTTTGCGTTGAGTGTGGTGAACTCATTCAACTTCGAGGCTAGTTTCATTGGCTAAGTAGAAAAGCGTTGATAGCATTGAGTGAGTTGAGCTCACTCAACGCCGTTAACCAGTGGAGGTTTTTGCGGCTAAGACTTTTGGCATTGAGGGAGTGGAGCTCACTCAATGCCGCGTAGAGTTGACTCGACGCCGTCCTTGGATAGCGTTTGGCGCTGAGTGAGTGAAGCTCACTCAACGTTGTGTCAGGATTGACGATGAGTGAGTGGAGCTCACTCAACGCCGCGCCGAGTGGACTCGATGCTTTTGCCTTGGGTTGGTGTGTTTCCTTAGGATTGTTAGTATGGCTTTTTCCCTTAGGGGGGGGTGTTTAGTGTTCGGCTAGTTATTGCATGCCGACTCGTGGATTATGGCAGATGGTGTGGTTTTTTGAGCTCTGTAAGGGGTGAATTGTTTGTGTTGAGCTGTAGCCACCACCACCCAGGCCGTGTTGGGTTGGTATGATTTGGTGTGTGGACTCTGTAGCTGCCACCGTTTGTTTTCACACTTGTGTGTTTTTTGGTCTGGTTGTTGGTGAGGGCTCTGCTGCCCACTCCGACCCAAGGTTTTCACCACGGCCAATAATTCACAAAGATTATGATTGTTAGTTCATTCCTTTCTAGTGACTATTTCTTTTGGCATATGTTTGCCTAGGTACTGCTCCAGGTGCTTAACAGAGCATGATGCTCTTTGTGTTCACTTGGTGTGCTTTTGCTCTTTTTGGACTGTGTTTCTTCTTACTGTCATACCTTTTCTTCTACTGTTAGCTTTTTTTGTTGCTGGGTTGGAAAACCCCTTATTTTTTTTGTTAATGATTCTAATGATCCACTTCCTTTGATTTTCTTTTACTTGCTTAGGTGTTCTTTCTTTGAATGCCCCAGGTTCAGGTTGTTGCCAGTTAGACGGCTAGTGCTCTTGTGGAGTTTGTTGATAGCCTCCTTGGTAGCTGAGGTTGCCAATCTTCATCCTTGTGAGGTAGTTATCTTCCTTTCTGTATAGACATGCATACTCACTAGTGGGTTCGTGTCAGGTTGTTGATGCCCACTGGTGGCTTACTTGTGATGTTGGGTATGAACTAAAACTGATACTTTTGCCTATTTGAGGTTGTTCACATATTTTCTGGAAAGGATTTATGCTAGGTTGCATGTTAGGTATTTTAAAATCCTAAAGCATTACTATATGTATCTTATGCACGTCATGTTTCAAAAACTAAGACACTATTTTTCCTAATAGCATAAAGACTGTATTTTTATATATACTGTACTAACCTCTAGAGTCGTGCATACCATGAGTTGTCCCTCGGGGACACTAATGCTCATTCAGGATGCCTAAGCAACTTAACCAATGTATTTTTCCGCTGCGTATAAATATATATTTTGGACAAGCTGATCCGTTGTGCCGAGGGATACGACCAATAAGATATAACCGGCTTTCTTTCATATTAAACTATGAATTTTCCTTAAAATCTAAAGTCTGGCGTTTTGCCTGTGCGTGTGAAGTTATCCCCCGCACGACGTGGCATCACGACACGTATTTTCTCTTGCTCTGATATGATTCAATCGTTGAGAAAATGCGGGTTGTGAAATTTGGGGCTGGCTTTCGGGTCTTTGCACTGCACCTTTTGGTACTAAACGTTGATATTTCATTTCTTCTGCGCATCACGTTTAATGCACCGTTTTGGCTCACGGGTGCGCAATTGCGCATTCGTTTGCTGGGGGAATTCACATAGTGCTCCCCAGGGCCCTTTCCAGTGTTTTGTAGTTTGTCTGTGCTGTTGGAGGGTCCTCCTTTGCTGTGTTTTTGATGCTTGCAGGTGGTCATTTTTCCTCATTTCAAAATGCTTATTTGAGGAAAATGCACGGTCATGCATTTTCTTAGCGCATGGTTATATCTGATCGTGCATTTTCTGAATGTTATTCTGGAGGATTAACTGGCCCACGTGATTCCTTCATGCACGGTTTCTTCAGAACTGTGCATGAAGGAAATGGACGGTTTTCCTGTAACTTTTATTTTAGGCCGTTTTGTGGTTAATCATGTGTTTTCATTCACGCACAGGCAGAAGCGCCCGTGCGTGAGTTAAACACACGATTCCACCTGTTTGCCTGCGATTTGTGCATTCTGTTGTTACCGGTGCGATTTCCTTAGCCCACGGACAGAATCGCTTGTGCGTGCATAAAATGCATGGGTCAACGCTTCTTCTTCTTCAAGCATTTTCTGAAAGTTAATATCGTACGGTTTGCGCACGGTCGTGCGCCAAACCGTGCGTGACCAATTTTTCTGACTTTTACTATTTAAGCCGTAGATTTCTTCTGGACCCGGATCATCTCCGTTTCGCCCACCATTTCTGCTCCTTTGAGCGGGAAATCTCCCCTCCAGCCATCACTCTCTCTCTCCTCCGTGGGAAGCTCCTCCGGCCATTGTTCTCCTCTAAAGAGCTTGCAAAAGCTTCGTCTGCAATCATCGTTGCCCTCTCCGACCTACGAGCCACCATTTGAGTTTCTTGTTGTTGCACTTGCAAAGTTCTCCAATCAGATCCAACTTAGCGACTCAGTACTAAGAAGACGGGGTAGAAGAAGGAAGTGAAAGCCCTTCTGGATCCCAGAAGCCTTCTGATGACCAAGTTGGGACAAGGATTGACAACTCTTGCTTCTGGCCGTGATTTTTGGAGAGATTTCATGCGCTCGGTTGTATTCCTTCACTTTTTCTTAAGCTTGTTATGTTTTGAACTTGTGCTAGTAAGCTTCTAACTTGATAACACTGTTTCTGCTTGAGGTTTCAACATGATGTTGCGTGGTGATATCCTGATTCTGATTTGTGTTAGTGATCTTCAGCTTTGCTAGTGTGAGTTGTGCTTGAGCCGTTCTAGTGATTGCTAGAAGCGCGCACTATGAAGAGGTATTTGCGACCCTCGATAATTCGTTCATCTCCGTTATTACTCGTTGGAGTAATCCACCCGTGCTATGCGGTGATGGCGACCCGCACTAGTTTAATCTCGCTTAACGTAGGAAACCCAAAATCAAACCCCATTGTTACTTAGTCGTACTTACACTCGTTTTTCAAAAAGTGAAACCCATGCCCCCTACTTGCACTCCGCGTGAGATCGATATCTGGGTAAACTACTCCTCCTCTTTATTACTTGTCCGTGATCGGTAAACTTACTTGGAGAGCATCATTTTTTTAGCGCCGTTGTTGGGGAGTGCAACCATTGTGTTTGATTTTTGTTTGTTTTGGGAAAATGTTTGTAAGTGTTTTAGTGTTTTAACTTTTTTGTTTTGTTTTGTGAGCTATATGATATATCTGAACCCTGGTGAAAGGGAAGAAGATTTGTGTGCTGACCCTGAGATCGTACGAGCAAGGAGAGCTCTGTTACGTATTGCTGCTGCGGATGAAAGGATGGAAGACTTGGGCCATGGAGAAAATGGCCAAGGTGAAAGAGTAGTTGAAGGACCGGAGGTGGTCCAACCTCGTGTAAGGACGATGCATGACCAGCCATTGCCAACCCTCATTTCAAGATAAAGCCTGCGATCTTGAACATGATTAGAAACAATACGCAGTACTCGGGTCTGCTGAGCAAAGACCCTCAGCTCCATTTTCCGGAGTTTTCTGAGATATGCGGTACATTCTGCTATGTTGGCATTTCATATGAGGTGGTGAAGCTGAAGTTATTCCCTTTCTCGTAGCGAGATAGGGCTAAGATATGGCTTCATACGATTGTGCCTAGCACCGAAACTATATGGGAAATTTTATCTTCTATTTTTTTGGCTAAGTTTCACCTAGTACATAAATTTGTTAATGCTCGCAGGGAAATCACTACATTCAGACAGCTGGACCAAGAGACCTTATCCAAGGCATGGGAGAGATTTGCTGACTTGCAACGTCATTTTACCTAGCACGGGTGCAAGCCTTGGAACCTGGTGGAGATATTATATTTTTGCCAACAAGCCAAATTTCAGGGCAATGATTGATGCGACGGCAGGTGGGACAATCATGAATTTATCTCTTGAAGAGGCATTGAGGATCCTTAGTGACTCGGCCTCCCACAACATGTACTAGACTGCAGGCAGGAATGCCCCAAGTGGGGCAAGAAATTTATTTGATGTAAATGCGGTGGGGCAACAAGCAGAATCGAGCCATCCTACTTTATATGTGTTGGGTATTGCATCCACAATAACCCAGATTTGCAAGAAGTCACCCTTGAACTAAGATGAATAAAGTTGTATTTGATATTATGTTTTAGTTATGTGTTTGCAAGATTCTATTGCTAAGTGTAGACCAATGTCTGACTGTGGTGGGTCATAAACACAGGACCACACAATGTAATCCCTCATTGTGTGATCCAAGGTGTTGACTCATGTGTAGACTCTCTATTGGGATACATTTCATATTCAAGCACTACATCAATGGATGAAATGTTGGTGATGAGTATTTTTTTTCAAAAGAAATTTTTTCTTAATAATAGAAATTCTCTAAGTCCATTACTCCAGTAATCCTTTAGTTCTCGAGTAGTAAAAAGTTGAGTTCTCGAGTAATCAATCACATTACACGAGTACTATCCTTAGTTCTCGAGTAGTATAATTTAGTTCTCGAGTAACTAAGTTTAATTCTCGAGTACACTCTTTTTCTACTTCTCAAGTATTCATTTGATATCTCAGAAAATTTTCTAAGTATAGTTCTCTAGAACAACCCTTAGTTCTCGAGAAATGTTGTTCTTTGTTCTCGAGAAATTTTCTTTCTCTCGAGAAATCAACTCCTATTCTCGAGTAATCTTTTCAAGAATCAGAAAATATTTTTTTTCTAAGTCTTTGTTCTCGAGAAGCATCATTCTACTTTTCGAGTAGAGCTTTAGTTCTCGAGAAATAACTCCTCTTCCAGAGTAATTTCAGAAACTCTTTCTCGAGTAATCTTCATTCTTCTTCTCAAGTAATAAATCTTACTTCTCGAGAAATTCCTTTTCACTCGAGAAATGAAGTTCATTTTCTATAGAATTTCGGTTAAGTCCAGATTGACGGGATTTTCAAATCGAATGATGTGATTAGTCCACTTGTATGTCATTAAGACTAATTATGACTGTTAGAGAGATCCTATATAAGGTAATATCAAATGACTAACCCTAATACAAAGAAAGAAGGATCTACTCACTGTCATATTTTCTCAAGTTCTCTGAATCCTCTCTCTCTCTCTATCCAAAACGAGAGCCATCACCGCCGTCGATCTTCATCGTGTAAGTGTTAAGGTTTTCAACTCAAGGATTCAGGCAAAAGATTGATTTCCTGATCGCGAGAGTTATTCTTTCTCCAACATCGTTCCGATCGGGTGAAGTCAAAAGTAAATCTTTAGATCTCGTTCTAGCCGTGAGTTCTTCTTCAATAAATATGATAAAGCCGCAACTCTCGAAGAAGAAGATCTAGCTAGAACATTTCAAGATTCGAAGATCATTTGTTTGTATTTTAATTATTTGTATTATCAGTTCTTTTAAGAGATTTTTCTCCGAGTTGTAGGAAGTTTTACCTTCCGAGTGTAGATCCATTTGGATCGAGATTGTAGGAACTTGGTTCCGAGGCGTAGGATTGATTTTCAATCCGAGATAGTGGAGTAGCCGAGTCTAGTAGTTTACTAGATCAGTGAGGGAAAGTGGATGTACCCAATGTTGGGGAACCACTACAAATCTTTTGTCGTCTGTGATTGCTTGGTTGATTTGTGTGCAAGATCGCTAAAATTTTTATTCCGCAAATAGACGCACAACTCACCTATTCACCCCCCTCTAGGAGATTTAGGTAGAAAACCGAACTCATTCAATTGGTATTAGAGGGAGGTTGATCACTAAAGGGTTAACACCTTGATCTATTCGTTCTCTAGTTGTCTCTTGAGAATCTTCCAAGCATGGAAAAGGCTAAAGATTTTGCCAAGCTTCCTTTGTGCACAAAGAACAACTTTCCCATGTGGAAAGAAAGGATCAAATTTTTCATGGAAGATGTGGATTCCAGGATCTTCATGATTGTTGAAGAAGTTCCGTACATTCCCATGACTACCTCCACAATAGATCCAACTAAGCAAGTTCCAAAGAAGTTGATGGATCTAGATAAGGACGAGATTGCACTTGTCTCTTTGGAAAAGAAAGCTAATAATATAGTAGCAAGTAAAGTCGATGACTCGATGCTGCAGAACTTAATTCACTGCCAATCTGCTAAGGAGATGTAACAGTCCCTTGTCACTTTAATGGAAGGAACAGAAGAAGTGAGGGATGATAAAATATCCCTCCTGAATAAGAAATACGAAGCCTTCCGGCAAGGTCCTAAAGATACCATTGCTGATACATTTGAGAATTTCTTCAAGATTGTTAACGGCCTAATAGTGTATTGTCGGGTCGTCACAAATGGGGAGCTAAATGACAAGTTTCTGAGGTCACTCAAGAAAGAATGGGACAACAAAGTTTGTGCCATCAGGGAATTTGGCAAGTTAGCTGAAACAGATCCTCATAATCTATTTGGCAAGTTAATGTCCTATTAATTGCAGATAAACTCCAGAAAGGCTAAATAAGAGAAAAGTCGATTCTCTTCAAAGGAAAATTCTATTTCCTTAATGGCAGGCAGTTCAAAGAATGGCAAAGCTTCCTCACCAGCACTAGCTCAAAAAGAAAGTGAAGTGAAATCATCAAAGCCAAGCACTTCAGACTCAAAGCTATCTGAAGGAGAGTTCTCACTGCTCTTAAGATAGTTCAAGAAATTCTGGAACAAAAAGAAGCAATGGAGAGGCAAGGATGCCTCAAACAAAAGATCACGACATGACGGTGATCGACGGAAGAAAGACTCAAGTAGCCATGACAGGTATAATCCTAAATCGAACAAACATATTTCGACTGACATAGTTTGTTATTGTTGTAACAAGCCAGGTCATGTTATTACTGACGACCCCCACAAGAAAAAAGAGGGTGGCAAGAGAGACGAAAAGAAGTCCTCATACAACAAGAAAAGGACAGAAAAGAGCCTAATAGCCAAGAAGGGCAAAACTCTTAGTGACTCTGACTCAGCTGAGTCGAGTGAAGAAAAAGAGGCCTACTTTGGGCTTATGGCTCAAACAGATGAAGAAGAAGAGCCTCAGTTTACATGGGAGGTAAATTATCACACCCCTCTTTCTGAATCTGAAGCTTCTTGAGCATGGTAATGAGGACAGCTCTTCTGACGATGAGTCTGAACTCATGGCCCAGTACAAAGAGTTAATATAGGCTTACGAATAATGTCGACGAGTCGTGAAAACTCAAGCTAAAGAGATAAAGTCTCTAAAAGCTAAAGAGAGCACCTTGAGAGAGGAAGTCACTAAGACTAACTCACTCAAGGAGAACTTCAATAACACTATTGAAGAATATAATAAGGCTCTAGATCACCTTGACTTAAAAGAGAAATTCATCAAGGAGTTGGAAGAACAACTCGCTGTTGAAAAGAAACTTGTAGAAAGTTTCTCAAAACATAAGACTGTCCTTCTTCTCATTGTTGAATTCTCAGATAAGGCCAAGGGTGTTGGGCTTGTCCATGCAGAATCTCCTAGTAAATCTTCTAGGAGGAATGAGGCTCGGAGAAAGAATAAGGCCGCCAAGAAGGCCACGGCCAAAGAAAAAGGGAAGGCCCCTCAAGATCAGACAATCTTTAAGAAAGTCATTTTTCCAACTAATAAGTTTGATCTTGACTCATCCTACGGTCACTTGACAAAACCTACTTATGTAGAGCCAAAGTCTCGTTACCAAGGATGGACTCGCCCTTGAAACTTTGGTGAGAGTGTCTTTAAGGCACCTTATAAAGAAGTCATTCTTCAGGGCTATGGTCCTTATGATCATGGTCACAACTTCAAGAAAGAACAAAAGGAAAACCCCATTGTAGAAAATCCTGCAAAGGAGAAGTGATCATGTGATTTTCATCATCATGAAGCCTCCTCTTCCAAGAATGCAACCCCTGCTAGACCACTATCTAAGAAGGTCAAGTAGGAGTACTTAAGGCAAAGATACAACAGGTTCGACTGTTGGTGCTGTGGCTGAATTGGTGATTTTGCCATAGATTGTTGGTTTAATCCAAGAAATATTGCTACTCCTAAGGTTGGCAACATGAGAATGACCACTGATAATACATTTTGTAGCCTAAACTATTATCGTATTTTCTATTTTATAGTGTACAAATCATGTCTATTATTAGTTTATTTTTATCCTTTTTATGTAAATATTATTGCCACTAACATTTTCTTGTCCTTTTGCAGGTTTCCAAAAAATTGGTCAAAAATGACCTGACACGCCCCCCCTGTCACGCCCTCCCTGGGCGTGACCTAGGGCGTGTCACCCGATCCCGAGGACTCTTGCTGGAAGGGACAAAAAAATGGACAAAACCGCTGTCACGCCCCCCTGACACGCCCTCCCTGGGCGTGTCACCAGGCGTGACCGTGGGCGTGTCGCCCTCTACCGCAAAGCCTGCCGCCGCATTAAATATCGTTCCGCCACAGCACGAAAACTGTACTGTCACGCCCCAGGTCACGCCCGTCAAAAACTTGTTGCGCGGTAGGGTTCGAAGAAAATAAACGCAACCGAACTAGCAACCCGATGAGGCAAGTATACCTATCGAATTGTAGCTAGGGGACACAAGTGTCGTATTGAAATCCGGGAACTGTTGGCTATGCTTACTCACACGAACGCTATTATCTTATCGACGAAAAAAACTAGGGTTTTAGAAAATCTAAGTGCAAGGGAGGAAGTAAAGCTATACTAGAAAGAGAAACACCGCAATTAAGTAAAGCTATTAAGTAAAACGATTACTACGAAGGGTTGAAAATATGAAATGGAAATGCACTCGATCAAGAATCACCTCGGCTAAAGACGATTAAGAAAATGCGATAAAAATCTAAACTTAATAGGATAAAGGTCCTTGACCGTGGAGGTTCCTAAAGCTTGAACACACTTCTCTCGAAGTCGTGCCCAACTGAGTTTAGGAAGGTCCGACCGACTCTCGTCTAAATCGGAGGCCTAAAAATCGCTTTACGCGGTGAACCCCACTATTGGATTTTACTCCAATCCGGGAGATTTGGACGTCTGCCTCTCTCGAGGGGTGCGTACAACTCCCTTTACTCTTGAATGCTCACTTCATTCTTTCGGCCTCTCGGCTAGCCCAGAATGAAAGCAAAGGCGGAGAGTACATATCGATAATATACCTCCAACCCGTGATTAATCAAGAGTAATTCAAGACCCTAACCTAAAAATAAAAGAATAATTAAAACATCATAACTTAATCGCTCTATCCTCGGTTCATCAAGATCGAGTACAAGGAGGATTAGTTAATCATAATGAAGTGGAGGAGGGGGATGAGTAGTAAAGCATAAAAAAACACAAGCTAAACAAAGAATAATTCTATTAATGAAAAAGGGCAAGTTACACTATTGAAAATAAAATTACAAGTGCATGAAAATGAAATCCTATTCTAGTCCTACAAGTTGCACTAAGCAAGAGCAAAGATTACAAAGAAAGCATAAACAAGCTAAGATTAAACTAGGGTTAAACAAAAATTACAAAGAGAGGGGGAGAGAGAGAGAGAAAAAAAAAAGCATGAAAAGAACTCAAGAACTAAAGGGGCATCACCTCCCCCTCTCAACCAAAGCTTCCTGAAATGGAGAGGGGGGTCTCAATTTATAGATTTTTTCTCGGGTTGGTCACGCCCTCCGACACGCCCTAGGGGGGGCGTGTTAGGGGGCGTGACAGTACTATGTTGACCTCGGGCTCTGGATTATGGCGGGAGGGATGATTGCTTCGGTACGTCGGTGGTCACGCCCCAGGTCACGCCCGTGTAGGGGGGGCGTGACAGGCACGTCATGTCCAAATCATTTGTCGGAAATCTGTCAGTCGTCGAAAAGTTGATGTCATGCCCCAGGTCACGCCCGTGTCTAGGAGCGTGACAATACTATTTTCGTGCTGTGGCGGAACGACATTTAATGCGGCGGTAGGCTTTGCGGCAGAGGGCGACACGCCTACGGTCACGCCTGGTGACACGCCCAGGGAGGGCGTGTCAGGAGGGCGTGACAGCGGTTTTGTTCGTTTTTCTGTCCCTTCCAGCAGGAGTCCTCGGGATCGGGTGACACGCCCTAGGTTACGCCCAGGGAGTGCATGACAGGGGGGCGTGTCAGGACATTTTTGACCAATTTTCTGGAAACCTGCAAAAGGACAAGAAAATGTTAGTGGCAATAATATTTACATAAAAAGGATAAAAATAAACTAATAATAGACATGATTTGTACACTATAAAATAGAAAATACGATAATAGTTTAGGCTACAAAACGTATTATCAAATTCCCCCAAGCTTAAGCTTTGCTTGTCCCCAAGCAAAAATATAAAAACTAGATATTTATAAAAAGGACTAATCAAAAAGTTCTAATTATGCCTACACAAGTACTATGCGAAATTCTAAGTAGGGAAAAGGTGAAATGTAAGTCTAAAACAATTATTTAGGTATGGTAAAACTTTTATAAACTTTACTCAATAAAAACAAATTATCCAAAATTTTAACGAGATTTTTTAAATAGACTTAAGCAAAGCAACGAAAATGAAAAACACGGATTGAGTTGTTACTAGATCCAAGCAACGCATTATAATTATATCAATTTAATTAACAAAAATCTAGGTTTAAATCCAAAACTAAAACTGATTTACTTTTTTTCTTTTCTTAGTTGTTAAATAAAAATCAAAAAGCGTGAATCAAAAGGACTTAAATAGGACAGAAATGTTTGGCTTAGGAATATGATTAGGTGTGGAATTCAAAGATAAACGTGAAGGTTTTAAAATCACACTAAACCAATGCAAAGAGTTTCAAATACTTTCATAAAAATATATACACATTTTTTTCTTTTTCTTCTTTTTTTTTCATTTTTTTTTCAAAACAAATGCCATAAATATTTTTATTTTCCTTTTTGGATTGGCCAAACAAAAATAAACATCACTTTTGAACATACTACTTTTTTTTCGAAAACCTTTCTCCCATAAAAATCACAAAATACCCTATCAAAATCGTCAAAATAATTTATGAAACTCAAAAAGGCTAGTGTGATTCGATAGGTTGGAAGTTTTGGCTTTGGTGAAATTGAAATGAAGGGAGGAGCTATCAAATGAAATCGGAAAAAGGCTCAAAAATAGCTAACTAGTGGTAAAAGTTTTTAGGTTGGCAGGAAAGCTCAAACGAAAAACAAAAACGGCCTAAATCATTTTCACGCTTTTGAATTTATTTAAAACAAAGGTTTGAAAATTTTCAAAAAGCGAGTCCTAGATAATAAAAGAAGATTGATGAAATTAACTTGAAAATAGAAATAATAGGTGACTTGGATCGTTCATATCTACTACGTTATTCAAAAGTTGACTTTACAAAAATTATTCAAAAACGAAAAAGAAAATAGTGGATGATGAATTTTTGAGAAAGTAAAGGAAATAAAAAACAAAAAACCATAATAAAAATGCGAGTTTTAGAAAAATATTTCACCTTAACATGCTACCGTGAATTAGAAACACAGCATGGCCAACATTTTACTTGTGAAACATAATTAAAAAGGACGAGTAGAAATATTATAATTAACTAAGTTGTTTATAGAAAATTTTGAGTAAAACAAAAACAAAACTAGGGGTACTATTGAAATACCAAAATGTCTAAACTATTCAAAAACACATATATATTTTTTTTAATTTTGTGAAATATTCTCTTTTTTTTGGAATTTTAAGATATTACTTTTTTATTTTGGAAATATTTAAAATATATACAAAATGGAAAATATTTACACTAAGCAAAAATGAATGAGGAAGTCCTCCCCCAAGCTTAAAATAGACATTGTCCTCAATGGCTAAAGAAGGAGATTGGAGAAGGAGAGAAAAATAAAGTACAGAATTGAAAGACAGAATTGAAATACAGGTACTTCCCCGGATTTATTTGCTGCGAAAGCTGAGTGATGCCGCTCCTCCGAATGTCTTCTTTGGACTTCGTGATGGATTCAACAATGTTGGAGCAAGCGATCACAGAAGCTTCACCTTGTCGAAGCCGTCCGAGGCAAAAATTGTAAAATAAAGAAAACAAAAAGAGATAACTTGGGTTGCCTCCCAAGAGCGCCCTTTGGTTAAAGCGTCGTTGAGCTCGACGCATCAAAAAATAATATTGTCCAAAAATATTGTTGTCCAGAAATAAAATTGTTTTTATCAAAAAATTAAAAGTTCAAGATTAAAGTTCGTGAAGCAGAAACTTAATAATGTTTGGACTGACATCATCATCACCAGAGAAATACAGTTTAAGACGCTGACCATTCACTTTAAAATTACCCTTATCAGGGTGAGAAATTAAAACAGTTCCATAAGGAAATACTTCTAAAACAGAAAACAGGCCAGACCAGCGAGATTTTAATTTTCCCGGAAATAAACGTAAACGAGAATTATATAAAAGGACTTGGTTGCCCGGCTTAAAGTTTTTAGGGTGCCTTAAGTGTTTATCGTGTAAACGCTTCGTCCGCTCTTTATAAAGTTTATTATTTTCATAAGCATAAGAGCGCCACTCATCGAGTTCATTTAGTTGAAATTTTCGAAGGTCACCGACTGAGTGGGGATCGAAGTTTAAAAATTTTAAGGCTCAAAAGGCGCGGTGTTCTAACTCTACGGGCAGATGACATGATTTTCCATAGACCAGCCGATACGGCGTACATCCGAGGGCGGTTTTGTACGCTGTTCGGTAGGCCCATAGAGCATCGTCAAGTTTGGATGACCAGTCTTTCCTAGAAGTTGAAACAGTCTTTTCAAATATTCTTTTTATTTCTCTATTAACTACTTCGTCTTGTCCGTTAGTTTGGGGGTGATAGGCAGTGGAAAGCTTATGTGTAACGTCGTATTTGGTAAGGATTTTTAAAAATTGCGCGTTACAGAAATGGGAACCCCTATCGCTAACGATTGCGCGAGGCGTACCGAATCTAGAAAATAATTTTTTTTAAAACGTGACTACAACTCGGGAGTCGGTCGTAGGAAGAGCTTGGGCCTCAGCCCATCGTGAAACATAATCAACAGCAACTAATATATATTTGTTTCCGAAGCTAGAAGGAAGGGGGCCAACAAAATCAATTCCCCAGAGGTCGAAAATTTCGCACTCTAAGAAATAATTTTGCGGCATTTCATTTTTATTAGAAATGTTGTCTGACCGTTGGCAACTATCACACCTGCTCACAAAGGCTTGCGCGTCTTTAAAAAGGCTAGGCCAGTAAAAACCCGCGCAAAGAACCTTGTGAGTGGTACGAGCAGCTTGATAGTGCCCACCTGTCAGACCTTCATGCAAATGTTTTAGAATATCAATTCCTTCATCAAAAGAAACACATCTCCTTATCACTTGATCCGCACAAATTCTGAAAAGGTGCGGGTCTTCCCAAAAGTATTTCTTCAGCTCAGAAAAGAATTTCTTCTTTTGCTGAGAGGAGAACTCTTTTGGGAGCACCCGAGCCACTAGATAGTTGGCGATGTGCGCGAACCAAGGAGAAGTAGATGTGTTAACTAAAAGCAGCTTCTCATCAGGAAAATAATCATTAAAATATTTTTCATTTAATTTTTCTACAAAGGGGTTATCTAATCTGGATAAATGGTCGGCGGCCAAGTTCTCGGCTCCTCGCTTATCACGGATCTCTAAGTCAAACTCCTGGAGGAGTAAGACCCAGCGAATCAAGCGAGGCTTGGCATCCGTTTTGGCAAGAAGGTACTTGAGGGCCGAGTGGTCCGTAAAAACAAGGATTTTTGAAAGTGTAATGTAAGGGCGGAATTTATCAAAGGTGAATACTACAGCTAAGAGCTCCTTCTCGGTTGTGGTGTAATTTTCTTGTGTAGTTGTGAGGGTTTTACTAGCATAATAGATGGGGTGGAAGTTTTTAGATATGCGTTGACCTAATATGGCTCCCACTGCAAAACTACTTGCATCGCAAATAATCTCGAAAGGAAGGTCCCTTACCGGAGCGATCATAATCGGTGCGTTAATTAACTTTTCTTTAATTGATTCAAAGGCAGAAATACAAGAGTTATCAAAAATGAATGGAGCGTCTTTTTCTAAGAGATGGGTGAGGGGCTTAGTGATCTTGGAGAAGTCCTTTATAAAACGACGATAAAAGCCAGTGTGGCCTAGGAAACTTCTTATAGCTTTTATGTTTGTAGGCGGCGACAACTTCTCAATAACTTCTATCTTGGCAACGTCTATCTCAATACCTTTAGCAGAAATTTTATGACCCAAAACTAACCCTTCCCTCACCATAAAATGGCATTTTTCCAAATTTAGGGCAAGGTTAGTTTCTTCGCATCGTTCTAAGACTTTTTCGAGGTTTTCTAAACATCTATCGAAGGAATCGCCGAACACGGAGAAATCGTCCATGAATACCTCCATAATGCTTTCTACGTACTTGTCAAATATTGCGAGCATACATCGATGGAATATAGCTGGCGCATTGCACAATCCAAACGGCATTTTTTGGTAAGCGAAGGTGCCGAAAGGACAAGTAAACGTAGTTTTCTCTTGGTCCTCGGGAGAGATGGGTATTTGAAAGTACCCCAAGAGGCCATCGAGAAAACAATAAAAGCTATGGCCGGAGAAACGTTCTAAGATCTGGTCGATAAACGACAAAGGAAAGTGTTCCTTGCGGGTGGCGTCATTCAACTTACGATAATCTATACACATACGCCAACCCGTCACCGTCCGTGTCGGGATTAATTCATTATTCTCATTACTAACTACGGTTATCCCTCCCTTCTTTGGAACTACCTGAACGGGGCTAACCCACTTACTGTCCGATATAAGGTAGATAATTCCAGCGTCTAATAGTTTCATAACCTCGCCCTTAACTACTTCTTTCATATTCGGGTTTATACGGCGCTGAGGTTGGATAGAGTTACGTGAATTATCTTCCATTAAAATTTTATGGGTACAGAACGATGGGCTTATGCCCATGATATCAGAAATTTGCCAAGCAATAGCCCGGCGATGCTTACGTAGAACTAGAAGAAGTTTATCATTTTGCGTATCCGTGAGGTAGGCCGAAACGATAGCTGGTAACTTGGAATCTTTTTCTAAGAAAGCATACTTCAGGAGTTCGGGAAGTTCTTTAAGTTCTAGGGTAGGGGGTTCTTCATAAGAGGATTTCGAGATTCTTTCTTTTTCAAAAATAATATCTTCATAAACTTTTTTTATAAGGAACGTAATAAGGGGTGGGGTTAGCAGCCAAGAAGGCTTCTTGTAGCGATTCAGTGGGAAGAACAGAGGAAAAACAAAAATCAGAAAATTCTTTTTCAAACTCAGAAAGACAATAAGAAGATTCATCACTTCCTTGCAGTGATTCAGTTGTAAGAGAAGAGGAGCAAAAAGTAGAAAATTCTTTTTCAAAGTCGGAGAGGCAGTAGGAAGAATCATCACTCACGGCGTCTACGAAAAAGCATGAGTCATCATTTGCTAAGGTGTTCTTCATCGAAGGGGCGATAGAAAATGTGACTTCGTCATCGCCTACTCGAAGAAAGAGCTTACCATTACTTACGTCAATGATGGCTCGGGAGGTGGCAAGGAAGGGTCGGCCAAGGATTAGGGGAACCTCGACGTCTTCTTCGATGTCCAAAATCACAAAGTCCACTGGGAAGATGAACTTGTCGACTTTCACTAGAACGTCCTCCACTATTCCTAACGGGTACTTGACGGATCTATCGGCTAGCTGGATACTTATACGCGTGGGGTTAAGGATACCAATCCCTAACTTTTTAAACAATGAAAAGGGCATCAGGTTGATACTCGCGCCTAAGTCGGCTAACGCGTGTTTAACAAAAAGATCACCGAAGACACACGGGATAGAGAAACTACCCGGGGCACTGATTTTCTTCGGCAAACCATTTGTTAAAACGGCGGAGCACTCGGCATTTAGCGTGACGTGCGAAAGATTCTCTAACTTATTCTTGTTTGTGAGGAGGTCTTTAAGATATTTGGCGTATTTCGGCATCTGCGAAATAGCCTCATGGAAGGGAAGATTAATGTGGATTTGTTTGAAGATCTCTAAGAAGCGGGAGTACTGATCATCTTGACGTTGTCTATTAAGTTCAGAGGGGTATGGAGGAGTTGAATTATTTTTGAAGATGGGTGGTGGAGTGAGATTATTTTCTAAAATAAGGGTGATTACTTCTTCAGCCGAGGGTGGAATTTTTAAAACGGGAGCGGAGCTTTGATTTTTAGAGGCGAGAGCGGAGCTTGCCTCGGGCTCTTCACTTACCATACCGGAGACTCGCTTCCCACTCCGAAGATTTATTGCTTTCGCTTGCTCTCTCGGGTTGGGTTCGGTATTGGAAGGAAGAGACCCTGCGGGTCGCTCAGAAATTAATTTCGCGAGCTGTCCTACCTGATTTTCTAGACTTTTTACGCTTCCGGTTAAAGTTCTTATAGTGGCGTCATTTGTGGTGATATATTTAGAAAGTAATTCCTCCAAGCTTGGAGGTTTTGGGTAATTTGGAAGAGGTGGTGGTGGTGGTGGTGCAGAAAAATCATTTTGCGGGGGTGGGCGCATCGCATTCGATGGATTACTCCATGAAAAGTTTGGGTGAATTCTTAAAGCAGGGTTATAACTATTCGGAAAATTAAAACTAGGCGGATGAAAATTCGCAGTAGAAAAATTATTAAAAACTGTTCTAGGCATATTATTAACATAATCTAAATGTTCTGGAGTAGGGGTTGCAGATTCCCATACCTGAGGGGCGGAGGCAGCAGTCATCTCTGTGATTTTTTTTTCTTAGGATTTCTACTTGCAGAGCGAGCTGGGAGACGTTGTCCACTTCATAGATACCTGCAGGCTTGTTCGGGCGGGACCTAGGCACATTCCACTGATAAGTGTTCATGGCCATGTCCTCTAAAAGATCAAGAGCTGCTTCCGGGGTCTTATGATTTAAAGTACCGCTAGAGGCTGCGTCTATCATTTGCTTTGTATATTGATTTAGCCCGTTATAGAACGTCTGCACTTGTAACCATACAGGCAGCGCGTGATGTGGGCATCATCTTAATAATTCTTTAAATCTCTCCCAGGTTTCATATAGGGTTTCAGAGTCTATTTGTCCGAAGGCAGAGGTATCGTTCCTACGTTTTGCAGTTTTAGCTGGCGGAAAATACTTTGCCAAAAATTTTTCATTTAATTCATTCCAAGTGGTTATGCTATTTTTGGGAAGTGTGTTAATCCACTGCTTAGCTTTAGTTCTTAGAGAGAAGGGGAAGAGTCTCAGCCTAATTGCATCATTTGTGACACCATTTTTCTTGAAGGTGTCACAAATTTCAAGAAAGCTAGCTATATGTGCGTTCGGATCTTCATCTTGAAGTCCGTCAAATTGCACATATTGCTGCACTATTTGAATTATGATAGGCTTTAATTCGAAGTTATTATTTGCTATAGCAGGGCAGATTATACTTGATTCTGTTCCCTTGAGATTCGGTCGAGCATAATAGGACATAGTACTTTGCACGGCCTCATCTACGTTGGGTTCTTCCATTCTTAAAGTAGCAAATGACTCGGAGTCCTCAACCGGCACTTGGATAGTAGGACCTTGAAATCGCGATCTTCTCCGAAGAGTACGCTCAATTTCGTGGTCCAAGTCCAAAATGACCGACGGACTCTCGCGGGTCATGCACTAAAAGAACAGAAAAGAAGAAGAGGAAGCGAAAAAGGATAAACTAGAAAAAAGATTAAAATTTTTTTTTTCTTTTTTAAATACATTTTTTTATAGATTAGCTCCCGAACATCCCAATGACTACCCCGTGAAGGGTTCACAAGGTACTAGACAAGACAGTGGCGCTTAAAGCCCTTTGCCCTTTTAGAGTGAATTAGGTGGCGTAGAAAAATTGTGAGGTTGGTTACTATTAAGAGCGGTGATAAATTTTTTTTTGATTTTTAAAACTTTAAAGAAAGAGGATGAGAAAGAGAAGAGAAAAAATTAATAGGTTCGTGTTTTCAAAATATCAACGGAAGTTGGTTCCCCGGCAACGGCGCCAAAAACTTATTACCCGCTAGGGTTTGAAGAAAATAAACGCAACCGAACTAGCAACCCGATGAGGCAAGTATACCTATTGAATTGTAGCTAGGGGACACAAGTGTCGTATTGAAATCCGGGAACTGTTGGCTATGCTTACTCACACGAACGCTATTATCTTATCGACGGAAAAAACTAGGGTTTTAGAAAATCTAAGTGCAAGGGAGGAAGTAAAGCTATACTAGAAAGAGAAACACCGTAATTAAGTAAAGCTATTAAGTAAAACGATTACTACGAAGGGTTGAAAATATGAAATGAAAATGCACTCGATCAAGAATCACCTCGGCTAAAGACGATTAAGAAAATGCGATAAAAATCTAAACTTAATAGGATAAAGGTCCTTGACCGTGGAGGTTCCTAAAGCTTGAACACGCTTCTCTCAAAGTCGTGCCCAATTGAGTTTAGGAAGGTCCGACCGACTCTCGTCTAAATCGGAGGCCTAAAACTCGCTTTACGCGGTGAACCCCACTATTGGATTTTACTCCAATCCGGGAGATTTGGACGTCTGCCTCTCTCGAGGGGTGCGTACAACTCCATTTACTCTTGAATGCTCACTTCATTCTTTCGGCCTCTCGGCTAGCCCAGAATGAAAGCAAAGGCGGAGAGTATATATCGATAATATACCTCCAACCCGTGATTAATCAAGAGTAATTCAAGGCCCTAACCTAAAAAGAAAATATTAATTAAAACATCATAACTTAATCGCTCTAACCTCGGATCATCAAGATCGAGTACAAGGAGGATTAGTTTATCATAATGGAGTGGAGGAGGGGGGATGAGTAGTAAAGCATAAAAAAAACACAAGCTAAACAAAGAACAATTCTATTAATGAAAAAGGGCAAGTTACACTATTGAAAATAAAATTACAAGTGCATGAAAATGAAATCCTATTCTAGCCCTACAAGTAGCACTAAGCAAGAGCAAAGATTACAAAGAAAGCATAAACAAGCTAAGATTAAACTAGGGTTAAACAAAAATTACAAAGAGAGGGGGAGAGAGAGAGAGAGAAAAAAAGCATGAAAAGAACTCAAGAACCAAAGGGGCAGCACCTCCCCCTCTCAACCAAAGCTTCCTGAAATGGAGAGGGGGGTCTCAATTTATAGATTTTTTCTCGGGTTGGTCACGCCCTCCGACACGCCCTAGGGGGGTGTGTGAGGGGGCGTGACAGTACTTTGTTGACCTCGGGCTCTGGATTCTGGCGGGAGGGATGATTGCTTCGGTACGTCGGTGGTCACGCCCCAGGTCACGCCTGTGTAGGGGGGGCGTGACATGCACGTCATGTCCAAAACATTGGTCGGAAATCCGTCAGTCGTCGAAAAGTTGATGTCACGCCCCAGGTCACGCCCGTGTCTAGGGGCGTGACAGTAATGTTTTCGTGTTGTGGCGGAACGACATTTAATGCGGCGGCAGGCTTTACGGCAGAGGGCGAGACGCCCACGCTCACGCCTGGTGACACGCCCAGGTAGGGCGTGTTAGGGGGGCGTGATAGCGGTTTTGTACGTTTTTCTATCCCTTCCAACAGGAGTCCTCGGGATCGGGTGAGACGCCCTAGATCACGCCCAGGGAGGGCGTGACAGGGGGGCGTGTCAGGTCATTTTTGACCAATTTTCTGGAAACCTGCAAAAGGACAAGAAAATGTTAGTGGCAATAATATTTACATAAAAAGGATAAAAATAAACTAATAATAGACATGATTTGTACACTATAAAATAGAAAATATGATAATAGTTTAGGCTACAAAACGTATTATCAACCATTCATAATGCTAATCCTCGTAGGGGGAGTGTTATAACATGAGACCAAGGACCCAAACGTGTTTGGATTCCTAAGGCAAACTGATTATGATTGCAGGTATGTCCAAAGGCCACCAAAACTCCAATCTGGTATTTGGACAGTGGATGCTCTCGGCACATGACCGGGACAAGAAGCCTACTTCAAAATTATTCTCCAGTGTTGAATGTACCAAAGGTTATTTTTTGAGGTTTAGACCGAGGAATAACTAAAGGCTACGGTATGATCACTAACGGTAGTGTATCCTATTCGGATGTAGCTTATGTTGAGGGATTGGAACACAATCTCATAAGCATAAGCCAACTATGCGACAAAGGATAAATAGTGGAATTCAATACTGACAAGTGCGTGATAAAGTCCGTTGATAATATGTAAACTATTCAATCTGGCACTCGAAGCAGGTATATATATTTTTTAAATTTCATTTGTATAGACTTTTCTACAGCAGTGTGCCTTTTAGCTAAAGATGGTGCGTCTCGTGGTGACCACTAACACAAGAGATTAGCACATATGAATTTTAAAACTATTAATAAATTATTTTCTCTAAATTTGGTATGAGATGCCCCGAAAGTCAAGTACGTCAAAGATAGAGTTTGTCATGCATGTGTTAAAGGCAAGCAAACAAGGGCTATTTTTAAAAGCATTATTGGCAAGGATTCTAATAGATGTTTATATCTACTTCATATGGACTTGTTCGGTCCACTACAAGTTAGAAGTTTAGGAGACAAGGATTATACGTTGGTTATCGTCTATGACTACTCGCATTTTGCGTGGGTGTTCTTTCTGAAACATAAGTAAGATACCTTCGATGTCTTTACAAATTTTGTTAGGCAGATCAAGAATGAATACAATTATTCTGTAGTCAAGGTCAGAAGTGACAATGGAACTGAATTAAAGTCTGGGGCCATGACAGAATTTTGTGAAAGCCTAGGTATCTTTCATGAGTTTTCCTCTCCTCGTACTCCGTAGCAAAATGGAGTAGCTAAGAGAAGTAATAAAACACTCATAGAGGCCTGCAGGACTATGTTGAGTGATGCTTCACTGCCGGAGTACTTCTGGGCTGAAGCCGTAACACTGCATTCCACGTGAAAAATCGAGCACTCATAAATAAAAACCACGATAAGGCACCTTACGAACTTCTAAAGGGAAGGAAACCGACTGTCTCATATTTTAGAATTTTTGGATGTAAATGCTTCATGCTTAACAATGGTAAGTATCACACTACCAAGTTTAGCGAAAAAATTTTTGAAGGTATTTTTGTAGGTTATAGCAGTAAGGCATATAGGATATTTAATAGAAAAATTCTAGTTGTAGAGGAATCAATACATGTTTTTTTGATGAGACGAGTTTGCTGTAAAGCAACTCTTCTAGTGTGCTTATTGAAGATGCAAGTACAAAGTTGAAAGAAGTTAGCTTGGATGAACCAAACAAAGACGAAGGTGAAAAATTCATCAAGATCACCAATCCAACCCCTATTGGAGAGGCAGATGATCAAGATGAAGAAGTAATCCAAGTTGATGAAGTCACTCCGGTGGTTGAAGTTCCAGAAGCAAGGAATCTAGAGCTCAGACATCTGAAGGATCAGCCTATAGACCAAATTATAGGAGATCCCCGCAATGGTGTCAGAACTTGTAGAGGTACAACTAACGAAAATTTATATTTATGTTTTCTCTCACAGGTTGAACTAAAGAAGTTTGAGGAAGCAAACTCATACACATCATGGATCTTGGACATGGAAAAAGAACTGAACTAGTTCAAGCGCTGCAAAGTCTAGAAACTAGTTCCCAGACCTAAGGGTAAAAATGTCATCTTGACAAAGTGTGTCTATAGGAACAAGATGGACGAAGATGGAACAATCATAAAGAACAAGGCAAGACTCGTCGCCAAAGGATATCGTCAAGAAGAAGGAATCAACTTCGACCAGACATATGCTCTAGTGGCAAGGCTGGAGGCAATCAGGTTATTCTTACCGTATGCTACACTAAAGAGATTCACTGTCTATCAAATGGATGTGAAGTCCGCCTTCCTTAATGGTAACATAAAGGAAGAAGTGTACGTAGAATAACCCCCAGGTTTTGTTGATTCTAACTTTCCTGATTATGTTTAAAAATTATCTAAAGTGTTGTACGGTTTGAAACAAGATCCTCGAGCTTGGTATGAAATGCTATCTAGTTTTCTCCTTGAGAACAGCTTCACAAGGGGAAAGATAGATAAGACATTATTTTTTAGGGAAATAAAAGGAAAGATTTTGCTAGTACAAATCTATGTCGACGATATTATATTTGGCTCTACTAACAATAACCTCTATAAAAAGTTCTCAAAACTCATGCAAGGGAACTTTGAAATGAGCAACATAAGAGAGCTGAAGTATTTCTTAGGGCTTCAGGTGAAACAATCTGAAGATGGAATTTTCATCTCCCAGACTAAGTTCACCAAAGAGCTAATTAAGAAATTTGGAATGGAGAACTCAACCTCTATGAGGACTCCAATGGGTTCAGCCATATCTCTGGATAAGGATGAGAAAAGGAAACCTTTTTATGAAAGAAAGTACAGAAGCATAGTTGGATCTTTGCTCTACCTTACTGCTAGTAGACCAGACATAATGTTCTTTACATGTGTCTGTGCTAGATTCCAAGTGAACTATAAGGAATCTCACTACACTGTTGCAAAATAGATTTTTAGATACCTTAAAGGTACACCAAATCTTGGATTATGGTACCCAAGAAGTAATGACAGTGAGCTGATTGGTTTTTCAGATGCTGATTTTGCAGGTAGCAAAGAGGACAGAAAAAGCACTTTCGGGACATGTCATTTCCTTGGAAGAAGACTTATTTCATGGAGCAGCAAAAAGAAAAACTGTGTCGCAATCTTAACGACCGAGTCAGAATATATTTCTACAGGCAGTTGTTATGCACAGTTGTTTTGGCTGAAGAATTAGCTGGAAGACAACAACATGAAGGTCAAAAACATTCCAATGTTTTGTTACTCCTTCAGTGCAATAACAATTGCCAACAACACAGTATTGCACAGCCGGACAAAGAACATTAAGATAAGATATCACTTCATCTGGGAGCATGTGGAGCAAGGGGATGTAGATCTGCAATATGTTTCAACAGATAGACATGTTGCAGATATTTTTACAAAGCCGTTGGATGAGGCCAAGTTCAACTTCTTCAAAACTGAACTTGACATGCTCAACAAGGAAGAATAGACAAGGTCTAATCATTTCAAGGCTCAGAAATCAAGGACAAGTCAAAAAGTTTAGAAATTTCTCTAAGTGGACTTCATTTCTTGAGACATAGAATGACTTCTCGAGAAGTAACTTCTCATTACTCGAGTGCTTTCCTTCTTCTCGAGAAACAAAAAAATCTCACTCGAGTACTATTACTCAAGTGATAGCCTTTTTTCGAGAAGTAAAGAACTCACTCAAGAAATATAATTTGACTTCTCGAGAACTGGTCATTCATCTCTCGAGAACTAAGTATCCAATTGAGAAATGACTCTTCGCCTTTCGAAATTTTCCGAATTCTTCTGTTTCTCTCTAAGCTTTATTTCCGCCCTAATCTAAGGTTCAATTTTGACCTCATCATCATTACTAGACTTATATAAATAGAGAATTTTTATTTCATTAAATCTTCACGATTTCAAAATCCATTTCTCGAGAAAACATTTTGTCTTCTGCCGCTGAACAAGAGCTTTCGTCGCCGTCGTCTTCCCTCTGTCGCTCACCTTTTTTTTTAAAGAATCCATGGCGTCGCATTCCAAGATCAGTGTTGGAAGTGAGCTAGTTGTTGCTGGGATCGCTGAACTGTTATACGACTTCAAAAATCTGTTGTTACTTATCGATAGCGCAGGTTTGTCGTTTGTTCTTCAAGAACCTTGCAGAATACTGTTTCCAGAAGTTGAAGAATTTTTCAAGAACCTTAAAGTAAAGAGAAATGGGAAAGTTCTGAAATCCAAGGTTAAAGATATTAAGATCAAGTTGAATAAGACCATTGTCTCTCAATTGTTAAGAATGCCAGTTGTAGATGAAGAAGATGATCTAACTAAGGAAGATAATGAGAGGGCATGATGTTTTTGTGGAATATCCTCTAAAGCTTCTTCTGTTAGAAGGCCAGACATAAATGCAGAGAGCAAACTTCTAGTAGATATCATTGGAAAGATTCTCTGGTGCAAGACAGGTTCAATAGGATTTATTTCTTATGATCTATTTATAGTTCTCACAGCCATAGTATGCAGGAAGAGATTTTAGTTTGGTTTAATGATTCTTGATAAAATAAGGAAGAGCATTAAGGCTCAAAATTTTGCAAGGATCCTCAAGTTTTTGACACTTCAAAGGGTATACCCATTCATCATATGAAGAATGTTTCCATATCCTCCATTCAAAGATGGGAAGTATAGTTAAAGAATCCAACTCAAGCTGCAAAAGTTTTAGAAGTCCCTGCCTCATAGGATAGGACCCTATCTCCCTCTCATCCTTAAATTGCTGACACAACTGGTTTAGTAATTGAGGGGGAGCATGTATCCTCTGCCCCTGATGTCAAAACTCCCTCCTCCTCTCCAGTCAGATCTGCTCTTCCAGCCACATCAACATAATTGCATTCAGATGAATAAGCTCAGGATACCATCTTATCTTCAGCAGAAGACATAGATAGGATGATAGAAGAACTTACTGATAAAGATCCACCTCAAGTACAAACTCCAGATAAAGCTCCATCATCTTATCCTTCTCCCTCATCAAGTCCATCAAAGGAAACCACTCCTATGCATACACCATCTCCAGCCCCTGCTGCATCACCAGTTAAATCACCCAAGTCACCTCCTGCTGACTCTCAAGCTGCTGAACAAGGAAAGCAAGACACTATCCTCCTTTTTGATGATGATAAAGGTTCTCTAGAACCAGTTGATCCACCCTTGAGAAGATTAAACTTCTCTGTTCCTGTCTTCACTGATGAAGAAGAAGAAGAAATTGTTCTTACTCACACCAAAAGAGGTCAAAGCTCTGTAGTTATTGAAGATGTTGTTCCTTGGGCAGCTACTCCTCCAGCTTTTGTTTCTCCTACTGCTTCTACTACTTCTTCTTCTACCAATTCTTTTGATATATTAAGTAAAATTGAACAGATGTTGGCTGACCAAAGAAAGCACTTTGATGATTCGTTGAAATCAGGGCAAAATCAAGTTACTGATCTTGAAAAAGAAATGAGCAGAGGAATGCAAAAATTCAACATAACATAGATCAACTGAAATATCTTTTTCAGATTGGTGGAAAAGCCTTAGATCACATTATTACAAGTGTTGGTGAAGTCATGAATCAATGCATAACCCTACCAAACAATGAGATTTTCCTTGAGAAGAAAGCACATGAAAATATAATGAAAGTATGTGAGGAAGTTGACACTGTCAAAGATGACACCATAAACAATCTATGTGTTTAAATTGGAAGGGGGAGACCCTAGTAAAAGAACATGTAGCCAAACTTGTAGAAGATTTCACTAAAAGTGCTAATGCCCTTTGGACTGAAAAGTTAACAGAAATCAACAAGGATGTACTTGCTCAAATCCAGTCTGTGAAGTTTCATACATATGATACAACAGTTTGGATGCACAATCAGATCTTTCCAGACTTTCAAGCAGATCCAAATATTATTCCTCGTCATCTCAATCCACTTACTGAAAGTCAGTCTGCTCAGATGCCTGCTACTACTCGTATGCCTACCTTCTCTCCTAGAACTTCTGATGAAACGATTCCTCCAGAGTCTTACACTCAAGTATGGGATGACATTATTCCCCAGGACCTACCTGAAGTCCACATTCCAAAGAGAAGGAAATATGGTGAAGGTCCCTTTGCCTCTAAATCAGTTCCCAATCCTGAGATAGAGAAGAGGAAAGCTCAAGAGTATGCTGAAGTCTGGAGCCCTATTTCGAAGACCCTGATTCTAGATACTCTGATGCTTGAAATGGACTACAATGAAAGCAGAGATCTACATTACAATTTTGCTGAATGGGAAATGTATGAAAAGTCTCTCATGAAGAGAAGGATATATGACAGAGAGTATGGCAGAAACAATCCAAAGGCACCTACAAAACCTCCAAAGTACTATCCTAAGCCATTCAGTTATCTAATGAGGCAACAGGAAAAGTATGACAAGCAACATACACAATAATAGAGCCAGAACAGAACTTTTGATTTTTGAGAAATTGGATTGAATGAATGCAGACATGAAATCTAAAACTATTCTGATTATATAAACTCTAGTTTTGATAATTTTGTGTTTTTCTTTATTTCTTGCATCTTATTCTATTCTTAACTTTTCATCTCTAGTTCTTATTATTATGATATAATTCACCTTAGTATAGAGGGTTCTGACTTATACAAATAGGGGGAGATTGATGGGTATTGCATCCACAATAACCCAGATTTGCAAGAAGTCACCATTGAACTAAGATGAATTAAGTTGTATTTGATATTCTTTTTTAGTTATGTGTTTGCAGGATTCTATTGCTAAGTTGAGATAAATGTCAGTCTACAGTCGGTCATAAACATAGGTTCACACAATGTAATCCCTCATTGTTTGATCCAAGGTGTTGACTCATGTGTAGCCTCTCTATATGGATACATTTCATATTCAAGCACTTGGATCAAAGGATAAAAATGTTGGTGATGAGTATTTTTTTCAAAAGAAAATTTTTCTTAAAAATATAAATTCTCTATGTCCATTACTCGAGTAATCCTTTAGTTCTCGAGTAGTAAAAAGTTGAGTTCTCGAGTAATCAGTCACATTACTCGAGTACTATCCTTAGTTCTCGAGTAGAATTAATTTAGTTCTCGAGTAACTAAGTTTAGTTCTTGAGTACACTCTTTCTCTACTGATCGAGTATTCATTTGATATCTCAGAAAATTTTCTAAGTATAGTTCTCGAGAATAAACCTTAGTTCTCGAGAAATGCTATTCTTTGTTCTCGCGAAATTTTCTTTCTCTCGAGAAATCAACTCCTATTCTCGAGTAATCTTTTCAAGAATCAGAAAATATTTTTTCTAAGTCTTTGTTCTTGAGAAGCACCATTCTATTTCTCGAGTAGAGGTTTAATTCTCGAGAAATAACTCCTCTTCCTGAGTAATTTAAGAAACTCTTTCTCGAGTAATCTTCATTCTTCTTCTTGAGTAATAAATCTTACTTATCGAGAAATACCATTTCACTCGAGAAATGAAGTTCATTTTCTGCAGAATTTCTGTTAAGTCCAGACTGACGGGATTTTCAAATCACATGATGTTATTGGTCCACGTGTATGTCATTAATACTAATTATGACCGTTAGAGAGATCCTATATAAGGTCATGTCAACCGACTAACACTAATACTAAGAAAGAAGGATCTATACACTGTCATATTTTATCAAGTTCTCTGAATCCTCTCTCTCTCTCTTTCCAAAATGAGACCCGCCACTGCCGCCGATCTTCATCGTGCAAGAGTTAGGGTTTTTGACTCAAGGATTCAGAGAAAAGATTGATTTTATTATCGCGAGAGTTATTCTTTCTCCAACATCGTTCCGATCGGGTGAAGTCAAAAGTAAATCATTAGATCTTGTTCTAGCCGTGAGTTCTTCTTCAACAAATGTGATAAAGCCGCAACTCTCGAAGAAGAAGATCAAGCCAGAACATTTCAAGATTCGAAGATCATTTGTTTGTATTTTCAATTTTTGTATTATCAATTCTTGTAGGAGATTTTTCTCCGAGTTGTAGGAAGTTTTACCTTCCGAGTGTAGATCCATTTTGATCGAAATTGTAGGAACTTAGTTCCGAGGGGGAGGATTGATTTTTAATCTGAGATAGTGGAGTAGCCGAGTCTAGTGGTTTACTAGATCGGTGAGGGAAAGTGGATGTAACCAAGATTAGGGAACCACTTTAAATCTTTTGTCGTCTGTGATTGTTTGGTTGATTTGTGTGCAAGATCGCAAAAATTTTTATTCCGCAAATAGACGCACAACTCACCTATTCACCCGCCTCTAGTTGATTTAGGTAGACAACAGAACTCATTCAAGATGGCGATGATGTTGACTAGATCAACCCCACCGCCTGCTCTAGTTATGAACATCTCATGCCAGGGTTGTGGAAGCTCTGACCACCATGCCTTTGAGTGCTAAGCGGGGGAGTTATTTGTTGACCCGGCAGGTATGCCTTCTTAAGAAAATGTTAATTTCATAAGCAATCAAACCGTGTTGCACCTTACATTAACGCGTATAACCCTAACGCGAGAAATCACCCAAATTTCTTGTGGAACCAAAACACCCCCAGTCAAAGATGGCAGGGAGGCCAGCATCATTCGATGCTCAGGCTTCTAGCAGCCAGCCGCGACCGCCGCAGTTGGGTTATAATCTGAGTGGGCAAGGGGAACGTAAGAGTGCTCTAGAAGAAATGATGGAAAGGTTCATTGTAATGGCACAATCTAACATGGCCACTCAAACTGCTTCTATGAGGAACTTATAGACACAGCAGGGGAAGCTTGCCCAAGTGTTCTCTGAGCGTACTCAAGGCGCACTCCCAAGCGACACGGAAAAGAATCCCCGTGAGCAAGGGAAGAGCATTGGGGAGGCAGAGGAGTGCAATGTTAATGAAGTGGCTGTCAAGTGTAAGATAAATGACATTGAGACGGTAGCCCTTTGCGATTTAGGTTCGCCTTGCAACATTCTTGCTTTGCAAGATGATGAGAAGCTTAATTTAAATGTCGAAAGTAATACCCAGAAATCGCTAGTGCTAGCTTACAGGCCGGTGGTTAAAACTGATGGGGTGATTAAAGAGGTGGAAGTGAAACTTAACGGGGCTATGGTGTTCACCGACTTACAGTGTTGAGACCCATAGGAAATAATTCAAAGCCTATTCTTGGGTTTCTATTCCTGTAAGCTAGTGAAGCCACGCTGAGCTTTAATGCATGTGGCATCACCTTGGCTTCCAAGGTTGATTTGCCGCTATCGCCATCACTTCCCACTCTAATCCCGAGTGAATCTAAAAATCTGCTGGAATTAAATGTTTTATTATCTGATAAGTTGTCTAGAGTTGATGAGATAGATGTTCTGCTGAATAAGCAAGATCGGGATGTGCAGGTAAAGATGTGCTGATGATTGCTAACGGAGAAGGGAAGGAGGAATTCTTTGACGTGAAACAAGTTGCTGAAGAGAAGGAAAGTAGGCGGTGTACAACTATTGGGAGCGTGCATGAAACATATTTGAAAACTTCGATTAAGCTTAATGAATGTTGTAAAACTGTTAGACAGGTGACTTGGGCGGATCTTTCACCCACCGCGGGTGAGGAAAGGATGCCCCCTGCTGAGAAAGATTGGTCTGCTGATGATTTGGTTTGGGTGGATATACCACCCTGGTGATCCCCATCTATTAATCTGAAAAGAAAAGAACTTCTTATACGCAAAGCATCTAATTTTGCCCGCCGACGCGAGAAGGATGAGGCTAGGGGTTAGGGAGACTCGTCTTCCCTGGGCCTTAAAGCCTTCACCTCGCCCTCATCTCGCATGACCGGGGAGATCTATCACAAGTCAGCGTTTAGTTGAAGAGTGATGGATCTCTGGGGCATCCTTTATTTTCATTTCTTGTTTTATTTATCTTCATGTTGTGTGTAATTTAGAACCTTTTCATGCATTATGAACTCTTACTTTTGAACAATATCTATATAACTATTAATACAGGTATTTGGTCCACCTTAAGGACGGTAAAGAAAAGGGCTTATGGGAGACAACCCAATGCAGCTGCTTGCTTAAAATTTGTGCAATTTAGATGTTGTGCTTAATTTTATATAGCTTTTTGTGGTTGGAGATGTTCTATTTTACAGGTGGAATTTGTTTGGGCCGCGAGCTTGTTGCAGAAGTTAAACGTCAATCTTCTTGTATGCTCATCTGCTGAGCATTGGGTAACTTCTCCCCTTATCTTTATTTGGTTTTAACTTTAACATATTATGTTGTGATGCTCAGTTCTAGTCTGGGGGAGAGCTCGTCACTGTTACCTTTTGCACGTGCACTTTATTTGCATACCAGAAGTTGTTATTATTTTATTTGCTTAGTTTATTGCATTGTTCACAACTGCACCCACATGAGCGCGTGCTTAGCTTTTTGCATGCTGCGAGTTAAAATCGCTTCTTTGTAAGATTTGGGGAAAATTATGGTGCTAGCTTAGGATTGTGAGACTGTTGCGCGCTAGGGTTCGAAGAAAATAAACACAACCGAACTAGCAACCCGATGAGGCAAGTATACCTATCGAATTGTAGCTAGGGGACACAAGTGTCATATTGAAATCCGGGAACTGTTGGCTATGCTTACTCACACGAACGCTATTAACTTATCGACGGAAAAACTAGGGTTTAAGTAAAACTAATTGCAAGGAAGGAAGTAAAGCTAAACTAGAAAGAGAACAACCGCAATTGAGTAAAGTGTTATTAAGTAAAGAACTATGCTAGAAAGGAAACTACTGCAGTTAATTAAAGAGCACAAGATAGGAGATTACAACAAAAGATTGAAAATATGAAATGGAAATGCACTCGATTAAGAATCACCTCGGCTAAAGACGATTAAGAAAATGCGATAAAAATCTAAACTTAATAGGATAAAGGTCCTTGACCGTGGAGGTTCCTAAAGCTTGAACACGCTTCTCTCGAAGTCATGCCCAACTGATTTTAGGAAGGTCCGACCGACTCTCGTCCAAATCGGAGGCCTAAAACTCGCTTTACGCGGTGAACCCCACTATTGGATTTTACTCCAATCCGGGAGATTTGGACGTCTGCCTCTCTCGAGGGGTGCGTACAACTCCCTTTACTCTTGAATGCTCACTTCATTCTATCGGCCTCTCGGCTAGCCCAGAATGAAAGCAAAGCTGGAGAGTATATATCGATAATATACCTCCAACCCGTGATTAATCAAGAGTAATTCAAGGCCCTAACCTAAAAAAGAAAAGATTAATAAAAACATCATAACTTAATCGCTCTAACCTCGGATCATCAAGATCGAGTACAAGGAGGATTAGTTAATCATAGAGAAGTGGAGGAGGGGGAATGAGTAGTAAAGCATAAAAAGAACACAAGCTAAACAAAGAACACTTCTATTAATAAAAAGGGGCAAGTTACACTATTGAAAAAGAAATTACAAGTGCATGAAAATTATATCCTATTCTAGCCCTACAAGTAGCACTAAGCAAGAGCAAGATTACAACAAAAGCTAAAACAAACTAAGATTAAACTAGGGTTAAACAAAAATTACAAAGAGAGGGAGAGAGAGAGAGAGAAAAGCTTAAAAAAAACTAGAAAAGGACCCAAGAACCAAAGGGGCAGCACCTCCCCCTCTCAGCCAAAACTTGCTGAAATGAAGAGGGGGGTCTCAATTTATAGATTTTTTTCACGGGTTGGTCACGCCCTACGACATGCCCTAGGGGGGCGTGTTAGGGGGCGTGACAGTACTATGTTGACCTCGGGCTCTAGACTCTGGCAGGAAGGATCATTGCCTCGGTACGTCGGTGGTCACGCCCTAGGTCACGCCCGTGTAGGGGGGGCGTGACAGGCACGTCATGTCCAAATCAATGGTCGGAAATCCGTCATTCGTCGGAAAAGATGATGTCACGCCCGAGGTCACGCCCGTGACAGTGGGCGTGACAGTACTGTTGCGTGCTGTGGCGGAACGACATTTAATGCGGCGGCAGGCTTTGCGGCAGAGGGCAACACGCCCTTGGTCACGCCTGGCGACACGCCCAGGGAGGGCGTGTCAGTGGGGCGTGACAGCGGTTTTGTTCGTTTTTCTGTCCCTTCCAGCAGGAGTACTCGGGATCAGGTGACACGCCCTAGGTCACGCCCAGGGAGGGGGTGACAGGGGGTGTGTCAGGTCATTTTTGACCAATTTTCTAAAAACCTGAAAAGGTCAAGAAAATGTTAGTGGAAATAATATTTACAAAAAAATGATAAAAAATAAACTAATAATAGACATGATTTGTACAATATAAAATAGAAAATACGATAATAGTTTAGGCTACAAAACGTATTATCAAATTCCCCCAAGCTTAAGCTTTGCTTGTCCCCAAGCAAAAATATAAAAACTAGATATTTATAAAAAGGACTAATCAAAAAGTTTTAATTATGCCTACACAAGTACTATGTGAAATTCTAAGTAGGGAAAAGGTGAAATGCAAGTCTAAAAAAATTATTTAGGTATGGTAAAAATTTTATAAACTTTACTCAAAAAAACAAATCATCCAAAATTTTAACGAAATTCTTTAAATAGACTTAAGCAAAGCAACGAAAATGAAAAACACGCATTGAGTTATTACTAGATCCAAGCAACGCATTATAATTATATCAATTTAATTAACAAAAATCTAGGTCTAAATCAAAAACTAAAACTGATTTACTTTTTTTTTCTTTTCTTAGTTATTAAATAAAAATCAAAAAGCGTGAATCAAAAGGACTTAAATAGGAGAGAAACGTTTGGTTTAGGAATATGATTCGGAGTGGAATTCAAAGATAAACATGAAGGTTTAAAATCACACTAAACCAAAGCAAAGAGTTTCAAAAACTTTCATAAAAATATATATACATATTTTTTTTTCTTTGTCTTCTTTTTCCATTTTTTTCTTTTTTCAAAATAAAGGCAATAAATATTTTTATTTTCCTTTTGAATTGGCCAAACAGAAATAGACATCACTTTTGAGCATACTTTTTTCAAAATAAACTTTTCTCCCACAAAAAATCACAAAATATCCTATCAAAATCGTCAAAATAATTTATGAAACTCCAAAAGGCTAGTGTGATTCGATAGGTTGGAAATTTTTGCTTTGGTGAAACTGGGGTGAAGGGAGGAGCTATCAAATGAAATCGGAAAAAGGCTCAAAAATAGCTAACTAGTGGTAAAAGTTTTTAGGTTGGCAGGAAAGCTCAAACGAAAACAAAAACGGCCTAAATCATTTTCACGCTTTTGAATTTATTTAAAATAAAGGTTTGAAAAAAATTTCAAAAAGCGAGTCCTATATAATAAAAGGAGATTTATGAAATTAAGTTGAAAATAGAAATAATAGGTGACTTGGATCGTTCACATCTACTACGTTATTCAAAAGTTGACTTTACAAAAATTATTCAAAAACGAAAAAGAAAATAGTCGATGATGAATTTTTTAGAAAGTAAAGGAAATAAAAAACAAAAAACCATTATAGAAATGCGAGTTTTAGAAAAATATTTCACCTTAACATGCTACTGTGAATTAGAAACACAGCATGACCAACATTTTAATTGTGAAACATAATTAAAAAGGACGATTAGAAATATTTTAATTAACTACGTTGTTTATAGAAAATTTTGAGTAAAATAAAAACAAAAACTAGGGGTACTATTGAAATACCAAAATGTCTAAACTATTCAAAAACACATATATATATATTTTTTTAATTTTGTGAAGTATTCTCTTTTTTTGTTTTTTAAATTTTGGAAATTTTTCTCTTTTTTTTTTGGAATTTTAAGATATTCAATATTTATTTTTTGGAAATATTTAAAATATATACAAAGAGAAAAATTTGTACACTAAGCAAAAATGAAGGACGAAGTCCTTCCCCATGCTTAAAATAGACATTGTCCTCAATGGCTACAAAAGGGGATTGGAGAATGAGAGAAAAATAAAGTACAGAATTGAAAGACAGGTACTTCCCCGGATTTATTTGCTGCGAAAGCTGAGTGGTGCTGCTCCCCCAAATGTCTTCTTTGGACTTCGTGATGGATTCAGCAACGTTGGACCAGGCGATCGCAGAAGCTTCAGCTTGTCGGAGCCGTCCGAGGCAAAAATTGTAAAATAAAGAAAACAGAAAAAGATAACTTGGGTTGCCTCCCAAGAGCGCCCTTTGTTTAAAGCGTCGTTGAGCTCGACGCATCAAAAAAATAATATTGTACAAAAATATTGTTGTCCAGAAATAAAATTGTTTGTAACAAAAATTAAGACTTTAAAGTTAGAGTTCGTGAAGCAGAAACTTAATAATGTTTGGACTGACATCATCATCACTAGAGAAATACAGTTTAAGACGCTGACCATTCACTTTGAAATTACCCTTATCAGGGTGAGAAATTAAAACAGTTCCATAAGGAAATACTTCTAAAACAGAAAACGGGCCAGACCAGTGAGATTTTAATTTGCCCGGAAATAAACGTAAACGAGAATTATATAAAAGGACTTGGTCGCCCGGCTTAAAGATTTTAGGGTGCCTTAAGTGTTTATCGTGTAAACGCTTCGTCCGCTCTTTATAAAGTTTATTATTTTTATAAGCATAAGAACGCCACTCATCGAGTTCATTTAGTTGAAATTTTCGAAGGTCACCGACTGAGTGGGGATCGAAGTTTAAAAATTTTAAGGCCCAAAAGGCGTGGTGTTCTAACTCTACGGGTAGATGGCACAATTTTCCATAGACCAGTCGATATGGCGTACATCCGAGGGCGGTTTTGTACGCTGTTCGGTAAGCCCATAGAGCATCATCAAGTTTGGCTGACCAGTCTTTCCTAGAAGTTGAAACAGTCTTTTCTAATATTCTTTTTATTTCTCTATTAACTACTTCGACTTATCCGTTAGTTTGGGGGTGGTAGGTAGTGGAAAGCTTATGCGTAACGCCGTATTTGGTAAGGATTTTTGAAAATTGTGCTTTACAGAAATGGGAACCCCTATCGCTAACAATCGCGCGTGGCGTACCGAATCTAGAAAATAATCTTTTTAGAAACGTGACTACAACTCGGGAGTCGTTCGTAGGAAGAGCTTGGGCCTCAGCCCATCGTGAAACATAATCAACAGCAACTAAAATATATTTGTTTTCGAAGCTAGAAGGAAGGGGGCCAACAAAATCAATTCCCCAGAGGTCGAAAATTTCGCACTCTAAGAAATAATTTTGCGGCATTTTATTTTTATTAGAAATGTTGCCCGACCTTTGGCAACTATCACACCTGCTCACAAAGGCTTGCACGTCTTTAAACAGGCTAGGCCAATAAAAACCCGCGAAAAGCACCGTGTGAGCGGTGCGAGCAGCTTGATAGTGCCCACCTGTCAGACCTTCATGCAGATGTTTTAGAATATCAATTCCTTCATCATAAGAAACACATCTCCTTATCACTTGATCCGCCCAAATTCTGAAAAGATGCGGGTCTTCCCAAAAGTAGTTCTTCAGCTCAGAAAAGAATTTCTTCTTTTGCTGAGAGGAGAACTCTTTTGGGAGCACCCGGGCCACTAGATAGTTGGCGATGTGCGCGAACCAAGGAGAAGTAGATGTGTTAACTAAAACCAGCTTCTCATCAGGAAAATAATCATTAAAATATTTTTCATTTAATTTTTCTATAAAGGGGTTATCTAATCTGGATAAATGGTCGGCGGCCAAGTTCTCGGCTCCTCGCTTATCACGGATCTCTAAGTCAAACTCCTAGAGGAGTAAGACCCAGCGAATCAAGCGAGGATTGGCATCCGTTTTGGCAAGAAGGTACTTGAGGGCCGAATGGTCCGTAAAAATAATGATTTTTGAAAGTGTAATGTAAGGGCGGAATTTATCAAAGGCGAATACTACAGCTTAGAGCTCCTTCTCGGTTGTGGTGTAATTTTCTTGTGCAGATGTGAGGGTTTTACTAGCGTAATAGATTGGGTGGAAGTTTTTAGATATGCGTTGACCTAATACGGCTCCCACCGCAAAACTACTCGCATTACACATAATCTCGAAAGGAAGGTCCCACACCGGAGCTATCATAATCGGTGCGTTAATTAACTTTTCTTTAATTGATTCAAAGGCAGAAATACAAGAGTTATCAAAAATGAATGGAGCGTCTTTTTCTAAGAGATGGGTGAGGGGCTTAGTGATCTTGGAGAAGTCCTTTATAAAACGACGATAAAAGCCAGCGTGGCCTAGGAAACTTCTTATAGCTTTTATGTTTGTAGGCGTCGACAACTTCTCAATAACTTCTATCTTGGCAACGTCTACCTCGATACCTTTAGCAGAAATTTTATGACCCAAAACTAACCATTCCCTCGCCATAAAATGGCATTTTTCTCAATTTAGGGCAAGGTTAGTTTCTTCGCATCTTTCTAAGACTTTTTCGAGGTTTTCTAAACATCTATCGAAGGAATCGCCGAACACGGAGAAATCGTCCATGAATACCTCCATAATGCTTTCTACGTAATTGTCAAATATTGCGAGCATACATCGCTGGAATGTAGCTGGTGCATTGCACAATCCAAACGGCATTCTTCGGTAAGCGAAGGTGCCGAAGGGACAAGTAAACGTAGTTTTCTCTTGGTCCTCGCGAGAGATGGGTATTTGAATGTACCCCGAGAGGCCATCGAGAAAACCATAAAAGCTATGGCCGGAGAGGCGTTCTAAAATCTGGTCGATAAACGGCAAAGGAAAGTGGTCCTTGCGGGTGGCGTCATTTAACTTACGGTAATCTATGCACATACGCCAACCCGTCACCGTCCGTGTCAGGATTAATTCATTATTCTCATTACTAACTACGGTTATCCCTCCGTTCTTTGGCACTACCTGAACGGGGCTAAACCACTTACTGTCCGAAATTGTGTAGATAATTCCTGCGTCTAATAATTTCATAATCTCGCCCTTAACTACTTCTTTCATATTCGGGTTTATACGGCGCTGAGGTTAAATAGAGTGACGCGAATTATCTTCCATTAAAATTTTATGGGTACAGAGAGATGGGCTTATGCCCTTGATATAAGAAATTTGCCAAGCAATTGCCTGGCGATGCTTACGTAGAACTAGAAGAAGTTTATCATTTTGCGTATCCGTGAGGTAGGCCGAAACGATAACTGGTAACTTGGAATCTTTTTCTAAGAAAGCATACTTAAGGTGTTCAGGAAGTTCTTTAAGTTTTAGGGTAGGGGGTTCTTCATAAGAGGATTTAGAGATTCTTTTTTTTCAAAAATAATATCTTCATAAACTTTTTTATAAGGAACGTAAAAAGGAGTGGGGCTAGCAGCTAAGACGACTTCTTGTAGCGATTCAGTGGGAAGAAAAGAGGAAGAACAAAAATCAGAAAATTCTTTTTCAAACTCAGAAAGACAATCAGAAGATTCATCACTTCCCTGCAGCGATTCAGCGGGAAGAGAAGAAGAAAAACAAAAATCAGAAAGTTCCTTTTCAAATTCGGAGAGGCAGCAGGAAGATTCATCACTCATGACGTCTACGAAAAAACATGAGTCATCATTTGCTAGGGTGTTCTTCATCGAAGGGGTGATAGAAAATGTGACTTCTTCGTCGCCTACTCGAAGAAAGAGCTTACCATTGCTTACATCAATGATGGCTCGGGAGGTGGCAAGGAAGGGTCGGCCAAGGATCAGGGGAACCTCGATGTCTTCTTCGATGTCCAAAATGACAAAGTCCACCGGGAAGATGAACTTGTTGACTTTCACTAGAATGTCCTCCACTATTCCTAACGGGTACTTGACGGATCTATCGGCTAGCTGGATACTCATACGCGTGGGGTTAAGGCTACCAATTCCTAGCTTTTAAAACTACGAAAAGGGCATCAGGTTTATACTCGCGCCTAAGTCGGCTAACGCGTTTTTAACAAAAAGATCACCGAAGACACACGGGATAGAGAAACTACCCGGGTCACTGATTTTCTTCAGCTAACCATTTGTTAAAACAGTAGAGCACTCGGCGTTTAGCGTGACGTGCGAAAGATTCTCTAACTTCTTCTTGTTGGTGAGGAGGTCCTTAAGATACTTGGCGTATTTCGGCATCTGCGAAATAGCCTCGTGGAAGGGAAGATTAATGTGGATCTGCTTGAAGATCTCTAAGAAGCGGGAGTACTGATCATCTTGACGTTGTCTATTAAGTTCGGAGGGGTATGGAGGAGTTGAATTATTTTTGAATATGGGTGGTGGAGTGAGATTATTTTCTAAAATAGGGGTGATAACTTCTTCAGCAGCGGGTTGAAGCGGAGCGGAGCTTTGATTTTTAAAGTCAGGAGCGGAGCTTTGATTTTTAAAGGCGGGAGCGAAGCTTGCCTCGGGCTCTTCACTTGCCATATCGGAGACTTGCTTCCCACTCCGAAGAGTTATAGCTTTCGCTTGCTCTCTCGGGTTGGGTTCGGTATTGGAAGGAAGAGACCCTGCGGGTCGCTCAGAAATTATTTTCGCGAGCTGTCCTACCTAATTTTCTAGACTTTTACGCTTCCGATTAAAGTTCTTATAGTAGCGTCATTTGTGGTGATATATTTTGAAAGTAATTCCTCCAAGCTTGGAGGTTTTGGGTAATTTTGAAGAGGTGTTTGTGGTGGTGGTGCAGAAAAATCATTTTACGGTGGTGGGCGCATTGCATTCGATGGATTACTCCATGAAAAGTTCGGATGATTTCTTAAAGCAGGGTTATAACTATTCGGAAAATTAAAACCAGGAGGATGAAAATTCGCAGCAAAAAAATTATTAAAAGCAATTCAAGGCATATTATTAACATAATCTAAATGTTCTGCAGTAGGGGTTGCAGATTCCCATACCTGAGGGGCGGAGGTAGCAGTCATCTCCGTGATTTTTTTACTTAGGATTTATACTTGCAGAGCGAGCTTGGAGACGTTGTCCACTTCATAGATACCTGCAGGCTTGTTCGGGCGGGACCTAGGCACATTCCACTGATAAGTGTTCATGGCCATGTCCTCGAAAAGCTCAAGAGCTGCTTCCGGGGTCTTATGAATTTAAAGTACCGCTAGAAGCTGCGTCTATCATTTACTTCATGCTTTGATTTTGCCCGTTATAAAACGTCTGCACTTGTAACCATACAGGCAGCGCGTGATGTGGGCATCGTCTTAATAATTCTTTAAATCTCTCCCAGGTTTCATATAGGGTTTCAGAGTCTATTTGTCCGAAGGCAGAGATGTCGTTCCTAAGTTTTGCAGTTTTAGTTGGCGGAAAATACTTCGCCAAAAAAATTTCAGTTAATTCATTCCAGGTGGTTATGCTATTATTAGGAAGTGTGTTCAGCCACTGCTTAGCTTTAGTTCTTAAAGAGAAGGGGAAGAGTCTTAGCCTGATTGCATCATTTGTGACACCATTTATCTTGAAGGTGTCGCAAATTTCAAGAAAGCTAGCTATATGTGCGTTCGGATCTTCATCTTGAAGTCCGTCAAATTGCACATATTGCTGCACCATTTGAATTATGCTAGGCTTTAATTCAAAGTTATTATTGCTATAGCAGGGCGGACTATAATAAATTCTGTTCCCTCGAGGTTCGGTCGTGCATAAAAGGACATAGTCCTTTGCACGGCCTCATCTACGTTGGGTTCTTCTATTCTTAAAGTAGCAAATGACTCGGAGTCCTCAACCGGCACTTGGATATTAGGACCATGAAATTGCGATCTTCTCCGAAGAGTACGCACAATTTCGTGGTCCAAGTCCAAAATAACCGACGGACTCCCGCGGGTCATGCACTAAAAGAACAGAGAAGAAGAAAAGAAAGAGAAAAAGGATAAACTAGAAAAAAATTATTAGAATTTTTTTTTTGAAAAGAATTTTTTTTTATATAGATTAACTCCCGAAATTCCCAAGGACTACCCTGTGAATGGTCCGCAAGGTACTAGACAAGATAGTGGTGCTTAAAGCCCTTTGCCCTTTTCGAGAGAATTAGGTGGCGTAGAAAAATTGTGAAGTTAGTTACTATTAAGAGCGGTGATAAATTTTTTTAGATTTTTAAAACTTTTAAAGAAAGAGGATGAGAAAGAGAAGAGATAAAATTAATAGGTTCGTGTTTTCAATATATCAACGGAAGTTGGTTCCCCGGCAACGGCGCCAAAAACTTGTTGCGCGCTAGGGTTCGAAGAAAATAAACGCAACCGAACTAGCAACCCGATGAGGCAAGTATACCTATCTGTAGCTAGGGAACATAAGTGTCGTATTGAAATCCGGGAACTGTTGGCTATGCTTACTCACACGAACGCTATTATCTTATCGATGGAAAAACTAGGGTTTAAGAAAAACTAATTGCAAGGAAGGAAGTAAATCTATACTAGAAAGAGAACTATCGCAATTGAGTAAAGCGCTATTAAGTAAAGAACTATGCTAGAAAGGAAACTAATGCAGTTAATTAAAGAGCACAAGATAGGAGATTACTACGAAAGATTGAAAATATGAAATGGAAATGCACTCGATCAAGAATCACCTCGTCTAAAGACGATTAAGAAAATGCAATAAAAATCTAAACTTAATAGGATAAAGGTCCTTGACCGTGGAGGTTCCTAAAGCTTGAACACGCTTCTCTCGAAGTGGTGCCCAACTGAGTTTAGGAAGGTCCGACCGACTCTCGTCTAAATCGGAGGCCTAAAACTCGGTTTACGCGGTGAACCCCACTATTGGATTTTACTCCAATCCGGGAGATTTGGACGTCTGTCTCACTCGAGGGGTGCGTATAACTCCCTTTACTCTTGAATGCTCACTTCATTCTATCGGCCTCTCGACTAGCCCAGAATGAAAGCAAAGGTGGAGAGTATATATCGATAATATACCTCTAACCCGTGATTAATCAAGAGTAATTCAAGGCCCAAACCTAAAAAGAAAAGATTAATTAAAACATCATAACTTAATCGCTCTAACCTCGGATCATCAAGATCGAGTACAAGGAGGATTAGTTAATCATAGCGAAGTGGAGGAGGGGGGATGAGTAGTAAAGCATAGAAAGAACACAAGCTAAACAAAGAACACTTCTATTAATAAAAAGGGGCAAGTTACACTATTGAAAAAGAAATTACAAGTGCATGAAAATTAAATCCTATTCTAGCCCTACAAGTAGCACTAAGGAAGAGCAAGAATACAACAAAAGATAAAACAAACTAAGATTAAACTAGGGTTAAACAAAAATTACAAAGAGAGGGAGAGAGAGAGAGAGAAAAGCATAAAAAAACTAGAAAAGGACCCAAGAACCAAAGGGGCAGCACCTCCCCCTCTCAGCCAAAACTTGCTGAAATGAAGAGGGGGGTCTCAATTTATAGATTTTTTTCACGAGTTGGTCACGCCCTACGACATGCCCTAGGGGGGGCATGTCAGGGAGCGTGACAGTACTATGTTGACCTTGGGCTCTGGACTCTGGCGGGAAGGTTCATTGCCTCGGTACATCGGTGGTCACGCCCTAGGTCCCGCCCGTGTAGGGGGGCGTGACAGACACATCATGTCCAATTCATTGGTCGAAAATCCGTCAATCGTCGGAAAAGTTGATGTCACGCCCGAGGTCACGCCCGAGATGGTGTGAATGACAATACTATTGCGTGCTGTGGAGGAACGACATTTAATGCGACGACAGGCTTTGTGGCAGAGGGCGACACGCCCTTGGTCACGCCTGGTGACACGCCTAGGGAGGGCGTGTCAGTGGGGCCTGACAGCGGTTTTGTTCGTTTTTCTGTCCCTTCCAGCTGGAGTCCTCGGGATCAGGTGACACGCCCTAGGTCATGCCCAGGGAGGGCGTGACAGGGGGGCGTGTCAGGTCATTTTTGACCAATTTTCAGAAAACCTGCAAAAGGTCAAGAAAATGTTAGTGGAAATAATATTTACAAAAAAATGATAAAAAATAAACTAATAATAGACATGATTTGTACAATATAAAATAGAAAATACGATAATAGTTTAGGCTACAGAACATATTATCAGAGACGGAGTAAAATGTTTACCTTGATATGCTTCTAGTCGAGTGCTCTCGTCTCGTGTAAAAATTTGAATATATTTAATTTTTTTGTATGCTTATAGTTTTATATTTTTCTATTTGTGTAAAGATTTTTTTTATTCTACTCAAAAGTTTGTGAATCCGGTGTGAATCAAACGGTATTGTAGGGATGTGTGTAGCCGTCACTAGACTCGTTTTGCTCGAGTCGGGAGGAAGGATTATTTTTTCTCGGCGGCTAAGAACTCGCCCCAAGCTACTCTCGAAGAATAGGTGCATGGTTAGTCAAGCGTGAGTGTGATGTAGGCCATCATTTTTGCCCGGTTGAGCTTTATACCATTCTAAACATCATATCCTCGCTAGCCCCGTTGTGCCTACCCATTCCTTTGATACAGCTCCACCATTATTTCACCAAAGCCTCATAGCCGATCCTAGTCGCACACCCAAATCGAGCAATAGTGTTTTATATTTTCATGATTGGGGTGTTGATGTGGGGATATCTTTGTGAAATGTGGATGAGCTCCAAGGTTTATTTTTGCTGAAATGTGACGAGAAAAAAGGTGATAAAGAAAAAGAAAAATATTTGTAAAGAAAAAAAATGAAAAGAAAAAGTTTAATGGAAAATCTTTTCTGTTATGTGATTGCATTTGGAGTAGGCGGTGCACAAACCCATATGTTAAAAGTTAAGTCTGGGGGTGTGGTGCACTCGTTTGTATTTTGGATTAGCGGTTGGATTTCTTGTTATGATAGCTCATTTGGGTAAGGTGCATAGCCTCGCTATTTATCTTTGTTTACCTTGTCGTAACCCAAGCCCGGTGTTTACCCTTAAGTCCTATGGATTCACGCTTGAGTCGAACTAGCGCCGTCGAGAGTGTGAAAGGGCGAGCATATGGTCCCCGACATTGGTGGATTCCTTTGGAGGTGATCCCGAGCCCCGATCTTTGGCAAAGTTCACCTTAGTGGCCTGCCTACTTTCTTCCTGCACAGGACCAGGAGATTCACTGTGATTCAATTTTTGAGTAGCAATAAAATTTTGATACGCATTGTGAAAAACATAAACTATTTTGCATACTTAGAAATTTCCTCTATTATATTTGTACGCGTACGAGCATGCGATTTCTCATGGTACTCCGGACTATAATTACTATGTTAGCTAGTTCTTTTTCTTATCTGCTGAGATTTTGTTCGCACGGGACGCGCAAATAGGTAAGTCTTGGGGGGTATGAGTCCCATTTATATATGGAGTTTTGGACTCATCTGGGTTGGCTTTCGGGCCTTTGCACTGTACTTTTTGGTATTAAACATTGATATTTCATTTCTTCTGTGCATCACGTTTAGTGCACCTTTTTGGCTCGCGGGTGTGCAATTGCGCATTCGTTTGCTGGGGGAATGCACATTGTGCTCCCCAGGGCTGTTTCCAGTGTTTTGTTATTTGTCTGTGTTGCTGGAGGGTCCTCCTTTGTTTGGTTTTTGCTGCTTGAAGGTGGTCAGTTTTCCTCATTTCAAAATACTGATATGAGGAAAACGCATGGTCGTGCATTTTCTTAGCACGCGGTTACTTCTGATCGTGTGTTTCTGCATGTTATTCTGGAGGATTAACCGGCCCGTGTGATTCCTTCATGCATGGTTTCTTCGGAACCATGCGCGAAGGAAACACATGGTTTTCCTGTAGCTTTTATTTTAGGTCGTTCTGTGGTTAATCGTGTGTTTTCCTTCACACACGGGCAGAAGAGCCCGTGTGCGAGTTAAACGCACGATTCCCCCTATTTGCCTATTATTTGTGCATTCTGACGTTACCCGTGCAATTTCCTTAGCGCACGGCGGAATCGCCCGTGCTTGCGTAAAACGCACGGGTCAACGCATATTCTTCTTCAGGCATTTTCTGAATGTTAATATCGCACGGTTTGTGCACGGTCGTACGCTAAACCATGCGTGACCAATTTTTCTTACTTTTACTATTTACGCCGAAGATTTCTTCTAGACCGGGATCATCTCCATTTCACAATACATTTCAGCTCCTTTGAGCGGGAAATCGACCCTCCAGCCGTCACTCTCTCTCTCCTCCATGGGAAGCTCCTCCGGCCATTGTTCTCCTCCGAAGAGCTTGCAAAAGCTTTGTCTCTAATCACCGGTGCCCTCTCTGATCTACGAGCCACAATTGGAGTTCCTTGTTGCTGCACATGCAAAGTTCTCCATTCAGATCCAACTTAGCGATTCAACACGAAGAAGATGGGGTAAAAGAAGGAAGTGACAGCCCTTCTGGATCCCGGACGCCTTCCGAAGACCAAGCTAGGACGAGGATCGACAACCCTCGCTTCCAGCCGTGAATCTTGGAGAGCATTTGTGCGCTCAGTTGTATTCCTTTACTTTTTATTAAGCTTGTTATGTTCTAAAATTATGCTAGTAAGCTTGTAACTTGATAACACTATTTTTTTCTTGAGGTTTCAACGTGATGTTGTGTGGTGATATCCTGATTCTATCTTGTGTTAGTGATCTTCAGCTTTGCTAGTGTGAGTTCTGCTTGAGCCATTCAAGCGATTGCTAGAAGTGCGCGCTGCGAAGAGGTGTTTGCGACCCTCAAAAGAACGTTCATCTCCGTTATTACTCATTTGAGTAATCCACCGGTACGACGCGGTGACGGGGACCCACACTAGTTTAATCTCGCTTAACTTAGGAAACCAAAAATAAAAACCCCTTTGTTACTTACTTGTACTTACACTCGTTTTTCCAAAAGTGAAATCCATGCTCCCTACTTGCACTCCGCGTGAGATTGATATCTGGGGAATCTACTCCTCATCATTATTACTTAACCAAGATCGATAAACATACCGGTAGCGCATCACCTGCCAGCTTGATGAGAGCCTAGTCAGCGGGTCTTCTCGGGGTCTCCTCTCTAAACCAACTCCAACCACTGAGTGAGCCTAAAACCCTGCCAGCTTGATGAGAGCCTACACAGCGGGTCTTCTCGGGGTCTCCTCTCTAAACCAACTCCAACCACCGAGTGAGCCTAAAACCATGCCAGCTTGATGAGAGCCTGGTCAGCAGGTCTTCTCGGGGTATCCTCTCCAAACCAACTCCAACCACCGGGTGAGCCTACTGCCCCTTCCAGCTTGATGTGAGCCTGGTCAGCGGGTCTTCTCTGGGTTTCCTCTCCAAACTAACTCCAACCACCGAGTGAGCCTATAACCCTGCCAGCTTGATGAGAGTGTGGTCAGTGGGTCTTCTCGGGGTCTCTTCTCTAAACCAACTACATCCACCGAGTGAGCCTACAGCCCTGCCATCTTGATGAGAGCCTGGTCAGCGGGTCTTCTTGGGGTCTCCTCTCTAAAGCAACTCGCACCACCGAGTGAGACTACAACTATGCCAGCTTGATGTGAGCCTTGTCAGCGGGTCTTCTCGGGGTCTCCTCTCCAAACCAACTCCAACCACTTAGTGAACCTACAGCCCTGCCAGCTTGATGAGAGCCTGGTAAGGGGGTCTTCTCAGGGTCTCCTCTCCAAACCAACTCCATCCACCGTGTGAGCCTACATCACTGCCATATTGATGAGAGCCTGGTCAGCGGGTCTTCTCGGTGTCTCCTCTCCAAACCAACTCCAACCACCGAGTGAGCCAACAACCCTGCCAACTTGATGAGAGCCTTGTTAGTGGGTCTTCTTTGGGTCTCCCATTCAACCATCGCAATCTCATCTCATGGAGGAAAACACCTGGAATTTCATTATATCAGGAAGCTATACCAAATTTACAAGTATTGGAAAAGGTAAAAAATCAATTATTGGAAAGGATAAAACATCAGGTATTGGAAAAGATAAAACATCAAGTATGGGAAAAGATAAAACATCAAGGGTAGAATCTCTTCAGGTCGTCCCAGCTTCGAGCGTGATCGAGCGGTACCCCGTCCACATCCTGGAGGTGGTACCCTCCTGACTTCAAGGCCTCCCTCGCTAAAAAGGGGCCATCCTAGTTGGGGTTGAGCTTCCCCACTGAGGCTCCTCTTCCCACTACATCTACTTTCTTGAGGACCAAGTCACCCTTCTAGAACTGCCTAACCTTATGTTCTTGTCAAAGTATTTGGACATTCGGCGCTTGACTTCCTCCTGTCTAATTTATGCTAGCTCCCTGAGCTCCTCCACCAAGTCAAGGCAGAGCTTCTGCTCTTTCACGTTTTCTCCTCGCCACCAATCATATCCTTTATTTGCCGCAGCCACCCTGAGAGATTAAACCTCGAACTCCACAGGTAAAATGGCCTCCGAGATGTGGGAAATTTTGAACGATATCTCTCTCGTGGCGGTGTTCAGTGTAGTTCTCAAAGCCCATAGAACGGAGGGGAGCTGCTCTACCCAGCTTCCCCTTAAGTTCTCTAACTTCTACTTTAAGAGGTTCACGATGACCTTATTCGCACCTTCCACCTTCTTATAGCTTCGAGGATGATGAACCGAGGCAAATCGAAGATCTATGCCCAGCTGGACATTGAAATCCACAAATTCCCTACTAGCAAACTATGGTCCATTATACGTGACGATGGCCAAAGGAAGCCCATTCCGGCAGATGATCTCTCCCTATACAAAATTTCTGACCACCTGCAACGTCACCTTCACCAACGCCTTCACCTCTAGCCACTTTGAAAAATAATCCACCATGACCAGCAGGAACTTCCTCTGGCCACTAGCTTGGGGGAACAGGCCCACCATATCTAGTCCCCATATTGGCAAAGGGCCATGGAGCCGTGATGGTGCGTAACCTTTGGGCCGGGAGGAGTTGAAGATGGGCGAACTCCTGGCACTTCTTACATCTACTTGCAAATTCTTAAACACCCTCCTGAGGGTAGGCAAGAAGTAGCCTTGCCTCAACACCCTTCCTTCCAAAGTCCGACTCCTAGAATGGCTCCCACATTATCCAGAATGAATTTCCTACAGCACTCTTGAGGCCTCCTTCTCAGATACACACCGAGCCAGCAGGCCTGATATCATCTTTCGGTATAAGGTCCCCTCTTTCAGTAGGTATTAAACTTACTTGTACCTGACCCACTTCTTCTCAAGGTCTCTCTCGGGTAGACGTCCCGATGTCAAAAATGTGATGAAGGGATCCATCCAAGACCCTTGCTGGTCCACTTCAATCAACTCTCCCTACTCTATGGAGGGCTTGAAAAGTTCCATCATGGTTTCTCTGTCCCGGGGGCCGTGCTTGGCGAGCAAGTCCGCCTGAGCACTTTCCACTCTTGGGATATGTTAAATTTAAAAGCTGCGTAATTGCCCGATGATACCCTTCAGCTTCATCAGATACAATTGGAGTGTGTGCTCCCTTGCTTCAAACTCCCAATTAATGTGTCCCGCAACCACCATAGAGTTTGTGGAGACCTTGATTTCCTGTATGCTGATCTCACGAGCCATCCTAAGCCCTGCAATGATGGCTTCGTATTCCGCCTGGTTGTTGGTGAGGGTGAAGTGAATCTTAAGGGCCTGCTCAATTCTGGTCCCCTTAGGACTCACTAGGATCATCCCTCCTCCAAAAGAGCTTCTTCCTGAGGCTCCATCTACAAGCATCTCCCAAGCCGTTATAGGAGGTGCTTCAGCTTCTTCGACCTCGACCATATATTCTGCAAAGAAATCCACTACCGCTTGCCCCTTGATAGCCACCCGAGGGATGAATGTGAGATCGAACTAACTGAGCTCTATCGACCACTTGTCCAACCTTCCTGACTGCTCCACTCCTTCCAGGATGCGACGAATAGGATGATCTGACTCGACCTGGATAGAGTGAGACTAAAAGTAAGGCATGAGCTTCCTAGCTTAGATGATGAGGGCGAAGGCCAGTTTCTCAAGGATAGGATATTTGAGTTATGCCTTCTTCAAGACCCTGCTTACATAATAAATGTGGAACTATTTCTTACACTCTTCTAGAATAAGGACTGAGCTGACTGCTCCGATCCCTACCCCAAAGTATATGAACAAAACGTTCCCCTCTCGCGGTCCTTGGAGTAGCGGTGTTTGGATGAGTTGTTGCTTCAGAGCTAGGAAAGCCTCCTCACACTCAGGGATCCATTCAAAATTCTTTCCTCCTCTCAATGTTCAAAAGAAGGGCGAGCACCTCTCTCCCGCCCTGGAGAGGAACCTACTCAATCCAGCCAACTTGCCGGGAAGACGCTGGACCACTTTGGCACTCTTCAGAGATTCCAATTCTAAGATCGCTTTCACTTTGTCAAGGTTAGGCTCCACTCCTGAGGGGGTGAGGAGATGTCCAAAGAACTTTCCCCAGCTAGCCCCAAATACACACTTCAGAGGGTTGAGCCTCATCTTGTACTTTCTTATAGTTCTAAAGGTTTCTTCTAGATCTAGTAGATGAGACCTGAGGTCCCAGCTCTTGATTATCAGATCATCTACGTAAACCTCGAGGTTCCGCCCCTTCTGCTCCCGGAAGATCTGGTCCATCATTCTTTGATAAGTTTCCCCGTATTATTCAACCCGAAGTGCATCACATTGTAGCTAAAGCACCCATCCTCCGTGATGAAGGTGGCATCCTTGATGTCTGGGGGGTGCATGCGTATATGATGGTATCCTGAAAAGTCATCTTGAAAACTCATTAGTGAGAAACCGACGGCTGAATCAACCAACATATCGATTCGAGGCAGAGGCAAACGATCCTTAGGGAATGTTTTATTAAAAATGGAAAAATCAACACACATTCTCCACTTCCCCTCCCCTTTCTTCACCATTACAACATTACTCACAAACCCCAGGTACTTGTTTGCGGATATGAACCCTGCCTAGAGCAGCTTCTCAACCTCCTCTCTGATGGGCCTTGCCATCTTGGAAGCGATGTCCCTCTTCTTCTGCTGAATGGGACGAGCCTTGGGGTCAAGGTTGAGACGGTGTCATGCCATGTCCGCGTCAACCCCCGGCATGTCGACTGCACTCCAGGCGAAGATGTCGATGTTCTCCTGTACGCACTTCCTGATCTTCTCCTGATCCATGGGGCTGAGCTCTCCACTTACTTTTATTTTTTCCTTCCTTCCCTCATTGGTGAGAACTTCCACCTCCATCACCTCAACCACCGCCTTTAGTCTCGAAGGCTCCTCCTCTCCCTCCTGCTCCCTGAGCCTCTCCTCTTGCTCCTTGAGCTCACGCTCTATGGCTTCACGCCCCTTAACAACTGTACCCACCTCCCTTAAGAACCTCTCCACCTCTTCATCAGTATCTCTTCTTAGAGACGAAACTCCCTCCTTTCCTGCTGAGCCTCTCCCCTAGATGACTCCTGTACTTCCCCTATCTTTCTTTTCCTTCGTCCTGCCTCTTCTGCCTCCCCTCTGACCTCATACTCTCCCACCATTTCTGGCTCCCTTGCAATTCCACTCTCCCCTCCTACTACTTCCCTATTCTCTTCTACATCTCCTCCGACCTCCTGCTCTCCTTCCAATTCTGGCTCCCCCGCAATGCCACTCTCCCCTCCTACTACTTCCCTCTCCTCTTCTACCTCTCCTATGACCTCTCGCTCCCACAGCTTGATCCTCTTCTTCAGCTCCTTGGCATTCTCTTGCCAAAAGATGGTGTATACCGCTGTCACGTAGAACTCTCTGGCTGCCTTTGGATCTCCTCGCACCCTGATCTGAGTTCCCCCTGAGTTGAGCTTCAAGCATTGATGGAAGGACGATGGGACACACCTGAAGGCTATGATCAAAGGGTGCCCAAAGATGGAATTGTATCTGCTGTGAGCATCCACTATCACAAAGCAGAGATTCCTGGACAACCCTCCAAGAGTCACTTTGTAAGATCCAACTCCCCCTTCCGAGGAGTTAACCCGGATCTTATGCCCAGAACCGCCACCTTACGGGGACACTAACACACGGGTTAGTCAACTCCGCAAGTCGCCGATTCTGCCGGCTAGTACGATCATAAACCTGTTTGGCCAATATGAGAAACAGAAGAAACCAAGAGTAAAACAACATAGTCCACAGTTACAGTACTAATCATATACATATCAAATGAAAAGTAAAATAATATGTAGTCCAACAATCAGTAAAATAATAAAACAGAGTAATAAGGGCTTATGCCAAGTACATCAAATCAAATCTCTCACTCTCTCAAATCAAAAGCAGAAGCTATCTATATCATCATCTGGTCTCTTCCTACCTGAGGACGCACAGTAGTAGTAGTAGCCGGTGGTAATGGTATCTGCTCCTCAAGTCCTGCCATCTCGTCATTTTGGTCCATCTCCTTGAGCTCCTAAAATAATATGGTCACCGACCATTAGTCAAAAAGACTAAGTCATTTCCTCCGCACCTCGCCCCGCAACTCCTAGGCAACGAGCGGGAGGACGAAGCGAAGGACAACAATGGGTAGCAAAAAGGGAAGCAGGTGACAGAAGCTAACTTGCAAGTGTATAATATAATTCTACATCTATCATTTCTAAGCACAAGGTATAAAGAAGTAAAATGCAGTACAGTAAGTAAAAGAACTGAAGGTAAAGAAGAAGGTAAGGCTACACTACCACTATACTATCATCATAGAGTGTACCTTAACTTATAAAAATGCCCATACAAATTTATAAGTTTAGGTTTCCAGGAATTGTAACTTATCATGTAAAAGAGCCCATACTAATTTATATGATAAGGATCTATGAAGCGTATGACCTAATGAGTATGACTGATTATGCTATGGTTATGCAACATGTAAGTGCAACATACGCACGCGACTCTGAGATCCTAGACCTTTCGTTCCCAGACTCCAAGTCCCTCCAACCCATCACGGGTGAGAATATGCCAAAACTCCCTCCAACTCTGCACGGGTGAGCAAGTAGTCAACAGACTCCAAGTCCCTCCAACCTGGCACGAGTGAGCATGTGTAACATTTCCCTTAGCCTAGTATACTACTCTTGTCTACCGATTATTAAACTTAGTAGTTTAGGGTTAATCCCAGGACTGCCCAAGGTATGCCCAATGAAGGGGTCTCGAAGGCACTAGGAACCAAGATGGAATTAAAATCCAAAGTTCCCTTTCGCAAGGATAATTACTTTTAGTTGATGTCTACCAATGATCCACACTCAACTCTCCTTATTACTCTTGGGCGATCTAATGACTTAAGATGTTATCGGGGAGGGCGACGGTCTTCCGTCGACCTCCACTCCAATTGTTACCCAATGACTTGCACTTGCTCTCGTCACTAAGACAACACTACCCACCATGGTTATACTTTCAATTGTAATCTCAAGCTTAATTGTCTATCTATCCCCCCCAGTAGGCCTTATGGTATAATCTTACTTTTACTATGCGCGGCCCATGACATAATACCACCCCGAAGTCGAACTTCCAATTCCTTGGGCTACCAACCCTTAATTATTTATCCTAGGGTGGTATGGACTAATGAAATGAAAATGCTGATTTTCATAACTTTCTTAGGTCACTAAGGCTTCTAATTAAATCATTTAATTTAATTCCCTAGGTCACTTTATACATGAAGTAGTACAATTTATAATCCACTGACCTAAGGAATTTTTCCTGGGTTGTATATTGATAAAATATTGTTGTCTACAGAGTTTCATAATTTTCTTTTGATTATTTATATTTATTCCTTAATTAATACAAAATCCACATAATTACAATTTTTCAAATGAAGTATATGGAATACATAAGCCAAAATTCCAAGAAAATTATAGAGCATATATATCATTTATTTAAGACTAATGACAGAGTTTCATTAACCTCTATAGTGTAATGGCTTATCAAATTCCATTCTTATGTATTTACCAAAATGCCATTACGTTAATTTAAAAATTATCAGTACATCCAAAAAAATTTTGAGATAAATACAGAAGGCTAATCATACAAATATACAATGCTAGAAATAATTCAAAATTATTTTGATATGTATTTCCATTAATTCATGAATAATTGCAATAAGGGTAAAATGGTAATTTCAAAGCTTTTTACTCCAAAGGTTCTCAATCAGAAGGATAAAATTTTCATAAGTCAACTATAACCTCCAATTTATCTTGACAGAATTTGGGGATTTTTACTTGAACAAAACCTATTTTTCCAATTTATTTTCCAAAAAGGCAAAATTTTTAAAAATTCCAAATAATGAGATTTTTGATCTCCAAAATCCCATAATTAATTTGAGGGGTGAACTTTACCCTGATGAATCTCTGGAATCAATTCCATGATTTTTGCATGCCTCAAATAGGCTGAATGTACATCATTTCATTTATTGCTATTTGCACCCTAAGGCCATATTTAGCCAACACATGCAAGTGGATTAACCTGACATGAATTAATCCAAATGTGCTGAAATTTTTATCAGGCACCAATGATGTCCCCAAGGACCTGCCACCAAAATTTGGGGCCATTTGGGTGCGTATAACTCCAATTATTTGATTTATTTAGTTTTTGATATTATGACAAATACTAAAGAAAACGTTGTCCCAAAAATTCCCAATTTTTAGCAAGAGCTAGATATGTGATGAGTCCTCTTTATATACCTATTTTCGGACTCATCTAGGCTTATTTTCTTGTCTTTGCACGCCGTTTAGCGTCATTTGCACTCCTTTTGGTTCGCTACGGTTTTACACGTCTTGTGCACTCTTTTAGCCTATTTTTGTGCGTGTGTGTATTTCCATTTTGCTGTGCATTATATTTATGTCTGTGACTACCATGATCGACATCCCGTCCAGTTTTCCTGCAGGTTCTGGGATCGTGTGGGCGTCCGGCATCGGACTTTCACCATTTTTGGCAAAGGAGTCAATGGTCGTGCGTTGTTACCCACGCACGACCATCGACCTCTTTGGCGCACGATCATCGGTCGTGCGCAGTCATGACCTCTCCTGGGAAAGTTCTGTCCCGCCATATCGCACGATCACCAGCCATACCGCGCACGATCACTGCTCGTGCGCTGCCGGTCGTGCGCAGTCATGACATCTTTTTCCACTTTTCTGCCTCCATATCGCACGATCGCTGACCATATCGCGCACGACCACTGGTCGTGCGCCAGTGATCGTGCGCGCTGTTTAATTCTGTTTTCTATAAATAGTGCAGGTTTCGCCCTATTCCGGATAGCTCGACACTTCCGCCGTTTTTCGTCCCCGACGAGGGTTTCCTCCGTCCCCCTTCATCCTCCACCTTAGGGAGGGTCTCCGGGCAAGCTTTCAACGCCGAATCAACGCCGGAGCATCCTCTCGGCCTCCTCCTTCATCCTAGAGCTTCAAGCGGAGTTTTGACCTAGCTTTCTCCATCAAGTTAGGAGGAGCTGGAGCCGCAATCTACGGGTCATTTCAACGAAGAAGACGGGTCCATTGGGAGTGAGTGACAGCCTCCTCTACCCCGGACGCAGTTGAGGACCGAGCTTGGACTCGGATTGACAACCCGGGATTCCAACCGTGAACCCTCAATAAGGCTTCGGATTCGGTCGATTCGCACACCTCCTCCTCTTGTATTTGATAGCTTAGTTTAACTCTTTGTTTTGATGAAGTATTTTTATTGTAATTAACGCTAGTGCTAAATCATGTCTATGTGATTTGTGTTTTCATTATATATTGCTTGAGGTGCGCTATATTTCATCCTCCATCCGTCCACTCTTGCCGCACTAGCAATTGCTAGTGGCGTGCGTTGCGAAGAGGTGCTCACGACCCTCATTCCGCCATTCTCACCACCTCATCCGCTTGCCTACTCGCCCATCCGCCTAGCGATTCGGTGCATAGCGGCCCGTGTAGTTTCCATCCCGCCTGGCGAAGCATCGCATAGCGGCGTTGCATAGGAGTAGCTTGTAGATTTTACTTTCTGTTTCCGCAACAACCAAAACCCCCCTTTTAGATCCGACCCGAGGACTTCAATCTCAAGTCCGCCTCGACATTAACTCATCCCTTACTGTGTTCCTCAAGAGACCGACACTCGGGGATTTATTCCCAAACTTTATTACTTATGCGACCGGTGCGCTTGCCGTAATTCCACGCATCAAGTTTTTGGCGCCGTTGCCGGGGAACACAGTCGTTTGAGTTTTTGAAGAGGTAGATGCGAGATAGTCGCCCTTGTCCATTTGTTCATACCCTGTTTTATCTTTATTTTAGTTTTTGAAATTGTTTACTTTATTTTTCCTGTCCCTTCCTTGTTTTCTATTTTTTTTTAATATTGCAGATCCGAGTTATTTTATTCTTGTGTGTAGTAATTTCCGGTAAATATTTTTGTTCGCGATGGATTCTGCTGCTGAGTGCCGTATTATTGACGCTTTGCGGAGATGCATCGATGTCATAGCTGTTTCTAATGCCGAGCACTGTTTTCGGTGTATTCTATGTCAGGGTGTGGGTCATATGTTGAAGGATTGCCCTCGCTTGTGCAAGCCTTCTACCTCTGTGGACGCATCCGTAGCAGTCCCCTGTTCGCGGGAGACTACTATGGATAGGCCTACTAGGGTGTTGCTTGGCCCATACACTGACATGGCGTACCTTGCTCGATCTTTGCCCGTTGAGATTACGGAAGAATCTCTCGCCGCATATAGTTCCTTCATGGGTTCCTCAACCCCTTTTTACGAGCTCCCTCTGAGTGATCATTCTCACTCGGATGTTAGCCCGTAAGGAGTGGATCAGGAACTCATGGACGATCCTGTATGGGACGATGAGAGTGTTCCGGTCGTCGACGGGGTGGCATCTGCGGATGATGTTGCGATGGGGCCTGCGTATTCTATGCCTGATTTTGAGAGCAGCTTTGCCCCTACGCAGTATTTGCCGGAGTTTTCTAATCCTTTTTCTTGTGAGTCGGCTGATGATGCCGTATTTGTGGATGATTCGGTGCCCGAGGTTGCGCCGAAGTGGGATGAGGATTCTAGTATCTCCGACGGAGAATGCGGATCTTCGGAACACTTCTTCGCACCCCGGTGGGACGAGGAGTATCACCTTTCGGATGCGGAGGTTTGCACCCCCCCTATCTAACGAGGTGGTCCCCCTTTCCACCGCGGACTTCGAGTTCTCGGATTCTCCCCAATACGACTCATATGACACTGACGATGATCATTGTTTGGATCCTGCTGGGAGTGATACCGGGATCACTCCCCCGATTTCTGATTGTTTTTGTCCTTCTTCTCTTTTATTCCTTGATCCCCCTTCCATATCTGAGCCTGTGCAGGTTGATTCTCCACTAGTGTGCTGGGATGACGATGAGCCTTGTGCTCAAGCCGTTGACTCCTACACACCTGTGTGGGATGACCCCTTGCCAGGCAAGGATTCTTTTTGTGATGAGATGAGCGAGGACCAGGTCGCCTCCTCATCTTATTTCCTGCTTCCTCTACCTGAGCTTTTCAGGTATTATTATCTAGGTAGAGGGGTAACTGCTCTTTCTCCGTATCGGTACTTGCTACCGCAACAGATAATGGAACAGTTACCTGTTCATCTTCTCTTCCATAGGCCCATTAGCTAAGGCTTTTCTGCTTCGAATAAGTCGTGCTGGGATGACAATAACCCCAGTACTTATCTTTCATTTTCTGCATTTTTATTTTTTATGTCTAGCTTAGTTTAGTATTTCTTTTTGTATATTTTTCTTTTGTTTTTGCGGAGCTCACCCCTGCAGTATTCATGGAAACTACGCATTGGCGGGGTTGTGATTCTTCGTATGGCGGGCCTGCTTCTAGTTTTCACGCGTCTTCTGGTATGCTCACTAGCTGAGCATTGGGTAACCTCTTCCTTTAGCTCATTCTGATTTTAATTTCTATATCATTTGCTGTGTAGTTTAGTTTAAGTCTGGGGGAGAGCATGTTTACCTTTTGCACGTGCACATTTCTTTTGCATACTAGAAGCTTTTCGTATTTTATTTTGTTTATGTTCATTGCATCGCACACCGCTGCACCCACATGAGCGCGTGCTTAGTTGTTACCGTGCCGCGAGTTAAACTTGTGTCTTTGATAGATTTGGTAAAATTATGGTGCTGGCTTAGGATTGTGAGACGGAGTAAAATGTTGGCCTTGCTGTGTTCCTAGTCTATTGCTCTCGTTTTGTGTAGAAATTTGTGTAGATTTAATTTTTCTGTATGCTTATAGATTTATAATTTTCTATTTGCGTAAATACTTTTTATTCTACTCAAAAATTGGTGAATCCGGTGTGAATCAAACGGTAGCGTAGGAATGTGTGTAGCCGCCACTAGACTCGTATTGCTTGAGTCGGGAGGAAGGATTATCTTTCTCGGTTGCTAAGAACTTGCCCCAAGCTATTCTTGAAGCATTGGTACACGGTTAGTCTAGCGTAAGAGTGATGTAGGCCACCTTTTGGCCCGGTTGAGCTTTGTACCCATTCCTAACATCGCCCTTGCTAGCCCCTTTGTGCCTACCCTTCTTTTGATTCAGCTCCACTATATTCGCCAAAGCCTCATAGCCGATCCTAGTCGCACACCCAAGTCGAGCTGAGTGTTTTATATTTTCATGTTGGGATGTGACGTGGTGTTATTATTTGTGAATATGTGGATGTGCTCCAAGATTTATATCTGCTGAGATTGTGAAAATAAAGAAAATGATTTGAAAAGAAAAAAAATATGTGAGAAAAAGAAAAGTGAAAAAGTAAAAGTTGAATTGAAATATTTATTTGAGAAGATCTGGATTTGGAGTAGGCGGTGCACACACCCATGTTGCAAAAGTTAAGTCTGGGGGTGTGGTGCACCCGTGTTTATTTTGTGGGCAGCGGGTGCAAGTTTTGTACGTTAGCTCATTTGGGTTGGGTGCATACCCATCATGTTTATCCTTGTTTTCCTCACCGTAACCCAAGCCCCATTATTACCCGAAGTCCTACGGACTTGCGCTTGAGTTGACTAGTGCCGTGGAGAGAGTGCGAGCGGGCAAGCTTATGGTTTCCGACATTGGTGGATTCCTTTGGGGGTAATCTTGAGCCCCGGTCTTCGGCAATGCTCACCTTAGTGGCCTGCCTACTTTCTTCCTGCGTAGGACCTGCTGATTCACCGTGATTCTACTTTTGAGTAATAATAAATTTCTGTTACGCATTGTGAAAAATATAAAATATTTCGTATACTTAAGAATTTCCTTTACTTTATTTTTATGCACGCGAGCATGCGACTTCGCATGGTACTCCGTTTTGCAATTTCTTTGTTAGCTAGTTCATTTTCCCCGTCTGCTTAGGTTTTGTTTGCTCGGGACGCGCAAACGGTTAAGTCTGGGGGTGTGATGAGTCCTCTTTATATACCTATTTTCGGACTCATCTAGGCTTATTTTCTTGTCTTTGCACGCCGTTTAGCGTCATTTGCACTCCTTTTGGTTCGCTACGGTTTTACACGTCTTGTGCACTCTTTTAGCCTATTTTTGTGCGTGTGTGTATTTCCATTTTGCTGTGCATTATATTTATGTCTGTGACTGCCATGATCGACATCCCGTCCAGTTTTCCTGCAGGTTCTGGGATCGTGTGGGCGTCCGGCATCGGACTTTCACCATTTTTGGCAAAGGAGTCAATGGTCGTGCGTTGTTACCCACGCACGACCATCGACCTCTTTGGCGCACGATCATCGGTCGTGTGTGTCATGACCTCTCCTGGGAAAGTTCTGTCCCGCCATATCGCACGATCACCAGCCATACCGCGCACGATCACTGCTCGTGCGCTGCCGGTCGTGCGCAGTCATGACATCTTTTTCCACTTTTCTGCCTCCATATCGCACGATCGCTGACCATATCGCGCACGACCACTGGTCGTGCGCCAGTGATCGTGCGCGCTGTTTAATTCTGTTTTCTATAAATAGCGCAGGTTTCGCCCTATTCCGGGATAGCTCGACACTTCCGCCGTTTTTCGTCCCCGACGAGGGTTTCCTCCGTCCCCCTTCATCCTCCACCTTAGGGAGGGTCTCCGGGCAAGCTTTCAACGCCGAATCAACGCCGGAGCATCCTCTCGGCCTCCTCCTTCATCCTAGAGCTTCAAGCGGAGTTTTGACCTAGCTTTCTCCATCAAGTTAGGAGGAGCTGGAGCCGCAATCTACGGGTCATTTCAACGAAGAAGACGGGTCCATTGGGAGTGAGTGACAGCCTCCTCTACCCCGGACGCAGTTGAGGACCGAGCTTGGACTCGGATTGACAACCCGGGATTCCAACCGTGAACCCTCAATAAGGCTTCGGATTCGGTCGATTCGCACACCTCCTCCTCTTGTATTTGATAGCTTAGTTTAACTCTTTGTTTTGATGAAGTATTTTTATTGTAATTAACGCTAGTGCTAAATCATGTCTATGTGATTTGTGTTTTCGTTATATATTGCTTGAGGTGCGCTATATTTCATCCTCCATCCGTCCACTCTTGCCGCACTAGCAATTGCTAGTGGCGTGCGTTGCAAATAGGTGCTCACGACCCTCATTCCGCCATTCTCACCACCTCATCCGCTTGCCTACTCGCCCATCCGCCTAGCGATTCGGTGCATAGCGGCCCGTGTAGTTTCCATCCCGCCTGGCGAAGCATCGCATAGCGGCGTTGCATAGGAGTAGCTTGTAGATTTTACTTTCTGTTTCCGCAACAACCAAAACCCCCCTTTTAGATCCGACCCGAGGACTTCAATCTCAAGTCCGCCTCGACATTAACTCATCCCTTACTGTGTTCCTCAAGAGACCGACACTCGGGGATTTATTCCCAAACTTTATTACTTATGCGACCGGTGCGCTTGCCGTAATTCCACGCATCAATATGCCCTAAACATGCACATGCCCAAATTTTTGGGCCATGTGGACATCCGGTATGGCATGGGCTTAGGTTTTAGTTTCTGTCGTAGCCTAGGACCAGTCCTAGAAACATAGCCCTACAGGTCAGACCACTAGACCCAAATTGAAGTATAAGATGACAACTTAAATCTAACAGATAAGGCTACATTTTTTATTCAGAAATCAAGTTATGATGATGACTCTAAGTCCCCTAAATATCACATGTAAGCTAACTGTAATTATGCGACAGATATTTAATTTTTATAACACTAACATTATATCATTTAAAAATCAATTTGCATGAATTCTAAAGCAGCCGTGGACGGCATCTGTTCATCGTCCCAAGGTAATCAACGGCTGAGATTGAGTTTTCATGGCCTACTTTGCTGGTTGTTTCCGGCCAGCTGAGCCACCACAACCGTCGGCGGATGTTGCCACCACCTTCACTGAGGTGGGGGCTTGCGTTTCCCAGCAGTGAGACAGCCGGAGGTTGCTCCTCCGGCGAACCCGAGCAAGAAGTAAAAATTCGGAAAATCACAATTTCCTCTCATGGCATCGGGCTCAATTGAGCCCGATATCACCCCAATAGATCTAAGAAGCTAGCACGAGTCGAGGGGCGGCAAAACGAACCTGAGTTGGTGGCTGGCGGTGAGTTCGAAGGCAGTTTGCCATGGTAGAGCTGCTCCGGCGATCTCCTTGCCGAAAGCTTGTTTCTCCACCAATTTCCTTTCTCCAGCTATCGAATTCCATTCGATTCCTCCTTCTGAAGCTAATGGTGGGGCTGGTTTGGACAGAGGTAGCTTATATATAGAGATAACTCCAAGGTGAGCTCGGGCCCAACCTTGTATGCTCCGCCCATGGTGCCATGTGGCCAGCCCAGCTCCAAATCCATTGAAATCCTTTGGGCAGTCGGCCAGCAAGCCCTTGGGCAGAAAAAGCCAAGGCCAAGTGGCCTCCTTCCCATAAACTCACTTTCTCTCTCCTTCTTTTGGTGAATTATCCAAAATGCCCCCTTGCATGCACTCTCTCTCCACAACCAGAGGGGTGGGGCTGGTCTTTGACTTTTTTGGCTACTAATGGGCCATATTTGGTGAACTTGGCCCAAGGGAAATGGCTTAGGCATTATTTTTCCTCTTTAGGTCAATTTGTTGACATTTTTGACATTTTTGACTTTTTTGGTTGACTTGGTTAACATGGTGAGTGGGCTGACCCCACTTGTTGGTCATAATCCTAATGGAACCACCCAACTTGGGTTGGGTCAAGGGGGTGCCCTACTTAGGCTAATTGGGTCTATGAGTGTGGGTTTGACCACATTCGGCCCAAGGTTGACTTGGGTCAACTAGGGTCAAAGTGTTGACCTAGTGACATGCCCTAGGGTCCACTTTGATTGTTTTTAGGGTTAGGGCAATGTGGTGGGGTCATGGTGTGGCTAGGGTCCTTATTTAGGCTATTTTTACCTAGTTTGACTTGGACCTATAGTGGGCCCCACATGGCCACAACCCACTACCTAGGGTCAAACCTAGCTAATTTCCCTAACACCCACCCTATGCCTAACCCAATCTAAGTTAAGGGGCCTAGAAGTAATATGGGATGTTACAAATCCTATAAAAAAATAATAATTTCGTCCCCAAAATATAAGTTCGGGTCTACGGGGTTCTACTTGCAAGAATTATAAGAGACTTTAAAGCAAAAATTAAAATGTACCTGATGTAAATAACTCCAGGTGTTGTTTCAGCATCAGATCCCTCGTTTCCCAGGTGTATTCCTCCCGTCCATGGTTGGACCACAACACCTTCATGAGAGGGACTTTCTTCTTCCGTGAAAGTGAAGGGATAGATACAACTCTAGAGGGGGGGTGAACAGAGTTATCAAATTTTGCACTAGACAAAACTTAATAGTCTACCCAACTCCCTTGGAGTGAAATGCGGAATGAAAAGATTATAGATATAGAAATAACCCTAAAGCCTAACACAAGTGTTGTGCACAAACTCAAGCTAACTGTAATTACAGTTAAGGCTTGGAAAACCTAATCAGCAACTAGCAAACCTAGTTATATCTATTCACAGCCACAATGCAGGAATTAAACAAGGCAATCCAGACGACACAAGGAATTTATAGTTGTTCCCCAAATAATTTGGGTACGTCCACTCTTCTACCAACAAGGTAGGAATCCACTCAGGTTTTTGATCAGGTGCCCTGCCACCAACAGGATCTGCTTCAAGTAGATCCAGAAACCCATTAGACTTTTGATCAGGTGTCTAAAAACCGTACACAGGTTTTTGATCAGGTGCCCTGCCACCAAGGGATACTTTTGAAGGGAGTAATAACCCTGTACAGGAGGGGGAAAGAAGGTTAAGATGTCTTCTCTATTTTTCAATAGATTAGAGAAGCACAAAGACTTGCACTGAGCTAGAAAGCTCAAGGAATCAAGGCTCCCCCTGGCTCAAAGAATGTTCAGGTGAAGTCTTGCTTTAGTGCAGAAACTCTTCAGTAAAAACTGAAGGAAAAAACTACAAGAAGATAAATAAAATATAAAATGGAAATCTTCTAGCAGCTGTCTTCTTCTTCTTCTTCTTCAAAAGAACTCTGAGTTTGAACTTCCTGGAAGCAGGAGAACTCAGGTTGAAGAAGAGCAGAAGAGCTTAACACTTCACAGTTGAATGAGTATTGCTGAGAGCAGTGAACTTGGTCTTGGTGAAGGCTTGAATGCTTAAATGAATAACTGGTTAGCTAGCTGAAATCCTTCTCAAAGGATTCCTTTTATAGCAGCAACAAGCAACGGCTCTCTTCAATTTGAACTGTTTGTCTTCTTCTGAAACTTGAGACCTGGGCTGCAAATATCAAAAAGACAAACTATCTCTGCAGCAAAAACATTCTATAAAAGGAATAAACATCTTTCGAAGAAGCTGCAGGAAGCAATCTGATAATAAAGTACTAAATAAAGTCACATCAGACACAAACTCTTTATAGCAGAAGAAAAACTTTTCAGTCTAACGGCTATAAAGGACTGACAGCAGATAAAGTAAAATATAATGTCAGCTAATAAGACAAACAACTTTATCTGAAAAGATTTGACTTAGGCAAAAGGGATGGAGCAGATATTGCCTGGAAATATTATCACAAAACAACTGAAATAAAACATGCCAGATAATATATTAATTTGTTAAATAGAATAAATAAATACAAAATATAAAGGCAGACAGAAAACGTCGAACGACCCTCGGAGATCGTCGACCGAAGAACGAAGATCGTCGAACTATCGGACAGATAGTCGAACGATCCAGATAGTCGAACTATCAAAGGAGATAGTCGAACTATCACAACAGATAGTCGAACTATCAGAAGATAGTCGAGCTATCAGATAGTCGACCTATCAACAGATAGTCAAACTATCAAAGCGAAACAGATAGTCGAACTATCAACAGATAGTCGAACTATCAAAGACAAATAGATAGTTGAACTATCAACAGATAGTCGAACTATCAGATAGTTGAACTATCAAAGCAGATAGTCGAACTACCAAGCGAAAACAGATAGTCGACCTATCAACAGATAGTCGAACTATCAATGCAGAATAGATAGTCGAACTATTAACAGATAGTCGAGCTATCAGAGAACGACAGATAGTCGAACTATCAACAGATAGTCGAGCTATCAGATAGTTGAACTATCAAGGAAAATAGTCGAATTACCAAGGGAAAACAAATAGTCGACCTATCAGCAGATAGTCGAACTATCAGAAGAAAGCAGATAGTCGAACTATCAGAAGATAGTCGAGCTATCAAACAACGCAGATAGTCGACCTATCAAACAGATAGTCGAGCTATCAGATAGTTGAACTATCCAAGCAGATAGTCGAACTATCAAAGCACACAGATAGTCGAACTATCAACTGATAGTCGAACTATCCTCGCAGACAGAATGTCGAGCAACTGATAGACGATCGTCGAACAGTTAGTTGACGATAGTTGAGCGGCGTTCGACTATAGTCGAACGAACAAACTGCTTAACCAAATTCTTCATCTGGAAAAGTGAGGACTCTACAGCTAGACCACTAACCATTGACCATAGATATTTCTTGGGTCAATGGACAAAAGGAGAAGACTAAACTCAAATCAAACTAGGGTACCAACAATCTCCCCTTATTTGAGTTAAGTCTCTCAAAAACTAAAACATAGAACTAGCTATAGAGCAATAAAATTAATACAGGAAATAGATAAACAATTAACATTCAATCAGATAAATAACAACAGTCAAACAAAACTAAGGATCTACAGAGTCTGGCTTAGGGTCAGAAGAGCTAGGAACAAAGGAAACTTTCCGCAAAGGATCAATGGCCTCTTTCTTAGACGTCTTCAAGTCTTGAAAGCCAATAATCTTTAATTCTGCAGCCCTTGGAACAACTGCTTCTGGGTGCTTTTGCATATACTTTGAAAAGTCAAAGACCTCAGGGCTAACCTAGATTTTATCTAGTTCCTTCGTTCTGAACTTTGACATTGTAGAAAATCCTGTAGAATCCTTTCCTTCAGCCTTAGCTTTCTGAATTTGAGCTGAGCCAACAATCTCAAGAAATCTAGCCATCCTGTAATCAGGATCTAGTTCTTGGCTTTCATACACATTTTCAGAAGATGTATCAACAGGCTTAACAGCTTTAAACTTAACTGGTAAATCTAATAAACTTTCAGCTGTGTCTTTTACTTCTTGAATAACCAGAGATGATGGAGGAGCAAACTCAGCAAACTTTTTGCTAGATTTTTCAGAGAATATGGTTCTTTTTCCTTTTGCAGCATCCTTAGCAACATGAACTGGAATACCAGAAGAGATCTTTTTCTTAGGGGAAGGAGGAGGTGAAAATGTTGGCTTCTGATACACCACCTCCTTTACTTGTTCTTTAACTTCAGTAACATGCCTTTGAGAACCAGAATGAGATATCCCTTGGTGGCTTTGAGAGCTTTTCCTTGAAAGGTGCTGAGAGGGAGCAGATTTTGCTGACGGAGCAGAAGGATTAGCAGAAAGGTTGCCAGAGGCTCCTGCACTGGGAGGTGGAGGAGGAGGACCTCTGGGATTCCATCTAGGGGTAGGACTATCATTTCTCTTAGATCTCTTTCTCTCTTTTTGCTGGTTCTTGGAGAACCACATTCAATGTTGAAACTCTTTTGACTTGGGGTCAATTCCTTTCAGAATATAATATGGAGTGTCATTATCACGATTGAGAGGAGGAGGAGCAACAGCTTTTCTTTTTTCTTCTGTGCAGCTTTCTTTTTCTTTGAATTCTCAGATAAATCTGAATCCTCTTCATCTTCAGAGTGAGATGATGGAGGATTGTCATATGGGTCATAGGCTTCAGAAACAGCCTTTTCCTTTAAAGCAGCTTTCTCCTTTTCTTCTTCTATGGCATCCTGAGCCAGAAGGGAATCCAGGTCAAGTCCTGGGGAATCATCCCAAACAGTTGATTTTTCAACTTGTAAATCCTTTTCTTTTTCTTCCAACATAGATTGTACTCTTAATTGCCAAGCAGCTCTAGCTTTTTCTTCTTCCAAACTCAGTACAGGAGTGTCATCTTTGATTTCATCTTGATTTTCAGACACATCTTCTATATCATCTAAAAAGGAATCCAGTTCTGGATCTACTTGAACATCAGGAACATCTGGAGCAGCTTCTGAAACAACTACTACTATTTGAGCAGCTATATCTTCTTTAATATAATCTGTAGATTCATGAACACAAATCTGCTAAATAAGCTAAAAGCATTCCTTCTAGGTATTCACAAGCTAGCAAATCAATTGACTCGTCAATAAAACGGATGAGTGAATTACCTTCATACTTTACCAACTCCCAGGATTCATCTAGATAGGATGTAATAATGCCTTCTAGGAAACGGGCAACCAAGGGAGTGGTGAGATCTTCTAAACAAACTTTTACAGCAAATTCAGATAACATAACTGCATCAGATATTTCTTTGTCAGATAACACTGAAACTGATTCATCTTGAGCTGGAGCAGTCTCTTCTTTAACTGTCATTACTACATCTGTCACCGCTGGAAGATCTGCTGGAAGGGAGGAGGCTGGAAACTCTGAGGCTGGAAGCTCTGAGACATCTTCATAGAACATCTCCCCCTGCCTGATTTCAGTGGAAACTGAAACCAGGCCCCTGGAAGAAGAGGGCTCAGCAGATTTAGAGAGGGATTGGATGGTAGCAGTCAAAGTAGCAATAGAGGAGGCAAGTGGAGCAATTGCCTCTTCAATCATGATTTTGATTGAAGGGGTAATCAACTCCAAAATGCTGGATATGAATGTTGGGGTGACTTCAAAGGAATGTGGGGGAACTGTAGATGATGGAAGATCAGCAGGAGGAATGTATTCCTGTTGAACTGGAGAACGAACAGGAGATGGAGAATGATGTGGAGAAAGAACTAGAGAACGAATAGGGGACTGACGAGGTGTTGGAGTCCTCTCAGATCCTATCAAATCAAAATTAGGAGCAGATATCCTAGCCAGATGAGAAGGAATAGGAGATGCAGGAGGAGAGGGAAGAACAAGCGTGGTTGTATCTCGAACAGGAGAAACAGGAAGTCGTACTTCAGCTGAAGTTGATGGAACTTCAACTGAGGTAGACGGAACTGAAGAGGATGGAACTACTTCAGTAGAAGTTGATGGTAATGCAGAAGAAGATGACGGAAGAGAAGGATGAGCTGAACCAGCTACTTGAGGGTGAGGAGTGACTGAATCAGTCCTTGTGCTCTCCGATGTCGCTGGAGCAACCCCTGTGAGAGCGGGCTTCACAAACGTCCTCTTCCACTTGGAGAACAGATTCAGATCCATCTTCTTACTTGCATTAATTGTTGTAGCAGTTGAAATCAGCAGTTGGGGATACTTCTCTTTCAGAAAAATTCCAATAACCCTGCCTAGGGTAACCTCTTTCTTACTGTTCTTTTTCCTTATCAGATCGAACATTACTCCTGCCCAATCAATCCTTTTCTGATTAACAATTGCACACATCAGTGCAAATTGTTGCCTTGTAATGTTGTCATGAGCAGAGTGCTTCCCAAAGAGCACTTTTCCAACTATCTCAGCAAGAAATTTAATCTTAAATGGAAAATTGACCTTGAGCAGCTTGGAGGGAATGCCTTCGGCATGTCCCAGCTCAGTAAGCATTCTTCCAAACTCTTGAGCATCTTGCTCATAATCTTCTTCGCCATTAATCAATCCAAAACATCAGTCAGAATGGCGGGAGTTAAAATTACCTCTTCTCCGCCAATAGAGCCGGTCATCGATTCGTCGGTGGAGGACGAAGTAGATGCCCATTCCTTAATCTCGGGAATATTTAACTTTATCCTTGTAGACATTAATCTTTCTAGACCTTGATCTCGGCATAACTGAAGAATTTCCACAATCCCTGCTTCACAGCAACTGAATGCGTCAAAATCGACGCTGAAACCTGCATCGAACTTTACAACAGCTAGCACTGCTGGAGAAATCGCCATTGAAGGAGCTGGAGAAAACGGAAGACGACGAGGGAGATGAAGCGGCAGAAAATCGCAAGCGGGAAGACAGAATGCGAAAAGTCACGCTCCGTCGACGATATAACAAAAGATCTTTTAACCTAGGTCAACTATCGGCTTTATATTAGACCGGAGATAGTCGATCTATTAAAAAGATACTGGACCCGATGGTCGAACGGCCGTTCGACGATCGGTCCAGAAGCAGAGTAGTCGATCAATCGTTTGACTATTTCTGGCTTCTCAAACAACAAGCTGTTGTCATCCAGAGATCGACGATAAGCTCGACCTGTTCGACGATCTTCGAACGCCGGTCGACGATCTTCAAACAGATAAGCTATCATTAACCAGAGGTCGATGATAGGCTTGATCCGTTCGACGATCTTCGATCATCGTTCGACGATCTTCAAGCAGGTTTCAACATTGGCAGATATAGTCACACTTAGTCTCGTCCATTGATCATGCCTAGTTGAACTAAAAAGAACAGATGCTTCTGTTCATCTAAGGGCTTGGTGAATATATCACCTCTCTGAAGCTCAGTGGATATGAACTCAAGACAAATCTTGTTCTTTTCCACACAATCTCTCAGGAAATGGTGCCGAATCTCAATGTGCTTTGTTCTAGAGTGGTGCACTGGATTTTGTGCAATGGAGATATCACTGGTACTATCACACATGATTTTGGTGTTCTTGTGTGAGTAACCATAATCCACAAGCTGGTTTTGAATCCACAGGATCTGTGAACAACAACTAGCAGCTGCTATATATTCAGCCTCTGCAGTTGAAGTTGAGACAGAAGCCTACTTCTTACAGAACCAAGAGACCAATCTCTCTCCCAGAAATGACAAGTTCCTGAGGTGCTCTTCCTGTCAACTCTGCAACCAGCATAATCAGAATCAGAATATCCAATTAATTCAAATTCTGACTCAGCTGGGTACCAAAGTCCTAGATTTGGACATCCCTTCAGGTATCTCAGGATTCTCTTTAGAAGAATCAGATGAGATTCCTTGGGGTTGACCTGGAATCTAGCACAGAGGCATGTAGCAAACATTATATCAGGCCTACTTGCAGTTAAATATAATAGGGAACCAACAATGGCCCTATAATTCTTTTGATCAACTGGCTTGCCGTGATCATCAGAATCAATAACTACATTAGTAGCCATAGGTGTAGGCATTGCTGAAGCATCAGCCATCCCAAATTTCTTTTCCAATTCCTTGGCATATTTGGATTGGGAGATGAAGATACCATCAGCATCTTGCTTAACTTGGATACCAAGAAAGTAAGACAGCACACCCATACTACTCATCTCAAACTTAGAGTGCATCAGGTCAGAGAACCTTTTGCAAAGTTTGGGATCAGTGGAGCCAAATATAATATTATCCACATACACTTGAACTAACAGGATTGTGTCCATGTGGTGCTTGACAAAAAGGGTTCTATCAACTACTCCCCTAGTGAAGTTGTGCTCTAAAAGGAAACTAGCCAGAGTCTCATACCAGGCTCTGGGTGCTTGCTTTAGTCCATAAAGAGCTTTCTGCAACTTAAACACATGTGAGGGCTGAGTTGAAGAAACAAACCTTGGTGGTTGTTCAACAAACACCTCTTCCTTAAGCTCACCATTTAGGAATGCACTTTTGACATCCATCTGGAACACCTTAAACTTCATATAGGCTGCATAGGACAAGAAGATCCTTATAGCTTCTAGCCTTGCAACAGAAGCAAAGGTTTGGTCATAATCTATACCTTCCTCCTGTCTGTAGCCCTGAGCTACAAGCCTTGCTTTATTCATTACAATAATTCCATTTGCATCCAACTTGTTTCTATACACCCACTTGGTGCCTATGATTAGTTGGCCTTTAGGTCTTGGAACCAAAGTCCAAACTTTACATCTCTCAAATTGATTGAGTTCCTCTTGCATAGCAATGATCTAGTGGGGATCTAGCTCAGCATCTTTAAAGGTGAGGGGCTCAACCTGTGAGAGGAAACAAGCGTGCATCACATCCTATCTTAGCTGGTGTCTTGTTTGCACACCAGCTGATATGTCTCCAATCACTTGAGATGTGGGGTGATCTCTAAGTGTAACAATATCAGCAGGTGGGATGTGATCTTCAGCAACAGTTGGGATTAATTCCTCAGGAGGAATTTGATCTACTGTTGGTGGTACAACAACAGCTTCTGCAATGTCTTCATCACTGTCTGATTCAGTGATCTGAAGAGTTGATAATTGAAGAATTTCTTGAGAAGCATCAGGTACCTGCAATGAATTGGAGGAAGGAGAATTTTCCTTCTTCTTGTAAGACATCTGAGACTCATCAAAAGATACATGTACAGATTCTTCAATTTTACAGGTTGATTTGTTATAAACCCTAAAAGCTTTGCTTACTTGGGAATATCCAAGCATAATTCCCATTGAAGCTTTTGCTTCAAATTTTCTAAGATATTCTTTATTGTTATTATGAATATACACTACACAACCAAATACTCTAAAATAATTAATTTTAGGTTTCTTTCCTTTAAGCAACTCATACGGAGTTTTACAATTAAGCTTGTGTATCAAACTTCTATTCAAGACATAATTGGCTGTACTAACGGCGTCTGCCCAATAGGAGAGAGGCATATTAGCATCTGCCAACAATGTGCTAGCAGCTTCAATGAGTGTTCTGTTCTTCCTTTCAACTACCCCATTTTGTTAGGGAGTTCTAGGAGCTGAGAAGCTATGTTTGATACCTTCTCTCTCACAGAATTCTTGCATGAGAAGAGAGTCAAACTCAGTACCATGATCACTTCTGATCAAGGCCACATGAGTAGAGTACTCAGTCTGCACACATAATAGAAAGTCTGTAAGGGCTTTGAAGTTATCAGCCTTAGTTCTCAAAAAGAAAACCCAACTGAACCTAGAGAAGTCATCTATAATTACTAAGGTGTAATACTTCCCTCCTAAACTCTGTACATTTATTGGGCCAAATAGGTCCAAATGTAATAGATACAGGATTCTAGGAGAATCACTTTTATTTACAGATTTAAAAGAATTCTTGGTTTGCTTGCCTAGCTGACAAGCCTTGCATAGGCTCTCCTTCTTGTAGGGGCAAGAAGGTAAACCTCTAACAAGGTTGTGTTTAGATAACCTAGATATATTTTTAAGGTTAACATGATTAAGCCTCTTATGCCACAAAGAATTATTATTAATTATTACTTCATTAAATAAACAGATTTCAGAATGAGTTGAATTGAAATCTACTAAATAAATATTACCTATTCTAATGCCTACTAAAACAACATTATTATTTAAAGTAATATTACAAGAAGAGTTAGAAAATGAAACCTGGTAGCCAGCATCACATAGCTGGCTGACTGAGATCAAATTGTGCTTCAGTCCTGTCACATATGCAACTCTCTTGAAAGTAACATCTCCAATTGTGATCCTGCCATAGCCTTCTATCTGACCACAGCTTGAATCTCCAAAGATAACCTTTGGGCCGAGCTTAGCTTTGAACTTTGACAGATGATTTTTATTTCCTGTCATATGCTTGGAGCATCCACTATCCAAATACCACTTATTTTGAGTGATAGGATAGGCCTTCACCTGCAAGACATTTATTTAGACAGTGTGGACCCAGGTAACCTTGGGTCCCTTGTTTTTCACATAAGAAAAGCTAGAAATAAATGAAAATGCAGGCTGAGGGTGATAACCTAATGGGTGAGATCTCCTAGGTGGGATTCTCCATGCAGATGATGGGTCAACAAACCTAGGGTTTCTATTTTCATTTAGGTTTCTACGGGTTTGATTATGATTTTGAAAATCATATTGAAAACGTCGATCGACGTTCGACGATGGGCGCTCAGATCGTCGAGCTTCGTTCGACCATTGAGCTTCCGATCGTCGAGCAGCGTTCGACGCTCTTTGCATTTCTTTAAAAAATTTATTTCTCTTTTCTCTCTTAGCTTTATTTAAAGTTTTATTAACTAGGTTTACTTGCTCAGTGTTCTTCATTACACTAGCTGAAACGAAGTTCACTGGAGTTGAAAGATTATTTTTAAGAATAACTGGGGGTTCACTGGGAGAAACTCCTAAGCCTAGTTTGTTATTACCTGACCTAGTGTTAGTCATGCTGGTAATTTCTAATAACTTAAGGCTTCTACCATTAAGAGATTCTTCTAACCTCTTAGATTTAGCTAACTCCATTTTAAGAAATTTAATTTCTTCACTACAAGTAGTGAGATCTTCCTTTAACTTAATATTTTCTGTAGCAATTAATTCTGAGTCAGCTAACTTATTTCTAAGTTCTTTTATCTCCTTTTCTGAGCTAATTAAGTCTAAGCATAAGGATTTAAAATCTAATTTAAATTCAGCTGAGGTAAAATCATAAGAAGATAGTACCTCATCTTCTGTAGGTATCTCTTCATCTGAATATGAACTCTCTGCAGCAGAGTGGTTGCTGCAGGCATCTATTGCCATGAGGCAAACTTCTTTTACCTTCTTCTCTTCCTCATCCTCACTGGAGCTTGAGGAGGAGGATTATTCATCAGAATCACTCCAGGTTTCAGCAATGAAACCTCTCTCCTTTTTCTTGTTCTTGTAGGAGGATGGCTTGGAGTGCTTCCTGTGTTGTTCCTTTTCTTTCCTCTTATCTTTGTTCTTCTCCTCTGGACAATCTGGTAAGATATGTAAGACCCCCTTTTTTTTCTTTTTCAACCACCGGAATCTTAGGCCCAGAACCGCCGCTTTGCGGTGACTCCTTCACGTCCTGAAGGGTCATCACTACAAGGCGCCGATTCTGCCGGCCAATTCGATCACAGAAAAGTAGCATAATTACTGAAGTAAGAACAATGCAGTCCACAATAATACATCACATGTAAATAAGATAAAATCTCCATGAAGGGAGTGTCCACAGAAATCATCAGAGTACTATAAATACGGGCTTATGCCCGGTACAACATGTCCTCACTACAAGTCTCTCATGTGGAAGCGAAAACAGAAACTACTCAAGGTCGAGACTCACGGTCCCGGCTGTGTGAACTCCGGAGCTAGACTGCCCCATCTCTAGGCGCACCGATCTCTGGGCTGCTCCTCCATGCTGGGCTCCACGATCCCCTAAATGATGCGGTTCGAAGACCGTTAGTCATAAAGACTAAGCCCTATCTTCCCCTATCCCTTCCCCATGGCTCCTAGGTACCGAGCGGGGAGGAAGAAAGGGAAGGACATGATGGTAGAGATAAATCAAGAAACAGGTGACTATGGACTTAATCTAGCAAGATGTATTCGGTGAGCAGTTAATATGATTGTTATGATAGGTCTAGCAGTAAGAAAAAGCAAACATATGAATTTAAACCTTCACTTATGCGAGAACACATAAGCAAAGGGATCTTTTGCAAGACTCCCATCGTATAGAGTGTCCCATACCACTTATACGTTTGGGTGTCGGTTATCAAACAGTAATGGTTGTTATATATTGAAATTAACCTTTGATTTGTAAACTTGCCCACACAAGCTTATAGACCAAGGGGTCGTTTTGCAGGTCCTAATGTATAAGCGTCCCATACCACTTATACTTTAGGTGTCAGGGTTAAATGAATCGATTATGCTATGACATGCTAGTGGGTATGATGAAACATGCAAGTGCAACTCACACACCCGACTCTGTGCACACAGACCTTTAGTTCCCCCTTTCGGAGCCGTTACCTCCCAGGATACCTCCGTAGTGGCAGACGGAAGCGGTGGGTTGGGCCTCGCCCACCTCAAAACCAGTAAAAGCACCACTGGTCTGACCTATCGTACGCCTCAACGCTTGGTGCACTAAGCGGACGCCTGCGTACTCTTGCCGGCTGGCGCACCGGACTTCTGTTGGCTAAGTGCTAACCACCTCGCCGAGTCAACGATATCGGTGTCGGTGCAATCGAACTCCCTGATATCGAAAGACCCACCACCTTAACTTTCCTATTTTATGCACATGCAAGTTTAATCGTAAACACACGAAACCGAGCCGAAGCTCCCCGGACCAAACGTCCGTCTCCAACCAACCGAGCCGAAGCTCCCCGGACCATCCCGTCCGTCTCTTAACCAACCGAGCCGAAGCTCCCCGGACCCAAACGTCCGTTTCCAAATCATCCGAGCCGAAGCTCTCATCAATCTTCCTGTGCCAACAGTGTTTGTGAAAAGTGCAATCCTAGTTACTAAGTTACTCTTGCCAGTTTATTATTACAGTTTACGTTAGCCCAGGACTGCCCCTGGTATACCCCGTGAAGGGCTCTCAAGGGGCACTAGGAACCAAGACGGCGGCATTACGGCCCGAAGTTCCCTTTCGCAAGGCACTTATTGTTATTGGTTTATTTCCCTTAACCCATTCCCTTCTTACATTACGATAGACTATCCTAGGGTGATTTTTAAACCTTCCACTCTTCGGGAAAAGCGATCTTTCGCCAAACCCGAGCACCTCTTAACTCTGCCTATCACCACTTCTCATCACTCTTTTTATCTTCCTATTGTGATTTCCTCCATATTTCCACCCAGGCAAAATGTTTAACTCCAATGACTTCCTCAGATCATGTCCTATTGCATTTCACAAATTGCTATATGCAGACCGACCTAGGCTACATGTCGAACCGGTTATGCAATGATCCATTACTCATCCAAATGCCCTAAATTATTTACTGGAGACTTACCATGATATAAATGACCTAAGTCCGGAAAATGGAAATTTTCCTAATTTATTTGGCATTTAATTAAATTCCTCGAAAATCCCAAGGACTACCGGTTTGAACATGAACTACCCTAAGTTCTCATGCAAGATGTCCAGCAAGTTTATGATAAATACTAGATTATCTCAATAGGTTAAATCCTAAGTATCATAATTTTTCTATCATTAGAAGGCCATGAAAACTATTTTAGAAATAATCTCTAACTTCTGTTGTTTATAAATCAAGTACAGAAAATATTCTTCCAAAAATTACAAATAATTTATGTCATGCAGATAAAGGCCTAAAATTAGCACTGGCCAAGTTGCACAATTTTCCAGCAAGTATTTTATCCAAAATTAATTTTTAAACATAAAAGCCCTTTCTATCATCTGTGAATAAAGTACTAGATTTACTCAACATAAAAATTCTATAAAAATCCAGTGATCAATGTTCTACTGGTCAAGATCTAAATCCAGAATTTTAACTGATTATAATTAATTTAAAACCTCCAAATATTTAAAACAACAATTCGGGCTAATAATCCTTTAACACATGAAGTATGATATTTATTAATCATAAAATTCCAGGAAAATTACCATAAGTCTAAAACATCCTAAATCTCCCTCCTCCCGAGTTTCATAATTTTTGGATTAGGTTTAGTGCTTAAAATAACTAAATTACATTTCTATCCTAATTTAAACTCTCAACTTCCGAGGTACCCAACTATCTCCAATTCCTTCACCATTTCAACCAGAGGGTTTTCAGCATATCATGCCACTCTCCTCCAAATTTCAAGGGCATACAAGAGCTTTTGCTCCTATGTCCTTCACAAACCTCAAAACCCTTCATTTAAGATTTGAGTTTGGATCCTAGGGTAAACCAACCCTAAACCACTTCATTTTTCTCCACGCAGGTTATAACACCATTCTAAGTCAGAGATCAGAAAATCAGCCTCTGTTGAGGCGATTTGACCTTTCCAAATTCTCAGTGCACTTTTTATTAAAAGGTGTCTCACTAACGCCTAGTTAAGGGTAGAAGATTTCTCACCCAAAACTCCTCCAAATCAATTGGAATTTTACACAGACCTAGGTTTTATAGCCAGGGACACTCACCAAAATTTGGGAGGGTTTGGAGGTCATTTGACCATCTAAATAAATTCCTCTAAGTTTATTAAATTAAAACAAAAACTTTAGGCAAAGTATCTCCAAAAATTCCCATTTTTGGACAGCCTGTCGATATACATATTATAGACCTCCAGCCCAAATTTCAAGTCATTTGGATATGTTATGAACCGTGGGCAACCATTTCAATTTATAGTTAGCCTGGGTCTTGATCCCACCAAAATGAGTGTTGTGGTCAAACCACTCACCCAAATTGAATAAAATCAATTTTATATTAAAGTAGACCCAGAGGGCTACAACTTTTGTTACTGGTCATTTTTCCTAAATCGGCCTCTAAGTGCCTCGTTTCACAGCCTCAAAATATGTTCAAATAATCTATTTTCCATTAAGTAATATATAATAATCTATGTATTATAATATTAATTCTACTATTCATCTTCTTCATGAACCCGAACAGACACAGGAAAACATTTTTCCTGTAAGCATTCCGTGATCCGTCGCCGGCCGTTCGGTCACTTCCCTGGCCAGCCACCACCACCACCACCTCCGTTGAGGCGATGGCTAGCGGTCAGCGGTGGTTTGGCCGCCGGAGGTGGCGGTTTCCGGCGAACTCAAAATATCCTTTTCATGGTTTTTTTTCCACGAAAACGAGAGATGGGTCCGGCTCCGTTGAGCGCGAACCTCCTTTCTAAGAATCCTAAGATCTACCCATGAAAGAGAAGGAGTAGAGGAGGACCTTGTTCGCGGTTTGAAGGCGAGAAGAACGACGGGGTTCCATGGCGCGGTGGTGGCGTTGCTGAACTTCTCCTACAGCAAGAACAAAGGTCTGATCCGATTACTTGAGCGTGTAACCTTTTCCTCTTGCCCCAAGTGGGCTTTTATAAGTCAGATAGTGGGAAGATGAATGGGTAAAGCCTTAATGGCCATGAAAGTTCTCCCCTTAACGTTTCGGTTACAGTGAAGGGATAAGAAATGGTGGAAACTGAACAGGTGTGTCCAGCTGGCGGTTTCCTATTGGACCATATCTTCCTCATTTATTATATAATTATAGAAGGAAAACGGCCTGAAATTACTCCTGGTGTAACTTCCCACACCAGAATTTATTACCACGCGTGTTAGAATAATTTCGGGCCTGAACCGTCGTTTAGGCCAATGTCACGGGCGTGACACATAGGTCACGGGCGTGACAGGCCCGGATAGCCAATTCTGGGTTCGACGATCGTCGAACTGAGATCGACGATCGTCGATGGATGGTCACGGGCGTGACACCTGGGGTCACGGGCGTGACAGGCCCGAACGGCAGATTTTGGGTCGACGATCGTCGAATTGAGATCGACGATCGTCGAAGGCTGGTCACGCCCTAGGTCACGGGCGTAACCTCTAGGTCACGGGCGTGACATGCCCGAACGACAAATTTTGAGGCCGACGATCGTCGAATTGAGATCGACGATCGTCAAGGCTGGTCACGCCCTAGGTCACGAGCGTGACACTCATGTCACGGGCGTGACATGCCCGGGCCGCAAGCTCGACGATCGTCTCACGGCGATCGACGATCGTCGATGGGGTCACGCCCATAGTCACGGGCGTGACACCTTGGTCACGGGCGTGACATGCCCAGACAGCACGTTCGACGATCGTCTCGTGGAGATCGACGATCGTCGAAGTAGTCACGCCCAGGTCACGGGCGTGATGGGTCGGTCACGGGCGTGACTAACCCGTGACCCGAAATATTGATCGCTTTATTTCAATTTTATGTGTTTCCTGGGGTTCCGTCACAACTAACCGACTCCTAGGGGTCTAGCCGGAAATGGGATGTTACAAATCCCAATAAACAAAACAAAAATTTCGTCCCCGAAATTGAGGTTGAGCCTACGGGGATTTCTATCGGAATAAATCAAACTTGTAACATCCCATACGATCTTTCTATTGGGTTCAGGCGACTGTTCGTTTGATAACGAAGACAATCTCCCCAATAAACAAAAGATTAGCCCCTACCTTTCTGATTAAGTGTGCATGCCTAGGTCCTGGTTTTTCCGTATCTAGTCTTAACATTCCAAAACAAGAAGCCAGTCTATAGTATACCGACAGGTGGTGAGATGTACCTGACTGAACAACTCCGGGTATCTTTGCCTCATCAGATCCTGCGGTTCCCAAGTGTGCTCCTCCTGACCGTGATTTCTCCACAGAACCTTGACTAAGGGGATCTTCTTGCGGCGCAAGATCCGCACTCCTTTGTCGTCGATCCGAACCGGCTCCAAGTGAACCGATCGGTCTGAAGCTACCGGCCCTTCGGTGGTCAAAATCCGCTGCTCCGGGCGTAGTAGAGCCCTTCTCAGCAAAGAGATGTGGAAGATGTCGTGTAGAGCTGCCAGCTCTGGTGGTAACTCTAGCCTGTAGGCTAGGGGTCCGATCCGCTCTAGGATCCGGTAAGGGCCCATATACCTAGGGCTGAGTTTCTTCCTCCGACCGCGCACCCGTGAGACTCCGTGCATGGGCCGGATCTTCAAGAACACTCGATCCCCTACCCAAAACTACACCTGACGATGCCGGGCGTCATAGTATTTAGCCTGTCTGCTCTGCGCCTCCAACATCCTATCTCTGATCAGTCTCACCTGAGCCTCGGTGTCTTCAACAAAATCCGATCCCAACACCTTCGGATCCTCGTCCTGAACCCAAGAAAGCGGGGTCCTACATTTTCATCCATACAAGGCTTCATAAGGCGCCATCCTGATGCTGGACTGGTAGCTATTATTATAGGAGAACTCGACCAATGGTAACATCTTCTCCCACGGCTCCCCTCGGTCCAGTATACACAATCGTAGTAGATCCTCCAGGGTCCGGTTGGTGCGCTCGGTCTGCCCGTCCGTCTGAGGGTGGAAGGCCGTGCTAAAAGTCAACCGGGTGCCCAAATATGCCTGCACTGACCGCCACTCCCTGGATGTAAACCGTCCATCGCGGTCCGACACTATCGTCCGGGGCACGCCATGATATCGGACATACTGCTCCACAAACTTCCGTACCAGCACTCCCACCGAGTCATCCTTCCTGATCGGTACAAAGCGGGCCACCTTCGTCAACCGATCGACAATCACACAAATCGAGTCGTTCCCTGTCCGAGACCGGGGAAGACCATGTATAAAGTCCATCGCTATATCGTCAAACTTCCACTCCGGTACCGGGAGTGGCTGCAACAGTCCTGCGGGGTTCCTGCATTCCGCCTTCACCAACTGACATGCCTCGCAATGGGTCACGAAGTACGTAATGTCCTTCTTCATGCCCGGCCAAAACATCGTCCTCTTCAAATCAGCGGTCATCTTTGTGATCCCCGGGTGCACCGAGTACCGGCTGCAATGCGCCTCCATCATAATATCCTCTCGGATCTGGCCTCCTGCGGGTATATATACTCTGCCTCTGAAGTGGAGCAAACCATCTCTCAGGGAATAATCTCCTGTCGAACCTTCCTCCAAAGCTCGGAACATCGGCTCCGCCCACGCATCTGTCCTCTGTCCGTCCCGAATGCGATCCCGAATATCGTCAATGGCCACTATCGATGCAAGATACTCCATATACAGATCTGGGTCATCCTCGGACACTAGGGATATCTGCATATCTCTGAATGACTGGACTAGCTCCATGGACATAACCTGGGGCCCAGCTTCGGAAGTGGCAGCTCTCCGGCTCAACGCGTCGGCCACCACATTTGCCTTCCCTGGATGGTAGTGCATCTCATACTGATAATCTGCTAAGAACTCCACCCAACGCCTCTGCCTGATATTCAGCTCCTTCTGCGTGTCCACGTATTTCAAGTTCTTGTGATCGGAGAAGATATCGCAGTGGACTCCATAAAGATAATGGCGCCAGACCTTCAGAGCAAAAACGACCGCTCCCATCTCGAGGTCGTGCACCGGGTAGTTCCTCTCATGGGTCTTCAGCTGGCAGGAGGCATATGCTATGACATGTCCGTTCTGCATCAGCACCGCTCCCATCCCTTGGTATGATGCGTCGGTATACACTTGGAATCCTTCCTTTCCGGATGGAAGGGCCAGAATAGGGGCCGAGATGAGTCGGTCCTTCATCTCCTGGAAAGCCGCCTGGCACTGCGGGGTCCAAACAAAAGGTGCCTCCTTCTTTGTCAAAGATGTGAGGGGGAGGGCAATCCGAGAGAACCCCTCCACGAACTTCCGGTAGTAACCGGAAAGTCCCAAGAAACTGCGTACATCGGTGGCTGTCCTCAGCTGCGGCCAATCGCGAACTGCCGGAATCTTTGCTGGATCTACTGCTAACCCGGCTCCGCTGATGATGTGGCCTAGGAAGGCCACCTCCTTCAACCAGAACTGACACTTGCTGAATTTTGCATAAAGGCGATGCTCCCGCAACCTCTCCAAGATTAGTGCCAGATGCCGAGTGTGCTCCTCCTCCGTCCTAGAGTAGATCAGGATGTCGTCTATGAATACTATGACGAACACATCCAAGTAGGCCTCGAAAACCCGGTTCATGAGACTCATGAACGCCGACGGAGCATTCGTGAGCCCAAAGGGCATCACGGTGAACTCATACAGGCCATATCTGCTACTAAAGGCCGTCTTCGGGATATCCTCCTCCTGGATCCGCAGCTGGTAGTATCCTGATCTCAAGTCCAGCTTCGAGAAATAATGGGCCCCCTCCAGTTGGTCGAATAATTCGTCTATCCGTGGGAGCGGATAGGTATTCCGGACGGTCAGCCTGTTTAGTGCTCGATAATCGATGCACAGGCGGAGTGTCCTATCCTTCTTCTTCACGAACAGGACTGGTGCTCCCCATGGCGAGGAACTCGGTCTGACAAAACCTGCCTCAACTAATTCCTGCAACTGAGTCCGAAACTCTGCCAACTCCTTTGGGGCCATCCGATAAGGGGCCCTAGACGCCGGCTTGGCTCCCGGCACAAGCTGTATCTGAAAGTCCTGCTCTCGGTGTGGAGGTAGTCCTGGCAGTTTCTCTGGAAAGATGTCAGCGAAATCTCGCACCACCGGGATGTCTGTCACCGACTCCTTAACCTCCGCCATCTCAAATAGAATCTGATAGACCTCCTCTCCCTGCAGATGGGCCTTAACGGCCTGTACCGAAGATAAGAGTATACGAGAGACAGGTCTTATACCTTCGATGGTACTGAAAGAGTCCCCATGTCTTACGGTGATCCTCTTTGCCTGGCAGTCAATCTGGGCATAGTTCCAGTGCAGCCATGCCATGCCCAGGATCAGGTCGTAGTCCGTCAGCTTCAAAATCGTCGCGGGAGCCTCGAACGCTTTTCCACCAATTTCTGCCTCCATATTGCAGTGATCCGTGGTATGGAGCTCAGATCCATCTGGCAGTCGCACCCTCATCCTCGAGCCTGTGAACCGCTCCACACCCTCCAGTCCTTCTACGAACGTCTCCGACACAAAGGAGTGAGTAGCTCCAGTATCGAACAGCGTGCGGGCCAGCTTGCCGCTGATGAAGACTATACCTGGGGTGATTAAATATCTTAGGGTTCTATAAAGAATTTTCTTTCCTTGTTAATCTATCTAGTGCGGTTCTTAGTTTTAACAACTTAAAGGGAAATTCTATGAAAATAAAGAAGCATTGCTGCGTACCTGCTATGACCTGCTCCGGATTTCGAGGATGCGCAAGGTCCAAAGCATATACCTACTCTCTTCCTTGTCTACGATCTTCCCCCAGGTATCCTCGACCGCGGCCGCGTCCTCGGCCTCCGTAATGCTGAGATGGTGGGCCGCCCTGATGTGCTGGAGGTGGTGCCCCCCTCATGGGGCAGTTCCTCCGAATGTGCCCAATCTGATGACAAAGAAAACACTCTGGCGGGGGATACGCCATTCCCCCGGGTCTCGGCATCTCCTGCATCCGAAGAGGGGGAGGGGCTAATACCACCTGTTCCCTCGGCTCCTGCCTCACGTCCTGACAAGGCTGGTCCTCCGTCCTCCTCCCCTCTGGTACAACACCCCGCCGCTGGTCATTCCTACCTCTCCGTCCCTGATCCTCTGCTGGCCGTTTCCAGCCCCGGGTGGCGTGCCAATCTGCCTCAATCCTTTTGGCCATCTCCAAAATCCGGGAGATGGGCCCGTCAGATACAAACAACAGAGCCTCCCTCAAGTCCTCCCGCAGGCCCTTATAGAACCTCCTGATATACCCTGCCTCGTCCAGCTGGTAGGAATCTGCGTATCGAGCCAGATGGTCAAACTCTCGATGGTACTCCACCACGGTCCGGGTACCCTGCTTCAGCTGTAAGAACCGCTCCTCCAAATCATCCCTAGCCGACTGCGGAACGAAATGCTCCAGCAGTGCGGCCCTGAACTCCTCCCAAGTAACCTCCGCAACCTCCCTATCAGCAAAGGTCGTGTCCAACAGCGTCTTCCACCACCTTTTTGCATGGGACTCCAGGCAGGAGACAACTAAAGCCACCCTCTCCTCCCATGGACACCGAATCCTGGTCAGCATCTCGTACATGATATCTAGCCACTCTTCCGTCCGAACAGCCGACTTTGTCCCCAAATAGGACGGGGGAGCCAGTCCTCGGAAGATGCTTAGCCAGTTGGCCCCCGGATTTGGCTGCGGGGCCGGAACCTGCTGGGCCCTGAAGGCCTCCAGAATGGCAGTCAGGGTCTGTCCCATGTCTGACTGAAGGATAGGAGTGGGGGCCGGTGGGGGTGGTGCAACATCCTGAGCCTGTTGAACTCCACCTTGTGGCGTAGTCCGTGCTGGAGGCTGCGTAACAAAAACACACGCTGAGAAAACGTTCAAATATTACATAAAGGTGGACAATTTATATGTGATCCCCATATGGGCACACCACTGCTTCCGCTGCTTAGTTTGTCCCCAAACTAAATTCGAGCGGGGGGTGACCAAGGGTTTGTGGACTGCTACTTCCGTCTGATCGAAACCTCCCTCTGATACCACTTGTAAGACCCCCTTTTTTTTCTTTTTCAACCACCGGAATCTTAGGCCCAGAACCGCCGCTTTGCGGTGACTCCTTCACGTCCTGAAGGGTCATCACTACAAGGCGCCGATTCTGCCGGCCAATTCGATCACAGAAAAGTAGCATAATTACTGAAGTAAGAACAATGCAGTCCACAATAATACATCACATGTAAATAAGATAAAATCTCCATGAAGGGAGTGTCCACAGAAATCATCAGAGTACTATAAATACGGGCTTATGCCCGGTACAACATGTCCTCACTACAAGTCTCTCATGTGGAAGCGAAAACAGAAACTACTCAAGGTCGAGACTCACGGTCCCGGCTGTGTGAACTCCGGAGCTAGACTGCCCCATCTCTAGGCGCACCGATCTCTGGGCTGCTCCTCCATGCTGGGCTCCACGATCCCCTAAATGATGCGGTTCGAAGACCGTTAGTCATAAAGACTAAGCCCTATCTTCCCCTATCTCTTCCCCCATGGCTCCTAGGTACCGAGCGGGGAGGAAGAAAGGGAAGGACATGATGGTAGAGATAAATCAAGAAACAGGTGACTATGGACTTAATCTAGCAAGATGTATTCGGTGAGCAGTTAATATGATTGTTATGATAGGTCTAGCAGTAAGAAAAAGCAAACATATGAATTTAAACCTTCACTTATGCGAGAACACATAAGCAAAGGGATCTTTTGCAAGACTCCCATCGTATAGAGTGTCCCATACCACTTATACGTTTGGGTGTCGGTTATCAAACAGCAATGGTTGTTATATATTGAAATTAACCTTTGATTTGTAAACTTGCCCACACAAGCTTATAGACCAAGGGGTCGTTTTGCAGGTCCTAATGTATAAGCGTCCCATACCACTTATACTTTAGGTGTCAGGGTTAAATGAATCGATTATGCTATGACATGCTAGTGGGTATGATGAAACATGCAAGTGCAACTCACACACCCGACTCTGTGCACACAGACCTTTAGTTCCCCCTTTCGGAGCCGTTACCTCCCAGGATACCTCCGTAGTGGCAGACGGAAGCGGTGGGTTGGGCCTCGCCCACCTCAAAACCAGTAAAAGCACCACTGGTCTGACCTATCGTACGCCTCAACGCTTGGTGCACTAAGCGGAGGCCTGCGTACTCTTGCCGGCTGGCGCGCCGGACTTCTGTTGGCTAAGTGCTAACCACCTCGCCGAGTCAACGATATCGGTGTCGGTGCAATCGAACTCCCCGATATCGAAAGACCCACCACCTTAACTTTCCTATTTTATGCACATGCAATTTTAATCGTAAACACACGAAACCGAGCCGAAGCTACCCGGACCAAACGTCCGTCTCTAACCAACCGAGCCGAAGCTCCCCGGACCATCCCGTCCGTCTCTTAACCAACCGAGCCGAAGCTCCCCGGACCCAAACGTCCGTTTCCAAATCATCCGAGCCGAAGCTCTCATCAATCTTCCTGTGCCAACAGTGTTTGTGAAAAGTTCAATCCTAGTTACTAAGTTACTCTTGCCAGTTTATTATTACAGTTTACGTTAGCCCAGGACTGCCCCTGGTATACCCCGTGAAGGGCTCTCAAGGGGCACTAGGAACCAAGACGGCGGCATTACGACCCGAAGTTCCCTTTCGCAAGGCACTTATTGTTATTGGTTTATTTCCCTTAACCCATTCCCTTCTTACATTACGATAGACTATCCTAGGGTGATTTTTAAACCTTCCACTCTTCGGGAAAAGCGATCTTTTGCCAAACCCGAGCACCTCTTAACTCTGCATATCACCACTTCTCATCACTCTTTTTATCTTCCTATTGTGATTTCCTCCACATTTCCACCCAGGCAAAATGTTTAACTCCAATGACTTCCTCAGATCATGTCCTATTGCATTTCACAAATTGCTATATGCAGACCGACCTAGGCTACATGTCGAACCGGTTATGCAATGATCCATTACTCATCCAAATGCCCTAAATTATTTACTGGAGACTTACCATGATATAAATGACCTAAGTCCGGAAAATGGAAATTTTCCTAATTTATTTGGCATTTAATTAAATTCCTCGAAAATCCCAAGGACTACCGGTTTGAACATGAACTACCCTAAGTTCTCATGCAAGATGTCCAGCAAGTTTATGATAAATACTAGATTATCTCAATAGGTTAAATCCTAAGTATCATAATTTTTCTATCATTAGAAGGCCATGAAAACTATTTTAGAAATAATCTCTAACTTCTGTTGTTTAAAAATCAAGTACAGAAAATATTCTTCCAAAAATTACAAATAATTTATGTCATGCAGATAAAGGCCTAAAATTAGCACTGGCCAAGTTGCACAATTTTCCAGCAAGTATTTTATCCAAAATTAATTTTTAAACATAAAAGCCTTTTCTATCATCTGTGAATAAAGTACTAGATTTACTCAACATAAAAATTCTATAAAAATCCAGTGATCAATGTTCTACTGGTCAAGATCTAAATCCAGAATTTTAACTGATTATAATTAATTTAAAACCTCCAAATATTTAAAACAACAATTCGGGCTAATAATCCTTTAACACATAAAGTATGATATTTATTAATCGTAAAATTCCAGGAAAATTACCATAAGTCTAGAACATCCTAAAACCCCCTCCTCCCGAGTTTCATAATTTTTGGATTAGGTTTAGTGCTTAAAATAACTAAATTACATTTCTATCCTAATTCAAACTCTCAACTTCCGAGGTACCCAACTACCTCCAATTCCTTCACCATTTCAACCAAAGGGTTTTCAGCATATCATGCCACTCTCCTCCAAATTTCAAGGGCATACAAGAGCTTTTGCTCCTATGTCCTTCACAAACCTCAAAACCCTTCATTTAAGATTTGAGTTTGGATCCTAGGGTAAACCAACCCTAAACCACTTCATTTTTCTCCACGCAGGTTATAACACCATTCTAAGTCAGAGATCAGAAAATCAGCCTCTGTTGAGGCGATTTGACCTTTCCAAATTCTCAGTGCACTTTTTATTAAAAGGTGTCTCACTAACGCCTAGTTAAGGGTAGAAGATTTCTCACCCAAAACTCCTCCAAATCAATTGGAATTTTACACAGACCTAGGTTTTATAGCCAGGGACCACTCACCAAAATTTGGGAGGGTTTGGAGGTCATTTGACCATCTAAATAAATTCCTCTAAGTTTATTAAATTAAAACAAAAACTTTAGGCAAAGTATCTCCAAAAATTCCCATTTTTGGATAGCCTCTCGATATACATATTATAGACCTCCAGCCCAAATTTCAAGTCATTTGGACATGTTATGAACCGTGGGCAACCATTTCAATTTCTGGTTAGCCTAGGTCTTGATCCCACCAAAATGAGTAATGTGGTCAAACCACTCACCCAAATTGAATAAAATCAATTTTATATTAAAGTAGACCCAGAGGGCTACAACTTTTGTGACTGGTCATTTTTCCTAAATCAGCCTCTAAGTGCCTCGTTTCGCAGCCTCAAAATATGTTCAAATAATCTATTTTCCATTAAGTAATTTATAATAATCTATGTATTATAATATTAATTCTACTGTTCATCTTCTTCATGAACCCGAACAGACATAGGAAAACATTTTTCCTGTAAGCATTCCGTGATCCGTCGCCGGCCGTTCGGTCACTTCCCTGTCCAGCCACCACCACCACCACCTCCGTTGAGGCGATGGCTAGCGGTCGGCGGTGGTTTGGCCGCCAGAGGTGGCGGTTTCCGGCGAACTCAAAATATCCTTTTCATGGTTTTTTTTCCACGAAAACGAGAGATGGGTCCGGCTCCGTTGAGCGCGAACCTCCTTTCTAAGAATCCTAAGATCTACCCATGAAAGAGAAGGAGTAGAGGAGGACCTTGTTCGCGGTTTGAAGGCGAGAAGAACGACGGGGTGCCATGGCGCGGTGGTGGCATTGCTGAACTTCTCCTACAGCAAGAACAAAGGTCTGATCCGATTACTTGAGCGTGTAACCTTCTCCTCTTGCCCCAAGTGGGATTTTATAAGTCAGATAGTGGGAAGATGAATGGGTAAAGCCTTAATGGCCATGAAAGTTCTCCCCTTAACGTTTCGGTTACAGTGAAGGGATAAGAAACGGTGGAAACTGAACAGGTGTGTCCAGCTGGCGGTTTCCTATTGGACCATATCTTCCTCATTTATTATATAATTACAGAAGGAAAACGGCCTGAAATTACTCCTGGTGTAACTTCCCACACCAGCATTTATTACCACGCGTGTTAGAATAATTTCGGGCCTGAACCGTCGTTTCGGCCAATGTCACGGGCGTGACACATAGGTCACGGGCGTGACAGGCCCGGATAGCCAATTCTGGGTTCGACGATCGTCGAACTGAGATCGACGATCGTCGATGGATGGTCACGGGCGTGACACCTGGGGTCACGGGCGTAACAGGCCCGAACGGCAGATTTTGGGTCGACGATCGTCGAATTGAGATCGACGATCGTCGAAGGCTGGTCACGCCCTAGGTCACGGGCGTGACCTCTAGGTCACGGGCGTGACATGCCCGAACGGCAAATTTTGAGGCCGACGATCGTCGAATTGAGATCGACGATCGTCAAGGCTGGTCACGCCCTAGGTCACGGGCGTGACACTCATGTCACGGGCGTGACATGCCCGGGCCGCAAGCTCGATGATCGTCTCACGGCGATCGACGATCGTCGATGGGGTCACGCCCATAGTCACGGGCGTGACACCTTGGTCACGGGCGTGACATGCCCAGACAGCACGTTCGTAGATCGTCTCGTGGAGATCGACGATCGTCGAAGTAGTCATGCCCAGGTCACGGGCGTGACGGGTCGGTCACGGGCGTGACTAACCCGTGACCCGAAATATTGATCGCTTTATTTCAATTTTATGTGTTTCCTGGGGTTCCGTCACAACAAACCGACTCCTAGGGGTCTAGCCGGAAATGGGATGTTACAAGATATGTCCAGGTTTCCTGCAACCATAATATATAATTTCTTTAGCAGGTGAACGGTCATACCTTGGTTTGTCTTCATAGCGTGAAGACTTCTTTCTGAATTCCTTTCTCCCCATCTTGAGAAACCTCTTGTCAAATAATGCCATTAGCTCCTCATTTGATTGGCTGCCTTCAGAAGCATCAGCAGCCTTAAGAGCTAGAGATTGCTCTTTTCTTGTTGGAGTAGGAGTCTTTGCTTCAGCTTCTGCTTCCCTTGTCTTCAGCACTTGCTCAAAAGACTTAAGCTTGCCGAGAAGGGCTTCAGTTGAAATCTCATTTGTACTTCTGGCTTCCTTAATGGGCCAGATCCTTAGATCCCATGTGCTAGGGAAGCACATAAGAATCTTATCATTGACCTCTGTCAATGATATGTCCTTGTCAAGGGTCCTCAGCTCATTGATGATTGAGCTGAGCCTTGTATACATGGCTTCAACTGATTCAGCATCAGTTTTCTTGAAGTTCTCATATTGTGAGATAAGGTTGGACCTTCTATCCTTCCTTTCATCAGCTGAACCAGCTACAATCTGGTTCAGTGTATCCCACATAGCTTTTGCTGAAGAGCAGTCAGCTACCTTCTAGAATACCTCATCAGACATTGTCTGAGCCAGAATGTTCATCGCCTTGGCATCTACTATCTTTGCCTTCTTGTATTCATCATTGTATTCTGGAGGAGGCACTGCACTCATATCAGATAATGAGGCAGTAGCAGCAGCAGGTGCTCTTGGGGGTCCTGACAAAATAGAAGCAAAGATACTTTCATCAATAGAATTCATATATAATTTTATCCTTGCCTTCCAGATGCCAAACTTAGCTAAGTTGCATGCTGGAGGTCTGGTGCTAGAATAATCCTTGGACTGGGTCATGATAGTGAATATCTATAAGCTTTGGTATCTATCAGGATCTTGTGACTTAGGTGTTAGCCTATTCAGTCAGTCAACCTCCCTCTGATACCAATTGAAAGTGAAGGGATAGATACTACTCTAGAGGGGGGGTGAATAGAGTTATCAAATTTTGCACTAGACAAAACTTAATAGTCTACCCAACTCCCTTAGAGTGAAATGCGGAATGAAAAGATTATAGATATAGAAATAACCCTAAAGCCTAACACAAATGTTGTGCACAAACTCAAGCTAACTGTAATTATAGTTAAGGCTTGGAAAACCTAATTACCAACTAGCAAACCTAGTTATATCTATTCACAGCCACAATGCAAGAATTAAACAAGGCAATCCAGAAGACACAAGGAATTTATAGTGGTTCCCCAAACAACTTGGGTACGTCCACTCTTCTACCAATAAGGTAGGAATCCACTCAGGTTTTTGATCAGGTGCCCTGCCACCAACAGGATCTGCTTCAAGTAGATCCAGAAACCCATTAGACTTTTGATCAGGTGTCTAAAAACCGAACACAGGTTTTTGATCAGGTGCCCTGCCACCAAGGGATACTTTTGAAGGGAGTAATAACCCTGTACAGGAGGGGGAAAGAAGGTTAAGATGTCTTCTCTATTTTTCAATAGATTAGAGAAGCACAAAGACTTGCACTGAGCTAGAAAGCTCAAGGAATCAAGGCTCCCCCTGGCTCAAAGAATGTCCAGGTGAAGTCTTGCTTCAGTGCAGAAACTCTTCAGTAAAAACTGAAGGAAAAACTACAAGAAGATAAATAAAATATAAAATGGAAATCTTCTAGTAGCTGTCTTCTTCTTCTTCTTCTTCAAAAGAACTCTGAGTTTGAACTTCCTGGAAGCAGGAGAACTCAGGTTGAAGAAGAGCAGAAGAGCTTAACACTTCTCAGTTGAATGAGTATTGCTGAGAGCAGTGAACTTGGTCTTGGTGAAGGCTTGAATGCTTAAATGAATAACTGGTTAGCTAGCTGAAATCCTTCTCCAAAGGATTCCTTTTATAGCAGCAACATGCAACGGCTCTCTTCAATTTGAACTGTTTGTCTTCTTCTGAAACTTGAGACCTGGGCTGCAAATATCAAAAAGACAAACAATCTCTGCAGCAAAAACATTTTATAAAAGGAATAAACCTCTTTCGAAGAAGCTGCAGGAAGCAATCTGATAATAAAGTACTAAATAAAGTCACATCAGACACAAACTCTTTATAGCAGAAGAAAAACTTTTCAGTCTAACGGCTATAAAGGACTGACAGCAGATAAAGTAAAATATAATGTCAGCTAATAAGACAAACAACATTATCTGAAAAGATTTGACTCAGGCAAAAGGGATGGAGCAGATATTGCCTGGAAATACTATCACAAAACAACTGAAATAAAACATGCCAGATAATATATTAATTTGTTAAATAAAATAAATAAATACAAAATATAAAGGCAGACAGAAAACGTCGAACGACTCTCGGAGATCGTCGACCGAAGAACGAAGATCGTCGAACTATCGGACAGATAGTCGAACGATCCAGATAGTCGAACTATCAAAGGAGATAGTCGAACTATCACAACAGATAGTCGAACTATCAGAAGATAGTCGAGCTATCAGATAGTCGACCTATCAACAGATAGTCGAACTATCAAAGCGAAACAGATAGTCGAACTATCAACAGATAGTCGAACTATCAAAGACAAACAGATAGTCGAACTATCAACAGATAGTCGAACTATCAGATAGTTGAACTATCAAAGCAGATAGTCGAACTACCAAGCGAAAACAGATAGTCGACCTATCAACAGATAGTCGAACTATCAACGCAGAACAGATAGTCGAACTATCAACAGATAGTCGAGCTATCAGAGAACGACAGATAGTCGAACTATCAACAGATAGTCGAGCTATCAGATAGTTGAACTATCAAGGAAAATAGTCGAACTACCAAGGGAAAACAAATAGTCGACCTATCAGCAGATAGTCGAACTATCAGAAGAAAGCAGATAGTCGAACTATCAGAAGATAGTCGAGCTATCAAACAACGCAGATAGTCGACCTATCAAACAGATAGTCGAGCTATCAGATAGTTGAACTATCCAAGCAGATAGTCGAACTATCAAAGCACACAGATAGTCGAACTATCAACCGATAGTCGAACTATCCTCGCAGACAGAACGTCGAGCAACTGATAGACGATCGTCGAACAGTTAGTCGACGATAGTCGAGCGGCGTTCGACTATAGTCGAACGAACAAACTACTTAACCAAATTATTCATCTGGAAAAGCGAGGACTCTACAGCTAGACCACTAACCATTGACCATAGATATTTCTTGGGTCAAGGGACAAAAGGAGAAGACTAAACTCAAATCAAACTAGGGTACCAACAACACCTTCATGAGAGGGACCTTCTTCTTCCGCAACACTCGGACCACCGTATCGTCAATCCGGATCGGCTCTAGTCTAACTGATCTGTCTGGCGCTACTAGTGCTGCTGTGGTAGTAATGTGCTGTTCCGACCGAAGGAGAGCTCTTCGCAAGGAAGAGACATGGAAGATGTCGAGTTAGGTACTCAACTCCAATGGAAGCTGCAGTTGGTAAGCAAAGGGGCCGATCCGCTCCAGAATCAAGTATGGCCCCATATATCGTGGACTGAGCTTCTTGTGCCTCCGCCCCCGAGAGACACCGTGCACTGGATGAATCTTCAGGAAAACCCTGTCTCTAACTTGGAACTCCACCTTCTGGTGTTGAGCATCATAATACTTTGCCTGCCTGCTCTGGGCCTCTAGTAGCCGATCCCTGATCAAACGAATCTGAGCCTCCGTATCTTCCACAAATTCTCAACCAAGAGCTCGAGTGTCCACGTCATGAACCCAAGATAGCGATGTCCGGCACTTCCTCCCATACAGTGCCTCATATGGAGCCATCCCGATGCTAGCCTGGTGGCTGTTATTATACGAGAACTCAATCAATGGTAGCAGTGTCTCCAAAGGCTTCCCCATATCCAATACGCATAGTCTGAGCAGGTCCTCCATAGTCCTGTTTGTCTGCTCCGTCTGGCCGTCGGTCTGCGGATGGAAAGCAATGCTAAAAGTGAGTTTGGAACCCAAGTAAGCATGCACTGCCCTCCACTCCCTAGAAGTGAAGCGATTGTCTCGGTCTGAGATAATAGACCTGGGGATGCCATGATATCTGATGAACTGCTCCACAAACACACTCACAAAAATTGCAACTGGAGCATCCTTCCTGACCGGAATGAACCGCGCTACCTTTGTCAGTCTGTCTACAATGACCCAGATGGAATCGTGCCCAGTGTGGGAGCGAGGCCGTCCGTGTACAAAATCCATAGTAATGTCCTCGAACTTCCACTCTGGGACTGGCAGTGGTTGTAATAAACCTCTCGGGCTCTTGCACTCCGCCTTCACACACTGGCAGGTCTCGCAGTGTGTCACAAAGTAGATGATCTCCCTCTTCATCCCAGGCCAGTACACATCTTTGTGATGCTGGGATGCACTAAGTATCTGGAGCAATGTGCCTCTCCAAGTATGTCATCCCGGATATCATCTCCTGCTAGTATGTATACTCGACCATGGAATCAAAGGAGACCATCCTGCAGTACGTAATCCTCATACTTGCCCCCTTCTAGGGCACTGAAAATAGGCTCTAGTACAGCATCCAGTCTCTAATGTGAAACAATGCGCTCTCGAATATGTGCATCACTGATCAAAGAGCTCAGGTACTCTCGGTATACCACTGGCTTGGCTTCCGAAACCATGGTAATGTGCATATCTTCCAGCATGCGTAGCAACTCTATAGATATCATTCGAGGCTCCGGTCAAGAAGTGTCGGCTCTCCTGCTCAAAGCATCTGCTATAGTATTTTCCTTCCCCGGGTGATAGTGCATCTCATAATCAAAATCGCAGAGGAACTCTAGCCATCACCTCTGGCGCAGGTTCAGATCCTTCTGCGTGTCAATGTACTTGAGATTCTTGTGATCCGAGTAGATATCATAATGAATCACGTATAAGTAGTGTCTCAACGTCTTGAGGGAGAATACCACAGCCCCGAGCTCGAGATCATGTACTGGATAGTTATGCTCATGCTTCTTCAACTATCGCATAGCATAAGCAATAGCGTGTCCATGCTGCATCAGGACAACACCCATCCCCTGATAAGAGGAATCTGTATAAATCTGGAATCCTTCACTCCCAGATGGGAGTGCAAGGATAAGGGATGAGGTGAGTCAGTCCTTCAGTTCCTGAAAAGCTTCCTCGCACTGCTCTGTCGAATCGAAAACCGCTTCCTTCTTCGTCAAGGACGTGAGGGGGAGGGCAATCCTCGAGAATCCCTCCACAAACTTGCGATAATAGCATACTAAACCCAAGAAGCTGCGGATGTCTGACGGTGTCTGTAGTCATGGACAATCCCGCACTGCCTCTATCTTGGCTGGATCCACTGCCAATCCAGCCCCGCTGATAGTATGCCCCAGAAAAGCGACCTCCTGCATCCAGAAATGGCATTTTTAAAACTTTGCATACATCTGAAACTCCCTCTGCCTCTATAAAACCTGTGCCAGGTGCTCTGCATGTTCCTCCTGAGTCCAGGAGTAGATCTGGATATCATCGATGAATATTATGACGAAGCGATCTAAATAAGGCTCGAATACACGGTTCATGAGCGTCATGAATGCCGAGGGGGGCATTCGTGAGCCCAAAAGGCATCACCGTGAACTCGTATAGCCCATAGCGTAAACTGAATGCCGTCTTCGGTATATCTTCTTCCCGGATGCGGAGCTGATAGTATTCAGACAGCAAGTCTAGCTTAGAGAACCAGAAAGCGCCCTGAAGCTGATCAAACAACTCGTCTATCCTAGGTAGAGGATAGGTATTCCGAACCATCAACAGGTTCAGCTCTATGTAATCTATACATAACTGCAGCGATCCGTCTTTCTTCTTCACAAATAGAACGGGTGCTCCCCACGACAATAAGCTCGGCCGCACAAATCCCGACTCCACTAGCTCCCTAAGCTGAGTCCTGAACTCTGCCAACTCCTTGGGAGCCATCTTGTAAGGTGCCCGGGACACTGGTCTCGCCCCCGGCACCAACTGAATCCTTAAGTCCAAATTCCGGGATGGTGGTAGTCCGGGAAATTTCTCTAAGAATACATCGGAGAAATCCCAAGCCATCGGTATGTCAACTATGGAACTCTCTACTTCTGTCATCTCGAAGCAAATGAGGTACACCTCCTCGCCCTGCTCATAGGCCTTGACAGCCTGTAGAAAAGATAAAGAAAGGTGGGGGGATGGGACGGATACCTTTAATGGTGACGTAGGAATCTCTATGTCTGAGTGTGATCCTCTTCGAGGGGCAGTCGATCTTGGCATGGTTCCAATGGAGCCAGGTCATGCCCAAAATCAGATCAAAGTCCGGCAATACAGGACCGCTGCCAGAGCCTCATATGCCTTGCATCCAATCTCGGCCTCCATATTGCAGCTATCCGTGCTCCGTAGCCCTGAGCCATCAGGAAGGCTCACCCTCAATTCCAGGCTAGGGAACCTTTCCACACCCTCTAGTCCTTCAATAAACTTGTCCGACACGATGAGTGGGAGGCACCCGTGTCGAAGAGAGTATGGTCGGGCTTGCCGCTGATCATAACTATCCCTCGGTTTGGTTTTAGTTCAAAGATAAAGGTTATTTCTAAGGTTCTCAAGGTATTAATTAAAGTTGAAAATTCTAAATTTTTTGCAATAAATAAAGTACCTATAATCACTTCATTGGGGTTCTTCTGCTCCGTGAGGTCCAGCGCATACATTTGTTCCTGACCACATCCTCGGCCATGATGTCCATGACCTTGGCCTCGACCTCGTCCTCGGCCACGACCCTAGTGTGCTGGAGGGGCCACTATAGGTGGAGGAGGAGGGAGTGGGTGGATCTGATGTGGGCACTACAACCTGATGTGCCCAGGCTGGCCGGATCCAAAGTACGTGATCTGCCTCTAACCCCGATTGTCTTGCCTCATTGGTCCTTGTATCTGTAGAGGTGGGGGAGCTAGTACTGGGGGAGGCCCCTGCTCCTGCCTGATGTTGGGACGATGACATTCCCCACCCCTCCTATAGCCGATAACCTTGCTCCTCTAGGATGCCCAGCTACCATCTCCGGAGGATGACCCCTTTAGCGACATTTTTCCTCTGCCCTACACCATTAGCTGGTCAGCCTCAGGATTCTTTGCAATCTCAATAATCTGTGTAGTGGTGTCATGAGATATGAACAATAAGGGCTGCCTTAAGGAGTTTCGGAGCCCATGGTAGAATCTTTTTGCATACTTCCAGTCATGGAATCTAGCAAACCTGGCCAGATGGGAGAACTCTCTTTTATATTCGATCACAGATCTGCTCCCCTGCTGGAGGTTCAAAAACCATGCTTCCAAAGCATCTATGTCTGTGGTGGATACATAGTGCTCTAGGAATGTATCACTTAACTCCTCCCAAGAAATGTCTGTAAGCTCCCTATCAGCATATATAGAGTCCCAGGAAGACATCCACCATCTCTTTGCATGTGCATCCAGTACGGAAGTGGTAAGAGGGACTGCCTAGCTGACTGGGCAGCTAATGCAATCCAATAGCTTCTGAATAGTCTCCAGCCATTCCTCTGTCTTCACCACGTCCTTTGTCCCTCGGTATACTAGTGTAGATATGTAACACCCCAAAAAGACCCCAAAAAGACTCAAATTGGGTTTGAGGTGCAGGTCAGGTTACACGGCCTGGGACACGGGCGTGTCCCAGGGCGTGTCGGGGGTACACGGCCTGGGATACGGGCGTGTCCCAGGGCGTGTCACGTAAATAAAATGCGATTTGAGTCAGAAGATTACACGGCCTTGAACCAAGCCTTGAACACGGGCGTGCCAGGTTGGACACGGGTGTGTCAGGTGCCGTGTGCCTACCCGTGTACTGCTTGCAGCTCGATGAGGCAGGGGTGACACGGGCGTGGCTCAGGAATGACACGGGCATGTCAGGTTCGACACGGGCGTGTCGATGCCCGTGTTCTGGTAAATCTCAGTCGGTTCGTATACCACGTGTGCCGCTTAAGGGTACACGGCCTGTGACACGGGCGTGTCACAGGCCGTGTCAGCCAAAAATTGAGTTTTTGGGCAAATCGTGGCCGTTCACAAATGAAATGAAGAATGAAGTCTTCATCAGCCTCCACGAATTAAATCCAGCCAGGAAATTACCTGAGCCCTTGGATCAAAAGAGAGAAATCTGAACGGCCACGATTTGCCCAAAAACTCAATTTTTGGCTGACACGGCCTGTGACACGCCCGTGTCATAGGCCGTGTACCCTTAAGCGGCACACGCGGTATACGAACCAACTGAGATTTACCAGAACACGGGCATCGACACGCCCGTGTCGAACCTGACACGCCCGTGTCATTCCTGAGCCACGCCCGTGTCACCCCTGCCTCATCGAGCTGCAAGCAGTACACGGGTAGGAACACGGCACCTGACACGCCCGTGTCCAACCTGACACGCCCGTGTTCAAGGCTTGGTTCAAGGCCGTGTAATCTTCTGACTCAAATCGCATTTTATTTGCGTGACACGCCCTGGGACACGCCCGTGTCCCAGGCCGTGGACCCCCAACATGCCCTGGGACACGCCCGTGTCCGAGGCCGTATAACCTGACCTGCACCTCAAACCCAATTTGAGTCTTTTTGGGGTCATTTTGGGGTGTTACAATCCTCCCCCCCATAAAAAAATTTCGTCCCGAAATTTGCACGGTAAGGAAACAAGAACTAACAATGCTACAACTTGAGAATTCTGATATAACAAAAGTACACGGTCTACAGTTTATACAAACAGCTAGGGAAATTCAGCTCGCATGGTCTGCTCTCGCTCCCATGTGAGCTCTTCACGGCCACAATTGTCCCATCGGACCTTGACCATCCCGATCACTTTGTTCCGCAATTGTTTCTCGGCTCGATCCTCGATCCGAATGGGTTTAACCCTCGTCGTTAGCCCATACTCGACCGGTACCCGATCATTCTCCACTACTTGAGCTGGATCCTTCACTGCCTTACGAAGGACTGAGATGTGAAATACATCATGTAATCCACCCAAGTCTGCTGAAAGTGCTAGTCGATAAGCAGCTTCCCCAACTCGCTCCACCACCTCAAACGGACCAAGATACCTCGGACTTAGCTTTTTCAAACGCCGAATCCTGGACACGCCTTTGAAGTGTTTGATCTTCAAATATACCCAATCACCCACCGCGAACTCCACGTTTCGGTGTTTGGCATTGTAGTACTTTGCTTGACGATCTTGGGCTATCACTAGCCTCTCCCGAATAGAGCGTATGAGCGAGGTAGCTTCTTCGACTTCCTTTTTCCCACTCAGCTTAGATTCGCCTGCTTCTGCCCAAGCTAACGGTGTACGGCATTTACGACCATATAATGCCTCAAATGGTTCCATACCAATACTCGCTTGGTAGCTATTATTATAGGCAAATTTGACAAGAAATATATAATCTTCCCATCTCTTACCAAAGTCTAGGGCGCACATGCGGAGCATATCCTCCATCGTCCTGTTGGTTCGTTCAGTCTGGCCATCTGTTTGGGGATGAAAGGCCGTACTAAATGCTAACTTTGTACCCAACATTTGATGAACTAGCCGCCAATCATTCGATGTGAACCGCCCATCACGGTCACTAACGATGCTCCGAGGAACACCATGCAGTCGAACAACCTGCTCCACATAAAGCTTGGCCAAGGTTTCCACTGAATCGTCTCTTCTGTTTGGAAGGAAGTGCGCCACTTTCGTCAACCGGTCCACAATCACCCAGATTGAATCATGACCGCGTTGAGATCTCGGCAACCCGTGCACGAAATCCATCGAAATATCATCGAACTTCCACTCCGGAATAGGTAACGATTTCAGGAAACCGCCAGGCTTCTGGCATTCTGCTTTCACCAACGCACAGGTATTGCATTCAGCCACATAACGTGCGACATCTTTCTTTAGTCCGGGCCACTAGAATAGCTTTTTCAGATCTTTGTACATCTTTGTGCTCCCTGGGTGAACTGAGTACTTTGCAAAGTGGGCTTCGTACATCAACTCTTCCCTCAATTTACCCACACTCGGGACGCACACTCGACCATTTCTTCGTAACAAACCATTATCCCAAGAGAATTGGTCATCCGGCCCATCTTTTGCATAGCGCTGGAGACTTTCATCAAGCTCCATTGCTCGCCGAACTCTGTCCGTAAGGTCATATTGCACCTCCGTCCAGTTCAAACATGCATCGGTCGACGAACCCTTGTCAACACAAGATATCTCCAATGCTTCCAATTCCTGGATTAAACGCTGATCATGCCTCTGCAACCAGCTTGCCCGTACCGGAGTTTTCCGACTCAAAGCATCAGCGACCACATTTCCCTTCCCGGGAGTATAGTGAATCTCGAAGGTGTAGTCCCCAAGGAACTCCATCCATCTTCGTTGTCGCATATTCAGATCCTTCTGATCCAACAAATACTTTAGGCTTTTATGATCTGTATAGATATCCATTTTAACGCCATATAGATAGTGCCGCCACAACTTGAGCGCAAAGATTACCGCCGCCAACTCCAAATCATGGACGGGGTAATTCCGCTCATGCACTTTCAACTGGCGCGAGCCATAAGCAATCACTTTACCAAACTGCAGAAGAACGCAGCCTAAGCTGCTCCCGAAAGCATCACTATAGATCTCATACCCATCGGTACCACATGGCGATGTCAACACAGGCGCCGTGGTCAAACGACTCTTCAAGTCTTCAAAAGCTCGCGCGCACTCCGGCGTCCAAATGAACTTTTGATCTTTTCTCATCAGCGTGGTCAGAGGTAAAGCAATCCGTGAGAAGTTTTCCACAAACCGTCTATAGTAGCCCGCAAGTCCAAGGAAGCTCCTGACCTCAGCCACTGAAGACATCACTGGACAATCTCGAATGGCACTTATCTTCAACGGATCCACCGCGATACCTTCTCCACTTACCACATGGCCTAAAAAGGCTACTGAAGAGAGCCAGAACTCACACTTTGAGAACTTGGCATAAAGATTATTCCTCCGCAGGGTATGCAAGACCAACCGCAAATGGTTTGCATGATCCTCTTCCGACTGAGAGTATACTAAGATGTCATCGATAAACACAATAACGAACAAATCCAAGTACTCTCGGAACGTTTGATGCATTAGGTCCATAAATACCGAAGGCGCATTACATAGGCCAAACGGCATTACCGTGAACTCATAATGACCGTAGCGTGTTCCAAACGCCGTCTTGGGAATGTCACCTTCCCTAATCCTCAGCTGATAATATCCCGATTTCAAATCCAATTTGGAATAGACCGTTGATCCTGCCAGCTGATCAAAGAGGTCATCAATCGTGGGATCGGATATTTGTTTTTCTCCGTCAGCTTATTCAACTCGCGGTAGTCAATACATAACCGTAAACTACCGTCTTTCTTTTTCACAAATAGAACAGGCGCGCTCCAAGGTGACATACTTGGGCGTATATATCCTTGCTCCAACAACTCTTGCAATTGGACTTTCAACTTAGCCATCTCTTTTGGCGCGACGCGATATGGAGAGCGGGCCACAGGTTTCGCACCTGGCACCAACTCAATAGAGAAGTCAATCTCCTGCTGGGGTGGTAACCCAGGAAGATCTTTAGGAAACAGTCGGCAAACTCTGACACAACTAGTACTTCACCGACACTGGCCTTTGGCTCAACAGCCTGAATTAGCGTGAAGAATAACTCCGCGCCCTTCCGAACAACATTGACGACTTGGAGTGCAGACAACAGAGTCCCGCCAACTCCTCGCATACCAGCGAACTTCATCATAAGTCCGGTATTCTGGCCCAGTGTAATCTCCTTGGAGTTGCAATCAATAAAGGCACGCTGCTCCGAGAGCCAGTCCATACCAAAGATCACATCAAACTTCGATAACGGTAGCACAGCTGCACTCAAACCGAAATCCCGACTTCCTATTTGCACATCCACATCGCAAGCCCTATCCGCAAGCATCACACAGCCATTCGGCAATAGCACCCTTGTACTATCCACCGTCACATGACTTGGTACCCCAATGCGAGATACGAAATCCTCAGACAGAAAAGAATGCGAAGCACCCGTATCAAACAGGGCTCTCGCCAAATTATTCTGAATCAGGACAAAGCCTGCAACACACACATCATGCACAAGCTATACATAACCAAAAACAATAACACTTAAGCAAGTAAGCTAATTACTCGTACCTGTGACGACGTCACTTTGCTTAATCGCTTCCTGTTGGCCAAGCTGATAGATTCGGGGCTGTGCCTGAGATGCAGATGAATCAACCACCGCTTTGCCCTTCTCAGCATAAGACGCACCCGTCTTCTTGTCTCCTTTGGGCTGAACAACACGACAGTCACGAGCGATATGCCCCACCCGGCCACAGTTATAGCATGTACGAGAATCCGGCCTTGATGTCGCTTCCGACACCACGGTCGTAGTCACTTGCCTAGATGGCTTGGACCTCTTGCCCCCTTTCTTCTGGTAAAACAATTTGCTCGGGCGAGGTGCTTGAAACTCTGGCATCGACGCAACCAAGCCCTTATTCCCTTGCACCCGCCTCATGTCCTTCTCCAACGCGCACGCAATATCAACCAACGCCTGAAACCCTTGGTTCACTGAACTCGAAAGCAGGAATCACAACTCATCCCGCAATCCTTCATAGAACTGATTCGTTTTCCTTTGGTCATCCGCGAAGATTGTACCCGCATATCATCCCAACCTGGTAAACTCATGCAAGTAGGTATCCACGCTATCTTCCCCTTTCTTTAACCGTTGGAACTCATTTTCCATAGCAATGCGTTGCGCCGCTGGGACAGGTTTCGCCAGAAATATCCGAGAGAACTCCTCAATCGACACTTGCGTTAATTGCCTGCCCGCAAAATGGTGTACCTCAACCTCATCCCACCACAAACGCGCCTCTCCTTCAAGCATGAAGGTGGCCAAGGTGACCTTTAGAGTTTCCTCTGCCCTGAACGCTGTCATTATCCGCTTGACACGCGATAACCAATCTTCTGCCTGCGTTGGTGATCCCATTCCCGTAAACGTAGGAGGACTGAAGCTCATGAATTGCTTCAACTGCCGGTCAGCTGCTCGTGGATCTACAGCCTCAACCGGCTCGGGTCTTACATCAACACGAACTGGCACTACTGTCGGCTGCGCTTGCCCGGTCGGCTGAATCATGGCAAATAGCGCCTCAGCAACAAAGCGAACAGTTTCTGCAGATGGAGGAGGAGTTGGCACCTCAGCTGGTGCTGCACTCTCATCAGAGCGCTGGGGCTCAGACTGCCCAGCACCACTACGTGTCACCTATAGGTGGACAAGACACACATTAGCGAACGTATGCAAGCAAAATAACACAAAAAGGAACGCGTAGATTCCTCAAACAAGATTTTGTACATTCCTTAGTGGACATTCCAGAGTTCATTAGCGTTACAGCAGGGCGCATAAACACGCGCTCGCCACCCCATAAAAGAATTCGTTCACGAATTCAAGAGAGAGGAAGACCGAACGAAGCTGATACCAAAATGTAACGAACCCATCCGTTAAATGACGTATAGTAGAAGGTCCGGCCGGGGCCCCACACTATATGCCACAAACAGACGGTGAGGTCACAGGATAATACCAAACAATCCACGAATCCTAACTCAGAGCATTCTAGCGGAAGCTTTAAGTTGTAATTTGAACTCTGACCAGGAATGTCCAATATATAAACCACCTTTATATATAACCACGGAATGTATACAAATATATAGAGTTTGGCCTTAAGGCCTTACAGTTCCTCTTTTCACATCATATGGTTTACAAACCTCGGTGCGCAGGCCGGCCATACATGAGTAAAAGAAAACAAGCAAAAACATTCGCTTAGCCTTTAAGGGCTAGCCGCAGCAGTAGCAGCAACAGCAGTAGGGCTTCAGCCCATCACTTACCACGTGGCTCTCCAGCACCTGCATGGGAACAATCCACCCAACCGGTGGCAAACAATGCAACGGTCAGCATTCAGCTGACCCAATTATAACAATCCTACCCCTTTCTCGGGGCATGAGCATTCTTTCCCTGCAAAGCATGGCATCATCAAATAGCAACTATGTGTGCGCAGGCACATTCAAGCCATCACAACTATCGGTCACACGGCCTGACAGTCCGTGCAGTCAGGGCACATTCTTGGTGTACCGGAATACCAGGGTCAACACCACCGTCTACACGGTATTTGAGCATTCTAGTCTTTCCGGCGCGCGGGCCTAAGACTCTCATTAGGCGCTCCAACAAAACCTATAACCAGGCTTCCAAGTCGGACGGACCTAACGCAGGTACGGATCAGCCACCCCCCGTTGCTCAAGTCGACGTGCCACCTCGAATACGGAAGTATCCATGGCTATTTATAGGCGCGGGTCGGTTTCACCTTTCCTGTTCGGCAATCTGCCTTTTCATCGAGTTGCAGCCCAACGGCTCAACCGCTCATAAAGTGGCAACGCACAGCCACAAGAGTTGCATCCAACCCTCTTCATTTCCTGGACATCATCCAGTACTTCCTGCTGCACTAAGCAACAGGTAGGAACAAGGCAACACAAGCCATAATCACGGAGCCTTCTCCGATATGCAAACAAGCATCACCAATCCAGACCATGTCCAGATGGGCTTCACACAGCATGCCTAGAGTCGTACTCCACTTCCGGCCTCTAACAAGGGGGACTTCACATATCTACCCCAAGGGACGCCACAACCCACCGCACACTCGCGGGGAAGGGTTTTCCCTATGCAATGCAGAAAAGAAGGACTTCACATGTCCAAGAAGGGAGATCGTTACCCTTGTCGATCTCTTCGGAGCCATCGAAAACTAGCCGGTGAGAAAGAACCGCAGCAGCCTTGCCTTCACAATGCCGGCTTCGAATCACGAATCGGACCACGGGAACTCCGCTGGTGGCTTGATCTCCTCCTCCTTCTTCTTCCTCCTCTCTCTTTCTCTCTTCCTTAAGCAAATGAAGAATGAAGTCTTCATCAGCCTTCACGAATTAAATCCAGCCAGGAAATCACCTGAGCCCTTGGATCATGCTTAAGGAAGAGAGAAAAAGAGAGGAGGAAGAAGAAGGAGGAGGATATCAAGCCACCGGCGGAGTTCCCGTGGTCCGATTCGTGATTCGATGCCGGGGTTGTGAAGGCAAGGCTGCTGCGGTTCTTTCTCACCGGCTAGTTTTCGATGGCTCCGAAGAGATCGACAAGGGTAACGATCTCCCTTTTTGGACATGTGATGTCCTTCTTTTCTGCATTGCATAGGGAAAACCCTTCCTCGCGAGTGTGCGGTGGGTTGTGGCGTCCCTTGGGGTAGATATGTGAAGTCCCCCTTGTTAGAGGCCGGAAGTGGAGTACGGCTCTAGGCATGTTGTGTGAAGCCCATCTAGACATGGTCTGGATTGGTGATGCTTGTTTGCATATCGGAGAAGGCTCCGTGATTATGGCTTGTGTTGCCTTGTGCCTACCTGTTGCTTGGTGCAGCAAGAAGTACTGGATGATGTCCAGGAAATGAAGAGGGTTGGATGCAACTCTTGTGGCTGTGCGTTGCCACTTTATGAGCGGTTGAGCCGTTAGGCTGCAACTCGATGAAAAGGCAGATTGCCGAACAGGAAAGGTGAAACCGACCCGCGCCTATAAATAGCCATGGATACTTCCGTATTCGAGGTGGCACGGCGACTTGAGCAACGGGGGGTGGCTGATCCGTACCTGCGTTAGGTCCATCCGACTTGGAAGCCTGGTTATAGGTTTTGTTGGAGCGCCTAATGAGAGTCTTAGGCCCGCGCGCCGGAAAGACTATAATGCTCAAATACCGTGTAGACGGTGGTGTTGACCCTGGTATTCCGGTACACCAAGAATGTGCCCTGAGTGCACGGACTGTCGGGCCGTGTGACCGATAGTTGTGATGGCTTGAATGTGCCTGCGCGCACATAGTTGCTATTTGATGATGCCATGCTTTGCAGGGAAAGAATGCTCATGCCCCGAGAAAGGGGTAGGATTGTTATAATTGGGTCAGCTGAATGCTGACCGTTGCATTGTTTGCCACCGGTTGGGTGGATTGTTCCCATGCAGGTGCTGGAGAGCCAAGTGGTAAGTGATGGGCTGAAGCCCTACTACTGTTGCTGCTACAGCTGCGGCTAGCCCTTGAAGGCTAAGCGAATGTTTTTGGTTGTTTTCTTTTACTCATGTATGGCCGGCTTACGCGCCGAGGTTTGTAAACCATACGATGTGAAAAGAGGAACTGTATGGCCTTAAGGCCAAACTCTATATATTTGTATACATTCCGTGGTTATATATAAAGGTGGTTTATATATTGGACATTCCTGGTTAGAGTTCAAATTACAACTTAAAGCTTCCGCTAGAATGCTCTGAGTTAGGATTCGTGGATTGTTTGGTATTATCCTGTGACGTCACCGTCTGTTTGTGGCATATAGTGTGGGGCCCCGGCCGGACCTTCTACTATACGTCATTTAACGGATGGGGTCGTTACAAGATAGACTCTTAAAGCCACTCAGCCAATTTGATCCCGGATTTAGCTGCGGGACCGGGGCCTGCTAAGCTCTGAAGGCTTCTAGGATAGCCGTCAGAGTTTTCCCCATCTCTGTCTGCATGAAAGGAGTGGTAGCCGGAGGGGAGGAACAACATTCTACGGAGGCTGCATAAAGGTAAGGTAAATGTCAAAATTGGCCTAACTTATTGCTTAGTGGACTGTTTTAATGGAAATTTGCACATGGGCACACCATTGCTTCCGCTGCATATTTTGTCCGCAAACTAATGCTCGAGCGGGGTGTTCAAGTGTTGTGGACTTCTTTATCATATGATCGTTTGTTTAAGTGATACCAGTTTGTAAGATCCAACTCCCCCTTCCGAGGAGTTAAGCCGAATCTTATTCCAGAACTGTCGCCTTACGGTGACACTAACACAAGGGTTAGTCGACTCCGTAAGTTGCTGATTCTGTCGGCTAGTACGATAATAAACCTGTTCGGCCAATATGAGAAATAGAAGCAAACAAGAGTAAAACAACATAGTCCACAGCCACAGTACTAATCATTTACATATCAAATGAAAAGTACAATAATATGTAGTCAAACAATGAGTAGAATAATAAAAAAGAGTAATAAGGGCTTATGCCCAGTACTTCAAATCAAATCTCTCACTCTCTCAAATCAAAAGCAGAAGCTATCTATATCATCATCTGGTCTCGTCCTACCTGAGGACGCGCAGTAGTAGTAGTCGTTGGTAACGGTATCTTCTCCTCAAGTCCATCCTTCTCATCATGCTGGTCCATCTCCTCAAGCTCCTAAAATGATATGGTCACCGACCATTAGTCAAAAAGACTAAGTCGTTTCCTCTGCACCTCACCCCGCAACTCCTAGGAACCGAGTGGGAGGACGAAGCGGAGGACAACAAGGGGTAGCAAAAAGGGAAGCAGGTGACAGAAGCTAACTAGCAAGTGTATAATATAATTTTACATCTATCAGTTCTAAGCAAAAGGTATAAAGACATAAAATGCAGTACAGTAAAAAAAGAACTGAAGGTAAAGCATAAGGTAAGGCTACACTACCACTATACTATCATCACAGAGCGTACCTTAACTTATAAAAATGCCTAGGACTGCCCAAGGTATGCCCAAGGTATGCCCAACGAAGGGGTCTCGAAGGCACTAGGAACCAAGATGGAATTAAAAACCAAAGTTCACTTTTTCAAGGATAATTACTTTTAGTTGATGTCTACCCATGATCCACACTCAACTCTCCTTATTACTTTTGGGCGATCCTAATGACTTAAGATGTTATCGGGGAGGGCGATAGTCTTCCGCCGACCTCCACTCTAATTGTTACCCAATGACTTGCACTTACTCTCGTCACTAAGACAACACTACCCACCAGGGTTATACTTTCAATTGTAATCTCCAGCTCAATTGTCGATCTATCCCCCCGGTGGGCCTTATGGTATAATCTTACTTTTACTATGCGCAGCCCATTACCTAATACCACCCCGAAGTCGAACTTCCAATTCCTTGGGCTACCAACCCTTAATTATTTATCCTAGGGTGGTATGGACTAATGAAATGAGCATGTTGATTTTCATAAGTTTACTAGGTCACTAAGGCTTCTAATTAAATCATTTAATTTAATTCCCTAGGTCACTTTACACATGAAGTAGTATAATTTATAATCCACTGACCTAAGGAATTTTTCTTGGGTTGTATATTGATAAAATATTGCTTTCTACAGAGTTTCATAATTTCCCTTTGATTACTTATATTTATTCCTTAATTAATACAAAATCGACATTTACAATTTTCCAAATGAATTATATGGAATACACAAGCCAAAATTACAAGAATATTACAGAGCATATATATCATTAATCTAAGACTAATGACAGAGTTTCATTAACCTCTATAGTGTAATGGCCTATCAAATTCCATTCTTATGTATTTACCAAAATGCCATTTTCTAATTTAAAAATTATCAGTACATCCAAACATTTTGAGATAAATACACAAGGTTAATCATACAAATATACAATGCTAGAAATAATTCCAAAATTTTTTGATATCTATTTCCATCAATTCATGAATAATTGCAATAAGGGTAAAATGGTAATTTCAATGCTATTTACTCCAAAGGTTCTCAAGCAAAAGGATAAAATTTTCATAACTCAATTATAACCTCCATTTTATCTTGACAGAATTTGGGGATTTGTACTTGATCAAAACCTATTTTTCTAATTTATTTTCCAAAAAGGATATATTTTTAAAAATTCCAAATAATGGGATTTTTTATCTCAAAAATCCCATAATTACTTTGAGGGATGAACTTTACCCTAATGAATCTCTGGAATCAATTCCATGATTTTTGCATGCCTCCAATAGACTGAATGTACATCATTTCATTTATTGCTATTTGCACCCCAAGGTCATATTTAGCCAACACATGCAAGTAGATTAACCCAACATGCAGTGATCCAAATGTGCTGAAATTTTTATTAGGCACCAATGATGTCCCCAAGGACCTGCCACCAAAATTTGGGGCCATTTGGGTGCTTATAACTCCAATTAATTCATTTATTTAGTTTTTGATATTATGACAAATACTATAGAAAAAGTCCCAAAAATTCTAAATTTTTGGCAGGGTCTAGATATGCCATAGACATGTATATGCACAAATTTTTGGGCCATGTGCACATCTGGTTTGGCATGGGCAGGTTTTAGTTTCTGAACTTGCCTTGGACCAGTCCTAGAAAAATAGCCCTATAGGTCAGACCATTGGACCAAAATTGAAGTTTAAGAATTCAAATTAAAGCTAACAGATAAGGCTACAATTTTAATTCAGGGGTCAAGTTATGGTGATGCTTCTAAGTAGCCTAAATATCACATGCAAAATAATTGTAATTATGTGACAGATATTTATTTTTTATAACACTAACATTATATCATTTAAAAATCAATTTGCACGAATCATAAAGCGGTCGTGGACGGCATCTGTTCATCGTCCCCAAGTAATCAACGGCTGAGATTGAGTTTTCTGGGCCTACTTTGCTGGCTGTTTCCAGCCAGCTGAGCCACCACCACCGCCGGCGGATGTTGCCACCACCTTTACTGAGGTGGGGGCTTGGGTTTCCCGGCGGTGAGACCGCCGGAGTTGGCTCCTCCGGCGAACCCGAGCAAGAAGTAAAAACTCAGAAAATCACAATTTACTCTCATGGCATCAGGCTCAATTGAGCTTGATATCTCCCCTATAGATCTAAGAAGCTAGCACGAGTAGAGGGGCGGTGAAACGAACCTGAGATGGTGGCTGGCGGCGAGTTTTGCTGCGGTTTGCCATGGTAGAGCTGCTCCGACGAGCTCCTGGCCAAAATCTTCTTTCTCCACAATTTTCCATGCTCCAGCAATCGAATTCCAGTCGATTCCTCCTTCTGAAGCTAATGGTGGGGCTGGTTTGAACTGAGGTGGCTTATACATGGAGATAACTCCAAGGTGAGCTCGGGCTCAACCTTGTATGCTCCGCCCATGGTTCCATGTGGACAGCCCAACTCCAAATCCTTCTGAAATCCTCTGGGCAGTCGGCCAGCAAGCCCTTGGGCAGAAAAAGCCAAGGCCAAGTGGCCTCCTTCCCATAAACTCACTTTCTCTCTCCTTCTTTTGGTGAATTCTCCAAAATGCCCCCTTGCATGCACTCTCTCTCCACAAACAGAGGGGTGGGGCTTGTCTTTGACTCTTTGGGCTGCTAATGGGCCTTATTTGGTGGACTTGGCCCAAGGGAAATGGCTTAGCCAATATTTTTCCTCTTTAGGTCCATTTGTTGACTTTGTTGACTTTTTGGGTAGACTTGGTCAACATGGTGAGTGGGCTGACCCCACTTATTGGTCATAAGCCTAATGGCTCCACCCAACTTGGGTTGGGTCAAGGGGGTTCCCTACTTAGGCTAATTGGGCCTATGAGTGTGGGTTTGACCACTTTAGGCCCAAGGTTGACTTGGGTCAACAAGGGTCAAAGTGTTGACCTACTGACATTCCCTAGGGTCCACTTAGATTTTTTTTAGGATTAGGGCAATGTGGTGGGGTCAAGGTGTGGCTAGGGTTCCTATTTAGGCTAGTTTGACCTAGCTTGACTTTGTCCTATAGTGGGCCCCACATTGCCACAACCCACTACCTAGGGTCAAACCTAGCGAATTTCCCTAACACCCACCCTATGCCTAACCCAATCTAAGTTAAGGGGCCAAGAAGTAACATGGGATGTTACACACTTGGAGTCCCACACCCCCCTCAACCTCTTTCCTTTCTCCTGAAAAACCGAACAGCGGTCTGTCTACTGCCAAAAACCTCATGGCCTATACCCTCATCTCGTTGAATGCCTTCTTGAAAATTACATTCTACGAGCTCTCATTATCCACCAAGGTCCTTGATACCGTGAAGTTCTCGATGGCGGCCCGAATCACCAACGCATCGCAGAATGGATTTTCGTGATCAGGCAAGTCCTTCCTAGAGAAAGTGATTTTTTCATCCGAGGGAGGGGCTTGTGACATCGAGGCAACGCTCTGACGATACATTGTATGAAGCCTGGCCTTGCAGGTATCATCAATCCCCACCCCCCATGGATCACCCCGATCCCTCCTCGATCTCCCACATCCGATCGGTCAACACATCGATCCTCCTCCCCGGTCCCAGTCATCTCTACTATCTTGCCTTTTATTTTCCTAAGAAATAATGTCTTGTCTAACTTTCCTCTTGTGAACTTGTTTTCAAGAAGAAAGGTAGACAGCGTTTCATACCAAGCTCAAGGAGCTTGTTTAAGACCATATAAGGCTTTTTGCAGTAAATAAACATGATTAGGAAAAGTTGAGTCAACGAAATCTAGCGGTTGCTCTACATACACTTCTTCCTTTATGTCGTCATTCAGGAAGGCGTACTTGACGTCCATCTGATAGACGGTAAAGCCCTTAAGTGCAGCGTAGGCAAGGAATAACCTGATCGCCTCCAGTCTTGCCAATGGAGCATATGTTTGGTCAAAGTCGATTCCTTCTTCCTGACGATAGCCCTTGGCGACAAGTCTGGCTTTATTCTTTATAATTGTTCCATCTTCGTCCATCTTGTTCTGGTAGACCCACTTTGTCCCAATGACATTCTTCCTCTTAGGTCTAGGAACAAGTGTCCAAACTTTGCATCGTTTGAAATGATTCAGCTCATCTTCCATGGCTAGAATCCAGGATGTGTCGGAGTTGGCTTCCTTAAATTTCTTGGGTTCGACCTGTGAAAGAAAACTTAAGTGTAAATTTTCGTTAGTTGTACCTCGACGAGTTCTGACGCCATACCGAAGATCTCCTATGATTTGGTCTAATGGATGATCCTTCACGTGTCTGAACTCTAGAGTCCTTGAATCAGGGATCTCTTCATCCACTGGAGTTGCATCTTCAGCTGGGATGTGTTCTTCATCTTGATCATCTACCTCTCCAATAGGGGTTGTAGAAGTGATCTTGATGAATGTCTCATCATTATCTTGAGTAGGTTCATCCAAGGTGAGTTTCTTCATCTTTGTACCTGCATCTTCAATAGGCATACTAGAAGAGTTGCTTTGCAGTAGACTCGTCTCATCAAATACAATGTGTACCGATTCTTCTACCACCAGAGTTTTTCTATTAAATACTCTATAAGCCTTACTATGGCTACTATAACCTACAAAAATACCTTCAAAGCTTTTCTCGCTAAACTTGGTAGTGTGATACTTGCCGTTGTTAAGTACGAAGCACTTATAGCCAAAGATTCTAAAATATGAAATGGTTGGTTTCCCGCCTTTTAGATGTTCGTAGGGAGTCTTATCATGGTTCTTGTTGATGAGAGCTCGATTTTGCACGTGACAAGCGGTGTTGACGGCTTCAGCCCAGAAATACTCTGGAAGTGAGGCATCACTCAACATAGTCTGACAAGCCTCTATGATTGTTCTGTTCCTTCTCTCAGTTACTTCATTTTGTTGTGGAGTGCGAGGAGAGGAAAACTCATGAAAGATACCTTGACTTCTACTGAATTCTTCTATGACTCCAGACTTGAATTCCGTTCCATTGTCACTTCTGATTTTGACTAAGGAACAGTTGTATTCATTCTGGATTTTCCTAACAAAACTAGTGACAGTACTGAAGGTATCGGACTTGTGTTTCAGAAAGAACACCCACGCAAAGCGCGAGTAATCATCCACAATAACAAACGTATATTCCTTACCTCCCAAACTTCTAACTTGCAGTGGACCAAATAAGTCCATGTGGAGAAGCTGTAAGCTTCTATTAGAATCCTTGTCTATTACGCTTTTAAATGAACTCCTTTTTTGCTTGCATTTGATAAAGGCGTGACAAAGACTGTCCATAACACACTTGACATTAGGTGCATCACGTACTAAGTTTTGAGAGAATAGTTTATTAATAGTTTTGAGATTAATATGTGCTAGTCTCTTGTGCCATTGGTCAGCAAGAGATGCACTACTTTTTGCTAAAAGACACACTGGTGTGGAAGAGTCTATACAAATGAAATTTAAACAGAAAATATTTCTGCTTCGAGTACCTGATAAAAAAGTTTCCATGTTGTCAATCGATTTTATCAAACACTTGTCAGCATGAAATTCAACCACGTATCCTTTGTCGCATAGTTGGCTTATGCTGATGAGATTGTGTTCCAATCCTTCAATATAGGCCACATCCGAAAAGGATACGCTACCATTAGTAATCATACCGTAGCCTTTAGTTGTTCCTCAATCTGAACCTCCAAAGATTACTTTTGGTCCGTTGCAGACTGAGGTGAAGTTCTGGAGTAGGCTCCTTGTCCCAGTCATGTGCCGAGAACATCCACTGTCCATGTACCAGATTGGCATTTTGGTGGTCTTTGGACATACCTTCAATTACAATCTCTTAGACTTAAGGAACCCAAACAAGTTTGGGTCCTTGGTCTCGAGTTAGAATACTCCCCCTATGAGCATTAGCATCATGAGTGGTCAATCTCACGTTGCTAACTTGAGGGGTTGTAGCATTTCAAGGATTGAACCAACAATCGATGGCAAAATGACCTATTCTGCCACAGCACCAACAGTCGAACCTATTGTATCTTTGCCTAGTGTATTCCTGCTTGATTTTCTGAAGTGATGGTCTAGCAGGAACTTCACCCTTGGAGGAGGAAGCTTCATGATGGTGGCAGCTACATGAAGTCTTCTCATTTATAGGCTTTTCCACAATAGGTTTTACCTTTGGCGTCATCTTGATGTTATGACCATGAGCATATGGTCCATAGTTCTGAAGTTGAATCTCTTCATAAGGTGCCTTGAAGACACTCTCGCCAATGTTACGAGGACGAGTCCAACCTTGGTATCTTTACTTAGGCTTCTCGGGGATCGGCCTAGAGAAGTGTCCATAGGTGGACTCATAGTCGAATTCATTCGTAGGAAAGATAACTTTCTTAAACAATATAGGTTCCAAGGGAGCTTTCCCTTTCTCTTCAGCTAGAGCCTTCTAGGCAGCCTTATTCTTTCTCTTGGCCTTGTTTCTCCTAGAAGATTTACTAGAAGCACCAATGTGGCCTATACCAGCACCCTTGGCCTCAGCTGAGAACTCAGTAACGAGTGGAAGAACTGTCTTAGGCTTGGAGAAACTCTGAACAAGTTTCTTCTCATCCTTGAGTTGTTGTTCCAATTCTTTGATGATTTCCTCTTTAAGGTCGAGGTGCTTGAGAGCTTGATTGTATTCTTCCATAGCGGCATCGAAGTTCTCTTGAAGAGAGTTAGTCTTGGTGACTTCTTCTCTCAAGATGCTCTCACTAGCCTTTAGAGATTTTATCTCTTTGGCTTGAGTTTTCACGACTCTGCGACATTTTTCATAAGCCGTGAGTAACTCCTTATATTGTCCCATGAGTTCAGATTCATCCTCAGAGGAATAGCCCTCTTACTCATTATAATCATCAGATTCAGAGAGAGGAGTGTGAGATTTTACCTCCCCAGTGAACTGGGGCACTTGTTCATCATCAGAGTGAGCCATGAGCCCGAAGTAAGCTTCCTCTTCTTCACTTGACTCAGATGAGTCGGAGTCGCTGAGAGTTTTGCTTTTCTTGGCTAATAAGCTCTTCTCTGTCCTCTTCTTGTGGTATGAGGGTTTCTTTTCCTCTCTTCTGCCACCCTCTTTCTTCTTGTGAGGGCAGTCCGCGATGACGTGACCTGGCTTATTACAACAATAACAAATGATGTTAGTTGAAATCTGTTTGTTCTGTTTGGAGTTATACCTGTCATGGCTACTTGAGCCATTCTTTCGCTGATCACCGTCATGTCGTAATCTTCTGTATGAGGCATCCTTGCCTCTCCATTGCTTCTTTTTATTCAAGAATTTCTTGAACTGCCGCGAAAGCAATGAGAACTCTCCTTCAGATAGTTCTGAGCCTGAGGTGCTTTTCTCGGAGACTTCTTCTTCACTTACTTCTTGAGGAGATGCTGGCGAGGCAGCTTTGCCCTTCCTTGAACTGTTAGCCTTTAAAGCAACCGACTTCTCTTTTGAGGAGAAGCGACTTTTCTCTTCTTCGGCTTTTCTGGAGTTGATGTGCAGTTCATAGGACATCAACTTGCCAAATAGATTTTGTGGATCTGTCTCTGCTAGTCTGCCAAACTCTCGAATGGCATAGACTTTGTTGTCCCATTCTTTAGTGAGAGATCTCAGAAACTTATCATTCAGCTCCCCATTAATAAAGACTCGGCCATACACTCTCAGTCCATTGACTATCTTAAAGAAGTTTTCAAATGTGTCAGCTATGGGTTCCTTGTGACCTTGTCGGAAGGCTTCATACTTCTGATTTAAGAGGGATCTCCGATCATCCCTAAATTCCTCAGTCCCTTCCATCAGAGTCACCAGGGATTGCCACATCTCCTTGGCAGATTGGCAATGTATAAGATTTTGCAGCATTGAGTCATCGACTGCACTTGCGATAATATTTTTAGCTTTCTTGTCTAGGGAGACAAGTGCAATCTCGTCCTTATCCAAGTTCATCAACTTCTTTGGGACCTTTTTGGTTGGGTATATTGTTGATGCAGTCATAGGAACATGCGGACCTTCTTACACAATCATGAAGATCCGGGGATCTACTGCTTCCATGAAGAACTTAACTCTTTCCTTCCACATAGGAAAATTGTTCTTGGTGCAGATAGGGAGCTTAGCAAAATCCTTGGTCTTACTCATGCTTGATACTTCTCTGGAGACAACTTGGTGAGGATTAGATCAAGGTGTTAACCTTTTAACGATCAACCTCCATCTGATACCAATTGAGAGAACTAAGTTGTCAACCTAAATCACCTAGAGGGGGGTGAATAGGTGAAATGCGTGCCAAATGCGGAATAAAAAAATAATACAGCATAGATAAGTAATCAAGCAATCACACAGACGACCAGAGATTTATAGTGGTTCCCCAATTTTGGGTACGTCCACTTTTCTCACCGATCTAGCAAATCACTAGACTCGGCTACTCCACTATCTCGGATTGCAAACCAATCCTACACCTCGGAACTATGTTCCTACAAAAACTCGATCCCAAACGGATCTACACTCGGAAGATAAAACTTCCTACCACTCAGAGATAGAACTCCTACAATGAAATTTGTTTGAAAAGAAAAACACAAACAACAATTAGCACAGATCTGGATCTTTGACTTTATCTTCTTCTTGAGAGCTTTTCGGTTTGAACAGAAACAGTTGAAGAAGACTTGAGAGAGAGATCCACGATTCTGAGATCTGGAATCACCATGATCAAGAAAATAAATCAGAGACGATGAAGCACGGAGAGATCGGATGATTCTTCTTGAGTCTGGATCGCTTGAGAATTAGAGATCGATAGCTGCGGTTGAGAGAGGACGGTCCAGAGCTTCTTCCGAAAACTTTAATGGCGGCGGAAGGATAGATTAGGGTTTTCGGGATTTTCTTTTTCTTAAAAATTAATCTCTATAAACGCGTGTATTTAGTCAAGTCTGAAAAGACCTATTTATATGCGGTCTCCAACGGTCATAAGAAAAATTAAGGATGACAGGTGGACCAATCATAAAGGACTTTAAGAAAATACACAAAGAAACTTGACTTAGAGAAATTCAGGAAATTCGAACAGACATACTCGAGAGACAGAGACATACTCAAGTAAGAGGTTACATACTCGAGTAGATATGAGGGATATACTCGAGTATCAAGATAGAAACTACTCGAGTGCTGCAGGGATCAATACTCGAGTAACTTGGAGAACCTACTTGAGTATGAGCAAATATACTCGAGTATAAACACTTAGAAAAATTTCTCAGATAAGACTTGAAGAGCTACTCAAGTATAAGACTTTGAGATACTCGAGTATGGGGAAGATAGACTACTCGAGTATCTTAGGAAAACTACTCGAGTGATCACTAACCTACTCGAGTATAAAAATCAATCTACTCGAGTACAGAGTTACTTACTCGAGTATTTCAGAGAACTACTCGTGTATGTGGACTTAGAAACTTTCTAGGATTAGAAGTCCAGATGTACTCGAGTTCAAACAGAGCGCTTACTCGAGTAACTAATCATCTACTCGAGTATAAGGTATCACTTACTCGAGTGAAAGAAAATCTACTCGAGTATAAGCTTTCATACTTGAGTATATAGAGAATCCACTCAAGTAAGTAGCCCAACCTACTCGAGTACAAACTCACTTACTCGAGTATACTAAAGAAGTACTCAAGTATGTAGACTTAGAAAATTTCTTCTGAGATAGACTTCAAAACTCCATAGTCCAAGTGCAGGTTGATGAAGTGTTTCCCAATACAGAGGCTATACATGAGCCAACACCTTGGATCACACAATGAGGAATTACATTGTATGGTCCTGTGTTTGGTAGCCCATTATAGACTGACATTGGTCTACACTTGGCAATAAGAACCTGCACACATACAACTCAAACACAATATCAAATACACCTTAATTCATCTTAGTTCAAGGTCTGACTTCCTACAAATCTGAGGTATTGTGGAGACAAATCCCAACAATCTCCCCCTATTTGTAGATGTCAGCACCCTCTACACTAAGGTGAATTACTTAGAGTAAAAAGAACAACAAAACATATACTGAAAAAAAAATGAAACAGGAATAATAAAGATAGCCATAATTAGAATCAAATATATATATAGAAATGATTTCAAAAGATTAAATGTCCATATCCACATCCTCATTCACTCAAGAAGGGGCTCCTCTATGCAGGGTTTCTCTTTTAAGCTCTTGCCTCTCCAGGTAGCTGAAAGTTTGGGAAAATAGATCTTGGGCCTTGGAGGAGCAGCTGGATTGTTATATCCCCAATTTCTGTCATGTAATCTGATTTTGATTTGAGATACATCATATGCTTTCCATTCTGCGTTGCTATAGTAGTGATCTCTATTTTCACCAAAATCTGTTACCAGCGTCAAGGTATCAAGGATAAGAGACTTGGAGGTAGGACTCCAAACTTCTGCATGAACAACTTCTTGTCTACCTTCTGTATCTGGGGCAGGCTCTCTCCTTGGTGCAGAACGACTAGCAAGAGCGCCGTCACCATATTTCCTTTTCTTTCTGGGGGCACCCTGAGAACTTGGAGGAAACTCATCTTGCCACATATCAGCATAAGAAAGAGGAGGCTCAGTCATATCACCAGTAGGTCTAGGTGAGAAGACTGGCACATACTTTGGAATGTTGGCCTGAGCTGGAAAGTTAGCCTGATCTGGAGCACTTGAGGGAGGATGTTCTTCAAGAGGATCTAGGACCTTTGGAATAATGGCAGGGTTAAGTTGGGAGTTGGGAAAGTTCTGATTATGCACCCATACAGCAGTGTCATAGATATAGAACTTTACAGATTGAAGTTGAGCAAGAATATCTGCTTTGATATCTTTGACTAGACTATCCACAGATGCTTTAGATTGTTCAGATATTTTTTCAACTTGTTCTTTGACTAACTTCTCCCCCTTGGTGATATCTACAGAGAGTTGGGCAATTGCTTGATGTAGGCTACGGTGTTTGACACTATGGCGGCAAAGTGAATAATACGTACGCCTCTCTATATCCACTATCACGCTCACACGATAATGAAACGCAACACACTCACGAACAACGTCATCAACTATCACTAATGTACGGTATCCATGCCGAATAAAGATCAAACAAACGACTATAGGTCGCCATTCTCTCAAGCTAAAAGGACCAATATTGGGTCTGACTGAGCGGTGGTTGTACCAAAAGAGATCTACCGAAAGGTTCGGTTCGGAAAGGGTAGATCTCCCCCAACAAAACGAAAACGAGGTTCGCCAAACCTCTCGGAAAATTAAACAACTAAAAGGACAACACAAGTAATCGGAAAGATAAGCCACGAACGGAAAAACTATTCCAAGGTAACGCAAATGTATTCCACCAAGATGAAAATCTAAAATAATGAACACACAAAAGTAGAAGATCTCGTTACCCAACCGGAATGGATGATTCCGGTTTACTTTCAAAGATCGCTCTTCCACGGCTCCGCCGGAGTTGCGCCAACCGGAGAGAAACTTGTCCGCTTCCTTCGCTTCACGCCGGAGTGAGATGTCACAAAAATAAATCCTTGCCGTGGTCGGTCTTCTTCCTCACAATAGAAAGGGGGGGCTGGTTTGGGGCTCTTGATGGAGGTCGGTTTTAAGGAAGAGGATAGGTGAGGTGGTCGGATGTTGTTTGAGAGGGAAGAGTTTGGCTTTGTGGAGGAGAAGGGGAGGCCGGGTTGATGTTGAAGAGGGGGCTCGGGTGAGGTGATGGAGGTGGAGGCCGACGGATATGGGAGGATGGAAGTGGTCGGATTTTCTTGTGGAGGAAGATGGGGGCTCGGTTTTTGCAAGAAGAGGAGGGGAAGAGGGAGGAGAAGAGGATCCAAGAAGGAAGAAGGGGAGGAGGATGGCCGGCGGCCAAGGAGAAGGAGAGATGGAGGAGAAGAGGAATTTCGGCCAAGGAGAGGGGAGAGGAATCTCAAGAGGTTTTAGGGTTTTAATCTTTCATTCACCAAGTAAAAATATGAAGGTCCATGCCTATATATAGGCTTTACATCATGCCTTGGCTATTTGCAGCCCACCTAAATAGAATTAAAACAATACTCAAATGTTTAAACATTACATGATAAAAATAAAATGCAAATAGAAATAACTAAATATTATTTGGCAATCTTCATCTTCATCATGTAGGAGAACTCCGTCGCCGTCGCCGTCATCAGCTTCAACTTGTAGGAGAACGCCGTCGCCGTCATCATTTTCAACTTTGACACGTTGGGGGTTGCCGCCATCAATCCTCCCCCGCTTGAAAGAACTCATCACCGATGAGTTAGCATGGAGGTGCTGGCACCGAAGAACATCATCCAAAAGAACCATCGCCGAGTTCGGTATCCAAGAGTCACCGGGGACTGAACGATCACACCATCGCATCATGGAATGCTGAATACTGCCGATTGGAGAGGAGAGCAAACCACCAAATATGAACCTGACTAGCAAAAAGATTGTCCTGCGGAACTTGGGAAATGCATTAGGCAAATAAAGAGGAAAAATTTCTGCATCAACAATCAACGTACCTCCTTTGGAGACTAATGGAGAGAACGATCCAAGAACAAGCTCACCCCCCAACCCAAATGAAAATATGGTGGCACCAAACGTAGAGTTAGATATTTCAAATGGTGGAAAAACACAAAGCGTGAAATTGGAAACATTTAAACTTGGGGAATTACCCCTTTCAGTGGTTAACTTCAATAGAAATGTTGTTTCTCCTAATTGATTAAAAATCCGAAAAGTTCTAACTCGCCGAATCGCCAACGTTTCTTTAGTGCCCGAAGGCGTCCATTTAGGGACGAGACGCACCAAGAGTAAACCGAAAACCTTATAGGGAGTCACTCTCTTATGTAAGTTAGCGGTAAGTTGATAAGAAGACATTTGTGTGAAAAGCGCTTCCTTAACGTGCTGATGTGAAATGAGAATGCGAGAGGCAACTAGTAGTGCATTTTGACTTAACATAGAAAGTTGTGATAACGGAACTATATAAGGTGGTACTAGCCGAATGAAATCATGCGCTAAGTAGGGTGATTTCTCAAAAGTGCGCCTAACTAACTTGCTACCGTCTGGTGTGAACCCATGCGCTATGTGAATCACCCTAATTTTAGTGAATAAGGGAGTTAAGTCCGGGGGAACGGGATCCTTAAAATCAAAGATGATTTTCAAAGGCTTGAAGATCACCGTTCTAATTTTATGTTTAATATAATCACACGTGGCAAGAAGATACGTCAAAGTAAGCCACTCATCAATAATACTAGTAAAGTTAAACGCTCCCGGGTGTGACAGCAGGCGCGAGCTACACAACTCATGAGGCCTAGCCGAGGTCACTAACGAGTGGGAAAAAGGATCATCAAATGGCGGGGGATAAATGCGAGTGACCGGGTGGGGTATATAAATATGAGAATCGGACACCACAACTGGCCTGGGAATACCGACTCCACAACCTAAACTATCGACTAACGAGGGCACAAAAATAAAAGGAAAGGTCAGAAAAATCACACCCGGAAAATCCAAATCAAAATTATTTTTACCCAGCAAAGCTATCACCCAAGAACCTTCAGCCGGGGGGAAAACCAAAGGATCATCCAATAACACACGACGTGACATGTTCCTAGGTGGATCCAGCATGAACGGAGAAACAAAATGACTCAAATCAGGAAAAATAAATTCATATCCGAAAGGATCCGCTGGTCGGGTCAACATAACGGGAGGGGTAGTCGGTAAAACTAATATAGGGAGAGAGCTAAGATTGCAATTAAATTCACGCCACAGAGTTTGCATCAGGGGACGCTCATCCGGGTCTATCTCAATATCGTCCTCCAAAAATGTAACCCTCTCACTAGGAATTTCTCCCAACACATCAGTCTCAACATCAGTGGAAGTGAAAATCGCAGAAGTGGGCACTATAGTATGTCTCAGACTAATAATAACTAGCTCGCGTCCAAACACTTCATCGCCTAAATCCCAAATGGGTAAACTCTCAGCATAAGGTAAATCTTCCAACTCAGCCAGAATATCAACAGCCTTAGGGCCATCAGAAGACTCCATGGAAATCAAGGTAGACGGCTCCGAAATATCGTCGAAAGGGAATGGGGGTGATTCCTCAGTGGAGAAATCATCATCCAGGTCACTCGGGTAACCAATCTCTTCAACGTCAATACTATCGTCAGTAATTTCAGCCTCGCCCTCAGTGACGGACACAGTCCTAGGCACGATCTTAGACTCATCAGGGGAATCAACCACTAAATCAGGCAACTCAGGGGAAGACTCAAAATGTCCAACGGGCGTATTTGGGGTAGGACGCTCACTAGAGTCAATACCAGATTTGTCAATAGACTCACCTTTAGTAATCTTCTGACATGTAACCATACTCCTAGGAATTTGGTGCTTCTCAATTTCCAAAGCCGTAATAAAGGTGGCGTCTAGATCAGTGTGGAAATAACGTAGTAACTTCCCCTGGATGTAGGGGTCTAACCCCCTACGAAACCTAGACAGGGTAACCTCGGGCATTTCCTTCACACCGCTCCTAACCGTCCTTTCCCTAAAGAGTTGCATATATTCTGAGACTGACTTATTCCCTTGTTTAAGGGTAGCCAAATCATCAGTTATATGCCGCTTGGCCTGGGCATTTGGTCTATAGTCACCCCTAATGGTTGATGTGGGACCTACAGGTTTCATTCGGGAAACGGGGACATCATGGGCCATTTTCTCGTGGGGAAAACTGGGGATAGACTACTCAGATTTAGTGCACAAACAAGGATAAAAAGAACCTGAACCATAATTTTATAATATATGGAATTGTTCCCACTAAAATAATATGATACCTAAAATATTTTTTTTTTCTTGCAGGAAAATAGTTGAAGATTATTAATAAATTTTTTTTTATGTTTTTGCTGAAAAATAAGAAATTTAAGCCGCTATTGGCAGACCAGAAATAAAATTTTTTTTGTCATTTTTGACAACTAACGTGCAAACAAAAGTGAGGGTAACGTGCCACAAGATGGGGGAGGGGTGCCAATTAGGAAATTGACGTGAACCTCCCTCTGATACCAAATTGATGTTGGCTACGGTGTTTGACGCTATGTCGGCAAAGTGAATAATACGTACGCCTCTCTATATCCACTATCACGCTCACACGATAATGAACCGCAGCACACTCACGAACAACGTTATCAACTATCACTAATGTACGGTAGCCAGGCCGAATAAAGATCAAACAAACGACTATAGGTCGTCATTCTCTCAAGCTAAAAGGACCAATATTGGGTTCGACCGAGCGATGGTTTTACCAAAAGAGATCTACCGAAAGTTTCGGTTCGGAAAGGGTAGATCTCCCCCAACAAAACGAAAACGAGGTTTGCCAAACCTCTCGGAAAATTAAACAACTAAAAGGACAACACAAGCAATCGGAAAGATAAGCCACGAACGGAAAAACGATTCCAAGGTAACGCAAAGGTATTCCACCAAGATGAAAATCTAAAATAATGAACACACAAAAGTAGAAGATCTCGTTACCAAACCGGAATGGATGATTCCGGTTCACTTTCAAAGATCGCTCTTCCACGGCTCCGCCAGAGTTGCACCAACCGGAGAGAAACTTGTCCGCTTCCTTCGCTTCACGCCGGAGTGAGATGTCACAAAAATAAATCCTTGCCGTGGCCGGTCTTCTTCCTCACAATAGAAAGGGGGGGGGCTGATTTGGGGCTCTTGATGGAGGTCGGTTTTGGGAAGAGGATAGGTGAGGTGGTCGGATGTTGTTTGAGAGGGAAGAGTTTGGCTTTGTGGAGGAGAAGGGGAGGCCGGGTTGATGTTGAAGAGGGGGCTCAGGTGAGGTTATGGAGGTGGAGGCCGGCAGCTATGGGAGGATGGAAGTGGTCGGATTTTCTTGTGGAGGAAGATGGTGGCTCGGTTTTGCAAGAAGAGGAGGGGAAGAGGGAGGAGAAGAGGATCCAAGAAGGAAGGAGGGGAGGAGGATGGCCGGCGGCCAAGGAGCAGGAGAGATGGAGGAGAAGAGGAATTTCGGCCAAGGAGAGGGGAGAGGAATCTCAAGAGGTTTTAGGGTTTTAATCTTTCATTCACTAAGTAAAAATATGAGGGTCCATGCCTATATATAGGCTTTACATCATGCCTTGGCTATATGCAGCGCACCTAAATAAAAATAAAACAATACTCAAATGTTTAAACATTACATGATAAAAATAAAATGCAAATAGAAATAACTAAATATTATTTCGCAATCTTCATCTTCATCATGTAGGAGAACGTCGTCGCCGTCGCCGTCATCAGCTTCAACTTGTACGAGAACGCCGTCGCCATCATCATTTTCAACTTTGACACGTTGGGGGTTGCCGCCATCATTGCTTCATCTCTAAAAGTTCCAACTTCCTCACAAACTTTCATAACATTCGCGGTAGCATCCTTGTCCAATTGAATCTGATTATTTGCAACTGTTTCAGCTTGATCTTTGAGTACACCTATACTGGTGATAGTATGATCTAGGGCTTTGCCACCCAACTGAAATAGTCTCTTGAGCTCATCAGTGTTTGCTTGAATTTCAGCAAAGCCTCTACTCATCTCAGTTTCAAGAGTAGAGATCTTGTTGTTCACTGATGCCAGAGAATCATCAAAGTATTTTCTCTGTTCACGGAAAATTTGCCCAATCTGACTGACTAAATCTGAGGAGCTAGAGGGATCTGAGGCCGGGGCAGAGGCTGAGGGAACAGGAGCAACCCAGGGGGGAATTTCAGTAATCACAACTGAGCTTTCAGCTCTCTTGAAGGGTTGTATCTCAACTGAATCTTCTGTATTGATGAAAGAGGGAAGATAGAAGTCTAGTGTCCTCAGAGGATCATCCACTGGTTCTGGAGACATGTCCTCATCATCAGACAGTAGATTAATCTCTAGCTGACCTTGTTATTTATCAGGGGACTGATCAGGAGAGGTAGGGGGTACTTTTGAAGGGGAGGGAGAAGGATCCTTAGCAGGGGAGGGAGAAGGATCCTTAGCAGGTGAAGGATCTGCTTGAGAGTGATCCTCAGGAGATAGCATAACTGAATCATCTTGAAATACTAGAGCATCTGACCTGAGTTCATCAATCAATCTGTTAATATCTTCAGCTGTAGAGAGAAGGTTTTCTTGAGCTTGAACTTCTGCGGTGAGATCTTCTGGAGGTGGAGAAGGAGGAGGAGTAGGATCTTGGATCAGATCTTACTGAGAAGAGACTTCTGAAGTTTTGTGCTGAGGATTAGATGAGGCAGGCTCCCCCTCAACTATTGCACCCGAGGTGGTAATAGTGTGATGTAAAGGAGGAGATGGAATCCTGTCATCTGAGACAAGGGGCTCTCGTGGCTCATCTTCTGAGGTAACAGCTGCTTTTGAGGCTTGAGCAGTGTTGAGGAGTGTGATTTCATATCTTTGGATTGAGAGGATGGATACTTTCTTCATATAATGGAGGGGAGTGCCTTTAGAAAAATCAAACACTGTAGGATTAATCTCATGGAGGAGGAGTGAGATAATCCTGGCATAGCTTGGTTTTTTCACACATTCTCTGATTTTGTCCAGTATCATCATTCCAAACTGGAATTTCTTCCGGCAGACTATGGCTTGCATAACGTCAAAAAGATTTTGGGAAATATCTCTGAGGGAATAGGTTTTGCACAAAAGAACTTTGGCAATCACATCCACCAGAAATTTGCCCTCTGAATTGTAATCTGCACGGCGGAACGAATATGCTTCATACGGGTTTATTCCACAGAAGAAGCTGGTTCTTTCGGAATCTTCAGGAGTCAGATCATCTTCTTCATCCACCACTGGCAATTTTAACAGATTATCTAAGGAAGTTTTGTCCAGACGGATTTTGATCCCACTAACCTTAGATTTTAGAACTGTACCATTTCACCTGACCTTCAGATTTTTGAAGAACTCCTCGACTGCAGGGAAAATGACTTTGCACGGTGTCTGGAGGATGAACGAGAGTCTGGCGGTGTCGAACAGAATGAGCAGGTTTCGGAAATCATCGGAGAGGTCGGCTATACCTTAAGGGTCGAGCTTTGAGCCGGTTCCGATCATGGAGGAGGGAGCCATCGGCGATTCTGGAGAATGGAAGACGAAAATGAAAGAGCTCTGCGGGTTCCGGAATATGAAGCGTCGACGGCTACTCGGGAGAATGAAGAGTGGAAAGGATTTCCGATTTCTAAATATATATATGACCCTAGTTAGGTTTAAGTAGGAGTGATAAGGATAAAATCATACCTGTTACGAAGCGGCAAGAACTTTAGTGCGAATAGAGAAAAAAATTTTTTTCAAATTGCTGATTGCCGTATACTCGAGTGTATTTCACCATACACGAGTAGGAGATAGAGCATACACGAGTAGGTCGAGTACATACACGAGTAGATTACCAACTACTCGAGTATGGAAATTTTGTTACTCGAGTATTTTCCGTTTACTCGTGTATAAGTCTCTATATACTCGAGTAAATCACTTTGAAGGACAATTTGCTTGGGAGAATTTTACTGCCACTGATATCTTCAACTCTGAGCCTGTCTTTGAATCCACCATCACTATTCCTCTTTGTTGAGCAGCCCGAGTTCCATTTTGAAGAATGAAAACTTGGACTCCTCTAGCGGTTTGGTGAATATATCTGCAACTTGCTTGTCTGTGGAGACATATTGTAGATCTATGTCTCCGTTTTCCACATGCTCCCAGATGAAGTGATATCAAAGCTCTATGTGCTTTGTTCGGCTGTGGGAGACTGGGTTGTTGGTGATTGCTATTACGCTGGATGAGTCGCAAAATAGAGGAATGTTCTGGAACTTCATGTTATAGTCTTCAAATTGATTCTTGATCCATAGAAGCTGTGCACAACAGCTGCCTGCAGAGATATACTCTGATTCAGCCATTGAGATGGCTACACAGTTCTGCTTCTTACTGCTCCAGGAAATAAGTCTCCTTCCGAGAAATTGGCAAGTCCCGGAAGTACTTTTCCTGTCATCTTTGCTTCCTGCAAAATCTGCATCTAAAAATCAAATTAGTTCACTATAATTACTTCTTGGGTACCATAAGCCAAGATTTGGTGTACCTTTGAGGTATCTCAAGATTCGTTTTGTTGCAATGTAGTGAGATTCCTTAGAGTTCATCTGAAATCTAGCACATACACATGTGGAAAACATTATGTCTGGTCTACTTGCGGTAAGGTAGAGCAAGGACCAAATTATGCTTTTGTACTTGGTTTCATCAAAAGGTTTCCCTTTCTAATCCTTGTCCAGAGACATAGCTGAGGCCATTAGAGTCCTCATAGAGGTTGCATTCTCCATTCCGAATTTCTTAAGTAGCTCTTTGGTGAACTTGGTCTGTGAGATGAAAATTCCATCCTCAGATTGTTTCACTTGAATCCCTAAGAAATACTTCAGCTCTCCCATACTGCTCATTTCAAACTTCCCTTGCATAAGTTTAGAAAACTTCTTGCAGAGGTTGTTGTCTGTAGAGCCAAAAATAATGTCATCGACATAGATTTGCACTAGCAAAATCTTGCCTTTTATTTACTTAAGAAATAATGTCTTGTCTATCTTTCCTCTTGTGAACTTGTTTTCGAGAAGAAAGGGAGACAGCGTTTCATACCAAGCTCGAGGAGCTTGTTTAAGACCACATAAGGCTTTTTGTAGTAAATAAACATGATTAGGAAAAGTTGAGTCAACGAAACCTAGCGGTTGCTCTACATACACTTCTTCCTTTATGTCGCCATTCAGGAAGGCGGACTTGACGTCCATCTGATAGACGGTAAAGCCCTTAAGTGCAGCGTAGGCAAGGAATAACCTGATCGCCTCTAGTCTTGCCACTGGAGCATATGTTTGGTCAAAGTCGATTCCTTCTTCTTGACGATAGCCCTTGGCGACAAGTCAGGCTTTATTCTTTATAATTGTTCCAACTTCGTCCATCTTGTTCCGGTAGACCCACTTTGTCCCAATGACGTTCTTCCTCTTGGGTCTAGGAACAAGTGTCCAAACTTTGCATCGTTTGAACTGATTCAACTCATCTTCCATGGCTAGAATCCAGGATGCGTCGGAGTTGGCTTCCTCAAATTTCTTTGGTTCGACCTGTGAAAGAAAACTTAAGTGTAAATTTTCATTAGTTATACCTCGACGAGTTCTGACGCCATCCCGAGGATCTCCTATGATTTGGTCTAAGGGATGATCCTTCACGTGTCTGAACTCTAGAGTCCTTGCATCTGGGATCTCTTCAGCCACTGGAGTTGCATCTTCACCTGGGATGTGTTCTTCATCTTGATCATCTACCTCTCCAATAGGGGTTGTAGAAGTGATCTTGATGAACATCTCATCTTTATCTTGAGTAGGTTCATCCAAGCTGAGTTCCTTCATCTTTGTACCTGCATCTTCAATAGGCATACTAGAAGAGTTGCAATGCAGCAGACTCGTCTCATCAAATACAATGTGTACCGATTCTTCTACCACCAGAGTTTTTCTATTAAATACTCTATAGGCCTTACTATGGCTACTATAACCTACAAAAATACCTTCAAAGCTTTTCTCGCTAAACTTGGTAGTGTGATACTTGCCATTGTTAAGTACGAAGCACTTACATCCAAAGATTCAAAAATAAGAAATGGCTGGTTTCCTGCCTTTTAGAAGTTCGTAGGGAGTCTTATCATGGTTCTTGTTGATGAGAGCTCGATTTTGCACGTGATAAGCGGTGTTGACGGCTTCAGCCCAGAAAAACTCTGGAAGTGAGGCATCACTAAACATAGTCCGGCAAGCCTCTATGAGTGTTATGTTCCTTCTCTCAGCTACTCCATTTTGCTGTGGAGTGCGAGGAGAGGAAAACTCATGAAAGATACCTTGACTTCCGCAGAATTCTGCCATGGCTCCAGACATGAATTCTGTTCCATTGTCACTTCTGATTTTGAATACGGAACAGTTGTATTCATTCTAGATTTGCCTAACAAAACTAGTGACAGTACTGAAGGTATCTGACTTGTGTTTCAGAAAGAACACCCACGTAAAGCGCGAGTAATCATCCACAATAACCAACGTATATTCCTTACCTCCAACACTTCTAACTTGGAGTGGACCAAACAAGTCCATATGGAGAAGCTGTAAGCTTCTATTGGAATCCTTGCCTATTATGCTTTTAAATGAACTCCTTGTTTGCTTGCCTTTGATACAGGCGTGACAAAGACTGTCCATAACACACTTGACATTAGGTGCATCACGTACTAAGTTTTGAGAGAATAGTTTATTAATAGTTTTGAGATTAATATGTGCTAGTCTCTTGTGTCATTTGTCAGCAAGAGATGCACTACTTTTTGCTAAAAGATACACTGGTGTGGAAGAGTCTATACAAATGAAATTTAAACAGAAAATATTTCTGCTTCGAGTGCATGATAAAACAGTTTCCATGTTGTCAATCGATTTTATCAAACACTTATCAGCATGAAATTCAACCACGTATCCTCTGTCGCATAGTTGGCTTATGCTGATGAGATTGTGTTCCAATCCTTCAACATAGGCCACATCTGAAAAGGATACGCTACCGTTAGTAATCATATTGTAGCCTTTAGTTATTCCTCGATCTGAACCTCCAAAGATGACCTTTGGTCCGTTGCAGACTGAGGTGAAGTTCTGGAGTAGGCTCCTTGTCCCGGTCATGTGCCGAGAACATCCACGTCCAAGTACCAGATTGGAATTTTGGTGGTCTTTAGACATACCTGCAATTACAATCACTTAGCCTTAGGAACCCAAACAAGTTTGGGTCCTTGGTCTCGAGTTAGAATACTCCCCCTACGAGCATTAGCATCATGAGTGGTCATTCTCACGTTGCTAACTTGAGGGGTTGTAGCATTTCTAGGATTGAACCAACAATCGATGGCAAAATGACCAATTCTGCCACAGCACCAACAGTCGAACCTGTTGTATCTTTGCCTAGTGTATTCCTGCTTGATTTTCTGAAGTGATGGTCTAGCAGGAACTTCACTCTTGGAGGAGGAAGCTTCATGTTGGTGGCAGCTATATGAAGTCTTCTTCTTCATAGGCTTTTCGACAATAGGTTTTACCTTTGGTGTCATCTTGATGTTATGACCATGAGCATATGGTCCATAGTTCTGAAGTTGAATCTCTTTATAAGGTGCCTTGAAGACACTCTCGCCAAAGTTACGAGGACGAGTCCAACCTTGGTATCTTGACTTAGGCTTCTCGGGGATCGGCCTAGAGAAGTGTCCATAGGTGGACTCATAGTCGAATTTGTTCGTAGGAAAGATAACTTTCTTGAACAATATAGGTTCCAAGGGAGCTTTCCCTTTTTCTTCAGCTAGAGCCTTCTGGGCAGCCTTATTCTTTCTCTTGGCCTTGTTTCTCCTAGAAGATTTACTAGAAGAACCAATGTGGCATATACCAGCACCCTTGGCCTTAACTGAGAACTCAGCAACGAGTGGAAGAACTGTCTTAGGCTTGGAGAAACTCTCAACAAGTTTCTTCTCAACCTTGAGTTGTTGTTCCAATTATTTGATGATTTCGTCTTTAAGGTCGAGGTGCTTGAGAGCTTGATTGTATTTCTTCCATAGCAGCATCGAAGTTCTCTTGAAGAGAGTTAGTCTTTGTGACTTCTTCTCTCAAGCTGCTCTTACTAGCCTGTGGAGATTTTATATCTTTGGCTTGAGTTTTCATGACTTTGCGACATTTTTCGTAAGCCGTGAGTAACTCCTTATATTGTCCCATGAGTTCAGATTCATCCTCAGAGGAATAGCCCTCTTGCTCATTATCATCATCATATTCAGAGAGAGGAGTGTGAGATTTTACCTCCCCAGTGAACTGGGGCACTTGTTCATCATCAGAGTGAGCCATGAGCCCGAAGTAAGCTTCCTCTTCTTCACTTGACTCAGATGAGTCGGAGTCGCTGAGAGTTTTGCTCTTCTTGGCTAATAAGCTCTTCTCTGTCCTCTTCTTGTGGTATGAGGGTTTCTTTTCCTCTCTTCTGCCACCCTCTTTCTTCTTGTGAGGGCAGTCCGCGATGACGTGACCTGGCTTATTACAACAATAACAAATGATGTCAGTTGAAATCTGTTTGTTCTGTTTGGAGTTATACCTGTCATGGCTACTTGAGCCATTCTTTCACTGATCACCGTCATGTCGTAATCTTCTGTATGAGGCATCCTTGCCTCTCCATTGCTTCTTTTTATTCAAGAATTTCTTGAACTGCCGCGAAAGCAATGAGAACTCTCCTTCAGATAGTTCTGAGCCTGAGGTGCTTTGCTCGGAGCCTTCTTCTTCACTTACTTCTTAAGGAGATGCTGGCGAGGCAGCTTTGCCCTTCCTTGAACTGTCAGCCTTTAAAGCAACCGACTTCTCTTTTGAGGAGAAATAACTTTTCTCTTCTTCGGCTTTTCTGGAGTTGATCTGCAGTTCATAGGACATCAACTTGCCAAATAGATTCTGTGGATCTGTCTCTGCTACTCTGCCAAACTCTCGGATGGCACAGACTTTGTGGCCCATTCTTTGGTGAGAGATCTCAGAAACATATCATTCAGCTCCCCATTAATAAAGACTCGGTCATACACTCTCAGTCCATTGACTATCTTAAAGAAGTTTTCAAATGTGTCAGTTATGGGTTCCTTGTAACCTTGTCGGAAGGCTTCATACTTTTGATTTAAGAGGGATCTCCGATCATCCCTAACTTCCTCACTCCCTTCCATCAGAGTCACTAGGGATTGCCATATCTCCTTAGCAGATTGGCAATGTATAAGATTTTGCAGCATTGAGTCATCGACTGCACTTGCGATAATATTTTTAGCTTTCTTGTCTAGGGAGACAAGTGCAATCTCGTCCTTATCCAAGTCCATCAACTTCTTTGGGACCTTTTTGGTTGGGTCTATTGTTGATGCAGTCATAGGTACATGCAGACCTTCTTCCACAATCTTGAAGATCCGGGGATCTACTGCTTCCATGTAGAACTTAACTCTTTCCTTCCACATAGGAAAATTGTTCTTGGTGCAGATAGGGAGCTTAGCAAAATCCTTGGTCTTACTCATGCTTGATACTTCTCTGGAGACAACTTGGTGAGGATTAGATCAAGGTGTTAACCTTTTAACGATCAAACTCCCTCTGATACCAATTGAGAGAACTAAGTTGTCAACCTAAATCACCTAGAGGGGGGTGAATAGGTGAAATGCGTGCCAAATGCGGAATAAAAAAAATAACACAGCACAGATAAGTAATCAAGCAATCACACAGACGACAAGAGATTTATAGTGGTTGCCCAATCTTGGGTACGTCCACTTTCCTCACCGATCTAGCAAATCACTAGACTCGGCTACTCCACTATCTCGGATTGCAAACCAATCCTACACCTCGTAACTATGTTCCTACAAAAACTCGATCCCAAACGGATCTACACTCGGAAGATAAAACTTCCTACCACTCGAAGATAGATCTCCTACAATGAAATTTTTTTGAAAAGAAAAACACAAACAACAATTAGCACAGATCTGGATCTTTGACTTTATCTTCTTCTTGAGAGCTTTTCGGTTTGAACAGAAACAGTTGAAGAAGACTTGAGAGAGAGATCCACGATTCTGAGATCTGGAATCACCACGATCAAGAAAATAAATTAGAGACGATGAAGCACGGAGAGATCGGATGATTCTTCTTGAGTCTGGATCGCTTGAGAATTAGAGATCGATAGCTGCGGCTGAGAGAGGACGATCCAGAGCTTCTTCCTGAAACTTTAATGGCAGCGGAAGGAAAGATTAGGGTTTTCGGGATTTTCTTTTTCTTAAAAATTAATCTCTGTAAACGCGTGTATTTAGTCAAGTCTGAAAAGACCTATTTATAGGCAGTCTCCAACGGTCATAAGCATAATTAAGGATGACACGTGGACTAATCAGAAAGGACTTTTAGAAAATACACAAAGAAACTTGACTTAGAGAAATTCAGTAAATTCAAACAGACATACTCGAGAGACAGAGCATACTCGAGTAAGAGGTTACATACTCGAGTAAATACTAGGGATATACTCGAGTATAAAGATAGAAACTACTCGAATGCTGTAGGGATCAATACTCGAGTGACTTAGAGAACCTACTCGAGTATGAGCAAATATAGTCGAGTATAAACACTTAGAAAAATTTCTCCGATAAGACTTGAAGAGCTACTCGAGTATAAGAGTTTGAGATACTCGAGTATGGGGAAGATAGACTACTCGAGTATCTTAGGAAAACTACTCGAGTGATCACTAACCTACTCGAGCATGAAAATCAATCTACTCGAGTACAAAGTTACTTACTCAAGTATTTCAGAGAACTACTTGAGTATGTGGACTGAGAAACTTTCTAGGATAAGAAGTCCAGATCTACTCGAGTTCAAACAGAGCGCTTACTCGAGTAACTAATCATCTACTCGAGTATAAGGTATCACTTACTCGAGTGAAAGAAAATCTACTCGAGTATAAGCTTTCATACTTGAGTATATAGAGAATCCACTCAAGTAAGTAGCCCAACCTACTCGAGTACAGACTCACTTACTCGTGTATACTAAAGAAGTACTCGAGTATGTGGACTTAGAACATTTCTTCTGAGATAGACATCAAAACTCCATAGTCCAAGTGCATGTTGATGAAGTGTGTCCCAATAGATAGGCTATACATGAGCCAAAACCTTGGATCACACAATGAGGAATTACATTGTATGGTCCTGTGTTTGGTAGCCTATTATAGACTGACATTTCTTGCTGAACCTGACTCAAAACAATATCAAATACACCTAAATTCATCTTAGTTCAAGGTCTGACTTCCTACAAATCACAAATCCCAACAAGATAGGTCTTGCCGACTCCCTCTACCACATTCTCCTTCCCTGGTTGTAGCGTACTAACCTACCCTTACCGAGAAAAACCCCTCATGAGGCGCAATACAACGCCTGAGGTAGGGGGTCACGCAATCACCTCGTGCGAGATATGCTGCAGCATGTCCATGAGATACGCATGAACTTCTCTTTCCAAATGTATCCTCCGAGGGTCTGGTACCCGCCCTCGTTTCCTTCTCCAAGATCTCCTGCGTTTAAGTGGTCCAAGGTTCTGACTGCGATCCACACTCATCGCACCAAAAATGAAGTCGGCAAAACATGAAAGTGACGATAGAGACAACTCATTAGAGTCTTCAAAAATATGAGAATCTACTCAACTCCCTTAGAGTTAATTTTGGAAAAAGTAAATGATATATGAAACCCTAGAGCCTAACACAAAGTGAAGTAGCAAACTGTAATTACAGTTTGAGCTTTTGTCCTTCAACTAGCAATCATAGGTTGTTCTAGTCACATCCATAGTACAGGCAACACAGACAACACAAGAAGATTTAAAGTGGTTCCCTCTCAATAGGTACATCCACTCTTCTACCACCCTGGTAGGAATCCACTAAAGGTTTTTGTTCAGGTGCCCTGCCACCAACTGATCTGATTCAGGTAGATCAAGTAAACCCTTTGAGCTTTTGATTAGGAGCCCAAAATCCAACACAGGTTTTTGCTAAGGTGCCCTACCACAAAGGTTCACTTTTGAAGGGAGTAATAACCCTTTGTATAGGAGGTTGAGAGAGTTAGAAAGTCTTCTCTATTGTTAAAAAAAATTAGAGAAGCTAGTGGATTGCACTAAGCTATAGAAATCTCGGAAGGAATCAAAGCTCCCCCTTGCTTAGAGAATATCCATGAAGAAGCCTTTCTTCAGGCTGCAGGTTCTCTTCAGAACTCTTGACAGAGAAGATCTGTTGTCTTGAGGTTCTTGAAGGAGCAACTTGAAGAAGATTCTTGATATGGAATGGTTGTTCTTCTTCAACAGCTTTTCTTTCTTCTTCTTCTACTACTTGAAGCTCTGAGTATGAATGTTCCTGTAAGCAGGATGAACTCAGGATTGAAGAAGAGAACTCTGAAGAGAGTTGTTCTAAACTTGTTCTTCTCAGCTGTATTGAAAACTATCTGAGAGCTGTCTGTATATCTTTATGTTCTTGTTTTTGTATATCTGTGTATATGTGTATTTTAACTTCTTTCACTAGCTCTTTATATATCAGCCTTTGTAACGGCTTTTATCTTTCACTTGATTTGAATCTTGTCTTCTTCTGAGATCTGAAATCTGGCCTGCAAATAACGTAATACAACTAACCTGCAGAAAGTACATTCTATAAAGACATAAAGCTTTCTTAGAAGCTTCTTATCCATTCTGCAAGTCCAAAAGGTATTAGAGAAAGTCACATCAAAACAAACTCTTTACAGCCAGAGAAAGACACGTGTCTAACGGCTATAAATGACAGCATGACAGATAAAGCACAAATATTATTCAACTAATTGGACAAAAGACTTTGTCAGATAGCACTTGATTTATGCATAAAGAATGAGGCAAAGATTGCCTTGATATATAAGCATAAAGTCAATGAAATAATCTAGAATAACATAAGCCAGATATATAAGAAATAAATCACAGAACAAAAAGAGTACAAACTCTCTAAATGCAGACAAAAGATAGTAAAACGAATCACAAAGATCGTCGAACTATCAGAGCAGATCGTCGACCTACAAGATATCTGTCTGGGATGAAGAAATCGAGCAAGACTCGACGATCGTCGATACTGAGACCATAGATATTCGAACTATAAGAGTTGAACTAACTCGGAGATAGTCGATCAGCTAACTGACGATGGTCGAGCGACGTTCAACCATAGTCGAACTAAAAACACTTCACCAGAATTTAAATAGATAAATAATAATTCTATTCAACTAATAGGATCTAACCTAAATCTAACCTTTGAAAATAGATAATTCTTGGGTCAAGAAACTAATTGAGAAGACTTAACTCAAATCCAAACTAGGGTACCAACAATCTCCCCCTATTTGGGTCAAGTCTCTCAAAAAAAAGAAAGCTATAAATAGATATAAAAACAACAATAATCTGTTAGGATCACAGTGTATCATATCATATCAACTAAGCAGCATTTAATATCAAAAAAAAATTCACAAACAATCACCAAGAATATCAGATTGTCAATACAAATAAATCTATTCATTAGCAGAGTCTGGTTTAGAATTAGAAGAAGCAGGAAGGAAGGAAATTATTCTCTTGGGATCAAGTGCATCTTGTAACGACCCCATCCGTTAAATGACGTATAGTCGAAGGTCCGGCCGGGGCCCCACACTATATGCCACAAACAGACGGTGAGGTCACAGGATAATACCAAACCAAATACGAATCCTAACTCAGAGCATTCTAGCGGAAGCTTTAAGTTACAACTTTGAACTCTCAACCGGAATGTCCAATATATAAAACCACCTTTATATATATACTATGGAATATACACAACCACAAGAGTTTGGCCTTAAGGCCTTACAGTTCCTCTTACATACAACATGTTTTACAAACCTCGGCACGCAGGCCGGCCATACATGAGTAAAAGAGAAAACAAAACAAAGCCTTCAAGGGCTAGCCGCAGCAGCAGCAGCAACAGCAGTAGGGCTTCAGCCCATCATTTACCACTTGGCTCTCCTAGCACCTGCACGGGAACAATCCACCCAACCGGTGGCAAACAATGCAACGGTCAGCATTCAGCTGACCCAATTATAACAATCCTACCCCTTTCTCGGGGCATGAGCATTCTTTCCCTGCAAGCATGGCATCATCAAATAGCAACTATGTGCGCGCAGGCACATTCAAGCCATCACAACCATCGGCCACCCGGCCCGACAGTCCGTGCACTCAGGGCACATTTTCGGTGTACCGGAATACCAGGGTCAACACCACCGTCTACACGGTATTTGAGCATTTTAGTCTTTCCGGCGCGCGGGCCTAAGACTCTCATTAGGCGCTCCAACAAAACCTATACCAGGCTTCCAAGTCGGACGGACCTAACGCAGGTACGGATCAGCCACCCCCCATTGCTCAAGTCGCCGAGCCACCTCGAATACGGAAGTATCCATGGCTTTTTATAGGCGCGGGTCGGTTTCACCTTTCCTGTTCGGCAATCTGCCTTTTCATCGAGTTGCAGCCCAACGGCCCAACTACTCACAAAGTGGCAACACACAGCCACAAGAGTTGCATCCAACCCTCTTCCTTTCCTGGACATCGTCCAGTACTTCCTGCCACACCAAGCAACAGGTAGGAACAAGGCATCACAAGCCATAAGCATCACAAGCCATAATCACGGAGCTTTCTCCGATATGCAAACAAGCATCACCAATCCAGATTACATCCAGATGGGCTTCACACAGCATGCCTAGAGCCGTACTCCAATTCCACCTCTAACAAGGGGGACTTCACATATCTACCCCAAGGGACACCACAACCCACCGCACACTCGCGGGGAAGGGTTTTCCCTATGCAATGCAGAAAAGAAGGACTTCACATGTCCAAGGAGGGAGATCGTTACCCTTGTCGATCTCTTCGGTGCCAACGAAAACTAGCCGGTGAGAAAGAACCGCAGCAGCCTTGCCTTCACAACGCCGGCTTCGGATCACGAATCGGACCACGGGAGCTCCACCGGTGGCTTGCTCTCCTCCTCCTTCTTTCTCTCTTCCTTAAGCCAAATGAAGAATGACTTCTTCATTCTTCTCTTGCGTATTAATCCAGCCAGGAAACCACCTGAGCCCTTGGATCAAAAGAGAGAAAATTGAACGGCCAAGATTTTCCCAAAAAACCACTTTTTGGCCGACACGGCCTGTGACACGCCCGTGTCACAGGCCGTGTACCCCTTAAGCGGCACACACAGTTTGAACCGACTGAACAACACGGGTCATCGACACGCCCATGTCGAACCTGACACGCCCGTGTCGAACTTGAGACACACCCGTGTCTCCTGCTCCATCGAGCTGCAACCAGTACACGGGTCGGAACACGGCAGCTGACACGCCCGTGTCCAGCCTGACACGCCCGTGTTCCCGGCCGTGTTCAAGGCCGTGTCCGGCTCTGACTTGAATAGGCCAAATTCATAAAATAATTCGAACACGCCCTGGGACGCGCCCGTGTCCCAGGTCGTGTACACCCGACATGCCCTGGGACACGCCCGTGTCCCAGGCCGTGTAAACCAGCCTGCTACTCAAACTTCATGTTGAGTCTTTTGGGGTCTTTTTGGGGTGTTACAACCCCCCCCCCCCTTATCAAAATTTCGTCCCGAAATTTGCACAGTAAGGAAACAAAACCAGCAATGCTATAACCATGTTATAACAAAAAGTACACGGTCTACAGTTTATACAAATAACTCGGGAAACTCAGCTCGCATGGTCTGCTCTCGCTCCCATGTTAGCTCTTCACGGCCACAATTGTCCCATCGGACCTTGACCATCCCGATCACTTTGTTCCGCAACTGTTTCTCGGCTCGATCCTCGATCCGAATGGGTCTAACCCTCGTCGTTAGCCCATACTCGACCGGTACCCGATCATTCTCCACCACTTGAGCTGGATCCTTTACCGCCTTACGAAGGACTCAGATGTGAAACACATCATGTAAACCACCCAAGTCCGCTGAAAGTGCTAGTCTATAAGCAGCTTCCCCAACTCGCTCCACCACCTCAAACGGACCAAGATACCTCGGACTTAGCTTTTTCAAACGCCGAATCCTGGACACACCTTTGAAGGGTTTGATCTTCAAATATACCCAATCACCCACCGCGAACTCCACGTTCCGATGTTTGGCATTGTAGTACTTTGCTTGACGATCTTGGGCTATCAATAGCCTCTCCCGAATAGAGCGTATGAGCGAGGTCGCTTCTTCGACTTCCTTTTTCCCATTCAGCTTAGATTCGCCTGCTTCTGCCCAAGCTAACGGTGTACGGCATTTCCAACCATACAACGCCTCAAATGGTGCCATACCAATACTCGCTTGGTAGCTATTATTATAGGCAAATTCGACGAGAAATATATAATCTTCCCATCTCTTACCAAAGTCTAGGGCGCACATGCGAAGCATATCCTCCATCGTCCTGTTGGTTCGTTCGGTCTGGCCATCCGTTTGGGGATGAAAGGCCGTACTAAACGCTAACTTTGTACCCAACATTTGATGAACGAGCCGCCAATCATTCGATGTGAACCGCCCATCACGGTCACTAACGATGCTCCGAGGAACACCGTGCAGTCGAACAACCTGCTCCACATACAGCTTGGCCAAGGTTTCCACTGTCTCTTCTGTTTGGAAGGAAGTGCGCCACTTTCGTCAACCGGTCCACAATCACCCAGATTGAATCATGACCGCGTTGAGATCTCGGCAACCCGTGCACGAAATCCATCAAAATATCATCGAACTTCCACTCCGGAATAGGTAACGACTTCAGGAAACCGCCAGGCTTCTGGCATTCTGCTTTCACCAACGCATAGGTAGTGCATTCAGCCACATAACGAGCCACATCTTTCTTTAGTCCGGGCCACCAGAACAACTTTTTCATATCCCTGTACATCTTTGTGCTCCCTGGGTGAACTGAGTACTTTGCAAAGTGCGCTTCGTACATCAACTCTTCCCTCAATTTACCCACACTTGGGACGCACACTCGACCATTTCTCCGTAACAACCCGTTATCCCAAGAGAATTGATCATCCGGCCCATCTTTAGCATAGCGCTGGAGACTTTCATCAAGCTCCGTTGCTCGCCGAACTCTGTCCGTAAGGTCATACTGCACCTCCGTCCAGTTCAAGCATGCATCGGTTGACGCACCCTTGTCAACACACGATATCTCCAATGCTTCCAATTCCTGGATCAAACGCTGATCATGCCTCTGCAACCAGCTTGCCCGTACCGGAGTCTTCCGACTCAAAGCATCAGCGACCACATTTCCCTTCCCGGGAGTATAGTGAATCTCGAAGGTGTAGTCCCCGAGGAACTCCATCCATCTTCGTTGTCGCATATTCAGATCCTTCTGATCCAACAAATACTTTAGGCTCTTGTGATCCGTATAGATATCCACTTTGACGCCATATAGATAGTGCCGCCACAACTTGAGCGCAAAGATTACCGCCGCCAACTCCAAATCATGGACGGGGTAATTTCGCTCATGCACTTTCAACTGACGCGAGCCATAAGCAATCACTTTACCAAATTGCAGAAGAACGCAGCCTAAGCCGCTCCCAGATGCATCACTATAGATCTCATACCCATCGGTACCACATGGCGATGTCAACACAGGCGCCGTGGTCAAACGACTCTTCAAGTCTTCAAAAGCTCGCCCGCACTCCGGCATCCAAATGAACTTTTGATCTTTTCTCGTCAGCGTGGTCAGAGGTAAAGCAATCCGTGAGAAGTTTTCCACAAAGCGTCTATAGTAGCCCGCAAGTCCAAGGAAGCTCCTGACCTCGGCCACTGAAGACATCACTGGCCAATCTCGAATGGCACTTATCTTCAACGGATCCACCGAGATACCCTCTCCGCTTACTACATGGCCTAAAAAGGCTACTGAAGAGAGCCAGAACTCACACTTTGAGAACTTGGCAAAAAGCTTATTCCTCCGCAGGGTATGCAAGACCAACCGCAAATGGTTTGCGTGATCCTCTTCCGACTGAGAGTATACTAATATGTCATCGATAAATACAATAACAAACAAATCCAAATACTCTCGGAACGTTCGATGCATTAGGTCCATAAATACCGAAGGCGCGTTACATAGGCCAAACGGCATTACCGTGAACTCATAATGACCGTAGCGTGTTCCAAACGCCGTCTTGGGAATGTCACCTTCCCGAATCCTTAGCTGATAATATCCCGATTTCAAATCCAACTTGGAATAGACCGTTGATCCTGCCAGCTGATCAATGAGGTCATCAATCCTCGGAATCGGATATTTGTTTTTCTCCGTCAGCTTATTCAACTCGCGGTAGTCAATACACAACCGTAAGCTACCGTCTTTCTTTTTCACAAAGAGAACAGGCGCGCTCCAAGGTGACATACTTGGGCGTATATAACCCTGCTCCAACAACTCTTGCAATTGGACTTTTAACTCAGCCATCTCTTTTGGCGCGACGCGATATGGAGAGCGGGCCACAGGTTTCGCACCTGGCACCAACTCAATAGAGAAGTCAATCTCCCGCTGGGGTGGTAACCCAGGAAGATCTTTAGGAAACACATCGGCAAACTCTGACACAACCGGCACTTCACCGACACTGGCCTTTGGCTCAACAGCCTGAATTAGCGTGAAGAATAACTCCGCGCCCTTCCGAACAGCATTGACGACTTGGAGTGCAGATAACAACGTTCCGCCAACTCCTCGCATACCAGCGAACTTCGTCACAAGCCCGGTATTCTGGCCCAGTGTAATCTCTTTGGAGTTACAATCAATAAAGGCACGCTGCTCCGAGAGCCAGTCCATACCAAAGATCACATCGAACTCCGATAACGGTAGCACAGCTGCACTCAAACCGAAATCCCGACTTCCTATTTGCACATCCACATCGCAAGCCCTATCCGCAAGCATCACACAGCCATTCGGCAATAGCACCCTTGTACTATCCACCGTCACATGACTTGGTACCCCAATTCGATATACGAAATCCTCAGACAGAAAAGAATGCGAAGCACCCGTATCAAACAGGGCTCTCGCTAAATTATTCCGAATCAGGACAAAGCCTGCAGCACACACACATCATGCACAAGCTAAACATAACCAAAACCAAAAGCACAGCAAGTAAACTAACTCAACTCGTACCTGTGACGACGTCACTTTGCTTAATCGCTTCCTGTTGGCCAAGTTGATAGATTCGGGGCTGCGCCTGGGAAGCAGAGGAATCCACCACCGCTTTGCCCTTCTCAGCATAAGACGCACCCGTCTTCTTTTCCCCTTTGGGCTGCACAACCCGACAGTCACGAGCTATATGCCCCACCCGGCCACAGTTATAGCATGTACGAGCATCCGGCCTTGATGTCGCTCCCGACACAACAGTCGTAGTCACTTGCCCAGATGGCTTGGACCTCTTGCCCCCCTTTCTTCTGGTAAAACGGCTTGCTCGGGCGAGGTGCTTGAAACTCTGGCTTCGACACAACCAAGCCCTTATTCCCTTGCACTCGCCTCATGTCCTTCTCCAACGCGCATGCAGTATCAACCAACGCCTGAAACCCTTGGCTCACAGAACTCGAAAGCAGGAATCGCAACTCATCCCGCAATCCTTCATAGAACCGATTCGTTTTCCTTTGGTCATCCGCGAAGATTGTTCCCGCATATCATCCCAACCTGGTAAACTCATGCAAGTAGATATCCACACTATCTTCCCCTTGCTTTAACCGTTGGAACTCATTTTCCATCGCAATGCGTTGCGCCGCTGGGACATGTTTCGCCAGAAATATTCGAGAGAACTCCTCAATCGACACCTGTGTTAATTGTGTTGGGTACATTGGAAAATGTGTACCTGATTTGAAGAAGCCCAACCTAGCTCAATGATATACATCAAGGTGTATTTGATGTTGTTTTAAGTTGACATGTGCAGGTGAAGAATTGATAAAGTATGCAGAAAAATTCTAAGTCCAAGTGTCGACACAGAGGAAGCAGTGTCGACACACAGAAGAAAAGAGTCGACACAACACTGGGAAGCAGTGTCGACACATAGCAGTTAGTCTACAACTACACTGGGAATAAGTGTCGACACAGAAGAAGTAAGTCGACACAACACTGGGAAGCAGTGTCGACACATAGCAGTTAGTCTACAACTACACTGGGAAAAAGTGTCGACACAGAAGAAGTAAGTCGACACATCACTGGGAAAATGTGTCGACACAGAAGAAAAGAGTCGACACAACTCTGGGAATTTGTGTCGACACAGAAGAAAAGCGTCGACCTCAACATTGGGAGAATGTGTCGACACAGAAGAAAATAGTCGACCTCAAGTTTGTCGACACCAGCAGAATGTGTCGACACATTGTGATTAAGTCGACACATTAAAGCAGAATGTGTCGACACCTGAAGGCTAAGTCGACACTTACTAAGTTATAATTCTACAACAACTGTGTCGACACACAGGACTTGTGTCGACACACTGAAGAGTTAAGAACAAGTTATTTTCAGAAGAAGCTGTGTCGACTCAAAGGCAACTTAGTCGACATCACTGAAGACTGTGTCGACACCAAAGTCAATTGTGTCAACACAGATAGACAGATGGTCTCGACACTTTCTGACAGACTGTTTCAACAACTTGTGGTTCAAGACTAAGGCACGGGACTTGTTTGAAGACTTGACAGCTGTGGGTTATCACCGGTTAACTGAAGCTGTCAGACTTGTCGGAAAACGGTTAGAAACCGGATCAGCCGGTTACCATGAAGAATGTCTATAAATAGACTGATTCAGAAGGAGAACAAAAACCATAACAGTTAGTCCTTTTTGAATAACTTTGAATCAAAAAGAAGAGAAGGATCACAATCCAATTCATTTCAAGAAAGTGCTAGTCACTTAAGAAGATCTTCTCCGGGAGATCTAAGAAGACTATCTAAGGATAGATCTAAGAAGAGTTCTAATCAGAATTCAGAAGAATCTTTCAAAGTGCTGGATAGAGAGAGATCAAGCCTGAATTAGAAGAAGAAGAAAGAAACCACCAGTGGATTCTCAAGAAGCTGTTTGGAATCAACTCAGCTAAGTTCATTTTCAAGAAGCCTTGAAGAAGGCTCAGATACAGTTGATTGCATCAGCTGATCAAGAATTGTCTTGGCCTTTTCTCTCTCAACTTTGGCAAGACAGATTAATAATCTTTTCTATATTTCTGTAGGATCTGTTTACACAGATCTGAGTTGTAAGCCTATGTTATAAAGGCTGAGTGTAGGAGTGTTGAACTCTGAGTGGTAGGGCAGTTTGCCTGAGTGTAGGAGAAGGATATTCTCTGAGTTGTAGGCCTTGGGGCAAGGCTGAGGTAGGGCAGTTGTGCCTGAGTTGTTGGAACCAGTTGGGTTCTGAGTTGTAGGATCTGTTGATCTGAGATAAGTGGAAGTTTGGCCGAATCTAGCATACTGCTAGATAGGTGAAGGGGGAAAGTGGATGTACCCAGACCTTGGGGAACCACTATAAAACATTGTGCAATCTGTGATGTTTTATTTTCTGTGATTGCTGTGCTTATTGTGTTAGCTATTGTTTTGAATTCTGCCTAGAAGTTTTTATAAGAAAAGCAGAACCTATTCACCCCCCCCCCCTCTAGGTGTTTAGGCTGCCTTGAAAGTTAAACTATCAAGTGGTATCAGAGGGAGGTTCCTCAAAAAGGACTTAACTGTCTGAGGTAGATCTGAAAGGCAGATTCAAGATTCAAGAAGATGGGTTCTGGAGAGAATCATAAGGAGCTAGGGTCTATGAAATTACCCATATGCAAGAAGGAAATCTTTGGGATCTGGAAAGAGAGAGTCAGATTATTTATGGAAGCATCCGACCCAAGGATTTACATCACAGTACAAGAAGGGCCCTTCATTCCAATGAAGATATCTGTTCTTGATGCAAATATCCAAATACCAAAGACTTATTCAGAAATGACCAAGGATGAAATCATCTTGGCAACCATGGATAAAAGGGCACAGAATATCATTGTCAGTGCCATAGATGATTCAACATTTCAGAATCTGATTCACTGCAAGACCTCCAAGGAGATGTGGGACACATTGATTGTCTACATGGAGGGATCTGAAGAAGTAAGGCTGGATAGAAAGTCTATGCTGAATCAGGAGTATGAAAGCTTTAGACAAGGAAAATCTGATAGCATAACTGAGTGCTATAAGAAATTCTATAGAATTGTGAATGAGCTAATATCCTATGGAAGAGTCTTCAGTACCTATGAACTGAATGACAAATTCTTAAGATCCTTATCAAAGGATTGGGATACAAAGATCTGTGCCATAAGAGAAGTGGCTAAATTGGCAGAAATATCTCCTCCAACCCTGTTTGGAAAGTTGCTATCCTATGAAATGCAACTTATGGTAAGGAAGGAGGAGGAAAGAAACTCAAGAGGAGAGCATAGAGAAAAGACTGTGGCATTTAATGCTGAAGCCACCAGAAAGAATAGGAGGAAATCACCATCTCCTCCTAAGGAAGTTGAAGAAGATAGTTCTGAAAATTCAGATAAGGGTTCAGTTAGCTGTGATTCAGATGCAGACTTTGCTGCATTCACTAGGCAATTCCAAAGGTTCTTGAAAAAGAAGCAATGGAAGTCTAGGCCTTCCACATCACAGCAATGTTGATGACTATTATCAGAAGAGAAGGTCATCAAGGAAAGAGAAAAGCAGATCAAAGCCCAGCAAAGCCACTACTTCAAAGATTGTCTGCTATTGTTGCAATAGGCCTGGACATGTAGTGGCTGATTGTCCTGACAAAAGGAAGGAATCTTCAGAAAAGAAGAAGACTTATCAGAAAGGCAAGAAGGAGAAATCCTTTGTAGCAAAGAAAGATAAAAGTCTGTCAGACCAGTCAACTTCAGAATCAGAATCTGAAGCTGAAGCATATATTGGACTATATGCTGCATCTGAGGAAGAGGAGTTTATGCAGTTGCTAGACTCCATCAATGAACATCAATGCATGGGTTTGATGACAAGATCAGAAGAGGACATATGCCAGAATCAGTCTGGTCCTAATGAGGTAAATTGTCCTTCCTGTACATCTGTTTGTAGTACAAGTGAAGAATCAGCTACATCTGCATCAAGTGATGAAGATGCATCTGGATCTGAAGGAGATGTCTATCAATTGATAGACAAGTATGGGGACTTGTTGCAGGCCCTTAAGAAAAGCAAGAACCTGGTTAAAACACAGGCTCAGGAAATTGCTGAACTAAGGGTAGCAACAACTGAGTTAGAAAAAGTCCTTGATCAAAAATTAAATGAAATTGCCAAGCTGAAGAATATAACTATTATTCAGATGGGCACAATTAATTATACTAATGATCAAGTAAAGAGTCTGGAGGCCAGACTTAGAATTGAAAGGGATTTAGTGGCTAGTTACTCTAAGCCAAAATCTGTCTTACCCTTGATAGATGAATTTGTCACTCAGAAGGGTAAGGCTGGATTAGGATTTAAAGGTAACTCCAGGGCTGGCAGATTCAAGAGAAAAGGCAAAGTCCCTATTCAGCCACTAAACCTTTCAGTCCCCATAAGGTTTAGTAAGGAGAAAGTGCCTTCTAACATATATGATCATGAAGACATTCAAGGTCATATTAAGACAAATGTTCTGAAGAACAAGGGTGTTAAGGCAAGCAGGCCTACCTATGGTCATAAACCAAATGGTTTTAAGAAATCAGTAGGTGAAGTTGCAACAGCACCAGCAATGAACAGAAATTCTTCTGACAAGGATGTATCTAGATCTAGATACAATAAGTTTGAATGTTGGTGCTGTGGCAAGAGAGGCCATTTTGCATTGGACTGCTGGTATAACACAAGTGTTATAAAGAATAAGAGTCTACCTGTTAGAAGAGGTTATGATAACTTTATTAATGCTAACCTGAACCAAGGACCCAAGACTTACTTGGGTTCTAAGGGTAAGTAATTCTGTATTGCAGGTGAATCCAAGTAACCATGCCCCTATATGGTACTTGGATAGTGGTTGTTCCAGGCACATGACTGGAACAAAGGGGCTGCTGAAGGAGTATTCATCTGTCAAAGATGGACATAAAGTGATCTTTGGTGGATCTGAAAAAGGAGTCATCAAAGGGTTTGGTAACATTTCTTCTAACCTAATTACTATCACCCAAGTGGCCTATGTAAAAGGTTTGAAACATAATCTAATAAGCATAAGCCAGCTGAGTGATCTAGGATATGACATTTCATTTGGTAAGGATGGATGTCATATCAAAAGGTCAAGTGATCAAGAGATCATATTGACTGGGTATAGGAAGAGAAATGTGTATTGCCTTAATTTTGAATGTGAAAATAAGGCTTCCCCATTTGTCTTGTAGCTGATGACAATGCTTCTCATTGTGTTAAGTGGCACAAGAGATTGGCTCATCTAAACTACAAGACAATTGGCCAACTCTTTAGTAAAGAACTAGTGAGGAATGGGCCTCAAGTTAAGTGTATAAAGGAAGGGGTATGCTCAGCTTGTCAAAAGGGCAAGCAGACAAAAACCTCATTTCAAAGCCTTGAAAACAAGGATTCTGTGAGGTGCTTATACCTCTTGCATATGGATCTTTTTGGTCCTATGCCAGTTCACAGTCTAGGTAGGAAGGTCTACACTCTAGTGGTTGTAGATGACTATTCTAGATTTACATGGGTGTTCTTTCTGAGACAAAAATCTGAAACCCCAAGTGTATTACTTAATTTTGTAAAGCAAATTCAGAATGAACTGAATAGTACAGTGGTCAAAATCAGAAGTGACCATGGTACTGAGTTTCAATCTGAAAGCATAACAAACTTGTGTATAGACTTTGGGATTTTCCAAGAGTTCTCCTCACCTAGAACACCTCAGCAAAATGGAATTGCTGAAAGAAAGAATAGAACATTAATTGAAGCTGGTAGAACTCTATTGAGTGACACCTCTCTCCCAGAATATTTTTGGGCTGAGGCAGTTAACACTGCTTGTCATGTCATCAATAGGGCTTCTATCACCAAAAGCCACAGAAAGACTCCCTATGAGATTGTGAAAGGCAGAAAACCAAATCTATCCTATTTAGGATCTTTGGTTGCAAGTGCTATATACTTAACAATGGCAAGTCATATTTGACTAAGTTTGCTGCCAAATCCCAGGATGGGATATTTGTTGGGTACAGCACAAATAGTAAGGCCTATAGAGTCTTCAACTTAACTACTCAAGTGGTTGAAGAATCTGTGCATGTTGTATTTGATGAAACAAGATTAATCAATTGTGAGTTGTCTTGTAGATCAAATGACTCAACAGGTATAAGCAAGAAGATGGACAAGCTCTCCATTGCTGAAGCTTCAAAGGAAGATGGAGCATTGGAAAATGAAGGCTGCTGTCCAGGGGGAGTACAAGAGATAATGGAAGCTGATGAAAACCAAGAGGAACAGCAGAATGAAGAAGCTGGAGATGCTCAACCTGAAGGGAATCTACCTCCAGCTATAAGATATCTAAGAGATCATCCTACTGATCAGATAATTGGTGATCCAAGACAAGGAGTGCAAACTAGAAGCAGAAATCAAAGCACAGTTTTGCATTCTAGTTTCTTGTCCCAAATGGAACCTAAGAAGTTTGAAGAAGCTATCCAAGACCAGCACTGGATTGATGCTATGCAAGAGGAGCTGAATCAATTCAGAAGGTGCAAAGTCTGGGAGCTTGTTCCTAAACCAAGAGGCCACAACATAATTGGCACTAAGTGGATCTATAGGAACAAGCTAGATGAAAGTGGGATAATAGTAAAGAATAAAGCAAGATTGGTTGCAAAAGGATACAGGCAGGAAGAAGGGATTGACTTTGATCAAACCTTTGCTCCAGTAGCAAGGCTGGAGGCAATCAGAATGTTCCTTGCCTATGCAGCCTACCAAGACTTCAAAGTATACCAGATGGATGTGAAGTCAGCATTTCTGAATGGTGATCTTAAAGAAGAAGTATATGTAGAGCAGCCATCAGGTTTTGTAGATTCCTCTTAAACCTGATTATGTGTATAAGCTTAGGAAAGCTTTGTATGGGTTAAAACAAGCTCCAAGGGCTTGGTATGAAACCCTGTCTACCTTCCTCATTGAGAATAAATTCTCAAGAGGAAAGATAGACAAAACTCTATTCCTTAGGGAATCCAAAGGAAAGATCATCTTAGTCCAGATCTATGTTGATGACATAATCTTTGGATCTACTGAAAACAACCTTTGTAAAAAGTTTGCCAAACTTATGCAAGGGAAGTTTGAGATGAGCAGTATGGGAGAACTTAAGTTCTTCTTGGGACTCCAAGTAAGACAGACTGATGATGGATTGTCCATATCCCAGTCTAAGTTCACCAAAGAATTAATTAAGAAATATGGTATGGAGTCATCCTCCACCATGAGAACTCCTATGGGAACAAGTATGCCTATATGCAAAGATGAGACAGGTAAACCTGTTGATGAATCATTGTATAGAGGAATAGTTGGGTCTCTACTATATCTCACTGCTAGTAGACCTGACATTATGTATGCAACATGTGTCTGTGCTAGGTACCAAGCCTGCCCTAAAGAATCTCATTATACTGCAGTCAAAAGGATTCTGAGATATCTAAAGGGCACTCCTACTCTAGGTCTTTGGTACCCTAGGAATAGAGATTTTCAACTAACAGGCTATTCAGATGCAGATTTTGCAGGATGTAGAGAGGATAGAAAGAGTACTACAGGTACTTGTCAATTCCTGGGAGGAAGACTAATATCTTGGAGTAGTAAGAAGCAGACCAGTGTGGCAATTTCCACAGCTGAGTCAGAGTATGTTGCTGCTGGAAGCTGCTGTGCACAGCTATTGTGGATGCAGCATCAGCTTAAGGATTATGGTATTCAGGTAAGTAGAACACCTCTTTTATGTGATTCAAAGAGTGCTATTTCTATTGCTAATAATCCAGTTTCTCATAGTAGAACTAAGCATATAGAAATCAAATACCATTTTCTTAGAGAACATGTAGAAAGAGGAGACATCTCATTGGAATTTGTAAAAACAGATTATCAAATAGCAGATGTATTTACTAAGCCTTTAGATGAAACCAAATTCAATAAATTCAAAATTGAATTAGGTATGTTAACCATTGATTAATGTATTAACAAAATCATTAACAATGCAATTGAAGTGGTATATAAGTAAGTAAAGGTAATAACAACATAATCAAGTGTTAAAAAGGACACATTGAAGTTACAGAAATTGGCTAAGTAAGAATGTGTCGACACATTCAGTAGTAATGTGTCGACTCAGAGAAATTATGTCGACAAGTCAGAAATATTGTGTCGACACAGAGAATATGTGTCGACACTTAAGAGTTATATTGTCGACTTAACCAGAAATGTAATGTCGACTCAACCAGGAAAATGGTGTCGACACTTACAGAATATGTGTCGACACTTATCCTTAGAGTCGACACAGAATTTCTGTTTATCTAAGGTGTCGACATAACCACAAATTGGTGTCGACACATAGTAGGCTGAAGTAATGTCGAGACAATAGAAGTTTGTGTCGACACATTCCGTCTGTGTCGACACATTTTGACTGTTTTTGGCGCCTTTTGAACTTCTTTCAACTGCGGCTATAAATAGGTCAAAACTCTCATTCTGTCGACACGCTTCCAAGGTTTTCGAGACTAAAACCCTGTGTCGACAGTCTATCTTTCTCTCTTCTCTCAAGCTTTCTCGACAAAACGATGGCGCCAAGGATTGAAGATAACATCAATGAAGGGTATGAGTTGGTGCGCCAGGCCTTTGCAGAGGCGCCGCCAGATGTTCAAGGAGTTATCACCCTCCTCTCTGCATCAGGGTTAGAATTTCTCATTTCAGAACCTACTAAAATCTGGAAGAAGGAGGTGCACGAGTTCTTTATCTCTGCATCAGTCCATTCTACTGGCCTCAAGATTAAGTCCACTGTTCAAGGGACTAAGGTGAAGATTAATCAAAGAAGTTTAAGAAAGATCTTCCAATTGCAAGTAGTTGAGAATGAAGAGGAAGTTCCTATATCTAAGACAAGGGAAGCCCTTCAATGGTGTGGACTGGATCAGGATTGAAGATTGGAGCTGCATTCAACAGGAAGGGTATGAATCAGCAAGGGAAGTTCTTGTCAGAAGTAGTTGGGAAGGTAATCCTCTGCAAGACAGGTGGACATGATAGGATTTCTGCCTATATGTTCAGCCTGATGACCAGGATTGTTTTACTATTCCTACTGATTGGTCAGGAGTGATCTTTGACAAGATCAAAGAAGGAATCAAGAAGCCTAACATGGCTAGGATCATGAGCCTGTACCTCACTGGAGTGATTCCTGAAGTGATGCAGCAACTGCAAGGGAGTAAGATTAATCATATGAGAAGAATGGATATGAGACTATTCTCTAGGTGGGATAGGGTGCTGTCCAAGGATGTGCCTGAAGAGAGCAGGCCAGACACCCCTGTGAAATCCCCTACACAAAATCAAGAATCTGAACAAGCAAGAAGACCCACTGGAGGAACACACTTGACTCAACTGTGGTCCAGGAAGTATCAACACCTGCACAGATGCAGGGGGAGCCAGTTTCCACTCCTGCTCCAAAGGTATCTACTCCTGCTCAGGTATAGGGGGAGCTAATGTATTTTACTATAAAAGACATTGCTCATATTCTTATTACTGCACAGGTTCAGGGGGAGCTAGTGTCCACTCCTACTCCAGATACTACAAATACTGAAGTGCAAGTACAAGAGGAAGCACAGTTAAACTTATCTCAAGATTTAACTGCTGCAGAAGTTACAGCTCAACTGGAATTTACTATGGAGGAGTTATTCCCAGATATTGATACTACTGCTGATAAAGAGGAGGTGGACCAGATATTGAGAAGTCCATAGGTATGGACATTGATCAGGAAGCTGAAGTTGAGCACAGGTTGAGGGTGAGCCAGTGGATGTTGAAGCTGAGCAACAGGTCCCTGGAACAGATACAATTCATCATCCTCAAGAAAGAATTCATGTAGATACTTCATCTGAAACAGAAACTGAAGATGCCAGGTGGCAAAGAAAAGAAAACTTGTTGTCTTTAAGAGAAGAAGCAAGAATTATAAGCAGGCTTTACAGACCACACCTCTACAAGTATCTCCAGCCTTTGATTACAACAAATTTATGGTAGATCTACAAGTAAAATTGGATGAACAAAGGTGGCTATGGAAAAGTATGTTGATGAAAATAGCAAGTCACTTCAGTTTGACTTAGCTCAGGATATCAAGTCCATCCAGTTTCAGGTCAACATGCATAAAAAGGAAATGACAGATTGCTTCCACAAGGGTGGCAATGCTGTGGTTTATCTAGCTAAACAACAGGAGGCTATTACTACAAAGGTGGATGACATTGCTTTGAAGCAAAGTTATGTTTTGGAAAATCAGATAAGAATGAATGATAATTTAACTGAATCTCATAATGAGATCATTGAGGAGGTAAAGAAGATTGTTCCAGGTCTGCCTGCAGATAGAGCCAAAGAAAGGGAAGAATTTGATAAGAATTTTCAAGCTGCCATTGCATCTGTTAAGACTGCCATCACAACCTCTCAAAAGAAATATCTGAAAAGCTTCAAAAGTTAAACATTTTTCAAAGAGGGTGTGAATTATTTGGATGGCCAAATTCGATTTCAAAAGGAAGATCTAGAGATCATGTATCTAGAGAAGCCATAAAGGGGGAGAGGATGCTAATTCATGCAGGCTCAGAGCACTCCAAATGGGTGACCAATAGCATTCGAGCCACTTTGGGATATCCCCATTGTGTGATGATGATGGTGGCTGAGTCAGGAATACAATAATCTACTTGAAGGCAATCAACCTGAGGTTGCCCAAGTCATTTACCCCCCTCCAGATTTTGACATGATTGATCAGAAGTTCAAGGAATGTATAGTCCTCCAAAGGAGGTTACTAATATTGTCTTTGGAAAGGTTGATAAGCCTGAGGCTACTCTGAAAGAACAGCAAGATGCTCTATTAGCAAAGAAGAAATTCAGAGAGCAGGCTGTACTAAGCCAGATTATGAGCAGTGGAGTCCTACTTCAAGGAACATAATACTCACTGCATGGAAAGCTGTACAAGATAAAGTTCATGAGAGAGGCAAGTGGTACAATGAAATAGAATGGCAGAAGTATGAGGCAAGACAAGAAGCAATAGTACAATTCAGAAGGAAAGCTAAGCTGGGAAGACTGCCATCAGATGCTAAGGAGCCAAGCAAATACTTCCAAAGCCTTTTCACTATTTTGAAAGGCAAAGGATCAAGGAAGAAGCTCAGAAGAAAGCTGATCTTAAAGGAAAGAAGATAGCTGAAGAATCAGAAGCTCCTGTGACAGCTACAATTCAATCTGGCAAAGGGATTATATTAGAGAGCCTGATCAATCCTGATTTTGTTTTAGTTCTTTATAATGTTTTGTAATGTTGTGATGTAATCATTAATGTAAAACATTGTAATCAAACATTACCCAGTTATAAACAAAATGTTGTTTGGCATATTATAATGTGCATTCTGTGATGATGTTTTTTGTTTTGTTTATATTAAGTATTCCTGTTATGTCATATCATCATTTAGTACTGTTTATAAATGGTGTATATCATTGGCTATAGGGGTTATGACTTCTCCAAATAGGGGGAGATTGTTGGGTACATTGGAAAATGTGTACCTGATTTGAAGAAGCCCAACCTAGCTCAATGATATACATCAAGGTGTATTTGATGTTGTTTTGAGTTGACATGTGCAGGTGAAGAATTGATAAAGTATGCAGAAAAATTCTAAGTCAAGTGTCGACACAGAGGAAGAGTGTCGACACAAGAAGAAAGAGTCGACACAACACTGGGAAGCAGTGTCGACACATAGCAGTTAGTCTACAACTACACTGGGAAAAAGTGTCGACACAGAAGAAGTAAGTCGACACAACACTGGGAAGCAGTGTCGACACATAGCAGTTGTCGACACAACACTGGGAAAAAGTGTCGACACAGAAGAAGTAAGTCGACACAACACTGGGAAATTGTGTCGACACAGAAGAAAGCGTCGACCTCAACATTGGGAAATGTGTCGACACAGAAGAAAATAGTCGACCTCAACATTGGGACATCAGAGAATGTGTCGACACAGAAGAAATAGTCGACCTCAAGTTTGTCGACACCAGCAGAATGTGTCGACACATTGTGATTAAGTCGACACATTAAAGCAGAATGTGTCGACACCTGAAGGCTAAGTCGACACTTACTAAGTTATGATTCTACAACAACTGTGTCGACACACAGGACTTGTGTCGACACACTGAAGAGTCAAGACCAAGTTATTTTCAGAAGAAGCTGTGTCGACTCAAAGGCAACTTAGTCGACATCACTGAAGACTGTGTCGACACCAAAGTCAATTGTGTCGACACAGATAGACAGATGGTCTCGACACTTTCTGACAGACTGTTTCAACAACTTGTGGTTCAAGACTAAGGCACAGGACTTGTTTGAAGACTTGACAGCTGTGGGTTACCACCGGTTAACTGAAGCTGTCAGACTTGTCAGAAAACGGTTAGAAACCGGATCAGCGGTTACCATGAAGAATGTCTATAAATAGACAGATTCAGAAGGAGAAAAAAACCATAACTAACCTTTTTGAAATAAACATTGAATCAAAAAGTGGAGAAGGATTACAATCCAATTCATTTCAAGAAAGTGCTAGGCACTTAAGAAGATCTTCTCCGGGAGATCTAAGAAGACTATCTAAGGATAGATCTAAGAAGAGTTCTAATCAGAATTCAGAAGAATCATTCAAAGTGCTGGATAGAGAGAGATCAAGCCAGAATTTGAAGAAGAAGAAAGAAACCACCAGTGGATTCTCAAGAAGCTGTTTGGAATCAACTCAGCTAAGTACATTTTCAAGAAGCTTTGAAGAAGGCTCAAATACAGTTGATTGCATCAGCTGATCAAGAATTGTCTTGGCCTTTTCTCTCTCAACTTTGGCAAGACAGTTAAATAATCTTTTCTATATTTCTGTAGGATCTGTTTACACAGATCTGAGTTGTAAGCCTATGTTATAAAGGCTGAGTGTAGGAGTGTTGAACTCTGAGTGGTAGGGCTGTTTGCCTGAGTGTAGGAGAAGGATATTCTCTGAGTTGTAGGCCTTGGGGCAAGGCTGAGGTAGGGCAGTTGTGCCTGAGTTGTAGGAACCAGTTGGGTTCTGAGTTGTAGGATCTATTGATCTGAGATAAGTGGAAGTTTGGCCGAATCTAGCATACTGCTAGATAGGTGAAGGGGGAAAGTGGATGTACCCAGACCTTGGGGAACCACTATAAAACATTGTGCAATCTGTGATGTTTTATTTTCTGTGATTGCTGTTTTGTGTTTTGGTAGCTATTGAATTGAATTCTGCCTAGAAGTTTTTATAAGAAAAGCAGAACCTATTCACCCCCCCCCCCTCTAGGTGTTTAGGCTGCCTTGAAAGTTAAACTATCAAATTGCCCTGACCCGCCAATGATGTAAATCAACCTCGTCCCACCACAAACGCGCCTCCCCTTCAAGCGGAAGGGTGGCTAAGGTGACCTTGAGAGTTTCCGCCGGCCCTGATCGCGTCAGTATCCTCTTGACACGCGATAACCAATCTTCCGCCTGCGTTGGGATCCCATTCCGCAAACGTAGGAGGAAATGAAGATCATGAATTGCTTCAACTGTCGGTCAGCTGCTCGTGGATCTACAGCCTCAACCGGCTCGGGTCTTACATCAACCCGAACTGGAACTACCGCGGCTGCGCTTGCCGGTCGGCTGAATCATGGCCAAATAAGCGCCTCAGCCACTAAGCGAACAGTTCGCAGATGGAGGATGTGTTGGGCACTCCAGCTGGTGCCGCACTATCATCAGAACGCTGGGGCTCAGACTTTGCCAGACACCACTACGTGTAAACCTATAGGTGGACAAGACACACATTTAGCGAACGTATGCAAGCAAAAACAACACAAAAGAACGCGCAGATTCCCAAACAAGATTTTGTAAATTCACTAATGGACATCCAAGAGTTCATTAGCGTGTAGCAGGTCGCACAAACACGTGCTCGCCACCCCACAAAAGAAGTCGACCAGGAATTCGAAAGGGAGGACGACGACAAAAGCTGATACCAAAATGTAACGACCCCA